>JAQPPZ010003016.1:11250000-12500000 GCA_028583015.1 Wollemia nobilis
TAGATTTAAATCTAAAGCTCTTCGAATTGGTTGGGAGCTTGGATTAAACTTCATTTGGTGGCAAGTGTGGTTGGAGAGAAATGCTAGAATTTTTAGAGAAATTTTTTCCTCGTTAGATGGAGTTTGGCAGGTCATCTGGAGCAAAGTCACGAAACTGTTGCCGTCTATGCTAAAGAGGAAACTCAAGTTGTTACTGGGCCAATGGAAGAGGGAGTTGAAGAGCAAGAGGGACAGGACAGAGCTAGTTGGAAACCACCCCCAGAAGGTTGGATTAAAATTAATACTGATGGAGCTACAAAGGGCAATCGAGGTAGTGCCGGAATTGGAGTGGTTTGCCGGAATCATGATGGATCAGTGCTCTATTGGGAACTGCAAGGCTTGGGAAGAGCCACAAACAATGAAGCAGAAGCCATAGCTATCAAATCTGCTTCTATTTGGGCAGTTAAACAGGGCCATAGGAGGATAATTCTTGAATCTGATTCTCAAATAATGGTTGAAGCTCTAGATTGCATGAGGAACTTTGCTTTGAAAGCATGGAGGTTGAGGATTCTTGTCACTCAAATTAAGGAATTATGGAGGGAATTAGATGATGTGATTCCAGTTTATGTGAGTAGAGATTTAAACAAAGCGGCCGACTTCCTGGCTAAGATGGGTGTTGAGAAAGAGGTAGGGGTGCAGCTGCACAGTGACATGGCTATTGAGGATGAGGTGATTAGGCAAGGTCTTGAAAGATCCTTGAGCCAATGATCAAAGAAAAAGCAAAGGGAGGAAAGTTGTCGCGATATCGCGACATGTTGCGCCGTCGCGGTCACTGGAAAAAAGTTGTCGCGATATCGCGACATGTTGCGCCGTCGCGGTCACTGGAGGAAAGTTGTCGCGATATCGCGACATGTTGCGCCGTCGCGGCCAAGGGAGGAAAGTTGCCGCGATATCGCGACATGTTGCGCCGTCGCGGTCACTGGAGGAAAGTTGCCGCGATATCGCGACATGTTGCGCCGTCGCGGCCAAGGGAGGAAAGGTGTCGCGATATCGCGACATGTTGCGCCGTCGCGGCCAAGGGTGGAAAGGTGTCGCGATATCGCGACATGTTGCTCCGTCGCGGCCAAGGGTGGAAAGGTGTCGCGATTTCGCGACATGTTGCTCCGTCGCGGCCACTGGAGGAAAGGTGTCGCGATTTCGCGACGTGTTGCGCCGTCGCGGTCACTGGAGGAAAGGTGTCGCGACATCGCGACGTGTTGCGCCGTCGCGGTCACTGGAGGAAAGTTGTCGCGACATCGCGACGTGTTGCGCCGTCGCGGTCACTGGAGGAAAGTTGTCGCGACATCGCGACGTGTTGCGCCATCGCGGTCACTGGAGGAAAGTTGTCGCGACATCACGACATGTTGCTCCGTTGCGGTCATTGGAGGAAAGGTGTCGCAATTTCACGACATGTTGCTCCGTCGCGGCCAAGGGTGGAAAGGTGTCGCGATTTCGCGACATGTTGCTCCGTCGCGGCCAAGGGTGGAAAGTTGTCACGATTTCGCGACATGTTGCTCCATCGTGGCCAAGGGTGGAAAGTTGTCGCGATTTCGTGACATGTTGCTTCGTCGCGGCCAAGGGTGGAAAGGTGTCGCGATTTCGCGACATGTTGCTTCGTCGCGGTCAAGGGAGGAAAGTTGTCGCGATTTCGCGACATGTTGCTTCGTCGCGGCCAAGGGTGGAAAGGTGTCGCGATTTCGCGACATGTTGCTTCGTCGCGGCCAAGGTTGAAAAGGTGTCGCGATTTCGCGACATGTTGCTTCGTCGCGACCAAGAGAGAAAAGGTGTCGCGATATCGCGACATGTTTCTTCGTCGCAACCAAAGGAGAAAAAGTGTCGCGATTTCGCAACATGGTGCATCTTCGAGGCCAAAGGTGAAAAGGGTCGCGATTTCGCGACATGTTGCTTCGTCGGGGCCAAAGGTGAAAAGGGTCGCGATTTCGCGACATGTTTCTTCGTCGGGGCCAAAGGAGAAAAGGTCGCGATTTCGCGACATGTTTCTTCGTCGGGGCCAAGTGAGAAAATATGTCGTGATTTCGCGACATGTTGCATTTTCGCGGCCAAAGGAGAAAAGTGTCGCGATTTCGCGACTTGTTGCATTCTTGCGGCCAAAGGAGGAAAATGTCGCGATATCGCGACATGTTGACTTTTTGCGGCCAGAGGAGAAAAGTGTCGCGATATCGCGACATGTTGACTTTTTGCGGCCAGAGGAGAAAAGTGTCGCGATATCGCGACATGTTGCTTTTTCGCGGCCAAAGGAGAAGACGGAAAGAGTGTCGCGATTTCGCGACAAGTTGCAGTAACAGACCAAACCGTTCCCTCTACTAGATAGTTATTGGTTCAAGAGATTTGGCTCCAGTGCAAATCTTCTTTTACTCTTGTAATCATGTGTTTTCTCTGATTTTGGCTGGGAAGTGTCTCTTCCCAATTGTAAATGATCTTTGTTTTAATACAAGTTTTTTTCAAATTTTTCAAAAAAAAAACAATAGGTTAGATGAAGGGTCAAAGAGTGCTGATCCTAAGTAACCTAGCAGCACTAGTAGTGTTTGCAAGACTGTCAAGCCTGCTACACTTAGGATCAGCGTAAAGTAGAAATGGGACCAGGTTAAAAGTTTCTGCTCTTTAAATGGTACTTAATTTTTTGTTATTTTTGGAGATGTTAATCAAAGTTTTATTCGGATTTTAGAGCTTGCCAAAAGTGGCAGACCTATGACTGTAATTTGATTCTTGTCCTATCAATAAAAAAATGTTACCTTTTCAAAAAAAATAACCTCCCAACCACACCTGATTGATGCAAGGTCAAGAGCTTTAAGCTTCAAACATTTGGCTCTAATACCATATCAAAACATAATGTTATTTTGCATAATGATCAAATGAGAAATGCCCAAAGGAAGCAAAGAAGAAGTAACACACAAGATTTAAACAGCGTCAATAGCCGGTCAAATTTATCACTATACTAGTGAAATGAGAATGGAATATGTAGTACATGACAAGATGTTTTTATGAGGTAATTTTACCATTTCCTCATACACCCCAAATCAATAGATGGATCCCAAGGACACCACAAGATGGTCTCAATGGTCACTAAAATACAAAGTACAAGAGGAAGTCTCTAACTAAACAGGCCTAATAAATCAAGTTTATATTCAAGACTACTAATAATTTTATAGAATCTGAAAGTACTAAGAAATAATCAATTGCTTAAACATTTTATTGAATTTATTTTTATTTCAATATTCACTATAACCAAATAAAAATCTAATATAGTATTTGAACCAATGTTCCATGGGGACGCGTCCCCCAGCACGAGGGGACGGCAAGGGGGACGTTTACCCCCGTCCCCCTTTTTGGGGGACGGCTAGGAAACGTCCCGGGACGGCTGAGGCCTGTGGCCTCCCGTCCCCGGGACGTCCCCCTTTTTGGAGCGTCCCTGGGGATGCCCAGCCGTCCCCGGGGACGGCCGGGACAGCTGGGCCCCATGGGGGAAGCTCAGACCGTCCCCCATGGGGCCCAGACCATCCCCCACGGCTGGGCATCCTCACCCAAGGGGAAAAAAAAATTAACTTAAAAAATGGTAAGGGATGGGACCCATTTTGAGTCTCACCCCCCATCAAACCCTAAACCTAACAAAACAAAAAGTGAAAATAGAAGACTTCACTTATTTCCACAGCAACATGAAAAACTCTTTCTACACAGGTTTTTTCCATCTCAACATGAATGGTAAACAAATAATTTAACCAAGGATAGTACCTGGTTCTATTTGCAACAAAACCCTAGATGTTCTTGGCAAAATTTGCACAAGCTTTCTCTATTTGCTGTCTCGCTTCCTCTCTTTTTTTGCCGGTGTCCCAAACCTCCGAGGGTTTACTCATACTGTTATAAGACCAAAAATGGTGCATTTCCAGCACCAAATCCATCTCATTCCATGTACCCCTCTCATTTCAATCAGAATCCACAAGTGGGTTTTGCAAGAAGTCAGCAAAATAAGAGGTTTGATTAGGGCATGGCTTCCATGAGGCAGTGTCATTGCATCCTCTTGCTAGTTTGCAGTGATGGTTCAGACCTCCACTCTCTCTTTCACCAAAACTTAGGGTTCTAATATGAAGGCGTGCAAGAAAAGAGTTGCTTTATATTGATTTGTATAAGGTTAGCCCTAATTTGGTTCTTGTCCCTTACTTAAAATCAAACTTTCATGCTTACAAAATTTCCCCACCAAAGCCAACACTAAACTAATTCACTTGTGGGGTCTAATCCCCAAGGACCTATGGTAAGGGTCTTTGGAATTATGCTATAATGCCATCATTACAAGACTAAAAGGAGGTTTATTTAAACAATACCAATTCTTTTGGTATAGTGACTGAAAATTTGAACAGTTAGTGACAGTTAGTGACTGAAATTTTTTAAAAATGACAGTCTTTGTTTGAACATTGGTGGCTGAAAAAATGATGACTGTTATTACTTAAAATGATAGACTGTTTGAACATTGTTTGCACTTGATATCCTTGGCTGAACCTTCAAGTTATAGTTGTTGAACTTGAAACAATTAAATGGCTGCATATTAGTAACTAATATGAATATGAAAATGTGTTAGTAACTAATCTGAATATGAATGGCTGCACTTATGCGTTAGTAACTAATCTGAATATGAATGGCTGCACTTATGTGTTAGTAACTAATCTGAATATGAATGGCTGCACTTACATAATTGATTAGTATTATGAAATATTATTTTTGTTGGGTGTAGAATTCTGAATGTGTAGATTATTCTAAATTTCTAAAAAAGTTCAATTTTTATAGTATTATACTAGCCGTCCCCCCGAGCCATCCCCTAAAATCCTGCCGTCCCCCACCGTCCCCGGAAACCCGTCCCCCAGGCTCGTGGAACCTTGATTTGAACCTAATCACAAATTTCTTTAGGATTTTATCTACTCAAAATGTATTTTCCAAGTTTTATCCTCAACAATGACAAACACAAATTTGAACCTTCTGACTTAGGTTAACAAGATCAAAACTTAAACACAATATAAGTAGTTCATTATACTAAGACTTAATAAGGCTAAAAGGAGGATTGTTAACAGGTGTAAATGGAAAACTAAACCCTATAAAAGCAGGCAAAAAAACATTCTAATTCTGAGAGCATTAAGTAGCAGCTATACAAAGACAGCATCATGGAAAATAATAAAGTATTGTTTTAGAAGAGCTGACAAAATAGTTTGTATCCACACTGGCTCAATTTGTTAGAGTTCTCTATTCCTTTTCCTCTTTCCTTTAACTTTCACAATGTTCTCTTCATAATGAAACATATTTGGTGTCTTTTTACAAGGAAAGTTGAGACACTATAGAAATGCTACTCACTGTCCTTAGATGATTTTTGCTTGGATGCATGCCGCCATGGATCTTGTGAACCATTTGTAAAAATTATCTTTGAACCTATAAAATTCAAATACAAACATTAGTGAGTGTTTCTCATTATTTAATGGCAACATTTTCATGTTCAGCATGTAAGCAAATATAAGTAGTGCAATTATTGGATAATACTGGATGATGTCTGTTTATTAAATGCTATCCCAAATGTAAGCTGATAATAATTTTCTAAGTGAAAGCAGCAAAATTGATGAAATAATACAACAAACCTAATATTTTCTTTGTTAAGCAGATTAGATAGTCTAATTTTCTAAAGACTTGAGGTTGTGTGGGTATTAGATAATTAAAGACAAAATTCAAATGCATTTTTTCAATATGTCCTATTCACAAATGATGTGTTGCAGTCAAGCAAAAGTCATGAACTTATTTCACAAAAGTAATGCTTTTTTCTGGTTGAGCAAATTATATATTCATTTCTAAATAACTAAATATTAGCTCACCCTTAGAGGTTTACTTTATATAATTTTGTTTCCTCGAAAGTGCAGATTTTCCCCAAATGTTGTAAAAGAACTAGACACAGATCTGCATACAAAACTTTTGCGTGTCTTGAATGTGCATCTAATTAAAGAGGCAACTTTGGACAATAATTTTCTTGTCTTATAGCTGAGCCAGACTTAGAAACCTTGTCCGTTCACAATTAGAGCATGTGTACATGTTTTTGTTCAAATTTTTAATGCAGCCTCTCTTCTGTCAAATGATGTGGCAAGACTTAAATACAGCTTACTGATGCACCCATAAAACAGACAGTTTGGAATGCTGGCACAGTATTATTGCTACATTATTTTCCAGATACTTTTGCTGAGAACGGAACAGATTTCTCCTTCCATGTGTATTGTTTCTTGCTTTCTTAAGTATGAAGACTCTTGTTATTCCATTCCTCACTTGGGCACATTCTTTGGTCACATTCCCAATTCAAGGCCATCATTCTGCACGGGGCTATATACCATGATACCATGTTCAGCTTATACATGGACAGTTTAGAAGAATGGATTCAAAGGAATGGAGGAGAAGGTATATATTTAGTCAGCTATAGTGAATCTTCTTCTATTGCTGATGATCCTATCCTGATTGGGAGGGCAACCCAAAGTCTATGATACCACTTGAAACCTTTAGAGCTATCTTGCAAATAAATGGGAATGAAAGTAAACATTGGCAAAACTATAACCATGGCATCTTCCATCCAAAAACCGAAGAGGAAGCTAGACCAACCATAGTTGAGAAAATCAGAATGGGCACGGAATTGGCAAATGATTGACTTGGAAAAATGGGAATCGGGAAAAAATCGAAGAAAAAATCGACAAAGAATTAGCAAAAAAAAACCCGAAGAAAACACAATTTGTCATTGAAAAAAAGTTTTTTTCATGCATATCACAATGAATTTAACATTATGCAAATCAAATATTAATGATGTAAGACTGTAAGCTTAAATTACACATGAAAGTGGCAAGTGATACAAACTTAAAGCCTTAAACTACACATAAAAGTGACAAAACACGTCTTAGATAAAGAAATTTTAATGCTTCCAAAATTTATATATTCTTGTATTGCTTATAATATAAAAAAGGTGCAAATTACAAAATGTGTCATGATACAATGTCTCAAGATCTTTGAATGCCTTCACCCTTTGCCCTAACAGAAGTTCTAATCTCTCTTTGTCGTTGTGTCCATGCCTCTTTTTGTGCCTTGGATGCTAACGTCGATCACCACCTGTGTCAGGGGTCAAGGGGGCAAAAGCCCCCTTACGGGGTCGAGGGGCAGCACCCTTTGCGCGTACCTTGAACTAAATTTTTCAATAAACAAGCATACAAGCATATCATTTATGGTTTTAAATATTACTCCTATATACAAGCATATTGAGCAATAAGGTTGGATTGATAGTTCAACATCTGTTTTATGGTGAATTTCATCAGTTAATAATGTCTAGCATTGTTGTTGGTGGCTGTTGTCGGCTGCGAGATTTCTTCAAACCGCAATCGCTCGCTCTTAAGATGCCCTATCGTGTTTGGGTCAAGGTGGTAGCACGTAGGCAGTGTCTTTTCCTTATTTGGAAGAGCTCAAGTTGAAAAAAGAGGGAAAAAAGTGAACTTCTCCCTTAAATCGGCCGCACCCTCTACCCATGCGGTTGCGGCCGATCTTTGCCACTTTTTTGGAAAAAAATCGAAATGGCTGATTTTTTCAAAAAATCGGCAAACAATTGTCGGCTTGACGGTTTGATGAAAATTTGACTCTAAAAGTCAAAAAGTCGCTTTGGAATCGCGAATTTGGCAATCCTTTGCCGATTTTCACTGTTGAGAAACGAACTAGTATTTTATTCAACTGTGAAGCATATATACAGAGAACTGGCCGAGATTAGCCAGTAACAGAAGCTGAGAATAGCCAGTAACAGAATGGAAGCAAATAGCAAATAAAATATCTCCCACCCCTAATTAACTCTACTATCTTTGGAATAGGCTAAAAACTTACTATTCGGCATGTTGGCTTCTAGAATACAACATAGACATGCACTAACTAAATAATAAATCTAATAATGTAATCAAATATAGCCTATAGCCTAACATCCCCCTCTTAGTACATTATTTGATGTACAAAGAAAGTTGCGAAACATTTCAAATTTGACAAGTGCAAGTGCCTTAGTGAAAATGTTTGCAACTTGTTCATCGGTGGGAATGTACTAGAGCTGAATCTTGTGCTTTGGAACTTCATCTCAAATAAAGTGACACTAAGTGTCAATATGCTTTGTTCGTTCATGGAACACTGGATTCTTGACTAGTTTCAAAACACCTTGGTTATCGCACATCAAGTGTATTGGAAGATTTTTCTGAAGACCCATACTTGAAAGAATGCAATGTAGCCATATCGCTTCACACACAGCTCCTCGTGTTGCATGATATTTTGCCTCTATAGATGAAAGTGCAACTACTTACTGCTTCTTGTTGTGCCAAGAGATAGGTCCAAATTGTAGACAGCCAATTGAGATGTCCGTATTTGCTGAACCAGTTTTGGTATTATGTGTTATTTTGTAAATGTACGCAAAGTGTTTGACAAGTTTATAAGGAATTAAAGGTACACTTTAGGGTCTCCAGGGAAATATAAAGAAGAGTATGCTTTTGAGGTTATTCCTTGCACTTCAGATCCTTCTAGACAAGGTAAACCTAAAGATGATAAGCCTTGCTATAAGCAGTGTGAGAAGATTGAAGAGATTGATGAAGATTAAAGTATTGCTGAGAATGAAAAAAAAAAGAGGAAGACCCAAGAGGCAAAAACAAAGAGAAAAAGAAACACAAAGGGATATTGATATGGGAAAACAAAAGCAAATATCACAAGTATTAACAAGAAGTGGGGCTAAACCCACAAATAAAATAAAAAAATAACAATGAAAATAATATCTTGGAATATTAGGGAAATGAATAAGAACCCTAAAAAAAAGTATCAAGAAATTGTGAGGTTGTTATAGACAAGATATTTTTGGATATAGAAGTTGGGCAGCAAATATTTTAGCCATTCGCGGTGTTGAATTTCATCTTGACAGAATTTAAATTTTTGAAGGCATTTGATATAAAAGGAGTTGATTGTGGAAACTTAATAGTTTGAGGAAGATGATGAATATTTTTGATAGAAGGGTAAATGAAGAATATCTCCGATAGAAACACACAGTTGGATATGCTTTAATTAACTTGTTAGAAATGTAATGAGAGCAATGTAATTTTTTGTTTTCGTAATAGGAGTGGCCCCAATAGAAGCCACACATAGCTTATTAAAAAATAAATAAATAAAAATAAAACATTGATTTTTTTTAACCACAAGGGGCTTCGACTCCTCTAGGCGGACTGTAGGTCAACTGGTTCGTTGTCAACAGTCGGGCATTATTCAACTATCGGAGTCAACAGGTCGCGTAAGCGGTCAACACATCAAACGAGTCCTCGTTCGTGGGCCCCTCGCGCTCGAAGCAACCGTAACCACATACAGGTGGTCATAAGGCACTATGTACCTTGTACCTTTTAAATACCCACGCAGACCTCCGTCAACCGCATGTGGGATAAAGATTAAAAAAAAAATGTTCCTTGCATATCATCGAAACTATCTGGAAATGAAAATAAGGTTAAATTTTTTTATCACATTCCATTTTGTTTCCACCTACGCAACGTTGATCACCTCTTCGTCTACATCAAATAGATTCGTCCTACGATCGCGAGATCCGTCAACGAAGCTCTACAACAAACCAAGGGAGCGTTCGTACAGATCGTTCGACCTGTCACGACCTGATCTAGCTTGCGTGGGCCACGTAGGAGGCTTAGATCACGGCTGGATTTGAACTGATTTCAAGGCGGTGTCCAATTTGAGATCGGACTGTATTAATGGTGCACCGTACCTTGGCTGCTTTGACGCAATGGAAGGCTGCGATCGGGGCTTGTGGCCGATAATAGTTGTAGCCTGGGCTTCGCAGCTACTTTGCTGCGAGATCCAGATCGTAGCGAACAGGCCAAAAATTGGCCTAGTCTTCGCGGCGTCCAAAAATCAACCTGGGCTTCGTAGCGAACAGGGGAGCCCAATACCAGGGCCAACGGGAGTGAATTTGTTTTAAAAAATATAACCATGCTTCCTCTTGATCTCTCTCTACCTCCTTTACTCAATTGCAGGCTCGCCAAGATGAGCACACATTCAACTGGCAAGGGCAAGATACAATACGATACGACATGGCCAAATTTACTGCTCTGATACCACTGTTGGGAAACGAGATAATATTTTATTCAACTGTGAAGCATATGTACAGAGAACTAGCCAAGATTAGCCAGTAATAGAAGCCGAGAATAGCCAGTAACAGAATGGAAGCAAATAGCAAATAAAATATCTCCTGCCCCTAATTAACTTTACTATCTTTGGAACAGGCTAAAAATATATATTCGGCACGTTGGCTTCTAGAATACAAAATAGACGTGCACTAACTAAATAATAAATCTAATAATGTAATCAAATATAGCCTATAGCCTAACATTCACTACTATGAAACCTACAGCTTAATGGGGACTTAACTAGAGCAGTATTGAAAATGTAATGATTGCCAATTTATCGACAAGGCCCACAAAAGAAATTGGATTGGAAATTTAGTGGCAATTAATCAGAAAAAGAAGATATTATTAAAAAACAAAATTTAATATAATTTAAAAAACGAAGTCTGTACCATGATAATGTTGTTCATTGAAACATCGGAGTGACATGATAATGATATAGCACAAGTGGGGCCATTCTAACCCCACATAAAAGATTAAAAAATGGAGTGGGGAGTGTAGAGAGGCATTCAAAATGATTCACAAGTTATTGATAGATGTAATATATTGCAAGTGTCGACATATCTAATAGAGTCACAGATAGCAAAGCATGGTATAAATCTTACATTTGAAGAAATATAAAGAATAGAAGGTAACTAGACAACTAAGATTCTCTAGCATGTCATAATACTCACACCTAGGGTAGATAGCTAGCCATGCCCTAGCACGGAAATTGATTCAACACAGGTGCCGCGAACAGCCTGTTGTAGTGCAAACAACCAGCCGTGCCCTAGTCGTAGCGCAGCCATCCAGCCATGCCCTCGTAGTCATGCCCTAGTGCTGCAGTTTCTACAACAGTGAACTCGCAGCCATGCTCTATCAGGGCCTGCAGGAGCCCCTGCGCAACTTGCAGTCGTGCCCTCACAGCGACTTGTTCTACAACCCTGTGCTCCTAGTGTTATGGGGATTCTTGAGGAAGGAGGGATTGAGGAGACGCGAGCTTCTCCTCATAAATCTGTCCAACACCTTCACACAACAGTTTCATATCAGCGTTTGTCTAAACAGATAAATTCCCTCCAAAATAGCTTGATACACAAGCTAGCATTATACTCTCCTTACAAGACCAAGTGAAAGATGGCAGCCGCATTATCACGGATCTCCAGACTAAGCTTCAGGATCAGCAAAACATTATTAGTCAATTGCAGACTGCACAACCTCCTCAAGATTCTGCAAATTTTCACTTTGAAATTTTAAAAATTCGAGATGAATAGGCTGCCCTTCTAGCTAAACAGGAATGTCTCAAGGAAGTGTGAACTACATAGAGCCAAAAATTAGCCGACCAACAATATTGGGTTCAGGTTGTAGCTGGAAAGAAGAACCCCCCTCCCATAGTTGAGCTGGCTATCCAGGCCAGCTCTTCCCTTTCACAGACACAGTAATCAGATGCTTTGAGCCACGAAGATTGCTAGTTGAAGCACAAGCTACTTCTGCTGTTTATTTAAGGAATTTGTTTATCTCTGACAAATATCAACAGGATGAAGCTTACAGAATCCTCAGAACATAAAATCTAATTCAATGTTCACCCCATAATACAAGGCTCAATACTACTGTGGTAATGATCTTTCATAACAGATCATGGATTACCTCCTCTAACCATACTGCTACTTTTCTTAATAATATGTTCAGGAGGTTTTTCTTTGAACCAGGTTGGGAGTATATTGTTCAGTTTGATCCAGAAGTTGATTTTGTAGATATGCTCAGATCTCATAATGCATTCCTGGCAAATTGGATCCCAGGCCATTTTGGCGGCTTCGGTGTTCAATGCGGTATTCCAAACCGCTTCAGACTTGCTCTTCCGGCAAATCCCACCAGATGGGTGAAAGGCCAAATTGTCACCAATGGTTGCAGATGGATGGTGACTAGTCAGTATGCCTTTGTTGACGAACAAGATACTCATGGCTATGCCAGAACAGGCGTAAGAATGAAGATATGTTTTCATTATTCCATACCACAACTTGTGGACCAAGACTTTTCTTACGTGGATAGAGAGGAAGCTCAAGACGAAGAAGATTCGATTGTGTATCATGGTCTTGAGATCGCCCGACAGTTGGACGGCGCCCGATCTTAATCTCTAGAGAGAAAGATCTTTATAAATAAAGTCATATCTTCCGGCTTGTGGAAGAAGTTTCCTTTTGTCGGCATTCTTGCCACCTGTCTTTGCTTTTGTCTTCTTCCGGCATGTGGAAGTTATCTCCTTAAGATAAGATTGACAGATGTCTCAATCTCTTTCCTTCTCAAAGTCGGTCAAATCAGGTCCATCGATCTCTTGTGTGCTCTGGACGTTTGATCTTCTTTTACCGACTCTCTCTTGTTATATAAGGAGGAGAGGTTCTCATTTGTAATTCATTCGAAAACTTGGAGAGAAATAAAGAAAGCTTTTATCATCATGGTGTTCTAAATTTCTTCTCTAAGGGATACACCCTGAGTACAGGAGTATGCTCTCAGACTGCCCTACCCAAGGATCTCTCTGATCAGAAACTGTAACCAGTGTCTATCTCGGCTTCCATCTAATTTATGTACTTGTTCTGTACTCTGTCCATTACTGGTTTTAAATTGTATTTTGCTATCCGACATAGTCGACTCTTTGCTGTGTGTACTGTATCCTTGATCCCGCTGTTAGCCGACGGACAGGCGTTTCAGGGAGCCGAGAGGAGATTGCAGTCTGATACAGAGGAGATGCGAATTCAATGCGGTATTCCAAACGGCTTCAAACTTGCTCTTCCGGCAAATCCCACCAGATGGGTGAAAGGCCAAATTGTCACCAATGGTTGCAGATGGATGGTGACTAGTCAGTATGCCTTTGCTGACCAACAAGATACTCATGGCTGTGCCAGAAAAGGCGTAAGAATGAAGATATGTTTTCATTATTCCATACCACAACTTGTGGACCAAGACTTTTCTTACGTGGATAGAGAGGAAGCTCAAGACGAAGAAGATTCGATTGTGTATCATGGTCTTGAGATCGCCCGACAGCCGGATGGCGAAGATATTCCCGATCTTAATCTCTAGAGAGAAAGATCTTTATAAATAAAGTCATATCTTCCAGCTTGTGGAAGAAGTTTCCTTTTGTCGGCATTCTTGCCACCTGTCTTTGCTTTTGTCTTCTTCCGGCATGTGGAAGTTATCTCCTTAAGATAAGATTGACAGATGTCTCAATCTCTTTCCTTCTCAAAGTCGGTCAGATCAGGTCCATCGATCTCTTGTGTGCTCTGGACGTTTGATCTTCTTTTACCAACTCTCTCTTGTTATATAAGGAGGAAAGGTTCTCATTTGTAATTCATTCGAAAACTTGGAGAGAAATAAAGAAAGCTTTTATCATCATGGTGTTCTAAAAACTTGGAGAGAAATAAAGAAAGCTTTTATCATCATGGTGTTCTAAATTTCTTCTCTAAGGGATACACCCTGAGTACAGGAGTATGCTCTCAGACTGCCCTACCCAGGGATCTCTCTGATCAAAAACTGTAACCAGTGTCTATCTCGGCTTCCATCTAATTTATGTACTTGTTTTGTACTCTGTCCATTACTGGTTTTAAATTGTATTTTGCTATCCGACATAGTCGAATCTTTGATGTGTGTACTGTATCCTTGATCCCGCTGTTAGCCGACGGACAGGCGTTTTAGGGAGCCGAGAGGAGATTGCAGTCTGATACAGAGGAGATGCGAAGATGAAGGTGGCTTGAGACAAACAGATTTGTGGAAGAGAGGTTCAAGATCTGCATGAGGAAGGCGGAAGCTTTGTTGGGCCTGGTTATAGTAATGATCTGCGGAGCAATTTGGGTTTGGTATGTCTGTTGTCTATTCCTGTTACTTCAGTTGGTGATATCTCTTAGTCTTTAAACAGTCAACAGAAAGTTTCTTTCGTTACTCTCTGAAAAGAGTTCAAGCTTCTCTCCTAGCCAGGAAGTGAGAAACAGTGATTGGTCCAAATCACTTCTGTTTTTCTTTCCGCACAATTCTGTTTTTCAGTATCCAGTGTTTCAGTTTCAGCACAGTTTCAGTTTCAGCATAGTTATTTCAGCATTGTTTTGCTTGTTATAAATTTTTTCTCTAAGGGATACACCCTGAGTACAGGAGTATGCTCTCAGACTGCCCTACCCAAGGATCTCTCTGATCAGAAACTGTAACCAGTGTCTATCTTGGCTTCCATCTAATTTATGTACTTGTTCTGTACTCTGTCCATTACTGGTTTTAAATTGTATTTTGCTATCCGACATAGTCGACTCTTTGCTGTGTGTACTGTATCCTTGATCCCGCTGTTAGCCGACGGACAGGCGTTTTAGGGAGCCAAGAGGAGATTGCAGTCTGATACAGAGGAGATGCGAAGATGAAGGTGGCTTGAGACAAACAGATTTGTGGAAGAGAGGTTCAAGATCTGCATGAAGAAGGCGGAAGCTTTGTTGGGCCTGGTTATAGTAATGATCTGCGGAGCAATTTGGGTTTGGTATGTCTGTTGTCTATTCCTGTTACTTCAGTTGGTGATATCTCTTAGTCTTTAAACAGTCAACAGAAAGTTTCTTTCGTTACTCTCTGAAAAGAGTTCAAGCTTCTCTCCTAGCCAGGAAGCGAGAAACAGTGATTGGTCCAAATCACTTCTGTTTTTCTTTCCGCACAATTTTGTTTTTCAGTATCCAGTGTTTCAGTTTCAGCACAGTTTCAGTTTCAGCACAATTATTTCAGCATTGTTTTGCTTATTGGAAGAAGAAAGGATCCATAATGCTAAAGCGCTCAATCTCAAGGTTCATGGGGTGCCTAAACCTACAGATCTGCTTCAAGCTGGCAATGCCTTTGTTCACAACACTCTTGAGTTAACAGACGTTACTCTTGAGAAAGCATGGGTCTCTCTTGATTCCACATTGGTCATACGCTTCAAGAATGTGGAAGAGCGTATGAAGGTGTTGAGGGCTAAACGGAAATTATTTAATCTTCAGGACAAGATCTACCTTGATGAGGACCTTACGCGACTCCAAGTTGAAGAATTGAAGAAAGCCAGGGAACAGGTAGCCACAGCTAGGAAAGCCAACAAATGGGCAGTTATTCATAATCTGCGTGCAATGATCAAGGACTCTCCCCCACCAGGGTGGTCCAAACCCTTGCCTAATAAATGACTCCATTGGCATGGAAGGGGGGTGACAGATAAGCTAGTTGTAGCCTGCTGGAACTGCAATGGTATGATATGGTCTGCCCCAAGGTCCCTTTCTGATGTGATTGACGGACATGACATCATTCTTATTTGTGAGACACACAAGAGTCTTGAGCGGGCCCTACCAATTATTTCTGGTTACTTCTGGTGGTCCAGTTGCCAGCAACTCACTTGGCGTTCTGGGAGGGTTCAAGGATCAGGAGGTGTTGCTGCTCTCATCAGGGATAGGCTCTAGGGTGTTGTATCCTTGGTTTCGATTGATCCCTACTCCAGATTTTATGGATTAAAATCCATCGTCGCCTACCTCTTTGGGATATCTACATTGCCACATGTTAATTTCCCCCAACCATGTCCAATTTTGCTATTCACACGGATGGGGACTCTTTCCAGGATCTCTATGAGGACATTATTGGATACTCAGATTCAGGGGAGATACTTTTGGTGGGAGACTTCAATGCTCGGACCGGATCTATGCATGTTTCTCTTCACAACCTCACAACAGATGAGATGCAAACTTGAGAATTGGATCCTGATGACCTTGGTTTTTACTGCTTATGGTAAGCATCTTCTTGAGTTGGGTGAATCCAACAAGTTAGTTCTTCTCAATGGTATATCTTGCTTTCCAAATTCTAGTGGGTTTACTTGTTTTCCTGACAATGGTGGTGCCAGTGTCATGCACTATGCTATTTCCTCTGCCATCCTCATTCCTTTCATTTCCCAGTTCAGCGTCTCTGATAACCCTCCCCTCCTTACCGATCATTCAGTTCTTTCTTTCACCTTATCTTTTGTTTCCCTTCCTGTTATTCCTCCACCTCCTCCCTCCACTCTAGCCCGAGTCATTATAGACTTTGACTATTATTATTCCTTTACCTACATGGGCCAATTGCGTCAAGTTCTCCCCAGAATGTCCTCTCTCCCCGATGTTTCCGATCGTTCTGCTTCCTTGGTCCAAGCTATTTGGAAGGCGGCTTTGGACTCGTACCCCCAGACCATCCCCCCCACCCCGCGTCCTCTTCCCCCTAGTCTTCCTACCAAAGGTTGAAATATACCATTCGGAATCCTTCCTAGCCCTATGCCATTTATCACAAAAATTACAGGATGCCTCTTTGAAAGAAGCGTCTCTTCCTCTCTAACATAGACTTGATCTTATTCACTGCCTTCAACAATTTTCTAAATCCTTCTAGCGCCTTATCCTCCCCCATGATCGGATTACTCATGGGATCAATCTTCCTCTTGGACCACTCATGCCTCATCCCTCTATACCATCCCAAATCAGCCTCCTATTACTGTTCCCTCTCCCCCTTCTTCATGCCACCTCTTTTCTTCTAAGCCAGTCAGGCAGGCTATTAGGAAACTTTGTACGAACAAAGCAACAAATTTGGATAGGCTACAAGGGAATTTCTGAAGCATGGCATTGACCCTCTTGTTGAGCCCCTCACTAATCTCTTTAATCTCTTCATTTGCTCTGGTTTTCCTGACTCCTAGACTTATCATATCATTCACCCCATCCATAAGGCAAGTGATCCCCATGAACCCAATAATTACAAGACTATCATGATTGGGCATATCTTTGCCAAGCTCTATGCCACAACATTGGATGTGCTTCTCTCCCAAAGGTTGGAGGAGGAAGGTCACAAGGCTATTGGCCAAGCTGGTTTTCGACAAGATCACCAAACCACAAATCACATCCTAGTCCTCAGAGCTATTATTGAGGAAATGTGTTTCAAGTCCTCGAAGGTTTACATTTGCTTTGTGGACTTTAGGAAAGCCTTCAACATGGTGCCTCAACATTTACTTCTTTAGAGATTTCAGTCAGTTGGCATCTCTAGGCAACTTTTAATACCAGTTTCACAGGTATATGAGACTGTGAAGGGTCGGTTTCACTCCCCTCAGGGGCTTTCAGCCAGTATTCTTAGCATCATAGGAGTGAAACAGCGTTGCCCCCTTTCCCCGACACTTTTTGGGATATTCATCGACGAGCTTAAGACTTTTATTAGGGAGAACGCTCACGCAAAGGATGGTTGCTTTCTCCACTATGTGCTTATTTCTATTCTCCTCTTTGTTTATGATGTTGTTCTTTTAGCCTCATCCCCTGAGGGGCTTTAGCATCATCTAGGGACACACTTGCTGCTTTTTGTGACTCAAGACAATTGACAATGAATCTTTCTAAGACCAAGGTTATGGTGTTTAATACCACCAAATATGCTCTATCCCATCTCCACTTCTTTTTTCAAGGTCAGGAGGTTGGGATCGCCACCTCATATGTGTACTTGGGAGTTCTCTTCACTAGTTCCACTTTTGGTATGAAGCCCGCCACCCAGGCCCGGGTGTGTAAGGGGTATGCAGCTCTGTCTTTGCTCGAGAGGAATTGCTTCAAAGCATATTTTCAGGATATCTCTGTGAAGATGAGGATCTTTGGTCAAGCCAACTATTACTTATGGGTCAATGGTTTGAGGTCCTAGTCTTGGCTCGACCGAGTGGTCACGGTTGAACGATTACAGACACTCTTTCTTCAATGGTTCATTCGTTGCAAAGGTACAATTCCCCACTCTATTATTTTGGCAGTGTTTGGTGTAGAAAGGGATTTTGACATATTCACAACAGTTCCATTTCCACTTAATATATTACAGATCTGCAAGCATTGTAGTATAGCAATAATAATGCACAGAAATCCTGCAACAGCATTAATAACAGCAGTAATGACAGAAATACAGCAGCAATGGTAGATAACAGTAAATACAGCAGTTTATATTAATAATGGCATGTATGATACAGCATTACAGTTTCATCATTACAGTACAGCCTGCAAACCCTAGGCTGATTGTCCTCCATGGCTGCATACAACAATGGACTACATCAATCACCCTACACTGCTCTCCTTACTGCCTGCACATCCTCTCTGGGTGAACAACCGTGCATCAACCCTTCAATCCATGAACATCTTGAATGAATGAGGGGGGGTTTATTTATACACCCACCAAGTAGTTATGTTTCCAACTACCTTGCAACTACCCTCAAATTACATTTTATGTGCATCTGATTTGCATTACATTTTATTTCCACTACATGACAAAATACCCTATGGCTTATAATTTAGCCGACATATTTGACTTAACATGACTTTATTATGACTTTGTTATGGCGTACAATATTAAATTGCACTTTACAACATTGTTAAATATATGCACGTGCATTTTGTCAAACACTTTGCGTGCATTGACAATACAGCACATAATATCAAAACTGGTTCAGCAAATTAGGATATCTCAATGTGTCTGTCTACATTTGGGGCCTCTCCTCTCCAGCTTGAGATTATCTTCTTGATTATTGAAATCTTCACAAGATCCATACTTTAGGTGATACCCCTGCAGGCTGCAAGCGGTAACCTTACCTCGCCCTTCGCTCCGTGATGGAACTCTCTCCAAGTTCTCGAGGAGGCCGGAGGAGCTGGTATTTTCAAGTCTCTACCCTCCTGGCCAGCATTCAAATATGAATAGACAGGCTTCCCCCTTATTCCTTGAGTGTTCTCCCCCCTCTAGTAGGGAGAAGATGCTCCATGAGATCCAAAAGGACGTTAGTCTCTAGTACACTAGATGCACATGGATCTCTCTTGTTGCCCCTCTTTCCCCCAAGCTATCTTTCTACCGTGAGCACTTCTTACAGATTCAAGAGGGCAAAATAGTTCCTCCGCAATACCTTCAATAGGACACAATGCATAGTCTTCAAATCCCAATTGGGCAACTCAGGGTGTGTTCTCACCAACTTCAGATTGAGTCAAATCACCATCTTCCGACGAAGGATCGGGTTTGCTTGTTTTGCCCCTTGGGTGAAGCTAAAACCCTGTATAACTTTATTTTTGCTATCCCATTTATCACGAGATCCAAGGCAGATTCCATTGCTTTTTCAAGGACAACTCTCAGTCTGTTTCTACCTTCTTCATATACCCGAACCAGTTGTGTCTCATACTCTTTCTTAGGGAGATAACTCGGTTTGTCGACATAAAAGCTCTCCTCCAGATGGATCTCACCCCCCTCAACATCGGCTCATCACAACTTACTTCATTAG
The DNA here is from genome assembly GCA_028583015.1 of Wollemia nobilis. Classification (NCBI taxonomy): domain Eukaryota; kingdom Viridiplantae; phylum Streptophyta; class Pinopsida; order Araucariales; family Araucariaceae; genus Wollemia; species Wollemia nobilis. Next base: position 11,269,474 of record JAQPPZ010003016.1, read on the forward strand.
CTCCAACGGACCAAGTGACACCGGTCGGAAACTTCATCCAGTTTGAATGGCAGCAGGGTCACTAGACAGCGCACCCACAGTTTGTTAGGGTCCCGAACTAGCGATGGACAAAGACATATCATGGACTTCTTCAGCTCGGCTACTTCGGCTTCGACTGTTAGGAGAGATTGGTTTCTGGGGGTTCTTTGAGCTTGCCCTTCTTGGGCTGTTCGCTCCCCCCCCTCTCTCTTCTTGTTCTTCTCAGCATGCACTCCGCTCTTCTGGATTGCAGCCCTCCACCCCTCTTCTCTCCCTTCTCTTTTCCCCTTCTCTTTGGCCCGATTATCGGGTTACGTCTTGTATTTAACTTAGTTTCTTTTCTTTATTGGGCTTTTTAGCTTGCTAGTTGGCAATCATTATTGTCCTTATAGTCCCTTGGGTCTTTTTTTGGCCCACCACGGACATTAATAATATTTCATTTCTCTCTCAATGAAAATGATACCAAAGATTTGACAAAGAAAAATTGTAGGCAGAGAAATTGACATGTCTGTATAATGAATGAATGAATGTTTGAGCGTAGGAATGTATATGTGCAAATGTCTGCACAAAAAGTGTTTGTCATTTATCTCTCCATATCGTGTTAAGTGGAAGCAAATTGCCATATTGTGTAAGTGACAAGTGTTTGTAACAATGTGCACATGGCAAAGTGTTTGTAATAATGTAATGTAATGGGGTATTTTTAATGTTTTATGTAAATGGGTAGTTCGGAGGTAGTTGGTAGTTGCCAACCGCCTACCAATCTCATTTGTAGGAGCCAATTCTAATGTGGTGCCACCTCAAGCACCACCTCAAGTTTGACAAAGAACGTATGGAGCCAAGTACATGAAAACAATTTTGATTGTACATACAGTTTTGTCATTTTGTGTAGTTTGTAAGCTAAGTGTTCGACGAAACGATAATTAGCATATGTGTAAATTAGATATTTGCGTTATTAGAATGTACACGTAATTCAATTCATGTAATTTGGATGTACATATAATTTCAATGTTCATGTAATTAGAAGTGTTGAGGTAGTTAGGGTTAGGTACAAGGAAGTTGCGGAAGTTGGCAACTACCTCCCTTTTCCCAAAAATAGTATAAGAAGACCCCTTTAAATACCGAATACACAAACATAATGTGATATCAATCATTCATCCGTCTAGTTGTGTGTGACTAAGAGAATATCTATGTTGTGCATGTAATTGCATGTGATTGGGAATGAATACATTGTTGTTGTAATTGAATGTACATTGTTGTCCATACATAACGCAATCTATTGTGTTTTATGATGCACATGAAGAGGGTGAGACACGCAAACAACCACTGCCAATGTCAAATCAACTTGTCATGACAAAGACCAATTTTGGCATATCGTGTAAGTGTCCCATGTTTCATGGTGGTGAAACAAAGGACCCAATCAAGCATTGGAAAATCTACCTCATGATGTGGAAAGCGAATGGGCAAAAGAATGAAGCAGATTGGAGAAGGTTATTCCTTGTGACATATTATGGAATCGCATTAGACTGGTACATGGGATTGCCAAAGAAAGAGTACCTAAATTGGAAAGAGTTGTGCAAAGCATTTGTGAAGGAATTCCAATTGTTCCACAATGATGATGAGGTCATCACTGAAATTTATAGAATGGAATTGGGTGAGAAAGAGTCTGTTCAGTCCTACAACCAAAGGTTGAGTGGGTTGTTTACCCATCTGGAGAAAGATTCCTTCAATGCATTGAAAAAGAGGTGGTTCATAGAGGGATTTCTTCCTATGTGTCAGAAGAAGATAAGGGTGGTCCCTCCAACATCATATCAAGAGGCCTTTGAGTGAGCTTTGTACTTGGAAGTGATGCAAAGACATCATTAAAATGTTGGGGACATGTTAATGAGGATGAGAGCAACCCTGAGGATGGAAGTAATTTTGACATTAAAAGCAACTCTGACGATGAGAGTGACTCTTGTAGTGAAAGTAATGATTTTGAAAACAAGAGTAGTTTGGAGAATGAGAGTAGTGCATTGTCCAAGTGTTGGGGTCAAATGTCAATGAAGGAAGTGACTCTGAAGAGGAGCGATGGCACTAAGGATGAATGCGACTCGGAGAGTGCAAGATCATAGCTACAGGTATATGCAGCACAAAGGAAGATTGTTCCAATGAAGAATATCATCGGTGGTGTGGTCCATGTGGTCCATGACAACCACCAAAGAATTGGAAGACATCAAATTGAGTATGATATTGAGGGCAAACCCATTGTGCAATGTTGATGATGCCATTTGTGGGGGCACTTCGCACATGAATGTCAAAGTACTACAAGTTGAGATGAACCACTGATGTGTAGAAGGTTCGAACAGTCAAAATAGTTATAGCCCTAGCCGAGAAGAAAATAAGGTGAACATGATAAACCTAATTATAATCAAGGAGGAAAACATCAAGCAGATAGTTGAAGCTACGTAGGAAGAGGACGTTGCACAAGTGGTTGATACAAACGAGGAAGTGAATGATGCAAATGGTGAAGAGGGAGGATGTTTAACGTCTAACCATCTGCCAGGGTTGTCTGGCCATTTGGAGTTGGACCATCTAGACCCAAGCCCTGACCATTGGACTTAGGTTGTCCAAGTGGAGACTTAAACCGTCTAAGACGACCCGACCAAAGGAGGAGGCCATCAAGGCTTATCCTTAGTTGTCTGGGGAGTGGATTCAACCCCAGATGGCTCATAGGCTAGCTAGCTAGGGGGAAGGGCTATCAAGGCCACCCCATGACCATCTAGAAGAGGTAAGAGGCTCAGAAACGTCCCTTGGGTCGTCTAACCTGAGGGGGTCGTTTGGGAAGGCTATCAAGACTTGAATGGAGGTCGAACCTTTGGTGAAGATTCTTCGTCTTGTTGATAGAGAAAAATACCTATAAGGTATTTTTATGAGGACATAAATAGGGCCAAAGAAGCAATTGCCTCATGTTATAAGTATGTGGAGAACAAATACCATCACATTTGGGAAATAGTTGATCATGAATGGACTTTCCAACTTTATAGGCCACTACATGCACAGGGTACTATCTTAATCCCAAATTCTTTTATGGTGACTCCTTTGAAGCTAACAAAGAGATGACCACCGGTCTTCAAAACTGCCTCATGAAGATGTTGACTAATGATAAGATTCAAGATTTGATAATGAATGAGATGCGAGTTTACAAGACCATGGCGGGCTACCTTTTCAAAACTATGTAGTGGATTCAAGGGAGGGCAACTTAGAGCTAGGTAACCTATCTGAATTGACTTCAAACTTCAAACATTTATTGTTGACTTGTCATTTTTTCCATCATAAAAAATTTCAATTTACATAAGTTCAAAATTATTTTGGTTTTTTTGGCATTTTATAAATTTATTGTGGGAGGGCTATGATGCCAACACAAGCCATCTCCAACGCTTTGCCACTAGAATTTTATGTCATCCATGTAGCGCTTTGGGTTGTGAGGGTACTTTGAGTATGTTTAAGCACATTCACTCCAAAAGCACAATAGACTCATGCAACAGAAGCTGAATGACCTTGTATTTATCCACTACAACCTTCTCCTCTAGCATACATAAATAACGAGTGATTACAAGGCATTGATTTAGATGAGATCAATCCATCATTTATGTGGATTATAGAGCAAGGGCAGCAAAAGGAGGAGCCCCTCTATATGGGATGAGTTTGAATGAAAAGAACAAAAGGGACATATAAGAGGTACAGGAAGAGGAACTAACACAACAAGAGCAAACACAAAGAGAGAGGGTTAGATAGAAAGGAAAGAAAAAAGTTATGACTAGAGGCCAGATAGATGAGTTATAATGGACCAATTAGGCACTTTGAGACATTTTGAACCTTTTTGTATGATATTCAACGTAAAACTATTACATGGCATAAAATTTTCTTTATTGACGTGTATTTTATGTGTGCTTTATTGTTTTATAGATAAGATGATTGTTTGGATATGTATAATGTTCATTAATTGTGACATGCATGTAAAAAACTTTCTCACAATGAAAATTTGCATTTTTAATGGTTTTTTTGGCCTAAGTATTTGTCTATTTTTTGCTTAATTCTAGAGTGCAAGTCATTATTGGCCTTGCCAAGTTCGAGTTTCTCAACTATGCGCAAATCATTCCTATAGCACGAGTGGCAAGATTCCTGATACTAGGGAAGTGGAATAACAGACTTATGAGTCTCTCGGGACTATAGCCATAAGACTTTCATCGCAGTCGTACGATATCATCATCATGAGACGGTACGGTCTCACTTGTATGGTGCACTGTACAAGACAGTCTTTTGCATTTGAAATCACAACACTTTGACAACCAATCCTTTTGCACAATAGTAATTGTACAATAGTCACACGTATAATGCCCCATATGCTCCAAGCAATAGGATGGCAATCTCCCAAGACTGAAACATAGGCGTCGTATGACAAAGCCCCCGTACGGTCTGCAGCAAACCAACTTACAAGTATTCTTCCATGGCAATTATTCCCTGCAACCTGCAACTATGAACAATATCTACTGCAACACAATATGCAATCACAGCAACATACAAAATACAAATAGACTGCAATAAGACTGCAAATGGCATCAATGTATACTATTGGCATTCAAGTGGTGTTTGCAGTACACATCAATGGCAGACTGCAATATCTGCAATTACAATACATAGGGTTTCTCTCCTCAATGCTCCCACAACAGACTTGCATACGCATAGCTAGAAGAATGGTGTGGCGCTAAACAAACTTGCCACCTTTACTTCTATTGTTGTATTCAAAACTTGCGTTGCCAGTTCGTGAGTTGATGCCTTTTCCTCTAAGCCTAATGGCTTCTTCGACTTCTTTTATTCTGCTAGCCTCTCTTGCTTAGCTTTCTCTATCTCTTCTTCTATTGCTTTTTGCGCTTCTTGCCATCTTCCTTTTTCTATGGCAAGATCGAGGCATTGATCCTTCTTTTCTTCTCCCCTTATGACAACAAGTACATCTTCTTGTCTGTTTCTTCTCCATAGGAGGCTCCCTAATATCAAGAAAATTGACATTTTGCGACCTGCTCATACTCGCCTTCTTTAGACAATTCACCTCCTTCTGATTGCCTGAACCACACCATCGACACATTTAAGGCACAATATTTCCTGCTGCTACTCCTACTTTGAGTGGGACAATTTTTCACAAAATTTCCCCATTCCTGACAATTTCAGCACTAAATGATCGGTTTTCCATCTGAATCATAATACAATCGACTTTGGCCACCTTGTCAATTGCCTTGTTGATACTACCTGCCTCATTGACAATTATTCTTGTAACCACCACTGGTCACACCTTGCCCATTCCTAGAGGTATTTGGTTTTTCTTCTTCTTCGCCTTGCACCACCATCATTTGGTGCCTCATGCCTTCTAAATTGAATGGACACTTGCTAATCGCATGTCCCAGTACCTCACATATATTACAATATGCGCTCTTTGGACAGTTTACATTTGTGTGCCCTTTAGACTTACAATCTGAGCACCATATATCCTTTTTCTCTTTTCTAACTTCACCTTTAACCTCCTTGATCATTCTGTCAATTTCCTTTTTCATAGATTGAATTGCATTCTGCAATTTGTCCTTATCACTATTAGAGTCATCACTTCTGATATGACCTCCAATTCTAGTCGTCGTTTGTTTGGCCTCGCTTTCAAAGTTCCTTGCCCTTTCATAGGCTTCCTCATACATCGAACATGGTATGATTTTCATCTTCTTGTATCAAGGTAACAATCCATCGATGAACCATCTTTTAACCATTTCATCAATTGGTAGCAACTCCATCTTATCCGTGAGTTGCTTCAATCTTCGATTATAAGTCTTGATATCTTCATCCCTCTTTTGTTTAGTAGAATAAATTTCTGTTATAATCTTTGTATCATCCCTTAGAGGTCTGAATTATGCTTTGAATTCATCTACTAAAGTATTCCATGAGGTAAAGGGTTGTGTACTTTCTTTTTTAAGTACCAATCTATTGCAATTCCTCGCAATGTAGAAAGAAACAACTGTAACTATTCTTCGGATTGTCTAACCCTATTCACTTTCCAAATGGTTGAGCAAGTGCCTATGTGCCTTGCAGGATCTTCTTTCCCTTCTCTTGTGAAGGGTTGACATTTTTGCTTGCTTGCTCTGTTTGCAACATTAGCCATTGGTAAGTGGTTATCCTCTCCCACTTCCTCGTCACTTGACGATGGCTCTAATGGTATTTTGGCCCAATGTCCTTCCATCCTTGGTGGCTCTATTGGTTGTTTTGTTTCAGGTACTTCGGTCCTAGGCACCTCATCCACTCGTGGTGTCTCTTGACCTTTTGTGTTTCCTTCAAATAGCCTCCTTCCAAACTCCGGTGCACCTTCACTTAACAAACTTCTTCACGAATATACAAATTGTGGATCTGGTCTACTCGCCCAAACACTTACGTGCAATTGCTCTATCGCCTAACTTCCATCCTCTCCACTCCTTAGCAAAGTCCTCCCTGCTTGCTCGGGTGTTACCATCCACTCTTCATTTCTCTGTGCATGCTCCACGTTGGCATCTTCACTTGCATGAACGTTTTCTTGAGCTTTTTGAGGTACTTCATCCTCCGTTGTTAACAACAACATTTGCCACCTTTCATTGTCCTCATGTGAACTCCAAACTCGTTCGAGTATTGGTTCTTTCATTTCCTGCAATTGCAGTACTTGATTAGTCATGTTCCTCTTTTGAGCAATCCTTGTGCTTCTCCTCACAGGCACTTGATCCTCTCCACGACCCTCCTTGCTCCGGCAACGGTGCCAAATGTAGCACGAGTGGTGAGATTCCCAACAATGGAATGGTGGAATGACAAGGTTTAGAAACTAATCAAGACTACAGTCATAAGACTATCATTACAGTCATACGACATCATGATTTGAGATGATACGGTCTCAATTGTACGACACATTCCTTGTACGATTCCACTGTCGTGCGTTACAGTCTATTGTATGGTGCAGTCTTTCATACAACTCAAGTCTCTTGTACGGAACAACCTCTCATACAGCACAATACGAGACTACTACTGGCAAATCCTCAACCCTGTTGGACGGCAGTGACTTGTACGGTAATCACACATACAAGATCATGTCTTCTCTAGGCAATAGTTTACTCCTGAGTTGGCAACACACCTATGTATTTGCCCTCATACAGTCTAGCCATAGTACACCAACTTGTCATATGGCCTGCAACCGGCTGTAACTTCCCTGCAGTCTTCTTGCTTACTGTAACCTGCAAATACCTACAATGCTGCTGCAATGCAAAAGGCTAACAAAACCTGCAACTATCGCATTCACTATGCAATATGTAATTACAAGGAAACAATACATGCAAGGTCCTTAACAGTTATAATTATGAGCAATGACACAGACTGCAATCAACTGTAAATGGCAGATTTATATTGGATAATCAATGACTGCTGTAAACAGCAGTAACAGTGACAATTACAATGGCAGACTTATACAACCAGCCTGCACAATATTCTACATAGTCTCTCACAGCAACAACAATAAACTGCTGTTCTCCCTTATGCATCTATTACTCACTACTTAGGTATTCTCCCTATAACCATACATACTCATGCTATGCTGCAAAATGGAGGGGGGACCTTTTCATGCCTGCCTGGGCCATTCCAAGCGACTCCCAGGACAAAACATCAATTACAACCGCCACCCCAAACCGAACATTCATAATCTTATGAAATTATCAAATTTTCCCTAAAGTCCTAAGTGCAATTTATTAAATTGCCTTTCATTCTAATTTCGTCCTCATTTCATTTCATTCCCCTTTACATTTCATGTGTATTTCATAAAAATTTCGCTTTACAAAAGTTTAACAAAACTTTGTACATTTTTCACTTTTTCTTCTTTTGGGAAGCAGTTTTGCTGCCTACAAAGGGAACAACTCGCAGTTTCAAATTTCAGAAAAAGCCCTTTGGAACACAATTTTCAGCAGCACATCAGTTTGGGGGTTTGCTTGTTTGTTTAGAGCAGGCGGTTGGTTTTCAGGCAAGCAAACTCCTCAAGGGGGACAACAAAACAAAGGAGAAGTTGCAACCAGCTGAATTTGGGATTTCCACATCTCTAGAGTTGTGAACCTTTTCGGGAGTCCAAGGAGGTTTTCTATTACTAGCAAGCTGTCATGATTTTCCAACCCACTCAAAGCGCCCCGCTCAGACCGCCCTACTCTTGAGCTGTCCCACTCCCGGGTCATCCTACTTGAAGTGCCACACTCCCATGCCATCCCGCTCACAGCACCCTACTCACAATGTCTTTCTCATTGGTATGTTTTCCGCTATGCTGATTTGAATGCCCACTTGAATTGCTTGGTGTGTCTCGCCAAAAGATCTTATGCAGAGGTATGAGACCACAATAGCAAGTGGTGCCTCTTTCGCTGAAAATATCAAACAGACCCTATAAAACATGACAGACTTTGATGCACCACCTGATGCCAAGATGACAGAGTTTGAGGCCAATGACGAGAATGAAGAGTATGAACCCCCGCGGCTAGGTCAACCCCAGGATAGCAGAAAGAGAAAGAGGAACAATGGAGAGAGAAGAGAGCTAGTGGAAAAATCCCATGCGTCAACATATCATGATCTATATGCCAATATCCACGAGCGAAAATATTGGTACCTCCTCGTGCAGTGAGGAAGAGGCTCTTAGGCAATACAATTTTAGCCCATAAACTGATTCGTGGTCCATCAGCAAAGTGTGGGCTTCAAGGCTAGGCAAGATTCTAGTTCTTCAAGTTCCGGAGTGCCCAAAAATCATAGCGTATTGCACCCGAAGATATGACAACAAAAACAAGATGATCAAGATCCTGGGTGATATCATGAGGCACCAATTTATGTTTCGACAAAGGCCATCGAAGAGATGATGTGCATCAAGGATAGATATGGAGAATGGAAGCCCTTCAAACCTAAGTCAAATGCGACATACTACAAAAGTTACAGTAGGGAGATATGGGTCATCGAGGACACAACTACAAAAACCAAAACAAGCCAAGAACTTTGAATTTCCACTAAGAATTGGTCAATTCAAAGTTGACACACAAATGGCCCTATCTAGGATGGTTGTTTTGCTAGGGTAGAATGATGATAGAAGGGTGTGGCAAAATCACATAATTTTGAGTGTGGTTCAAAAGTACTTGGTCCACCTTAGACAATAGGATGCAATTGGAGAATTTTTGGAACTCATACACTTTCAGATATTCATTTTAGCTGATTTCGCTAACTATGCATCAGAGAAGCGAATGGTTCCATGCGCTACAACTGGATCAGTTTGATGAAGAGGGTCTTTTGGAACTACAAGTTTAAAATTAGATTAGATTTTCTACTTTACAAGTATAAATAACACATATATTCTCATTGTAAGGGTCTTTTGGAACCCAACATACTAGAGCTACTCTTTGGAGTAATATTGTACTTCACATCCTTAGATACAACAATCAATAAAAGAATGTGTAGGACATCTTAAATCAATTATCTCCAACCTTTTTTTCTTGGATGTATGAAATCAACAGCTTCGCCCTCTTTTCTTCTGTTAGTCCCCTCTCTCTTATTGTTGTTGCAAGTTGTTCGAAGATCTTAACCATTGAAGTTATTTGTCACTATTGGACATCCCAATGGCACCAACCTAAATCTTGCTACAGCTTCGACCATATTTCTTTTCTTTCTCACACTCTTTCCCTCACAAAGTAGATTAGATTTACTTTTATGCACTTAGATTAGATTTCATTTTCTGCACAATTAGATTAGTTTCTTTTTACATTAATAGTAAGACTTCAAAAGCCATCACCCTTGATCCTATAAAGGGGCTCCCACCCCCTTGACCACCGACAAAGGTGGCAATAGGCGTTGCCCTTCATGATGTTCATGTTGATCATGTTGGACATGTTGATGATCTGGCTCATTGCAGATAGTGGAGTGAGCAATCGAAGAACAATGTGTTGCAGGCAGCAATTTTAAGTGATACCAGTTGCAAAAGATTCTGGAATAGGAGAAAGCAGAAGGAGCGTGACAAGAGATTTCAATACAATGTTCAATGCTTCTATCCCAGTGTTCAGCTCATATGTTGTCGAGGACGCCAACAAGTCTAGAGGAGGGGATAGATGTAGGCAAGCAAATTGACATGTCTACATAATCAATGAATAAGTTTTGTCATTTTGTGTTATTTTTTAGTTTGTACGCAAAGTGTTTGATGAAATGTACATATGTAAAACCAATAAAGTTCTAAAGTCGTGATGTAATATTGTACGTGACAATGTGTAATGATTAGTTATGTACGAATAAGTCATTAGTCATGAAGTGAGTCATGAAATGAAATGTTATGTAAGCCATATGCATGTCAAACGTAATTTAAGAAAATGATGAGGTGTCAAGTAGTTGGAGGATGCAACTACTTTTTAGTTATATAAATAAGACCCTTCTCCATTCATCCATGTTGTTATGGTTGGTCGAAGTATGTAGTTGTTGGCATCGAATAGTGGTTGGAGTGGTTGGCATGGAAGGAAGGGTTGATTGGGTACGTTGGGTATTGTATGTAAGGAGAATGTCATACGTGTTCCACCGTACAGGCCACTGTTAATGCAATATCTACTCATTTCCATCCTTCATCTATTGCTATTGTATGTTTCTTGTATGTGTTGATATGGCTTATTGCTATAGTAGATAGATCTATTGTTGTTCCTTCCAAGTTTTGTATGTAGGGTTGAAGTCACAGTACAGGAGTTGTCATATAGTGAAGTTGTTATACATTGAAGTCATAGTACATGTGTTGTACAAGCATCGTACATGTGAGTGTCATGCATGTGAAGTGTCGTACAAGTTAAGTGTCATACATGTAGTGTTGTACAAGTGGAGTATCATACATGTAATTGTCGTACAAACATTTATGTACTAAGATTGTCATACAAGTGTGGAAAGACAAGTGTGGAGACATAAGTATGTATGTTGATGGATAGCAATCTAGGATAGGATAGACTTTCCTGCTACTAGACTACGTGTTGAATATTGAGATGAAAGCAGTCTGGATGCTGATGTCTAAATGTTGTTGCAATCTAATTGTTGTCCTAGGTAATTTGAACTGCTATGCCAGGCAGTTTAATATATGTTGTGCATAGTTTCATTTAAGTGGAAATGGAATTATGTTGTATGTTGTATTCAATTTTTACAGCGCCTGCATGCGATACGTGCTAGAGAGTTGGGAAGCCACTGAGGAGGGACTTCATGCCATTGCACCCATCACAGCCGAAAGAATTGTTCGAAAGATGGGGTCTTGATTTTGTTGGACCATTGAAGACAAGTAAAAGACGATGTAGATACATTGTGGTAGCAACGAAATATTTGACAAAGTGGGTCAAGGCAAGAGCATTGCTTGATAATTTCACAAAAGTATTGTACATTTCTTGTATGAACAGATGATAACAAGATTCGACACACCTCTTCAATTGACGAGTGATTGTGCAGGACATTTTGTCAATAAAATAATCTAAAAAATAACCACAAAATTTAAGATCTTGCATTCGTTGTCTAGTCCATGTTACCCCAAAGCAAATGGGTAAGTGGAAGCAACAAAGGTCTTAGTGTCAATAATGTATAAGATGTGCAATTCAAGATGTTGATTGGGAGGAGAGATTGCCAGTAGTCCTATGGGCATACAAGACTACGTTCAAGCCAACAACGAATCACATTCCATTCCAATTGATGTATGGTAGTTGTGTTGGTGGAGATTTTGGTACCAAGTTTGAGAGTGGCGGTAGAAAACCGTTCAAGTGATTAGGAGAACCTAGAAAAGAAAGTAATGACGCTCATCTAATTGGACGAGAGAAGAGTGATGGCTCAGTGGGCCATGGAGATTGCCCAATGTCATACAAAGTTGTGGCATGATAAGCATCTGAAGAAGATGGATTTGAAGTCAGGTGACTTAGTTTTGAAACATAACGGAAAAAGAGAAATCAAGCCAAGAAAGTTGAAAACTTTATGGCTTGGACCCTTCCAAGTAGATGAAGTGATGAGCAATGGCGTAGTAAGATTAAAAAAATTGGATAGGACATTGTGCCCCAAAACAATTAATGGTTCGAAGTTGAAACCATATAAGATGAAAGCACAAGTGAACATGGTGAATTTTGAACCAACTAGAGAAGGAACGAGTACAAGAAGACTAATAGTGGCAATATCTCCATCTTCGAAACCTTTTGAGGGAATCTCGATTCAAGAAATTGAGGAATCGTGTCGGACCAAGGAGAAAGATAGTGCAGTAGAAAGCAGTGACTCTGACAATGAACTTGTAGAGCAGCTAGCTTGGTTGTAGGAACGAAAGAACCCAAGTAGAGGATAAAATATGCAACCTATGATCGAACAGGAGGAATTACATCTATAGAGCATAGAAGGAATCGGGTACATGTTAGATTTCTAGATGTAGAAGAAGAAAGGTTGAGGTTGCTGAATGCAGAAAACATACAATGAATGGTGGTAATCTATGTTGGGCAAGGAGAATCACTAAAACAAGAGCCTTGTAGTGAGGGCAACGAATATGAAGGCATGAGTTTGCTTTCAACCATTGGTCATGCACAACAACGATTGAGGGAATAAATGCAACAATTGCATAAGCAGAGTGAGCAATTGAATAGAAGAATGGAAGAATTAAAGGGGCAACGTGCACAAAAATTGTTAAGAATATGGCAGGATATTCAAGCAATGGGTAAAAGAAGCTTTTCTAGGAATGGAACAAGTCTGGAAGAAACTCCAAGAAGTGTGCAACAAACAAGTGTTGGGACTTGCTAATGGTTGTGTGCAGAAATCTGAGTTTCTAGAGACAGACTACTAACCCCGCAAGAAGACCTATTGCAAGTGAAGAAGTATGGAGGGATGTACATGAAGTACCATTGCCAAGAAGGGGAGGAGAAGTTGAGAACTTGAGGCAAGAGTCAAGTAGTGTATCCTTGACAAGTTCAAGCAGCAATGAAGAAGATTGGAGCAGTGATAGTTTAGGCTTGGAACTTGGGAATCAAGCAAAAAGGAACATATCACAACAACACCAAAATGATCAACCCAAAAGCAATGAACAATAGCAAGCAACCTAGAGGCAAAATGCCTTAGAGGAAGGAAGGTGAATGACTTCGAGAAATCAGGATCCGCCAAACTTGAATGGTTCCTTGGGAAGTCGAAGTAGCCTACAAAGACTACTAGATGGCCCAAGGCATGCTTACGACTTAGGCAATTCAGGCATGTAGCATTGTGGTGAGTATTCCAACAATGGAGGAACAAAATGACAGATTTAGAGACCAAAAAAAACTGTAATCAATCCTATCTCAAACTGGTTCATCCCACTTGTACAACAAATTAAATCTTCACTTGTGTGGCAAGAACTTGTATGACAAGCACTTGGCAGCACTTGAACGACAACTAACTCACTTGTACAGCACTTGGCAAGTGATTTGTATTGCATTTGTATGGCAAGTCACTCACTTGAACAACACTATGTAATTCACTCATAAGACACTCTTGGATTACAACTCGTACAACAGTCTTGGTTGCAACTCTACTTCACACTTGCACTCAGAACTTGATACAACCACAACCTATTAATCTACTAGCAACTGTAGACAGCAGTTCCAAGCATAAATAAATCATTGAGCTATCTGAAAAAGAATGTCCTATGAAGATTCACAATTTTGACTATGTACAATAATTTTGGTAATGTACGAATCATGAAAATGACAAGTTGCAATGTAAAATCAGCCAATCAAATGAATATGGCTTGATTAATAAATGTGCACAAAATGACAAACGCAGTCATCTTGTGTTTAGATGTCTGGATTAGTGAGACATTTGTATTAGACGTCCAGCCTAACTAAACAGAAGTCTAGTTGCAGTGTTAGACGTCTGAAACTGTCAGTTAGGCAGTAAACGCATTAGTAATGATAATAGCCGGTTTGGACAATTGAGACGGGTTAGTTGCAGTAAGTACCGATCTTACCTATAAATACCCCCCCTGTTTCACTTTGTAATCTATCCATACTTGTCTATAATGCAGAACTGTTGTGCAGCAACTGTTATTCTGGAATGCGTGTTGTACGAGATTGCATTTGTGTTATAGTGTTGTGTTGCAGGTATTGATCATAGCTTGGTACGAGAGCATGTATTGTTGTGTGTTGTTTTCTTGTTGCAGGGCGTGCTAAGGAGCATCAAGGACTGGAGAATGAATGCACAGTTGGAGACGTCTAGACTCTGGCAGATTACCCCTTGCGCGTATCAGTCATCAACAGAACTGTTCCAGACGTCTAGTCGTCCAGTCTATATGTCTAGTCCAAACATCTAGCCGTCCAGTCTATACGTCTAGTCCAAACGTCTAGCCGCCCAATCCAGACGTCTAGTCCAACTGTCCAGTTGACCAATCCACACGTCTAGCCATCCAGTCCAGACGTCTAGCTGTCTAGTCCAGACATTTGGCCATCTATCCTTGACGTCCAACCCAGACGTCTAGTCGTCCATCCCAGATATCTAGACTGTCTGCCTCAGACGTCTATTGTTCTAAGCATCCATAAAGACTTGTCTACTCATACTTGTAGAACATGACGACTGGTGTATCTTGGCTTATCACTCCCTCCTAGTTTATCATCATTCCCTCATCTCGGGAAGGTACTTACCCTTGTCTACAGCAACAATAGCATTACAGAAATCACATGCAACACACATATGAAGGATTTATCATCGTATTATTCTGCCTTTACAACATTCACATTAGAGAACGTTTGCACTGGCAATATCCAATGCTACATAGGATTTACAGGCACAGACTATACAAGCATAAATGCTCTCTCGTACTCCTTTGGTATCATCGTACCATGGTATTTATGGTATGCACAAATGAATGGGGGCTCCTATTTAACTTTGAGGGCTAGTGGTTATCCACAACTACGACTTGGACACCTCACCCATAACTACTTCCCCATTTGCATATGCATTACATACATTTGCAATTAATCAAACAATGGCGTCATCACCCTTAACATCACACTACAAAATTGCATCTCACTATCATTTACATTTCATTTATGTTTATATTTACATGTGTACATTTCACACTTATTTTTACTGTGTACACTACTTCGGCTGGTCAGAACTAGCTCCTACATCTGCCCTCCCCTTTAAATTGGTCAACGTCCTCGTCAATGACTGCTTCTACTCCTAGGGACTTGGGTTTTGGTGAGGCATGGGAACATGAACACCTAACTCCTAGATTTGTGGTTTCAAGGCCTCAGTTTCACCCTTCAATCTCTTGGCATAGGTCTAATATCTAGCCCACTACACACCATAGTGATTGGATCTCTAATCAACTTCTACCAACCTAGCCTTCAATTTGGCCTCCCTCTTTGTAGCTTCAACCTCCCACTTGGCTACTTCATCCTTTCTTCTTGCTACAATCGTCAACTGCTCATCCCTCTTACCTATTAGTTGATCACGGTGAGTGACCTCCTGATTCTTCACCTCCAGCAACTGCTTCCTCACCATGCATTCTAATTTCAGTTCGATCAATTGATTTTTTTCCTTTGTCTTCTCCTCAACCTCCTTCAGCCTCGCCAATTCTGCTTTGGCGTCCTCCTACACCTACCGAAGTTGTGCCTCCATTTCCTGTAATTGGTTAGTCTGCTCCACATTCTTTTGCTGAAACTTCTCCAGTCCCATGGCTAACCAGTGAATCATATATGCTAAGAAATTCATTCTTGTATAAAAATTCACCATTTTAGGTAAAGCTTAATGTACTTGACACTTGCCTCCTCTAGACAAGCTACCAAATTTCCTTCATCAACATACACATGTGGCGGATGTCTATAGAGTAGCTAAGTTAGCTCAGGCAGGTTCTTCAGTCCCAATATTGATTTAACACTGCTTTCTAGCTCCCATGGCTGCATTTGGGGAATTTTGGTAAACTTCATACACTCGTCATCACGAGCCCAACCAGTTTGCCCAACTCATTCTCCAATCTCAGCTGCCATAGTTGCCACTCTCCCATACATCCTACTTTGAACTCACTGTTGACTATATCAAACAATCCATTCACCACGAAAAACGCATCCAACTACTCATTAATTTGAACTCCCATAATTGGTGGTCTCCTCAGGTTCGGCACTTCAATGATGAAATGGTCACTTGTATCTTCTGTCAGCTCCATGTTTGTGTCGTCTCTAGTGGTATTTCCTCCACATCCTCTCCACCATGATTTATCAGGTTTTTCAATCGTTGGGTTGCCTTGCCCTTCTAAATCTTTTGTGCTATATTAGTTGTAGTGACTTCCTCCACCGTTTCTTGCTCTTTTCCTGGCTCATTCTCCAACAGTTGGCTCCCCTTGCTTTTCTACCACAAACTGAACTTGAGAAACGCCACTTCCTCCATGCAAGAAGGGTGTCTTATTCTTTTTGAAGAGAGCAAAATACATGGAATAGAGAGAATTTAGTTTTTAGGGAAAGCAAAAGGAAGGATCGAAGGCTGGGAGGAGCATTTTGGACAGTGCATCATCGAACCAGGGGACATTGGATAGCTTGGTTTTCAAGTGCATTATTGAAGTTTTGTTGTTATATGCTCTTCTATAGCTTGATCTTCCCTTGGATGGATAGTATTTCTTGCTTTGTTGTTGTTTTTTTATTCCCCTGTGCTGCCTTTAGCTTAATCTGAGTTAAGCCTACGTATTGCTTGGTAACTCCTTGAGTGTTGTTCCACTCTTATTGTTAATCTCCTTTTCTGCTGAGCTTGATCGTCGTATGCCCATTAGCGTGTGTATGTTTTGCTTAGTGTTTGCCTCGCTTGTGGGTAGCATGTTTTGCTTAGTGTTTGCCTCGCTTGTAAATAGTGGTTATCCGCATTTTGCTTTGCCTGTTCCTTCTTGCTGTCACATCGGACAGCGTTGTTTCAACCGTGCGCCTCCATCTTCTTGCATGTGTGAAGTCTAGAGTAAAACCCATTCAATATTGCTTCTAGCCATAGGTCTTCCGCATGAGTTGCTCTTTTCTTAAGCCGTCTGGATCTATTTACCCTACGTTCGAGCGTTGGCTTACATTCGGGTCTGTAGACGTAAGTTTTGTTGGCTGGGTAGTGTTGGCACTATAGCTTAGTCATGTTAAGTTCTTTGGAATGAGGCTCTTATTTTAAATGTTATATTAAGATTGTGAAAACTCCTTTTGGATTGAAAGTTATGCATATTGTTTTCTTATAATGGTATAGCTTTTAGAAAAGAGACTTTTCATTGGTTGTTATCTTGCTAAGTAAGAGGTGGTTTTAGATTGGTTACTATTTAATTGCTAATGCTTTAGGTTCCGTTGTAATCTTGAAAAGAAATATAAGAGTCTTTGCTTAGTAAAGATAATGTTGTAGAATGCAATTGAAAGTTGGAAATTATAAAAAGAACTTTTAAAGTTTTTATGCTTGGTTATTAGGAATGATTCTTCTATGGTAATGGATTCTCTTTTATAAATTGGATTAATGAATTTGGGTTTTGAAAGAGAAACTATTCCTGAGACTTATGTAGGTTAAGGGATCATTATAAAGAGAAGTATGGGATTCTCTTTAATAAATTGGATTAATGAATTTGGGTTTTGAAAGAGAAACCACTATAATGATTCCCGAGACTTATGTGGGTTAAGGGATCATTATAAAGAGAAGTATGGGATTCTCTTTTAGAAGTTGGATTATTGGATTTTTGTTTTGAAAAGAGAAACTGTTATAATGGTCCTTGAGACTCGTGTGGGTAAAGGAACCATTATAGAAAGAGGAATTATGGAATCCTCTTCTTGATGGCTTGTTTTATTATGTTTATGCATGGATGCTTGCATAGTAGAAAAGACATGATTAAGTTGCATTGCATTTAGAGTTGTCCTGATCCCTAAGTATTCCTCATGAGTTGTGGTGGGTTCCCTATCATGAAGAAGCTTGCAGATTTTTAGATGGCTTGAAGATCCTTGGCGGATGGCTTCATAGTACTTTGAATGTATAGATGATATGGAAAAACAAAGGCTATGT
Organism: Wollemia nobilis; assembly: GCA_028583015.1. Taxonomy (NCBI): domain Eukaryota; kingdom Viridiplantae; phylum Streptophyta; class Pinopsida; order Araucariales; family Araucariaceae; genus Wollemia; species Wollemia nobilis. The sequence goes on from JAQPPZ010003016.1 coordinate 11,287,546, forward strand.
AAAGAATGTTTTGTTAAATTGAGTTTTGTAAATTGATTATTGTACAAACTGAAATATTATGTTGCTTTAATGTTACCTTGGGTTTTGTACATTAAGGTGATTGAGCAATATTTTATTTGGATAGATAGTATTGAGCTCTATCAATTGTTGGAATGCATATTTATGTTAAATACTTGATTCATTTATGTTATTGCATCTAAGTTAAAGGAATGTGTCTTTTGAAGCTTTAAGTCAAGCATTTGAGTTAAGCAAAATGTGGCTTTTATTTAAGATGCATCCTTGTTTATCTATTATAGCATTTCGGATTAAATAGATTATGACTTGTGTTAAAATGCTTTTGATATTATGTGATGCATGTTGCTTTACTTTAGAACTATGTTTTAAAGTGCAAGATTTATTTGAGATAAGATTATCTTGGGGTGGTTAGAATCTCTTGTGGACCCGAGTCAAAATAAAGCCCAATCCTAGGAGGAGTTGCATGAATGCAATAACCAGGTAGATATGAGTCTTAGAAGGAGTTGTGAGAATGCAATAGCTAAGAACTCATGAACCTGGAAGGAGTTGTGTGAATACAATAGTCGGGTTTCTTGTAAATCATTACACCTTGAACGAGTAGGATCGGGTGTATTCCAACTAAGAGTTGTGGAACCATTCACAAGACAACAGTGGTGATCCCTTGAACATGTAGGATCGGGTGATCATGTTCATTGCCGGTGAAGTGGTTATGACCTTAGTTAGCCCCTCTGTTGTCAAACTCGGCTGGACTCCCGAGTACTCAACCGAGTTCGAGTGGGCTTAGCCGCGCCGAGTCCACTCGGACTCGTTTTTTTCCTAGACTCGACCAAGTACATGGCCGAGTCCGAATCCAAACCTGACTAGTGAGTCCGGGGCCGATTCCGAGTCCAACACGGACTCGTGAGTCCGGACATCAGGCCTCGGTTGGCCTAGAAAAAATTAAATTAAAAAAAAAAAAAAAAAAAAAAAAAGGCTAGCATGACGTGTCGACCCTCGAATGGGAAGTTAATGGTCATATTTTTTTTCCCCACGATCCGATTTCTTCCTCCCCAAATCAAATCTGATTGTAAAAATAATTACATCTAGGGCGGTTAAGTGTTGATGGTGCTCCACACTTAAGCATCCACGTCGGCTAGTGCACAATCACGAACAAGATGTTGAAATCTTTGTTTATTATATTAATGAGAGAATGTGCAATTTTGCTTCTCAAACCTTCAAAATGCTTATCCCTCAATTATAATTTATTTTAATACAAATACATCTTTCGCCAATGGATACAAGATTAAAGCTTAGAGATTATCACAAAATTAAGGCTTTGCATAGAGACGATTAGGTAGATATTTGATGTAAGTAGAGCGCGTGCTTAATATCCTTATCACGCTTTTTTGTGTATATCATATGAAATTCATGCGTTAATTTAAAAGCCCACTAGGAGACCCAATTGTCAAAGTTAGGGTTTTCTTAGCCGACTCAAGGGTGATTCCGTCCCATGGTTTCTCTATTAAACATGGTATTTGAATATTTTATTTATTAAACATGGTGGAATATGTTCCATTGACACTGTCATAACGTTTCTTTCACCTAGATAGATGCACGAACTTCTCAAAGCATACATGTGCACACCTTTAAAGCTTTAAACCCAAATATCTTAGGGTAAAAATAAACCAAAAGGCTTAGAGGTGGACGTTCAAAATCACCTAATTCTCCCAATGTAGAAAATAGGAGGTCATAAGCTTTATCCCCATTCTACAGAGAATATAGGTTGAGAATCCTAGATTATATGGGGAAAGTGGTCCAACGTATAATGTTTGGTTTATATTGCGGAGATTCAAGTTTAAATTATGGGAAGGTGGTCCCCTTATACTTCGTGGCTTTTTAAGTATCTTTAAAACTATATATAAAAATAAAAAGAATTAATATTACCTCTTCAAAATTTAAAAAGAACTTAAAGTTAAAAAGAACATGAAAAAGCTAGCTAGCCCTCTTTTGTATTTTGTCATGGCTCATGAGCACATTTTGTACTATAAACATTTTGATGAATACAAGAAAGAATATGCCCCTTCCTCTTGTTAATTTCTTATTTGTATAATGTTGAATGTTGAGTAAGTGTGTTAGAATATACTAATAAGTAATATGCATGAAAAAACTTATTTTTTCAATTAAAATATGTTTTTTTTTCCATTTTCTTTTTGCCAAGTTTTTGCCGAGTCTTGCCGAGTCCCAAGTCCGACCCCCAAGTTGACCTTTCCGAGTCCGAGCCAAGTCCGAGTTTTGCTACTATGGTTAGCCCACGGAGGTGTGGTAACTAAGCACCAAGGCTCTACGCTTGATTAACCTACCTAGATGGACTTAGAGTAAGGTTAGGGAATAGGCATTCCCCTTTAAGTGTTATGGGCCTTAAAGGATAATCTCTACGTCGTGGTCACATTGTCCTATGTCGATGAGGGTATGGGAAATGTGGGGGGACCACTTTTGACATCCTTCTAAACGTGTAGGTTTAATAAGGTGAACCCCAAAAACCACGGGAGTTGGCCACTCCTGTCCACTGAGTATCATATGCAGCGACTTGGAACTCAAATGTGGTGAAGCCTTGTATGCTGGAAAGATAAAAGAAGGGTTTTTTCCTTGTGAACCTTTGCTTGTAATCATTCTTTTAAAAAAAAAATGGGTTGGTAGTTTTGGGTTGTTACATGATTGCAATGGCATGGAAAGCCATCAAAAAATTTCTAGTATACTATATCAAAAAAAAATTGATGCAGTGTGAAAAGTACAATGCCCAATCATATCCAACACTAGCAATTATCCCTTCCATGTACGATATGAGCCAGGTGGGCATCTCCGAGGCTCTTTGCTCTCCTGAGAGTTTTGACATGACTACATTCATCACACATTGCAATTTTGGTGTCTTCAACTATTGCATCTTCAATCCAAGCTCTCGTGCTTCAACAACTTTGCCGCCTCCTTTGGATTGAGATCAGTGTCCCTATCCATCAACTCATTCCGCTAGTGCAAGTCAATCGCCTCCATTCTCACTAGTATTCCCAAACTCAACAATCCAAACATCCTCCGAAAATTGCCAGGTAAGAATACATGCACCTCCTGGTCACCAGTAATAATTCTACTCATATGTTGTTGGTCATACGTTTGCAACATCTGCAACAAGTACTCATTGAAGAACTTCTTTTCAAAATTCAGGATCTGCAGAATATGATGCACTCCTACACTCTTGAATGCAACCTTCAATGGGTCATCATGTGCATTTTCTTGCCACCAAATTCGATAAAACTCTCATGCTGGTTGTTGCCACGTCATCTCCTATGAGGGTACTACCATTCTCTCTCATCCCTTGCCCTTCTCTTTCTCCTAAGGCAAAGCCTCCACTTCTCTCTCCCTAGGAATGTTGGTTCTTGGCCTTTCTCCAAAGTATACACCACACTGCCTACTATTGTCCCATTCAATGTCTTAACCGAGTTCTCTCTTCCTTGCGCATACACGTTCTACAAGTCATCTCCTTGCAACTATTCCAATGCCCTCTCCTCGTGAAGGAGACCATGACTACAACATCGGATCTGATGGAGTTTTCCTCTGTTGTTGCTCCACCCGATGTATCCTCTTCACAATGCTTGGCCTCTTCTGCATCCTATCAACCTTCAACAACTCCGACTGCACTATCTTTGAACTTGTATGGCACCTGTCGACACTTATTTCACTTGTATGGTAGACACACCCCTAAATTGTATGGCCCTTCCATTCAAGTACCCACTTGTATGACACTTCCCTCAAGTCGGCACTTGTATGACAATTAATCAGGTGTCTTCTTGTATGGCACAACTTTTGCTATTGCGTATACAACATGATTTGTATGGCAGCCTCCTCACAGTCTGCCCTCTTGCACAATGCATGTGTCGCTATGTCGCCCTACTCTAACACTCCGTCCTAACGACTCCTTTGAAACTCTGCAAACCATCATGCACCTTTGCAACTGAAATCCTTCCTTCAATAGTCATCTTTACAACTATACGGCCTGTCCGTACACTCACAAATATTCTCCATATGTAGTTACTCCCTTGCAACACCACCTTTCTTCCATGTCTGCTACATTGGTATTGCATCAACTTCCTCCTTAGGGCATGTCTGTTCAATCTTTGCCTCCTGCCAGCAATTCCTTCCACCCGCATCTAGAGGTTGGAAAGAGTAAACCCTTCCCATCCATTTGTTGAGTTGCAATCATAAGTGAAAATCTCATCTGATAATTTTTGTGTTCAATCGGACCACATGCGCTCCAACTCTAACAACAAACTCCAACAACATTGCTTCCCTCTATGCATTCTTGTTGCATTTGTGGCTACACTTATATGTAGGCAAATCATTCATCACTCTCTTCATTACAAACTTCATCACATTCTTGTCATACTTGATCATTTATCACTTACTATCACACAAGTCTCTGACTTCTTTGTGTCGGTTTTTCTCTTGTTCAAATGTGTCCATGTCTATCATGTCCTCATGTTGGATTATTATTCATTCATGTTCTCTCCTCTTTGAATGTCACCACAACACAGGTCCAAACTCATTGTGGCCACAATGCCAAGTGTAGTACAGTGAGAATATTCTCAATTGAAAGAATATGAAAAAATAACTGATAGCAGTTGTTAACAGCAATAATCAACCACACATGCGCAAAGAAAGACAAAGACAAGATATCACATGAAATTGCACATTGTCATTGACATATTCAGAATATGAACAGAAAAACACAATGATATTCAACAATGTCTGCATCAAGATACATGCAACATCCACAATACTATCATCTGCAACATATATAAGACATATCTTCACACATCTGCCATACATGCCTATTTTTTGAAATGTAAGGGGCCTATAAATAAGGAATGAGTTAGGGGAGGTAGTTGCATAACTGCACAACTACCTCATACTTGTCCGCTAACTAACAATTAATGACCCATTACATGACAATGATTACTACTTGACAAGCAACTCTAGGTATGCACATAATGACAAACACTTGTCATGCACCACAACATGGTGACTTCTATAAACAATTTGCACGCAAACTACACTATTTACAATATACCAAGAAAAACCATGCAAACACAATCTTATTTGTATACACACATCTGTACGCATCCTTCTAAGCACAAGGTGGCACTTGGGATGGTACCATGTCAGAACTGACCGCTACGTCTCCAATCTCATCCTTATATATGATACTTATGTCTTTATCTTGAGAACTACTAATCATTACCCTTTGCTTTGCTTACATTAACTTTCATTTCAGAGCAGCTGTAAAGTTTGCCTCAAGCTGTCAATGTCTTTGTTAGCTATCCTTAAAGTTTTGTCAGTAGTACATCATCATTTGCATAAACCAACAATAGTACAGCATACTCGGTAATTCATACACTTCCTCACCTTTCTGATCCATTCTTCTAGTTCATCTGTGAATAAGCCAAATATGTGGATGAAAGAGGAATACCTTGATTTACACCAATATTACTATAGATAGTGGCCGCCTTGGTTTCATTGCTATCATTTATTGTTATTGCTAACTCTGCTAGAACCTTTTATGTAAGTGTAACATTGGTTGTTTTCACTCAACTAGGACCTTTAATTTTTCCATTCTTTCCCATAATTTTATTCTTGGCACTGTATCAAAAGCCTTATCGAAATCCACAAAGCAAAGGAAGTGATATTACTCTTTCGTTGTGTTTTATCAGCAACAGCTTTAAGAGTAATCAGATGGTCAATCATTGAGTGTTTAGGTCAAAAGCCGGCTTGAGAAGGCAGCCTTACTTTTGTTCCTTTGTCCATTTACTTATTTTCTTTTCTACTATGCTACCAAATAGCTTGTCAAATAGGCTGCTCACCATGATCATTCTCTAATTTCTTACATTATTTATGTCTCCATTAACATCGTTAACTTGCCAGTCTAGACGAAACACACTCATATTGCTTGATTTTACATATCCTTTAGAATATTTACTAAAAAAGGACCTCCTCATTTAATCGTTTCAGCTGTCAAACCATGAGGAGAATGTGATTTTCCACAGCAAGATGCTTAATACCCGTCTCTATGTCATCATTTGAAATAACTTTCACGTCATTGGTAGGGGAAATCATCTTGTGATTACCTACCCCACATTCTTTTCATAAAGTTCACAGGAATATGCAATCATTTCCTCTTCTTTCATCTCCCCCAATACCTGCTTCCAAAATTTGATGATTTGATACTTCTCTGATCTCCTAAGGACTACAAAGGATACTACTGAATTGTGAAGGGCTCATTAAAGCTTACTACATGCATTGCTTCGTATTGATATAACCAGCCTTTTCCTTCACATCCTGGATGGTGTGCTTCCAAACCGCTCTTTGCAAAATTCTCAGATCATTCAATGTTTTCTACGAAAAGCCAGATTTTTGTTCAGACCAAGTTGCAGTTGAAGCAAACAATCAATTACATTCTTAGGGCCCAACGTGTTTATAGACTTCGCTCTTTGTCAACTATTTAAAAGCATTAAATCTTCTAATGCCCAATAAAATTACTTGTTTAGAGGAGCATCTTTTAAATGCTGGTCACAGTTGTAGATAGATGCATGCTATTCAGAAGAATTACATACCTCCATGTTGTGCTACATTTGGTTTGATGCTCTGTAGAGAGATTTTCTCCATAGCTTGTAGATGCTTTATATTTTTCTTAAATGGATTGATAATTCCTAGTATCCACTATTTTTCCTCGAGTACAACTCGTTTCATTCTTTGTTAATAGATAGATATCATCCAATGTTTGCAACTGCAAAAGCAAGAGCTTTCTCACTGCTGTGATACTGATGAGAAGTGGATGAAATATCTGCATTTTTGCATAACAGCTTAAAAAAGTGTAACATATTTCTATTAACATGAATGAATTGTCATCACGATCTGGTCACCTGCCTATAGTCTTACATGCTTATGCTCATGATCCAACCCCTTATTGAATAATGGCTATTTGGTGAATATGTTTATGCTAAGATAAAAAGTCATATAAACATCCAGCAATGCTAATTTGACATTAATCAAAGATACAAACTGAAAGGAACACAATAGGGGTTATTTCTGTTCAAGTCAGGAAAATCAAAAAACATATTGCTTGCCAGTACAGTGCACATTTCAGAAATTGTATGTCAGATTGATGACTGGTTTGTCTAAATGATAAGGAATTTGATCCCTTATTTCCTTATGAGATTCTAGTAAAGTGATAGTCAATGACCTGTGATCCTTCAACTACTATTCAGTAAACGTTTTAGCCATCAAACAGGACTGGTCTTTTGCTCTCAACCCCCATTTATATTTTGCCGGCTTATTGCATAGTGTTCTTATAATTGCAAGACTAACAGTCTGGAAATAAACAAAACAGAAAATCCTCAAAAATGAGGAAATTTATGAGCTTACCTGCAATGCCCGTGCCTCCATAGTATAAATTAGTCATATCTACATCAGGATATATGCCTTTGCCAAATACATTTTTGCAGAGATCCAGATGGTACCTAAAATCAAATAACATTTAGCACAATCAAGATAATAAACGCTTTCAATAAGGACTTCGGATGTATCACTAAATAAATCAGGCAAACATCTTAAAAGATCTAGAAAAGAAAATCATGACCACCTTTGCTTTGCTTGTTATCTGGGGGTTTGGAGTCCTGATTATATAGTTCCAACCAAATGATTATGGTTAATTAGTGTTGTGGCTTGGGTTTGTTACATCTATGTTTACATGAGACAAAAGCTACTGTAACGTAACAATGGATGTCAGTTTTTCTACAAAAAGAAGTGAACTTTTTCTAGTTGTTGCATGGAATACAATACAATACCAATAGAAAACTATTCCGAACATAAGCAAATATAAACTATTGACAAAATATATAACATATGTCATTCAGATTTATAGCACCAAAATATAGATTAGACAAAATGTATCAAAATGGCACATTCCCATTATGTTCATCAGTAATATAAAAATTCTTTAGAATGCATGACAAAATGGTACAAGGTATATACAAGAGGCCACCCGGTATGCAGCAAAACACATGACATGGCACTAGCTCAAGCACTACTGCAGCAATGAGTCATCATGCGGGCATTTTTTTTTTTCTTCTTGCATATAGTTTGTCATACGTGCCATGAATTGTTGTTGTAGATGCTAGTTCTGACTTGCTACCTCAGCATCGCAAATGAGAATAAGTGCGTTGGAAGTCAAGTACACACACGATAAAGTTTTGTTACGGTTTTAATACTATTTTGACATAGTTTGATGTCGTAATGTAATATTTCATGCAATAAAATGTAATGTTGAGTGAAGTGTAGTTATGTACGGATGAGTCATTAGTTGTTAGAAGCTATGCAGCTTGTCTTGTAGTCGGAAATGAAATGAAATGTAAATGCATGACAAATGTAATGTGAGATTGGTGATGTGTTGGGAATGGTAATTGAGTATAAATACCTTCCCACAAGTTTAAATAGATCCCCTCATTCATTTGAGCAGGTACACACGGGAGATATAGGGTACATACCTGCCATAGAGAGTACACATAGGAGACGTTGTGCATGCTAGAGAAAGCACATATATTATAGATGTCATACGCAGAGATGTTGGAGAGTGCATCCATACAAGCATAGTTGTAATACACAGATGTATCTTTGTTAATATCAATACATCATTCAGCCATTGCTATTGTGTATGATTATTGCATGTGATTATATCTGAATGCTATTGTTGTAGATAGATGTTTCAAACTATTTTCATTTAGATTCTATTTATCATACTCCACCCATACAGGGCCATTTGGATCTAGATCCAAGCTGTCTCATGCAAGACTAGGTTGTCTGACATGAAGGGCAAGCCGTCTGACTACTATGCCAAGCCGTCTAAACCATAGTTGATAAAATCGGAATCGGGAGTCAATCGGCTGGGCAATAATATGGGAGTTTTTCAAAAATCGACAAAAAATCGGTAAAACATCGACAAAAAAAAAACCGAAGAAAACGAATTTTCTTTTTGATTTTTCTTTTTCATGCATATTACAATGAATTAACATTATGCAAATCAGATATTGCAATAAAAACAACAATTCAAGTCAAGACATCATACAAGGCTCAAGCTTTAAGTACACATTTTCATTGAAAAAAAACTTTTTTCATGCATATCAGAATTTTTCAGGAAAAAATCGGCAAGATCAGGAGAAAATCGGCTAGCCTGTGAATCGGGAAAAAATCGGCAAAATCGGGATTTTTTGCAGATTTTCTCAACTATGGTCTAAACTGTAGACTGGGCTGTTTGACTATTGTGTTGTGTAGGACTATCAGAAAATTGTGTTGCAGGCCATCTATACTACTCATTTATGAAGTTGTTTGGTCAATTTACATGTCATTCACACTTGTTCTTCCAACTATGGAATACTACCACCATGCTACATTTGGTGCCATTGCTATACAAATTTCTAACCCATGACCGCGTGGAGTTTGGAGATGGGAGAAGTGGATGACAAATAACTTGCCACGACGGTGTGGAAGACGTGGACGCTGAAGAACAAGAGAACCGCCAATAAGATGCAATTTGCAGGTCGTACAACAGAAAGAATAAGAAGAACATGGATCTGCCAAGGACAAGGACGACTTGCATGTTGGCGAGGAAGACTTGCATGACAATGGAGTACTAATGGAGTTTGTTGGCGAGGAGATACGAGTGCCAAAAATTGAGCAAGTTTGGAACCCTTTCAAGGAGGGAAGTTTGGACGAAGAAAGTGAAAGGTAGCAAATGTGTTTTTAACAACAAAGGACAATGCACAAGTGGAGGCACAGCATGCAAACGAAGATCAATCCGAGGAGAATGTTCGGGCAAGTGGTGAAGAAAGCGCCAACATGGATCATTTGCAAGACAAGGCGGAGCAACTAGTGACACCAACACGAGTGTGGGGGAGAGTGCCTAGAGGTGCATAGGATAGGATTCAAGCACAAGGGCAACTACGAGAGAGCATGCTTGAGAGACTAGAACCAACACTTGCGTATATAGAAATAGAACACACCATATTGCAACCATTACCACTTAAATGAACAAAATATACAATGTAAATAAATTACAATTACAATGTATACATTGCGCACATAACATATATTAGACTACCTGGCACAACAGTTTGGACAGCCCAACACAACAGTTCTAACAGCCCAGCAAAGCAGTTTAGAAGGCCTACAATAGCATTCAAATGCCTAGCGCTAGCCGGACAGCTTGCCTTCAATCTTGACGGCCTGGCAACTGCACTGTACGGCTTGCATTCAATCTTGACAGCCTAGTAACTACATTGTACAGCTTGCATTCAGTCTTGACAGCTTGATACAACACTTCAATACCATGCCAACCTTGATACCCACGTACCATGCCAACCTTTCCTTCTATACCAACAACACGAATGAATGAGGAAAGGGTCTTATTTATACAACTAAGGAGGTAGTTGCATTCTCCAGCTAACTACCTGACACCTCATTATTTTCTCAAATTACATTTGACATGCATTGACTTACATTTACATTTCAATTCATGACTCACTTTATGACTAATGACTCTTCCGTAGATAGCTAATACTTCACTTAACATTACAAATTGTCATATACAATATCACATCACAACTTTATAACATTAAAACTCTTAATGTGCGCATACTTGACTTCCAACGCACTTATTCATTGATTAATGCAAACATGTCAATTTGCCTGCCTACAACATATTCGCAAAGGAGATCACGGAGTGTAGGTGCGCACGGTAGTAGTCAAAGATTATTGTAGCAGGGTGTAGGCATTCCACTCTTGGAGGAACAATTTGGAATAACAGATAAACTGTTCATGACTTGCCAAGATGCAGTTGTACGGCCTACATCATCTCTTGTCTTTAACAACCTTGCTCAATACTATAGATGGCCTACTCTAAGAATCATATGGCCTGCACTCTTCTCAAACGACTACCACTAGTTAGAACACTTGGCACTTGCCTAGACGACTTGCCTTCAATCTTAACGCCCTGGTAACTGTAATAGAATGGCCTAGTAACTGCCTAGATGGCCCTATAAGGACAAAAATGGTGAAAGAATACAAGATAACAGGGTTTGATTATAATCTATTGTAGCAATCAATCAATAGAAACACATACAGATATCACACAATAAACAATAGCAAAATGATGAACAAGTATGAACAAGATATTGCATTAATGATAAGCATGTATGGTCAAGTAGCATATCGTAGCACAATGATGAGGATTCCCAAGGATGAGGGAATGACAGGTTAAACCAATAGAATGCAGTAAGTGTTAGGAGGTGAAGTCACTATGCAGTGTTTTAGCCAACAGAGACTGCTGCTAGACGTGTAGGAAGCGGACGTCTAGGCAGCACTGGGAGACGTCTAGGAAGCACTGGGAGACGTCTAGGCAGCACTGGGAGACGTCTAGGAAGCACTGGGAGACGTCTAGGCAGCACTGCGAGACGTTTAGGCAGCAATACTAGACGTCCAGCGAGACGTCTAGGCAGCACTGCGAGACGTTTAGGCAGCAATACTAGACGTCCAGCGAGACGTCTAGGCAGCAGTACTAGACGTCTAGGCAGCGCTGCGAGACGTCTAGGCAGCAATAGTCTAGGCTACTAGACTACTGACAGCAGTGCCAAATGTCTAGGCTGCTAGACGTCTAGGCAGCAGACGTCAAAATGCGGAAGACGAACAGTTTCAAACGCCTTCCTTGGGAGTGGAAACGAACAGTTATCGGAGGCTTCCTTTGGGAGAGGAAACGAATGCTTCAGGGTCTTCCTTTTCTGCTCTATAAAGTGGAATTGATCCCTTGCATGTAAGGTTGTAACGTGAATGTGACGTTTTGCTGAATATAATAAAAAGGAGAAGTTGCCATTGCCCCGTGGTTTTCCTGCACATTGCAAGTTTCCACGTAAATCTCTATGTTACTTGTGTTGCTGTTTTTGTTCTCTATCATTGTATTTCTACTTGCAGGTCTAAAATCTGAAGTTTTTCCTAACATCTAGTATCGAAACCTAAGGTTTTGTGCAAGTGGGAGCTGCAACAATGACAGGAGGTGTAACCAAGTTCGAGATTGAGAAATTTGATGGCAGGAACTTCGCTCTATGGAAGATGAAGGTGGAGGATTTGCTGGTTTAGAATGACAAAGCTCTAGCCTTGAAAGGCGTCGCGAGTAAACCGAGCAGCATGAAATATGAGGAGTGGGTAACGCTTGACAAGAAGGCGGTTTCTACAATCTGTCTCTACCTAGCGGATTCTGTCTTGTACATGTAGCTAAAGAGAAGGCCGCGGAATCCCTTTGGCAAAAGCTTAAAAAGTTGTATGAGACAAAATCAGCAACAAATAGGGTTTTTTTTAAAAAGTAGCTTTATAGCTTGAGGATGAAGGAAAGCTCATCCGTGGCAGATCATTTGAATGAGTTTAATACTCTTATCAGTAAACTGGTTTCAGTTAATGTGAAGATAGAGGATGAGGATAGAGCTATCACCCTACTTTGTTCCCTCCTAGACACCTGGGATCATATCGTGATGACCATCAGTAATGCATCATCAGGAGCTTTGAAATTTGATGATGTGGTAGCCGCTTTGTTGGCAGAAGAATTGAGGCAAAAAACGTCTCTAGAACCCTCAACCAATGAAGCCCTATTTGTGAGAGGTCAATCTTTCGAGAGCAGTAAACAAGGTATGAAACAATCCAGATCTAAATCTAAAGGACATAAGCAGAAAGGGAAGTGTTGGCATTGTGGGAAGCCAGGGAACTCAAAGAAGGACTGCTGGCAATAAAGAATGGTGAAAAGCAAAATCAGCCATCAGCTGAGGCCAGCGCAGCAGATTCGGGAGAGAAAACAACATGTGAAGCCTTTTGTATCAATAACAGCAGATCTGTTTTATATACCCGGGTTTTGGACTCAGGTGCATCTTTCCACATGTCTCCCCATAGAGACTGGTTTGACAAATATCAACCATACTGTGGTGGAAAGGTCTATTTGGGTGATGATCACCCTTTAGAAATTGTGAGAAGAGGGGATATAAGCATCAGGCTGGACGATGGTAGAGAAAGGATGTTATGTGATGTACGACATGTGCTCGATTTGCGGAAGAATTTGCTCTCAATCAAGATGATGGATAAGCTAGGGTATTCTATCACTTTCAATAACAACTACTGCAATATTACTAGAGGAGATTTTGTAGTAGCAAAGGGAGAATCTTATGGGACCCTATATCGTTTATGCGGTGATACGGTGACAAACCATGCAACAGCAGTAACTTCTGTTCAGGATGCAGTAATGCTATGGCATCAACTCCTAGGTCATATGAGTGAAAAAGGTCTGAAAATTCTGCATGACAGAGGTATGCTTTCTGGGATTAAGTCTTGCAATTTAGACTTGTGTGAGCACTGTATTTTTGGTAAACAAAAGAGGGTTCGGTTTACTGCAAGTCCTGGTAAGAGTTCTGATTTTCTGCAACTTATACATTCGGATATATTTGGACCAGTCCCCACTCAATCCTTAAATGGTGCCATCTATTTTTCTGACTTTTATAGATGATTATTCTAGGAGAGTGTGGGTTTATTTTCTGAAGAAGAAGTCGGAAGCTTTGCAGAAATTTAAAGAGTTCAAAGCATGAGTAGAGAAGAGTTTGGGCAAGTCGATTTTATGTCTTAGGTTAGATAATGGGGGTGAATATTGCTCCAAGGAATTTGATCAATTTTGTACGCAGGAAGGAATTAAGCACCAGAAGACAGTACCATATACTCCACAGGAAAATGGTGTGGCTGAGCGGATGAATCGCACAATCATGGAACATGCAAGAAGCATGCTCAGTGCAGCCATGTTGGAGAAAAAGTTTTGGGCAGAGGCTGTTAATACAGTTGTTTATCTTATTAACAGGTCACCTACAACTGCGTTGGATGGACAGATTCCGGAGGAGGTTTGGTGTTGTAAGCCAGATGATTACTCTCATTTGCATACCTTTTGCTGTCATGCGTTTGCCCATGTACCCAAAGAAAAAAGGTCCAAGCTTGACCCAAAGTCAAGCAAATGTGTTTTTCTCGACTATGGAGATATAGTGAAGGGGTATAGACTAGGGATCTTAGTGCCCACAAGGTAATTATTTGCCAGGATGTAATAGTTGATGAAAAATCCATGCAAAGGAAGGAGGTACAGCAAACTCCTAATGTTGTACCAGTTGAAGTAGAAATGAGTGAAGATGAATATGAAAATCAACATGCTGAAGTTTTTGATCAGCATGCAGAACAGCAAGTAGAACAGCAAGTAGAGCAGCCACAACAGTCACAAGACCAAGAGCCACAATCAACAGATCATTGGGTTAGAAGATCTGCACGCCTACAAAAGTGTCCGGAAAGGTATTCTCAAGTTTATCAGTCCTCTTTTGCTTTGTTAGCTGATGATGGTGAGCATGGTTCATTTCAGGAAGCTAGAGAGTCTGAGAATGCAGAAAAGCGGAGGAAATCCATGGAGAAGAAAATCGAGGCACTTTGCAAGAATAAAACATGGGAACTTGTGGATATCCCACCTGGAAGAAAGATTGTTGTAAACAAGTGGGTGTATAAAGTGAAGAAGAACAGCGATGGGTTGTTGGAACGCTATAAAGTTCGCTTGGTGGCAAAAGGCTATGTGCAAAAGTCAGATATTGACTTTCATGAAATTTTCTCTCCAATTGTGAAGACTACTATTAGAGCTCTACTTGCACTTGTAGCTGCACAGGATTTAGAACTGGAGCAGCTTGATGTGAAGACTGCTTTCCTGCATGGTGATCTCGAGGAAGTGATTTATATGGATCAGCCTGAGGGCTATGAGGAAAGAGGCAAAGAGCATTTGGTTTGCAGACTAAATAAATCATTGTATGGGTTGAAACAGGCGCCAAGGATGTGGTACAGGAAATTTGACACCTCCATGAAGAGCCAAGGTTTCAGTAGGAGTGAAGCTGACCATTGTGGATACTATAAGATTTTTGATGATGGCAGTTTTATTATTTTGTTGTTGTATGTTGATGATATGCTGGTTGCATGCCCTAGCATGAAGAAAATCATTGAACTTAAGGCTCAGTTGGCTAGGACATTTGAAATTAATGATTTAGGAGCAGCAAACCAAATTCTAGGGATGAAGATACACAGGGACAGAAAAGGAAGAAAGATCTGGTTAAGTCAAAAGTCATATGTGGAAAATATTCTGCAGTGCTTCAATATGCAGAATGCAAAACCAGTTAGTACCCCACTTCTTTCACACTTAAAATTGTCTTCCAACCAGTGTCCTAGAACCGAAGCAGAGAAGACAAGCATGTCTCGTGTACCGTATTCATCAGCAATAGGAAGCCTCATGTATGCCATGGTGAGCACCAGACCGGATATTGCACAAGCAGTGGGAGTAGTCAGCCGGTACATGGCAAATCCTGGTAAGGAGCATTAGAATGCGGTTAAGTGGATATTTAGATATTTAAGAGCCACTTCAAATGTTGTCATTTACTTTGGATCGGCAGATTTGCAAGTTAAATGTTTTGTGGATTCTGATTATGGTGGAGATAGAGATGGGAGAAAGTCCACTACAGGATATACCTTCACTCTTGCTGGTGGAGCAGTGAGTTGGGCTTCTAAGTTGCAGTATGTTGTGGCTTTATCAACCACTGAAGCAGAATATATTGCAGCAACTCATGCCAGCAAAGAGGCAATTTGGCTAGAGCGACTGTTGAATGACTTCAAGGTAATGCAGGAGAAAATTACGCTGCATTGTGATAGCCAAAGTGCTATTCAACTAGTGAAGAACCCAACATTCCATGATCGCACGAAACACATTGATGTCAAGTACCACTTTATAAGAAATGTGGTGGAAGAAGGTAGGATCCTATTGCAGAAAATCGACACTGAAGTGAATCTTGCAGATATGCTTACAAAGCCGGTCAAGGTAGAGAAGTTTGAGTGGTGCAGAACTTCTTTGGGCTTGCTGAAAAAGTAACAAGGGCAGCATTGGGCAATTGGCACTGGCTGAAAATCTTTGGCAAAAGAATTCCTGAATACTAACTTCAAGTGGGAGAATGTTAGGAGGTGAAGTCACTATGCAGTGTTTTAGCCAGCAGAGACTGCTGCTAGACGTCTAGGCAGCAGTACTAGACGTCTAGGCAGCAAACGTCTAGGCTGCTAGACGTCTAGGCAACACTACTAGACGTCTAGGCAGCAGTACTAGACAACTAGGCAGCAGACGTCTAGGCTGCTAGACGTCTAGGCAGCACTGCTAGACGTCTAGGCTGCTAGACATCTAGGCAGCAGTGCCAGATGTCTAGGCAGCAGTACTAGACGTTTAAGAAGCAGGCGTCTAGGCTGCTAGACGTCTAGGCAGCAAACGTCTGGGACAGACATCTAAATGCGGAAGACGAAAAGTTTCATATGCCTTCCTTGGGAGTGGAAACGAACAGTTTTCGGAGGCTTCCTTTGGGAGAGGAAACGAACAGTTCAAGGTCTTCCTTTTCTGCTCTATAAAAGGGAATTGATCCCTTGCATGTAAGGTTGTAACGTGAATATAAAGTTTTGTTGAAAATAATAAAAAGAAGTTGCCATTGCCTCGTGGTTTTCCTACACATTGCAGGTTTCCATGTAAATCTATGTGGTACTTGTGTTGCTGTTTTTGTTCTCTATCATTGTGTTTCTACTTGCAGGTCTAAAATCTGAAGTTTTTCCTAACAGTAAGAGTGATAATTTGTATAGATAGAAATATCCATAGACAGCAAGATGTCTCCAGACAACAGGTTCAACTAGCTCAAACGGTGCACTCTAGACGGCGAGGTCTAAACGGTAGATTCTAACTTGCATTCTTAGAAGATGTTGCTCATGACAGCATGACGACAGTCCTCAATCGGCAAATGCTCAGACGGCGACTTCACCCACACCACATCAGCTTCCTCTAACGATGCCTACAACCCATCAGAGCATCTGCACTGCAATTGTCTGAGTCCTTCAACCTACAACCAATTATCTTGCAAGAGAGATCTAATAGTCTAATCACAAGTAAACATCAACACGACCATACACAATGAGAGCATAAAATGTATCTTCCATTAACAATTTGGCCTCAATGGCATACAATGCAAAAATCCGTCTCTCTGTAACTCAAGCATACAACAATATGTCTCACTCTTGCTATTGTCCATGCATACTTGCAAAATGAAAGAGGGGTCCTATTTATAGTGCAGTCTTGCCCATTGGCAACAATTGTTTCTATAAAATGTTACATAACTAATTTCCCCTCGTACCTGAAACTTACGTCAACCTTACAGTAATCAAATATTAAGGTGCTAAACTAAGATGACTATGCACATTACATTTCATTGGCATTTCATTTCATTACATTCAAATTATTTCCTTGTCGACTAACTTAGTTCTTATCACTTGGTTGTTTCTACAAACACTTCACTTTTGCTTTTGTCTAGAACTGGTGCCTACATCCATCCTCCCCTTTAAATTGGTTGACGTCCTCGTCGACTTTCTCCTCTATTCTGGTGGGGTCAAACTTAGTTGTTGAGGTTGTTGTGACTGGAGAATAGGTACTCCTAATTCAACAATTTGCAACTTTAAGGCCTCTTCATTCTTGAGTCTCTTGGCATAATTGAAGTACTTGGCTCTCTTGGCGTAATTGAAGTACTTGGCCCATTCAAGACCAAAATGGTTGGCCTTCTCCATTTCTACCAACTTCGTCAAGATCTCCTCCTCCCTCTTTGCAAAGACCTCACTTGCAGTCCCCTACATCAATGCTGCAATTTGCTCATCTTGTTCTGTAATCAATTGGTCCTTGTGCTCCAGCTCCTTTAAATTTTGCTTCCTCCGGTTGTTGTCTAATTATCTGTTGTAGCTTTCGTCACATGCTCTTCTCCTTATGTTGACAAATTGATAAGCTTCTTTGTCGCTTTGCCCTTTGTTATTATTTTGCCAGGTCTTTCAGCCAATCTAGTCTTCCATTGGTTATCTTCTCCTCCAAACACGCCAACTCTCCAAGAAAGCTCATTGTCCCATAAGTTTGATCTTTGCAACACTAGTTGTTCTAGCTTTGTCTCCTTCCTTTTCTTTGGTATCTCTATTGGCTCGGTTTTTGTTTTTCTATTATTTTAATAGGCATTACTGGTTTTCGGTAGATTCCATACCTGCAAGCGAACTTATTGAGCTTGGTGCCTATGAAACTTGGGCCATGGGACCCCGAAGCAAGTTATCAAACTTTCCAAGAAGGCGATGACTACCTCCTGGTCGGCATGTTTTGTCGGGACTGCTTCAGTCCACCGGGTAAAGTAGTCAGTTGCAGTCAGTATGTACTTATGCCCTGCCGAGGAGTTTGGTGATATCACCCCGATGAAGTCTAAGCCCCATTGCTGGAAAGGCGCTTCGACCTGGATCGGTTGGAGGGGCATAGGAGCGTTCTTGTTTCGGCCAGCATATCTTTGGCACTTTTCGCACCTTCGACAGACTGCAAAAGCATTCGTAAAAATTGTGGGCCAATAGTAGCCCACTCTGATTATCTTCAAGGTCGTAGGCCTTCCTGCGAAGTGGCCCCCCGACAGTCCGGAATGGAATTCGGCGAGAAATTTTTCCTTCGTTATTTCCCTGACACATCTCAATAGAACACTATCGACATTTCTTAAGAACAGCCCATCTAGGCACAATACATACCTGCAAGATTGTAGCCTGAACCTTCTCCTCTGCGAGGCGTTGAGACGATCTGGACACCTTCCGGTGTTGAAGTACCGTATCAGGTCATCCGTCCAGTCACTGTTGTTCGCAGACTGATTGGCAAAGTTGCCTTCTAACACTGGATCTTCCCAATGGCAGGTTGTCACTGGATCCGTCCAGGAGTTCTTGACATAGTGCCCGACAGTGGATCAGCTTGGTGGGTCAGACTTCAATGTCGAACTCCTGGATTTTCGTGACCCAGCCAGCCCTCTTGTTACCCATTTCTCCTTGGATAATGAAATTCCTTACATCTGGGTGAACAACATACATTGTCGTTCTGCTCTGGGAGACAAAGTGCCGAAATTTTTTCAGGGACCTCATGACTGCGTGTACTTGGCGCTCAATGAAGTTGTACCTTTCTTCATGTGGCTGGATCACCTGGCTTAAGAAAGCAATTGGGCGTTCCTCACCGTCTTCTCCCTTCTACATCAGATCTGCTACTTAGCTCTCCGGCTCTCCGACTGCGTAAAGGATGAAATCCTTGGAATAGTCTGGGTTAACCAGCACAGGTGCTTTGGGTGATTCGGGCCTTGATCTCTTCAAACACCTTCTTTCTTTCTTTTGTCCAGCTGAATTCAGCGTTTTTATTCAAGAGTTCAGTCATCAGTTTGACGACCTGGGCGAAATCAAGCACGAATTTTCATACAAAGTTGATCTGGCCGAAGAAAGACTGCAGGCCTTTCTTATTCACGAGGAGTGGGAGTTTGAGGAGAGCCTTGACTCTGTCAGGGTCAACAGCAAGTCCCTTCTTTGAGATGACGTGGCCCAGCAATTTCCCTTCTTTTACCGTGAAGACAGACTTCTTCGGGTTTATAGATATACCGAATTCTCGGCATCTCTCGAATACTTGTTGTAGGTGCGAGGTGTGTTCTTCTCTCTTGTGCGAAAACACAGTCATGTCACCCAAATAGATGATAATGACTATGTTCAGTAATTCACCAAACGCCAGGTCCATGGCTCTCTGGAAAGTAGCCCCTGCGTTCGAGAGGCCGAAGGGCATGCGTTGATAGGCAAACGTTCCCCATTTGGTGGTGAAAGTCGTCTTATGTTGATCTTCATCCTTTACCCAAATCTGGTTGTATCCAAAGAAACCATCTAGGAGGGAGAAGCGTTGTGCCCCTGCTACCACATGAAGGATCTGGTCGATCTGCGAGAGCAGATAATGGTCTTTCAGTGAAGCCTGGTTCAGATTCCGAAAATCAACACACATGTGGGTATCTCCATTTTTCCTTTGGACAGGGACCAGATTGGCGACCCAGGAAGAATGCTTGATAGGGTAGATAATTTTTACCTCGAGCATCTTTAAGAGTTCGGCCCTCATCATAACTTCAATTTTTGGGTTGACAGGCCTCTGTTTCTGCCTGCAGGGTTTGACCCCTTCTTGAAGTTCGATGGTATGTTGTACGACTTCCCTGTCATATACCTTCAGGTCTTGATAACACCAGGCCACAATATCTGGGTATTTTCTGCACAGGACCCGAATCTGCTCCGGTTCTTCGGGAGTACAGTCTGCTCCAACTTTGATTAACTTTCCAAGCTACAGCTCAAGATCCTTGTACTTCTTCGCGTCTACTTTGATCCTTTGAGAAATAGCTCTGTCATTCTGATCAAATAGACTCTCCAAAGTGATTAGTCCTTTCGAGACATGGTTATTCTTCAACTATATCAACCCCTCATATTCCCCGTCATCAGGGTCTCTACCTTCAATGGTGCTTGCTTCATGGATCAGAAAATTGACGATTTGCTCATCACTCTTGAACACCTGCCAGTGGGTGTCCCTATCCGGCACAGAAGGCCTGAAAATGGTTCTTACCGCCTTAGGTTTTTCCATCATATCATCAGCCGGGGAGTATCTGGCTCCAAAGGACGCTAAGACATCTGCGTGCTTGTTCTTTTCTCGTGAGACAGCCCAGACATTCAGCACCTCAAAAGACTCCAGCAGGTCCCAAACCCTATTGCAGTATGCCTTGAGGTAATGTTGTTTTGAGACACATTTGTTGGTGAACTGTTTGCAGACTAACTCTAAGTCCCCAAAAATCTGTAGCTGCTTGATCCCCAGTTTTTCGGCCTTTTTCAACCCCAAACACAGGGCTTCATACTCGGCCGAATTGTTGGTACAGCTCCAAGCGAGTCTATAACAGTAGTCCTTCTGTTCTCCAGTGGGGGAGACCAAAACAACTCCTGCCCCAGCACCGTTTTTGCATCGGGCACCGTCAAATAAAAGCTTCCATAGCTCATCCGGAGTAGAGCCATTGCCTTCCTGCACTATTTCCTTTGCTTTCTCGGGCCTAGTGATAGAGTAACACCCCATCTCTGACTCGATCATGGCGTTGAAATCAGTTAGGGAGAATTAATCCTCCGTCCAAAGCTCCTCCAAGGATTCCTCCATCAGATTCGCCGCTTCCAGCTCTTCTGTCATCAGGTGGACCGATTCACTCGGCTGCTCACCATCGGCTATCTTCTCAATATGGTAGCTGGAGGGTTTCCCATTGTAGATCTTTATTTTCCTCCCTTTGAACGGGAATTCCAGTTGAGAGTAAGTCCAAATAGAGGTAACCTCCCAGCTTAGCAGTGAACTCCCGTGAGAGACCTGCTAAAATACGGTCCTAGTCAACAACCACGACCTCTTGGATCACAACGATCTAAGGCATTTTATGCAGCTGGATTGGAATATCTTTGATAACCCCCACTGTTTTCACAGGAGTCCCATCAAGTTGAAGAACACCTACACTGCTCCATGTATACTCCATGCCCATTACTTCGCACACGGCTTTGGGCATAACAGTGGTCGCTGCACCCGAATCAATCATGCAATTGTGTACGACCCATCCTTCCATCCGAAGGGACAGGTAAAATGGGCGCGGCCTATTCTTGCTTATGGTTGAGGTGGTCAGTGATTGAGTGAGTAGAGTCTGGGCCAGCTTCTCTCCCTTCGCTAATTTGAGAGATTCCTGCAACAAGTCAACTTGTCCACGGAGCTACAGGGCGCCGTAGAGACTTATTTTGGCGGGAGTTTTCTTCAGTTCCTCGACTATGTTATATGACAATTCAGTGGGTTCTGTTGACTCCTTCACCAATTCATACTTGGTGCGGTACTGTTGTGTGGCTTCTACCCTTTGCCTCTTTGTCAACGACGGATATTTGAGCTTTTCCCTGGCTTGCTCCTTAGTTTCGCCTGTCGGTTGTGATTTTGTCGCAGTTACAGGCGGAGACCTTTCTTTTGCCGGCAGCAGGGGTATGGAATCCTTATCTAGGGCTTTGGTCGGAGGTTGCTCCTTTCCGAGTCGGGCATACGCTTTCAGAGGCCCCATCTAAGCTGCATCAACCTCAATGGACTTCTTTCCATTTCTGGTTAGAACTAAGACCTGCTCTTCAGCGGGGACCATGAGGTTGCGGTCCACCTCCCTAATCATATTGATTTTTTCGCTGGGGACGGTGCTCTCTAGTGTTTGAATATAATTCAGGTGGACCATGCACGTGTCCTCTCCGTGCGGATCATTGCAAGTTGAGCACTAGAACACTTGATCTGATGTGCTCACCTTCTCATAGTTTAGAACAGCCACATTCCTCGCGGGAGGCTTTGCAGCCGAAGCCACTTGATCCTATGTGATCGCCAGAGGGGGATATCTCCTTGGCTGGAATTGTTGTTCAGCCTATACCTCCTTTTCATGATGGTCATATCGTTTGACATTGTCCTGAAGGCCAAATTGAGGGATTGTACCTCTTGTAATAGCTTAGTCTGTACATTGACATTTGCAGGCGCTGGTAATGGCAATGGCGCCAGTAGTGGCAATGGGGTCATCGGCGGAGGCAATGCAGGATATTGTGGTGGAGGGAGTTGTGGAAGTGGGGAACTGCGGGAAAGCAGGCGCCTGGCTCGAATTCCATGACGGAATCGGATACATGAAAGGTCCGGGAGGGGACTGAGCGGTAGCATTGGGGTACTGATACTGAGGTAAATCAGGGAATATTGGTATTGCCGACTTCGGCGAGAGTTTGCCAATGACGATCAAGTCAACCTCTGCCTTTTGCGCTTGTGTGTACAAATCCAGGAAGGTATTGATACTAGAATACCGGATGTTCATACTAATGTCTGAATTGAAAGCTCTGAAGAAATAGAATGTTGCTTGCTCAGCGGTCGGTCGGAGGCCGTCAAGGACCCTCATCCAGGTCCGAGCAAATCTGACGTTGAAATCAGGAATCTCCTCCTGCGGATGTCTCTAGATTGTCGTGAAATAGTGGAGCAAGGAGAAACGGTCCGTTGATTTGTTGAACCCATTTATCAATCGTTCTGCCAGTTGGTCCCTGGTGGCGATAGTGTTGAGCGGCAATGATCGGTAGCAGTACAGGAGTTTTCCTCTAAGGGACAAGACTAGCAATCTCACCATAACGTTTTCTTCCGTGATGCCATGGATGGTAGCCAAGGCAACGTCTTGTATATTCTTGTATGTCGTTTTCCCCATACCATCGTAGGGAGGTATAGCTTTTAATGCTGCGGCTGGGATCTAAGCTTGTGCTGCCAGGTTCAATGGCCCTGAATGGTTCCAGGCCAGGAACTGCCTGGGCCAATTTGGCTGTGCCATATTGGTGTTCGGATTTGGCAGACTTGGATGCGGCACCGACGGCTGCAACGGTGGTGGCCACGGCTAGTTCGACGGAACCAAAACGCCTGAAGCACTTAGATGAACATTCGGTGGGACCAAGACGCACTGACGATCTGGAGAATTAGGAGGATTCGGGGGGCAGCAAGTCGTTGTACTATCTAAAGTCGGAGTCTGTTCAACAGCTACAGCCTCTTGCGATGATGCCTCGTCTAGCGATATGTTTGGCTCGACTAGCCTAGGACGTTCTCCCAGGGCGTCGATGTCAAGTTCGTAGAAATCTACTTCCTCCTCTGTGTTCCTCACTCTCCATCTTGTACGCATGAAGGTGTCATTTTTCTTACACCGGTCCTTGAGGCCTGGAGGTATCTGAGCTCAGCAGAGTCGCCAGATGTTCGAATTTGCCAGTACTAAGATGAACATTACTTCTCAATACTGCTTACAAGGTGGAACGATTGGGTCCCACCGGGCGTGCCAGAAAAAACTGCTGGTTACGGATCTGCCACAAGAAAGGGTTTGGTTTGTTTATGCGCCCTAGACCCGCCCAACACCTTGAAAGTCCGGAAGGAAGGAATGCCTTTCATGCCAATCTCCAGAGAAGGCTGGCTCCTTTACTACACAAAGCTTGGGGTTTTAGATTAGGGAACTAGAAAGAGACTGGGAAATTACTGAAAGAGATAAAAATTGCTTAGTGATACTGAGGGGAAGAACAGACAGCACGGTTATTTAACTTTATCCAAATTAGCAACAATCAACACAAAGAATAAAACAGAAACTAAAGTTATATTTCCTTCTCTATGTATCCTCCAGGAGAATTCCAGATTCGCTCAATATAAGATGCCTAGATCCAAATAACAGAATTATAGCAATCGCATAAAGAATTGAGATTAATAGAAATAAACACAGAAGACAGCATACAAAGAAGAAATAGAGTCAGAGCCAGGAGTTCTTAGCATTGATGCAAAAATTGAATACAACAGCTTTCTAGCAAAGCGTTCCCCCCCTTTTTTCATTACAATGAGCTGGTTTTTATAGAGGACTTCACCTCTGTAACATTAATAGCAAACCCTAAAAACTGCTGGGGTAGCTGAGATTTGATCCCTGCAAGGCAACACAGCACGGATCAAGAGATCTCTTGGGCAGTGCGCAGTCCTGAAATTTCCCGCTGGGAGCTCATGTCGACAGTTACTGCAGTAGGTGAAGGGGTATCTTCGGGATTAGCATCGCCGCCTTGATGGGATGGGCAAGAAGCTTCAAACTCGTGCGCCATGAAGGCGCCTTAAATTTCTACCCACCCCCTTCTCTGGAAGCGCGCCTCTTGAAAGCAGCCCCAGTGCCCGAAAAATCCTCCGTGGAAGCTTCGCTGAGGAATAGGCCCGAAGTGGACTTGGCACGGCTCGGCGGGGAGGTTCACTGAAACTGCGCCCGGAGAGCAGCTTCGCTGGGAGGCAGACCCGAACTAGCAGTTCGCTGGCCAAGGGAGAGTTGCGCTTTAGTGATGCCGCTTTTATCTACGTCCGAAATGGACTTCGGTTGGGGGGGTTCGCTCTGGACAGGCCCAAAGTGGCACTTCGCCGGAGTGAAGGCCCGAACTGGAGCTTTGCCCAACCGAGGAGCAAAGGCAAAGCCCGACTACTTGCCTAAGAAACATTTTGCCGGTAGCATCACTTCGCTAGGGATGGGGAGCTTCGCTAAAGATGGGCCCAAAGTGGCAGTTTGGCAGCGTCGACGTCCGAAGTGAGCCCGGCTGCCTTAGTCGATTTTTTCCAGCCTGAAGTGGGGTCTTCACAAGATTCCTTCAGCGAAGCTACCCCTCGCTTCAAAAATGAGCAAAGTACAGTTTCAACCTTTCTTTTGGGCGAAGCTGCCTTTTGACTAGTGATTTTTCAAGCGAAGCCGCCCCGAACTTGAATTCTGCATGAAAAGTGGGGGAAAAGAAGAATTCCTAGTTGCGCCTCAGCGCCACGAAAATGCCAGAGAAGAACCTTTGCTGGAGAATGCTATTTTCGGAGGAGAGAAGGAATTAAAACAGAAAAACAATATCACAACAGTTCAAAATTTTACCCCTTAGGCAAAATGTTACAACACATCCAAAATCAGAGCAATGGCATTGAAAGCCATTAAAAAATTCTTAGTATACCACATCAGAAAATTTTGAATACGGTTTGACAAAAATGTAGCCCAATCATATTGCTCTCCAGCCATGATTCCTTCCATGTAGGGTATGAGCCAAGTGAGTATTTCTGAGGATTTTTGCTTGCTGAATAGTCTAGACATGATTACGTTCATTGTACACCACAATTCATCAGACATCAGATGCTGAATTTTCAATCTGTGTCTCCCATGCTTTGTTAGCTTAGCCACTTCCTAAGGATTGAGATTGGCAACCTTATCAACAAAACTCCGTAACCAGTAGGGCTCCACTCCCTCCTTCACCGGTCTTGTGGAATTCAACAATCTGAAAATTGCTTGGGGAAAATGACACTCGAACCTCCTTGTCACCAATCGTTACTCTGTTTCGATTTCACTCAACATCATATGTCTACAATAATTCTATCAATTACGAGTTAAAGAAATCCTTGTCAAAGCAAAGAACCTAAAGAATAAACTACACTCCAGCATTTCGGAATGCAGTCTTTAGCAGGCGATCCATCGAGTGCTCCAACCACCAAATTCTACAAAATTCTCTCGCTAGTGTTGTCCAGGTCATCTCTTTCAAGGGGATCTACATACTCTCCTTTCCTTTATTCTTCACCTTAGGTGAAGTTGCTGGGTCATTGCCATGTCCGTGACGTTCATCAGGATTGTTGGTTTGTGATCTCGATCTCAAATCCATCCCGTGCTGCCTCGTTTTCCCTTGTTCTACACCGATGTTGCATTCTCTCTCTTCTATGCACGTAATTCACTAGGCCTCTCCCAAAGCCAAATCCGATGCTTCCCTTACAAGTGTGAGGTCCTGCCTGCAACACAACCTCAAATGAGAACCTCCTCTATAGTTCCACTTCCACCTATTCAATCCATTTCAAAATTCGTGACCTTTGCAATACTTATGGAGTCAATCTCTTTGGATTCGAATTTTGCCAACTTTCAACAACCTGACTTTCTGATGACATGTCTTCCTTCTGCAACTCCATGTTGCACATGACCTCAATTCGTTTCTCGTGCCTCTGCTCAACTCTTGCTGTACAGCATCAATTGTCCACACATGACAACTTTTGACTTCCTACCTCCAAATGGTTCTGTTTTGGACAGCCTCCTGCCATATGGCTCAGTCTCAAACAACCCAATCCCTAGTGGCCCAATCTCGAATGGCCCAGTATAGACAGCCTGGTCTCAAATGGCTTTGTCCTTGACAACACGTTTCTAGACAGCCTCCTTTGCGCGTTCGTACGGTGGCATCTGTAATTGTTCATATGGTTCGTATGCCTGCTTTCAACTCCAATTTTGCTCCTTCATCGACAATCCATGCGACCCATAAAAGTTATTAAATATTTCTTTTCCGCAACTTGTTCCTTTTTCTTTCACTCTAGTTGGCTACAACCTTTTTCTCCGTGCTCCTTCCTAGAAATTCGTTGTTGCAACCCTTGTACCTGCAAAAAAAATTATTTTCTGCTAGCACTAGGGAGGAATTGTGAACAGAAACTCTCTAGGACACATCTCCTTGGTAGTTTTGCACTTCTTTTCTCTAGAAGCTTCTTATTGCATTGCAGCATCCTTGATTAGGGTAGTTTCCTTGCACACTCTCGCTCTGGTCTGCTACTTTTATCGCACAACTGCTACAGAAAGCGCTATCATCCGTACGGTCTACAATTTCTCCCACTTGCACTAGCTGGTTCAACTCCTGTAATGTCCCCATATTAGTCAGCTTCAGAGTGCAGAGTGGACTTGCCTATTCATGGGGTTCCGTAGGCAATGTCGCGTGTTTAGGGACCACCAGGTGATGAGATGTTACTGTTGGACGTTTTGCATTTCCAGTTGTCATCTTGCAGGACCGTTTCCAGCAGTAATTCAGGGGGCATACTATTTTCAGTAAGTCAATCAGGAGCAGTTTTTTGGAAAACGGATGTTACGTCTAAGCAGGATGGCCAAATGGGTATCCGTTTCTATTTTTTGTTTGATGGTTTGATCAGTGGACGCCGAGATTTTAATGTGTAAAGTTTAATATGTTATATTTAATTGATATAACATAGTTTTACTTTATATTTTCATATTTCAATGCTAAGGGGGCCTTATAGCCACTTAAAAGAAAGGAAGCTAAATAAAGAATTAAATTAAGTGGGTCATGAGGTGGTACGACCCCTTGTGGACATAAGGAAAATGAAATGAATTAAAATTAAAAAAAAAATACTTGCTCTATTTGGCCGACCTTTTTGGGGGATTGAAATAAAAAGAGAAAGAGAGCTTCATTTGTGCATCTTTGGCATTTGAGTATTCTTGTTTGGAGAGAAGAAGGATTTGCAGAGGGTTCTCTTTGCAGATTTTGCTTGTAGGTGAGGGAAACCACCTTCAGGATCAGCACTTTCGGAGTTGGAAGACACTCTCAGGGTGCTCTAGGGCAATCTTATATCAGAGGTTGCATTTTGTGCTTATTGTTTGCAGATTTCAGTTGGGGTTTGAGGAGATTGACAAGATTTGTACGAGTTTGTTGTGGTATTCATTTCCTACCATCTATTCCAGCTTAGCCGCCCCAATTGCAAATATTTTTATGCATTTACATAGCGATTTGGGCTAGGGTTTCATTGGTGGTTTAGAGACATTGGTCATTTTGCCCAGCCGTACCAGTGTGGAACTATTCCAGCAGAGTTCGTGGCACTTTGAGACATTCCTTAGGCAGCCGTACTTTACAGCCTATTGGCCGTACCAGTGAAGGAAGTACGTGGGGTTACTTTGTGCAAAAAACACCCCTTATTTGGTCGCCTTTCTGGCTTCTATCATTGGCGCCTAGCATTGTATTCGCCATACTTTGTATTATCTTGCTAGAGAATGTTATATTTATGATAAAGTGAATGAAATAATAGAGTTCCAGTGTTGCTGTTCCAAATTCCAGAAAATTCCAGATTTGCGAATCTCCTGGTACTTTCACTTTAATGCAATTTTGTTAAAAGGGTTTTGAGATTTATGTTTGTAATATCTTGTGCCCGAATTTCATGTCATTTGGATAAGTATTTTGAAAATCATGCTCATTTCCAGTTAGCTGTAATTTGCTGGTAACCAGTGTTAATCCAGCCAACTTCAAAAATTCATAGTTTTTGGATATGATTGAATCTTGCAAATTCCTTTGGTAAAATTGAAGATTAAGGTGTTATCTTGCTATTCCCAAGTTTGTAGATTTTTTTGGGTGCATAGATTTAAAGTTGTACAAGTTTAAATTTGGCACCTCTGAAGCTGTTAAAACACATAAAATCACAAACAATACAAAAAACCAAAAAAATTCAAAACAAGGGCAGAAATTTGGTGTTCAAATGGGGGTTGGACATTACAACTCCTTTGAAATTTTCCTCCAACACTGAGCATTTGAATGCTTTATGCCCATCTCCCAGCGCTTCTTTATAAGATGGAGGTGGAAGGGGGACAGTTGTCTGTGGCAACTGCCTCTCAACTACCACTTTTCCACCTTCAACTGCCTTGATTGGACATTATGCTTTTTCGTCTTATCCTCGCCGCCTTGCGCATGTTTTTTTTCACTTTATTCTTATCTCCTCATGCATGTATATTCTGTACTTTGCCCATCATACATGATTTAATGTCTCTTTTTCCTTACGCATATGGCCCAAGCATCCAGATAGCTCGTCTAACTGCCCTGGCAACGCCTCAATCCATTCCTCTTGATGGCTCCCTTGTCTGAATGACCCTTGAGACAAACGGCCTTATCTAACCATCTACAATTGTGATCTCACAATTTTCTCTATACAGCCTAGGTGGCCTGGCTGCTCATTGCCTCTTCATGATTGCCTTTTTTGTTATTGGCTTCTTCATGATCGTTTTTCGTGTTTAAGTTCAAATCCTTCATTTTGTCTATCAATTGGTATTTCCATAGCTCTTTAAATGGCCCTAGTCTTGCTACTAGTCGAACCTGTTCTCGGTATGATCTAGTTGAATTTAATTCTTCATTCCTTCCTCCCAGACTGCCTTCAGCAATTTATGATGACCTAGCCCTCAGTTCAAATGGTTTGAGGGTCGTTCGAGGTCTCCTATTCCACAGACAAGCAAGGGGTGGTCCAAACGACCTACCCTACTAATTGTACAACCTAGGTGCAGTCTGAGGGAAAAAAATCCCCCTCAGAAAGTTGGGAAAGAAGACAAACGACCTCCTCCCTTGGCCAGGCAAATCTAGACAGCCCTCCCAAACTGCATAAATTGCCTAATTCGTAAGTACGCCTTGGGTTGTCTAGTACTCTTTGCAGACTACTTTGACTTCCCAAGGAACCGTTCAAGTTTGGCAAATCTAATTTCTCCAACTCATCCACGTACCGACCTCAAAGGCATTTCGGCTCTGAGTTGCTTGTTGTTGTTCCTCCCCATTGCCTTTGGGTTGATCATCTCAATGTCTTTATGGTGTCATCCTTCTTGATCTACTTCCAAGTTCCAAGCCTAAACTATCACTGCTCCAATCTTCTTCATTACTGCTTGAACTTGTTAAGGATACACTACTTGACTCTTGCCTCAAGTTCTCAACTTCTCCTCCCCTTCTTGGCAATGGTACTTCATGTATGTCCCTCCATGCTTCTTCACTTGCAGTATATCTTCTTGCGGGATTGGTAGTCTACCTCTAGAAAATCAGCTTTCTCTGCACAACTATTAGCAACTCCCAACACTTGCTTGTTTGTTGTGCACCATCTCAAACTGTGGTAGTTGGTATAGTAGGCGGGCAGACTGGTGGGGTTCAACGCATTATATGAGCCCAACGTTATCAGATTCAAGGGAAGACCCATATTGCAATGCAATCTAGTGAACATCAAGTTACTAGAAGTAGTTTGAAGGCCACCCCTATGCATTCGACGAGCCAGTTTGTGTAAGGAAGTACCGCAAGTACTATTGTTGGTGCCAAGAGAGGCTTCATAGGAGGCTATGCAAGAAGAAAAGCAGTCGGATCAATCAGAAACTACGCAAAACGCAATGGTAGTGAAGGAGATGGTGCAACAGAGTAGAGGAGAGGAAGTGGAATAGGAAACGGCAGAGCCAATGACAATTGTAGTAGATGAAGATGTAAATGTTGCTTTGGAGGCAATGGGCACTTCACCTCTAGTTGAGTTCAAGAGGCCACAGGGATTTGGTCTAGGGACACTTGGATTAAATGTTGGATTAAATGGAGCAAGAGTTCCAATAGACACACCAACTTTCTAGCATGAAAGTTTCACCACCACTTCGTTGCAATAGTTTGCGAAGGAAACAGAACGATGCAATTCCTCTCCTTTGGACGATGAGGAACGTATTGAGATTACATCTACCACTATGACGACGACAGACTCCTTTGGTGTCATTGGAGAAAGGAAAGAACCCTCTATCAGAGAATTTGTTGTGGCAAAAGGACCAAAGTAGTCAACTGGCAACAGGAGATGAAGCTATGGATGAAGCAAAAGAAGTAGCCAAATATATAGTCATGGCCACAAATGCAAAAGAAAGGCAAGGCTGACAAGGGGAAGGACACCATAAGACGATTTGGTGAGGAGGAAAAGGAGGAAACCACCATGGAGGATGACGAGCCTAGGGTGTATAGTGACGCAAGTGAGCACTTATTAATTGAAGTGCTAAATTTGCAGTAGCCCCCGGTCTATGGCACCAAAATCAATAAGTAGGTTGGCAGTTTCCTTGAGAAACTGGATGGAGTGATTGATAGGGTGTGTAGAGAGTTTTGAGTCAACACCCTCGGAGAATGGTGGTTGTGATAGCTAGAGGTAGATGCGGGGCTAAGCAGATTGATCAGTTGGGCCTAGGATGAGGAACGAATGAAGGTGTGTTGAAGTAGCACAATAAGTGACAATTGCTAAAACAACAAGCAAGGGAAAAGGAATGGAAATCAAGGTAGTGTGAATAATGCAAACCAGACCAATTGCATACAACACATGGACGAGAGCCCAAATGATCAGTGCCGCAAATGTCAAGAATCAGGCAATTTTACACATGATTGTACTAATGTTGCCAACCCATGCACAACAATGATGATTTGATGACACAAACTTGACAACTATGCAAAAGTAAGTTGTCCCAAGGAGGCGACAACCAAAACGTCAACTTGATTTCACATGAGAGGCCTATTGGTCCCTTAAAGATGGCACCCAAGCCACACTCTCAAAGCTATTACAGGTACCTTTTTCACGTTGTTGGTGCATAATTTTGACCCACACTCCATGGCCACGTACCCAACACCCAACAAGCCTTCCACTCAGACTCCAAATAGCATCTACCTGCCACGAGACATAAAGAGGCACAACTTGAGACATGTAGGCATGCTGATGCAACTCAAGACAAGAAAATAGTGCAATCTGACATACAAAAGGGTGTAATTTCACATACAAAATTGTGTAATGGATGTTGCAAAAGGATGTGACCCAAGAAAGGTGCAACATGAGACATGGGAAGGTCTGACCAAAGATGCAAACATCTGCAACTAGAATTGCAAAGGTGTGATTCTAGACACAAGAGGGACAGTTGAACTTGTGACACAAAAGGTACCACGTAACTTATGAAGAAGTCCACCCATGATGTGAAAGACACATCCCTGGACAGAGAAAAATGCACAACCTGAGATACAAAAGGGTGGAACATGAGATGCAAAAGGGCACAACATGAGATACAAAAGGGTGGAACATGAGCCACAAAGGGGCACAACTTGAGATTCGAAGTTGCTAAAGTTAAAAAGAGATGTGATTTGAAATATGAAAAGGTACAACTTAAGATACAAAAATAAAGAAAAAGAGAGATTTGTCTTAAATTCTAATTCCGAATTATGTGGCAAGGTTTGACTGAATTGAAGTTGGACAATGTAAGTATTTTAAGATTTAATTTCAGTGACAATGTTCTAAAAAATTTGATAATCAAAGTTATAGAAGATACTCTAGCAATCCAAGCTTAATACATTTTGGACGAGACATTGCATATCAACTTACAAAGATTTTCCTTTTATGTATTACAACAGATCTGCGATGGATTGATCCGAATTTAATGAACTTTGATTCTAAAGCTGTAATCCAATCCTATTGTTTACCATCATAATGTGTTCCAAGGAAGATTTAATCTTTTGCAACATTTTTTGGAATCTGGAAGAAGTTAGATCAATGGAGGAAGTTATCATCACCAGTTTGAAGATTCTCATGAACACTTCAAGGTTAAAACTTTTCAAAACTGGGCGATATGAAGTCAACATAGTCTCTGCCATTGCTTTTTTGTTTTGCTTGAGGTGAATTATAGCAGACATTTCTGACGTGGTGCCACCTTGAACATAAACAAGAGCAAATAGAGACAAGTATGCCAATACAATTTTGATAGTATATAAAGTTTTGTCATTTTGTAGTTTGCATGCTAGTTTTTTGTCAAAATGATTATCAGAGATGTGTAAGTAATTTGGATATGTAATTTGGATGTCTTGTAATATGAGGTGTCATGTAAGGGTAGTTAGGGATAGGTACAAGGAAGTTGTGGAAGTTGGCAACTACCTCCGCTTCCCAGAGTAGTATAAGTACACCCATTACATTTTCCGAACGCATCTATCTATCTGTCTGTATCTGGGAACATATCTGTGTGTGTGCAAGTATAGCATTTGCATGTGTCTGTGAGCATCTGTAGTGAAGAATATTGCTGCTGTACATGAATGTGTATTGCTGTTCATAAATAATACAAATGACAATGTGCAGTTCTGTTCCATTTCAAATCTGAATATCTTTTTCTTGTAAATGTTGAATGTTGTTTACTGCTGATATTTTCTGTCATTTACTCTTCTATGTTCCTTCAAAGTGGAATAGCATTGCTATGCTACATGAAGGAAATTCAGAGGACCCCAAACTGTAAAGAAATATTGACTTACATACAAAAGTGAATATTGACTTGCTGATGATATTGTTCTTTTGGCCTCATCCCTGGAGAGGCTTCAACGTCATCTGAACACTCTTGCCGCTTTTTGTGACTCGAGACAGTTGACGGTGAATCTTTCTAAGACCAAGGTTATGGTATTCAATACTACCAAAGAGGCTCTATCCCGTCTCCACTTCCTTTTCCAGGGTCAAGAGGTCGAAATCACAACCTCTTATGTGTATCTGGGGGTTCTCTTCACTGGTCCCATTTTTGGTATGAAACCCGCCACCCAGGTCCGGGTGTGTAAGGGGTATGCAGCTTTGTCTTTGATAGAGAGGAATTGCTTCAAAGCACATTTTCAGGATATATCTGTGAAGATGAGGATCTTTGATGCCTTGGTCAAGCCAACTATTACTTATGGGTCAGTGGTTTGGGGCCCTAGTCTTGGCCCGACTGAGTGGTCACGGGTTGAACGAGTCCAGACACTCTTTCTTCAACAATTCATTCGTTGCAAGGGCACAGTCCCCCGTTCTATTATTCTAGCAGAGTTTGGGGCTTCTCCTCTCCAGCTTGAGATTATCTTCTTGATTATCGATTATCTTCACAAGAACCGTACTTTCGAAGATACCCCTAAGGGTTGAAGGCGGTACCCTTACCTCGCCCTTCACTCCTTGATGAAACTCTCTCCGAATTCTCAAAGAGGCTGGAAGAGCTGGTATTTTCAGGTTTCTGCTCTCTTGGCTAGCATTCAGATACGGATAGACAAGCTCCCCCCTTATTCTTTGGGGGTTCTCCCCCCCTCTCGGCTTAGTAAGGAGAAGATGCTCCACAAGATTCGAAAGGATGTTAGTCTCCAGTACACCAAATGCACATGGATCTCTCCTATTGCCCCTCTTTCCCCCAAGCTGTCTTTCTACCATGAGCACTTCTTACGGAAAAAGGAGGGCAAAATAGTTCTCCACAATACCTTTAGCAGAACACAATGCATAGTTTTTGAATCACTATTGGGTAACTCAGGGTGTGTTCTCACCAACTCCGGATTGAGTCGGATCACCAACTTCCAACGGAGGAGCGAATTTGCTTGTTTTGCTCCATGGGTGGAGTTGAAACCCTTCATAACTTTATTTTTTGTTGTCCCATTTATTATGAGATCCGGGGTAGGTTTCATGACCTTTTCAGGAAAAACTCTCGATCTGTTTCTACCTTCTTCAGATACCCGGACCAACGTTGTCGCGCACTCTTTCTTTGGGAGATAACCCAGCTTTGACGACAAAAAAAATCTCCAAATGGATCTCAACCTCCTCATCATTGGCTCATCACAACATACTTCACCAACTCCGACGGACCAGGTGACTTCAATCGGAAACGCCCCACATCATCCAATTCGAACAAAAGCAGGGTCACTAGACAGCGCACCAACAGTTTGTCAGGGTTCCGGTACATATCATGGGCAAAGACATATCATGGACTTCTTCAGCTCCAGTACTTCAGCCTCGACTGTTAGGAGAGATTAGTTTCTGGCGGGTTCTCAGAGCTTCCCCCTCCTGGGCTGCTCCCTCCCCCCTCCTCTCTCTCCGATCTTCTTGGCGTGCACTCCTCTCTGTTGGACTACAGCCCTCCCCCCTCTGCTCTCCCTTTTCTTTTCTTTTCCCTTTCTCTTTGGCCCGTTTGTCGGGTTTCATCTTGTATTTATCTTAGTTATTTTATTTGTTGGGCTTTTTATCCTGCTAGCCGGCAATCATTATTGTCCTTCTTATAGTCCCTTGGGTCTTATTTTGGCCCACCGCGGACATTAATAATATTTCATTTCATTTCAGAGAATTAGAGGATTGAGACCCTTCAAATTAAGAGGTCCTTAGTAAAGTTTTGTGGCCCTTATTGGTGAAAAGAGCAAAGGCCATATATAATATATATATATAAGCCCCATATTACAAGAAAGAAAGGAGGCTTGAATATATGAGATGTAGTTTGCAGAGAAACAGAGAAAGAGGTTAGAAGCCAATATTAAAGAAAGAGACCCTTCAAGGAAAATAGGTTGAGTTATAGAGGACAACATAAAGAACAAGAATGTAAGAGAAAGAAGGCTCAATAAATAAAGAGCCTGATATATATTGCAGCAAGCAGCATTGAAGCCATATAATCATCTAAGGGAGAAGGCAGAATTCCAGAGAAGAAGGCAGAAAACAAAATTCCAGAGAAGAAGGCAGAATACCAGTGAAGAACCATTTAAAGGTGCGAAGGCAGAATATAAGTTAAGAGCCGTGAGAAGGCAAAGATACAGGCAGAATACGGAGGTGTAAATCGTCAGAGAAAAAAGTCAAAGGCAGCGTTGAAAAATTAAAAGAAATCAATTATGCATATTGGAAATAAGCCGCTTGTGAAGTGCAACCAAGGGTAAAGCTATTCGGTCAGAGAAAGTTTGAGTAAAAGCTATCAGTGTGCTTAGTACAGCGGTGCAGTCTTATGCAAGGCAGCAAAATTAAAGCCTTCATGTTAGTCATCGCCGAGTTGAACGAGGTACAGTCTTACGCAAGGCAGCAAAGTTAAAGCCTTCATGTTAAGTCATCGCCAAGCTAGACAACGAGATCTAAAAGGCTGTATGAGGTTGAAATGAGCCCCACAAGCCCCACCCATAGTATGTGGTAACCATGACTGCGTTACCAAGGTATTTCAACGAACCACATAGTGCTATTACAGCAAACCATATTATCATGACACCCATGGGAATTGAACCCTGGTGAGCTCTTTGTAAACTAAACACTCTCATCAGTGACTTCAACCCAATGCGCATCATCAACAACATGATTGCTATAATGTCTATATACATTCCCATCCCTAAAATCGTTCCTAACTTGATTTTATGTGGATGTATAAAGGACAGTTTTGATTGAAAGAAAATCTAGAATTTAATTTCAATGGGAAAGTAAACTCCACATTAGAATATGAGCAGAATGTCTAAGTGTCTTGATCTGCAAAATTTACATTTAAGACAACATTTGTTAGCCACTCAATTTGGTTTGGTGGTTGAAACGTTTTCTTTTCTTTTTTCCCCCTTTTTTTTTCCTTTTTCTTTTTCTCAAAATTAGTTTAGCATTTCTGTCAGCTTTTACTCTTGATTATTTCCAAGCTGCTAGAAAATGATTTTTATCATGTATTTATATATAAGAGATCATAAACGAAAAATGCCACTTTCAACAAAAATATCAAAAAAGGCAGGAAGAATAATCAAAAGAAACTCTTATTTACTTTGTGTCCACTTTTGATGATCGTATACTATCATTGGATGGGGCAACCTGAAAGTATGCAACTTCTGTACAAACCTGATACCACCATAACCTATCACCTGAAACACCATCAAGCAAGTTATAAGTTTATGTAGCAAAAACGTCTGTGTCTCAGATGTTACTTTAAAAGAATAGCCTGATCATAAGTCTAGTGTTCATCCAGTGTGGTAAGAGTTCAATTTCAAGCATAGGTTCGGTCATTGTCTAGACACTTACTGCTCTCTCCATTGGTCTTCTTCAAGATTTCTTGATCATATGCTTCAATGCTTGCTCCAATTGACCCAAAAAAATAGTTCTTTACATAGTCTGCATAGACATCCTATGAAAAACAACAAAGAACAGATAAATAAGAATTCTAAAATAGTGAGAAAGAAAAGAACTTGTTATTCACCATTACTTATGATATAACAGAAAGTGAGACAGTTTGTGGTGTATAAGAAGTTTGTACAAACTCTGCAGTGTTCTCTTGTTATATTGCCAAATTAGTCATTACAAAAGCTGCAGAAACAAATTGACAGTATGATCACAATAAAACTTTTTTGTTGAAGAAGTTTGACTCTTTACATTTGGCAACGGTTTATTACAGAGCAAACCTCATAATGAAGCACTACAAGATGACCCAAAAAAATAACAGAAGCTGATCAGTTATGTGCTGACCAAAATTTATTACTTATGTATCACTATTGG
This sequence comes from Wollemia nobilis, assembly GCA_028583015.1. Lineage (NCBI taxonomy): Eukaryota > Viridiplantae > Streptophyta > Pinopsida > Araucariales > Araucariaceae > Wollemia > Wollemia nobilis. The sequence continues at coordinate 11,324,939 of JAQPPZ010003016.1, forward strand.
TTAAGGAACTGACATAATGTTATTCTCCTTCCTTTAAAATGATCTCTCAGATAAACTGGTGCCATTATGATCTAGGGACTCTTTGAGATAAGGGGGGTTAATGAATGAATTATCTATGGCAGTCACTCATTTCACACTGTATTCACAGATCAATCAAATTTATCAGAGCTTCTTTCCCACTCAGTAAGTGGATAAGTGAGGTTTGAAAAGGCAAGGAGTTGCATTCTCTAAAAAGGTTAAAAACCGTGTACGTGGCAACATCTGAGAAAGTCCAAGCAGACTTGACAATACTCCAAGAGATGAAGTCCAACAATCAATTCAAAAGAACACCTTGCGAACATCATGATGCACATATCCAGAACGAGTTGTAAAAGACTAACTTCTATAATTTTAAAATACTTAATATCATGAATGAACCATAGAACTTTGAGCATAACGAGTTTGTGAAAGAAAAGAATTTTATGCACTCCCCAGGCTGCCAAGGTGGATTTTGGGTGGCTGGGAACAATGTTTGTAGGCGCTAGTCCTAACGTGCCTCCACCAAAGAAGTAGACTAGGTAGAAAAGTCAAATAAAGTGTGCTGGAAGTCAGATGCACATAATGTAATTTTGTATCATTGGTTTTGACATCATAAGTTGTGACGTAATAAATTTGATAGTCCAAAGTTTTGTAATGTAAATAAAGTTGTACAATGTAATGCATGTAATCATGTGTTATGTGTGAATATGGGGTAGTTATCATCCAGTTAGAAATTAGGTGTCCAGGGTGGTAGTTGTTGTTAACTACCAGCCTCCAAAAAATAGGCCCCCACATTCATTTGAGCAGGTAACCTTCAAACTTGTACCTTACACACCTTGGTCTTGTAGAGAGACTAGATATGTTTGCAGACACATTGTTCTAGAAGAGATACTCTGCGCAGGATCGCAGACTGTGTGTAAGACAAGTGTCCTATGCATTCCATTGTACAGACAGAAGTTAATGTAATATCTTCTCATATTCATCCTTCATCTATTACCATTGTATGTTTCCTGTATGTGTTGTCATTATTTATTGTTGTAGTAGATAGATCTATAGTTGTTCCTTCCAAGTTCTATATGCAGGGTTGAAGTCACAATACGAGAGTTGTCATACAACGGAGTTATCATATATTGAAGTCATTGTACGAGAGTTGTCGTACACAGTACATTGCCCAAATGCCATACACTGGTAATTGTACAGTTATTGTCGTACTGAGTTTGTTGTACAGTGGAGATTGCCATACAGTGTGGAGAGATAAGTTTGTACACTGAAGGTTAGCAGTCTAGAAGAGGATAGACTTTCCTATTCGCAGAGTGAAGTGCTGATTATTGAGATGAATGCAGTCATAGCCGATCATTAAATCTGTCATATCAAATTGTTCCTCCAAGGGTGAAATACTCCTGTTTTTCCACATTTGGTGCCGTTGCCGTTTCGAAGAACGAACCAGCACCGCATGAGGCTTAGAGAGGTGAATGACAGATGTCGTCTGAAGTAGTGCCATTTGGGGCAGTGAAATCTAAGGAAATGACATCTAGGGCAGTGCAATCTGAGGAAATGTCATCTAAGGTAGTGCAATTGAAGGAAATTTCATTTGAGGCAATACAATCAGAGGAAATGTCATATGAGGCAGTGTCGTCAGAGGAAATATCGTCAGAGGAAATGTCGTCAGAGGAGTGTCATAAAAGTGTTTCCCTTGACCCCGACACAGGTGGCAACGGGCGTTGCCCATCATGTTCGTCATGATGGTCATGTTGCTCATGCTGATGAAGTTGATGATGCGACTAATTGCAGAAAGTGGAGTGAGCAATCAGAAAATAATGTGTTGTGAGCAGCAGTTTGAAGTGAAGTCTGTTGCAGAAGATGTATGGAATAGGAGAAAGCAGAAGGAGTGCGACAAGACATTCCAGTACGTTGTTCAATGCTTCTATCCCTAGTGTTCAACTCATGTGTTGTCGAGGATGCCAACCAGTTTAGAGGAGGGGATAGATGTAGGCAGGCAAATTGATGTTTGCATTTAGTTTTGTTATTTGGGTTATTTTGTAGTTGTACGCAAAGTGTTTGACAAAATGTGTGTACGTATAAAGTTATAAAGTTATAATGTAATATGTGCTAAAGTTAAATATTAGCATGTACAGCAAAGTCATACAATGACTTATGAAATAAAATGTAAATGCAGGTGAAATGCAAATGTAATGAATAAGAAATGTAGAGGAAATGACATGTAATGCAAATGTAATGAATAAGAAATGTAGAGGAAATGACATGTAATGCAAATTAATAATAAATTGCAATAAGACTTAAGAAAATGAAGGTTAATATTTGCATGTCATATACATCCGAATTGGGGTGGCAGTTGGATGTGCTGTCCCGTGAGGCCGTTATTGGCAATGGCCGAGGACAAACATTAAATAGATATCCCCCCTCTTTCATTAGGAACATCATTAAGACATTGGAGAGAGCATTGAGGAGATTGTCTATGTCATTGCTGTGATTATGCAGGCCTGGTTGTGGAAGTATTGAAGAGCAACCCTGCACATTGTAATTACAGTTTGCCCTTGCTGTTTACAGCAAGCACTATTGAATGCCAATACAACTCTATCATTTGCAGATTATTTGCAGTTCATTGTATTCTGTTTATGCTATGATTGTTGGTGAGATTGCATGTTGTATTGCTTTGGATATTGTTTATAGTTGCAAATTGTAGTATTGTTTGCCATAGTTGCAGGTTATAGTGGTTAGTATTTTGCAGTAGTTGTTGTCTATAAGTTGCAGGTTGCAGGGAGAAAACTACCATGGAGAGACTGTAAGTTGTAGACCGTACGAAGGTTAGATCATACACAAGGCAAACCGTACAAGCCTTTGTTGCAGTCTTGAAGATCACCGTCTTGTTACTTGGAAAGGACAGTGGCATTGTACATGTGACTACCGTACAATTGCTGTTGTACAAGACTCTGCCGTATGAGACTATGTCATATGAGACTGTACAAGACTGTGTTATACGAGATTGTACGTATGACTACCGTACGAGACTGTCGTATGAGATTATATAAGACTGTGTTGTACAGGATAATACGTGTGACTAACATACAGTTGTTGTCGTACAAGTGAGACTGTACTGTCTCAGGACAATGACATCGTGCGACTATGAAGACAGTCATGACTACAATCTTCATTGGTTCCTAAGTTTGTCATTCCACCATTCCATTGTTGGGAATATCACCACTCGTGCTATAAGAACGACATTTGGTGTTTTGACTATAAATCAAGACACACAAATGTCAACTATCCAAAGAACGCATTTTGCAACATGTGAGAAGTTGCAGGGCATGTCGTTGTTGATTATCCATTCAACCTCAAAAGCACCAGATATCAAACATTAAAGGTGTAGAATGAGACCAAGGAAGAAAAGCCAAGTACTTCTAAGAGTGGGCAAGGATTAACGAGTGGCAGTTACAGGAACAACTACCAAGGTAGAAGACAGCCCCAACAAGGAAATCAGCCAACGAGAGGACAAGGTCAATTACAATACAATTCGGACAGCAAACCAATCATCCAATGTCAAAGGTGTCAAGAATAAGGACACTTTGCACGCAACTGTCAAAATTGGCCAAATGCAAGAAATACTAGAAACAACGAAATGATGTGTCGATGGTGCGAACTAGGCAATCATAGGGAGGCAAATTGCCCAAAGAAGGCAAGTTCAAGCAACTCGCAGAATGTCAATTTTATTGACATTAAAGAGCCTCCAAAGGACCAACAACAAAAAGAAAATGTGCTGGCAGTTACACTAGCACAAGCAAAGATGGTTGAGCAGTACCTAGATCTTGCCAAGTAAAGGAAGAGATGGCAAGAAGCACGTGTTCAAATTGAAAAGGAAATGCAGAAGACCAATCAAGAAAAATTGCTACAGGAGAACAAGCTGAAGAAACTATTGGTTACGAATTTGCCACTAGGAATGGATTTGGTCTATCTATGCGCCCTAGACCCGCCCAACAGATTGAAAGGCCGGAAGGATCAGATTGAAAGGCCGGCTCCTATACTACACTACTTGGGGGTTTGAGATGAGAGAACTGGAAAGAGATTGAAAAATTACAGAAAGAAATGTAAAATGCATAGTGGTAACAGTGGGGAAGAACAAGCAGCACAATCACCCATCTATATTTTAACCAGCAGCTATCAACACGGAGAATGTAACAGAAACTAACACTGCATTTACTTCCCTATGTATCCTTCAGGAAGATTCCAGAATCACTTATCCTCTAATGCTTAAATCCAGATATCAGAATTACAGCAATCAGAAAAATAAATGACATTAGCAAAAATAATCACAGAAGGCAGCATAAAAAGAAGAGACAAAATCAGAGCCAAGGATTCTCAGTATTGATGCAACGCATTTGAGTACACCGGCTTTTTAGCAATATGTTCCCCCCCTTATTACATTGAAATGAACCTCTATTTATAACAAAGTTTTCCCCCCAAATTACATTGATGTTCAAATCCCCAAAACTGCCAAGGCGATTGAGATTTGACCTCTGTCGGCTGTCAGCATACTTCAAGAAGGGCTTACCCATGTCTAGAACGGCTCCGGACTGTTCTGGTAGTTGAGAGGGCATGTCTCATCAATGCAACAAGTGCGCTTTACCCCTTGGGATGCCTAAAGGACCTGACAGGGTGTCCTGGGCTGAAACCTGAACCGATGGGCCATCAATGCTCCTTAACTGGCCACCTACCCTGCCTCCTGAGAGTCGTCGCCACAAGAGAGCGATGCTGAGAATCGCCCAGCGCTCGAGCGATCTTGAGAAATCTTAGTTTGAGCGAACCTGGGGGACCTCTATGTTCTAGGAGTTTTGTAGCCGGGGTTCGCTGTCTTGGAGGGGTGAAGACGAGAATTGCTCAACGGAGGAGCGAATTCGAGAATCGCACAGGCGTAAGAGCGATCCCGGGAGTCGCTTATGGGTAGAGCGAACCTTGGCGTGCATCATGCCTTAGCCATTTTTACATTCTTGAACCTGCCGACGATCGCTGGAAACCAAGGCGAAACTAGGGGGTTGCTAGAGGAACGAGGCGAGGACAGGGTTCGCTGGCGAGCTGCGGCGAAGCCGGGAGTCACCCCGAAATGGAGCAATCCCAGGGGTCGCTGCCTTAAGAGTATTTCCCATTATCTCCATGTTGTTGTTCGCCGCCATGCACGAGCGAAGACGGGAGTCGCCCGACAAGAGGGCGAACTCGGGAATGCTTAAACGACTTAGCCAATTTTTATACCTTGTTCCTGATTGCTGAAAATGGTACGACACCGGGGTTCGTTGGGGAAGCTGGCGAGACTGAGAATCGCCAAAGAAGAGGAGTGACTCCCGGAATCGCTCAAAAGGGGAGCGACCAGGAAGAGCTTATGCCTTAGAAATTTTAAGCGCTTGCCTGGACCTCGCCGGAGTTCACCGTGTCATTGAGGATTGCTAAAAACTTGAACGAACCTGAGACCTGCTTCTGAGTGCGACCCCGAGGATTGCTTGAACTAATTGCTCGGAAAGGAGGAAAGCAGAGGATTTGGACATAAAAAGTACAGCAATTTTTCAAAATTTTACCCCTTAGCAAAATGTAGCAACATTCCTGGTGGCTCGCGGGGTATTGAGCTCGCCTCAATGCAAGGACCCATGCCTTCATCCTTTGGGCCCGGAGTCACCCCCGGCCTCTTCTTCTTCTTGCTACTCTGCTTCTTCGCTACCATCAACGGATTCCTCCTTTGTTTCCTCTCCTTCCTTCGTCTCCCCTTCAAAGTGTTCCTCGCCTTCTCCCTCTCTTTCTTGTTCCCGATTGGTATTCGTGGAAGCAAGGTGGTCGCGAATATGTTCATAGGTGGCCTGGACCTGAGTCCAGGCCTCCTCTTGGAAGGGCTCGAGGTCGCGGAGATCTTTTAGCAGGCGCCTGAGGGTTTCAATTTGGAGCTTATATGCCTGGTCGACCCTTTGGCTCAGATTAGCTAGACAGGCGCTAATCTGGCAGAATCTAGATATCAACTGTGCCACCTGTGCCTCCAGAATCGGGTCTTCCCAATCATCAATCTCTGAGGTATCCTCCTTAAAGGTGTCCCATGCCAGCTTCAATTCCTCCCTGGTTAGGCAATTTCCATTATCGTCTGTGAAGTTGGGAAATCCAAGCAGTGTGAGGGTTTGAAAATGCGCCAAGCAGATGCCTCTCTCTTTCAAGCGTATCCAGCAATCTCTTGGCCCTCCTGACTTTTTCCAACTTTTCAAAGAAAAAAGGCAGGGTTGCTCTTGTTGTGGCCCAATCACGAGCAATTTGAGTCATTGGTGGCACCTCGAGGTCTTTGCGCTCGTAGGCCTCAACTTCAATGGCCAAGCTGATCCCGCGCCTTGCTTCACGTTCAGCTTCCTCTACCACAAGCCTACCCTGGGCATATACCTCCTTAGCTTCCCAAACAAACATAAGAACAGTCAAGGACCTTGAGGTTCTGGTTTGAAAAATTTTCAGTAGGCCGGCGCGAATATCCTTGACTCGGTCCCTGGAGAAGACCTCAACCTGTGCTGCCCTCTCTTCCAGCTGCTACTATACTTCCTAGACCTGGGCCTCCAGCTGGCCAATATTAGCTTGTGCCTCCTCGCCTTCCTTGATATGGCGATCTGCAGCTTCCTTATGTTCAGCTACTTCCTTCTCCAGAAATGCCACCTGCTGCCTCAGCTACTAAGATTCATTCTTGGAGTCATCCAGCTGGGCTTGCATTTTTGCTATGGTCTCATGTAGCTTCAAATTCTCATTATCTACTGTATAGTAGCGCTCCTTCAGCTGCTGATGATGCACATAAACTGTACTTGCCTTGAGTTGGATCATCCCTACCTCATTCTCTACATTGACTATATTCAGATCCTTGATCACCCAATGGTAGGTGTAGTCCTTAGGCGTCATATCTTTCAGGGGTTTCTGGATCTTTGGAACCCTTTTCTCTTTATGCAGCACCATTTTCTTCAAGTCAAACCTGGCACACTTTTCTACTCCGACAGGCTCCTCGGCCTTTCTTTTCTTGAGGTTTTGAATCCACCTAAAGGAGCTATGCTCATCCTGAGCCAGGCTGTCTGCTGCAGGGTGACCCTCCACCATCTCCAGTTCTTACTCGATGAGTTCCATTCCTCCAAACATGGGCATGATCAAAGGCAAGATCCTGCTGAGGCATAGATTCTTCCGCGAACAGCTGAGGGGAAGTGGAGGCTGGGAGCTCAGTTACTACTGGGGATGTGACGGTTTGGACGACGGCGGGTGGATTATCAAGGCCTAAGGGTGGATTTTTATTTAATGCTTCAGCTAAAGAGGATGGGCCTGCAAGAGCAGCACCTGGCTGGATGGAGGCGAGTGTTTCAAATTCATTGGGGTTAGAGGCAAATAGGCTGAACGCCTGTTGGTCGAGATGGGCAAAGGTCGGAGGCTGGGCCTCTACGAAGATAGATTGGGATACTGCGAGGGGGACAACGAATGCTGGTTTGCTGCCTAAAGGTACGGCAGTGAGTAAGGGCTCAACTGTGGTCGGTGCCGTAGGCGATGGTTCGAAAGATTGAAGGGGAAAAAGAGAGTGTGTACCTTCGTGCTCAATGAGAGCAGACGTGGTGAATAGCTGAGTTACCCACTCTTCCTCCTCCGGTGGAGTGTCTTCTTCTATATTAATGACTTCCTTCAGGGGAGTCTTGGGAGTGACCTCCCTCTGTGGTGCAACCTCCGCTTGTTGTACAGCCTCTTTCTTTGGCACGACTTTCTTCTCCTTCTGCGGCGCGGCCTCCTTCTTTGGGACAACGGCTGGGATGGATGCACTAGGTCTCAAGTCAGCCACCTTTTCTAAGGGGGCCTTGGGCAATTTTATCGTGACATTTATCTTCTTCTTCTTTGGACGCGTCGGAGTCGCTTGCGTCGCTTCAGCCGGTCGTTTTGATGATCCTCCCTGCTTTTCAGAGGCTTGTTGTGCTTTGGGTTCGACCGCTTGACTCTTCTTCGCCCTACTGCTAGATTCCCCACCCTGCTCAAGTGACTATTTGAGCTGCCTAGGTGGAACCTGTGCCTTTTCGAGGCCCTGGGCGTCTCGAGGCACGAGGTCACCAAACATGATAGGCCGCCACGTGGCATGGTGCTTATCGTAAAGCGTGGAGAACTGGTTGTCGCTCGCCAGGACCTTTTAGGATGTCTCCTTCCTCGTATGGGCCCTCATGACCCACCATTCTGCAATCTTTTCTAGCTTCCAACCCATCTTCTGCAAATTAGGCTCCATCTTTCTGAAGACCTTAGATTCAAGGTTGTGGGCTGTGTTATTAGCCGGGTCATATTCCGCCTCCACGTGATAGAAGTCATGCCATGGCGGGAAGGACCGCATCTTCTCTATGTGCCATTCGAGGTCCTGTCCAGTCGGGTTGTTACATTCTTCCATGATCTCCAGGCGGGGACAAGCATGGAAGTTCTTCATCTCTGTGAACTTTTTCAATATGTCCAAGGGATCGTATCTCCACCGTTGGGGAAGCTCAATTAAGCCGAAGCTCAGGAGCGTGGCCGCGAGAAACTCATTCTGTCCGGTGGAGTTGACCTCAATTTCGCCCCATCTAAATGGGAACTCATGAATATGCCCCCACTTTCTCCCGTGGCCGTAATTCTGGTCAGTGTAATCAGTCTGTCGCGCTACCTCCAGGGCAAACAGGTACTGTGGTATAATATGTTAGGAGAAAGGGTTTACCAGTAGACTCGAAAATTCTGATGATGAAGCCCTACGTTAACTGGAAAGTGTCGCCCATATTACGCTGCACCATATCATCTCTCATTTGGCAAGGGACATGCGGGCAAGAGCCATGAATGAGCTCTAAGGCAGGGCCCAGGAATACTTGATTGAACCTATAGTAGGACTTCCTTTTCAACAGTACCTGAGTCCATTGGTATACTGGCAACCGCATACCCTTCTCGTCAGTGTGCTGAATGGGGATTGACTTCATTTTACTATGCATATGGAAGAGGAAAAGCCAGGCCAAGAATGAACACTGTCTGAAGGACTGGGACTTTCCCTCTATCAGGTCCTGCAGTCGTGAATGTATACTGCGCGCTATCCAGTCTGCCCAGTTAAAGAACACTGGCTTTGTGTTCGGTCCCATGGCACTGGGGGCATAAAATTCCCCGTGCAAAATACACTCTGCAATGGTGGCCTGGTAGTGGAAGACTACGGCATCTGTAGCAAGTCCCAACACCCAGGCTAGCATCGTGTACATGCTCGTGCTCTTGAAATGCCTTAGGGACATAGGCAGTTTCGGCCATTGCTTGGGCTATATCGGGTCCCGCAGCTGGGATTCCATAAAGCGCCGCATCTATGGATTGTCCAGATATCTGTCAGCCTGTTCATCAAGGTTGATGGACCTGATAGTATAATCTGTGTCTGGCAGCTGAGTCGGAGCAAAGGCCATCTGGACAATGTCAGAAAAAGTGAAAAAAGGACACTTCCCCCTCTATCCCGGACTTGTCTAGTTTTCGGGTTGTAATATTGAGTGATTGCCGCTATCAGCTCTGGACAATTGTGCACAGGCGAGCATAAAAACCAGTACAAGTGGGAATAGTAAGGGGCAGCCCTGGGACTTGTCGTCGCTGCTCGATGCTTTGGGAGAAGGTACCATCTCTGTACTTCGCCCAATTGTCTACAGGCGGGGGAATGACTACCTTTGCGGGCCCTGATGCTGCTTCTGGTTTTGGCGTCTGTTCTTTTGCTTTCCCACTCTCTGCCTTCTTTTTTCCGCTTTTTGGGGTTCCCGAAGCTCCTTTGGGCGCCTTACCCTTCTCCTCGGCACTCTACTTGCCCATGACAATTTGCAAGGGAACCCGGGTGTGCTGTTGTTCGTTGGTAAATCGCTCTATATTCGACTTTTGGTGCAACTTGAAGCAAGTTCTGAATAAATTGTTAGAGCGAACTTGAGAGTCGTGCCTTTTATGGGCGCGGGTAGTGATTTCGCCATTAATAGGGAGTAATTGGGGTAAATTCCAGGAGCACGGAGTCTGTGGGCGTGCGCAAGATCTTTCTTGGAGGCGCAACTCAATTCCTGATCCCAAGGCTTCGTTCTTTTTCCTTAATGATTTGTTTAGAAATGTGTGCAGGATGTGCTTATTTATAACGTGTGCCTTGGAAGCATAACCTGCCGCCGTTTTTCCATGCGCTTCGAGGTTCGCCGCGGTTAGTTGCTACGTGGGCCCGAAGTTCGCTCGAAACCTTGAGCGACCCTCGGACTCGCTCGGAATCTTGAGCGAACCTCGGCGCTCGCTCTACAGGTGAGCGAACGGCGTCGGGGGGAGGACTTAGAGAAAATCTTGAATACTTTTTCTCCTTAAGTCATACGATCTCCGGGGCGATTATGATTCTCGCTTGAATGATGGGCGAACATTGGTTTCCGAGCGAACTTCGCACTTTGGCACTTCTTATAATTCGCCTCAAGGTCGAGCGACTCCCGTTCTCGATAGAGACCTTAAGCGACTGCCATCTTCGCCCGGTGGCCGAGCGAACTTCGATGGACATTTTAGGACTTGGAGAATTTTCGAATGTTCCTCCTCATTCCTGGTCTTGTAATCGCCCAAAACCCCCGGTGATTCTGGTCCTCGCCCGGGCGGTGAGCGATCTTCGGTCTTTAAGCAAGTCTTAAAGACTTTGATTTTCTTCTACCTTGGGCCGGGATTCGCTCCATGCGAACTTCAGCATTTGCTACTCTTTTCCCGAATTTTGGCACTTTCTATAGTTCGCTTTGGACCTGTGCGAATCTCGGATTTGCCGAAAGCCACGAGCAATTCTTGGATTCGACGCTCGGTTTGGGCGACCACCATCCTCTTCGAACTCAGCCCAAACCTGACATTTCCTGCAGTTCGCTCAAAATTCGGGAGAGCCCCGTCCTCGCCGAAAACTGTGAGCGAGTCCCGTTCTCGCCTTGGGGTGGAGCGAACCTTGACGTTTGTTGCGGACTTAGCAGATTTTTTGGGCTCCGAGCGTGGCTATTCTTTGCTCGCGGGTTAGACGACTCCGGGTTTCGCTCAAGACTTCAAGCTATTCCCGGAGTCACTTGAAATTTGAGCGACCCTTGGCGGGAGGGGGAGTCAAGCATTTTTTCGACTATTGTTCTCTCCTCGCCGTCGCACCTTGCCAAAGCCCTTCTTCACTTTAAAATCAGTGCAAACCTTGTCATGGTTTCAATTTTGCACTTCAGCCCTTAGTGCGTTGATCGTTGCCCGAACTTTCGACCATGCAAACCTTAGCAAGATGGAGATTCTGACCCTCTGAATACATCCGCAGTTCGCCCCAAACCCCTGCGAATCCCGTTATCGCCGCCATGCTCAGGCGAACCCTAGCAGATTTTACCCTTTTTCCTCGCCTTTGGTGGCACGACTAGCAGCTTCTTTGGGGGCCCTTAGCAGAATTTCGATTTTTCTTTGGTTTTGTGCGAATCCCTTTCTCATTTAGGCCTGCATCCTGGTTTCACCCCAGACCCTAGACGACCCTCATCCTTGCTGGAAACTAGAGCGAACTCCAGCCCTTTCTTATCCTTTGTGCGAACATCATCCGGGACCTCATTCTCGCCCTTTTCATGAGCGAATCTCACCTTTGGGAAGGAATTTCTGCAAACCATAGCGTCTTCAGCCGCTTGTTCAAGGGTTTTTCTCTGTTGGGAAACCTGGCTCTGCACTTCTTGGGAACAATATGCTCAATTAAAAAGCCGAACACTTGCTCTTAAAGCAGGAAAACATATTTACATTCAGAAAGATAAACTAAAACTGCAGAAATAAAACTATATGCATAGGAAGTTTCATGATGCTTCTCAATGATGATAGGCCTTCAGATGAAGGTCGTTGACTGGTATGGGGAGGGTATGGCCCTCCATGTCCCGTAGTATAAATGAATTGAATTGATTAGCCTGGGCAATCTGAAAGGGGCCTTCCCATAAGGTATCAAATTTGTCGTGATTCCCTAGTTTGGCCTTCCATGAATCCCATTTCAACACTAGATCTCCGACCTGGAAGACTTGGGCCATGGTCCCTTTTCCAAACCAATTTCGGGTAGTCTCCATGTGCTTCATGAAAGCTTCATAAGCTTTCTCTCTTTCCTCTTCAAGTTGCAACAGCTGAGCTAGTCTGGCATAAATGGGATCCAGGTTCCCTCTTTCGTCGTCTAGCAACCAAAGTGCGGGCATCTCAACATGTGTGGGCAAAACTGCCTCCTTCCCATAGACCAGCGCGTATGGCGACATTTTGATAGACTTCTTTACAGAGATGCGATCTGCCCATAGTGCTTGGTCCAGGCACAAATGCCAGGTTCTTTTGTTCCTCTCTAGGGTTCTCTTTATAATCTTCATCAAATTTTTATTTGTTGATTCTGCTAAACCGTTTCCCTACGGGTAGTAATTGGAGGAGGCCTTAAGGTAGATTCCTGTAATGTCCCCTTCTAATCAGCTAGTGGGAGCACAATGAGACTAGCCTATACACGGGTTCCCGTAGGCTGTCATATGGATGAGAGCCTTTGAAGATATTTGAGACAGCTTTTGGATTCTTAGAGCTTAGTTTTGGTGGTCGTTCGGGATCAAAACGGAGCTAGGATGCTGAAATTGCTATTTTTAGCAGTGTCGGGTTTTAGAGTTTCTTGCTGAGCGGACAAGGGGATGTTCTACAACGAAATGGGTATCCAGAACAGGTTTCAGTTGGTCAATCGGAGTTTCATAAGGCTGAGTTTTTAAAGCGCAAAGCTTGGCTTTATTAAGTGAATTATTAAATTCATTTTATAAAGTTAAAACTTTATATTATAATTAAAGGGAAAGAAATATGTTTATCTCACATTGAGTGCGCAAAAAAAAAAGTTTGCCAAGGAGGAGCCTATTTATTCGGTGGCTTGGTCTCATTTCAGACTTTCTGGTTTATGTTATTTCTTCTCTTGGAGATTAAGGCCGACGGCTAATATTTCTTCATCGAAAGGGACGGAAACACCAATCGATAACCCGACGGACGAAAGCCCGAAGGACAGATCAATTCCATTTCAGGGATCGACAGTGTGCGGATTGTTGAAGTTCTGAGGACGAAAACCCTCAGTATTGGAGAAGGGAGCTGGATGAAAACCCATTTTTTGGCTGGTGAATTCACGCTTATGTGATTCAATCAAAGATTCATAGGTTTATAGTCCATCAGTTGGAGATAATAGCAAATTGGTATGTTTATAATGATATTCTGAAGACATTTATCCATCTGGAATTTCTAAACATTGTTGTTAATTTGCTGATATGAATTAATAAGCTATTTTGATCATGAGTTCCGCATAAAAATTGATTATTCAGTGTTAAATCCATCTAGGTATCATTGCATGTTGCTGTTATTGGCTTCTTTCATTTGGATATTATTGCATGTTCAAATTAATCCATAGTTATTGCAAAAACACCAAACACAAAATAAGGCAGCTCATTACAGTGCTATCAGAGCTGGTTTTCCCTGCCAGCCAGTTCAGGGTTTCATTGTGAATTTTGTGAAGTCTTCTATCGAAGACAAAATTCTCAGGTTTGATTTGGTGGAAATAATTCTTTGTCTGAAATTATATTGCTTGAAAATTTGTGGAGTATAGAAGATTAGCAGAAGTTAGGGTTTGGTTGCCGTTTTCAAATCTAGGGTTTCCAATTTCTGGGTATTAGTGATTTGAATACCCATTTGGTTGATTTGGGCTTTAAGAGTTTTGGGTATTGTTAATTCAGAGCTCAGGTCATTCCTGCCAGCCTGTGGAAGCCTCAAATTAATTTCAGATTCATGGCATCTATTAATGACTGGACTAAGAGACAACGTGAGTGGGATAAGACCCAACATGAGATAGAACAGTCCCTCAAAAATTTAGCTGCAATGATGAAAATTTCTCTACCAACAGGTGCTCCTCCAGTCAAGATTGAACCTTTATACACTAAGTTGCCAATACAAGTTGGAATTAAAAGAGATGAGCTTGCTGTCCCAACAAGAAATGACAAAGGAAAACAGAAGTTGGTAGGTAAAACAGTGGATTCTGAAGTTTCACAGGATAGAGGACCTCCTCGTATAAGCAGGAATCAGTTGAGGAGAGGGAACAGGTGTTTCACATGTCACCAGACTTGGACATTTGGTCATGTTTGTGGAACTGTTGTCACATTTTGCACAGGGTGCCATGTCTTGAAATTTTTGTAAGAATGTTGCTTTGCCTTCCATCTTCCTTCTCTCCCTTTCTTCACCATGTCCCTTCTACTCTTCTGCCATCAGTTTCACTTTCTCCATCTTCTTTTCCATATTTCTGATTGTTTCTCTAAGTGGGCAAATATGCCCAAAGATCTACTTAGTATTGTTGTTTCGCCCGACTGTGCAGCGCAGTCGGGCTGCCCTTGCCCATTTCGGCGCACCCAGGCAATATCAACAAAGTCATTCCCAGAAAATTTCTAAGTATGGAGCCGCCCGACTTCGCAGCGAAGTCGGGCTGCGCTCCTAATTTTGTGCGCACCTGGGCGACATCAATTTGAAAGTAGCCAAAAATCTGGCGAAGTGTTGAGCCTCCCAACTTCGCAGCGAAGTCGGGCGGCGCCCTGAGGATAGTGCGCATTAGGGCAGGCTTGCTTTGAAGACATCAAAAATCTGCTAAGTGTTGAGCCGCCCGACTTTGCAACGAAGTCGGGCTGTGCTCACCAGTTTGTGCGCACTCGGGCGAGGGATGAGATAATGCTGCCGTGAAGTTTCTAAGGCACGAAGGCCCTCCCGACTGCGCTGCTTCCACCCTGCGCCGCCCGACTGTGCTCCAGTTTTGTGCGCAGTCGGGCGGGATATAAAAGATGAGCTTTAAAGGTGATTTCTTCCACCCCCGTCAGATGCTGACATGTGTCCAGCCTCGAGATTCGAGTCAAAAATGTGACAGAAGGTGTGCCGCCAAGGTACCGGAAAGATGAGCGTGAACTGACATATCGTACCGCATCTGCCCTCATTCAAACTGACTCGAGGTTTCATCTACCGGATTGCCATGTAGTTGCCAAGCTTTTAGGTGGACCTTGCTGAAAGTACATTCTTTACCCGCAGAGGTCAACATTAGCTGCTTTTGTCAGCTTTTGCAGCTTTTGTCAGGTCTGGGATTTTGTGCCCAAAGTTGTAATCGGGAGGGAAAATTGCGCTATAAATAGTTGCACCATATTATTGTATAGGGGTGGATGGGAGATATATTGCTAGGAGACTTTTGTAGCTGTGCGTTTGCTTTTGAATACAAAATATACTTGGCTCTATTGATTGTCTTTATTTTGTATGCTGCCTTCGTTAAGTATTTCTGCCTCATGTTGCTTATATTTCTGATTACTTTTATTCTGCTTATCTGGATATCTGTATTGGCAATTAAGTGTACCTCGAATGCTTAAAGTGAGGGATACATACGATAAAGTAACGTTAATGGTTTCTGTTACATATTTTGTTTAGATTGTTGTTAGTAGTGGTGATTGGTTAGTTTTCGTGCTGCTTATCTTCCCCACCCGAAACAAGCATATTTATGTTTCTTTCAGTAATTTGTAATCTCTTTCCTGCACTCTGAGCTAAAACCCAAATTGAGAAAACATAGGAAGCCGGCCTCCTCCGGAGATTGGCGCGGAAGGCATTTCTTCCTTCCACCCTTTCAATCTGCTGGGCGAATCTAGGGTGCAAATAGATTAAAATCCTATCCTAGTGGCAGATTCGTAACCAACAGGAACCAGTAATGTTAGTAATTTATTGCAGCCACACATAGTTCAAGACAATGGAACAGTTGAATTTATAACAAATGCTTCATCTCAGGAGGTAAGCAGGATAGAGACTCAAAATGATTTGGGTGGTGATGAGCTGGTAGAAGATGGTTTGTCACAGGTTGAATCCATATCAGATTTTCAGGATGACCTAGTTAAGGAATATTTTGATGATAATAGTGATGGGGCAAAAATTGTGGGTTTACATGCAGAACAATCCATTGACAGTTATGGGATTTCTTACAGCAGGTTGAGTAGCCATTTGTCTGTGCATAATGATGACAATTATGATGTTCCTAAAGATCCTAAGTACGATGAATTGGAAACCCATGATGATTCTTCTTTGAGTTCAGAGGTAGAGAGGATCAACAGGGTGTTGGATGGTGAACCGAATAACCCACAGGTCCCAGGATTGGAGAGCGGAGATGAATTTCCTTGTGAATATGGTATTATTTTCGATGAAGATGAAGTTAATTCATCTTGTGGGTCCACTTCCGGAGAGATGTACAATGGAAGTAAGAAAGTGGAGAATGTTGATTTGGTTGCTAAATCAGCAATTGTTGACGACTCTTGGGTTGAGAATGAATCAGTTATAACTTCGATACACGAAGTTGGCGAATGTAGTGTTAAAAGGGATGCTAATATTGATCATTATGCTAAGGTGGTCAAATCAGAAAAATTCTTGTGTGTTGTTGATCGTGAATTAGAACCTGAAGCAAAGCAAACTTGGAAAGACAAATTGCAGGTCACAGATGGGCAGATTGTCCAAGCCTTAACCCACTTGGACAGCACACATAAGTTGGCTGAATACCTCCTCTGGATTGCCCAGTGACAAGAGCGACAAGAAGGTTTGACAAAAAGCGTCTCTGTAAAAAGCATGCAAGCAATTAAAAATGCTTTAGAGAAGATCAAATCAGATTATTTACAGTTGTTGTCTGATAGGGACTTGGCTGTTCGTTTTGCTGAGGAGTCTTATCAAGCACTCAGGGGAAAGGAGAAAATAATTGATGAAAAATTGCGCAATAACGACAGTGAAGTTGATGCATTTTTTGAAATTGGTCAAATATCTCCCGATTCATGTATTGTTAATAGTGAGGTCGATTCTTCCGAGCTTTCCATGGAACCAGTTGGTGAAGTTCAGATGGACTGTATAGTGAGGTATGCTCATAGTTTTTCTTTCAGTCCACATGTTGATGATTTGACCATGTCATATATGAATGGGAAGAAGGGTTGGTATAAGGAGTTATATGTATCACCTTGGCATGAAGTGCTCTTCCCTATAGTTGTAGAATCAGTTTCTTGTTGGGTTCCTCGTTTGTCAGTCCAGAATGGGTACTCTGTTGAGTTGCAAAATAATTCAGTTGTAGTTAGAGTGGCACAGCAGAAATTATTAAATTTCAGGAATGACAAAATCCCTATTTGGCTATGGGATCCAGGAATTCATTTGAGGGATGGATTGTTTTATAGAGTGGCAAAGCTCGACAGAGTTACTAGGGCCGGTTGTATCAGTTTGGTGACAGAGTTTGACAATGTTTTCAATTTCTGGGATGACAGTTCAGGGCAATGTCTTCATCATGAGACATTCTTTAGATTTATTTGGGATCTTGGCATACAAATCATATTGCTTGAGGACAAGCAATATTTGGGAAGGGCGGACTGTAATGTCCCCTTCTAATCAGCTAGTGGGAGCACATTGAGACTAGCCTATACACGGGTTCCCGTAGGCTATGTCATATGGATGAGAGCCTTTGGAGATATTTGAGACAGCTTTTGGATTCTTAGAGCTCAGTTTTGGTGGTCTTTCGGGATCAAACGGAGCTAGGATGCTGAAATTGCTATTTTTAGCAGTGTCGGGTTTTAGGGTTTCTTGCCAAGCGGACAAGGAGATGTTGTTCTACAACGAAATGGGTATCCAGAACAGGTTTCAGTTGGTCAATCGGAGTTTCATAAGGCTGAGTTTTTAAAGCGCAAAGCTTGGCTTTATTAAGTGAATTATTAAATTCATTTTATAAAGTTAAAACTTTATATTATAATTAAAGGGAAAGAAATATGTTTATCCCACATTGAGCGCGCAAAAAAGAGTTTACCAAGGAGGATCCTATTTATTCGGTGGCTTGGTCTCATTTCAGACATTCTAGTTTATGTTATCTCTTCTCTTGGAGATTAAGGCCAGCGACTGATATTTCTTCATCGAAAGGGACAGAAACCCCAATCAATAACTTGACGGACGAAAGCCCGAAGTACAGATCAGTTCCATTTCAGGGATCGACAGTGTGCAGATTGTTGAAGTTCTAAGGACGGAAACCCTCAGTATTGGAGAAGGGAGTTGGACGAAAACCCAGTTTTTGGCTGGTGAATTCACTCAGGATTCATGCTTATGTGATTCAATCAAATATTCATAGGTTTATAGTCCATCAGTTGGAAATAATAGCAAATTGGTATGTTTATAATGATATTCTGAAGACATTTATCCATCCGGAATTTCTAAACATTGTTGTTAATTTGATGATATGAATTAATAGGCTATTTTGATCATGGGTTCTGCATAAAAATCGATTATTCAGTGTTAAATCCATCTGGGTATCATTGCATGTTGTTGTTATTGGCTTCTTTCATTTGGGTATTATTGCATATTCAAATTAATCCATAGTTATTGCAAAAACACCAAACATAGGGCAGCACATTACAATTCTATATCTGCAAGCAAACTCGGTGAATTTGGCACCTACGAACCCCGGGCCATTGTCTGTCACAATTGCCTCTGGAATTCCGAAGCGGGTTATTAAGCTCTCCAAGAAGGCGATGACCATCTCTTGGTCAACATGCTTTGTAGGCACCGCTTCGGCCCACCGGGTAAAATAATCCGTGGTAGTCGGGATGTATTTATGCCCCACCGAAGAATTTGGTGATGTCACCCCGATAAAGTCTAAGCCCCATTGCTGGAAGGGAGCTTCAACTTGGATCGGTTGGAGGGGCATTGGGGCGTTTTTATTCCGGACGGCAAATCTCTGACATTTCTCACATTTCCGGCAAATTGCAAAAGCATCAACAAAAATAGTGGGCCAATAGTGGCCCGCTCTAATCATTTTTAAGGTCGTAGGCCTTCTTGAAAGGTGTCCCCCCGACATCCCGGAATGGAATTCGTCGAGAATTTTCTCCTTCTCTGTTCCCCTGACGCATCGCAAGAGAACACTGTCAACGTTTTTGAAAAATAGCCCCTTGGGACGTAGCACATATTTCTGGGACTGAAGCTTGAATCTCCTCTACGAGGCATTAAGACGGTCTGGACATCTCCCGGTGTTGAAATATTGAATTATCTCATCATTCCAATCGTCGTCCTTTGTCGATTGATTGGCGAGATTGCCTTCTAGTAATGGGTCCTCCCACTGATAGGCAGCTACTTTCGTGGCAGCACTCCTTGCTAACTCATGGCACAGTGCCCGACCTTGGATTAACTTTGTGAGTCGGACCTCGATGTCAAACTCCTGGATCTTAGCGATCCATCCAACCCTCTTGTTACCCAGTTCTCCCTAGATGATGAAACTCCTGACATCTAGGTGAACCACGTACACCGTTGTCCTGCTCTGGGAGACAGTGTCGAAATTTCTTCAAGGACCTCATGACTGCGTGTACCTGAAGTTCGATGAAGTTGTACCTTTTCTCGTGCGGCTGGATCACCTGGCTCAAGAAGGCTATTGGGTGCTCTTCGCCGTCGTCTCCTTTTTTCGTTAGAACTGCTGCATAACTTTCAGGTTCCCCGACTGCATAAAGAATGAAGTCTTTGGAATAGTATGGGTTAACCAATACAAGTGCTTGGGTGATCCGTGCCTTGATCTCCTCAAATGCCTTCTTTCTCTCCTTTGTCCAGACAAACTCGGCGTTCTTCAGAAGTTCGGCCATTCGCTTAATGACTTGAGCGAAATCAGGCACGAACTTTCTTACGAAGTTAATATGGCCGAAGAAATATTGCAGCCCCTTCTTGTTTACCGGGAGTGGAAATTTAAGGAGGGCCTCTGCCCTGTTGGGTTCTACAGCAAGCCCCTTTTCCAATACCTCTTTAATTGGACAGCACCATTGTCCAATACCTCTTCCACTTGAAAGGGTCTGAGCCATAAATTTTTCAACTTTCCTAGCTTAATTTCTCTTTTCCCATTATATTTGAGCACCAATTCGTCGGGCTTCAAATCCATCTTCCTGAGATGTTTATCGTGCCAATACTTACGCCTTTGCTGAGCAATCTCAGTTACACACTGTGCCATCACCTTCTTCTCTCCTAACTGCACCAATGTTGCGAGTCTCTCTACCATACTCTCTTCGTCATTCAAGTGGTTCTCCAGTGCTATCCTCAAACTAGGTACCAGGAATTCGATAGGTACCAACGCCTCCTGCCTATACATTCACTGAAAGGGTATATGGTTTGTGGTTGGTTTGAAGGTAGTTTTGTACGCCCACAAAACTGTCGGTAGGCGCTCCTCCCAATCGGCTCCTACGCTGCATGTCTTATACATGATTGAAACTAAGACCTTATTCATTGCCTCCGCTTGCCTGTTTGCCCTGGGATAATACGGGCTTGACAAGGAATGAAAGATCCTGAATTCTGTTGTGAGATTCTGAATAATCTCGTTAATAAATGGCCTCCTCGGTCGCTTGTCAATTGAAGAGGAATTCCAAAACGTGTGATAACCTGCTCATACAAAAATCGAGTCGTGCTCCTTGCAGAGTTATCAAGTAAGGCTCTTGCTTCTACCCATTTCGTTAGATATTCCATTGCCACTACGATATATCAACACTTTCTCTTACGACTGGTCCGCAATGGTCCCACAACATCTAAACCCCATCTCTCGAAGAGTTCTTGAGGTTGCGATGGATGTAACGGCATGAAGTCTCTTTTTAATGGCTTCCCCGTTCTTTGACACGTATCACATGCCTTGACATAATTCTTGGCATCGTGATAAAGGGTAGGCCACCATAGCCCTACCAACAACACTTTCCTAGCTGTTCCATCTGGCCCTATATGGCCTCCTGCCAATCCTTCGTGTGCCTCCTTCAATGTTTGTTGCACTTCGTCCTCCATTACGCATCGTCGTCGAATGTGGTCCTCCCCCATTTTGTATAGCAAACCTACAATCAATGTAAAAGGTGTTACTTTCATAATCACTTCTCTTTGTTCAGCTATTGTCATCTCCTTTGGCAGTTTTCCTGCCGATAAGCCGATATGCTTATACCATGATGGTATCGCACTCATCATGAATAATTGTGCATCAGGGAATTCATCTTGTATTCCTCCTTCCGCAAGTTCTCCTAAGCAAATCCTTGATAGCTGGTCCGCTATCACGTGTTTCTTCCCAGGTCTCACTACCACCCGAAACACGAATTCCTACAAAGTGATAAGCCATCAACTTACTCGTCTATAAATCGTTGATTTATTTATTTAGTACAACAGCGCCTGATGATCTACATAAAAAGCAAAAGGGTTAGCCAACAAATAGTGTCTATACTTTTGTACTGCATACACCATTCCTAGTGCTTCTCAATCTGTTTTACTATAATTCTTCTCTGCTCTGGACAATAACCGACTTGCAAAGTATATGGGCTGATCTAACCCAAACTGTCCTTCTTGAATCAACGTGCAACCAATTGCAAATTTTGAGGCATCCACATGGACATGGAATTCTTTCTCCCAGTCCGGATAAACTAGGATAGGCGCCTTTACCAAGTGCGCTTTCAAGCCCTCAAAAGCCTCCTGGTGCTCCTTCGCCCATTTGAAAGGAACACCTTTGTGTGTAAGAACATCTAGCGGATGAGAAGTTTGTGCATAGTTCCTGATGAACCTTCTATAATATCCCACTGTCCCTAATTTCTTTACTGAACTTACATCATGTGGTTCTTCCATCAGCAGTATTACTCGGAATTTGTCGAGATCAGGCTTCAACCCTTCTTGGCATACAATATGCCCTAACAGCTTCCCGTATGGCACCATCAATACGCATTTGCCTGGATTTAATGATATCTGAGCTTTCCTGCACGAGCTCATACATTCATCCAATGCTTTCAAATGATCCTGCGTCTTGTCGTATAGGGACCAATCATCTAGGAAGGCTTTGAATTTTCCTGTGGACATGTTATCAAAGATGTATAATATGATCCTTTGGAACATAGCTAGTGCATTACACAATTCAAACTGCATGCCATTATAAGCGTATATCTCATTCTCCACTATAAAAATGGTCTTCAACTTATCCTCCTCCGCAATGCTTATTTGATTATACCCCGAGAATCCATCCAAAAATGAATAAATCTCGTGACCGGCTACTTCCTCCAAGATAGAATTTGTGAAAGGAATTGGGAAGGGATCTTTGATAGTTACGACGTTGAGGCTCCGGAAGTCCACACAAATCCGGATTTTGTTTGCCTCCCTCTTCAAGGTAATCACAATTGGTGATACCCATTCACTTGTCGTAACTTTGAATATTATGCCTTCATCCAGCATATTTTCGATTTCGGCATTCACCAGAGCTGCGTATTTTGGATTCATCCTATATGGTCGCCTCCTTACTAGTTGTGCGCCTTCAATCAAAGGAATCTTATGTACACATAGCTCCGGTGGTACTCCCTTCAAATCCTTGTATGTCCAAGCAAAGACATCCTTATATTCTGCAAAAATTTTGAATGTTGTTGCTTTCAGTACTGGATCCTAGTCATCTCCGCATTTGATCATCTTCTCTTCACCTTCTTCTCCCAAATTCACCTAAATCATTCTAGGTACTTCATATTTGATGGACTCAGGTTCTTTTACAGCCTTCAAAACATCAATGGGGTGGGCTGGCTTGTCTTCAATGACTGCATCCCCCATCGTATATTCTACAAAAATTTTGGGAAATGTACACTTTTCCAGTTCTTTGCCCTTTTCTACTATTGTCTTCTTTTTACTACTTTCTTCGTTCTAAAGTGACTTCTCATCTTCTTAGACTTCATTTCCTGCATTGATGTAAAAACATTGGGGAGAGAACATTTCATAATCTTCCAATTTCTAGTGGAGTAAGCCGTTATCTTCATCATTCTCGTCCTCTTTGTATCCTTCTAATTGCAACACTCCTTCATCTGGTTCATATTCGGTTTCTCCATCTAATGAACTCTCTGATTTGTTCGAAGTTGCAATATCCTGACTTACCGCCTGGTTTTTAAGATTAATCATATACTTATGCTGGCCTTTCTTGAAGGTTAGGTATTCCTTCTCCCAAATATCTTTTCGGTCTTTTCGCACTTCTCCTTTAACCTCTTTCATAATCTTATCAAATTATTTTCTTAAGGAGTGTATGGCGCTTTGAACTTTATCTTCTGTATCGCTATCAGAATCATCGTTCTGTGGATGTCCTCTGATTCCTGCAGTTGTTTGTTTAGCTTCACTCTCAAATTTTTTTGCCTTTTCGAGAGCTTCCTCATATGTGGAAGATGGTACTACTTTCATTTTCTTCCTATATTTATGCAATAGTCCATCTAAAAACCAGCGTTTCACCATTCAATCTGCAGGTGGCATCTACATTTTATCAGCCAATTGTTTCAATCTTCGATTGTAGCTTTTAACATCTTCGTCTGGTTTTTGTTTTGTTGCAAAAATTTCTGTAATAATTTCCATATCATCCCTCAACGGCCGAAATTCCTCTATGAATGCATCTTTCAAAGTAGTCCACTGAGTAAATGGTTGGGTATTCTGTCATTTCAAATACCAATCCATAACCATTCCTCTAAAGGTGGCCGGAAACAATTGTAACCATTCTCCCTCTTTCAATACTCCATTTGCTCCCCAAATGGTAATGCAAGTACCTATGTGGCGTGTCGGGTCTTCTTTTCCTTCCCCGGTGAAGGGTGGGCATTTTTGTTTGCCCGCTCTATTGGCAACATTTGCCATTGGAATCGTCCCGCTAGGCGTGTCGCTTGACAATGAGTGTTGTGGAGTTCTATTCCACTCCTTGTCTGATGTAGGTGGTTCAAAGTCTCGTTCAAACACGTGTTCAAATAGCCTTCTCCCTGACTCGCATACGTCACTACTTTGCGACCTTCGCGAATATACAAGGTGTGGTTCCAGTCTTCCAATCTTCCTCCCCAAGAACCCACGTGTGGTTGCTCTAGTATAAAACTTCTCTCTTCTGTACCCGTTGGCCAACTCCTCTACGCTGGATCGGGTGTTAGCATCCGCGCCTCACTTCCAATGTTAGGTACGTCTTCTACTATTTGATTGTGTCCTTCATTTTCTGTTGTCACCAATAATGTCTCCCACCTTTCTCACTCTGCTCTTGGAATCTCGTTCTTTAAGGGATTCCACACCCGTTCCACCTCCAACTATGAAACTCCATCCTGAATTTGTGTTCTCTAATTTGCTAGTCGTGCAATTCGTCACAGTGGTATCTGGTTCCTTCCTCATTGGCTCTATAGCCTGGAATTTG
Source organism: Wollemia nobilis (assembly GCA_028583015.1). NCBI lineage: Eukaryota > Viridiplantae > Streptophyta > Pinopsida > Araucariales > Araucariaceae > Wollemia > Wollemia nobilis. The sequence continues at coordinate 11,349,150 of JAQPPZ010003016.1, forward strand.
TCATTCACCTCTTTGCCTTGTCACATCTTCTTCTTGACCCAAAGTTTATTTAGGAAACAGTGCCAAATGTAGACAAGGGTGAGTGCCTTCCCGAGACGAGGGATTGACAAGACTTTAGGAGGGGAGAGACTAACAAACTTGACTACAAAACATGGTGTCAACCTGTAATAGTTAGCTCCACACAGGTAGTCAATGACTAATTGCAGTAGACGGCTTATTCCAGATGAGTAAACCAGTCTAGACGGGTACTATCAGATGTGTACTATCCTAGACAAGTAAGTGCTAGACGGGTCAATCCAAACGGGTAGCTCTGGACGAATAGGTTCAAATGGGTAGGATCCTAGACTGGTTAGACGTGTAGCTCCAGTCAGACGGGTGGTCACAGGTCCAAACCGGTTGAGCGCCAAACGGGTAGTTCACAAGTCTAGACAGGTAGTACGAGCGGCTAGGGCCTAGACGGATAGGCCTAGACGTGTGGCAGATAGGCCTAGACGAGTTCTGCAACGCAGCAGTCTACAACCTCATACTTCATCTGGCGAAATGATTCCTGATCGCTCCTTCTTACAACTCTGCACAACATAAACACAACACCAGTCTGCTCCAATCTACTCCATAACATCAATCAGATATCTGTAATACAAGACAATGGAATCACACAGAAATACACAACACTAGAACAACTCTACTTGTATGGATTCACAATGGATAATAGATGATCGATATACAAAAATGAGTAGGGGGTATTTATAAGACAAGCCTTGGTGGTTACTACAACCAACCAAGCTCAACCGTCCCAACTGTCCCTACGTTAATACCTTAACTAATCAGTCTTAAGGCATAACTAATCAGTCTCATACTGATTAACAAGTTTGGCTTAACAACCAATCTCAGACTAATTAACTAGTCTGATCATGACGGCTGAATTTGTCGTTTTATTCCACGTTATTAATCAGTCCATATTACATTATGATGGCTGATTTACATTGCCAAAACATTACATTATCAAAATTGCCAATCATCCTGTAGACGTTTTGTCAAACAGTTCGGGATGTCATTTCTTCTTCGAACTGTTGTCTACATAGTCTAGAAAAGAGCAAGTCATCCTATTTGCAGGTTGTCCCATCTGGAAGCAAGTCATACGGCAAGAGAATGTTGTACAACATAAGGCGTACAACAAGCGCCTGCACAAGGTGAATCATACAGCAAAATGCCATACAGAGGTCGAGCATACGGCAAAACGTCATACAACAAGCGACCGTTTGACTCGTATAGGGTATAGCAAAACGTCATACAACAAATGGAAGGAGCCATACACTAAAGAGTTGTACGTTTGGGAGTTGTTGGAAGTAAAGATTGACTACAGGCGTGATGCAGAGAAGGTAGAGCATTGCGAAGAGAATTTAACGGGTGGGGCAATAAAAGGTTCCACCTGAGGCGATGTTGCAAGGAGAACCTCACTTACAAGGAGAAGGCATTGCAATTGACTTTAAGAGAAGCCAAATTGATTGCTTGCATGTGAGATAAAGGGAATGCAACATGGACATAGAGCGAGACAGAATGAGGCAACATAGAGGAGAGCCAAGATTACAACCAAGGACAAGCACTCCTAAGGGACAAAGTCATGAAAGACAAACAACAACTTCACCATAAGAGAAGGAGAAAGGCAAGGGGAAGGAGAGGATGCAAATCCCCTTGGAGGAATTGGCATGGGTAAAACCAACCGAATTCTGTAGAAACTGGTGGCTAGAAAATCCACCAAAGCGCCCATTGAAGACAACATTTAAGAATGTAGTAGACCACATTTTGTAGGTACCAAGCTTCGACAAGGATTTTTTCACACCATTTCTATTGTAGATGCTGCAAACGTATGATTTTGATCACAATTTGAGTAGAGTAGTGATTGGTAACGGGGATAATTGTATGATATTCTCCCCAAGCAATTTCCAAAGGACTATGAGATTGTTGAATTTGGATAAAGCAGTGAAGAAGGGAGGATTGGATCATTACCGGTGAAGGAACTTAGTGGATAAAGTTACTAATATTAGTCCATAGGGAGTGGCCAAAATGATGAAGCATGGGAGTTGTGGACTGAATATACAACAGTTGAAGTCAACAGAGCTGCAATGTGTTATGAACATGAATGTCAAGACTATCCGGTGACCAACAAGCCTCAGAGATGCCTACTTGGCTCATACCGTATATGGAGGGAATTATGGCAGGAGTACCATATGATTGGGCATCGCTTTTGTCAAACCGTATGCAGAATTTTTTGATGCAAAACACAAGGAATTTTTCAATGGCTTTCCACGCCATTGCTTTAATGTTGAATGTTGTGTCCCAAGCGAAGTTTCAGTTCCTAGGACCAAACCCCCCTCAAGTTATTCCAGAGCATGTGCCTATGATATTTAAGTGGAGCACTAAATGAAATCGGGCACTCTGGGAAAGAAGAAGAGTGTCTTGAATAAGGGTAAGGCACAGGAAGCTTCAGAAGATGAGAGAACTGACAAGTCAGATGGATTTGTTGAGCAACCACATGCCGAGGAGCTGGTCCGAAGGAAGAAGAGGCCAAGAAGGTTGGAGCAACAGTGGATGGGAGCCTAACCGCAGCCTCGGCATTAGCAACAACGATCAAAAACGGGACCCCCACAGCAGGCCACAACAGGGAAGACATATGGTGGCAATGCATAGAAGGTGGTTAGGGATCAAAGCAAGAAGTGTGGAACGTCACAAGAGGCAGTCCAAAGGGAATTTCCAGCACAACCAAGGAGTCGGGCAATGAGAGGAGGTACTATAGCTACCAGTCTAGCTACCAAAGGAATGACTTCAAGTAGGGTTGTCACGGTGAACAGCAGCCGGAGTTGAGGGAGTATGTTGCACAAGAAATGCAAGGTGCAAAGAAGTAGCGCAACAGTCAAAAGGGTGAATTGCGCAGCAACAAGCAGAAGAACCAATAGTGGTTGTAGATGTTGATGAAGAAATACAAGTTGCAATTGATGTGGAGCGAGCATCACCACCAAAATCTATTGCAATTCATAAATACCAGCGAGACATCATTTTCAAAACAAATCAAACAAACACATCAAACTCAAACCAATATACATCAAGGGGTGTCTATTACAGGTGGTATCAGAGCGCAGTCATTTCTTGCCGACTGTGGTTAAGTTTGAACTCATGATGGCATCGTCAATTGATTATAAGTTTTGGGGTGAAGTTCAACATGATATGCAAAAGATCTTTGACATTATGAAGGATCCAGACTTCAAAAGGTATTTGTTTCCGAAGTTTGCAAGGGAAAGAGTTTGAAAGGTTGAACGTAGTATCAGGACACCATGATAATGAAGCTGAAAAAACAAATGTATGTGCAGAAGAACCCAGAACAAAAGTTTGTCATGAAGACAAGAATTCATTACATGAGGTATGTATGGTTGAATCTCAAATAAATTCTATTTGCATGCATGCACCGAAAAATTATGAAGTTGCGAATGATGAAGACATTAAAATAGCAACGATGGATGTGACTATGAAACAAGTTATTGAAGACCCTAATATTGATAGTTGCTTTGATGAGACTAGTGGTATTGATGAATCAACTATTGATACAGTTGTTGATTCCGAGGATGAGCACGGATCTGTCATAACTTCAGAGTATGAGGTTGGTGAGTGCAGTGTTGTGAGAGAGGTTGAGCCCAATCAGGGTGCATTGGAGAGTGCTTTTGAGGGTTTATTGTGTGATGTCGATGCCGACTCATTGGAGAACTAGTTACAGGTTTCAGAGGGTCAGATTGTACAGACATTGACTCACTTGGATAGCACACATGAGTTGGTTGAGTGCCTTTTCCGGACAGCTTAGTTGGGGGAGAGATGGCATGAGAGGACAGTTGGAGTTACTGCTACAGATTTGCAGGCCATCAAGCGAGCGTTAGAGGTGATCAAATCAGATTACTTGAGGCTACTATATGACAGGGATCAGGCTTTGCAATTGGCAGATAGACTTCGTCGACAACTCACTAGGAAAGATGAGGAAATCGATGAGCTTTGCCTTGAGTTGTGTTTATCCCATCACTCAGCAAATCAGGAATCCGTTGCAGCTATTTCACGAGATTCAGAGACCATGATGGTCAAGCAGTTAATTGAGGAGATCAATGAGATTGCGAATGAGGAAGGTTTGAGCAGTAATGTAGATGATGTTTCCACACTCATTCAGGTAGAGCAGTATGAGCATGATCATGGTGACAACATGCTTTCTTTTGTGGATGCACATTCCTCATTTGGCGCCTTGGATGATGATACTCCTATTGATTCCAGTCTTGATGATGACAACCATCATACCGATGATTGTTTGGAGCCTCATGGGGATCCAGTTAGTCATTTTCACATAGATGGCATTGTGAGGTATGCACATTGTTTTTCTTTCAGTCCTCATGTTAATGAATTGAGCATGACACATATGAGCGGGAAGAGAGGTTGTGATGATGGATTATATACTTCCCTTGGCTATGGGTCACCTCCCTTATCAACAGGAGAGTTGGATTTTTTTTGGGGTGATCAGTTGTTTCTCCAGGATGGGTCTTATGCAGGGATCGAGTTATGGCCGAGTTGTATTCCACCTATGTGCAGGATAGCCCAGCAACATTCTTCAGTCAGCAGGAATGTCAGATTTCCTATGAGTATGGGTTATCTAGGAGTGTCTATGCAGGACCAGGAGACACTTGGTTCAGGAGACAGTATTGATGTTATAATGTGGATATGGGACCCAGGAATTGCATTGGGACTTGTTGAGCGATTGCTTGAGGACAAGCAATCTTGGGAAGGGAGGACTGTAATGTCCCCTCTTCGGTGATGGAGATGAGTTAGATGATGATAACCTATTCAGAGTCCCTGTAGGTTGATCATCCAGTTGTTAAGGGTCTCATTATGCTATGGAGGTAATAATTTGGTGAGCTTCAGCATGGAGTTTTCAGTTGCAATGTCATATTCGACGAAGTCTATCTGCCAATTGCAAAGCCTGATCCCTGTCATATAGTAGCCTCAAGTAATCTGATTTGATCACCTCTAACGCTCGCTTGATGGCCTGCAAATCTGTAGCAGTAACTCCAACTGTCCTCTCATGTCGTCTCTCCCCCAACTGAGCTGTCCGGAAAAGGCACTCAACCAACTCATGTGTGCTATCCAAGTGAGTCAATGTCTCTGTACAATCTGACCCTTTGAAACCTGTAACTGGTTCTCATTACTCTGGACATTACTGCTCAAACCTTCCTCATTCGCAATCTCATTGATCTCCTCAATTAACTGCTTGACCATCATGGTCTCTGAATCTCGTGAAATAGCTGCAACGGATTCCTGATTTGCTGAGTGATGGGATAAACACAACTCAAGGCAAAGCTCATCGATTTCCTCATCTTTCCTAGTGAGTTGTCGACGAAGTCTATCTGCCAATTGCAAAGCCTGATCCCTGTCATATAGTAGCCTCAAGTAATCTGATTTGATCACCTCTAACGCTCGCTTGATGGCCTGCAAATCTGTAGCAGTAACTCCAACTGTCCTCTCATGTCGTCTCTCCCCCAACTGAGCTGTCCGGAAAAGGCACTCAACCAACTCATGTGTGCTATCCAAGTGAGTCAATGTCTGTACAATCTGACCCTCTAAAACCTGTAACTGGTTCTCCAATGAGTCGGCATCGGCATCACACAATAAACCCTCAAAAGCACTCTCCAATGCACCCTGATTGGGCTCAACCTCTCTCACAACACTGCACTCACCAACCTCATACTCTGAAGTTATGACAGATTCGTGCTCATCCTCGGAATCAACAACTGTATCAATAGTTGATTCATCAATACCACTAGTCTCATCAAAGCAACTATCAATCTTAGGGTCTTCAATAACTTGTTTCACAGTCACATCCACTATTGCTATTTTAATGTCTTCATCATGCGCAACTTCATCATTTGTAGGTGCATGCATGCCAATAGAATTAATTTGAGATTCAACCATACATACCTCATGTGATGAATTCTTGTCTTCATGACAAACTTTTGTTCTGGGTTCTTCTTCTGCACATACATTTGTTTTTTTAGCTTCATTATCATGGTGTCCTGATACTACGTTCAACTTTTCAGACTCTTCCCTTGCAAACTTCGGAAACAAATACCTTTTGAAGTCTGGATCCTTCATAATGTCAAAGATCTTTTGCATATCATGTTGAACTTCACCCCAAAACTTATAATCAACTGACGATGCCATCATGAGTTCAAACTTAACCACAGGCTGGCAAGAAATGACTGCGCTCTGATACCACTGTAATATACACCCCTTGATGTATATTGGTTTGAGTTTGATGTGTTTGTTTGATTTGTTTTGAAAATGATGTCTTGCTGGTATTTATGAATTGCAATAGATTTTTGAAACATAAACCATGAAATACAACGCTAAACTAATTGCAAAACATATACAAGGCAAGATAGAGCAACTGCAACACTTTATTAATCACCAAATGAAATAATTACAAGTTCTGATTTTTAATTTTCAGACCTGGTATACTTTGTCTTCAGACTTGTAAGAGTGTGCAAACAATGCTCAAACGCTCCCAAAATCGCTCTAGGTATTATATGTGAAGTCCACTATCAATGGCCAATGAATGGAGACCACGGTGAAGCCAAACTGTTGAAGATGCAAGGTCTGATCTGAGAAGTCTGCGGACTGTTATGTGTACTTCAGACTTGTTAGGTGTAGCAAATGATGGAGAAATGACAATCAAAAGGATGCAAAATGATCTTCAATGCTAGCCGCCCAAGTTGCAACCATAAGACCTCCAAATCGCCCCTTCTAACATGCCCAAAGTGTCTCAAAAGGGTGGCGGACCTGTAGGTAGTTATTCCTCTTCCAATAAATAATATCTCAACTGAAACCCTTCAAATTTATACTTGTTCTCTTTGTCTTTAATAGGAAATTCGTTTGGTGAAGTACCCACAAAATTCTACCTCAAAAATCTGAAGTTGTGAATGAAATTGTCACCATGGCAAGATATGACCAGCAAACCCTACGACCTGCAAATTAAAATAATTCCTCCTCCAAAGTATCCCAAATTGGTGCTTGAAATGATTGTCAAGTCACAAGGAACCCAATGCAAAAATACCCACAATCATATGATGCCAAAATCTGAAGTTATGAGTGAAAATATGGATCAGCTGTAGGAAAACCAGTCATGAATGAAAGTCTGAAATTACCTCAATAGGTCCTTAGTTCTCCAAAATAACTATGGATTCTTGTATGGCTGATGAAGGCCAACAAAACCCAGAAATGGTTTGCCAAATGATTGACCCTCCAAAATATGCAAACCCTAGATGAAATCTCTGAAGCACAAATGAGAGTTCTGAAGTAAACTCTCCTCAATAATGGCTAGGTGTGATCTTTCACACACGAAACCACTGTTACTTATGAAGGTGTACGTCTCCACAAGCCTCAACAATGCAATCTTCAGCAAGACCTGCAATGTCTTCAGAAAATAGACTCAAATGATATAAAAAATGGATGCTACAAATGTCCCATCTCACCTCTATTTATCTTTTTTGCTCCACAAGGTCGGCCAAGGTTTATTTTATTTTTAATCCTTATCTCTCCAAAAGTGGACCACCATGTCCTAGTAGCCACAACGTTGTTTTAAAACACTTTTGGCCTTTTTTAAACTTTATATTATAATTTCCCTTTATATTTTAATATTATAAAATTACATTATAATAAAGGGAAAATAAACTCATACTTAGCCAAATTATGCATCCACACAAGAATATGACATTGCAACTGAAAACTCCATGCTGAAGCTCACCAAATTATTACCTCCATAGCATAATGAGACCCTTAACAACTGGATGATCAACCTACAGGGACTCTGAATAGGTTATCATCATCCAACATGCATGTATGTAGATGAAGGGAGTTTGGTGGCCCATCCTAAAGAAGAATCAGGTGTCAAGTATGTGAAGCTTGCACCTGAGTTGGTCAAATCATATGCCAAAATGAACTTCTCAGAATATCTTTTTCAACGGTTAACAATAGGATTGGAGAAGTTTTAGCAAAAGATTTGCAACTAGAAGTTGAAGGAGGAAGAATTAGCTAACCATGTACAGACAGTAGAAGCACGACTTCAGCAAGTGCAGCTGGATGCCGAAGCAGAACTAACAGAATTGAAGGAGGTAGAGGCTAAGAAGCAAGTGCAAGAAGAACAGGATCAATTAATCGATCAGCTAAATTTAAAGTGTGTGGTGAGCAAGCAACTTCTTGAGGCAAAGAAGCACAAGAATACTCACCGGGATTAACTGATTGCTAAAAGGGATAATCAATTGGCAGTTGCAGGAAGAAGAGAAGTTGAAGTAGCAAAGACGGAGATTGAGTTGAAGGCTAGACTAGCTAAGTTCGAGCAAAAGTCAAATCATTACGACTTACAGTGGGCTCGTTACCAGGCCTATGCAAAGCGGTTGAAGGGAGAAATTGAAGCCTTGAAGTTGCAGATCTAGGAGCTTGGAGGAGTACCTATTCCTACACCTCAACCTCAAAAGAGCCAAAGTCCCTAGGAGCAACGACAGTCATCGACGAGGACATCGACCAATTTAGAGGGGAGGGCAGATGTAGGCGCTACTCCTCACATGGTTCAACCGAAGTACACTAGGTAGAAAAGTCAAATAAAGTACCCTAGAAGTCATATGCACACAATGTAATTTTGTATTATTTGTTTTGACGTCATAAGTTGTGACATAATAAATTTGATAGTCCAAAGTTTTGTAATGTAAATAAAGTTGTACGATGTAATGCATGTAATCATGTGTTATGTGGAAACATAGGGTAGTTATCACCCAATTAGAGATGAGATGTCCCAGGTGGCAGTTGTAATCAACTACCAGCCCCCAAAGATAAATAGGCCCCCTCATTCATTTGAGCGGGTAACCTTGTACCTTAGACACCTTGGTATTGTAGAGAGAGTAGATACGTTTGCACAGACATTGTTCTGGAAGAGATACTCTGCGCAAAATCGCAGACTATACGTAAGACAAGTGTCGTATGCATTCTATGTACAGACAGAAGTTAATGCAATATCTAATCATAATCATCCTTCATCTATTGCCATTGTATGTTTCCTGTATGTGTTGTCATTGTTTACTGTTGTAGTAGATATATTTGTAGTTATTCCAAGTGTTGTATGCAAGGTTGAAGTCGCAATATGAGAGTTGCCATACGACGGAGTTATCATATAAAGAAGTCGTCATACAGCCAATGTTGTACAGTGCCTTGCCTAAACACCATACATTGCTAATTGTCGTACAGTAATTATCGTACCATCATTGTCATACTGATATTGTTGTACTAAGATTGTCGTGCAGTGTGGAGAGATAAGTTTGTTCACTGAAGGTTAGCAGTCTAGAAGAGGATAGACTTTCCTATTCACAGACTAAAGTGCTGATTATTGAGATGAATGCAGTCATAGCCGATCATTAAATTTGTCATATCAAATTGTTCCTCCAAGGGTGGAATACTCCCACCATGCTACAATATTGATTGATTGGAAGCTTGGCTAGGAAATCAAAAGTTGGCCAATGATTACACCTACAGTTATTTAGAACATACATTTTGCTTATACAAGAACCAGGTAAAGGGCTTGCTATAGGCATGGAATTCAACACTTCCCGACAACTATAACATTTGCAAGCACTACATGAAAAAAATTATTACTCAGCAACTAGCATGGTAAAGGTAAAATATCAATCAATTTCTTTGGCCTTACAACCATATGAGACTTATTTTTAGACAATGTTGGAAGGTAGATTTATTAAAAGAATACTTCCACAAAGGTACAAATTAGCCTATATATTGGCTTTTGCTCCTACATTTTGAAACTGGTTTGACTAATAATTTTTTTCTATTGAATAATAGCTGAACTGAACATACCAGCACTATGAAAGAACATAGGTTATACATACCAGCAAATTGTTTCTAGATGCATTTGCCTCAATAAGAGGAGAGCATAGTGCGTCTGGATTTCCATATTGAAACTGCAGAATTAAAACATTAAGAGTGAATTTCAACCTAAACATCAAACTTTATCATTCCACATGACAGCTCTTTACTAGTATGAACTGGACATTGAACCTAAAGATTAATATGAGGCACATAAGAAAATGTACCGCAAACACAGCAGCATCAGCCAGCATGTAAAGAAAATCCCCATCATTTCTCATCTGAAAAAGCAGATAACGTTTCTTAAAATTAGATATCTTTCAATATACCAGCAGCTAATAGAAAGCTATTCAACAAAGCCTAACTCATTTCTACATATCAAAATATATTTCCAATTCAAAACATGAAAATTTCCCGAAACAAATTAACCATCTAGATCTCATCAAGTTCAGTGACAAATAATTCACAAATCTAAAGACCAAACAAAAGAATATTCCTATCTTTGTCCTTGGAAATGAGTTAGAAACAACATAAGAAGAAACATGTGTAAAACCAAAAATAAATCATAAAATTGGCTTCCGTTCAAATATGAAATCAAGGTTGCTATGTTTCTAAAGGTGTCATCCGTGTTAATTTATAAACCTGATTATTAATTTTATTAATTGTGCACCTAAAATTTGTAATTGTAATTTTAAAAAATGAAAATATTTTGATTTCTATTAGGTCCAAGGTTCAAACCCCACCCAGTATGAGGGGACCAGGACCCCTAAACCTGTGTAAACTCATTGAAAAAGTAATTTGATTTCTATTTTTAGGATAAAATGAGAACTCAATCATATCTCCACTCATGGAGATGTTTTGAGTTAATTGATTCTTTTTATCTTATGATTGTATCCATCTACATTGTAATTGTATTCATAAGCCTAGCAGACTTAACTAAGTCTCGTCCACCTTATGATTGAAGCATTGTAGTCACAAGCCTAATAGACAGATTGTCTTGCCAGTTGATGTTTAATCCTAACTATGAGAGAATTTTCAATTTTGGAGAGGCACACTCAACTGTTTCATGCAATTCTCTATCTAAAGAGAGGGAGGATTCCTTGTTTAAGATTGAAGAGATGGATTGCAATCATCTTTCTGTAAGAGCTTTTATAATTTTGAAAAAAATGGTATGACTTTGTACCCTAGAGTTTCTAATTAGAAAAAAGTATCATGCATAGACTGAGATAAATTGCGTTATAGAAACTTGATATAGAGTACAGTATTGATACTCGTAGGAGCCCTGCAAGTAATTGTAAGTCTGTGGGCCACGTGATCCTGAGTATGTTTTCTTGGCCCAACATGGTCAGACTGGTGGGAATTGCAACCTCTCTGGCTATGTGGTCAAAAGACCAGTTGTCACAACTTGAGAGTCCAAGGTAAGACACACTCTCACACTAAAATCTGAAAGACTATCACACTCTCATTGTATTCTTTCACCATCTCTTTCTTGCTCCCTCTCACTGCAGTAGCAAACAACTATGGTGTGGACTTTGGATCTATCAAAATACTTGAGAGCCAAAGATTTTGCAGGGGATTAGTAAGAAAAAGCCAGGGTTTGGAAGAAACTTTAATCCAACAATCGTGCAAAGGATTAGATAGGAAGAGATGGGGTTAAGAAGAAGCTAGGAGCCGGTAGATTTTGCAAGGGTTTGGAACTAGGGATTGCAACTATTGTATTTCATATCATGTTTATGATAGCATGGTATGAAAATCCATAAATGTTGTAATTATTAGACAGTTATTGAGATTTAATATGCACCATAACTTACTTCACTTCGAGTGCAATCATGTATTTGTTTATACCATGATGAATATTGTGGTTATTAGCATAGATATGGTTATTTTTGCATCTCATTTATCGTTTTATGTTATTTTCCTGTCAAACGTAAAAAGAATTACTATTGTTTTTATCATTTTTTATAAAATTTACTGTGCTTTCTGTTTTTTCTTATTTGTCAAGTCATTGTCAAGTTTTTCCTAGAGTTCTTCCCAACATTTGAGTTCAGGTTAAAAAAACAGGCTTGCTGAGTCCCATACAAGTCCGAGTCTTGATACTAAGGTATATAGTATGTTTCTCAAGCTTATATATGATTGACACATTATAGAATATAGGGAACCGAAATTATGATTAGATATTTGATCAGGATGAATAGAAATCTTCTTTGAGATTTGCCTATCATTTTGGATCATTTGTTATAACTTGAACAAGTAAGAAGCAATACATGTTGCATTTTCTAACACAAAGGCTGAGAATTGTTGTGCAATTAATATTGGACAGGAAGCAATGTGGATGAGAAATGTCCTTGGTGAGTTGGGATTTCGACAATTGCCAATAAAGTACCACCTAACAATCCAACAATCCTGTTTTTTAGAGGAAGACCAAGCACATTAAGTTGTTGGGAATGGGGGTTAAGAACAATTTATTTAATACACCATTTCTCACAAGAACTTAAATATAAAGACACAACAGAGTATAAACACACAGGTTATACAATAATATTACACTTCACATTGATTCATATTTGATACATTTTCCACCACATTTCTATCTCGTCAGCCATAGTCTTATATATCATGGAGTCCCTTCACATTCGGGAGAGACTTCAATATTTGCAGCTCTTGGCATTTCACATTCAGTCATCTTTTTACCTTCATATTCAATCTCATAGGAGATATGTCTCTCATATTCCTATTATTATTTTCATATGACAAATAATAATACTAATAATTATCCACCTAATGATTACATAATGCCAAATAATGTAATATACTCTAACACCCCTCCATATTGCATTATTTGGTATAATTTATAAAGATCATTCTTTGGCTCTAGCTCTGGTTCTAGCTTTGGCTCTGGCTCTGGCTCTGTCATTGTCATTTACTGGCTGGCTTTCACTTTGTTGGCTCTAGCTCAACTGGATCTATGTAACCTCCACTAGGTCCACCTCTATGAACTATTTGTGTCTGCCTTTGGGTCAATACCTCTAGGTCTCTGCCTCAAGGTTGCCTCTCGACCATCATTGCCTCCACTCGGCCATCAATACCTCTGGGTCGCCTCTCTGGGTCACCTCTAGGTCAACATTACCCTTGGGTCGCCTCTCTTGGTCATCATTAGGTCAACATTACCTCTAGCTCGCCTCTCTGGGTCACCTCTAGGTCAACATTACCTCTAGGTCAGCCACTAGAACAATCATTCCTTCATCACCTCTAGGAAATCAACACTATACCATATCATTGGAATCATCCACATCTTCGAAATCTTCCACATAAGCATTCTTCTGCAGGTCCTTGACACCACATGTCCATCTTCCAACTTGTGCTCGAATCATAATCTTCAGATATTGAAATCATTTATTTCAAAATTCACCATGGGAAAACTCACATTATTCTTCGCAATTCAACAAACTTTGATATTTCACCACATTTGGTCTCCTCCTGTAGAAACCACACAACATTTCCTTTATCTTATCCCATTCACACATACTTATCCATCCATAATTTAATTGCATTTTGTTATTTCTTATTTCTTTATATCGACAATTTACTTGGGAATGATTATTTCCTCCACAAACTTCACAACAATGGAGGTTCCAACATTTTTCTATCTTATATCCATGTCTGCCAAAATGGTTACATTTGTTCCTTTTTTCTGATTTATTTTTTGTTTTTAAATGTCTTACTATTATCTGACACACCTTTGGTTTCATTGTTCCTTGTTATACATTCATTGTTACCTATCACAAATTTCCTTTTCACAAAATTGCTTTTATCATTCCCTGATTGATTATTGTTACTTGACACAAAATTGGTATTAGCGGTCCCTATCACAATTTCACTAGCCTGTCCTATATATCCAAGGCCTTCACATTTTGTCCTTATTTCCGATATTATGTGCTCTTTCATGTTTTGCTCATATTTTCCCAAACCTATACCTTTGTATCCCATTTTATTTAACAATATTGAACCAATCCCTTTAGTATACCTTTCAAAATAACCAAAATCATAATCACATTGACCAATTTCAACACAACTTAGAATATCACTACCCTTGTCATCATTTGAATCCCTATCGTTGTCACTATCAATTCTGACAATATGACTTTTACAAGCACTTTCTATACAATCACGAACTATATTCAAATATCTTGTGCTACATGCTATATCTTTTCTCTTAGTGTTCCAACTTGCATTTACTATAATGTGTTTCAAGTCACTATATGTCATCTTGGGCTTCTTATTCAATTTCTTGATAAATTCAACTTGCTTTTGATATTGTACTTCTAGGATCTCTAGAGTAAATAGTGCCATACATATTTTCCTTATATTATCTGTAGATATTGTCACACCTTCTTTGAAGTATCCTTCATTAGCTTTCTTTAGGATTGATTGCAAACAGGATCTTAGTTTTATGAATTCTTCATTATTTGATGACATACAATTTTGATTTTCTCTTGCCATAAGAGTCTTGTGTGCAACTTCACATCCTTCTTCTGATTTTTGTGCCTCTTGAACAATGTGTCCTTTTTTATTTACCCTTGACATTGAGATTGTCCTTGTGTTTCTTGATATTGCCTTTGATTAAATCTATAAAACTCAGTGACATGTCCTCTTTCACATATATAACAATTACCTTTTTCCTAATTTTGTGATGAAGATGAAGTGGAAGGACTTTTTGTGCTACTTTGTGATTTCTTTGTTGATATAAGGGCATTGTTAGATAACTCATCTCTTAATTGATTTTCTACTTCATATTGTTGGAGAATATTAACTAATTCCTCAAATGACACCTTTTTGTTTGATACTTGGAGAGATGTGACCAATATTTTGAATGATTCAGGAAGTGCTCTAAGTACAACTGAAACTAGAAGCCTATCTTCAACCTTTTCTCCCATGGTGTGTAATTTTGATTTTAAGTCTGCTATCCTTCTAAGAAAGTGTTCTATATTTTCACCATCTTGGACTTTTAGTGAGTATAATTGTGATTGTAGATGAAATATTGTGGCTTTATTTCTTCCCTCAAATATTGTACAAAGTGTATCCCAAGCATCTTTTGAAATTTTGGGCTCTCTTATATGAGCTTGTATTTCATCTGACACCCCAAAAATGAATAGCATAAGTGCTTTGGCATCTCTTTCTTTATACTTTTGCTTGATATAGTTTCTTCAAGACATGTTTCATCACCAATAATAATATCCCAGAGTTTTTCTACTACAAGTATTATCCTCATTTTTGTTTTCCATTGGGCAAAGTTTGGACCCTTGAGCAACTAAGATTTTGTAAGGAAGATTTTTGAGGTAGACATGACTAGGGTTCCTTATGTTTTTTATTTTTGTGTACAAGATGCAAAATTTATTTGAAAAATTAAGGTGTCAATCATTGCCAAAAATGCACCTTATTACAAATAATTAAATTTTTTCCTTGCAATGATATTTACAAAAAATGCACAAATTATGATGCCCAATTTCTCTTTAAAAAAATGCCCTTATTCATCTTATAAATCCTAAAATACACTTCAATAATATCTTTTTCAATTATTTATTCCCTTTATTTTCTCTTCTTCTTTTTTTTTTTTTTTAATTTAAACTTCCCACTCTTTAATTTCTAACTTACTTCTTTCAGCCCTCTAACAATATTCCTTTGAAACAATTTTGTCTATAGTCAATATAAAATTTCCATTCTCCCCTTAAAGGAAATTAACTATAGAAAAATAATTGCAAGCTTTCTTTTAACATATGCTCCTAATGAGAATTGATCCCGCAACCTCCTTTTTAAAAGGACTTAACTTTCCTTTCCAATGCCAAGTCTCCACCATGCAATTTGCGACATAAATTAGAAAGAAAATTTTAAAGGCATGTACCTTGTATTTCTTTTTTTACCACATATTATTCTCTGGTCCTTTTAAAAGAAAGGCTCACAATTCTGCAAAAAAAAATTCCAGATGCAATAATTCCATTGACAAGGTTCAGGAGCATTAATGTTCTCACCAATCAAGGCTTTTATTGTCTTGCATCTGTAACTTATTATACGTTTTTCCAGGCTTCAAAGATAGTAACTCCTGCTTCGTATTTTGAACATAATAATTCATTCTGCAAAAAGAAATTCATCTTTCTTTTCTTTTGGGCGGCAATCAAATTCCGTGAATAGAATAAGGTAAAGCTTTTGACATCCACAGGTTTTTTTTTTTTAAACCTACAAAACCTCACAGAGAAGGGCACAAGAACAGGGCATAGGATTTCTTCAACTTGCAAGAGATCACAGGAAAATAATGCAAAAGATAGACAAGAGACCACAGCAGACAATAGATAATATATTTGGTCTTACACACAGAGACAAAAAAATGCAGGATACATAAGGCTTCTGTTGGTTACGAATCTGCCATGAGGAAAGGATTTTGTGTTAATGCGCCCAGATTCGCCCACCAGCATGAAAGGCCGGAAGGAAGGAATGCCTTCCGAGCCAATCTCCAGAGAAGGCCGGCTTCCTGTGGGGTTTTATGGTTTGAGATAAGGGTGCAGGAAAGAGATAAAAATGCGGAAAGGATTTACAAATGTGAGTGGAGTTGGGTGGGGGGAACTAACAGTACGGCAACACATCAATCACCACTACTTACTGCATTATAAATACAAAGCACAACCAGGAACTACAAAACCTAAGTATACCTTTTATATAAAGACCTGTACGCACAGCTACAATGGTCCCCTAGCAAACATTCTCCCAACAAGGAGAACTAACAGCACGGCAATGCATCAATCACCACTACGTACAGCAACATAAATATAAAAAGTAACCGAGAGATGTCAGATCCAAGTATGCGTGTTATGCAGAGAATTTGTACGCACAGCTACAATGGTCCCCTAGCAAACATTCTCCCAACAAGGAGAACTAACAGCACGGCAATGCATCAATCACCACTACGTACAACAACTAAACAGAACACACAAACTGAAGGAACTGCTACCAAAAGTATTCTATGTATCCTCTAATTAATTAAGTCTAAGAATACTTGGCCACCAAATGCTGAAATGAATCAACAAGCCATGACACAAGAAACACGACAAAAGAGAGGCAGCATAAAGAATGAGTAGAACAGAGCGAGGCATATACTTTATATTGATAAGCAGAAGCACAGCTACAATGGTTCCCTAACAGACATTCCCCTTCCACCACTTTACAATGAAAATGTGGTGGGTATTTATAGCATGAGAACCCCCCGATTACATTAATGGGCACAAAGTCCCAGTCAAACATTAGCTGACAAAAAGCAGCCATGGAGCTGCTGATGCTGACCTTTGTCCGGCAGGACTGTACTTGCAGCATGGTCTCCCTGAAGGCTATACAGATACGTGGCAGCGCGTTAGGTAGAACTTCTCATCGGCAAGAATGCGGGTAGCTGGAGCAGGTAGAACCTCCAATCAGCCTTAAAGGCGGCAGCTGGCATAAGTAGTGCGTCCCATGCTTGTCCTTGAGTTCGACACGTTTTGGCTCAGATCCCGGAGTTGGACACTTGTCGGATGATACTGCTTGACACGTGTCTGCCTTGAAAGGCAGTTTATCCAACTTCGCCCGTAACCCGAGCGCCGTCGGATTGCACAGTGCAGAAAACAACGCAGCTTGGGGATGCCTTAGTCAAATTTCAAGTTTGTTTCCCACCGCGCACTCGTCAAAGGGTGCACTCCGACTTCGCCGCGAAGTCGGGTTGCGCACTGTGGAAGCCGCTCTCGCCGCCGTACGGACCTCGCCCTGGAAAGGGGCGCAGTCCGACTTCGCCGCGAAGTCGGACTTCGCCCCAACACTTAGCCATATTTCCGCCACTCGCTACCAACTTCGCCCGTAAAGTAGGGCGCAGTCCGACTTCGTCGCGAGTTGGACTTCGCCTCGAACACTTAGAAATTTTGGCTGGTCCCGACACACTCGCGTAGTTTGCATTCCCGCTGCGCTCCAACCGGAGGGCGCAGTCCAACTTCGCTGCGAAGTCGGATTGCGCCCGGTACTTAGCCATTTTTTCAGGGCAACCGCCGTCATTTTGAGATCCGACTCGAGGGGCTCAAAAGAAAGGGGGAAGAATGAGAATGTGGGGGAGAGAGAGGAAAGGAGAGAAGAGAAAGGGGAAAGAGAGGAAGAGGGAAATGGAAGAGCAAAGATCGTTACAAAAATTGAAGACATTGCACCCCGTGCAAAATGTGACAACATTTCTGGCGGCTCGCGGGGTGTCGAGCTCGCCTCGGCGCAAAGAATCCATGCCTTCATCCATTGGGTGTAGAGGAACTTACCTCCCCTGCCTTTTGCTGCTCTAGTCGTCCTCCTTGCGGCATCTGTTCTTCAGATTCACTTCCGGCAGCTGCCTCCTCGGGTTCGCCTTCCGAATGCTCTCTAGAGCTGGATTCTGCATCGCAGATGCGCTTGTATGCGGCCTGGGCTTGGCCCCAGGCTTCTGCTTCGAATGGTCGGCGGTCAGCTACTTCTTCTAATGCTGCGTGAAATGCAGCGACCGCATGCAGGTCGATGGTGAGGTATCTTTTTCCCAACTCCTGGAAGTAGGAGCTAATCTTGCAGCACTTAGACACCATCTGGGTGACCTGACTTTCTTGAATTGGCTCGGTCCAGCTATCGATTTCAGCTGTATTTGCCACAAAGGACAGCCAATTCGCTTTCACCTGCTCATGGGTGAGAAACTGACCATTCTCAACATAGCCAGGGCACCCTAGCTCAGAGAGAGCGTGAAAAGGAGCCATACAAATGTCTTTTTCGTGTTCAAATGCATCTAGCATTCGTCTGGCAACTCTCACCTCTTCTGCTTTCTTAAAATATTTATGCAAGGTTACCCTTGCATTTGCCCATTCTATGGCGAATGAGGACATGGGGGAGAATTGGAGGCCACTGCGCTCGCGCTCTTGAAGATTTATCGCCAGGTCCAGCCATTGCTTCGCCTGGCGCTCGGCCTCCTCTACCACAGGCTTTCCCTGGGCAGAAACTTCTTGGATCCTGGATGAGAAATCCAGGACCGCCATAGCTTTATATGTGTGGGGCTTGTATCCCCGCAACAGATCAGCCCGCATCTCCTTAACTTTGTTCTTTGAAAAGACCGTCGCTTGAGATGCTCTCTCTGCAGATTGCGATCGCGCTTGTTTCAAAGACTCCTAGAGCTGAGAAATCTGCTCCAAGGCTGCTTGCTTTTCCGTTGCGGCTTCTTGCTGAGAAGCGGCCAGCTGGGCTTTTAGTTCATTTATCTCTTGCTGCGCCGATTCCAGCTGCTCAGTGGACCTAGATAGGTCCTCTTCAAGCTTCCTTGTTTTATCCTGCAACCGGAAAAGTTCTTCCTGCTCCTCCAGACTTTTCACAAGGAGATTATCCGCCTTACGAATGATTCCCCGAATCTCGTATTGCTTGTGGATATCGTCAAAGCTCTTCTCCTTTCTCTGCAGCTCGTAATCCGCCCTAGTCATTTCTCGGAGAGGCTTCTTCACTTTTGGAATTATCTTTTCTGTCGTGAGCACTCTCCTCCCGAAATCAAACTTGGTGCGCTTTACCGGGGCGGCAATCTCTTCAGGTCTCCTCCGTTTCAAGTTTTGGAGGAAAGAGATTGGGTATTCTACGGCTCTAGCTGCCAGAGGCAAATCGTCCGTGTTCTGGAGGTCGTCCATGAAGTCCGGTTCCCCTAGCCTAGGGTTTTGCTGTGACATTTCTCCTGCGAACAGGGAGGTAGGAACAACCGGGAAGACTTTGGAAGGAACGGCCGCTTTTGAGGGCGACCGGGGAGCGGAGAACGGAGCGGTTGATGCTAGTAGGGTTTCAAGCGGCTGAGGCGGTGGATGCAACGGTGAACGCGCGGCCTCAGCACTAACCACAGGTGAAGGGTTTGGGGTTTGACTCAGGGATAGAGATTCGTTGGGGTCCTGAGCAAACTGGTTGAAAGAATGATGGCCGCTAGAAGGCTGTGGAGATGGAGAGGAAGACACGGCCACAACTTGCTCGGATTGAGCGGGGGATGGAGTCGGAGTAGGGGCAAATGGGATCTGAGGGAGCGGGGCAGCGGACGTACCTGCGGGCTCCGCCTGAGCCGATGCTGGATGGATGTCTGCGGTTCTGGTTCCGGCGGCTGGCTCAGGATCATCCAGAGAAACAACCTCTGGAGCGGCTGGACGCGGCTGCGGCTCTGCGACTGATTGCTGCACCGTCAGGCTAGGTCGCCTGATTCTATCAATCCTCTTCCTCTTCTTCTCTTCTGGAACAATGGCCGGATCGGGAGGAGAGGAAGTAGGTGCAGCGGGCGCTGATGCTCCCACGGTAAACTTGTACCGGGGTTTGACTTGCAGAAGGTCTGCCGCGGGCGGTCCGGTCGCTGGTGGTGCTGGCGCCTTTTGTGCCTAAAGGGTCACCTCGGGCGTTGACTTGACTGGTTTCTGCGCTTTTTCAGGCACCACCTTGGAAGCAACAGTCGCATTGGGTCCATTTGGATATCTCGTCGGGCTCCGCACCGGCAGCTTGTAAAAGTGTACAACTGTTGGGAGGAGGACCCCCCTTTATAACCCTCAAAGGGACCTCGGGGAACGTAATCTCGAAATGCGAAAGGCCGCCAGCTTTCAATGTGCTGGTCATATAGAGTTGAAAAGTCATCATCAACGGCCAAATTTCTCCTGATGGATTTATCGTGCTGCGTGCGGCACCTCATCTTCCAGCATTCAACAATTTTTTCTCTTGGCCAGTTCAGGCCTGCTATCTTGGAGATGAATTTTTTGAAACCTGGAGAAGAGAACTTGTGGTCCGGGTTTCGCTCGGGGTCGTATGCTACCTCCTCGCAGTAAAATTCCTGCCACGGAGGCCATGCTTCCATCAAGTCGATCTCCCAGTCGAGGTCAACATGGACCACATCGCATCTGTCTTCGATTATATCCGCCCGGGGGCAGATATGTGTAAACTTTCCCCTTATCCCGTATGGGTCGTATTTCCAGCGCTGCGGCAGCAGAATCAGACCAATGTTGTAGAGCTCCTGCTCGAGATAGACATGTTGTCCTATCTCCGATACTTCAACGTTCGCCCAGGAAAGAGGATATGGAAAGATATGGCCCCTTTTCTTTCCCTGGCCGAACTCTTCTTCTATGTAATCCATCTGCCGCGCAACCTCCATCCCAAACTGATGATCCGTGCACCAATAGGGCAGCAGATGAGGTTTGCCCTTGAATCCGTAGATTCCGACCACAATCCCTCGCGTCAGTCTAAAAACGTCCCCGAGTTTGTGGTTCAGCAAGTGGTTTGTCATTTCCTGCGGGGGGCGAGGGATCTCACCATCGTTGAAGACTGACATGACCAGGCCCGTAAAGTTGAAGTTGAACTTGTAGTAAGACCCTTTCCGGTATAGGTCATCCGTCCACAGATAGACGGGTTGTGGCTCTCCCTTCTCATCTTCCTTCTTCAGGTTCGGGATAGGCATCCGGGAGTGCAAGTGATACAAACAAAGCCACGCCAAGAAGGAACTGAACCGAAATTCAGTTGACTGCTTTTTCTGTAGCCTCACCAGGCTGGAGTGAATAGCGTATGCAAGCCAGTCCGCCCAGTCAAAGAAGATAGGGCGCTTCCCACTTCTTTGCGCCGCTGGTTCATAGGATTCTCCGCATAGGAGACATTCTGCCAGCGCTAGCTGGTACGGCTGTACCAGCTCGTCAGAGTCACGGCCGAGGACCCACGCCAGGATGGTGTATAGGTATTTGTTCTGAAACCTTTCCAGGGGTACGGGGCCGGTTGGCCACTGTCCAGCTGTGAGCGGGGCGTTCAGCTCTGAGTTGAGGAAATCCCTCATCTTTTTTGTGTGCGTAAAGCGCCCTGCTTGCTCGGCAAGATTTATCCTTTTAACAATCGCGCTGGAATCATACTGCAACCCCGGGGTGAAAGCCGGCTGGACAGTCTCTCTACGGAGTGCGAACAAGGGTTTACCATTGGAGCTGCAAATTTGCCTGGTAGCTGGTCTGTAATGTCTGACAATGATGTCAACCAGCTCCGGGCATTGATGGACAGGAGGGCACAAGAACCGGAAAAGGTTCGATCTGTATGCCGCCCCAAAATGGTGAGAGGGCGAAACCTTGTCAGCCCAACTTTCCACATTTGTCCGCAGTTTAGTCAGGCTCATAGAAAATGAGCCGTCCTTGTACCCAGATAGGTAATTAACCGGTGGTGGTGGGGCTTGCCCACGCTGTACTTTCTTTGCCCGGGACTTTGACTTTCGCTCCTGCGGCGTCTCACTCTTGAAAACACCCGTTTGCGGGAAATCTCCACTTTCGCGCCCTTCGCTAGACTGAGCTTGCACTGGCAACTTTCCTTTGTCCATCCTGTTGAAGCAGCAATAATTACGATCTCTGGATGTCTGCAGGAAAATTCGCAGTTACAGGAATAATCTGCACGATTTGGCATGTTTGGATGCATCAGACCCCCTTTTCTAGACAATGACAGCGTCATTAATGGTGCGCAGGAGGGGGTAGGTCGGCTGGCAAGTGAAGGCGTTATGATTTTTGGTGGCCGCACAGGAGAATGTTTTGAAAAACGCACCCGGGTTGTCGTGCCATGCTTCTTTGATTGCACTTTCCTTGAAGATTGCGCAATCATTAAATTTAACTTTGGACGCTGCGCCATGGCTGACGTCACGGCCACAATCTGGGCACACTGCTCAAGAAAAAACCCCTTGGGTGCGGAAACCCACCTTTAATTGTCGCAATGCGCCTTGGGCCCAGTGCTTGGAACTTTGGAATATTTTATTTATTATTTTTTAAACCGTCCGAGCTGGCCCAGAAGGCAAGGCGCAATCGGACTTCGCCCAAAGTTGGGCGCGATCCGACTTCGCCAGCGCAGTCGGACTTCGCCCCAAAATCGGGCGCAGTCCGAACTGCCACTTGCATTAGGACTTGCTTTCTTTTCTAACTGCGCCGAGGATCGGGCGCAGTCCGACCTTTGCAACCTTTGGTTGATGCCTTGAACATTTGTCGCCTTTCGATGGAGTGTGCTCGGACTTCGCCCGAAGTTCGGGCGAAGTTCGTGCTTCGCGCGAAGTTCGCACTTCGCGCGCAAGCTGAGCGCAGTTCGAACTTCGCGCGAAAGCCGAGCGTATACGGACTTCGCGCGCGAAGTCGGACTTCGCTCAAATTTGAGCGCAGTCCGAACATACTCCTTTGCAGCAGATTTCTTTTCGAGTTGCGCTCTTTGGCTGGCGCGCAGCCCGACTTCGCTGCGAAGTCGGGCAGCGCACCGCCACTTAGCCATTTTCCCCGCTTTCTTCAAGCAGCTCCCTTTACGGACTTCGCCCCTTCTGAGGGGCGACAACAGACTTCGCTGCGAAGTCTGTGCTTTCTCCCTTTGTCCCGTTTTGGCTCAAACAAATGGAAAACTGAAAGCTGGAAAACTGTACATGCTGAAAATAAAAATGCATAAGGGAAATTTTTACAAAGAAGGGCCCCTTGGGCACCTTCAGCAGCGGTAGATTTTTAAGTGGAACCCGTTAACGGGGATAGGTAGGAGCTGACCCTCCATATCCCGAAGTACATAGGCATTGAACTGGTTCACCCGGACAATCTGATAAGGGCCCTCCCAGAGGGCATCAAACTTCCCGTGGTTGCCCGGCTTCGCCTTATAGGAGTCCCACTTCAGCACCAGGTCCCCGATTTTAAAAACTCGGGCAGTGGTGCCTTTTGCAAACCAGCCTTGAGTGGCTGCAATATGATCGGTGAAGGCCTGGTATGCTTTTTCTCTGTCTTCTTCCAACTGCAGAAGTTGGCATAGTTTGTCATCCACCGGGTCTCCATTGCTCCTATCTTCGTCCAACATCCATAGGGCAGGGATTTTGATGTGAGCTGGCATGACAGCCTCTTTATCGTAGACGAGCGCATAAGGGGACGTTTTGATGGATTTCTTGAATGAAACCCTGTCCGCCCACAGCGCCCGGTTCAGGAGTAAATGCCAAGTCCGCTTGTTCCTGTCAATGGTCCTTCTGATGATCTTCAGGAGGTTCTTGTTAGTAGACTCGGCAAGGCCATTCCCCTGCGGGTAGTAATTAGAAGACATTTTGTGATAAATGCCCAGTTTGCCAGTGTACTCCGTGAGTACAGCGCCTGCAAATCCCGGACCATTGTCCGTCACAATTGACTTTGGAACCCCGAAGCGGGTAATCAGACTCTCAAGGAACCTGATGACCGTTTCTTGGTCCGCGTTCTTGGTCGGGATCGCCTCTGCCCACCGTGTGAAGTAATCGATGGCTGTAAGAATAAACTTGTGTCCGGCAGAGGAACTAGGCGAAATCACCCCAATGAAGTCTAGACCCCATTGCTGGAACGGAGTCTCGGCCTGAATCGGTTGAAGGGGCAGGGGTGCTTTTCTATTTTCGCCAGTAAACCTCTGGCATTGATCACACTTAGAACAGACCGCATAAGCGTCTGTAAATAGAGTGGGCCAATAGTACCCGGCTCTAATTATTTTTAAGGCCGTAGGCCTTGCAAAATGATGACCCCCAGGCATCCCGAAATGAAAATCTCCAAGGACCCTGGGCTGGTCAGATTTCATGACGCACCGCAACAGGATGCCGTCAATATTTTTGAAGTAAAGCCCCTCGGGGCGAAGAGTGTACTTGAGTGCACCTAGCCGAAATCTCCTTCGTTGTGAGGCGTTCAGGTGATCGGGACATCTTCCGGTGCAGAAATATCTCACCAGCTCATCTCGTCCAATCACTCTCCTCCGATAAGGAGTTGGCTAGGTAGATGCTTGTCGCCGTGTCCTCCCACTTACAAAGCGGAGATGCCGGCTACGGCGCTTCGGGCCAGCTCCCGACACAAGGCTCGGCCTCTGATAAGCTTGGTAGGCCGCACTTCGATGTCGAACTCCTGGATTTTTGCAATCCATCCTGCTCTCTTGTGACCCGGCTCTCCTTGTATGATGAAGCTTCGAACGTCCGGGTGAATCACAAAGACAGTCGTTTTGCTCTGGGAGACAAAATGCCTGAACTTTCGGAGGGATTTCATGACAGCGTGAACCTGCCGCTCTATAAAGTTGTATTTTTCCTCATGCGGCTGAATCACTTGGCTCAAGAACGCTATGGGGCGCTCCTCACCATCGTCTCCCTTCTGAGTCAGGACTGCGGCGTAACTTTCCGGTTCTCCCACCGGATAAAGGATGAAGTCCTTGGAGTAGTCCGGGTTTACCAACACCGGAGCTTGCGCGATTCGAGCCTTGATTTCCTCTAAGGCTTGCTTTCTCTCATCAGTCCATTCATAAATTGTATCTTTTTTCAGCAGTTCGGCCATAGGCTTGATCACCTGTGCGAAGTCCGGGATGAACTTCCGCACGAAGTTAATCTGACCGAAGAAGGACTGCAGCCCTTTTTTATCGATTGGGGCTGGCAAGCGCGTGAGGGCTTCTGCTCTGTCAGGGTCAATGGCGAGGCCTTTCTCGGAGATGACATGTCCCAACAGCTTACCTTCTTTTACCGCGAAGACAGACTTCTTCGGGTTTATAGAAATGCCGAATTCTCGACACCTCTCAAATATTTGCCGCAGGTGGGAAACATGATCCCCTCTTCGGTGAGAGAAAACAGTCATGTCATCAAGATAGATGACAATGATCTTATTGAGCAGCTCTCGGAAGGCCAAGTCCATGGCCCTTTGGAATGTGGCACCAGCATTGGATAAGCCGAAAGGCATGCGCTGATAGGCGAACGTTCCCCATTTGGTGGTGAACGCCGTCTTATGCTGGTCCTCATCCCTGACCCAAATCTGGTTGTAGCCGGAAAATCCATCTAGGAGTGAGAATCTCTGGGCTCCAGCAACGATATGTAGAATCTGGTCAATTTGGGGAAGCGGATAGTGGTCCTTGAGAGAAGCCTGATTCAGGTTTCTGAAGTCAACACAGAGACGAATGTCGCCATTCTTTTTCCTCACGAGCACCAAATTCGCGACCCAGGATGAATGTTTGATGGGGTAGATGATTTTGGCCTCCAAAGATCTTCAAGAGCTCGGCTTTCATCATGGCCTCAATTTTCGGATTTACGGCCCTCTGCTTCTGTCGGAATGGCTTGGCGCCATCCTCTAGCTCAATGGTATGCTGGATTACATCTCTGTCATACCCCTTCAAATCCTCGTAGCACCAGGCCACGATGTCGGGGAACTCTCGGCACAGTGATCTGATCTGCTCAAGTTCCTCCGACGTGCGACCTGTCCCAACCTTGATAGTTTTACCAGGTTCAAGTTCCAGGTCGGCATACTGCTTTGGGTCTACTTTGATCCTATGAGATATAGCTCTGTCATTCTGATCAAATAGACTTTCTAATGTAATCAGTCCTTTTGGGACATGATTATTTTTTAACTGTATCAACCCCTCATATTGCTCGTCATCGTGGTCTCTACCTTCGATTGAACCAACTTCGTTAACCAAAAATGTGACGATTTCCTCGTCACAACTGAACACCTGCCAGTGGGTGTCCTTATCGTGCACGTAAGGCCTGTAAATAGTGCGAACCGGCTTTGGTTTCTGGACAACGTCATCAGCCGGAACGTACCTGGCTCCAACAGACGCCAGAATGTCAGCGTGTTTGTTCTTTTCACGTGATATCGCCTTGACATTCAACGAGTCGAACGACTCCATCAGGTCCCACACCCGGTTGCGGTACGCCTTGAGATAGTGATGTTTGGAGGCGCACTTGTTCGTAACTTGGTGACACACCAGCTCTAAATCTCCAAAGATCTGCAGGTGTTTAATCCCCAGCCTCTCCGCCTTTCGCAAACCCAAGCACAGGGCTTCGTACTCCGCCGAGTTATTAGTGCAGCTCCAGGCCAACCTGTAGGTATAGTCCTTCTGGATCCCAGTCGGAGAAACCAGAAGTACCCCTGCACCGGCGCCATTTTTGCATCGCGCGCCATCAAAGAAAAGCTTCCATAGCTTCTCAGGTGCAGGTCCCACTTCTTTTGTAGCTGACTTGTCAAGCCTCTCGGGCTGTACAACGGTGTAACAGCCCTGCTCTGTCTCAATTACGGCATTGAAATCCCGCAAAGAGAACTCATCTTCAAGCTGTAGCACTTCGAGGGCTTGCTCCATCAGCTCCACTGTCACCAGTTCTTCTTCAGACAGCTGGACCATGCAGTCCAACTCTTCTCCGGGTATCTTCTCTACTAGGAAGGTGGAAGGCTTCTCGTTAAAGATTCTTACCCTTCTGTCTTTGAAAGGCACTTCCATGTGTGAGTAGTCTAGAGACAGGTACCCGCCCAGCTTTGCGGTGAACTCCCGGGAGAGACACATGCCGAAGTAGGGAGCCAGGTCAACAATTACGACCTCCTGGATGACAACTATGTCGAGAGCCTTATGCAGCCGAATCGGGATGTCCTTTATGACACCAACTGTCTTGACAGGGGTGCCGTCTAATTGCAGCACGCCTTGGCTGCTCCTTGTGTATTCCATCCCGATCTCGTCACAGACGGCTTTCGGCATAACAGTCGTGGAAGCGCCAGAGTCCACCATGCAGTTGTGAACTATGTGCCCTTGCATCCGCAAAGACAGATAGAAGGGA
Organism: Wollemia nobilis; assembly: GCA_028583015.1. Taxonomy (NCBI): domain Eukaryota; kingdom Viridiplantae; phylum Streptophyta; class Pinopsida; order Araucariales; family Araucariaceae; genus Wollemia; species Wollemia nobilis. The sequence goes on from JAQPPZ010003016.1 coordinate 11,376,670, forward strand.
GGTGGTCTGTTCTTCCCGGTGGCTGAGACTGTCAGAGGCTGAACCAGGACAGCAGGCTGCGTCTGCTTGCCGCTCTTCATGTTTTTCAGGGATTCTTGCAGCAGATCCACTTGGCCTGGGAGTAGAAGGGCATCGTACATGCTGATTCTAGCAGGTGTTCTTTTCAACTCGTCTACTATGCTATAGCCCGAGGTGCTAGCTCCTTCTGCTTCTTTCGCCGGCTCATACTTCGTCCGGTACTGCTGGGTGGCCTCAACTCTCTGTCTCTTGGTCAGAGACGGGTACTTCAGCTTCTCCTGGGCTTGTTCTTTGGTTTCAGCTGGAGGCCGAGGTACATGAGCTTTAGCCGGAACTGGAGGTTTTGCAATAGGAGGCTTGGCCGGAACAGGGGCAGCCTTTGCCGGAGAAGGCTTGGCTGGAGCTTTGTCTTTGGATGCCTTCTCCCGGGCCGTGTAGGGCCACGCCCGCTTGTACGGTGGCAGACCACCGGACTGCGGTTTTTCTCTTCTGGCATACACCTTCAAAGGCTTTTCCACAGCATCTGCAGTTTTCTTTTCTTCCTGGGCGGGAGGCACTAGATTTTCCTCTGGGAGGGCGAAGTTGGCTTCACCGTCCAGGATCATGTAGAGTTCATCGTCCTCTTCTATGGCGCTGCCGGCCAAAGTTTGGATGTAGTGCTGGTGCAGTGTGCAGTCTTCCTCCGAATGCAGGTCGTTGCATGTAGTGCACCAGTTAACCTGGTCGGAAGGACCAGGCGGGTCTTCTATAGCAGCATTTCTCGGAGGCGGACGCCTCTGCAACTGGTGCTCTGGGGGTTTGTCCTTTGTCAGCGCCGGGGCCAGATATGGCCTCCTAGGAGCGAGGTCCATCTGGGCCTGCTTCTTCAGAGCGGTCATGTCATTGGACATGGCATGATAACCCGAGGCCAAAGCCCGCACCTCCTGGAGAATTGTATTCTGAATGTTATTGTCAAGAGGCGGCAACTGTGCCGGTGGAGGCAATGCGGCTAATGGAGGAGGATTGGAATAAGGTGCGTACTGCGGAGGAGCAGGGAGTGCTGGAAAATGCGGAGCAGGAGGAGGCGGGTGAGGATAATGCAATTGTGGCGGGCCGTAAGGGGTTACGACCGGCGCTGGATTCCATTGCTGCTGGGGCTGTTGTCCTGATGTGGACGGCGCATCACCAGAAGCTGATGGATACTGGGATCTGGGAAAGTCGGGACGAATGGGTTCCTGCACTCTAGACGGGAGTCTGCCGATAGAAATGATATCAGCTTCAGCTTGCTGGGCAGCCTCATACAGAGCAGGAAACTCATCTATTCTGGCAATCTTCAGCAGCAGGCATATGTCTGAGTTGAAGGATCTCAGGTAGTAGTGAGCAGCCATGCCGGCTGAAGGCCTAAGTTCGCGAGGTACCCGTTTCCAGGATCTCGCAAACCTGATATTAAAATCAGACACCTCTTGAGGGTGTCTCTGGATGCTTTGGAACTGATGCAGCAAAGAAGTAGGGTCAGCAGACTCGTTGCATCCTTTCACGAGTCTTCTGGCAAGCTGGGGCCATCCTGTGATAGATCCCTTTGGCAGCGATCTCCACCAGTAGAGAAGCTTTCCCCTCAGGGAAAGGGCCAGCAGACGGGTCTTCACACTCTCATCAGTAATGGAATGCAATGCGGCCAGGGCAAGGATGTCCTGGATGTGCTCGTACGCCGTCTTGCCGTAGCCGTCGTACGTAGGGATGGACTTCAAAGCAGCAGGAGGCACAGCTTGTTGTCCGACCAGGGCCAAGGGCCCCGTAGAGTCCACCGCCGGGAAGAGATCGTCATCATTCTGCTGCTGGGCAGCCATTTCTTCTTCTTCTCCTCCGTCGGTTGTATACTCAGTGTCGGTACTTTCCGAGGATGCAGATGCCTCTTCTTCCTCGGCCTCTTCTTCCTCGTACTCAGCTCCTCCGACCTCGGCTTCGGCTTCTTCTTGAATTTCGGCCTCGGCTTCGTCGACACGAGTCTGCGGATCAGCCAGCCTGACAACTTCGCCTCGAGCGTTGATGTCTAGTTCGTAAAAGTCAGGCGGGTTTCTCGGATCCCTTGCTCGCCACCTTCTTGTTTGCATGAAGGTGCTAGGACCGGTCTTTCGGACTCAGAAGATATGTTCGTGCAGAGTCGCCAGGTGCTCAGATTTCGAACAGCAATGAAGCGAACACCGGTGCTTCGATTCTGTTGGGGGTGAGAAACTTCCTTGTCTCACCAAGTGCTCAGAAACCACTGTCAGTGCCAGGTGGAGACTAATCAGAAAATCTCTCTTCAAATGTGGGACCCGGGTCCCACCGGGCGTGCCAAAGAAACTGTTGGTTACGAATCTGCCATGAGGAAAGGATTTTGGGTTAATGCGCCCAGATTCGCCCACCAGCATGAAAGGCCGGAAGGAAGGAATGCCTTCCGTGCCAATCTCCGGAGAAGGCCGGCTTCCTGTGGGGTTTTATGGTTTGAGATAAGGGTGCAGGAAAGAGATAAAAATGCGGAAAGGATTTACAAATGTGAGTGGAGTTGGGTGGGGGGAACTAACAGTACGGCAACACATCAATCACCACTACTTACTGCATTATAAATACAAAGCACAACCAGGAACTACAAAACCTAAGTATACCTTTTATATAAAGGCCTGTACGCACAGCTACAATGGTCCCCTAGCAAACATTCTCCCAACAAGGAGAACTAACAGCACGGCAATGCATCAATCACCACTACGTACAGCAACTAAACAGAACACACAAACTGAAGGAACTGCTACCAGAAGTATTCTATGTATCCTCTAATTAATTAAGTCTAAGAATACTTGGCCACCAAATGCTGAAACGAATCAACAAGCCATGACACAAGAAACACGACAAAAGAGAGGCAGCATAAAGAATGAGTAGAACAGAGCCAGGCATATACTTTATATTGATAAGCAGAAGCACAGCTACAATGGTTCCCTAACAGACATTCCCCTTCCACCGCTTTACAATGAAAATGTGGTGGGTATTTATAGCATGAGAACCCCCCCGATTACATTAATGGGCACAAAGTCCCGACCAAACATTAGCCGACAAAAACAGCCATGTCAGTTGCCGATGCCGACCTTTGTCCGGCAGACCGTACTTGCAAGCATGGTCTCCCCGAAGGCTGTACGGATACGTGGCAGCGCGTTAGGTAGAACTTCTCATCGGCAGGAATGCGGGTAGCTGGAGCGGTAGAACCTCCAATCAGCTTTAAAGGCAGCAGCTGGCATAAGTAGTGCGTCCCATGCTTGTCCTTGAGTTCGGCACGTTTTGGCTCGGATCCCGGAGTTGGACACTTGTCGGATGATACTGCTTGACACGTGTCTGCCTTGAAAGGCAGTTTATCCAACTTCGCCCAGAACCCGAGCGCCGTCGGATTGCGCAGCAGAAACGACACAGCTTGGGGATGCCTTAGTCAAATTTCAAGTTTGTTTCCCTACTGCGCACCTGTCAAAGGGCGCACTCCGACTTCGTTGCGAAGTCGGGTTGCGCACAGGTGGAAGCTGCTTCCTGCCGCCGTACGGACTTCGCCCTGGAAAGGGGGCGCAGTCCGACTTCGCTGCGAAGTCGGACTTCGCCCCAACACTTAGTCATATTTCCTGCCAGCCTGCTACCAACTTCGCCCAGAAAGCAGGGCGCAGTCCGACTTCGCTGCGAAGTCGGACTTCGCCCTGAACACTTAGAAATTTTGGCTGGTCCTGTCACACTGCGTAGTTTGCATTCCTGCTGCGCTCCAACTGGAGGGCGCAGTCCGACTTCGCTGCGAAGTCGGATTGCGCCCTGGTACTTAGCCATTTTTTCAGGGCGACTGCTGTCATTTTGAGATCTAATTGAGGGGCTCATAAGAAAGGGGGAAGAATGAGAATGTAGGGAAGAGAGAAAAAAGGAGAAAAGACAAAGGGGAAAGAGAGGAAGAGGGAAATGGAAGAGCAGCACTGTTACAAAAATTGAAGACATTGCACCCCGTGCAAAATGTGACAACATTTCTGGCGGCTCGCGGGGTGTCGAGCTCGCCTCGGCGCAAAGAATCCATGCCTTCCACCATTGGGTGTAGAGGAACTTACCTCCCCTACCTTTTGCTGCTCTAGCCATCCTCCTTGCGGCAGCTGTTCTTCAGATTCACTTCCGGCAGCTGCCTCCTCGGGTTCAACTTCCGAATGCTCTCTAGAGCTGGATTCTGCATCGCAGATGCGCTTGTATGCGGCCTGGGCTTGGCCCCAGGCTTCTGCTTCGAATGGTCAGCGGTCAGCTACTTCTTCTAATGCTGCGTGAAATGCAGCGACCGCATGCAGGTCGATGATGAGGTATCTTTTTCCCAACTCCTGGAAGTAGGAGCTAATCTTACAGCACTTAGACACCATCTGGGTGACCTGACTTTCTTGAATTGGCTCGGTCCAGCTATCGATTTCAGCTGTATTTGCCACAAAGGACAGCCAATTCGCTTTCACCTGCTCATGGGTGAGAAACTGACCATTCTCAACATAGCCAGGGCACCCTAGCTTAGAGAGGGCATGAAAAGGAGCCATACAAATGTCTTTTTCGTGTTCAAATGCATCTAGCATTCGTCTGGCAACTCTCACCTCTTCTGCTTTCTTAAAATATTTATGCAAGGTTACCCTTGCATTTGCCCATTCTGTGGCGAATGATGACATGGGGGGAGAATTGGAGGCCACTGCGCTCGCGCTCTTGAAGATTTATCGCCAGGTCCAGCCATTGCTTCGCCTGGCGCTCGGCCTCCTCTACCACAGGCTTTCCCTAGGCAGAAACTTCTTGGATCCTGGATGCGAAATCCAGGACCGCCATAGCTTTATATGTGTGGGGCTTGCATCCCCGCAGCAGATCAGCCCGCATCTCCTTAACTTTGTTCTTTGAAAAGACCGTCGCTTGAGATGCTCTCTCTGCAGATTGCGACTGCGCCTGTTTCAAAGACTCCTGGAGCTGAGAAATCTGCTCCAAGGCTGCTTGCTTTTCCGTTGCGGCTTCTTGCTGAGAAGCGGCCAGCTGGGCTTTTAGTTCATTTATCTCTTGTTGCGCCGATTCCAGCTGTTCAGTGGACCTAGATAGGTCCTCTTCAAGCTTCCTTGTTTTATCCTGCAACTGTAAAAGTTCTTCCTGCTCCTCCAGACTTTTCACAAGGAGATTATCCGCCTTACGAATGATTCCCTGAATCTCGTATTGCTTGTGGATATCATCAAAGCTCTTCTCCTTTCTCTGCAGCTCATAATCCGCCCTGGTCATTTCTCGGAGAGGCTTCTTCACTTTTGGAATTATCTTTTCTGTCGTGAGCACTCTCCTCCCGAAATCAAACTTGGTGCGCTTTACCGGGGCGGCAATCTCTTCAGGTCTCCTCCGTTTCAAGTTTTGGAGGAAAGAGATTGGGTATTCTATGGCTCTAGCTGTCAGAGGCAAATCGTCCGTGTTTTGGAGGTCGTCCATGAAGTCCGGTTCCCCTAGCCTAGGGTTTTGCTGTGACATTTCTCCTGCGAACAGGGAGGTAGGAACAACCGGGAAGACTTTGGAAGGAACGGGACATGGCTAATGTTTGACTGGGACTTTGTGCACAGCTATAATGGTTCCCTAACAAACATTCCCCTTCCACCGCTTTACAATGAAAATGTGGTGGGTATTTATAGCATGAGAACCCCCCGATTACATTAATGGGCACAAAGTCCCAGTCAAACATTAGCTGACAAAAACAGCCGCGGAACTGTTGATCCTAACCTTTGTCTGGCAGGACTGTACTTGCAGCATGGTCTCCCTGAAGGCTGTACAGATACGTGGCAGCGCGTTAGGTAGAACTTCTCATCGGCAAGAATGCGGGTAGCTGAAGCAGGTAGAACCTCCAATCAGCCTTAAAGGCGGCAGCTGGCATAAGTAGTGCGTCCCATGCTTGTCCTTGAGTTCGGCACATTTTGGCTCGGATCCCGGAGTTGGACACTTGTCGGATGATACTGCTTGACACGTGTCTGCCTTGAAAGGCAGTTTATCCAACTTCGCGCAGAACCCGAGCGCTGTCGGATTGCACAGGCAGAAAACAGCGCAGTTGGGGATGCCTTAGTCAAATTTCAAGTTTGTTTCCCTACTGCACACCTGTCAAATGGCGCACTCCGACTTCGCAGCGAAGTCGGGTTGCGCACAGGTGGAAGCTGCTTCCTGCCGCCATACGGACCTCGCCCTGGAAAGGGGCCGCAGTCCGACTTCGCTGCGAAGTCGGACTTCGCCCCAACACTTAGCCATATTTCCTGCCAGCCTGCTACCAACTTCGCCCAGAAAGTAGGGCGCAGTCCGACTTCGCTGCGAAGTTGGACTTCGCCCTGAACACTTAGAAATTCTGGCTGGTCCTGACACACTGCGCAGTTTGCATTCCTGCTGCGCTCCAACTGGAGGGGCTGCGAAGTTGGACTTCGCCCTGAACACTTAGAAATTCTGGCTGGTCCTGTCACACTGCGCAGTTTGCATTCCTGCTGCGCTCCAACTGGAGGGCGCAGTCCGACTTCGCTGCGAAGTCGGACTGCGCCCTGGTACTTAGCCATTTTTTCAGGGCAACTGCTGTCATTTTGAGATCTGACTGAGGGGCTCAAAAGAAAGGGGGAAGAATGAGAATGTAGGGAAGAGAGAGAAAAGGAGAGAAGAGAAAGGGGAAAGAGAGGAAGAGGGAAATGGAAGAGCAGCACTGTTACAAAAATTGAAGACATTGCACCCCGTGCAAAATGTGACAACAGCTTCTTAAGGACTTCTCAGGCAAGAATGCAGCTCACATAATAGGACAATTACTTTGAGGTTTGTCATTTGAGTTGCACTAGGTTACAGATATTGATGTTATACCCAACTTAGCAATTAGATTGACCAAGGAATGCCTCAGTTGTGCAGGTAAACAACTCAGACCAGGGGAAAGCATAGAACACTACACAAGTGGATTTTAAGCGAGTGCTACGAAAATAAAATTAAATGAATGCAGAATAAGGCGTAGAAAGGAAGCGTGAGAAAAAAAATTATGAAAAAAAATGTACACAACGTTTTGCAGAATGCCTCAGATTCTTCTCTTCAACTTCTAGCAGAATGCTTCAGATTCTTCTCAATCCTCTGGCAATAGCAAATTCGGGGCATGTCATCAGATGGCGACGATTGTCCCTACGAAATCAACCTCAATACTCACAAAAAATCTTTGCTTGCTTTGATACCAAATGTTGGGAATGGGGGTTAAGAAATTTTATTTAATACATCATTTCTCACAAGAACTTAAATAAAGAAACAGAGAGTATAAACACACAGGTTATTCATAATATTACACTTTACATTGATTCACACTTGATACATATTTTGCACCACATTTCTCTCTGGTCAGCCATAGTTTTATACATCATGGAGTCCCTTCACATTTGGGAGACTCTTCAATATTTGCAAATCTTGGCATTTAACCTTTAACTGTCTTTTCATCTTCATATTCATTCTCACGGAAGATATGTCTCTCATGTTGTTATTATTATTTTCATATGACAAATAATAATTATTATTATTATTATCCACCTAATGATTACATAATGTCAATAAAATATAATATACTCTAACATAAGTTACATCAAGATTACGTAAGGCAATTGATCCAAGGCAGTATCATTCAGCTGAAGCACTATGGTACCAAGGACAAAGTTACTCACATCTTCACAAAGACATTGTCAAGTTAAAGATGTGTTGGGTCTCAAGGAAGTTGTCATAAAGAGATGTTAGACATCAAATCAACTTCCTTTAATTGTTGATATCTAAGTTGCTTGATTTATCGAAAGATATCCAAGAATTTCAATACTTCGGGAATTTGTAGGCTGTGCTATTTTATTCCACCAGTTTGGTGAACCTAATAGGACAAACTCATTTTCAAACTCAAACCCAAACTTAAATCATTTGCATTTGTGAACTTCATCACATAAAAGTCGCTTCCATTCACGATTATCTGATCATATAGGGCAGTTAATGCAAGATCTTTTTTTTTAATAAATAAATAAAGGCAAGCCTAAATTCATCACCGTTTGCTCCCACATCTGCCTCCTTTGTACAATTGTTATAACAAAGTTATTTAGAGTATACATTTTCCTGAACAATATTTATGCATTTTAGTTTTTATTTTTACTTAGACATCAAACTAATAAAAAAAATTACTCTGCTTTTTGAACTTAATGGCAAATTTAATAGCCAAATTCTTGATTGCAAGCTTTTATCCTTGCCAAATTCAAAATAGGAAACTTATGCTGATATTGTGATAATTCATCATTGTGCCGAGTTGGTGCACATGGTTTTGTCTAGGGTTTGTGGTTTCGAATCATGTCAATTGTAAATCACCTTACTTTGACAGACTTTGTAACTGCTACAAATAAGATTAACTGGTCCTTAATATATATCTCACACATGCCTGATTGAAATAGAACTAACTGATCATACATCATCTATTTTCTCTACATTCACATGATTATTCTATGCATCATTGATAAAACTAAATCATTTATTTGTTGCTTTTCATTTCCTAATCAAAATGTATTATAATTTCTTCATCCAATTCAGACTTACCAGATTCTGTCTTCCATATCATGTATCTTTTGTAGTTTTTTACATGGTATTTCCTCCTTAGAAAAACATGTTAAAACAGCAACCTAAGACTGCTGAAATACATATTTCTGGTAGCACGGATATGCATGGAAAAAACTGTTTTTTATTACCGAAATTTTATATTTCTTGATTGCAAGTGATGGTGATACTTGAAGTTTTAAGAGAAATGTGTGATTTAAAAAAATGCTAAGTAAACAAAGTAATCAGGGAATCTATGGTGGTCTAAAGGAGATTAAAATGTTGTCTAATTAAACAAATAATGATAAAGCAGACACTTGCAACTTGAACATCATGAAGGTAATAAGCATTGACGACCATTATTGTTGAAGTATAAATGTGTGGAAGCCTAAGTGCAAGGTACCAAATATGACACTTGCCTAATTTACATATTTGAACTTGAAATTTTTTATTCTGAAAGACAACCAGCTACGAACTAACATCTTATGCCTATTTATAAAGTTCTCTTACCTTCTCTGCACCAAACAAAGACTTCACAGCTTTTGCATTATTTGATAAACCTTCCTCAGCAAGTCTGGTGACTTCTTGCAATGCTCTTTTACAATCAGGCCCTGCTGACTCCCCTATCTGAAAAATTGAAATTATTTTCATCCTCAAGTCAGTTACTTATTGGTTTTCCAATGGTTAAAACAACACAATTGATGTCCTTATTGATTTGCCCATGACCAACCATTTCATGTCATCCTTGAAGCTAAGAATGATTATTAACATAATAAAGTCTTTTCTATGAATATATAAATCTACAGTTTCTATGTCTGGTGAACACCTGCTTGTCAAAGTCTGTAAAATTGTAGACAGTAAGAACAACAGCTGAGCTTGCAAGACTTCCACATGTGAGGTGAGGAAACTTTAGGCGGAACCATGCACTAAGGGCCCCTGAGTATGATACACCAAAAACAAACCAAGAATTGTCATAGCTTGACAAATTTTGTTTCCTATTCATCACTTCCTGCATCAAAGATGAAATAGCAAAAACATTAATGATATCCTATTAGCAGAGACAAAAAATAAATACATCAGAAATTAAAAGGTACCTAAAGGAATAAACTACTTTGTACTGGACCTAATATATCCATATCTTATTGCCAGAAAGTGGTAAAAAATGCAACCCATTAAAAATATACATACAGAAGCTAACTTTTGCTACAGTGCATACATCAGTTTTAGGAAGAAATGGCATGCACAAAAAGTTGAGAGAAATAAAAATCCTACTGGCAAAATGGAAAGCAATATCAGGAACATGCAGTTAAGAAACAAAATAAAAAATTGTTACATGTCAAAATTGTCTTGAAATCATTGGGAGGATTAGGCAGTGATCCATTTCAGTATTGAAAAAATATGAGTCCCAAAAAAATCGAAGTTCCTGCTCACAAATCAGTACAGAACAACATCAAAGATTATAATATTATATCATAATAATGCCCAAGTCTTTTTTCATAATAATGGCCATCAATATCTCAAATGGCTTAAGATCAAGTGGTTAGAGACCTGGGCTCCTAATGCAGAGACCTAGGTTCAATCTTTCCAGGTAATATATGCATAATTGCCAACAAGGTTTATTATAAGATTACTATGTGGTTCAGCAAAATACAACGATAATGTGGTCATGATGTAATACGGATGGAGCCCATTTCATTCCCTTATAACCAATTAAAAATAATAATAATAATAATAATAATGGCCATCAATGTGATCAAATGGCATGAGCTCAAGTGTTTTAAAATGTGAGTCCTCAATGTGGAGACCCAGGTCAAATCTTGTCGGACGATATATGCATAAGTGCCATTTAAAATACCACATGCATTTCAATCCCTTATAGCCAATTTAAAAAAATAATAATAATAATAATGGTCATCAATGTGATCAAATGGCATGAGCTAGAGTGTTTTACAATGTGAGGCCTCAATGTGGAGACCTAGGTCAAATCTTGTCAGGCAATATATGCAGAAGTGCCATTTATAATACCATATGAAGTAATATGAATGGAGCTCGTCTCAATCCCATATAACCAATTAAAAATATCAAATGGCATGAGCTCCAGTGGTTAAAAACGTGGACTTTCAAGGCAAAAACCCATGTTCAAATCTTACTAGGCAATATGAGCATAATTGCCAAATACAACTATATAGTTTGTTGAAATATTGTGGTAATACGGTCATGATGTAATACGGGTGTGTCCCATTTCAATCACATCTAACCAATTAAAAAATAATAATAATTGTCACAGATTTAAAACAACCATCAATAAAGAAGAAAACTGCAAGATGAAAGAAAGTAGCAGATAACAGTAAAATTCAAAGGGTAAAGCTATGCTCCTTTGGGGCCATTCAGCTAGCATCATGCTGAGAAATCTTGCACTTTAAAAACCTAAGGCAGTTAAGAATGCCACTATAACAGCTTATGCTCCTCTCCTCGAGGAGACATATGGAACCAATTTATGGATCAAATTGTTGCCATGTAGTAATTTTGTAAAGCACTAATGAGAAATAGAACGTGAAGTTTAGCATTCAAATTACAAATTTGGCTTCATGAAACCTAATCAATAAGGCTTCAATTACAACTAGCATCAAACCTCCTACATTAATTCCAATCACATAGTCAATACAATGTTAACAAGAGGTAGCTCATTTAAGAACATATGAAGTAGAGCCTCATACCCTACCTTACCAATTAGAAAATTTGATAAGTTACAAGGCTGTGCAAGCCTAGTCCCTCCCTGTTAACTGAAACATGTACCATTACCCAAAATACAGTATACCCCATTACAACTCTTTATATGCCCATTTATTTAAACTTGAATTCATCATGTAAGAAAGAAAACATGCATGAAAATGACCCTAATAAATTTAGTAAAAGCTCTTGGGTGATGTAATCACTAACATCATAGGGATCATATATAATAATAGATATGCAGCACCAAAACAACTATTAAGGATAACTTGTGTGACAAAAATGAGTCACATGGGGGAACTGTTGGTTATGAATCTGCCATGAGGAAAGGATTTTGTATTAATGCGCCCAGATTCGCCCACCAGATTGAAAGGCCGGAAGGAAGGAATGCCTTCCGTGCCAATCTCCGGAGAAGGCCGGCTTCCTGTGGGGGGTTTTGTGTTTAAGATAAGAGTGCAGGGAAAGAGATAAAAATGCAAAAAGGGATTCCAAATGTGATTGGAGTTGGGTGGGGGGAACTAACAGCACGGCAACGCATCAATCACCACTACTAACAGCAATATAAATACAAAACATAACTATAGAAACTGCTATTAACATTTATCCTATGTATCCTCTATCTATGCATTCCAGGAATACTTGACCATCAAATGCCAGAGTCCAGAGTTCAGTACAACAGCAAGCAATGATACAAGAAACATGAGGCAGAAATGACAAGGAGAGGCAGCATACAAGATAAAAGCAGTAGACAGAGCCAAGTATATGTTTTATATAAAGAAGCAGACGCACAGCTACAATGGTTCCCTAGCAGACATTCCCCTTCCACCACTTACAATGAAAATGTGGTGGGTATTTATAGCCCAAGTCGCCCCATTACATTCATGGGCACAAAGTCCCAGACCAAACAAAGGCTGACAAAAGCGGCCCAGAAGCTGCTAATGTTGACTTCTGTCGGCGAGGACTGTACCCGCAGCATGGTCTCCCTGAAAGTAGTACAGCTAGGTGGCAGCGCGTTAGGTGGAACTTCACATCGGCAGGAATGCGGGCAGCTGAGGCAGGTCAAAACTCACATCAGCCTTAAATGGCGGTAGCTGGCGTAAATAGTGCAGCGCATGCTTGTCCTTGCTCCCGGCACGTCTCGGCTCGGATCCCGAAGTTGGACACTTGTCGGATGCTGAAGCTTGACACGTGTTTGCCTTGAAAGGCAGTTTATCCAACTTCGCCCAGGATCAGAGCGCAATCGGCTTGCGCAGGTGAAAAACAGCGCAGTCGGGAGGCCTTCATGCCTTAGTCATTTTTCTGGCTTGTTTCCCTACTGCGCACCGCACTCGCTGATGCTCACCGCTGTTCGGACTGCGCACGGACAAGGGGGCGCACTCCGACTTCGCTGCGAAGTCGGGTTGCGCCCCAACACTTAGTCAATTTTTCTGCCAGACTGTTTCCAAGTGCGCCCAGGAAGAAGGGCGCAGTCCGACTTCGCTGCGAAGTCGGATTGCGCCCAAACACTTAGTCAAATTTGCCTGTTTTGACCTGATTGCGCACTTCGCTGTTTCCTGCTTCGCTCCAACTGGAGGGCGCACTCCGACTTCACTGCGCCCAAACATTTAGTCAAATTTGCCTGTTTTGACCTGATTGCGCACTTCGCTGTTTCCTGCTTCGCTCCAACTGGAGGGCGCACTCCGACTTCACAGCGAAGTCGGATTGCGCCCTGACACTTAGAATTTTTCAGGGAAACCTGCTCTGTTCTGGAAACTTGATTGAAGGGGACTTTAAGGGGAAGAGGGAGGAAAATACTGCAAGGAGAAAGGGAAAGAAGGAAGAGGGAAAGGAAAGAGAGCAGCTCTATTGTAAAAACTGAAAACATGGCGCCCCGTGCAAAATGTGGCAACATTCCTGGCGGCTCGTGGGGTGTCGAGCCCGCCTCGACGCAAAGAACCATGCCTTCATCCATTGGGTGCAGAGGAACTTCCTTCCCCTGCCTTCTGCTGCTCTGGTTGCTTCCCTCGCGGCAACTGTTCTTCTTCAGGTTCACTTCCAGCAGTTGCTTCCTCGGTTCCGACCTCTGAATCTGAAAGCTCTTCGGCGTCGGCCTCTAACTTGCAGATACGTTCGTACGCAGCCTTGGCTTGGTCCCAGACTGCTGCTTGGAAGGGCCGAAGGTCGCTGATTTCTTCTAGTGCTGCGTGGAATGCAGCGACCGCGTGCAGGTCGATGGTGTGATATCTTTTTCCCAACTCCTGGAAGGAGGAGTTGATCTTGCAGCACTTGGACACCATCTGGGTGACCTGAGCTTCCTGAATTGGTTCTGTCCAGCTATCAATCTCTGCTGTGTTAGCCTCAAAAGACAGCCAATTCTCCTTTACCTGCTCAGTGGCGAGAAACTCGCCATTTTCAACGTAGCTCGGGCACCCTAGTTCGGACAGAGTGTGAAAGGGGGCCAGACAAATGTTCTTTTCTTGTTCTAATGCGTCCAGCATTTTTCTGGCAGTTCTCACCTTCTCTGTTTTATTGAAATAATTATGCAAGGTTACCCTTGCATTTGCCCACTCTAAGGCGAATTGGGACATTGGGGGAAATTGGAGGTCATTGCGCTCGTGCTCTTCAAGTTTTATAGCCAGGTCCAGCCATTGCTTCGCCTTGTGTTCGGCCTCCTCTACCACAGGCTTTCCCTGGGCAGAAACTTCTTCAATCCTGGACGCGAAATCCAGGACCGATATGGACTTAACGATGCAGGACTTGCATTCCTTCAGCAGACCGGCGCGCATTTCCTTGACTTTGTTTTTTGAAAAAGCCGCCGCTTGTCATGATTTCTCTGCAAGTTGCGACTGCGCCTGTTTCAAAGAATCCTGGAGCTGAGAAACCTGCTCCAGTGCTACTTTCTTTTCTTCTGACAGCTGCTCGGAGGTCTGCTGTGAGGTGGCCAACTGGGGTTTTAATTCTTCAATCTCCTGCTACGCAGACCCTAACTGCACGGTGGCCCTAGCCAGGTCGTCCTCGAGCTGACTTGTACTGTTCTGCAGTTGGAACAACGCCTCTTGGGTTTCCAGATGCTTGACAAGGAGATTGTTTGTTCTACGACGAATACCATGAATATCATATTCCTCGTTGATATCGTCAAAGCTCCTCCTTTCGCTGATGCTCGTAGTCCGACCCGGTCATCTCTCGGAGAGGCCAAATAGAAGCTGGTGGAGGAGTTTATGTTTTTTGGTGGCCGTGCATGGGAATGTTCTTGAAAAGCGCACCCTAGTCGCCGCACCTTGCTTTTTAAATGCTATCCTTCTTGAAAGCAGTGCAATCATTAAGACCCCCTCGGACGTCGTTCTTCCGTTGACGTCACCGCCGCTATCTGGGCACACCTTTCAAAGCATAATTTTAAGTTCGTAACCCCAACTTCGCACTTTTCCGAACTGCGCCCTGGGCCCACACAGAATATTTTCTGAGTTTTCCACGGTGGGTTGTTCAAGCTGCGCCCAAAACTGAGGGCGCAATCAAACTTCACCCAAAAGCTGGGCGCACTTCGAACTTCGCCTAAAAACTAGGCGCACTGCGAACTTTGCCCGAAAACTGGGCGCAATCGGGCTTCGCCTGCGCAGTCAGACTTCGCTCAAAAAATTGCGCAGTCCTAACTGACACTTAGCTTCTTTTACTGCTGCTTTCCAACTGCGCTCTTTGGATGGTGCGCAGCCCGACTTCGCTGCGAAGTCGGGTTGCACACCCAGACTTAGCCATTTTGCGCTTGTCCTCAACAGCTTCTCTACAAACTTCGCACCCTCGAGGGAGCTACACCCGACTTCGCTGCGAAGTCGGGTTTCTCCTGAAGTCCTACTTGGGCTTTTTCAAAACAAACTGAAAGCTGAAATATATACATGCTAAAAAACTAAACATGCAGAAGGGAAATTTGTACAAGGAAGGGCCCATTGGGCACCTTCAGCAACGGTAAATTTTCAAGTGGAACCCGTTGACGGGAATAGGGAGGAGCTGACCCTCCATATCCCGGAGCACGAATGCATTGAACTGATTTACCCGGGCAATCTGGTAAGGGCCCTCCCAGAGGGCGTCAAATTTTCCGTGGTTGCCCGGCTTCGCCTTTAGCGAGTCCCACTTTAGCACCAGGTCCCCGATTTTGAAAACTCGGGCAGTGGTGCCTTTTGCAAACCAGCCTTGAGTGGCTTCAGCGTGCTTGGTGAAGGCCTGGTATGCTTTTTCTCTGTCTTCCTCTAACTGCAGGAGTTGGCACAGTCTGTCATCTACTGGATCCCCGTTACCTCTCTCTTCGTCCAACATCCAAAGAGCGGGAATTTCAATGTGGGTTGGCAGGACTGCTTCTTTGATGGACTTTTTGAAGGATATTTTGTCCGCCCATAGAGCCCGGTTCAGGAGCAAGTGCCAAGTCCTCTTGTTCTTTTCAATCGTCCTCCTGATGATCTTCAGCAGGTTCTTGTTCGTGGACTCGGCAAGGCCATTCCCCTGCAGGTAGTAATTGGAAGACATTTTGTGATAAATGCCTAGTTTGCCAGTGTACTCCATGAGTACAGCGCCTGCGAACCCCCGACCATTGTCTGTCACTATTGACTCAGGAACCCCGAAGCGGGTGATCAGGCTCTCAAGGAACCCGATGACCGTCTCTTGGTCCGCATTCTTGGTGGGGATCGCCTCTGCCCACCGTGTGAAGTAGTCGGTGGCGGTGAGAATAAACTTGTGTCCGACAGAGGTGTTAGGCAAAATCACCCCAATGAAGTCCAGACCCCATTGCTGGAACGGAGTCTCGGCTTGGATCGATTGAAGGGGCAGGGGTGCTTTCCTGTTTCTGCCAGCAAACCTCTGGCATTGATCACATTTCGAACAGACTGCATGCGCGTTTGTGAAGAGAGTGGGCCAGTAGTACCCAGCTCTGATTATTTTCAAGGCCGTAGGCCTTGCAGAATGGTGACCTCCAGGCATCCCGGAATGAAATTCTCCAAGGACCCTGGATTGGTCTGCTTTCTTGATGCACCGCAACAGGATGCCGTCAATATTTTTGAAGTAAAGCCCCTCGGGGCGAAGAGTGTACTTTAATGCACCTAGCCGAAACCTCCTTCTTTGTGAGGCGTTCAAGTGATCTGGACATCTCCCGGTGCAAAAGTACTTCACCAGGTCATCTGTCCAGTCGCTTTCCTCCGATAAGGAGTTGGCTAGGTTGGTGCTTGTTGCTGGGTCCTCCCACTTACAGGCGGATATCGCGGCTGCTGCGCTTCGGGCCAGCTCCTGACACAAGGCTCGGCCTCTGATAAGCTTGGTTGGCCGCACTTCGATGTCAAACTCCTGGATCTTGGCAATCCATCCTGCTCTCTTGTGACCCGGCTCTCCTTGTATGATGAAGCTTCGAATGTCCGGGTGAATCACAAAGACAGTTGTTTTGCTTTGGGAGACAAAGTGCCTGAACTTCCAGAGAGATTTCATGACTGCATGAACCTGCCGCTCTATAAAGTTATACTTCTCTTCATGCGGCTGAATCACTTGGCTAAGGAATGCTATGGGGCCCTCCTTGCCATCGTCTCCCTTTTGTGTCAGGACTGCGGCGTAACTCTCGGGTTCTCCCACCGCGTACAGGATGAAATCCTTGGAGTAGTCCGGGTTTATCAACACCGGAGCTTGTGCAATTCGGGCCTTGATCTCCTCGAATGCCTGATTCCTCTCATCAGTCCATTCGTAAACTGCATCCTTTTTCGTCAGTTCGGCCATAGGCTTGATCACCTGTGCGAAGTCCGGGATGAACTTCCGCACGAAATTAATTTGGCCGAAGAAGGACTGCAGCCCTTTTTTGTCAATTGGAGCTGGCAATCGGAGGAGGGCTTCTGCTCTATCAGGGTCAATGGCAAGGCCTTTTTCGGAGATGACATGCCCCAGCAGCTTTCCTTCTTTCACCGCGAAGACAGATTTCTTCGGGTTTATGGAGATGCCGAATTCACGACACCTTTCGAATATTTGCCGCAGGTGGGAAACATGATCTTCTCTTCTGTGAGAGAACACAGTCATGTCATCGAGATAGATGACAATAACTTTGTTGAGCAGCTCTCGGAAGGCCAGGTCCATGGCTCTTTGGAATGTGGCGCCAGCATTGGATAAGCCGAACGGCATGCGCTGATACGCGAACGTTCCCCATTTGGTGGTGAACGCCATTTTATGCTGGTCCTCATCCTTGACCCAGATCTGGTTGTAGCCGGAAAAGCCGTCTAGGAGTGAGAATCTCTGGGCTCCAGCAACTATGTGAAGAATCTGATCGATTTGGGGAAGCGGATAATGGTCCTTGAGGGAGGCCTGATTCAGGTTTCTGAAGTCCACACAGAGACGAATGTCTCCGTTCTTCTTCCTCACGAGAACCAAGTTCGCAACCCAGGATGAATGCTTGATGGGGTAGATGATCTTGGCCTCCAACATCTTCAGGAGCTCGGCTTTCATCATGGCCTCGATTTTAGAATTTACGGCCCTCTGCTTCTGCCGGAATGGCTTGGCACTATCTTCTAGCTCAATGGTATGCTGGATTATGTCTCTGTCATACCCCTTCAAGTCCTGGTAGCACCAGGCTACAATGTCAGGGAACTCTTGGATAATGCTCTGATTTGTTCAAGTTCCTCTATGGTGCAGTCTGTCCCGACCTTGATTGATTTACCAGGTTCAAGCTCCAGGTCGGCATACTGCTTCGGGTCTACTTTGATCCTGTGTGATATAGCTCTGTCATTCTGATCAAATAGACTCTCAAGTGTAATCAGTCCTTTTGGGACATGATTATTCTTCAACTGTATCAACCCCTCATATTGCTCGTCATCAGGGTCTCTACCTTCGATTGAACACGCTTCGTTAACCAAAAATGTGACGATCTCCTTATCACAATCGAACACCTGCCAATGGGTGTCCTTATCAGGCACAGAAGGCCTGTAGATGGTGCAAACCGGCTTCGGTTTCTGGACAACGTCGTCAGCCGAAACGTACCTGGCTCCAACAGACGCCAGAATGTCAGCGTGTTTGTTTTTCTCACGCGATATCGCCTTGACATTCAAGGAGTCAAACGACTCCATCAGGTCCCAGACCCGATTACGATACGCCTTGAGATAGTGCTTCTTGGAGGCGCACTTGTTCATAACCTAGTGGCACACTAGCTCTGAATCTCCAAAGATCTGCAGGTGCTTAATCCCCAGCCTCTCCGCCTTTCGCAAACCCAAGCACAGTGCTTCATACTCTGCCGCGTTGTTGGTGCAACTCCAGGCCAGCCTGTAGGTATAGTCCTTCTGGATCCCGGTCGGAGAAACCAGAAGTACACCTGCACCAGCGCCATTTTTGCATCGTGTGCCGTCAAAGAAAAGCTTCCACAGCTTTTCGGGTGCAGGTCCCACTTCTCTCTTGGCTGACTTGTCAAGCCTCTTAGGTTGTACAATGGTGTAACAGCCCTGCTCTGTCTCGATTACGACGTTGAAGTCCCGCAAGGAGAACTCATCTTCCAGTTGCAGCACTTCAAGAGCTTGCTCCGTCATGTCCACTGTCACCAGTTCTTCCTCCGTCAGCTGGACCATGTAGTCCTGCGACTCTTCTCCGGGTATCTTCTCCACTAGGAAGGTGGAAGGCTTCTCGTTGAAGATTTTTAGTCTCCTTCCTTTGAAGGGCACTTCCATGTGTGAGTAGTCTAGAGACAGGTACCCACCCAGCTTTGCAGTGAACTCCCTGGAGAGACACATGCCGAAGTAGGGTTCCAAGTCGACCACCATGACCTCTTGGATGACCACGATGTTGAGAGCTTTGTGCAACCGAATGGGGATGTCTTTTATGACACCGACTGTTTTGACAGGGGTGCCGTCTAGTTGCAGCACGCCTTGGCTGCTCCTTATGTATTCCATCCCGATCTCGTCGCAGACGGCTCTCGGCATGACGGTCATGGAAGCACTAGAGTCCACCATGCAGTTGTGTACTATGTACCCTTGCATCCGTAATGACAGATAGAAGGGAGGTGGTCTGTTCTTCCCGGTGGCTGAGACTGTCAGAGGTTGAACCAGGACAGCGGGTTGTATCTGCTTGCCGTTCTTTATGTTTTTCAGAGATTCTTGCAGCAGATCCACCTGGCCTGGGAGCAGAAGAGCATCATACATGCTGATTCTTGCGGGAGTTCTCTTCAGCTCGTCTACTATGTTGTAGCCCGAGGTGCTAGCACCTTCTGCTTCCTTCTCCGGCTCATACTTCGTCCGGTACTGCTGAGTGGCTTCAACTCTCTGTCTCTTGGTCAGAGACGGATACCTCAGCTTCTCCTGAACCTGTTCTTTGGTTTCAGCTGGAGGCTGAGCAACGGCAGTTTTAGACGGAAGGCCTTTCGCTACTGGAGGCTTGGCTATGGGAGCCTTTGCTGGAGGATTTTTCTCCTGAGCTGTGTAAGGCCACAGCCTTTTGTAAGGTGGCAGCCTAGTAGGTTGCGCTTTATCTCTTCTGGCGTATACCTTCGAGGGCTTGGCGGCTTTGGCAGATTTTTTATCTTCCTTGGCAGGCGGCGGCACCGGATTTTCCTCTGGGACGGCAAAGTTACCTTCGTCGCCTAGGATCATGTAGAGTTCATCATCCTCTATGGCGCTGCCGGCCAAGGTCTGGAGGTAGTGTTGATGCAGTGTGCAGTCATCCTCCGAATGCGGGTCATTGCACGTTGTGCACCAGCTGACCTGGTCAGAAGTACCAGGTTGGTCTTCTATGGCAGCATTCCTCGGGGGAGGACGCCTTTGCAGTTGTTGCTCCGGAGTTCTATCCTTTGTCAGTGCCGGGGGCGGATATGGCCTCCTTGGAGCAAGGTCCATCTGGGCCTGCTTCTTCTTTAGAATGGTCATGTCGTTAGACATGGTGTGATATCCTGAGGCCAAAGCCCGTACCTCCTGGAGGATTTTATTTTGAATGTCATTATCAGGAGGCGGCAACTGTGCCGGTGGAGGCAATGCAGCTGATGGAGGAGTGGAATATTGTGCATACTGCGGGGGAGCAGGAAGTGCTGGAAAATGCAGAGGATGCGGGTGAGGATAATGTATCTGCGACGGGCCGTAAGGATTCACAACCGACGCCGAATTCCATTGCTGCATTGGTTGTTGCCCTGAGATGGACGGCGCGCCGCCAGAAGCTGATGGATACTGA
Source organism: Wollemia nobilis (assembly GCA_028583015.1). Classification (NCBI taxonomy): domain Eukaryota; kingdom Viridiplantae; phylum Streptophyta; class Pinopsida; order Araucariales; family Araucariaceae; genus Wollemia; species Wollemia nobilis. Next base: position 11,397,127 of record JAQPPZ010003016.1, read on the forward strand.
GATCTGGGAAAGTCGGGATAAATGGGCTCCTGCACCCTGTGTGGGAGTCTGCCAATGGAAATAATATCCATTTCAGCTTGCTGGGCAGCCTCGTACAGAGCCGGGAACGAGTCTATTCTGGCGATCTTCAGCAGCAGGCAAATGTCTGAGTTGAAGGATCTCAGGTAGTAGTGGGCAGCCTGACCTGCTGAAGGTCGGAGTTCGCGAGGTACCCGTTTCCAGGACCTTGCAAACCTGATGTTGAAGTCAGACACCTCCTCTTGGGGGTGTCTCTGGATACTTTGAAATTGATGCAGCAGAGAAGAGGGATCAGCAGACTCGTTGCATCCTTTCACGAGCCTACCGGCGAGTTGGCGCCACCCTGTGATAGATCCCTCTGGCAGATCTCCACCAGTAGAGAAGCTTTCCCCTAAGGGAAAGGGCCAGCAGATGGGTCTTCACACTTTCATCGGTAATGGAGTGCAATGCAGCCAGGGCAAGAATGTCCTGGATGTGCTCGTACGCCGTCTTGTCGTAGCCGTCATACGTAGGGATGGATTTTAAGGCAGCAGGGGGCACAGGTCGTTGTCCGGCCAGGGCCAGGGGCCCCGTGGAGTCTACAGTTGGAAAGAGATCATCATCATTCTGCTGCTGGGCAGCCATGTCTTTTTCTCCTCCGTCAGTTGTATACTCAGTGTCGATACCTTCCGACGATGTAGATTCCTCTTCGTCCTCGGCTTCTTCTATTTCAGCCTCGGCTTCTTCGATTTCAGCTTCAGCTTCTTCGATTTCAGCTTCACCTTCTTCTTTGTGAGCTTGGTGGTCAGCCAGCCTGACGTGCTCGCCTCTAGCGCTAATGTCAAGTTCGTACAAGTCAGGCAGGTTATCCGGATTCCTTGCTCGCCACCTTCTCGTTTGCATGAAGGCGTTAGGACCGGTCTTTCGGACTCGAAGAATATGCACATGCAGAGTCGCCAGGTGCTCCGATTTTGAATAGCAATGAAGCGAACACCAGTGCTTTGATTCTGTTTGAGGGTGGGAAACTACCATGTCCCACCGGGCGTGCCAAATAAACTGTTGGTTATGAATCTGCCATGAGGAAAGGATTTTGTATTAATGCGCCCAGATTCGCCCACCAGATTGAAAGGCCGGAAGGAAGGAATGCCTTCCGTGCCAATCTCCGGAGAAGGCCGGCTTCCTGTGGGGGTTTTGTGTTTAAGATAAGAGTGCAGGGAAAGAGATAAAGATGCAGAAAGAAATTCCAAATGTGATTGGATTTGGGTGGGGGGAACTAACAGTACGACGGCAACGCATCAATCACCACTACTAACAACAATATAAATACAAAACATAACTATAGGAACTGCTACCAAATTTATCCTATGTATCCTCTGATCTATGCATTCCAGGAATACTTGACCACCAAATGCCAGAGTCCAGAGTTCAGGACAACAACAAGCAATGATACAAGAAACATGAGGCAGAAATGACAAGGAGAGGCAACATACAAGATAAAAGCAGTAGAGACAGAGCCAAGTATATGTTTTATATAAAGAAGCAGACGCACAGCTACAATGGTTCCCTAGCAGACATTCCCCTTCCACCACCTTACAATGAAAATGTGGTGGCTATTTATAGCCCAAGTCCCCCCATTACATTCATGGGCACAAAGTCCCAGACCAAACAAAGGCTGACAAAAGCGGCCCAGAAGCTGCTGATGTTGACTTCTGTCGGCGAGGACTGTACCCGCAGCATGGTCTCCCTGAAAGTAGTACAGCTAGGTGGCAGCACGTTAGGTGGAACTTCACATTGGCAGGAATGCGGGCAGCTGAGGCAGGTCGAAACTCACATCAGCCTTAAATGGCGGCAGCTGGTGTAAATAGTGCAGCACATGCTTGTCCTTGCTCCCGACACGTCTCGGCTCGGATCACGAAGTTGGACACTTGTCGGATGCTGATGCTTGACACGTGTCTGCCTTGAAAGGCAATTTATCCAACTTCGCCCAGGATCAGAGCGCAATCGGGTTGCGCAGGTGAAAAACAACGCAGTCGGGAGGCCTTCATGCCTTAGTCATTTTTCTGGCTTGTTTCCCTACTACGCACCGGTCAAAGGGCGCAATCCGACTTCGCTGCAAAGTCAGGTTGCGCACCGGCGCTCGTTGATTCTTACCGCTGTTCGAACTGTGCACGGTGAAGGGGGCGCACTCCGACTTCGCTGCGAAGTAGGGTTGCACCCCAACACTTAGTCAATTTTTTTGCCAGACTGATTCCAAGTGCGCACAGGAAGAAGGGCGCAGTCCGACTTCGCTGCAAAGTCGGATTGCGCCCAAACACTTAGTCAAATTTGCCTGTTTTGTCCTGATTGCGCACTTCGCTGTTTCCTGCTTCACTCCAACTGGAGGGCGCACTCCGACTTCGCAGCGAAGTCGGATTGCGCCCTGACACTTAGAATTTTTCAGGGAAACCTGCTCTGTTCTGGAAACTTGACTGAAGGGGACTCAAGGGGAAGAGGGAGGAAAGAAACTGCAAGGAGAAAGGGAAAAGAGGAAGAGGGAAAGAAAAGAGAGCAGCTCTCTTGTAAAAACTGAAAACATGGCACCCCATGCAAAATGTGGCAACAGGAACCTCTCTATTTCATTTTTGCATATGAAAGACACCCTTTCATTTGTTAATTAAATATTTTCCTGTCAAACACTCAACAAGTTTTTGGGTTTGTGAGTTTTGATGAATTTTTGTAAACTACTTGCAGGTTTTACTCCTAGAAAACATAAAAACAAAGGTAAGAAGGTTAAAAGTCAAATTTTATTAGATTTCCATTAACATCAAATTCAAAGTTCTTCCTGTCAAAAATTCGACAAGTTTTTTGGGTTTGTGAGTTTTGACAATTTTTTGTAGTAATTGGAAGTTTTCTTGCCAAAATCTTGGTGGTGAAAAAATAAGTAACTCGTCAGGGGAGTCAAATGCGCAAGTCCTTATGGGAACTCACAAGTTCTCTATGAATTTTCTGTCTATGGCCTTGAATACTATATCAGGGCTGAATCAAGTGACTGTTGTCACATTTTGCACGGGGTGCAATGTCTTCAGTGTTGTAACAGTGCTGCTCTTCTTTTCCCTCTTCCTCCATTTTCCTTCCTTCTTCTCTCCCTTTCCTTTTCTTTCCCGCATTCTCTTTCTTTCCCCCTTTCTTGGAGTCCCCAGCTTAATTTTTCAACTTCCAGCAAGTCACCTGAAAAATGGCTAAGTCTGGGTGCGAAGTACGCACTTCGCCCAGTTTTGGTGCGAAGTACGCACTTCGCCCAGTTTTGGTGCGAAGTTCGCACTTCGCCCCTCTTCTGGGCGCACCTTGTAACTGGCAGACTGGCAGGCTGACAAAAGAGAAATCAAGTGCTGGAGCAAGTCCGTACGGCGGCAGACATCAGTTTTCGCCTGTGCGCATTCCGACTTCACACCGAAGTCGGAGTGCGCCCTTGACAGGTGCGCAGTAGGGAACAAACCCGGAATTTGACCAAGGCATGAAGGCCTTCCCGACTGCACTGTTTTTTGCCTGCGCATCCCGAGGTGCTCCGATCCCAAGCGAAGATGGACAGACTGCCCTCCAAGGCAGACACGTGTCAAACAAAGATCATCCATCATCCGACAAGTGTCCAGCCTTCGGGATTAGAGCCGAAACGTGCCGAGCAAAAGGACAAGCATGGGCTGCACCGCTCGTGCCGTAGCCTCATTCAAAGCTGATCTGAGGTTTTACCTGCTCCAGCTACCCGCATCACTGCCAGATTGAAGTTCTGCCCAGCGCACCGCCATGTAGCCGTCCAGCTTCCAGGAAGACCATGCTGCGGGTACAATCCGGTCCGACAAAAGGTCAGCATTTGCAGCTCTTTCGCCGCTTTTGTCAGCTTATGTTTGACTGGGACCTTGTGCCCATTAATGTAACGGGAGGGACTCGGGCTATAAAAGCCCATCATGAATTCATTGTAAAGGGTGGAAAGGGGAATGTCTGTTAGGGAACTACTGTGCTTATTGTAACCGTGCTTCTGCTTATGAATATAATCTGTATGCCTGGTTCTGTTCTCTGTCTTTATTCTTTTATGTCGTCTTTCATTATATGCCTTAGGCTAACTCCGTCACGGCTTGTTGATTCATTTCAGCATTTGGTGAGCAGTGTCCCTCTAGCATTGCTTGTTTAAAGCACCCTCTCGTATTTCATTAATTTAAAGCATATATAGAATAGATGCGGTAGCAGTTCCATCGCTTATGTGTTTTGTTGCTGGTCCGTATCTGGTGATTGATGCGATCCCGTATTGTTAGTTCCTTGTAGGGAATGTCTGTTAGGGAGCCATTGAAGCTGTGCGGTTAAATTCTCTACATAAACACATATACCTGGCTCTGATATCTCTAAGTCTGCTTTCTACTCATGTTAGTGTACGTATCTGGTAAACCGGTGCATTGCCATGCTGTTAGTTCCTTGTAGGGAATGTTTGCTAGGGGATCATTGGAGCTGTGCATACACTGCATGAGTATCGGAAGTACACATAGTTTTTGCAGTTCCTCGTCATGCTCTATGTTTATAATGCAAGTAAGTAGCGGTAATTAGTATGTTCCCGTACTGTTAGTTCCCCCCACCAACATCCTGGACATATTTGTAATTTCTTTCTCGTACATTTGTCCCTTTCTGTACATTTATCTCTTTCCCGTACTCTTAGCTTAAATCGAAAACCCCCCCAAGGAGCCGGCCTTCTCCGGAGATTGGCTCGGAAGGCATCTCTTCCTTCCGGCCTTTCATGCTGGTGGGCGAATCTGGGCGCATTAACCCAAAATCCTTTCCTCATGGCAGATTCGTAACCAACAGTTTCTCTGGCACGCCCGGTGGGACACTTGTCCCACGTTTTAAAGAAAGGGTACCCGTTTGGTCTTCACCTGGCGCAACAGCTTTTCTCGCTACGCTCGGCGGGACACGGGTCCCACATTTGACGAGAGATTTTCTGATCGGCCTCCACCGGCGCCGACAGCTTCCGAGCTCTCGGTGAGACAAGGAAGTTTCTCACCCCCGACGGAATTGAAGCACCGGTGTTCGCTTCATTGCTGTTCCAAATCCGAACACCCGGCGACTCGCACGAACAAATCCTCCGAGTCTAGAAGACCGGTCCCGTCACCTTCATGCACACGAGAAGGTGGCAAGCAAGAAATCCGAGAAGCCCGCCTCGAGTTCTACGAACCGGACATCAACGCCGAGGCGAGATCCCCAGCCGGCTGATCCGCGAGCTCGTTTCGACGAAGCCGAGGCCGAGATCCAAGAAGAAGCCGAAGCCGAAGTCGGAGGAGCCGAGTACGAAATAGAAGAAGCCGAGGAAGAAGAAGATCCTGCATCCTCGGAAAGTTCCGACACTGAGTACACAACCGACGGCGGAGAAGAGGAAGAAGAAGAAGAAGAAATGGCTGCCCAACAGCCGAATGACGATGACCTCTTCCCGGCGGTGGACTCTACGGGGCCCTTGGCCCTGGTCGGACAGCAAGCTGTTCCCCCTGCTGCTTTAAAGTCTATTCCCACATACGACGGCTACGGTAAGACGGCGTACGAGCACATCCAGGACATCCTTGCCCCGGCCGCACCGCATACTATTACCGATGAAAGTGTGAAGACCCGTCTCGCCGGCCCTTTCCCCGAGGGGAAAGCTTCTCACCGGTGGAGATCGCCGCAGAGGGATCCATCACAGGGTGGCCCCAGCTTGCCAGGAGACTCGTAAAAGGATGCAACGAGTCTGCTGACCCTACTTCTCTACTGCATCAGTTCCAAGCTATCCAGAGACATCCTCAAGAGGAGGTGTCCGATTTTAACATTAGGTTTGCGAGATCCTCGGAAACGGGTACCTCGCGAACTTCGGCCTTCAGCCGGCATGGCCGCTCACTACTATCTGAGGTCTTTCAACTCAGACATATGCCTGCTGCTGAAGATCGCCCGGATTGATGAGTTCCCTGCGCTGTACGAAGCGGCCCAGCAAGCTGAAGCTGACATTATCTCCATCGGTAGGCTTCCGTCCAGAGTGCAGGAACCCATTCATCCCGACTTCCCCAGATCCCAGTATCCTTCTGCTTCTGGTGGTTTGCCGTCCACATCAGGGCAGCAACCCCAAGCAAGATGGAATCCGGCGCCGGTCGTGACTCCTTACGGCCCGCCTCGCTTGCATTACCCTCATCCGCCACCTCCCGCCTCCCCACTTTCCAAAGACTTCCTCGCTCCCCCACAATACGCGTCCTATTCTAATCCCCTCCATTGGCCGCATTGCCTCCACCACGCAATTGCCGCCACCCGACAAGCAAAGATCCAAAACACGATTCTACAAGAAGTGCGGGCTTTGGCCTCCGGATACCATGCCATGTCCAATGACATGACCGCTATGAAGAAGAAGCAGGCCCAGATGGACCTTGCTCCTAGGAGGCCTTATGCGCCGCCCGCACTGACAAAAGACAAAGCCCCGAAACATCAGCCGCAGAGGCGTCCGCCTCCGAGAAATGCTGCTATAGAAGATCCGCCTGGTCCACCCGACCAGGTTAACTGGTGCACTACGTGCAATGACCCGCATTCCGAGGAAGACTGCACTTTGCACCAAAGACTACATCCATACATTGGCCGGCAGCGCTATAGAAGATGACGAGCTGTACATGATCTTGGACGGCGAGGCCAACTTTGCCCTCCCGGAAGAGAATCTAGTGCCGCCCGCCAAGGAAGAAAAGAAGGCTGCGGATGCGGCCAAGCCTTTGCAAGTTTACGCAAGAAGAGAAAAACCGCAGCCCGGCGGGCTGCCACCGTACAAGCGGCTGTGGCCTTTCACAGCCCAGGAAAAGGCGTCCAAAGATAAAGCTCCCGCCAAGCCTTCTCCGGCAAAGGCTGCCATTGTTCCAGCCAAACCTCCAGCAAGGGCCCCAACTCCGGCTAAAGCTCCCGTACCTCAGCCTCCAGCTGAAACCAAAGAACAAGCCCAGGAGAAGCTGAAGTACCCGTCTCTGACCAAGAGACAGCGAGTTGAGGCCACCCAGCAGTACCGGACGAAGTATGAGCCGGCAAAACCAGCAGAAGGAGCTAGTACCTCGGGCTACAGCATTGTAGACGAGTTGAAGAGAACTCCCGCAAGAATCAGCATGTACGATGCTCTTCTGCTCCCAGGCCAGGTAGATCTGCTGCAAGAATCACTGAAGAATATGAAGAGCGGCAAACAGATGCAGCCTGCTGTCCTGGTTCAACCTTTGACAGTCTCAGCCACTGGGAAGAACAGACCGCCACCCTTTTATCTGTCATTACGGATGCAAGGGCACATAGTTCACAACTGCATGGTGGATTCTGGTGCTTCCTCGACCGTGATGCCGAAGGCCGTCTGCGATGAGATCGGGATGGAATACACACGTAGCGGCCAAGGCGTGCCGCAATTAGACGGCACCCCCGTCAAGACAGCTTGGTGTCATAAAGGACATCCCTATCCGGCCGCACAAGGCCCTCGACATCGTGGTCATCCAAGAGGTCGTGGTTGTCGACTTGGAGCCTTACTTCGGCATGTGTCTCTCTCGGGAGTTCACTGCGAAGTTGCGCGGGTACCTGTCTCTAGACTACTCGCACATGGAAGTGCCCTTCAAAGGAAGGAGACTGAGAATTTTTAATGAAAAGCCTTCCCCCTTCCTAGTAGACAAGATACCCGGAGGAGAGATGGACTGCATGGTCCAGTTGTCAGAGGAAGAACTGGTGACAGTGGAACTGACCGAGCAAGCTCTCGAAGTGCCGCAACTCGAAGATGAGTTCTCGTTGCGGGACTTTAATGCCGTAATCGGGACAGAGCAGGGCTGCTACTCCATTAAACAACCCGAGAAGCTTGACGTGTCAGTGGCAAAAGAAGTAGGACCTGCACCCGGAGAGCTGTGGAAGCTTTTCTTTGACGGCGCGCGATGCAAGAATGGCGCCGGTGCAGGGGTACTCCTGGTTTCTCCAACCGGAATCCAGAAGGACTATGCCTACAGGCTGGCCTGGAGCTGCACTAATAACTCGGCAGAATACGAAGCCCTGTGCTTGGGTTTGCGAAAAGCGGAGAGGCTCGGAATCAAACATCTCCAAATTTTCGGAGATTCGGAGCTGGTGTGTCACCAAGTGATGGACAAGTGCGCATCCAGACAGCACTATCTCGTAGCGTACCGCAATCGGGTATGGGACCTGATGGAGTCGTTCGACTCATTGAATATCAAAGCAATATCGCGTGAGAAAAACAAGCACGCCGATATTCTCGCGTCTCGTTGGAGCCAGTACGTTCCGGCCGAAGACGTTGTCCGTAAACCGAAGCCGGTTCCTACCGTCTACAGTGCCTTCGTGCTCGATAAGGACACCCACCGGGCAGTGTTCGGGCCATGACGAGGAAATCGTCACATTCCCCGGTTAACGAAGTGTGTGTAATCGGAGGTAGAGACCCTGATGACGAGCAATATGAGGGGTTGATACAGTTACGGAATAATCACGTCCCAAAAGGACTGATTACATTAGAGAGTCTCTTTGATCAGAATGACAGAGCAATATCCCACAGGATCAAAGTAGACCCGAGGCAGTATGCTGACCTGGAACTTGAACCTGGTAAAACTATCAAGGTCGGAACAGATTGCACGTCGGCGGAACTGGAGCAGATCAGATCACTGTGCCAGGAGTTCCCCGACATCGTGGCCTGGTGCTACGAGGATTTGAGGGGGTATGACAGAACTGTCATCCAGCATACTATTGAGCTAGAGGATGGCGCCAAGCCATTCCGACATAAGCAGAGGGCCGTGAATCCCAAGATTGAGGCCATGATGAAGACCGAGCTCTTGAAGATGCTGGAGGCCAAGATCATCTACCCCATCAAACATTCATCCTGGGTCGCGAATTTGGTGCCCGTGAGGAAAAAGAATGGCGACATTCGTCTCTGTGTCGACTTCAGAAACCTTAACCAGGCTTCCCTCCGGGACCACTATCCGCTTCCCCAAATCGACCAGATCCTACATATTGTTGCTGGAGCCCAGAGATTTTCACTTTTAGATGGATTTTCCGGCTACAACCAGATTTGGGTCAAAGACGAAGACCAGGGATAAGACGGCGTTTACCACGAAGTGGGGGACGTTCGCCTATCGCCGCATGCCGTTTGGCTTATCCAATGCTGGTGCCACGTTCCAAAGGGCCATGGACTTGGCCTTCCGAGAGCTGCTCAATAAAATTATTGTCATCTACCTCGATGACATGACTGTTTTCTCTCACCAACGAGAAGATCATGTTTCGCACCTACGGCAGATATTTGAGAGTTGTCGAGAATTCGGCATTTCTATCAACCCGAAGAAGTCTGTCTTCGCGGTAAAGGAAGGAAAGCTGCTGGGACATGTCATCTCCGAGGAAGGCCTCGCCATTGACCCTGACAGAGCGGAGGCCCTCGTTCGCTTGCCAGCCCCCATCGACAAAAAAGGGCTGCAGTCCTTCTTCGGTCAGATTAACTTTGTGCGGAAGTTCATCCCGGACTTCGCACAGGTGATCAAGCCCATGGCCGAACTGCTCAAGAAAGACACACCTTACGAATGGACCGATGAGAGAGAGCAAGCCTTCGAGGAGATCAAGGCCCGAATTGCACAAGCTCCGGTGTTGACCAACCCGGACTACTCCAAGGACTTCATCCTGTATGCAAGTGGGAGAACCCGAAAGTTACGCCGCAGTCCTGACTCAGAAGGGAGACGACGGTGAGGAGCGCCCCATAGCGTTCTCCGAGCCAAGTCATCTTGCCGCATGAAGAAAAGTACAATTTTATAGAGCGGCAAGTTCATGCTGTCATGAAGTCCCTTCGAAAGTTCAGGCACTTTGTCTCCCAGAGCAAGACCACTGTTTTTGTGATTCACCCGGATGTTCGAAGTTTCATTTTGCAAGGAGAACCGGGTCACAAGAGAGCGGGATGGATTGCCAAGATCCAGGAGTTCGACATCGAAGTGCGGCCCACCAAGCTTATCAGAGGCCGAGCCTTGTGTCAGGAATTGGCCCGAAGCGCTGTAGCCGGCATCTCCGCCTGTAAGTGGGAGGACACAACGACACGCATCTACCTAGCCGACTCCTTATCGGAGGGGAGTGATTGGACAGATGAACTGGTGAGATTCTTCTGCACCGGAAGATGTCCCGATCACCTGAACGCCTCACAACGAAGGAGATTTCGGCCAGGTGCACTCAAGTACACTCTTCGCCCCGAGGGGCTTTACTTCATAAACATTGACGGCATCCTGTTGCGGTGCGTCAGAAAATCCGACCAGCCTAGGGTCCTCGGAGAATTTCATTCCGGGATGCCTGGGGGTCACCATTCTTCAAGGCCAACGGCCTTAAAAATAATAAGGGCTGGGTACTATTGGCCCACTCTGTTTGCAGACGCGCATGCGGTCCGCGCTAAATGTGATCAATGCCAAAGGTTTGCTGGCCGAAACGTAAAAGCACCCCCGCCCCTTCAACCGATTCAAGCCGAGACTCCGTTCCAAAGAATGGGGTTTAGACTTTATTGGGGTGATTTCTCCTAACTCCTCTCGCCGGCCATAAGTTTATTCTTACAGCTACCGACTATTTCACGCGGTGGACAGAGGCGATCCCGACCAAAAACGCTGACCAAGAAACGGTCATCAGGTTCATTGAGAGCCTGATTACCCGCTTCGGGGTTCCAGAGTCAATTGTGACAGACAACGGTCCGGGATTTGTAGGCGCTGTACTCACGGAGTACACCGGCAGACTTGGCATCTATCACAAGATGTCTTCTAATTACTACCCGCAGGGGAACGGCCTTGCCGAGTCCACTAACAAGAACCTCCTGAAGATCATCCGGAGGACCATTGACAGAAACAAGCGGACTTGGCACTTGCTCCTGAACCGGGCGCTATGGGCGGACAGAGTTGCATTCAAGAAATCCCTCAGAACGTCCCCCTATGCGCTCGTCTATGGCAAAGAGGCTGTCATGCCATCGCACATTGAGATCCCTGCCCTGTGGATGATTGACGAAGACAGGAGCAGCGGAGACCCGGTGGACGACAGACTGTGCCAACTCCTGCAGTTGGAAGAAGACAGAGAAAGTGCATACCAGGCCTTCGCGGATCACATTGCAGCCACTCAAGGCTGGTTTGCCAAAGGCACCACTGCCCGAGTTTTCGAAATCGGGGACCTGGTGCTGAAGTGGGACTCATACAAAGCAAAGCCGGGTAATCACGGGAAGTTTGATGCTCTCTGGGAGGGCCCTTATCAGATTGCCCGGGTGAACCAGTTCAATGCCTACATACTGCGGGATATGGAGGGTCAGCTCCTGCCTATCCCTGTTAACGGGTTCCACTTGAAACTTTACCGCTGTTAAAAGGCGCCCGAGTGGCCCTTCCTTGTAAAAAATTTTCCTTATGCTTTTTATTTCCCAGCATGTACAGTTTCCAGTTTTCAGCTTTTAAATTGTTTTTATTCTTATTTGAGCTTAACTGTGGCATGGGAGAGAGAGACAGACTTCGCAGCGAAGTCTGTCGTCGCCCCTCAGGAAGGGCGAAGTTCGGCTGTGCAAAGGAAGAAAATAAGCAAAGAATGCAGGGAAAAGAAAAGAAAAAATTGACTAAGTGTTGGCCGAAGCCCGACTTCGCAGCGAAGTCGGACTTCGGCCCAGCCAAATTGCGAAGTCCGATCAAGGGAGAATGCTAAAGCACACAAAAGACAAGCTCCGCTCAGCCTTGAGCGAAGACTGACTTCGCACGCGAAGTCCGACTTCGGCCGGCTTCCGTGCGAAGTACGCACTGCGCACTCTTTCCGTGCGAAGTACGCACTGCGCGCAACTTTTGCGCGAAGTGCGAACTTCGCGCGAAGTTCGCACTTCGCCCCAAATTCGGGCGAAGTCCGAACCCGCCTCAACGCACGCGCTGCGCAGCCCAGTTCAGTCTAAAGAGCAGAAAAGAGTTTAAGTGCTGGCCAAAGTCCAAAGGTGGCAAGGAAACCAGAACGCGCTCACCCCTTGAGCACAGCGAAGAAAAGAAGGAGGAACAATGCAGCGCGCGCTTCGCGCGAAGTTCGAACTTCGCCCGAAATTCGGGCGAAGTCGGGACGCGCCCAACTTTGGGCGAAGTCCGACCCCGCCTTGTAATCCGTGCCAGCTTGCGTGAAGTTTAAAAAACGAATAAAATATTCAAAAAAGGTCCCAAGCTGGGCCCAAGGCGCGTTGCAACCATTCCAAAATAGGTTTCCGCACCAATGGTCCTTCCTTGAGCAGTGTGCCCGGTTGGTGGCAGCGACGTCAGCCATGGTGCAGCACTCGAGACAGAATTAATGATTGCACGTTCCTCAACGAAGGTGCAACAAAAGAGGCTTGGCACGTCTGCCGGAGCGCACTTTTTCCAAACATTCTCCTGCGCAGCCATCTAAGAACCTTAACTCAGCCGACCTACCCCCTCCCGCGCGACATTTATGGCGCCGTCTTTATCTAGAAAAGGGGGTCAAATGTTTTTAAACATTCCGGACTATGCAGATTATTCCTCGGACAAAGGCAAATTATTCCCCGTGACAGCGAAATCTGCTGCAGACGTCTTGAACTTGCAATTATTGCTGATTCGGAGAGATGGACAAAGGAAAGATGCCAGTGTCAGCGCAGTCCAGCGAAAGTGGCGAACCAAAGGAGTTACCGCGGCCGGGCGTTTTCAGGAGTGAAACCCCGCCAAAAAAAAGGTCAAAGTCCCGGACGAAGAAAGTACAGCGTGGGCAAGCCCCACCACCTCCGGTGAATTATTTGTCGGGATACAAGGACGGCTCCTTTTCGATGAGCCTGGCGAAGCTGCGGGCAAATGTGGAGAGCTGGGCAGACAAAGTTTCGCCCTCCCACCATTTCGGAGCGGCGTACAAATCCAATCTGCTCAAATTCTTGTGCCCTCCACCCACCAATGCCCGGAGCTGGTAGACCTAATTGTCAGACACTATAGACCAGCTACCCGGCAAATTTGCAGCTCCAGCGGTAAACCCTTGTTCGCACTGCGCAGGGAGACTGTCCAGCCGGCTTTCACGCCAGGGTTGGAGTATGACTCCAACGCCATTCTCAGAAAGATAAATTTGGGCGAGCAGGCGAGACGTTTCATGCCAACCAAACGGATGAGGGATTTCCTCAATTCAGAGCTGAACGCCCCGCTTGTGGCTGGACAGTGGCCAACTGGCCCCATGCCCTTGACACAGTTTCAGAGCAAGTACTTGTACACTATTTTGGCATCTATTCTTGGCTGCGATTCTGATGAGTTGGTACATCCGTACCAGCTAGCGCTGGCAGAATGTCTCCTATGTGGAGAATCCTACGAGCCAGCAGCACAGAGAAGTGGGAAGCGTCCCATCTCCTTCGATTGGGCAGACTGGCTGGCATATGCCATTCATTCCAGCCTGTTCAAGATTCAGAAGAAGCAGTCCACCGACTTTCGTTTCAGTTCTGTTCTAGCCTGGCTTTGTTTGTACCATCTGCATCCCCAAATGCCGATCCTGAACCTGAAGAAGGTCAACGAGAGGGGAGAACCACAGCCCGTCTATAACTGGACGGATGACTTATACCGGAAAGGGTCCTACTACAAGTTCAACATCAACTTTCTGGGATTCGTCATGTCAGTCTTCACCGAAAGCGAGATCCCCCGTCCCCCGAGAGAAATGACGAGCGCTTTGATAAATCAGAAGCTCGGGGACGTTTTCAGACTGACGCAGGGAATTGTGGTCAGAATCTACGGATTCAAGGGCAAACCCCATTTGCTGCCCTATTGGTGCTCGGAGCACCTGTTCGGGATGGAGGTTGCCCGACAAATGGACTATGTTGAAGAGGAGTTCGGCCTAGGAAAGAAGAGAGGACAGATTTTTCAATACCCTCTTTCCTGGGCAAATGTTGAGATTTTTGAGGTAGGACAGCATGTCTACCTAGAGCAAGAGCTTTCCCGATTTGGCTCTGGTTTTGTTGCCACAGTCACTGGAAGTATGACCCGTATGGAATAAGGGGGAAAGTTTGCGCATCTCTCGCCCCCGGCGGATATAACCGAAGATAGATGCGATGTGGTTCATGTGGATCTTGACTGGGAAATAGAATTGATGGAAGCTTCTCCTCCCTGGCAGGATTTTTACTGCGAGGAGGTGACATATGACCCCAAGCGAAACCCGGACCACCATTTCTCATCTCCAGGATTCAAAAAATTTCTATCCAAGATAACAAGCCTTAACTGGTCTAAGGAAAAGATTACTGAATGGTCGGAAGATGAGATGCCGCACGCAAAGACGACAAATCAACAAGGAGAAACCCGGCCGTAGATGACGACTTTTCGGTTCTCTATGACCAACATCATGACAGCTGGCGGCCGTTCGCATATCAAGGTTACGTTCCCCGAGGTCCCTTTGAAGATTATAAAGGAGGGTCTCCTCCCAAACAGTTGTACACTTCGGCAACTACCAGCGTGGGCCCAGCAGACTTCCAGGCAAATCCAATGCAGCCCGTGGCTTCCAAGGCGGCGCCTCAGAAGGCGAAAGAGTTAGTCGAAGCAGCGCCCGAGGCAGTCCCTCAGGCACGAAAAGCGCCAGCGCCGCCACAGAGCAGACCGGTTGCGGCAGACCTTCTGCAAGTCAAACCCCGGTACAAGTTCACCGTGGGAGCCTCAACGCCTGCTGCACCTGCTTCATCTCCTTCCCCTGATCCAACCGTTATTCCAGAAGAAAAGAAGCGGAGGAGAGTTGAGAAAATCAGGCGACCTAGCCTGATAGTGCAGCAACCAGTTGCAGAGCCGCAGCCGCGTCCTGCCGCCGCAGAGGCAGTTCCTCTGGGCAGTCCCAAGCCAGCCGCCGAGACCAGAAGCGAAGACATCCATTCGGCATCGGCTCAGGCGGAGCCCGCAGGTACGTTTGCTGCCCCTGTCTCTTTAGTCTCACCAAGTCCTACTCCCACTCCGTCTCCCGCTCAATCCGAGCAAGTCATGGCCGCATCCCCCTCCCCGTCTCCGCGTCCTTCTAGCGGCCCCCATTCTTTTGATCAGTTTGCTCAGAACCCTAACGTTTCTCTTTCTCTGAGCACAACTCCAAACCCTTCGCCTGAGGTTAGTGCTGAGGCTGTCCGTTCACCGTCACATCCTCCGTCTCAGCCGCTTCAAACCCTTGCAGTGTCAACCATTCCCATCTCCATTTCCCGGTCGCCCCCACAAGCGGCCGATTCTTCCAAGGTCCGTCCGGTTCCTCCTGATCCCATTCCCGCAGGAGAGACGTCTCAGCAGAACCCTAGGCTGGGGGAACCAGATTTCATGGACGACCTCCAGAATACAGACGACTTGCCTCTGGCAACGAGGGTTGTAGAGTATTCTGTCTCTTTCCTCCAAGACCTGAAGCGGAGGAGACATGAAGAGATAGCCGCCCCGGCAAAACGCGCAAAGTATGATTTCGGGAGGAGAGTGATTACAACAGAGAAGATAATCCCGAAAGTAAAGAAACCTCTCCGGGAAATGACCAGGGCGGACTATGAGCTCCAGACAAAGGAGAAAAGCTTTGACGACATTAACAAGCAGTATCAGATTCAGTCGATAATGCGCAAAGCTGACAGTCTCTTTGTCAAAAGTCTGGAGGAGCAGGAAGAGCTTTTCGGGTTGCAGGATAAAGTAAGGCAGCTTGAAGAGGACCTGTCTAGGTCCACTGAGCAGCTGGAAGCGGCGCGGCGAGAAACAGATGAACTCAAAGCCCAGCTGGCCGCTTCTCAGCAACAAGCCGCAACCGAAAAGCAAGCAGCCTCGGAGCAGATTTCTCAGCTCCAGGAGTCTTTGAAGCAGGCGCAGTCGCAACTTGCAGAGAGAGCATCTCAAGCGACGGTCTTTTCAAAGACAAAGGTTAAGGAGATGCGGGCTGGTTTGCTGCGGGAATGCAAGCCCCACACCTTCAAGGCGATGGCAGTTCTGGATTTCGCATCCAGAATTCAAGAAGTTTCTGCCCAGGGAAAGCCTGTGGTAGAGGAGGCCGAGCGCCGTGCGAAGCAATGGCCGGACCTCGGCGGTAAATCTTCGGGAGCGCGAGTGCAACGGCCTCCATTTTTCTCCCGTGTCCTCATTCGCTGCAGAATGGGCAGGTGCAAGGGTGACCTTGCACAAATATTTCAAAAAATTTGAAGAGGTGAGAGTGGCTAGACGAATGCTAGACGCATTCACGCATGAAAGAGACATTTGTTTGGCCCCCTTTCACGCTCTTTCAGAACTTGGGTGCCCAGGTTTTGTTGAAAATGGCGAGCTTCTCACCCTAGATCGGGTAAAAAAGAATTGGCAGTCCTTCGAAGCAGATACAGCTGACATTGATAGCTGGACTGAGCCAATTCAAGACAGTCAGGTCACTCAGATGGTGGTCAAATATTCCAAGATCAGCTCCTACTTCCAGGAGTTAGAAAAAAGATACCTCACCATCGACCTGCACGCGGTCGCTGCTTTCCACGCAGCATTAGAAGATGCAGCTGACCGCCGGCCGTTTGAAGCAGAAGCTTGGCGCCCAGCCAAGGAGGCATACACTCGCATCTGCGAGGTAGAAGCACGAGATGGAGAGTTTTCGGAAGGCGACTCTGAGGAGGCAACTGACAAAGATGAATCTGAAGAACAGTTGCCGCAAGGAGAACAGTTAGGGCAGCAAAAGGCAGGGGAGGCAAGTTCCTCTGCACCCAAAGGATGAAGGCATGGATTCTTTGCGCCGAGGCGAGCTCGACACCCCGCGAGCCGCCAGAAATGTTGTCACATTTTGCACGGGGTGCAATGTCTTCAGTGTTGTAACAGTGTTGCTCTTCTTTTCCCTCTTCCTCCATTTTCCTTCCTTCTTCTCTCCCTTTCCTTTTCTTTCCCGCATTCTCTTTCTTTCCCCCTTTTTGGAGTTCCCCGCTTAATTTTTCAACTTCCAGCAAGTCACCTGAAAAATGGCTAAGTCTGGGTGCGAAGTACGCACTTCGCCCAGTTTTGGTGCGAAGTACGCACTTCGCCCAGTTTTGGTGCGAAGTTCGCACTTCGCTCCTCTTCTGGGCGCACCTTGTAACTGGCAGACTGGCAGGCTGACAAAAGAGAAATCAAGTGCTGGAGCAAGTCCGTACGGCGGCAGACATCAGTTTTCGCCTGTGCGCATTCCGACTTCACACCGAAGTCGGAGTGCGCCCTTGACAGGTGCGCAGTAGGGAACAAACCCGGAATTTGACCAAGGCATGAAGGCCTTCCCTACTGCACTGTTTTTTGCCTGCGCATCCCGAGGTGCTCCGATCCCAAGCGAAGATGGACAGACTGCCCTCCAAGGCAGACACGTGTCAAACAACATCATCCATCATCTGACAAGTGTCCAGCTTCGGGATTAGAGCCGAAACGTGCCGAGCAAAAGGACAAGCATGGGCTGCACCGCCTGTGCCAGTAGCCTCATTCAAAGCTGATCTGAGGTTCTACCTGCTCCAGCTACCCGCATCACTGCCAGATTGGAGTTCCGCCCAGCGCACCTCCATGTAGCTTTCCAGCTTCCAGGAGGACCATTCTGCGGGTACAATCCGGTCCGACAAAAGGTCAGCATTTGCAGCTCTTTCGCCGCTTTTGTCGCCTTATGTTTGATTGGGACCTTGTGCCCATTAATGTAACGGGAGGGACTCGGGCTATAAAAGCCCATCATGAATTCATTGTAAAGGGTGGAAAGGGGAATGTCTGTTAGGGAACTACTGTGCTTATTGTAACCGTGCTTCTGCTTATGAATATAATCTGTATGCCTGGTTCTGTTCTGCTGTCTTTATTCTTTTATGCTGTCTTTCATTATATGCCTTAGGCTAACCTGTCACGGCTTGTTGATTCATTTCAGCATTTGGTGAGCAGGTCCCTCTAGCATTGCTTGTTTAAAGCACCCTCTGTATTTCATTAATTTAAAGCATATATAGAATAGATGCGGTAGCAGTTCCATCAGTTATGTGTTTTGTTGCTGGTCCGTATCTGGTGATTGATGCGATCCCGTACTGTTAGTTCCTTGTAGGGAATGTCTGTTAGGGAGCCATTGAAGCTGTGCGGTTAAATTCTCTACATAAACACATATACCGGCTCGATATCTCTAAGTCTCGCTTTCTACTCATGTTAGTGTACGTATCTGGTAAACCGGTGCATTGCCATGCTCGTTAGTTCCTTGTAGGGAATGTTTGCTAGGGGATCATTGGAGCTGTGCATACACTGCATGAGTATCGGAAGTACACATAGTTTTTGCAGCTCCTGTCATGCTCTATGTTTATAATGCAGTAAGTAGCGGTAATTAGTATGTTCCCGCATCGTTAGTTCCCCCCACCAACATCTCGGACATATTTGTAATTTCTTTCCGTACATTTGTCCCCTTTCTGTACATTTATCTCTTTCCTGTACTCTTAGCTTAAATCAGAAAACCCCCCCCAAGGAGCCGGCCTTCTCCGGAGATTGGCTCGGAAGGCATCTCTTCCTTCCGGCCTTTCATGCTGGTGGGCGAATCTGGGCGCATTAACCCAAAATCCTTTCCTCATGGCAGATTCGTAACCAACGGTGACATTTCCCCAAGATACCAAATATGCGCCGACATCCCCCCAAATCATGACTTTGGAGAGTCCAAGATTCAACACAATGGCAATGGCTAAAGCAAGTGAAGAAACACACAGTCCAAATACTTGGAAGCTGTACCAAAGAAAGTTCACTTGAAGCTGGTCTGGCATAAGAGGCTGCAGGAAGTAATAATCATGGAGATGTATCTATGTCAGAATGATAGGATTGGATTGGGACTAGAGAACACTATTGAATAACTATTAAAGTGTTGGCCAGTTCCTGATTCAAGCATTAATACTACTCACTATCCAATTATGTCAAATGAAATTACTGAAACCTGAGATTGATAAGAATTGGCAAAAAAAATAATGATCAGAAAGGGTAGTAAAACTTGCACTTGCCATTCATTGATAAATATTTGGATTGGTCATGAAAACGAGAAGTGCACTTTGAAAGCAAAAAACAAACATCTGTTGAAATTATTATTGCATTTACTTTTACTGCAAAGGTAATTGTGTTAAAAAACCAGGAATCATGAATTGATATTGGCAATTTGCATACCTGGTAGTAGTTACGAAAAGCAGCCAAGTCAAAAAGTGCTTGCTTGGAAGAAAGATATTGTAGATTATCTGTTCTCAAATCCTTGAATGGAGAACTCTTTCCATAATACCTGTGCTCAAGGGAGACCACAGCAGCACCAAACTTCTTTGCTAAAACCTGCAGGAGCAAATACTAAGATTAATATCTGCACTAAGCAATGATTTTGATACTAAAATACCAAGGGAAGGAAGTAATGCGAGGGAAAACTAGCATGTTTAACTTTTACACCAACTGATAGTATGAAGTCTACAATTGAAATCTGACCCTTGCAGTTGAATAAAAAAATTCATACCTGATTCTACTTCAAAAGTTGAATGTTTCCTGTCCCTAATGTTACAAGACCATCTTATTGTTATTGTACTATTTAGAGGTGGCTCTTGCTTATAAGATCATGAATCTAAGGAATAAGAAATAATGCCGTAGGCTACAGTCAAAATGACAACTACTCCTATGGCCAGCTCATAAAATCTTAAACAAACATTAAATGTTTTTCAATTGTTAGGCAAAGAACCATGTGTATTCTGGTCAAGTTCTTCTTTGAGCACTTTCCAATTAAGCTGTTTGTTTACAGTCATCATTTTCATTGCAGAGAGAAAACAATCAAGATAGTTTATCAACTGTTTATTCATTACTTAAAAATGGCTTGATAGAAAACCAAACTTTTTTGGCCCCCCCCAAAAAAAGAAACTACCCAGACAAAGCCAGTCATTGACACCCAAGTAAAAAATGCAGATTTTGGACTTTAAGTTCACTACTATTAGCGGGGTTACAATGATACAGGCCAAATCACGGTCAAAAGCAAATTAGGAAACAAAGAAACTAAGTGGCACAATAAGCAAGCCTCTATATATCCCTTGTTGAAGTTATTAACTACCATCATTACAAAAGGCTTTATACAAAAAGTAACTCTGCGCTATTTCTATGCACTATTAAAAAGGATCAATCTGCTCTAGAAAGAGGTGCTCATAAGTGAAAGTACATTTCTGATGGTCAAGAAGGCTAGGTATCAGTCTTAGATGCCTAGTGACTAAGTTGAAAAAGGCCCAACACTCAACAAAAGTTCACTGGTATGTTTATTACCAACCTGAAGTGGAATTGATGCTGGCAGAAAGCCAATGCCAGTATTCGAAGGAGTGTGAAAGAGCATAAAAGGGGAATATCCTGTGTCTTGAATTCTAATTTCCCATTGACAATTTTGGAATGTGCTATTTATTGCATATCATTCCTTTCCTTCCTGTTGTTTTGACTTGTCTTGCAGTTCCTATATATGACAGAAAAACAAATTCTGTGAGATGGGTGAATGTTTAATATCCTCTTATTTGATAAGACAATAGTGTTATCATAAGTTGGTATAAGTCTGAAGAGCTTGTGATGTTAGAATATATTATTAAACATTATATATATTGAAAGGGTCAAATGCTCCAATGGTCAAAGTCATTGATCCAGTAAAGTGTCAAATGTATGCAAGTCACAGGGGGACTATGGTAGGACCCTTGTACAGGTCAAAGGTCATAAACCAAGTTGATAAATAGAGATTCATTTATCCACGTAAAGTTCAAACTGAGTGCACTGCATGTCTTCCTGCAGGAAGTGTCTAGGCAAAATTCTTTTGCTTCTTCTCATTTCATGGTGTACTATTTTGTTGCTTTTAAATGTATTTCTGCAATGTCAATTGATACTCCTGATCAAAATTGGGATGGTATTAAGCAGATAATAATTTTCCCAGCACTTCTAAGAGTAGAAGAAAAAGGCAGCTAGGGAGGAAGAACTCAAGAGACAATCAATGCCATAACAAGCTATAGATGAAGGTTGCGAGGACGTATAAAGATTTTTCTGGTGCAATCTGCCAGTGAAAAATGGAATGGAGATGCAGACATCATAAGATGCTGAGCCAACGATGAATAGATGCCACTGTATGTAGGGTTTAAAAGGATGATATCACAATTTTGCAGGGATGCAATGAAGACTCGCCAAACTATTACGTGATGTAAGAAAGGGTTATGATCCTCTCGCGACTGTATAAATATAACTTAGCTTTGCTGCATTTGAACCACATAGATTCAAAAATATATTTTAACTTCAGTTGGCATTTGGCATCTAGTCATAGAATTGGAGGTATGTTTCAGGTTCATATATGAGCCTCTATGCTGTTAAGAACATCCCCATGATGACATTTGGAATATAGTTATGCAGTTGTATGTATGATTTTAGATTCATGTATGAGTCTTTTTGCTGTTTAGAACATTACCCCTATGTAATTAAATATTGATGAACCCAACAGTGAGATAAAAAAAAAACATGTCTGTCAATTTCGAGTACAGACTGAAAGAGTAATCAATGGAACCAGCAGTTCCTACCCAGGAAAAGAACATACCAAATCCATGAGTTGTTCAAACATCAGTTCAATAGGAAAAAAAACATTCCCAAGACATCAACATAAATCAGATACCCATCTTAGAAGTAGATATTTTGGGAGTCTCTTGGGTCTACCCAACTTGGCCAGTTGTCCATGTAAGGAAGACCCATTTGCAGGGTACGAAACAAACCTAACTGCCACAGAGAAACAAGGTTGATTGTTGATATCCACAAGAAGTTATCTTCACGTGGAGCTGCTACCCTCCATTGGCGGCACTATATGTACACCGTCCAATATGGTCTAGAGCATAGTTGAGAAAATCAGAATCGGCATGGGAAAGAATGGGGTAAATCGAGAATTGGCAAAAATCACTGATTTTTTCAAAAATTGCGATTTTTTGGGAAAAAAGGGGCAAAAATCGAGATTCCGACGCAATTTGAATTAGCAACCCTGCTGAATCGGAAAAATTCGGATCGGATCAGGATTAAACCGGGCTTTTCATAACTATGTTCTAGAGCATCAGTCAGTCATTAATGTACACTCAACTAGGCCATATTCCCCATAGCTTAAATAAGACCCCCCTCATTCATTTGGAGGAGATACACACACACACACATGGGAGACATTGTATATGTCAGAGAGAGTCCATTGTAGTTGCATTGTGTATGCCAGGAGAGATAGTGTAGAGTGCATTGGAGGTATTTTGCACAGGATCAGATACTGTGTATGTAAGAGAATGTTGTAACAGGCTATCATTAATGCAATATCTGTTCATACTTCTTCATCATTTGCTATTGCTATTGTGTGTGATCTGCATGTATTGCTATTGATTGATTGCTGCAGTAGATTAGATTCAATCCTGTCATTTATATTATTTTCCAAGTTCTGCCATACAAGGTCGTATGGTAGTTACCAGGCCGTCCAGCATAGTTGCCAAGCCGTACAGTGCAGTTGCCAGGACATCAAGACCGATGGCAAGCAGTCTGGCTAGTGCCATCCGTCTGGAAGACTGTAGGCTGACTGATTCTCGGACTAGACGATCTGGAGTAGTGAACAAGGCCGTCAAAGACAAGGAGATGATGCAAGCCATACAGCTACATCACTAGATAGTTAATCTGTTAATCAAAATTGTTCCTCCAAGGGTGGAATACCACCACTATGCTACAATGCAACCTCTTTCTTCAAGGGTGTTTGGTGTTAGTGGCTCGCTCTTCCACCACCTGTTATTCCTATTTCTCATTTATTGTAGGTATTCTAGATCCAATTCACTGAAGTTATTTGGCCATCACTAAGGATTGTCACTGAATCACGCTAATCTCGCTACGATTTCGGTCATATTTGCTTATGTATTTCGTTTATTTTTGTGCACCTTTTACCAACACTAGTAGATTAGATTTGCTTTATTTCAGTTGGATTTGTGGGGAAGTGGCCCAAATCCGGAGGTTGAGAAGATTATTCCCTTCTCATCCCTTTGTTGAAACATGGTTTTGCAGGTGCAATTGTACAGACAATTCCGTAATTAAACAAGAACCAATAGCCAGTATATTGACCTCTAATAGCAAATTAGGAATAGAGCAAATGCAATTCAATGTGAGGCAAAACCACTAAATGCTTAAATCAAATCACAGATACCAAGCTAGTTGCCCTGCAAATAAATGCTAACCTAACATTATTTAGGGTGAAGTCAACTACAAGTCTACAACACCATAAAAACAAAAGCATGGTACAGTTAAATGAACAAAAAATTTGGAAAAGAAGAGCAGCATACTACGTGAAAGTCTCCTTTGTTGAGGATGAGCCACAATAACCAATCTATGTTGCAAGTTGCTAAGAAATCACACAATTTGAGCATGCCAAATTTACATGATCAACACTATTAAACCACCCTTGCTTATAATGTCCATTTAAAAATGCGTGCTAACAAATGCCACACGATGTGCATGCTGAATGTAGTTTGCTCTTTCATTTAATACCACACAAAGGTCACATACTTTGATGGTATGTGATTATTTAATGCATTATTACATGTTATCAAATCATCCTGAAACAGAAATTTATTAGATATACAATTGACCATAGAACATTGGTAGACATAATGCACCTTTTACTAATGTCCCCTGCATTTTTCTCATAACTCCTTTCTATACAACTATAAGAGTAGCAATCATATAGCCGTAAACTCCCTAGAAGTGGCAATAAGACCTAAAATGTCCCGCAGCCCAAAAACCACTTCCATCTTGTTTGTATATAACAACTTGAACAAGGGTGTAACTAACATATAGCTAATATAAAGTTATTTAAAAGATCAAATAAAAAGCAATAATTATATGCCTAGCATCTCAACAATATAAGCAACCAATAAATGTTCATATGCCTAGTTTCTCAAACCATATAAACAATCATAATAGAAGAAGAAGAAATACTAAAGTGGAGTGAAATTCCAACATAGGAATATGCCACTGGAAATAAAAAAGTATTTCCATGTCAAATATTAGAGTATTGAAGAAGTATTTAATAGTGAAATATTAAATCCATGTCAATTATGCAATAGAACATAGATAACTCTAGTTCAAGCAAACATTAGAAATACCAAAATGATCTCTTATTCTAAAAAACTTTGGTTGTTTAAGAGGAAATCTACTCACCGTAATGTAATCATTTACAATGCCATTGCATGAAGATTCACCACATAACTTTAAAGAAATACCAAACTGATCTCTTATTCTAAAAAAATTTGGTTGTTTAAGAGGAAATCTACTCACCGTAATGTAATCATTTACAATGCCATTGCATGAAGATTCACCACATAACTTTAAAAATATTGGTCCATCTGGCACTTGAAAGTAATCAAGGAACTCATAATACCGTTGGTTAAATTGGCGATGGTCCTGCAAATATAAAACAATAACACGCCAAATCTTTTCTTCAAAAACATATACTAGGAAAAACAAAATCTCATAAAATTATTGAAACAGTGCTGATAAAAATTTTATCCAGTTACACTAATATTTTGAAATATTTAAATATGGATAGAGATGAGAATTTAATAAATAGCACAATGCACAAATGCAACCAAATTCAAAAGTTGAAAAGCATTATCCTTCAATCTAGTGAGAGGATATATGCGTCCCCTTTGCCAAAAACAATGAGTATAAAGAACAACAGCTCCTTGATGCCTTTGCTACTCTTCTAATACTTTGACATAGTTTCAAGACTTGAACTTGGTTCGGACTCAGCATGCCTATTTTTTTTATGTGGACCTAGGCTCGGGGAAAAACATGGCAATTAAGAAAAAATATAGTAGATTTTACCCACCAAAACTCAACCAGGATCAAAATAACTTGGTTGGGGTCACTCGACTCGAACACTCTAGTACTTGCAAGCTGGATGAGAATTTAAAAACTATGCAAGTTTTTGGTCTACCCTCCTAAAGAGAAAAACTTCCTTTTCAAACGTCAATCCATAGACTTGGGTGACTAAACTAGTTTCAAGACTCGAACTCAATTCGAACTCAACACACCTTTTTTTGACCCAGACCCAAGCCCGAGAAAAAACTCTAACAAATTAGAAAAAATATATTAGATTTTACAATAAGAGACTCAGCAAGGATCAAACATACTTGGTTGGGGCCACTTGGCTTGGAAACTCTACTACTTGCAAACTTGGGGAGAGTTTGAAAACGATGCAAGACTTTGGTGTACCCTCCTAAATAGAAAAGCTTCCCTTTCAAACATCAAGCCATAGACTTGGATCTCTAAGCTAGATCCTTTGATGACATTCTCAACCATCCTACATTAGTGTTACTTATCCCTTCTATTTATTTTTTTACTCAAGTGACAAATGGAGGGTTATTCAGAAGCTATGCACCAATGAGGTTGGTGATGGAATCTCCAAATTGAGTTCCTCAAATATAGTCGGATTCACTTACTTTCCCATTAGCATACCTATTTAACAATGTTGTTTGCTTGGGTTTTCCCTCTTGGTCACACCATATTTTCCATCCCATCCACAAATCAGGGATGAGCTCAAATCCCATCCACTATAGGACAATAATGATTGGACACATGTTTTCCAAAGTCTTACGTAACAATTTTGGAGATGAAGCTTTCTAAAGCTTTGGAGCAGGGGGATCTTAGAGCAAGAGAGAAGCCATATTTCAAAGGAACTTTAAGACTATTGAACATATCTCCACTTTCCAAAATTGTTGAGGAGGCTCACTATTAATCTTCTACAGAATTTTGTTGTTTCATGGACTTTAGGAAGGCTTTTGACTTCCTATCAAAACATCTCCTCTTTCAGAAGTTACAAACTATCAATATCTCAAATTATTTAGTCATTAGTGTGCCAAGGATTTATAGTTGGTTTTGGTCATGTCCAGACTCCCTACAACCTCTTAGACTTAAGGGTTATCATTGGGATCAAGCAAGGTTGTCCTATCTTGTCAAATTGTTCTAGTATTTGAATTGATGAGCTTGAGGATTTTCTTTGACAACACGATGATGGTGGCATATTACACTATAAAATGATTGCTATAATGTTGTTTTGCAAACAAAGTTGTCTTGCTCTTTAAATATCCTAATAACTTACAAAGACAACTTAATGCTTTTGTTCACTTGTAAAAGCTTAAACAGTTTATTGTTAACCTTAGCAAAACTAAGATCATGGTTTTAATGCTTTCTAGGATGCTCTTTCCAAGTTTTAATTCTTCACAAGGGGGAGCCTATAAAGATTACAACTCATACCTATTTGGCAGTCCAATTCACTGGCCCATCCTTTACTCTAAAGCTGACCACATAGTCACACCTTTACCAGGGATATGCGTCACCATCTATTATTAAGCATCAATGCCTTCAAATCCATTTCTAAAATACATCCTCAAAGATATGCCTCCTTGACACAATCACTAAACCTAAACCTCTTTATGGTTCCAATTTTGAGGTCCTTATTTGGCATGTACAAACTATGCTTGTGCTAAGATCATTCGAACTCTTATTCTCGAATATAACTTCATTGCAAATAGATGATTCCAACAACTATTGTTCGTGCCAAGTTTAAAGCTCAACCCTCCAACCTAAGAGTTTCTTAAGGCTCATGTTTTACATTCATAGATTCCCTGCCATGGGAGATTCAACATTTGGAGAATGAGATTTCCTTAGCATCTTGTTCTTCAAATAGGATTGCATCATCAAGTCCCATTGTGCAGCAACATTGTTGGTCTTTTGAGATCAATCTACTCCCTTAGTCTATTTAACATCTCTATCAATTAATTACTGCCATATTTATCAATAATATATACAGGTCACTTGGGCCCCCCCCCATTGTAACCACTCAACTCCACAATGACTTTCTATTATCGAGCACTTCTTCCAAATTATTGATTGTCTCCTCTTGCAATCGAACTAACCCCATCAATCACTAGTCAAATGGCCCAAGGATTTCAATCAAACTACTGAAAATTTGTTCACATTAATCTCGATTAAAACAAAACCATATATGCGATGGTGATAAGACTTTATTGTCTCTGCACTACACAAGAAGTGGAGATCAAGAAGCACTTCATTTCTAGATGCCTTAAATTTACTATACTACATGGAACTTACCACTATTTATATAAAGACTGCGGGGGTTCACTTTCCACATTTTTTTGCAATCGTGACCAAAGGTGCCTATTGCTTTTCCTTTGAGAGGTTCCCACTTTCAAATGCAAGGCCCATCAAGGGACCTCTAGACCGATCAAACAAATTACCTCCTCATTTCAATCCATAGTTACGAAAATCGGCTCAAAATCGCGTTTCGAATTGGAGAATCGCAATTTTGAGAAAATCTGATTAAATCGGGTGGGAATTAGCTTTATTCAAAAAATCACCGATTTTTTCAAATAAATCGGCTCAAAGTCGAAATCGCGATTTTTTCAAAAAATCTTGATTTTCTAGCGAAAAAATCGCCCGCAGCTGCACACGTAGAGGAAAAGGCATAAATAGTGGTTTTTTTTTAAATTTTCTCTCATTTTTCTTCCTCCAAGCTTGAGAGAGAGGTCTACCCACCTACTACCACACCAAGCAAAACCCTAAAACGCATCCAAACAACGAATTTGTGGAAGTTTGAAGGAATCCGGTAGTCACCAACAACCACCAAACAGCAGATTGTTTTGGAGTTTGAAGGATCCCAACAGCTACCAACAACCACCAACATCTAGGAATCTACCCAAAGGATTCATTTAAGGTAAGCAAACTCATTTTTTTTTCTTTTTCTTTTATTCTATTGAATCTTATTCCAAATTTTCAAGCATTTTTTTTCCAAGTCTAAAACCAAATGCAACAAAGTTCAAACTAGGGTTTCCAGTTTAGGGTTTTTTTAAGTAATTCTTTGTTGTTATTTGTTGCCTGAAAGATGAAACATGCATGCAAGTCTATATTTTTAGTTTTCAATGTTTAAAGTTTAGAGTCTTAGACTTCAAACTAGGGTTTGGGTTTTTTTTTTTTTTTTTTTTTTTTAATTAATTGTTTGCTTGATATTTGTTGTCTAAAATTTGTATGCAAGTGCATGTTTTCGGCTGCCAACATTTAAAGTTTCAAACTAGGGTTTAGGGTTTAGTTTTTTTTTTTTAAAGATTGTTTATTGTTACTTGCTGCCAAAAATATGTATGCAAGTCCATCTTTTCAGCGTTGCAGTTGCACTACAATTTTAAACCTCAAGTTCAAAGTTCAAAGTTCAAACTAGGGTGTAGGGTTTTTTTTTCTTTTTTGTATGTAATTGTTTGTTGTTATTTGTTATTATGTGCAGCCACAAGAAAATGTCAGGGAAAAAAGATAGTTTCGAGGGAAGAAAGTAGAGAGGGGAGGGCTCTGGTCCCTCCCCTGCTCCCCCTCCCCTGGCTCCTGGTTCTTGCCCAGTCCCTGGATCAACCCAGGTCATCCCTCCCTAGGAGTGGTTGTTTGCAGATGATCTCCTGAGGGGAGATCCTTCTCCACTTTCTGCGCCCCTCCCAGCCGGCTAGGGTTTCCTTGGTTGTTTTTTCGGCCTGGTGCTTCCCAGGGATCCCTTCCCTTTTTCCCTCAGGCTTCCCCCTGGGGTTTTTTGCAGGTTATTCGCGTGGATCTGGTCCCCTGCATTTCTCTGAGCGGTGGAGGTGATGGTTTAGGGTTTTGACAGCTTCCTGGGGTCTCCCTTGAGGTCCTCACAGCTTTGGGGGTGGTCTGGGGGGGCCTCTTTCTCCCTTTGCTTGTGAATCCTCGGCGGGATCCTGTGGCTGCTGTTATTCCCACGTGGAGGCTTCTTCGTGCTGGTTCTGCTCCTTGGTGGACACCCTGGGCATCTAGTTTGGCCTTGGGGGGGCTTTTCTCTGCCTGGGCTGTTCCCATTCCCAGTCCCAGTTCCCTGAAGCTGCTTCTGTGCTTGGACGGGATTCTTGGTCCCTGCTGCTGGGTTTCCTTTGTTTTCTGCTGCATGTTTCATTCTTGGGGGGGTCTGATCTATGCACGCAGACCATAGATCCCACATGTTTGGCTCCTATGGATCCCATCCCTGTGATTGTTTTCCTCTTCCCGCTCGGGATTCCCAGTCCCTGGATCCCTGGTCCCTTAACCTGCTTTTTTCTTACTGTCTTCCCGGGGCGGGATTCACGTGGTGCAGCTTTCTGGTCGCTTCCCGCTGGGCTGGATCTCCTCTGTGCTGGCTTTCGGCTTCCTGCAGGGCGGGATCCCCCTGTCTCTGGGCGGGATGGTCTCTCGCTGAACGGAATGTTTTCCCGCTGGGCGGGATGGTTTCTCCACAGGGCGGAATCCGCCAATTCCGCTGGTTTTCCCGCAGGGCGGGATTTTCTCTTTTCTGCTGGTTTCCCGGATGGCGGGATTTTCCTGGGGGAGTTTTTTTTTTTTTTTTTTTTGAAGCTTTCCGTTGGGCGGTATCTTCTCTTAGATGGGTTTCAGCTGCTTCCCGCTAGGCGGGACTCTCTTTGGTGGTTTTTGACTGCTTCCCGCGAGGCGGGATTTTATTGTAACGGTTTTTCTCTGCTTCCTGCTGGGTGGGATCTACTCGATGGTGGTTTTCGGCTACTCCCCGCTGGGCGGGATCTCCAAAACTACTTTCTTTCAAATTTGGTTGTTTCCCGCTGAGAGGGATTGTTTCATGCTTTATGTTCCCGCTGGGCGGGATTTCTATTGTGGTTTTCAGTTTCAAGGGATTGATGCCCTAGGCCCATCGCTTATGTAATTAGGTTTTGGGATCCTTTTTAAAACCCGCTGTAAATACAATCACTACTTACCAAAAAAAAAAAAAAAAATGTCAGAGAAAAAAGATATAGCATGGAAGTATGGAGTAGAACAAGAAGAGAGAGGAAAAATTCTTTGCAAATTTTGTAATACTTTTATACATGGTGGAGTATATCGCTGCAAATTTCATTTGGCAAGGAAACCAGGTGAGAATGTTAGATTATGCCCAAATGTGCCAATTGACTTTGAGAGAGAATGTATGGCAGTTATCATTGGAAAAGTGGAGAAAAAAGAGATAAAGAAAAGAACATTTGAAGCCATTTCACCCCCCTCTTCTCAGCCTCATACAACTACTAGTGGGAACAACACCTTTGGGCACAGGATTTAGGCCGCCAACTTATGATGACATTTGGGGCCCTCTCCTTTGTGAATGCATGGATGACATTGAGGTTATTCTTGAGGAGCAGCGCAGGGTGTGGAGCACTAACGATTGCACTATCATGTCTGATGGGTGGACCAATGGCAGGGGAAGAACCTTAATTAATTTTTTGGTTTCTTTTGCAAGAGGAGTGGTATTCCTCAAGTCAGTGGATGCATCGGCGCAAGTTAAGAGTGCCGAAATGCTCGCAGGGTTGTTGGGGGAGGTTGTGATCGAGGTCGGGGTGGAGAATGTTGTCCAAGTCATCACGGACAACACAACAGCATATGTAGTAGCTGGCAAGCTGTTGGAGAAGATATTTCCCACCATTTTTTGGTCCCCATGTGCAGCCCATTGTCTCATTTGCTCCTCGAAGACATTGGAAAATTACCTTGGGTGTCCGAGGTTGTACAAATGTCTGATGCAATTACAAATTTTATCTACAACCATTCTTGGGTCCTCAACCTCATGAGGCAATTACCGGTGGGAGAGAAATAGTGCAGCCTAGAGTTACACGCTTCGCAACAAACTTCGTGACATTGCAAAGCATCTATAACGCAAGAGGGTCACTGAAGCTAATGTTTGTAAGCGAGGAGTGGAATTCTAAGCAAACTGCTAGATACCGATTCTCTAGTGAGGGGGACAAGATATATGAATATGTGTTTGAGGAGCCCTTCTGGCAAACCATGGATGAGGCCATCAAGGTACAAGACTAAGTTTTTAATATATTTTATTAAAAAAAAATTAATTTTAATTTTAAAATATTTTCTTTTTGCAAATCTTGTATTTTAAAATATTTTTATAAATTTTATTATATATTTTTTTCTTTTTCTCAAGTGACAGAGCATTTGGTGAAGGTTCTTCGTCTTGTTGATGGAGATGAATCACCAATGGCATATATATATGAGGCTATGGATAGGGCAAAAGAGACAGTTGCTTCAATTTATAGACATGTCCAATCCAAATATGGTCCCATTTGAAATATTATTGATAGGCGATAGACATCTAAGCTCCATAGCCCTCTTCATGCAACGGGGTACTACCTCAAAACCAATTTATTTTACTCCAACACGTTCCATGCTGACTATGAGGTGATGGCGGGCCTTTGATTATGTGTTGACTGCATGTACCCTAATGAAGAAATAAGTGCTAAGATATAGACTGAGATGCATTCTTATAAGAAATGTGAGGGTATCCTTTTCCCATCGCCAATTTGCATTCGATCAAGGTCAACTATGAGGCCAGGTAACCCTCATTGAATTATTGTTTATTTTGTCTTTTGAATTTGTTTTAAAAAATAATCTCAATTTAGGATTTTACATATGAATTATTAAGTTTCCTTGTTCTTGGTTGTTTCCAGATTTATGGTGGGAGGACTTTGGTGCATATACGCACCATCTATAGCGCTGCGCCATTAGAGTTTTGTCTCAACCATGTAGCGCTTCAGGTTGTGAGTGCAATTGGAGTATGTTTGAGCACATACACTCCAAGAAGCGCAATAGGCTTACACAAGAAAAGTCGAATGATCTTGTGTTTGTTCATTACAACCTTCGCCTCCACCATAGGCCTTTGACCTAGACGAGATTGATCCATCTAATGATTGGATCACAAAGGCACAGGAGGAGGAGCAACAACAAGATGTTGTCTTCAACATGGATGAATTAGAAAACTTAGAAAACCTAGCAGAGGAGATGGCAACAAAGGCACAAGAAGAGGCACAACCAAAGCAACAAAGAGAGACTAGAGCTTCTACTAGGTCAAAGGGCAAAGGCATTCTAAGACATTGATTGAGGCATTGTACTTAACATTTGTCATGACTCATGACACATTTTGTAATTTGTAATTTTGTACTGTTATATATTATAAGCAATACAAGATGTGTTTTGTCACTTTCATGTGTAGTAGTTTAAAACTTTAATACTTTGGCTTTAAACTTGTAGCACTTGCCATTTTCATGTGTAGTTTAAGCTTGTATCACTTACAGTATTAATATTTGATTTGCATAGTGTTAATTCATTGTGATATGCATGAAAAAAAATAAAAAATAAAAAATGCATTTTCTTCGGATTTTTTTTTTGCCGATTTTTTGTCGATTCCAGATTCCGATTCATACTTTTCCAAGTCGATTCCAGTTCGATTCCAATTTTCTCAACTATGTAACAACCCATCTCAAACACAAGACAAGTCAAGTGGCCCTTGACATGAATGGTTCATACCCATGAACATAGGGCAATGAGATGACACTCCTCCCTACAAATTGTTGGCAGAGTGCCTCAACATGCCCACTCTTAACATTGGCACCCCACTCAAGACCCCATCCCCCACACACATGGACCCCAATTCCATTATATAGCTCACAGATACATATAAATGTACAACATGTATATTTCACATTCCAATCAACTACAATACATCTTGGTTTGATCGAGTGTACAACATATAGATCACATAGTCAAGCAACATAGACAAAGATCATACCTCCACCCTCACACGTCAATCCAGATTAGTTATCACATGACCAATAGGCAATGAGTAATTGCCTAGCTACCACCGAAGTACCCATATACATGAAATATTAAGCATATCCCATAACCCATTTAATTAAATTTATTACAAAAACCTATGTTGTTGTAGGCGGAAGAATTAACGCATGAACGTCAGTTTTGCATGACTGCATGAGCATATGCATTTGTACAATTACATGCTAAGGGTCCCCATTCTGGACATCTTCGACACTATATGATTGGCCTTCCGTCTGAGTCATATTGCAATCGACCCTCTCCTCCTACGGTTTGATTCCCTTGTTGTGGTGATCTTCTTGGCAATTATGATACCCACCACTTGTTGCTCCTTGTTTGTTTTTTGAAGTGCTCGGTTTTTTGCCTTTCACCTCCTTTTGTACTGTGAAAGTTTGATGTCTCACACTTCTCAAGTTAAATAGGCAGCTTGTAGCAACATGTCCCACAACTTCGCAAATATTGCAAAATGCCTTCTTCGGACAGTTGACATTGGTGTGTCCTAATTTACAATCAAAACACCATATGTCCTCCTTCTCTGCCTTCACGTCAGTTATCATGTGCTCCAAGCCCTTTCACATGACCTGGATCATGGCACTCAAGTCATCACGATCACTATCTGAATCGTCGTACTAGTCATGACTCATACTTCCTCCTCTGGATGTTATCGTCTTCATTTCACTTTTCAGATTCAACGCTCTGTCAAAAGCTTCCTAATAAGCGGTTGGTGGAACCGCCTTCATATTCTTCTTATAACGTGGCAGCAATCCATCTAGGAACCATCACTTCTGCAGCCCATCCGTCAGCATGGCCTCCATATTGTGAATGAGTTCCTTCAAATGACGATTAAAAAACTTGATATTCTCATCCTTCTACTTTGTTGAGTAGATCTCACTAATGATCTTTGTATCATCACGAAGTAGTCTGAATTCCTTATTAAATTCAGTCTTCAACTCACCAATCCATGAAGGGTTCTTCTCTTTTCAAGTGCCAATCAATTGCTAGTCCACGCAATGTTGTTGGGAACAATCTCAACCATGTATCTTTGTTTGTCACACCATTCACCTCCCATATTGTCTCGAATGTTCTGATATGATATTCGAGATATCTCCTATCTCTTGTAAACTTCAGGCACTTCTGCTTGCCCGCCATTGCAGCAATGTTTGGCATTGGTGGTTGTTCGTCTCCATTTAACGAACCTTCGGTTGACGACTGGACTTCTGCAAACAATCTTCGGTCGCTTTCTTGTTCTCTACTCTATGATCTCCTTCGCAAATACACGAGCATTGGTTCTAGTCCTTCAAGCACACTCTCCCATGGTTGCCCTTGTGCTTGACTCCCATTCTCCGCACGTATAAGCACTCTCCCCTGCACCTGTATTGGCATCACTAATTGCTCCGCCTCGTCTTGAGTAAGATCCACGTTGATGCTTCCTTCACCACTTGTGCAAACGTTCTCTTCACCCCAATATTCAATTGCACACTATGCCTCCACTTGGGCGTTGTCCTTCGTTGTTAAAAACAACATTTGCCACCTTCCACACTGTTCGTTTGAACCCACCTCCTCATGAAGGTTCCACACTCGATCAGCTTTTGGCACTTGTATCTCCTCCCCAACAAGCTTTGTCTGCAGTCCATCGTCAACCTACATGTCTTCCTCACCAACATGCAAGTTGTCCCCGTGGTCAACACGTCCATGGCTCTCCTCGCTCTTGTTGTTGTACAATCCTCAAAGTCTGTCTTGTTGGTTGTTCTCTCATCCTTTCGTATCCATGTCCCTCACATCCTTGCACCAAGTTATCTATCATCCACGTCTCCCATCTCCAAGCTCCACGTAGTGACTAGTTTGAACTTCAAACAAGAACAGCACCAAATGTGGCATGACGATGGTATTCCGCAATTTGAGGAAGAATTAATGGATGACATAGTATGTTGACCAAACTACTCAACATGCAATCTAGACAACCTGCAACACAATATTCCTAATGGCCCTGCACAACACAATAGTCAAACGGCCCAGTTTGCAGTCTAGACGGCCTGGCACAGCAGTCAGGCGGTTTGCCTATCAAGTCAGACAATTCAAGCTTGCATGGGACAGCCTGGTTTCAGATCCAAACGGCCCGATATGGATTGTCTACGGCAATTGTAACTAAATGGAACCAATTCGGAATGTTTATCTATAGCAATATCATTTAATACAATCACATGCATTAAATATACACAATGACAATGGCTAAATGGTGTTATTGATTTTTACAAAGATACATCTCTGCAAGACACTTATGCCTATATGGATGCACTCTCTAGCATCTCTTCTCTATGCACAACACCTACCTAGTCTATGTATACAATGTGTACAATGAATATCATGCGTACCCACTCAAATGAATGAGGGGATCTATTTAAACTTGTGGGAAGGTAGTTATTCCCAACTACCAACCCGACACCTCACCAACTTACATCACATTTGTCATGCATTTACATTTCATTTCATTTCCAACTACATGACAAATTGCACGACAACTAAACAACTTATGACTCATCCGTACATTTACTAACAAATTATTAAGAACATAAGTTATGTTAATTTTTGAAGGACAAAATATGATATTATATTTTAAATGAATTATTTCCTCTACATCAAATTGGAAGGAACAAAATAAATTTTTTATTTCTTTAATACAACCAAAACAATATTAAAAATAATGTTATTAGTTTTAAAAATTCAAATATTTTAACTTAAAATTATTTATACATGTTATAATAAATTAAATCTTTGATTATAATCTTGACAATCGTATCGTCCTAAGATCTTGAAAATTATAACTTTTTAGTTTTTGAGTTTAAAATATTGATATTCTATATATAAGAAATACAAATGATTGCATGAAACTTATTACATCATAACTTTATAAAATCAAAACTATATCAAAACTTCATTGTCCACGTACTTGACTTCCAACACACTTATTCCTATTTCCGGTGTTGAGGTAGTAAATCGGAACTAGCATTTATACAACTACAGTCACGCGCACAAATCGCACTTGACGATTTATGTGTTCAATAGTTCTCGCATGCCCGGTGGGACACACAAGCACAATTTCCATACAAAATCAATCTTAAGCCACCCTCACATAATCTTGCATGTCCACACAAGTAAATTTCATATTTTTTAGATCTGTAAAAGGGCTTGCACATTTCACTAATGCATAGGATACCTACTAATGTTTTTGCAATGAAAATTCATGAGCCGCTTTTTAAATTCAGCTTTCATATTTTTCGTAACTTTCATGGAAATGGTAACTCCATTTATCCAGAATCGTGCCTAACTTGTGAGTTGTAAATTTCACTTTTCCAAGATCGAACGAAAGCAATGACAAGTGAAGACAAGAGTGAACAAAACAAGACTGTGTAAGAAAAATTAAAACAGTAAGTGTCTAACATGCCCCGCTAGGAGTGCCCTACTCGGAACGTGAGCTCCGTCTTGTAAATGTGTCTTGCTTTTTGCTTTTTGGTGCGAATTTTGAGGTTCTCCCCTTGCTTCGTTTATGAATACAAGATCAAAACCGCACTTAACAGGGAAGGGGAACAATCCAACCAAACTGCTCACTTACCAGAAGAGGAACTTGAAGAATACAAGTACAACCTCTTGAATACAAGACCCAACTAACCCTTTCAAGGAACCCCAAATCGAAGGCATTAACTCAGACCAAGAGGAGAAGAAACAAGCACCAACTTCAGTCATAATACCTGTAGAAGCTATTTTGCAGTAGCAAAATCCCGATCTCTATGTGGAAAAATTGCAGCCCTATCCGCACATAGAACAAATGAGTGGGCCGCAAAACGTGGCATCAAATACCAAAATAGTTAAAACCCCTTAGCTTGGTCTTCCTCCTGATTTCTTAGGCATGCCTACCAGGACTGGCTAACAATATCAGGTGGTGCAGCTGGCTCGACGAACAACAATGTCCCAACAAATGGTACAAGCCTCACAAGTTGCACCTCATCAGCCACCCAATCCCCAAAGTTCTCATTTTTTGCAACATGGAAAACAAATCATGCAACAATCCTAGAATACCATGTTCTTACAAGGTCAGCAGATGCAAATTGAACAAAACCAACAAGTTCTCATAGGGAAGCTACAGCAGATTCTTCAAAACCCTCAAGGGCTAGCACTGTCACAACTGCAATAGATGATTGTTGCACAATATCGACAGATAATGCAAAATCCATAGCAATAGGTTGTGCAGAATCCACCACAACAAGTCATGCAAAATCCAAACCAACCGGTTGTTTAGAACCTATCGTCACAAATGCCTCAAAATACAAAGCAACAAGTGGTCCAAAACATGCAATTGAATCCATTGGTGTGATCCCAATAAGTGGTACAAAGTCCTAACGTTGCTCAGAACCCACAAGTGCAAATGAGCCAACCCCTACAAATTGCTCCTTTCCAATAGTTCAAACTACAATAGATTGTTCAGAATCAACCCCAACAAATTTTGCAAAATGCACCACAGCATATTACTCAAAACCCACTGCAACAACTCTTCCAAAATTTGAACCCCAATGTTGGGCAAATTATTCTGATGCCACAGAACCTTCCACTACAGATGTATGGAGGACAGCCAATGCACCAAGCACCCTACGCATAAGCAATAGTACCTTATGGCCAAAACCAACCCATGCAATACGACCAAGGGAAACAGCCTAATTAGATGCAAATATAGGAAAGACCCCAACAGCATCTCCCTGATTGGAACTTCCAAGGGCCCCCTCAATGTGCCAATGTATTCACACATCCCAACTGCAGCCCTTAAATACCTACCCACATTTTCAAGAAATGATAGTCATATGGTAATTGAACATCTGAATGATCTATCAACCCTAAAATCTATACACCAAATATGGGAGGAAGATATGATGGTCAAGCTCTTAGTTCGATCATTTAGAGACAAAGCTGCTACTTAGTACCAAAGTTTGCCCAACGGATTAGTAGTGGACAGGGCCTCAATTGCAGAATTGTTTATGAAATGTTTTGGTTGTTCATCCAATAGCTATTCGGTCCTCTTTCAATTGAACAACATGGGGATGCATCCAAAAGAGAACATTCATTATTTCAACACAAGGTTCCTTCGTACAACTCAACTGATATCATTTAATCTCACACCTTCAAATGAACAAGCCTTAGTCTATTATGTGAGGGCCTTACATCCTAACCTAGCCATAATGGTGAAGAAGTCAGCCGTGTTGAAGAAATACTCGTCCACGCCGACAAGTTACCACAGGCTCCTCTCATGGCCTATGTGGCACATCTAACTCTTGTCACTTCTCCCCAAGTTCAATACCTACCACCCCTTCAGTTAGCCCCCATTCCCAATTCA
Organism: Wollemia nobilis; assembly: GCA_028583015.1. Taxonomy (NCBI): domain Eukaryota; kingdom Viridiplantae; phylum Streptophyta; class Pinopsida; order Araucariales; family Araucariaceae; genus Wollemia; species Wollemia nobilis. The sequence goes on from JAQPPZ010003016.1 coordinate 11,435,110, forward strand.
CCATATCCACAAACTTACCAACAGCCTCAAATCGCCCTTCCACCTCCCCAAATCACACCACTCCCCTCTAACACCCCAATGCCAACTTAGTCAAGTTCCCTATACACTATCATGTACCTAGACTAGTCTACTCCAAGTTCAATTGCTTATCCAAATTAGACATTGGCATTACCCGTGCCTACCCCTAATCGTGCTTACAAATCCTAGCTTCAGTCATAGGTCGAAGGAGTGTCAGATATAATGGATGATATGAATGAGTCAAAGGTTGTGGTTAGGGACTTGAGTAATAAAATGATGATCAGCCAAAGGTAGACAGGAGGGTGGCAGCAGAGGAGGATGTCATATCTAACCAAAGATCAAGTACCTCAACAAGCAAGTGGATCATCGGTAAACCAATAGCAAAATAACAGGGTAAATGTTGGTCCAAAGAATAATTCCTTGTGTTCTTTCACCTGTAACATCAGGCATAACCAAGTTGAGTGCATTGTTGCAATGCATAACGCACAGACCATGATTTACAATGAACAGTGCCAAGCTTAGCAAGCTGCAAAGGCTGGCCAAGCATTGGAAAATGCATCCATTGATAGAGATCAGTTGATGGCAAATAAAAAAGTCGTTGGCCAATAGTGGATGAATTAGCAGGTTGTAGGTATGTCTTTAGTGCAAATGGTCTCAAACATGAATAACACTATGCTAGCGAATATTGGGACATCCAAGGAGAAGGAATTCTACCTTTTCGAAGAGGAAAGTTGTTGAAGATCCGCCTAGAATCAAACCTTCCCTTCAATCCCCACAATCTGATGCAGGTGCTAATGCAGGTTCAGGTACCATGGTCTTGAGGAAATGTCAATCATCGATGTAGATTTCATGAAAGGGCCCAATGTCATCAACACGAGGAGAAACAACGAGGAGACTCTCCTCCACCAAACGTCGTAGTACCACAGAGTAAGGCATCCTGGAGTGGAGGACCTAAAGGGATGGCAAATAGGGTTCACGCAAATAGGGGAAAAGCAAAGGTGGAAGAGCAAAAAGAAAGTAATAAAGCAGAAGAATCTAGTAAAGCAATTGAGAAGAATGCGAAATACCCCTCATTGACAAGTGAAGGAAGGGCTGCTATAACCAAGTAGTATAAGCAATTCATGCATGAGGCATATGGGGTAAAATAAGGCAACTCAGAAACCAGGTTTAACATTGCCGACAAACTAAGAAAACTCCTACTAAGGTAAACATGTTGGAGGTCCTATCGCTACATGGTCAAAGAGATTTGCTGCAAGAAGCTCTAAAGGAGAAGAAAATAACATATGCCAAGGCAAAGATTGCGCATGCAAGACAAGCCACAACTTAAGCAAATAGTGTCAACAAACAGAACCTCATGTCAGGAGATTTGCCTCATATACCAGTGAGTGCTACAGATGTTATCAATGCTCCCAAACCTATGAACATTAAGTCATCACCCTTATACATCACTTTGAAGATCGAAGGGTACTTACTTCGCAGTTGTATAGTTGACTCAGAAGCTTCCATGACAATGATGCCAAAAGCAATCTGTGAAGAGATGATTTTGACATACACCACTATCACGAGGGCACCCGTTTGGTCATGACAATAGCCTAACACCCTAAACTAGTGGTGGTACAGGAAGTAGTGGTGGTACAGGAAGTAGTGGTGGTAGATCTACCCCCTTTACTTCAGTATGCTTTTATCAAGGGAATAGTCGTGGAGGTTGTCAGATAGCGGATATCTAGCTATGGATTACACATATGAAAGTGCTATGGGATGACAAAATAATCGAGATTGAGAACAAGCCCCTTTGTAATTATTTGTTGCATAAGCTGGAAGATGGTGAGACAATGAATTGGAATGAGTTGCACAAGTTCGTTGATGAAGAATTTGGGGAAGAGGAACTAATCTCCGAGAGAGAGATGGTTATCAGCATGATTAGAGGAGATGAAGGGAACAATGAAGGATTGTTTGAAGAGATTGAAATGGGTAACTAATTGGTTTTTAAATAACCAAAAGAATTACTAGCTTTAACCAAGGGGCATATACAAGGTAATGAGCAGCCTTGGGTCATGTATTTTGATGCAGCTAGGACTCAAAATAATGTTGGTGTGAAATTCGATTGAGAAGCTCCCAAAGAAAATCTTTTAGCTTCGCCTATCGGTTGCTTTTTGTAAGCAAGCAAATTGATATTTCTACAAAAACAAGGAATAAATTTTGCCATTTTGTGTTATTTTATAATTTGTACGCAAAGTGTTTGACGAAATGTGTGTGTATAATTAATAATGTTATAAAGTGGCAATGTAATAATGTACGTGATAATGTGTAATGTTTAGTGAAGTATTAGTATGTACGGACAAGTCATAAAATCAGTTATGAGATGAAATATAAATGTAAGTCAAATGCATGTCAAATGTAATTTAGCAAAATGATGAAGTGTAGGGTAGTTGGAGGATGCAACTACTTTTTAGTCGTATTAACCAGACCCCTCATTCATTGGTTTCAATGGTTGTGGAGTTGGCCGATGTGTGTGGTAAGAGGTTGTGGGCATTGTTGGCCAAAGTGTGGTCGTTGGCATGTGTAGACAAGGGTGAGTACCTTCCCGAGACGAGGGAATGACAGGTTTTAGGAGGGAAAAGAATGGCAAACTTGGCTATAAATCATGGTACTAAACTATATTGTGTATCACTAAACGAACAGCCAATGACGGGTTGTTCCTGACAAGTAAGCTACAGAATGATTAGTCTAGATAAGTCGTTTCCTAGACGAGTAGGCGCAAGTCTATACGGGTTGGGCACCAGATGGGTACCTTGCTAGATGGTTAGCTGCAGGCAGGTGACTGGCTAGATGGGTTATCTCCATACAGGTAGCCCCAAATGAGTACCTTTCTAGACGGGTAGCTCCAGACGAGTACATTGTTGGACAGGTAGCTGCAAAGAGGTAAAGGCTAGATGGGTTACCTCTAGACGGGTTTCTTGTTAGACGGGTGGTGCAAGCCTAGACGGGTAGACCTAGACGAATAGGCCTAGACGAGGGACTATAGGTCAAGATGGATAGGCCTAGATAAGGGACTATAGGTCCAGACGGATAGGCCTAGACAGGGGACTATAGGTCCAGACGGATAAGCCTATATAGGTCTGCAACAGCGAACTTTACTCTGCAATTCCTCAACTTGTCCCTGTACGCTCCTTCCTACAACTCTGTACAACACATACAATAACAACACCAATCTGCTTCCAACCTACTCCATGACATACATCAATTGAATACCTGCACACAAGACAATACTCTTCACACGCAGATCTGCACAACAATAGAACAATCATGTTTGCTGTATTGATTCATAAATGGTGGATGATTACAAAAATGAGTAGGGGGTGTATTTATAGGATGGCCTTGGTGGTTATTGTAACCAACTAGGCTCCAACGTCCCCAACTGTCCATTTGTTACTGCCTTAACTAATGCTTCCAAAACTAATCAGCCTAGGACATAACTAACCAGTCTAAGCTGCTAACTAATCAGTCTCAGACTAATTAATCAGTCAAAACAGCTTCCTGACGGCTGATTACATATTTTATATTCGTTATAATGACTATACGTATTTACAAAACATTATATTATGCAAAATTCCAAAACATTATGTAGGCATTTCGTCAAACAGTTCTGAATAATCATTTCTTCTTAGAACTGTTGTCTACAGCATAAAGGAGATTCTGCATAGGGTTGCAGATTGTGTATGTAATGCAAGTACCGTACAAGCTATTGTTCATACAAAATCTGCTCATATTAATTTATCATCTGCTATTGTTATTGTATGTCTCCAATATGTATTATCACTTCTAATTGCTACATAAGGTAGAGTAGGTTTATTTAAGTAGAAATGGAATTGTGTTTAAGTATGTTAAATTTCATTTCTACATTTTGGCATCGTTGCTTGTACAAATTTAGGTCAAGCCTAGTGACATGGAGTTGTGAGAAGCAAGTCACTTGGGAAGGTACACACTAACAACGATGGAATGCAGCCAAAGAAGCAGATGAAGATGCAGATTTGTTTGTTGACGTTGACGAAGGGCCGTACAGCACAACGCGTACGGCAGACATGCAAGAGGGAGGATAACAACAGACTACAAAGGGCGTACAATCAAACGATAGACTAGAGAGGGTGTACGGCAGAACGACAAACAAAGCCTATTGTACAAACACAAACCTCCGTACAAGAACTTTCCATACAGATGCAGATTGTCATACAAATGAGGGAACGTATCGTACAAATACAGCCTATCCTACAAGCAAGGCCTGCCATACAAATCCAAGTGACCATACAAGTGCAAGTAGTCGTACAAGCCAGGTTCAGCAGGAGTTGCTAGAAGGCATCGATGAGGAATTGCATGCCAACAAAGAATATTCGGCACTAGAGCAATTGCAAGTGGAGGTGTTCGATGGTGAGAGGGATAGGAGTCCGACATCGGTGCAAATGCTAGCTGGTGTGTCAGATAGTGCACAAGATGGGAGTCCAACACTAGAGCAACTGCAGGTTGGTGTGCTCGATGGCAAGCGGTACGGGAGTCCGACATCAAAGCAATTGTAGGATGGCACGTTTCATGGTGTGTGGAACGGGAGTCTACCATAAGAGAAATTGTGGTGGGGTGCGCCTAATGTTGTGCATGATGTAGAAATACACAAACCACTGCCAATTTTAAGTCAACCTGTCACAACAAAGGCCAATTTAGGCATATCATGTAAGTGTCCATTAGTTCATGGAGGAGCAACAGAAGACCCAGTTAGGCATTGGAAAATTTGCCTCACGATGTGGAAGGCGAATAAGGTGAATAATGACACAGATTGGAGAAGGTTATTCCCTGCGACATTTTGTGGAGTTGCAATGGACTGGTACATGAGATTGCCAAAGGGTGAGTACCAGACATGGAAAGAGTTGCATGATGGATTCATGAAAGTGGTCATTGCTGAAATTTATAGAATGAAACAAGGTGAGAAAGAGCTTATTCGTTCATACAATGGAAGGTTGAGTGGGTTGTTTACCCATCTGGAGGAAGATCCATCAAATGCATTGAAGAGAAGGTGGTTCATAGAGGGACTTCTTCCTATGTACCAAAAGAAGATCAGGATGGTCCCTTTGACATCATATCAAGAGGCATTGGAGCGAGCCTTGAATTTGGAAAGTGATGCAAAGACATCACTCAAGTGTTGGGGTTATGTTAATATGGATGAGAAAGACTCTGAAGATGAAAGTGACTCTGATAATGAGAGTGATGATTTTGAGCATGAGAATAGTTCATTGTGTTGGGGTCGAGAAGTTAGGAAAGTGAATCTGAAGAGAAGAATGATGACTTTGAGGATGAGTGTGACTTGGAGAGTGCAAGATCACCACTACAGGTATATGAAGCACAAAGGGAGATTGTACCAAAGGGGGATGCAACTGGTAATAAAGTTCACGACAACTGTTGGAGAACTAGAAGACGCAAAATTAAGTATGATATTGACAACAGACCCATTGTACAATGTCGGCGATGCCATTTGTGGGGGCATTTCACACGTGAATGTCAAAGTGCTTCAAGTCGACATGAACTAGTGATGCGTACAAAATTTAAAGCACCAGAGAAGAGTCACAACCTTAATCAGGAAGTGGAGGAGCTAAACTTGATGAAATTGAATGGAATTGAGGAGGTGAACTTGATTTCAATTAAGGTAGAAATCCAATCGTTTGTTGAAGTTGCACAGGAAAAAGTTGTAAAAGTGCTAATGCCATACGACGAGTTGCCAAGGCCATACAATGAGTTGTCGTTTGAGGAAGTGTCATACAAGGTGTAGTGTGACAGCACACTGCCTTATGAATCAAGTGTCATGGAGTTGTCGTACGGTTGAGTGTCACGAAGCCGCTGTACGGTTGAGTGTCACAGAGTTGTCGTACAAGTTGAGTTGCCATACAAATGGAGTATTCAAGTAATTGTCGTACAATAGGAGTATCAACAACTATTGTACAAAGTACTCGTCGTACAAGTGGTGCCAACATGGAGCATTGTACAAGCATTGCCAAAAAAGAGGTGTCGTTCAAGGACTTGTTGTTCAAGGAGGTGTCGTACAAGGAGAGGGATGTCTATCAGAAGCTAAGGCAGGGCTATCAAAGGCCAAAAAGAAGTAATCTGGAGCAAGAGAGAAGTCATTCGGAACCAAGGGGAAGCAATTTAAGTGGGTCGGGTGAAGGCTACCAAAATACAGACGAGGGAAAATTTTTCGTTTAGACAATGAAGCTTTCAATGGCTTTGTCGTTGAGGTTTTGAAGCGCTGCCCCAAACCCCACGGCGACATTGCCCCTCAACCCCACCCTATATTGCGACAGGATATACGTGAAGGGTGGTGCCCCTCAACCTTGCAAGGGGCACTGCCCCTTGACCCTCAACACAGGTGGCAACGGGCGTTTCCCGTCATGTTTGTCATGTTGGTTATGTTGGTTACGTTGGTTGTGTTGGTCATGTTCATCACATTGGTCATGTTGATCATGATGATCAAGTTGACAATGCGGCTGATTGGAGAAAGTGAAGTGAGCAATCAAAGACCAATGTATGGTTGGAAGCAATTTGAAATGAAGTTTGTTGGAGACGATGTATAGAACAGAAGAAAGCGGAAGGAGCACGACAAGAAATTCCAATACGTTGTTCAGTGCTTCTATCCCTAGTATTCATCTCATGTGTTGTCGAGGACGCCAACATGTTTAGAGGGGATAGAGGTAGGTAGGCAAATTGATATGTCTACGAAAGCAGTAAATAAGTTTTGCCATTTTGTGTTATTTTGTAGTACACAAAGTGTTTGACGAAATGTGCATACGCATAATTAATAATGTTATAAAGTAGCAATATAATAATGTACGTGATAGTGTGTAATGTTTAGTGAAGTATTAGTACAGACAAATCATAAAGTGAGTTATGAAATGAAATGTAATTGTAAGTCAAATCATGTCAAATGTAATTTAGGAAAATGATTAGGTGTCGAGTAATTGGAAGATGCAACTACTTTGTAATTGTATGAATAGGACCTTTCCCTCATTCAATTGTGTCAATGGTTGTGGAGTTGGTCAATGTGTGTGGTAAGAGGTTGTGGGCATTGTTGGCCAAAGTGTGGTCATTGGCATGAAGGAGATTCTACACAAGGTTGCAGATTATGTACGTAATGCAAGTACCATACAGGCCATTGTTAACAAGAAACCTGCTCATATTCATTTATCATCTGCTATTGTTATTGTATGTTTCCTATATGTATTGTCATTGCTAATTGCTGCAAAAGGTAGATTTGTAGGTTTATTTAAGTAGACATGGAATTGTGTTTAAGTATGTAAAATTTCATTTCTACACTTTTCAAATGCACCAACAATATGGCAGAATACAAAGCTCTATGCATGGAACTATGAAAAGCAAATAAGTTTGGATTCAAGCACTTGAAGGTCTTAGGGGACTCTAAATTGGTGGTCAAACAGGTTAACTCTGAATGTGCCACCAAGATCAAGCAAACAAAGGTGCAAAAGCATACAGTATGGGACCTGTTGGAGAGCTTTGACACCTATGAGATTCAAGTTATGCCCAAGGAAGAGCATAGAGAGGCTGATTTGCTAGCCTTTTTGGTAGCTCTATTTGGTCCTACGACAGATATATGGACCAAGCCCAAAGGACTGGAGATAGTCTACTGCCAACAATGCCAAACAACTTGGACCATTGGCAGGTGTCCAATAATGATGAACAAATTATTCAGTTCCTGATTTGAGAGGCTCAACATGCAAGTGACAAAAATGAATATGGTGATGATGTCAAAGATGGAGTCATTCAATTGAATACTAACCAGTTGCTAAAAGGTCTTATCACACTCAAGAGCCTGTTCAATTTGGATGATAGTATGACAAAATCAGGTTTGAAGCTGAAGACATCAGATTACTAGCTGATGGAGTTCTTCAAACCCTACCTGCTACAAATGTTGGAAAGGTACGAAATAGACAAAAGGAGCAAAGTACTCATACGAAAGCAAGAAGTCTGAGTGACTTTTGATGCAAACAATTTCAAGAGAGTGTTTGGATTGCCTAGTTTGAAGAGTAAAGCAATCCATATGGAGGAGGTGGGGCCTTTCAAGCTAAAAAAATTTGCCAACAAGTAATCGAACTTGTCAACAGAAGAAGTGAAGTTGATGAAGCATGGCAGTCGAAGGCTGAAAATGCATCAACTATGTACAGACCGGTTGAGATGCATTATGTGTGTAATCATGTCAAGACTGTCGAGCAAACAACAAGCCTCACACATGCCCACGTGGCTCATACCATACATGCAAGGGATCATGGACTACATCAAATATGATTAGACATCACACTTGGCAGAACGAATCCACAACATTATGTTGAGGGTCATGAAGAATTTCTTGATGGCATTTCACACCATTGAGTTGTTGTTGGATGCTGCAACCATGGAGAGGGTAACCATACCTAGAATGGGTGCCCTAGCACCAAATGTTGAGGGTACGCCATCTAGATTTAAATGGATGTTTACTGCACCCATTGCAAAGGTACATACCCCAGGGAAGGTGACGAGGAAGAGGAAGGCAACACGAGTTGTGGAGTCTATGGAATCTTCTGAGAAAGATGGCAACAATACTAATGCACTGGCAGAGGAGTCAAAGACTATGGAAAGCGAACAGGAGGGAACAAATACTAAAGCAAAGGCAACAGCCTTAGCTGCCAAAGCCAACTGTAAGAATCGTACCTCCAAGGCAGTCACCAGGTCAATTAGAGTCACATTCTACTAATGTTGGGAGTGATGGGAAGATGAACCCACCACAACAAGCTTTGCAAGCAAGCAGTGCACAACAAGGGCAGTAACAAAGACTGTAAGAACAGCAAAGACTTGTACAAATTCAAAGGCAACAAAATATTTCACTCCACCAAAGGGCCAAACATTGTTTGCAATATCGACAGAGTTGGTGACTGTGTAGGACATGGCGTAGACAATCACCCAAGAAGTGCAGGAAGTAACACTTGCACAAGTTGGTGGTGGAAATGTGCAACTAACACACAAGAGAAGCAGGTGGAGGAACATGGGGTTGCAAAGGAGGCATAGCCAAAACAAAGGGAGACATGGCATGAAGCTTCGCAGGAGACAAGGATAGCGTAGCAAGAGGCAGTAGACGAGGTCAAGAAGGAAATTGGGGAGACCGATGTTGCTTTGGAGGTATTAAACCTTTGTTCCACGGGGACGTGTCCCCCCGTCCCCTACATCCCCGATACGGAGGGACAGCATCGGAGACGTTTTCCCGCCGTCCCCGTGACAACAACGTCCCCTAGGCAGCCGTCCCCGTTACATCTTCTGTGAGGGGCCATCCGAGAACATCCTCGAGGATGCCCAGCGTCCCCAGATGCCCAGTCGTCCCCCACAATTGGGCATCTCATGCCCAAAAAAAAATATAAAAAAAAGAGACGAACTTAGATTGAAAAAAAAAAAGATATGGAGGTGGGACCATGAGTATTTCACTATATGGTTGTATTTTTTATTTTTATTTCTCTTTGTATTTCACTCCTTTTATTGTAAATGAGCATTGAGACTATTAGTATTACTATTTTTCATGATTACTAGTGGCTGAGTACTCTCCCTGTTATAGTGGCTGACCATTTACGCTGTCATATTTGAACAGTTAGGAGTAACTGTCATTGCTTACATGGTGGGAACTGAACAATGGTGGTTGTCAATGTTTAAATATTACTTTAGTGATTGGACAGCAGTGCAGAATTGCTAGAGACTGAACAGTAAAGCTGTCTTGCTTTTATAATTTATATTGAGGGCTGTAAAGTTGTAAACTGATGACTGTCTTGATTGACCATTGATGGCTGAAAAAACAGATAACTATCTTGCCTGAACATTGATGACTGAGAAAAGTGAAAACCAATGACTATCTTGCTTGAACATTGATGGCCAAAAAGTAAAAACTGAGAACTGTCTTTGTTTGAACATTGGTGACTGAAAAAAAATTAAAAAATGATAGTCTTTGCTTGAACATTGGTGGCTGAAAAAATGATGACTGTTATTGTTTGAATGTTAAAAGCTGAAGAGTGTGGCATTCATTACTTGAGCAATAGCAACTATTTTGGTTAACTGTTAGAGATTGCACTTGATATCCTTGGCTGACCCTTCAAGTTATATTTGTTGAAATGGCTGCACTTAGTAATAGGCTAATAGCTGAGTTCGTTTCAGATTGAAACATGTTTTAAGAACATGCATACATTTTAAGTTTTTAGTATTTTTCATTTTTGTTGTGTGTAGAATTTGTAGATTATTCTAAATTTCTAAAACTTTTCATAGTATTATACCAGCCGTCACTAAAATCGGCCTGCCGTCCCCGAAACCCGTCCCCCCATCCCCCGGGCTCGTGGAACCTTGTATTAAACACAACACCTATAGAGGAGATGAACCCACTTGGATTTGATTTGGGCGCACCTGGATTGGGAGGAGAGTTGGAACCCATAGATAGGGCCACAAGATGTTGTGACAGATTTGGGAGTTGAGATGGCAGCAACACCTCCAACACTCAATTTGGAGGGTCTTGACACACCTCTACAAGAGGTTGGGGAAGAAGCGGCAATGTTCATACGTTTCCCTCCCTTGGGGGAGGCATCGATGGAGGAGACCTTGGAGATTGTACAAGAAGGTGTTGTTCGAGCAACAACACCACAAGTATTAGAAGTCAGACAATCAAGTCAAGAAACAGCAGATGCAGGAAGTGGAAGAACAATCGCTCATTAGAAGCAAATCAAAGGGGAATGCAATCAAGGAGATTCTTGAGAGGGTAGATGATGAATCTTTAGGTGGGTGATGGTGACAATGAGGAAGAAGAAGCTGATTAAAAGAGTGACACCCATAAGTACATGTTGATTGAGTGTCTTAAGTTGAGCCAACCGTCATTGAATGGTGATATAGTTAATGAACAACTTCATGAGTTCTTTAGCAAGATGACTAGTTTGATGGATAAAATTATAAGGGAGTTTAATGCCAGTGCCATTGGATAGTGGAGGATTTGGACACTACGGGTTGAGACCAAGGTAGCCAAATTGTCAAGTTGGGCATAGGATGAGACAAGGATGAGGCATTTGGCCTAACTGGCACATATTCGGCCATTGGTGCTGGGAGAAGGCAGCAATATTCAAACTATGATAGGGGATACGGAACTTCCAAAGGGTACAAGGGTGTCATCCACCGTGCCTCTACATTTTACAGGACAAGTTTGACACTTATCCAACCCCTACTCCAATGAAGAAGTTCAAACTGGCACCGGAGATGGAGCCAACATATGCTAGGTTGAGCTATTTAGCATACTTGAAAGTTGATACAGTGGCTTATCCTAGAGCTACAGATATTCAAAGAGATGGCAAACAGTCCAAAGCTGAAAGTGGTGCAGCAAGCAGTCAGAATGAAGGAGTTAAAAGATTAACTTCTATAGTTGAAAGAGGTTGCGTTCTTTGAAGAATTCGTTTGTGTCCATGTTTATTGTGATGGTTCCATGCTTGGATCGAGTGCCCAAGTTTTGTTCTTAAACATACTTTAGTGTGCCATTCAAATCCCCTCAATGGTTTTGCCAACTTTGTTGACTTTGAAGTTGTTGCTTCTCGAAATTTCTCTTATTCCATATTTGCTTTGCCTTGCTTTTGAGATATCTATTTTTGCTCCAGAAATACCCAACTATGCCTTGAAGTATGGAAATATACCTTCCCTGCCTTGTATACTTTGAAGTAGTGAGCTCGTGAGCCAATTCATATTCATTGGTTAGCATATTTATCCCTCTTGCACTGGGGATATCTCCTTTCTAATCCCTATGCAGTCCAACGTAGCTGGAGTTTGAGATAGTCCTAATGCTTAAAGTATTGCTCAATGTAGCTGTAGCACAATCTAGCAGGAGGCATCGAGGTTGTATTCAATAGCTCAAGGTCATATGTTTACCATTCCTACATGTTTCTGGTACATTAAACTTGTCTATTGGGTTTTCATACTTCACTTCTTTCTGTGAAGAGTTGCCCCTCAGTTGTTTGGCTAGTTATACCTTGGTAGCAGTTTCTGCCTTTGGTTACCCAACTTCAACTCTTGGTTCCGATGTACAGTTAAGAACTTTTCCAAGTCCCGTTGACTTATTTTGTGATACATCTACTTCATTCTTCTTATTATTACGATCATTCTACAGAACCATGGACGCATGAAAGGACCCAATCATAGAATGAATACTCAATTCCCGTCTGCTAATTGGACTGATAATGGTATGGTGAGTTGTCCACAGTCCATTTTTCAATGGGTAAAGAAATGCTCTAAATCCGAAAGAAATAATGAATGGAACAGTTTTGGATATGACATGAATGAAATGGAAAGCGAAGATAGGCATTTGAACAAACCGTTGGAGAGTAGTGATCGAGTGTCTGAGAAAACCATTTTTCATCTTGGGTCAAGTAGGTTCCACTACCGCTGTTATGTGAGAGTTTTACGCTCTTCCCCGCCCCATGAGAGATGACCACCATAATCAACATCATGCTTATCAACACAAGTAACTTCGCACCCATTTTGCTTGTTGCCTGCGCCTGCGCCTGCGCCTGCGCCTGCTCCTGCTGTTCAAGATCAATTTGAGAGTTTCGTACGATTTATTTGCTATCTTTTATAGCGTGAGCATTTTCGTTGAAAATCCTTTACCGTTCTTTACTAGGCTTTTTTGTTTTGATCCTACGGTTCGAAATTGCATTCGTTTGCTCACCGAATTTAATAGGTATTGTTGAAGTTAAGTTGCGTGGATGTGAAGGAAAGATGTTCAGTCGGTGAAGGGCAACATTTCATTGGTTGAGGAAAGGTACATTTACCTCATATTTAATGTTAGATACATATACATAATGCAGTTTCAATTATATTTAATGGGTGAGATATATACATGATATAGGTTAAAATTTATTTGATATTAAAAAGGTTATATAGCTTGATGTGACTAGTAACATTAATTCAAGGACATTATAATTAATTTGACAACGGAGTTAAAACTTTATTAAGAAAAAAAAATTATTATATATTTTAAATATTTAACTAATATAGATGATGCAAGTTCAAATTTATGTGATACTAAAAAGGTTCTATAGCTTGGCTAGTAATATTTTCTTTTATTAGATAGGAGAGTTGGTTACAGCCACTATTACATTTAATGTGGCTAGTAATATTAATGAAATGAAAGATTTTAATTACATCCACGAGACCCAAATATGGTCTATAGGATCTCAAATATGGAAGTACAATTACTCAAATCATATCTTATGATTTTTAATATCTTTGAAAAGGTTGTTCCTTATCCTGTTGATTTGGGTTAGCAATTTTTCAATTTTTTTATTTTACAGTCTTTAAATAATTTTGCTATAGATTTGTTCCCAAGTGTTTCTTTGTATTTGTCACGGATATCTGAAATTTTGAAAAACTCGGGCATTTATAGATGAAGTGTTCCTTTCTCTCTACTGCCTCTGTGTTGCATAGAGTACATATCATTTCTTCTCATTGTTCTTTGGGCGTTGTCCATCTCCCGATTTCACATCTAAGCCTATGAGAGCTAGTCCTTATCTGAGCAATGAGGATTTTTTTCTTCCACTTGATTTCAGCGCCTATATACGCTTTTTCCTTGTGGTCATACGTTGGGTTAAACTTTGCAATATAATATTATCTTTTCTTTCTTGCATTTTCCCACATTCCACTTCTGAACTTATCATTCAAATGATTTTTTGCCTTTGTTGACATTTGGCCATTCATTTATGTTGATTTCCCAACGTTTCATCCATTTCTGATTTTGTTTCATCCATGTATTCTTCCACCTATGCAAATATTCGTCCCTAACTGCCCTAGGCCATCTGTCGCTTTTCATGTTTTCTGTTTTTTCAAATAACATAACAGCTTGGTCATAGCAATTGCTTCTAAAGGGAACATTCCAATTTTAGCTAGAATAATTTTATAAGCGGTTGTGGCCTCAAATTTGAGAAAATGATTTTTTTTTTTGAATCCTTTCTATTTGCCTCCATTTTGCATTTGTTGTGCCACTAGCCCACACCTCACAACCATACAACAAAATCGATGTAACAAGTATGCCAAATAAGACCTTGGTGGTCTTCCAGTCCTACAACTCGGCATTCCTACACCTGTTTTGAAGTTCATATAGTGCTCTCCAACCACTTTGAGTTATTTTCATCCTACATGTATTCCAATTAAGTTTGTCATGAAAGTCTATGCCCAAGTATTTGTATTCTACTACTACCTCAAGCGGTTCTCCTGCAAACTGAAATTCGAATTGTTGCTTCTTCTTTTTTGCTGAAAAAATCATAATTTTTGTTTTGCTTGTGTTCATCTGCATCCCAACTTCCTTACAAAAGAGTTCTAGAGCTTGAAGGTGATCTTCTAGATCTTTTGTTGTTTTGGCCACAATAATTACATCGTCTACATACATGAGGAGTTTTACCATATATATGGCTAAGTGCACACCCTCTCCCCCAAATTTGTTTATCCATTCTTCTAACTTATCAATGTATAGCCCAAATAAGGTCGGAGATAAAGGGTATCCTTGTTTGACACCTATGTCACTACCAAAACATTCAAATAACCCTTCTTGTGTTCTGATTCTAGCCTTTACATGCTCATATAGTCTATGAACTGCTACCCTGTAGTGAATTGGAACCTCTAGCTCTTCCATTTTGCTCCATAATTTTTTCCTTGATACTGTGTCAAATACCTTTTTGAAGTCTACAAAACAACAAACAGCCTCCTCTTTTTTGTTCCATATTTTTTCCACCATGTGTCTGAGCGTGATACAGTGATCAATAGTTGAGTGTTTGGGCCTAAAATTTGCTTGTCTCTTTGCTCTATTTTCCTTTTATTCTACCCATATGCTAATCCTACACTCTATCATACTCTCAAACAACTTTGCAAAGAGAGGGTTGATCATGATAGTTCGATTGTTTGAGGGATTATTTACATCTCCACTTTTAAACAAAGGAATGGTCAAGCTAGTTGTCCACTCGGTAGGGAAGCCATTTTGTATGACCTCATTGAAAATTTCTTTGATCTGCGGTGCCAAAATATCTACCCCCCATTTTATATGCTTTGGTTGAAGATTGTCTATGTCACGGGCTTTACTAATTGCTAATTTTTTTATCCCTTGAATAATATCTTCATTTGTGAAAAGTTCTTTCTTGACAATGATAGTAGGGGGTGTCTCCTGTTGGTTACTACACTGATACAATTGTTTTGAATACTCCAACCATTGATTAATTGTTATGTTATTTTCAGTTTGCATCCTTTTCACGCTTAGTTCCTTCCAAAATTTCTTTGGTTCATGCTTTCCTAAGTAAATCAATTCTTTCCTCCTTGTTCTAGTGTATTCTTCTTTTTTTGTCCTTACTAGTTTCTCATATGCTTTTCTGTTTGCTCTTGTTTTACCCGTTGGTTCCTTTAGTAATCTTCGCGTTTTTTTGCAATCTTCAACGAACCATGGGTTGGTTGGAAAGCTATTCCTTTCTTTATTTTTAACTTTAGCTCTCTTGCATTTGTTTAGAGATTCTTGGATAATGTGCATTAACCATTCAGTCTTACTGTAATCTCTGAACTGTGAGGTAGTTCTTCCCTTTCCTGTAACTTGTTATTTAATACTACTCTAAAATTCTATCGATTTTCATTTGTTAAGAGAATGTTTCCCTTGTGATGATATTTATTTTGATTGCCTTGCAAGTGTTTTTTCCCTGGTTTGTCTCCATGCATTTGAAGTTTCATAATAGTTGGTTTGTGATCTGACTTAAGTTCCACTAAAGAATCTTCCACTTATAGCTCCTCTATTTTTGGTATGTAATTTTGTGAGCATATGACATAGTCTATTACACTTTGTACCTTATAAGTTTTGCATGTATACTTTCCTAAATTTTTCCATTTGTTCATCCCATTTCAAATAATCAAGTTGTTTATGCTACAAAGGCCTAATAACTCTTCTCCATATTGCGTGATAACCCCATGCTCATCTTCTAAAGTCCTAGTCCATTGCTGATTTTCCTCTTCTGGCATCCAAAGAGGATTAATATCAATATCTTTGATGCCTTCTAGAATGTTAGCTTGCTTATTTGTTGTCCTTGCATTGAAATCTCCAATTAATATTATCTCCCCTAACTTGTTGTGTATCGAAATGTCTCTTTTTAGGGAGGAGTATGGGTCTTCTCTGTTAAGGTCATGTTTCTTATAGAATTTAGAATTCTTGGGAGCAAAATAACATGTTGTTATGCTAATAACTGACTTATTTTCTAGGATCTTTATCCAGATGTACTGTTTATTTTCATTTTGTTTTTCAATTTTAATGACCCTATCCCATTCCTCTTTTATTAAAACCATAATACCCCATGCCCTTTTCCATTTTCCGCTGCTTTATTCCATATTGCTATTTTTTTGTATCCCACAAATTATGGAGTCCTACATCCATCGTGCTCATGTGTTTCCATCAATATGGTTATATCTTTATCTCTAGCAATGGGCCCTAACTCGGGTCCTCTTCTCCAAGGGTAACCTCTATAGTTCCAACTTACCATCATAAGATGTTTTCGAGTGGGCCATACTCCCTATTTATTTTGGGTTTGTTTAGATGTATGCCTTTCCATTTCTTAAATATGCCTGTTTCCATTCATTCCTTGTCGCCCTCACCTTTTCCCATTCCTTATTTCTTTCTTCCTGTTGGAAAAATTTTAGGTCGTCATCTAAATGGAATTATGACCCTCTTAGCATGCCCCTATTTTTTAGTAACCTTGTTTTATCCTCGTAGCTCATCAATGTGATCCGAATATGCCTACCTCTGCCTCCTTCTCTCACCTTGTCAATTCTGCTTGCTTTTTTAATCTGACGTTTTCATTGTAATCGATCTGACAAGAAGTCCCTAGTTAAACGATTTGTGTCTTCCCTATCCCCATAATCTTTCAACCCTTTGATGATTATATTTGATAACTTCTCATGTCTTTCTTTCTCTTCTGTTATTAGAATTTTTATTTGCTTCTCTATCAACTCTTTTTGTTGATTGACTGGTTCTTTTACCACTTGAGACCATGTATTTGCCTTTGCTAATTCATTTTGCACCTCATTTTCTCTTGTTTCCATGTTTTGAGTGTTTCTCGTACCTCTTTTATTTGATTTGCATTTGTTTTTTCCACCTCTATTACATCATTGATTGGGGGTGGATGGCTTGTTTGAGGACATGTCATTCACAATGACCCATGTTTGCAAGGTTTTGTAGCTTTGACACTTGCTCCTTGAGTTGGTTGTTTTCCTTTTCCAACCTTCGAATGGTGTTTATAACCTCATCTAATTTAGTATCTCTTAATTTCTCCCTCCTTTCTATGCTTTCAAGTTTCTATTTCATCTTCATTAGTTCTTGCACATAATGTGAGGATATTATAACTAAATTGAGGACTGGGTTAAAACTTTATTAATAAAAAACTATTACATATTTTAAGTATTATATATATAAGTATTATATATATATATATATATATATATATATATATATATATATATATATATATATATATATATATATATTTGTAACACATACCAACAAACACACGTCATGGTTTTAACCTTAGACCTTCCAAAGAGAAGCTAAAGCCCTATCCATTGCTTTGTCCCCACTTTAAAATATTTAATAGTTATATATGTTTGAGCAATGTAACTCATTTTAATGCTTAGAAGAATTTTAAAATTTTGGGTATTTTAACTGGAGTTGTAACGGGTTTAATTTGTCTAGAATCATGGTTGTTTCCTCATTAAAAGAAAGAATTTATCTAGTTAAATTAATATAATTTTTTTGTTAAAAGTTACTTAATCTTATTAAAAAAAGTAATAAGAGTACAAATTCACAAAACAAAAATGGGTGGTATGGAAGCACACCCTAAATATTATGTAAGAAAGTAAACTAAGGCCAAAAGGGCATTAGAAAACAAAAAAAATACGAAGAGATCACTAAGATATTTGTCGCTAGAGCAAAAAAGCCTTAAACTGTAAAATTGTAACTAGAGAGATCTAACACACATAATGGTTGGTTCTGTCAGGCACCCATGTAAGTAAATCTTTCCAAGTAGACTTAAAGACTAGCCACTCTACTAAGATTATGTCATCCTACTTTTGTTCAAGAAATGCCAATGCCTCAAAGTTGTTGAAACTATTGGGTTCACTCACCCACCCACCAAGGTTCGGATAGGTGAAATTGTTTTTCAAATAGACTATCCCCATCTTATTTTCCTTGTCGAGAACTATGAGACTGTTGAACAACACAGAAGGAGAGGGATCTTCATATTTTGCTTCCTTCGTAGTAGTTGTCAATTCCATCGATAATGGCTCTGCATCCAATGACATATCCTCACCATTAGGATACTCCAACATACTATAATTGTTGGAGGAATCATGAACATAACTACCCAACTAAAATTTGGTCATAAAATCGCTTCTTTGGAGTGGCATCTTCTTTTGCAGATCCCCTTCTTGGGATGTGGGAGCACCTTGTGCTAGCTAAAAGGAATGTACTGGAGGATTGGCCAGTTGGGTAGACTACGAAGCAACCACTATTATGTTAGCTTTTGAAGCTTTAAACTTAAAGGAAATGTAACCACAAGTATGGAAATAAGCATGCAATGTTATAACTATGATAATGGCTAACTAATATGCATGAAAATATGATAGAAAACTTGATACAACACTCAAAAAATGCTCATATAAGAAAGCTCATGAAAATATACAATGCTCATCAATGGAGGTCACAACCTCTTCATATTTGCAAAAATGGATCTACATTGTATCTACTACTACTCAACCTATGCACTCCAAAATCCTCTCCTTTCTATTCTATGAAGGCTTATTTATAATGAGATGCAACTCTGTGCCTTCTTTTATTCCTAAGACACCTCACTATTCTATTCTAAGGACTTGTGTACATGTGGACTACATGCACATTTACATCATTGCACATTCTAACACTTGTGCATTTATTATATTGCTTTAATAAAGTACTTAAGTCCTAATACACTCCTAATCTAAATATGTATCCATGAAGGTACATTAGTAAGGAACCAAATAATGTAATATATTCAAATACCTCCCTGTATTACATTATTTGGGTTAGTCTTCGATAAGGTCTTTGTCTCTTGTATAATATTCGTCTTGATCAGGCCCTTTGTATTATTTTTAATTTATATTGCACTATATGCCTCCTTGATCTAGTTTCTCTTCTTTTTCCTCTTCTTCTTCTTCATTCTTGTCTTGGAAGTCAGTTACTGCACTTTCATAGGTGGATGTACTATCACCTGATTCTTGCAAAAGTATCTTCTCTTTCCCTTTATCCTTTTTATCATTTTTTGGGTTCTGTATAGAAGCTTTTGAACAAACACTTGAGGCATCATGATAAGATTTTGTGTTAGTAAAACTTGAAGTATCAATATTGCATGAGGACTAAAATATTTTCTCTAGGTATGAATCATCCATTTATGTTTTCATTTTAAGTAATTATATCAATCATTTTTGTTCTACGTTCTCATCCTTGTAACATTTGAATGTAAGTAATGCCATGTATAATATGCTACCAAAGTCTAAAGGAATTTGAATGTCATTCTTTCCATTATCAATTTCTTTAGTGAGTCGAGCATGTAGATAGTATTCCATGGTTTCAAAGTTATCTCTTAAAGCTTCACTATGAATCCTTTTTGAAGTAAGGTCTAAGTCTCCTTCAAACTTTATAAGTATTTTATTGATTCCAGTTTTATGACACTTGCCCTTTCCTTTCTAATAGAGTTGTTCATATAATTGTTTGTTGTATTCTTTGAGGTAGATATCTTTCTTCCTCCTTTAGTTTGAGTAGATTATGTTACTTTGCAGATTTTGTATTTCTCAATTTGGATTCTAGATTGAATCAAATCTTGCAGTGTATGATTTGAACAATGGAATTTTGGCTCTTTAGAATTTTGAGAATATTTTTGATAGATCTTGTGGAGTATTCTACCTTATATCTTCGTAGTAATATGATTAAATACTTCTCTTTAATTTGTAGAATCAATCTTGGAAATAATTTTCCAATTTTTAAATTTTGTAAAATATCTTTCTTCCTTGAAAATAAATGAACTATGGATTTAATAGAATGATTGGCTTTCAAAATTTGAGTTGAATTCCTTTTGTCTCCCTAGTAATGTGATGACAAGTGTAATATAATGTTCAACTCTTATCACTACAATCAACTATTTACCTCCTCTTGTAGAAAGCTTATAAATGATGTAATTTTCAATTAGTAAAACTCTCAATATCTTTAAGACATTCAAGTTGGCTTTTCCAAGTCTCTTCAACTTAAGTATGAGACTAATAAAATCAATCTTCCAACTTTTAAATGAATCTAGAGTTTGACTTGCGTCTACCTTTGTGTATCGAGTTTCTAAATTTCTAGGATTTCAATTTTACGTAGGATTCCTTATATCTCCTTAGTTAGAAATTTAGATTAAGTATGTATTGTTAGGAATGGAGCCTAATTATGAGGAGGCTAAATAGAGAAATTTTATGGATTTACTGCAGGACGAGCATGGAAAGTTTCCAGATTTACAGTCTGTTAGTCTACCAGAGAAAGTTTTCGGATTTACAACAAGACAGCTAGGGAAAGTTTTTTTTGTTTTTATCCCAAAATTAGGTGCTGGGAACTCAGTGTTAATCTTGGAATGTATTAAGAAAAGCAATTTTTTTTTGTTTTTTTCTTATATATAGTTGTGAGGAAAAACAGAGTATACAATGAAAATTACTATGTTGATTCCTTGTAAATATAGAGAGAAAATTACAATAGATGTTTGTTGTAGGTTGTAACCCTCTATTGCTTGGATTGAGAAAGAAAGGACTAAAAATTCTCGGTGGATGTAACCCACATTGGGTGAACCATGTTAAAATCGTTGTCTCTTCTACTGTGTGTTTGTCTTATTTTGTTAATTTTGTTGTTAAAGTTTGAAACACTATAATTGTTTTTCTATATTTTATATAGTGATTTACTCTAACAAGTGGTATTAGAGCGGTTGTTTTGTTGGGTGCACTTGACAGAAGGAGAATTTATGGATCAAGTGGGAGCAATGGCGGAAGAAGGGAGGTTTAGAGTTAAAAAATTCAATGGCCAAAACTTTCAATTTTGGAAGATGCAGATGGAGGATTACTTGTACTAGAAGTATATTTACTTACCTCTTGAGGGGGAAACAGAGAGACCTTCAACTATGTCTGATGAGGAGTGGAGTCTCCTTGATAGAAAGGCATTGGGTACTGTGAGGTTGTGCTTGGGAGCCACCGTAGCCTTCAACATCTCCGATGAAAAGACTACCAAGGGAGTCATGGATAAGTTGGCCAAGATGTATGAGAAACCATCAACATCAAATAAGGTATTCTTAATGAAAAGGTTATTTAACATGAAAATGAGTGAAGGAGGATCTGTGCATGATCATTTAAATGAATTTAATACTTGTCACTAATCAATTGCATTTAGTAGGATTAGATTTTGATGATGAGCTTAGGGCCTTATTAATCTTATGCTCTCTTCCAAAAAGTTGGAATAGTTTGGTAATGGCGGTAAGTAACTCTGCTTCGAGTTCAAATAAATTAGAATTTGATGATGTGGTTGGTGTGATACTCAGTGAGGACATGAGAAGAAAAACCACAGGAGAATCATCTAGCATCACCTTAACTGTTGAGAATAGATGAAGAGGAAGAGAAAGAGGCAAGAGTTCACATCATGGCAAATCCAAAGGCAGATCCAAATCACGTGGAAAAGGAAAGCTACAGTGTTGGCACTGTGGCAAAAAGGGTCATCTCAAGAAGGACTATTGGCAAAGAAAGGGTGATGGAAATGAAGGTAATGATAATAATGGTAACACTTTAGAAGCCAATATTACTGGACAAATTCTACAAGATGCTTTAATCTTATCTCTTGATATAAATAGTGATTATTGGGTAATTGATAGTGGTGCTTCATTCCATGCTACCTCACATAAGGAATACTTCATAGATTATGTTTTTGGAGATTATGGACAGGTTCTGTTGGGAAATGACCAACCATGTAAAATCGTGGTATTGGAAAGATTTTGATTAAATCCCAAAATGGATGTCAATGGGCTCTTAAAGAGGTGAGACACATACCATATTTAAAGAGAAATATTATATCGGCAAGTAAGCTTGATGGTGAAGGATACATGGTTGCATTCGGAGAAAATGCTTGGAAAGTTACTAAAGGTTCATTGATAGTAGCTAGAGGTAAATTAGTGGGTACTATTTATTTACTTACTAATTTTTCTCACTACTCCATGAATTTAGTTTCTACAGGTGAGAGTGCATCTTTGTGGCACCAAAGACTTGGCCATATGAGTGGAAAAGGTATGGAAATTTTACATTCAAGAAAGTTATTGCCTAAGTTAAAAGAGATTGATTTGGAATTCCGTGAGGATTGTGTTTATGGTAAAGCAAAGAGAGTTGGATTTCTCAAGGATGGCAAGGAAAGGAAGAAAGAGAAATTGGAGCTTGTGCACTCGGATGTTTGGGGCCCGGCTCGGGTAACTTCTCTTGGAGGTTCCTCTTACTATGTACTTTTTATTGATGATGCAACAAGGAAAACATGGATATATTGCATTAAGAATAAAAGTGATGTCTTTAATACCTTCAAGAATTGGAAAGCATTAGTTGAAAATGAAACTGGAAAAAGGTTAAAGTGTCTACAGTCGGATAATTGTAGAGAATATTGCAGTAGAGAATTTGATGTGTTTTGTTCTAAAAATGGAATTATAAGAATCAAGGTAGTTCCAAGAACACCTCAAGAAAATGGGGTTGCAGAAAGAATGAATAGAACCATCATGGAGCGTGCTAGGAGCATGAGAATACATGCAAGCTTACCATTATTTTTATGGGCTCATGTTGTTGATACTGCAGTATATCTGATTAATAGAGGACCGTCTAGTGCCTTGGATGGAGGAATTTTGGAAGAGCTTTGGATAGGTAAACCAGTAAATTATTCTTTCCTTAAGGTATTTGGATGTGAGTCTTTTATGCATATAGACAAAAAGAACAGAAATAAGTTAGATGCTAAGGCCCAAAAGTGCTATTTTATTGGTTACGGTATTGATGGCTTGGGTTACAGATTATGGGATTGTGATAACCAAAACGTCATTAGAAGTAGGGATGTCATATTTAATGAAAAAAACTTGTTAAGAAAAAAACAGAAAAAAAAAACTTATATAAAGATCGGTTGCAGGGAAAGAAACAGAAAGAGGAAATTGATGAATACATAGACCTTGATAGACACATAGAAAAGGTAACTCCAAAAGTGGTAGAAGATCAAAATGTACAGCAACAGCAACAAGCACCTTAATCTCCAAAAAGTGTTGTTAGACGATCTACCAAGATAAGTAAAATTCCTCAACGTTTCTTTGATTATGTTTTGTATACTGATACTGGTGAGCCAGAATGTTTTCAGGAAGCATTACAGATGGATACCAAGAATAAGTGGGAGCTTGCAATGAATGAAGAAATGGAATCTTTATTCCACAACCAAACTTGGTATTTGGTTGAGCTACCCAAAGGTAAAAGAGCTTTGACCAATAAATGGGTGTACAAGATTAAAGAGGAGAATGAAGGGCATAAGAGATACAAAGCAAGACTAGTGGTCAAGGGATTTGCTCATAAAAAAAGGTATTGATTTTGATGAGATCTTTTCGCCAGTTTTAAAAATGACCTCTATTAGAGCTATTTTGAGTCTTATAGCTATAGACAATTTGTATCTGGAGCAATTGGATGTGAAGACAAAATTTCTTCATGGTGATTTGGAGGAGGAAATTTATATGCACCAACCAGAAGGCTTTTAGGTGAAAGGTAAAGAGGATTGGGTATGTAAACTGAAAAAGAGCTTGTATGGGTTAAAACAAGCTCCTAGACAAGTGGTATTTAAAATTTGATAAGTTCATGGCTAATCAAAGGTTTGAAAGATGTCAAAGTGATCACTTGTGTATATTTTAAGCAAGCTGGAAATGGTAACTATGTTATTTTGCTATTGTATGTGGATGACATGTTAGTTGCAGGAACAAATATGCAAGATATAAACATGTTCAAGAAGAAGTTGGCTAAATCCTTTGCCATGAAGGATTTGGGAGAAGCCAAACAAATCCTTGGTATGAGGATAACAAGAGACAAGGAGAGTCACACTCTGAAATTATCACAAGCAAAATACATTGAAAAAGTGCTTAAGAGATTCAACATGAACAATGCAAAGTCTGTTGCTACTCCATTGGCAAAACATTTCAATCTCACCAAATATTTGTATCCCAAGACACAAAAGGAACAAGAGCATATGGCTAAGGTTCCCTATGCATCAGCGGTTGGAAGCTTGATGTATGCAATGGTTTGTACAAGACCAAACATTGCCCACACAGTGGGAGTAGTGAGTAGATTTATGAGTAATCCAGGAAAAGGACATTGGCAAGTGGTAAAATGGATACTCAGGTACTTGAGAGGAACTTCAAATTATTCTTTGAATTTTGGAGGCTCTAATATATGCTTGAAAGGTTTTGTAGATTATGATATGGCAAGTGATCTTGATGGTGGAAGGAGCACTACTGGCTACATCTTTACTATAGGAGGAGAAGCAGTTAGTTGTATTTCTAAACTCCAACATGTAGTTGCCCTTTCAACCACTAAAGCTGAATATGTTGTTGCTGCAGAAGCAAGCAAAGAGATGGTTTGGTTGCAAAGACTAATGGAAGAATTGGGGAAGAAGCAAGAGGATAATAGATTGTGGAGTGATAGCCAGAGTGCTATACACCTTGCGAAGAATTTGACATTCCATTCAAAAACTAAACACATCAAACTCAGGTATCATTTCATTAGATCAGTAGTGGAAGATGGATATTTGAAATTAGGGAAAGTTCACACATCACAAAATCCTGCTGACATGCTTACAAAAGTGGTGTCAAGAGAAAAGTTGAGCTTTTTCTCAACTTGGTTGGCCTTAAGGAATAAGAGGCCATGATGAGAATTTTTCAGTCCTTGGTTGCAGTATGGTGCAATGGAATTAGTCTCCAAGTGGGAGATTGTTAGGAATGGAGCCTAATTATGAGGAGGCTAAACAGAGAAAGTTTTTGGATTTATTGCAGGACGGGTAGGGAAAGTTTCTAGATTTACAGTCTGTTAGTCTACCAGAGAAAGTTTTCGGATTTACAACACGATAGCCAAGGAAACTTTTTTTTGTTTTTATCCCAAAATTAGGTGCTGGGAACTCAGTGTTAATCTTGGAATGTATTAAGAAAAACAGTTTTTTTTCTATTTTTTTCTTATATATAGTTGTGAGGAAAAATAGAGTATACAATGAAAATTACTGTGTTGATTCCTTGTAAATATAGAGAGGAAATTACAGTAGATGTTTGTTGTAGGTTGTAACCCTCTATTGCTTGGATTGAGAAAGAAAGGACTGAAAATTCTCGGTGGATGTAACCCACATTGGGTGAACCACGTTAAAATCATTGTCTCTTCTACTGTGTGTTTGTCTTATTTTGTTAATTCCGTTGTTAAAGTTTGAAACACTATAATTGCTTTTCTATATTTTATATAGTGATTTACTCTAACATGTATTTGCAAATTAAGTTTTCCTAACCTTATAACTCCTTGTTTTTATGAATTTGCAAATAGTTGAAGCAATAATAATAAATATTTTAATGCTTCTATTTTCTACTTCCTTCTCAATCTAATAAAAAATGTTTTCTAGAGATTTAACACGTTATTACTCCTATCTTTTAATTTCTCTAGATTATAAGGTTTAGCTGATTTCAAACTTAATAAACTTTGAAATATAATTCTTACCTTTCCAATACTAAGCTTGATATCGAAAGTTCTTTGTAATTGACTCAAATTGCTGCAAATTGGTGATAGTTGACTCCTTGTGAAATTCTAAACATTGTGTATAGTTTTTCACTCCTTTGTCATCGAACTGCATGCATTCTACAACTTTCACTTGCGACCTTATGCTCTTTCTTCTTCAACCATCGAGCGTCCTTATAATTTACATCTTAGTGTTGGCTTGTGCACTTTAAATCAACTAGCAAGCTTGCTCTTCAATGTTGATGTTTTTGTCTGTGCACTTCTTCTTCTACAGTTAAACTAAAAATATTTTATCTCTCCTCGATCTTCATGTGTTGTAGACTTTTAATGCTACCTTAATTTTGTTCTATTATCTTTGAATCGACATCCTCCTTTGAGCGTTGCATAATCACTTCTTTTAAAGTGTGTTCCTACAATATTAGAACATGGTGTAGAAAGGATGGTGCCAAGCGGTACTTGCTTTGCTTAACTCATTTCAAATGATTATACCATGCCTTCTCAACATCAAATAACAAGTGGCATTAAATGGGTTATCAGTTACCTTCAATGCCTTCGACCTAACACATTTACAAGAGTGTTATACAAATGATGCTTTGTCTAGGTATACTTCTAATCGTTGAACGCTTGAGATATATTTGATGTGGTGGTGACTTTCTACTGTGTGCATGAGACGCCTTCTTCCACATGGTGCAACTCCTTCATCGCTTTTCCCTAACTCCTTTGGGCTATACAAACATTTTTTATTTGCTAGCTTAACGCTCATTAACTACATAATTTGTTGTTATTTCGACACTTCAATAATCGATATTCTCCTACCACTTCTTGAAGAGAAATGATGTTTATTCTCTCAAATTTTCTCTAGTAGAGATGGTTATCTTCTAGCACTCCTAAATAATTCTAACTAGTTGTAAGCGATGTCTTCAATGATGGGTAACTCCTCGAATCTGAGTCAAACTTGAAGGATATTCATTGTAACTTTGATGTGTCTTCTCCTTGCAAATACTTGAGTTTTCTTTACCAACTGCAATGACTTCCATGTTGTATGTCTTAGCTGAATGCAATACTTGCTTTGGTGCAAGTGTGTGGGTAAAATGATGCTTACTCTTAGTGCCAACAATGCTACTTCCAATGCTTTTACGTGGACAAAACTCTATGATGATTGCGTTGTCCGATTTTTTTTTCTTAGAGGTAGACGTTGTTGAGTTTCACTATGATGCCTTCACCAAAGGCTATCGAATATGTAAGGTACCTTGCTTTACCTTCACCAAAGGTTGTCAAATTATACCTTATAATGTTAGACGTCCTTAGTATATCTAATAGCTTCTCCTACCTTTTGCTCAATGATCCTTGGATGGATACGTATTATAGAAGTCTAAAAAACAATATCTTATTTCACCTTTCTATTAATGACTTCTCTTCTTGATTTTTTTAACAAATATGCATGTAGATGATGTCGAGATATCTTCCCTTTTCCTTGGAGATAATTTACTTTTAGAGCTCCCTTGAATAGCTCTAATGAGATGCTATGCAAACATAGAGTATGATGAGATAGACATTTGCCCCCTGTGCTCTTAAATCAACTCTCTTGGCATCTCGAAATGTTGAGATAAATCTAAAATCAATATTACCTTCAAATCCTTGGCAATATCTTTATTACTTGGTATCTTTTGCACTCAATAATCTAATCTTTTCAATAATTTTCACACTATATAATATGCAAATTTTTAGAGTCTTTTCTTGCTTAGAGTAGTTAATAGAATGTTGATACTTTTCTCACTTCTATTTTTCTATGTAGGTTTCAAACCTTGTAAACAATAACTTATGCACTTCCTTGAAGACTTCAAATATAAACCTATTGTGCAACTTTTAAATCTTGAAAACTGGTGCTCAATAAACTTAATAAGATCCAAATATAAAATTTCAACTAATGAATATTTTTGCACCTTTGTTGCATACCTTTCTACCTTTGTATATGATGATGATTATGTTGATTTAAGTCACCTAAATTCCTGCCTTTTGTAGATGATATTGCAACTCAAAATATTGTCTAAAAACAACTCTTTGGCTCACCTTTTTATAGCTTTAACACTTCACTAATCTGCTGCCTGAAACTGTGGTTTGGTGGCTCCAATACTCCTTTAGGATGTACCTATAAAATATGAACCTTAGCATCTACCAATGCTGCCCAAATTGTTGCTTTCTCACTATCCTCAAATCTAAAAAAAATAGATTATAAACCATTCAAACCCTTCTCTGAATTGATGTCCTTGAATCCCAAAAATTTGGTACAAAATTCCTCCAAATTGTAGCTGAGATATTCCTCAAGAACTCTTCAATAATTTACTGTAGAAATCAACAAATATCCTATATCTGAAATGACCTTCAAGCCTTCAATGGAAATACCCAAATATCTTAGATTTG
The DNA here is from genome assembly GCA_028583015.1 of Wollemia nobilis. Lineage (NCBI taxonomy): Eukaryota > Viridiplantae > Streptophyta > Pinopsida > Araucariales > Araucariaceae > Wollemia > Wollemia nobilis. The sequence continues at coordinate 11,463,463 of JAQPPZ010003016.1, forward strand.
GTGGCTTTTCTTATCTCCTTTCTCTTGTCAAATTTTAACTTCAATCTTGGCCTATCTAATGGCCTTCTTCTCAAGATTCTAAAAGTCTTGAGATATTCTCCAAACTACTCCAAAATTTGACAAAATTCTTGCCAAATATTTCACCTTTGGGTTTTTTGTCAGATGGTAATAATTGTCCCAATTTCTTTACTATCAGGAGCTTCTCCTTGGTAGTAAATTTATCCAATGAGTTCTTCTAGGAACTCCTTCAATAAGCCTCACCAAGCCTGCTTCTTGATTCTCCTTGAGACCTCTCCTAGGGCCTTTAATCTTCCAGATTCTGAAAACCTTCAATGGACCTTACTTGATCTCTTCAATCTTCAACTATGGCAGTTTTGCAATGAGATCTCCTCCTTGGATCTCCTAAATCCACTGCTACTGAAATCTGCAATAAGAATTTTGTTAGTCCTTCTGTATTCTCAATCTTCCACTACGGAAGTTTTTCAATAGGGTCTTCTATGGACCTCTTCTTCAATGTGAAGTTTTCAATCTTCAATGAAGATCACCAATTTTCAATCTTCACTAGAAATCCTCTCCTTGAGTCTCTTCTTCCTTCAATGGGGTCTTCTTTCTAGGACCTCCTTCCTAGATTTACAATCTTCAATATGGCTTCCTTGGCCACTAGATCTCTCCTCAATATTCAATTGAGAGTCTCCAATCTACAAATATTTCAATGGGACCTTTCTCCTTAGACCTCCAAATATTTAATCTTCAATTTGTTGTTTTAGGTACCAAATTGATTCAAAAATGATATTCTTCCTAGCTCTTGTAGGAAGCTTCCCAACTCTATTTGAATATCCTTTATTCTGCAACAAAGTATTAGGTAATGAAAATAGAAATTTATATAGATCTATAGAAAACAATCTTCACTAGTTGGATTGTCAATCGGGTGGATTCAATGCTGAGTTCTAGTCTTCACAAATTTTTCTGCAACTCTATGGAAAAACTCTAGCCAACAACAATTTCAAAAATCTAAAAATAAGATTCACAATCTCCTATCCATAACTCTTGTGGGTCTCACTATTTCCTCTTGATCTACCTAGTGCTATGATACCACCGTTAGCTTTTGAAGCTTTAAACTTAAAAAAATGAAACCACAAGTATGGAAATAAGCATACAATGTTATAAGTATGATAATGGCTAGCTAGTATGCATGAAAATATAATAGAAAACTTGATACAATACTCAATAAATGCTCATATAATAAATCTCATGAAAATATACAATGCTCATCAATGGAGGTCACAACCTCTCCATATTTGCAAAAATGGATCTACATTGTATCTACTACTACTCAACATATGCACTCCAAAATCCTCTCTATTTTCTCTTCTATGAAGGCCTATTTATAATGAGATGCAACTCTTTGCCTTCAATATTCCTTTGACATCTCATTGTTCTATTCTAAGAACTTATGTACATGTGGACTACATGCACATTTACATCATTGCATATTCTAACACATGCATTTATTTTATTTCTTTAATAAAGAACTTAAGTCCTAATACACTCCTAATCTAAATATGTACCCATGAAGGTACATTGGTAAGGAACCAAATAATGTAATATATTCCAACATGTTATAGCCCTTGGGTAAATCGCCTTAGCATGGGTTGTTTTCGCAAAGCGAAACAAAAAAGGCCCTTCGTAAGGTATTTAACCATCGTCGGCTTGACTCCATGAGGAGTCCCAACTGCATTAACCTAGGCCCTAAGGGAAGACTCATTAGGGATGTGTCCAACAAAATACCCAACAAGGGTGAATGATTCTAACCAATGACATGTAAAATCAAATTTAGGCAATGGAAGAATTACATAAGGAGGAGGGTTACCTTGTGGACCATTCTCAACACAAACTTTCATAGTCATTTGAGAGGAGCCATTATCACATGCATTCCCATCTACGACACCAGTATTGTGCACGGGTCCGCCAGGTCTGGGGACCATATTGATATTGTATCTTCTCCTTATTCACCATGTTATCAATTACTATCATTTATATAAGTAATTTTTTTTTTCAACGGGTTAATGGGATTGAAATGGGCCCATCCATATTACACCATCACCATAGTGTTATTATAACAAAGCTTGGATATTATTCATATATCACTTGGTAAATTCGAAGTAAGATTCGAACCTTGGTCTCGTCCTTGAATGTTGAGGAATCTAACTGGTTGAGCTAATACCACTTGATAAATATTTTATTATTATATATAACGAATAATCACATATATATGGACTTAAGGCTAGTAATAACATTGACAACATCACCTATGATACAACCCTTTTTGGGAGGGTAAGGATAAACGAGGCTATAGCTTGGAATAACTTATTAAAGGAATATGAAAGAGCATTAAAGGTAAAAAGTTAATAGGACAAGCCAAAATTTACTTCCTAAATACCCCAACTAGAATCAAAGTAGGGATATGTGTGTTACTTCAAATGGAAGAGGCAAATTTGCTAGCAACTTATCTAGAGATGCTCTTATTGAAGGGAGAATGAGGATAGAATTATAGAATCCAATTATAAGTAAAGTTCTAAATGAACTATTGGTATGCAAAGGTAGATGGTTATTGTTAGTAGGAAGAGTGTATCTAATTTAATTAGTCTTACATGCCATTTCAACATATTATATGTCCTTGTATACTATGTCAAAATCGATAAAAAAAATTAATCTATATTATGTAGTCATTTTTGTGGCCGGGATTACATGATAAAATAAATTTTACTTTGGTGAAATGGAGCAAGGTTGTGATGATAAAACTAGGGGAGGTCTCTATTTAAGAGTTTTTACAGGTACAAACTTAACTCTTAGAGGAAAAGTAATTTGGATATGGTACAAAGAGCATCAAAGACAATGGGTCAAAATTATTCTAAGTAAATATGTTGAGCCCAATGACCCAAGCTTAATATTTACTACACTCTCACTACCAAATGGTTTTGCTCTATGGAATGGTTTTAAAAAATCATTTGATTTAGTGATTAAAGGTCTAAGATGGGTAGTGAGAATTGAAGAAAATATTATATTTAGATGGATACTTGGTGTGATAAAAAGCACTAAATCTATATCCAATTTTGAAACCATGGATGAGATTACTTCAATACAATAATGGTGATAAGGTTTCAAATATTATGTACAAGTATTAGGAAGGAAGATCCAAATGGAAATATTTGTTTTACAAGTATACAAGACACTAATTATAGGAGGCAGTTGAGCAAAAAGATAACAATAGTGATTATTTCGTGGGGAGGCAAAGATAAGTCGATTTAGGAGTTTAATAGCTCAAGAGAATACACAACAAGAAGTGGATATAATGTAAAGCACCAACAAAACAAAAATATCACAAGAATATAGAGAGATATTTGGGATAGTCCAAGCATTCCTAAAGTCAAAATGTTTGTTTGGCTAGTAGATCATAGAAGAATTTTATCTTGAGATAACCATATGAAAAGGGTTTTTTATGGTCCCTCATTATGTGTTCTTTGTAAACATGAATATGAGAGTATAGACCATCTCTTGGAACACTACTCAATAGTATAGAAACTTTGGCAATGGATTATTGATATATTTGGTAAATGCATGGTGATGAATGATATAATTGAAGAATGGTTAAAGCAATGACAAATCACTTTTAGAAGTGAGACTTTACAAACAATATTAAATATATCAAAAGATACAATACTTTGGATTGTATGGCTAGAAAGGAATATAAGAATATTTAAAGGAAAGGAAAGTAGTTTAGAGGTAATGAAAAGAAAAAATTGTTTAGCCATAGAGAAGTCTAAACCAACCTTATCAATTTATCCAATTTCTAATCTAGAAGCAGAGAGCCTTGAAAGATGAGTTAAGTCATCAAATGGAATTATAATGTTGGGTATAAGAGAAACAAAAAAAATACAAAGAATATAAAATAGAAATCACCAGATATGGAGTTGCTCAAATTGAATTTTGATGGAGCATCTAAAGGAAATCCAAGACCAGTAGGAAGAGGAAGAATTAGAAATAATAGAGGAGAGATTTTATCTTATTATGCTTTCAGTAGTGGATTTAGGATAAATAATGAAGTTAAAGCTTAGGCGACTTTGAAAGAGTTAAAATTATGTAAACAAATAAATTGGAACAAAGTATAGATGGAAGGTGATTCACTAATAGTAATAAATACAATTTTTAGGAAAGCAAAGGCTCCATGGAATATATAAGAGATAATTAAGAAATACAAGACCATGTTATAGAGTTTTGAAAAAATTATGTTTACACATACATTAAGGAAAGGAAACAAATGTGCAGATAGGCTAACCAATAAAGGGATTTTAATTGAGGATCGTGAAGTTAATTTTTATTTTCCATGGTTAGAGGAAGTAATAAGTTTAATTAAAGTTGACAAGAAAATGTTGATTGCATGAATCGAATAATGATTAAGATTTACTTTAATATTTTTCATTGGTATATATATATATATATATATATATAAACTATTTATTACAATTTTTGTGGTTGCACTTATATTTTTAGGAAGGAAACTAGCAATCTAGATTTTATAAAGTAAACTGTGATAGTGCAATGTTTTAGAAATATTACTCTACTAAGATACAATGCATAGATAGTAGGAGTGAGTTTTGGTATTGTGAAGGCTGCATTATAAAAATGTTAAAAAAAAGATGTTGAACTCTGGAATATTTGTATTGACATAGAAAAGTAAAGAATATCTAGAAAATAAATTATTTTTATGAAAAATGTAGGTATCTAGCTATAGCAACTCAATTGAAATGAGAATTAAATATGTTTGTAAACTCTAAAGCTTTAAAGGAGAGAGTTGTGATTTGTCAAAGGTGGGAGACCTGAGTACAACCCCTTGTTCTCCAACCTAGACATATATTATGTGATTAATTTTTTTAAATATTTATTTATAATATAAAATAATAAAATTCAAGATAAATATATGGTTTCTTTATAATAGAAAATAGATTAAATTGTATGTTGATTAATTTTATAGTTTTAAATTTTTTATTATTTTTTAATTTTATTTATTGTTTACACATGAAGTAATTATAGCTTATTTTGGAATGTCCAATGTTAAAACCCCCCGAGACAGGGACCCTTCATATTATAGCTTAAACAACTAATTATTTTCATAAAATTTTAATAATCATTTGTTAAAGTTTTAAATTTTTGTCCCAAGGGGACAGTGCAACGGTTCAGGCTTTGGCTCTTCTTCGAGATATCTAAGGTTCAAACCATGACATGGACGAGTGTGTGAGGGGGCGGGTTTGTGGGGATAACACAACGGTTTAGGCTTTGGCTCTTCTTTGAGAGGTCCAACATTCAAACTACGACATGGGCGACTGTGTGAGGGGGTGGGTGTGTGTTAAATTTCCTATTGATAAGTATAGCTCTCAACTTTACGGGGATCATGGTTGGGAAGAGAGTGCTCAGCCCTATGCGTTGGTTGTAGGGGTTTCTCACACTAACCAAATAAAAAAAATTAAATTTCAAAGATAAAAATAAGTCTACTTGTTTGGTGTTATTAACAATATAACCACAGCGTGGGTGAGTGTGTGAGGGAGTGGGTGTGTGTTAAAGTTTCTATTGATAAGCATAGCTTTTAGCTTTACGAGGGATCATGGTTGGGAGGATGTGTGATGGGGTGGGTGTGTGTTAAATTTTTCATTGATAAGCATAGCTCTTAGCTTTACGAGGGATCATGGTTAGGAGGAGACTGCTCAACCCTATGTGTTGGTTTTAGGGGTTTCTCACACTAACCAGATTATATATATATTAACAATATGATTCACATTTAATTTTCTTAATATTTTTTTTAATGGTTTATATGGATTGAAATGGCCCCTACCATATTACATCATCATCACCACCTAGTGGTATTACAACAAAGCTTGGATATTATCCATGTATCTTTTGGCAAGATTCAAACCTAGGTCTTCCCTCCTTGAATGTTGAGGAAATTAATCGGTTGAACTAATGTTACTTGATTCTTAATCCTTATTAAGAAGACTTCTCCCTTCCTTAAATGTTGAGGAATCTAATTGGTTAAGCCAATAAGATTTGACAATAATAATTTTTTTATAATTGGTTATATGGGATTTGAACGAGCCCCACTCGTATTACATAATCAACATAATGGTATTACAACAAAACTTAGATATTATCCATGTATGGCCTGGCAAGATTTGAACCTTGGTCTCCTCTTTAAATATTGAGGAATTTTAATCGGTTGAGCTAATGTCACTTGATAACTTGACAATAATAATTATACTAAGCTATAACAAACTATTAATAAAAAGACAAATTTCTTTATTTTTTTTTTATTTGGTTATTTTGAGAAACCCCTATGAGTGACGTACAGGGTTAAGCAGTCTTCTCCCAACCATGACCCCTCCTAAAGTTGAGAGCTATACTTATTAATAGGGAATTTAACACAAAGCCACCACACATCCACCCCCTCACACACTTGTCCATGTTGTGGTTTGAACCTTGGACCTCTCGAAGAAGAGCCAAAAAGACATGGTTTATACTTATAAACCATTTTTTCTTTACATCAAGTAAATGCATTTTTTTTTAACACACTCACACACCCATAATGTCGTTTGAACTTTGGGTGTCCTCAAGAGAACCTAAAGAGATACTGATGTGGTGTTCCTTTTAGAACCAAATGCAAATTTTTAAATACAAGCAAAATTTGCAAACAAGGGTCTAGTCACTATGCAACATTTTTTTTTAAAGTGCTCCTAGATGATACTTCATTTATTAAATGACAACTTTTTCCTTGAGTATATAAATTTTTTAATTGTCTAATTTATTTGAGAGCACAAAAATTTGAAATTGTAAAAAATATTTGTTTTCATTTTTTTAGTTTTTTATTACAATTTTTTTTTATTTGGATAGTGTGATAAACCCCTACAACCGACCCAATCATGACCCCTCGTAAAGCTTAGAGCTTATCAATAAGAAATTTAACACACAACCATCACACACCCACCCCCTCACACACTCGTCCACACCATGATTTTATATTATAACTTGGATGGGCCTAGCAATGAAGACTTTAAAACTCTAATAAGAGGTCCAAAGTTTAAATATTACAATATATGGGATTATGCACATGTTTCAGTAACCTAAATATGGTTGGATAACCGTTTATTGGGTAAATAACATCCTCCACGAGGGTTGTCTCATATGGCCTATGGCCTCTAGGGTGTTAATTTTTATCAATGAGTTTACATAGGTTTTTATAAGGGATCTCGGTCCTCTCATATTGAGTGGGGTTTGAACCTTGGACCTCTCATCCTCCACGAGGTCGTCTCATATGACCTATGGCCTTTAGGGTGTTAATTTTTTTTAATGTGTTTACATAGGTTTTTACGAGGGATCCAAGTCCCCTCATATTGAGTGGGATTTGTATTTTTTTAACACACTCACACACCCAAAGGGTCGTTTGAACTTTGGGTCTCCTCAATAAGAACCCAAAGACATACTAATGTGGTGTTCCTTTTGGAACCAAATGCAAATTTTTAAATAAAAGGAAAAATTTACAAACAAGGGTTTAGTCACTATGCAACATTTTTTTAAGTGCTCTAGATGATACTTCATTTATTAAATGATAATTTTTTTCTTGAGTATATAATTTTTTTATTTGTCTAATTTATTTGAGAGCACAAATATAAGAAATTGTAAAAGAATTAGCAAAAGAATTATTATTTTTTTTTAGTTTTTTATTACAATTTTTTTATTTTATTTGGGTAGTGTGGTAAACCTCTACAACTGACGCTTTGATTTGGGTAGTGTGATAAACCCCTACAACCGACGCATAGGGTAGAGCAGTCTCCTCCCAACCATGACCCCTCGTAAAGCCAAGAGCTACGCTTATCAATAATATATTTAACACACAACCATCACACATCCACCCCCTCACACACTTGCCCACACTGCGATTTTTTATTACAACTTGAGTGGGCCTAAGTACAACCTGAATGGACCTAGAAATTAAGACTTTAGAACTCTAATAAGAGATCCAAAGTTCAAATCTTACAAGGGATAGGATTATACACATGTTTCAGTAACCTAAGTATGGTTGGATAACCATATATTGGGTAAATAACATCCTCCATGAGGGTCATCTTATATGGCCTATGGCTTCTAGGGTGTTAATTTTTTTTAATGAGTTTACATAGGTTTTTACGAGGGGTTTCGGTCCCCTCATATTGAGTGGGGTTTGAACCTTGGACTTCTCAAAGAGAGACTAAAATATTTACCACTGCAGTAAGCTTGCAACTAAATCGTTTGAACCTTGGACCTCTCAAAGAGAGGTCAAAGCCCTTACCAATGGAGTAAACTCGCAACTTAATCTAGGATGCTAAAAATTAGTTTACCTTTATCTTTACTATAAAGATCGTCTCAGATGAACTATGGTCTCATTAATGTTAAAAACTACTTTACATTTTTCCTAACCTTTTATTTTTAAACCAAAAAAAATATTATAAATATTAACTTATAATTTATAAGCTTCTGTAACGGCTATAAAAGGTGGACAGCCTGCCTGGATTCATGATGGCTACCAATTCCACCATGTAAATTATATAAAAAAACTTATAATTTATAATTTTAAAAATATAAATAAATGAAATACAAATAACAAACAAAAGTTGAGAATGAATCTCACTTTTCTTATTCTAAATCTTTGAAGAAATAAAAAATGAAGCATTCTACTGAGGAAAAGCTAGGTAACAATGAAATAAATTTATTTATGTAAGCCTTAGCTAGAAGTAAAGATGCCCCACTTAGAAATTAAGACATCTTATTTGGAGAGGAGAAGAATATCAAATCTATGGGAATCTCTATCTAATTCCAAAATATTTTACCCAAATTGATTTAAAGTTGTGGTGATGAAGTATGATATAATGGTTCTTGAGGGCAAAGATTTAATATATAAGTTCTATGAATGCAATATAAGTTTTTTGGAGATTCAAAAGTAAATTAAATCGGCGTAAAAGGTTTAAAATGATTGTGGCATGTTGGTTATAGGGGCGGACTACGCGTAGATCTGTGTGGTGGCTTCTGGGATAGACAACGCAGAATACTGTGGCGGCCATAAAAGCGGAACAGCCTACCCGGATTCGTGGCGGCTACCGATTCCACTATGTAAATTAAAAAAAAAAAAAAAAAGTAAATTAAATGGAAATGAGGATTAAATTCAAATTATTCACAACTTCCCTTTCAAAAGGATTTTTTCTCAACATCTTTTTTAGTTCAAAAATTACTGATAAAATAATGGGGTTGTGGCCCATGGTTTATGGGGAGATATATGGCATGCATTTAAGACCTCGAAGTGGAGATTTTTCTTTTTCCTATGGAGATAGAATATATTAAAAGGCTTCTAATCTATGTTAGGTATTTTGGAATTTCATATCGATTTATAAATAAGGAGGTTTTCAACAATATTGGTTATACAAGGGATTTCATCCAAGAGGGAATAACTACTAAGAAAGCAAAGCATGATGTGTATCCTAAATGCATTATTTTTCAATGAGTTTACATAGGTTTTTACGAGGGAACCTGGTCCCCTCATATTGAGTGGGGTTTGAACTTTTGACCTCTCAAAGAGAGGCCAAAGCCCTTACCACTGTAGTAAGCTTGCATTTGTTTGTACCCTAAATGAATTATCATGAATATTTTAAAATAATTTATAAAATATGTTATGAGACTAGACATATGACAAAATATTGCAAAATGAAAATGATCAAAAAAGTTACATAAAATTTTGATCATGAGACAAACTTTAAGATAAAGCAAGGATATCACATTGTAATAGAATCTAACTTTGATAAAAAAATGACTCCCAAAAAAGGGTAAAAAAACCCTCAACCTCATAAGATGGAGAAGCCCTTCATGGTTCAATAGAAACAACCATTAGAATAAACTAAGAAGGGTTTAAGATAGATAGATAGATAAGTAAAAAATTACAATGTTGAAGTTCAAATTCAAAAGGAATTAAAGGTGCGAAGGAATAAGTGGAGGTAAAATTAAAAATAAGAAGGTGAAAGAGGTCAAGTTTGATAAATATAAATTATCCTCAATTTTTTCAAGTAGTAGAAAATCATCTCCTTGCAACAAAAATGAAATCAATATTCGAGTTTAGTATTTACACTTTAGGGTTTCAAGAGAAACATAACAAATAAAGGAATGTGAGGGGTATACATTAGAAATTAGGGTTTCTAAGGCACAATAAAGTAAGTACTATGGAGGATGTTCCTTGCAATTTAGGGTTTCAACAACAAAAGAAGAAAATATTTTTAAGGCTATGCCTTGGATTTTAGGTTCTCCAATGTAGTATAATCTTGTAAATGATGAGTCACATCATGAATAATATATAAAAATAGAAGAATTTGTGAGGATGAAAGTGTTGGTGGTAATGGAAAAAGAAGAGGAAGACCTTCATACCAAGAACAAAGAGAAAAAAAAAAATCAATGAGATATTGATTTGGAAAACTAGAAACAAATATCACAAGTGTTAATAAGAAGTGGGGCTAATTTGAACTATAGATAAGAATAAAAAGTGATAACGAAGATGGTATCTTGGGATACGAGGGCTATGAATAAGGGCCTTAAAAATAGTTATCATATAATTAATAAATTACAATAGTATTGATTTTATTTCTATAAAATAACATAAATATGTAGTAAGGAATGTAAGGATGCATATTTAGAAGATGCGGGACTCTATAGCAGTTTCTATTAAAGGAGATTTAGGAGGTATTGCAATAATATGGGACACATATAAATAGGATGGATAATTCTTAGAAACAAGAAAGAATTAAATTGTTGGTCTTTCTTGCAAGAAAGAGGAAAATGTCAAATTTTGAGTCAGATATATATTTCTCCAACTACATTGTAGAGTGTTGATAGATGTTGGGAGGGCCTTAGTTTATTTATGTCAAATTCAATGATGATTAATAATAGTGATCTATAGATTCTTTGGGGATACTTCAACACAATTTTATCTCCTTTGGGAAGGAAGGTGTCATTCTTACATGGTCTAGATAAATGGAGTATTTTACTTCCTTTGTTAATTCAAATGGCCTTTAGGATGTTGATCCTTCAATTTTTAATAAACATGATATATAGACACATTGGCTAAGTTATATAACACAAATATTTTATAGGTTTTGGTTATTTGATCAATGGTTTCAAATAGAGTATACAGTCTCTTTGGATATTTTATTGCAAGTAATATCATAGCACACACCAATTATTTTAAGATGTGATCTACTCAATCATGGGTATCCAAAGCCATTTTGATTTTATTCTATTTGGGTCCAAGACCTTGCTTTCTTCCAAACAATTATGTTATGATGAGATGAAGCAAGATGAAGCAAGTCTGAAGGATCAATTATGTATATGGCTATTCAAAAAAAATATTTAAAGGAGCATATAGATATTTGGAATGTCAAGTATTTGAGTGACATGTTTAAAAATAGAAGAAATTAAATACAAGATTGATAGTTTATAGTAGATAGTAAAAATCAACAGAATGGACTAAGATACTTATGTGCAAGAAAACATAATGACTTTTTTATTATAATAGTATATTGTTGGAAATATGAGTAGGTTTTGTTGTCATTGATGTCAAGTTGTTAGGTGATAACCCATCTCAGTGCAAGTGGGAGTTTAATGAAATTAATTATGGGTTAAAATATTTATATTTTAAACCAAGATATTTGGTTCAAGAGCTCCACATGGTTGGTCAAAAGGTGGTTTAATTCTCCCAAAGAAACAATTTAACTAAGGCTTCAAAAGGATATAATATTATAATATTTATTATTATAATATTAAGTGATATTGTTAAAGCCTAAAGTAAAATATTTATAATATTCATTATAATATTTTATAAAACCCAAAGGTGGGTTTGGTGCCTTATGAATAAACAAAGTATCTAACCCCGTCGACGTCGATAATTAGATATGGTACTTGTATAAAGGCACGAAGGGCTAAGGTTTGGTCGGGAGGAAAAAAATGATGTGCAAGAAAATAATTAAAAGTGAGTTCGCATATTTTCCAAAACATACAGTGGTGCATTCCCTTTGGCATGACAATTAAAGCACAAAGGCATTTTAGTGATGTAGACGTCTTCCCGCTTTTTAAGAAGGATAAAAAGAAAGTTCGAATCGCGGTTTTCTTGAAGTGCATGACAAATCTTGGTTTTCGAACATATGACATGGTTGATGAATTTTTGAGAGGTATGCACCGTTTTATTTTTACCTAAGGTTGTGTAAGTTTGGATATGGCTGTGTTGTGAAATATAAAGATTGATTTAGATTTTAAGGGAGACATAAGGGTTTGAAAAATTAAATATTTTTATTTTAAATTTTGGTGTTTGAGTCTATAAGGTTGGAGCAATAAGGTATAATTAAAGTTTTAATTTTTGATATATGTGGATGAATGTTATTTTAAATGGAGTAATAAGGTGTAAGTAAGGATTTTTTTTTTTAAGTAAGTGTAGTGTTGAATGTCATTTTAAGTAGGAGTTATAAGGTGTATTTGAGCATTAATATTTTTGTATGGTGAAATATTTTGAAGGAAATTTTTGAGTGTCTAACCCTTGAGATTGTCAAAGAGATTGAGTGTGAGTAAGACAGGTTTTAAGGCCTACTCTTCATCAAGCAAAAAGGTATGGGCACATTCTTCTTTGGTTGAGGTGTTTGATTGATTGAGGTTTTCTGAAACAAGGTGGAGTGAAAAGGATTGTTTTGATGAGCATTGTTGAGTGTGGTTTTGAGATATCCAATATTGATTGATGAGGGTTTTTTTTGGAATAAAGGTTGAGGATAAAAACCTTGTTTGATAAGCATTGTTGGAAACATTGAATGAAACTTCATATGCATGATTAGGGTTTGAGAAAGAACATGAGTATCATTTTTATGTGAAGTTGAGAACTATCTTTGAAATAGGATTTGTGCAAGAACATGAGTATCATTGTTATGTGAGATTGTTTGATTAACATTGTTGGAAATTATTGAGTGAGTGTTCATATACTTGGACTAGGGTTTGTAAGCAAGGAATGTTTCTTTGAGTGATTTATTGAGTGGAGTTGATTAAGCCTAGTCAAGTGCAAGTGTTGAAGTGATAGTTCAAGTTCTGTGAAACAAATTGTTCTATATTCTAAATTGATTTGAGAAAGATATTAAGAGTGATTGAGTGTGAAACATATTGAGTCTCTAAAAATTATCTATATGTTTCTATGAGATTGGACAAGTTCTAGTGAGGACTTGTTGAGCAGATTTGAGACAAGTCTTTGAGAAGACTTGTGGACAAATTGGTGTGAGCTTTTGTGAAAGTTCACACCAATAGAGACTGAGATCATATTGGGCAAGTTCTAGAGAGGACTTGTGGATAGATTAGTGTGAGATTTTGTGGAAGCTTACAAGGAAGATTTGAGGTAAGTCTTTGAGAAGACTTGTGAGAAGAGTTGGTTGATTGATTTTTTCAAACCTTGAGTTAAGGTTTGGGATAGATCTAGCAGAGTTGATTTGAGATTAAGTCAAGCTTTATATTAAGGCTTGAGGATAGAGATTAAGGACAAATTTGTGCTAGACCAAAGGACTATGTTTAGTGTATATTTGAGGATAGAGTTTGATGCAAATTTGAGGATAGGTTTGTGCCAGACTAGAGACAGAGATTGAGCAGATTTATGCTAGACCGAAGGACTGTGTTTAGTACATATTTGAGACAAAGCTAAGAGCAAGTTTTGGAGGTGACAAAGTATAGAGGATGATAGTATTCTATGGATAGAGATCCATTAGCCAGGGAAGTGAGGACAAGAGTCTTCAGTGGATAGAGATCCATTAGCCAGTGCAGTGGAGGTAGTAGTTCTTCTAGAAGATAACCGACCAGAGTAGAGGAAAAAGAAGTTCTCCTATGGATAAAAATCCATAAACTTTATTAGGAGATTGGTGTCTCCTTTAGACAAAGGTCATAAACATTGTAATAGGGAAATGCTTCCCAAAGATATTTGTTGAGAAAATATTAGTGAAATATTTTCTCCATGGAGTAGCCCACACTGGGTGAACCACGTTAAATTGGTGTCTCTATTGTGTGGTATCTCTATTATGTGTGAGGATTTGTGCATTGCTTTGGTTACTATTGTTGATATTGCCATTGATAGTATTAGATAATATTATTTGGGAAAGAAAAGTGAAAAGTAGTCTTATACTGTTCACCCCTCCTCTTAGTATAAGCTTGTGTTCTTCTTATATTACAAAAGGAAGAGTCATATTAGGCCCAAATATCTAGGAAGAGGTGGTTTTAAAAGGGGATAGAAATCCCAAAATTTTTGATGTTACTAAAAAACCTTAATTTTCTTTCCATTGAATTAAAAATATTTCAACTATATATAAAAGAAGCATTGATAGAATCAAGTGGCATTAGCTCAACCGGTTAAACTCCTCAACATTTCAAAGAGGATACCCAGGTTCGAATCTTGCTAAATGATACATGGATAATATCCAAGCTATGTGTAATACCACTATGTGGTGATGATGTAATACGAGTGGGGCCTATTTCAATCCCATAAAACCCATTGAAAAAACATTGAGAAAGAAGAATATGTTAATAAGCAAGCAATAAATTCTTTGAAAAAATGTTATTGAAATGTGGGCAAGGTAAGGAGGGTCCTCAAGATAAGATTTTGTAAAGTATTCCATCAGTTATCACACAAATATAGGATGAAAACACAAAATGACATTAGCTCATTGGTTAAATCCTTTAACTTTCAAGGAGGAGATATAGGTTTGGATCTTACTAAATGATACATGCATAATAGCGAAGTTATTATAATACCATTATAAAATTTATGAGGAATATCGGCTTGGAGGAGACATAAGTGGTTGTTTTCTCTTTTGATGTTGATAAGATAGTGGCATCGATGGACTTCTTGCATTTTTATTTCAAAAATGTTATTATTTTTTGAACAATGATATATCAATAGTGGTTGAAGAGGCTAGGAAAAATGACTATAGTAAGTAAGATCAATGCCATATTTATTTATTGGTTCCCAAGGATGGTGAGACAAAATATTTTGATATTTTTTTTCCAATAAGCCTTTGTAATATGGTTCATAAGGATAATTTTAAAAGTTATGGTAAATAGGTTGAAAAGCTTCATAAAGTGTGTTATCTTATAGGAACAAAGTGGTTTTGTTCATGGTAGGAATTTTTTTGATAGAATAATCATCACATAAGAGGTTATATATTATCTTTATTCTATAAAAAACAAGTGTGCTTGTAAAATTAGATATGAAAAAAGCATATGATAGGTTTGTTCGAGCTTTTATGGTATTCTTAGAAAAATGGTTTTGAAAAAGGTAGGTATAAATTGATTATATGTTGTTATAGTACTACAAATATCTATTTTGGATTCCTTATGAGGCATTAGTGATAAATTCTGAAAGGCAAAGCTGAAAGGCAAAATAAAAGGTATTCAGG
The DNA here is from genome assembly GCA_028583015.1 of Wollemia nobilis. NCBI lineage: Eukaryota > Viridiplantae > Streptophyta > Pinopsida > Araucariales > Araucariaceae > Wollemia > Wollemia nobilis. The sequence continues at coordinate 11,478,993 of JAQPPZ010003016.1, forward strand.
TTACAATAGATTATCCTTTTGAATCTCATCTTCAATTTTTTGATGAAATTTTTCTTTTAGTTCAACCCTTTGTTGGAGAGGCCATGGAATGATATTATAAGAAAGTTATCAATAGTTGGTTAATACTACAAAATATATAAAAAAAATATTAACACTTCCCTATATTTATAATGAATCATTATGGAGATTTTAGGGTACAAAGATAGAAAATTACCTTCAATATATCTAGGTACTCCTTTGTTTAATAAAGGAAGGAAGAAGGAGCTTTGAGAATCAATTTTATATATAATGAAATCCTATTTAAATAGGTTGGAAGGGTAAGTTATTAACCATGGTTAGAAGTCTACAACTCAAAAATACTATATTACAATCTATATGGCTTTGAAGATTGCCAACTAGTATACGAATTTGAAAAATTTCAAAGAGATTTTCTTAGGAAAAGAGGTGAGGAAAATCTTATTTTTCTCTTTGTTAGTGGGACAGGGTTTGTAAAGGAAATAATATTAGAGTGAAAAACTTATGAAATTGCAAACCTATAAGTTTCACATGAGGAGCAACACTTGGTTGGAGATTATTCAAAGATCATTATTTCGAACAAGCATTTGATTTAACCCCATGTGATAATAAAATTGAATATTTCATTTTTGCAATCCTAAAATGGAAAATTGGACTTGAATAAGTGAATCCTCCTGTAGTCCACCTCTAATGTCAAAGTCTAAAAAAAAATCCACAATGTGCAAGGTATGTAGGTTCTAGCTATGGTCTTATAGGTGTGAGCCCAAAGTCCAAAGTTCCCCATGCACCTATACAAATTTGTGTTGAGTAGCATGTTATCCAACTAGATGTTCTAGTAGACAACCCACTTATCTCACCACTTTACAAATAGAGTAGACTAGTTACAACCCCCTTTAGAAACCCATCCTTCTACACATAAAGAGTCATCCATGTAATGACATTAGGTTGCAATGCTGAGACTCCTCAAAATAGAGATTTCTATGGGTAGGCATTAAGGAATCCCTTGCATCATAACATATGCATGTTAAAAATCATTGGTGGCAAGCCTCATGTCTCCACATGAGAACTATAGTAGCTTGGCTACTACTTTCAATTTCCTTTAAGAAATAAGCCATGTAGGACAATGGAAATTAATTCTATAGCCCAAAAGTAATAATGCAAAACAAAAAGAGGAAGCTATTGCAAACCGAAGAGAGTGTGAATTGAGAGTGTGTAGGAAGCATGAGAAATAAGTAGGAAGCAGAAAGAAAAGTGTAATCAAGGAGCAAGAGCCACTTCTTCTTGTCCAAATCTTAAGACAAACTAAAAAACTAAAGGATTCATGCAAAGAAAATCTAGGTAACATTAAATGAAAATAATTTTGAAAGTCCTTACTAGAAGTAAGAATTCCCTAGTTGGAAGTAAGGATGCCCTACTTGGAAGTAGGGATGCCCTAGTTTAAGAGGAAGAGTGATTCTATGGAAAACCCTATCCAGGTTGTGAATACTACACTAGAATTGATCATAAAGGATAATATGATTGAGCATGATATAATGGTTCTTAAAACCAAAGGTATAATATATAAGGTCTATGGATAATGGCTAGGTTTTTTTGAGATATAAAATTGGATCAATAGGAAGTGGATATTGAATTATAATTACTCAATGACTTTTCTTTGCAAAGGATTTTTCCTCATTATCTTCTCTAGTTTAGAATTAAGGGATAAAATAATGGATGGAGGCCCTTGTTTTAGGGGCATAGATGCATTATATTTAAGACCATGGAGTGGTAATTTTTACATAGAAATAAATATTATTAAAGGGCTTCCAATGTGGATTAGGCTTTTTGAAATTCCTTATCAACTCATCAATAAGAAGGTTTTGAAGAATACTGGCAATACTCTAGGTGAATTCATCTAGGATGGACAAACTACTAAGGGGAGAAGGTATGTTGTATACACTTAAATATGTGTTGCCATAAATATTTGAAAACCTTTACCAAAGTCCATTAGGATTAAATCTTAATCAAGAGAAGGATTTTAACAAGCGGATTATGAAAACATTACATTTTAATGTTGCAAATGTCATGAAACTAGACATATGGCAAGAGATTGAAAAGTTAAAATAATGGAGAAAGAAATGGAAAATTTTAGGCATGAAGTAAAATTCAATATAAAATAAGGAGATCATATCATAGAAGAAGATGGGTCAAATCAAGGATTTTCCACTCCTAAGAAAGTGGTAAGAAAAACCCCTCTACATCATTAAATGGCAAAGGCCAATATAGTTCACTCAAATCAACCATTAGAAGAAAAAATGACATAAGGGATGATAAAGTACAATGTGCAAGTTCAAATACAGAAGTAGTTAAAGGTGCAAAGGAATATGGGGAGGCAAATTTTAAAGTAAAGTAAGATGAGGAGGTAAATTTTAATGCAAATGAGATGGAGGTCAAGGTCAATCTAGGTAAATCATCTTCATTTTCCTCAAGTAGCATAAAATATTCTCCTTGCAATAAAAATGAAAGTAGTGTAGAGGGTATTCATTGCACTTTAGGATTTCAAGAGCAACATAATAAAGAAAAGCATATGGAGGATATCCAAGGAAATTTAGGGTTTTTTGGGCAACATAAGAAAGTAATGACTATGGAGGATCATATGTGTACTTTAGTATTTTTGGGGCAACAAAAAGAAGAAAGTGTTTATGAGGCTAGTCATTGCATTTTAGATTCTTTAATGCATCACAAGTCTTTAAAATACAAGTCTCATTATGAAAAATATGGAAAAATAGAAGAGATTGATAAAGATGAGAGTGTCGGTGGAAATGGAAAAAGGAGAGGAAGGCCATCAAATAATGAACAAAGAGAACAAGAAACTCAATGGGATGTCGATTTGGGAAGACAAATAAAAATATCACAGGTGTTAGCAAGAAGTGGAGCTAAGCCCACTAATAAAAATAAAAAATGATAAAGTTAAAATAATATCATGGAAAATTAGGGGTATGAATAAGATCCCTTAATAAGAGTTATTAAGGAATTGATAGATTGTCATAGTCCTACGTTTATTTTAATACAAGAAATAAAATTAAGTAGTGAGGAATGTAAGGATGCTTTTAAAATGATTTGGAATGTGGATGATTGTCTAGCAATTTCTTCTATAGGAGCTTCAAGTAGTATTGCAAAAATATGGAACAAACACAAAATGAGGTGGAAAATTGTTAGAAGCTAAAAGTACATGGGTTAAAGGTGCATCGAGAAAAATCATATAGCAAAAATATTGGATAGATTCTTGTTATCCAACACATGGTTACAAAAAAAGTATACAATCTCTTTAGATATTTTATTGTGAGCAAGATCAAATCATAAACCCATTCTTTTGATTTGTGATTTACCCAATAATGGCCATCCAAATCCATTTTGCTTATAGTTTATTTTGCTGCAAGACCCTGATTTCTTCTAGATGATGAGATGAAGCAAAATTTAAAGGATCATTTATTTACAAGTTTCTTAAAAGATGAAAAATTTGAAGGAGCAAATGAAGATTTGGAATGCCAATTTTTAACGAAAAGAAAGAAATTGAATCCAAGATCAAAATTTTATAAGATATAGTAGAAACTAATGGAATGGATTAGGATTATTATGTGAAATAAAAACAATTACTTTCTGATTATCATAATGAATTGAAAAAAGGGAGTCATATTGGTTCCAAAAATCTAAGGAGAAATGGCTCAAGAAAGGAGATAGAAATGCAAAAAAAATCATGCTATAACAAAAACATTTTTTTTTGTCATATAAAAAATATTCGAACTCTTCATGGAAGAAATATTGAGGAAGAATAAGATATAAGGAAGAAAGCAATTAATTATTTCAAAAATATTTTGTCAAATATTGGGCAAGATAAGGTTTTGTAAAATATTCCATCAATTATCACACAAGGACAAAATGAAATATTGAAGAAGAATACATCTATGGAATATCTACATGAAGTAGATTTCTCTTTCATCCTAACAAGGCACCTAGTCCCAATGAATTTCCTACAAATTTCTTTAAAAAAAATGGGATTTATTGAAGAGTGATATGCTAGTTGCAGTTGAAGAGGCTCATAACAGAAAGACAATAATAAGTGAGATCAATAACACCTTTATTATGTTGGTACCCAAGAAAGGCGAGATAGAATATTTTTATAATTATCCAATAAGCCTTTATAATTATCCAAGAAAGGTATTTAGGTTGTAAAAAATAGTCCCTTTGAATATCATCTTCAATTTGTTGATGATACTTTTATTTTTGGCCATCCCTTAGTTAGTAAGGCCATGGATATTAAATCGATATTGTCATGCTATGAGAGTACTACTAGACAATTGGTTAATATTTAAAAATACAATATTTTTTCATTAACATTGCCCTAGTTTTACAATGAATTATTGTGGATATTTTAGGGTTTAAATTTGATAAATTCCATCAACCTACTTGGGTATTCCTTTGTATCATAAAGAAAATAAAAAGGAGCTTTGGATTTTTTGTTTGGATAGAATGAAATCTTGTTTGGAAGGTTGGAAAGGTAAGTTATTAATCATTGTAAGAAGGCTACAACTCATAAAGACTATGCTACAATCCATCCATATACATATGATGTCACTTTCAATATTTCTAGTAGGTATATGTTAGGAACCTAATATTAAAATAACACTCTCACACAAATACTTGAAAATAAACACATATGCTATCAACACACTTGGAAATAAAATGCATAATACGAAAGTAAATTGCAGAAAAAGAACAATCTCACAATAGCACTAAATCGCAAGCCTCTTCGAGGGGGCAACCTCCTTCAATACTTCATTCAATTATGCAAAAAGATACATACAATACTGCCTCTCATAGATTTAAGGAATTCCTCTATCACCTAACTCCCAAGGTTGGCTTACATGCAAAATGCCACCCGGACTAGAATCTCCTACCTACAATCAATTACATTCTTGAAAAAATGGTTACATAGAAGGGCACCATTTGGCATAGGCACTTCTTAATCCAAAACTATAATAAAATATTACAAAATATTAACATGGGTACTACCCACGTTCCACAAGGACTATTACATCAAGTGTTAGGATGGGGTCCTAACATGCCCTTCTCCTTCAAAAAGATTTGTCCTCAAAGCTGAAGGTGAGGAAACTATTACTAGATTTGGTGAAGAGGTTCCCATGTTGCATATTCTGGTTGTAAGTTGCGCCACTGGACCAAGACATCTGTGATAACCCATCGATGAAGGGTATGTGATATTCAATCAAGAATGCATTTAGGTTCAAGAATGATGGATCCTTCCTCATCCAACTCTAGAAGTGTAGACTGCACCTACACCTTGTTGTCGATAACCTGCTTGAGAGAGGACACATGGAAGACTGGATGAAGTTTGAAACTAGCCAAAAGGGCTAGTTTGTACATCGTTGCCCCAAGCCTCTACAACACCTGATAAGGACCATAGTATTTGGGGGTAAGTCTATACACAACTTGAGAGATGATTGTTTGTATGGTTGTAAGCAAAGGAAAACCATGTCACCCATGACAAAACTACATTCAATACGATGTTGATCTACTTGTTATTTCATACGGTTCTAAGCCATGTCCAAATTGAGCTTGAGTTGGCAAAGAATGGAGTCATGTTGATGAAGAGTGGAATCCATGGCCTGAACCTTGGAGCTACCTAGAATGTAAGAAGTTGGAGTTGGTGGAAGCTGACCATAAACTACTTCAAATGGAGTCACCTTAGTGGTAGAGTGATAGGTGGTGTTGTACCACCATTCAGCCAAAGGAAGCCACTTAGCCCAATGAGTAGGATGTTCAAAAGTGAAGCAACGAAGGTAGGTTTCTAGACATTTATTGATAATTTTAGTTTGGCCATTGGTTTGAGGATGGTAGGCCGAACTCATCTTGAGTTGTGTCCCCTGCAACTTGAACAGTTCCTACCAAAAGTGACTGGTGAAGGTAGGATCCCGATCAGAGACAATGGATTTAGGTATTCCATGGAGGTGAAATATGGAGTCAAGGAAGATTTGGGTGACAATGGATGCAATATAAGGGTGGGATAGGGAGTAGAAGTGAGCATACTTTGAAAGACGATCCACTATTACTAGAATAACTGATTTACCTCTAAATTTTGGTAGCCCTTCGATGAAGTCCATAGATATATCTATCCAAACCTGCTCAGGAATGGACAAAGGTTGAAGTGTTCCTGGAGAACACACAATCTCACCTTTCATGCATTGGCAATGATCACATTCAACAACAAATATTTTGATGTCATTTTTCATTCCCTTCTAAAAAAAGTATGCTTGGTTCGAGTATATGTTTTGAGAAAACCCGAATGACCAGCTATGGGGGTCGCATGCATTTCATGAAGGAGGAGGTCCTTGATTTGAGACTTAGATGGAATAACCAAATGGTCATGAAATCGTAAATCCTGACCATCCCAAACATAACCAGGGTGGGACTGAGGATCCTCTTGGAGATGGTGGAGGAGAGTTTGCAATGATGAATCCTTGGCCAGATCTTCACGAAGTTGATGAATCCATTGTGGAAGAGGAGTAGAGATAGCATGTAGCATGGCCTGATCTTCATGGAGGTGAGACAAAGCATCGACCACCACATTCTCTTTACCTTTCTTATAAGAGATGTCATAATCATATCCCAACAATTTGGAGATCCATTTTTGTTGCTCTGGAGTAGCCACTCGTTGCTCTAAAAAATATTTTAGACTTTGATGATCAGTATTTATGGAAAAATGTTGACCAATGAGATATGGATGCCAATGGGTGATCACATGTAAAATGGCAAGCATTTCCTTCTCATACGTGGACTTACCCAAATTTTGAGGGGAAAGTGCCTTGCTAGTAAAAGCCAATGGTCGACCCTCCTACATTAAAACTATCCCAATGCCTGTGCCTGATGCATCACTCTTGATGACAAAGGGTTTAGAAAAATATAGCATTGCCAAAATAGGGGTGGTGGTCATAGCATACTTCAAATCGATAAAAGCCTTCTCAATCAATTCAATCCACACAAAAGATTTTTTTTGCAACATGGTTGTGAGGGGAGTTACGATCTTGCCATAATTTTTTACAATTTTTTTGTAATATCCTGTAAGACCCAAGAATCCATGAAGTCCCTTCAAGGTATGAGGTTTGGGCCATTCTTGCACTACCTAAATTTTCTTAGGGTCTACTTGAACTCCTTCCTTAGTGACTATATACCCCAAATATTCAACCTCATGTTGACCAAAGGAATATTTTTATTGCTTTGCATAAAGCTAATGGTCAGAAAAAAGTTTGAGAGTTGCTTCTAAGTGGTGAAGATGATCCTCCCATGTGCGACTATAAATCAGTATGTCATCAAAGAAGACTAGAATGAATTTGCGGAGATGAGGGCGAAAAATAGAATTCATCAAACTCTGGAAGGTGGACGGTGCATTGGTCAACCCAAAAGGCATAACTAAAAATTCATAATACCCTTCATGAGTTCAAAAGGCTATTTTGGGAATATCTTCCTTCTTAATGCGGGTTTGGTGATAACCCGATCATAAATCCAACTTGGAAAAATATTGAGCCCCATGCAACTCATCTAAGAGTTCATCAATAACAGGAATAGGAAACTTATCCTTGATAGTAATTTTATTAAGATCCCGATAATCCACACACAAGCGCCAAGTGCCATCCTTCTTTCTAACTAACAACACTGGTGAAGAATAGGGGCTAACACTAGAACGGATAATTCTAGAAGCTTTAAGTTCCTATATAATTTTCTCAATTTTAGTTTTCTGAGCATAAGCATACCGATATGGGTAAACATTAGGAGGTAAACTACCAGGAACAAGTTGTATTGCATGATCATGTGAGCATTGAGGAGGAAGTCCCTTGGGTTCCTCGAAGACATGAGCATACCTATTTAATATACCCTATAACTATTGTGGGTGACTAGACTCCCTTTGCTCAGGAGCGGTGATAGCAAAAAGTCGAGCTACCATGCCATGGGAAGATTTCTTTAAAAAATTTTCCATCTTATGAGAAGAAATAAACTGAATTGCTCCTGCCTTTGTGCCACAAAAGGTATATTCTTGCCCATCCTAACTAAATTTCATCCATAATTCAGCAAAATCCCATAGGACTGGTCCTAACATTCGTAACCATTGTGCTCCCAAAACTATATCACACCCTCCTAAGGGTAAAGCAAACATGTCAGACTTGAGATTATAGTCCCCAATTTTTAGCTTAACATTATGATATTTTCCTTTGCATGGTAGGGTGCCACCATTAGCAATCATAACTTCAAAGGAATTGCATGTGGTAATGTAATAATTTCCTTGTTTGGCGACACGTGGATCAATAAAATTATGTGTGCTACCAGAGTCAATCAAAATGATGACCCTTTGTCCCTTGAAATGGCCAATCACCTTCATGGTTTGGGGTGTGGATACTCCTGCTAGAGCATGTACAAAAAATTTTGGTTGGGATTCCTCTTGATCGATTGGTTGATCTGTGGTTTCTGTTTCTTGAGGATCCTCCTCATCCTCAGAAGAGTCTGAAGTGGGAACTTCATCCATATCTAGCAAGTACAATTTTTGTTGCACACACCTATGCCCTCGGGTATATTTTTCATCACAATTGTAACATAATCCTTGTGCCTTTCTATGCTCCATCTCCTTGTGACTCAATTTTTTTATAGGTGGAGATTTATTAGTCAAACTTGGCATTGGATTGTTCATAAAAGATGACTTAGATGGAGGAAATTTAGAAGTTTGACCAAGAGCCTTGAATTTTTCCTCTACCAATTTGGCCAATTGTATGGCTTGAGGTAGCGATTGAGGTCGCAATAATTTAACCTCAGCCCTGATGTCATCCTTCAGTCCACTCACAAAACAACTCTGGAAAGAATCAACACTTAGTCTTGTTGTTCAATTGGCGAGTTTTTCAAATTGAGTTTGGTATTCTCGAACAATTGAAGTTTGTTTGAGTTTAAAAAGGGCTCCTGTAAAATCTTCAAACTCGCTAGGACCAAAGCGAGTGAGTAGGCGTTGACCAAAATCAGACCATGAAAGGTCAGGTTCAGCCTTTCTAAGCCACAAAAACCAATGGAGTGCATTTGATTCAAAATTAAAATAAGCAATGGTCAACCATAGGAAATGATCAACATTATGAAGAGTGAAATATTGTTCTGCCTTACAAATCCACCCCTCGGGATATTTTCCATCAAACTTGGGAAAGTCTAATTTTGGTAACCTCATCCCATTGTGGTTGGGTATAGCTCATTGGTGGTGGCTTGTACCAATTTTCTCTTGGTCATGTTGAGTTACGAAACCAACAGAGACTCTACTTTCCAATTCAACCTTCATTGCTTTTTGTGCAAGGGTGAGATCAGCTATAGATTCTTGGAAAGATTGGATTTGTGACTGCATTGCCTGTATGTTTTTGTTAAGCATAGACATTATTTGGTTGCCCATATTGTCCACTTTGTTTTGAAGTTCCCTCTCCATTACTTGTTGGTGAGTTCCCTCAGCCATAATTGAAGGTTTGGATGCTTTTTGTGGGACTTACTAAAAATAGATAGGTAGCTTTTAGGAGTTACTATTTTTAGTAAGGGTCCAAAAAATAATTTGGAAAATAGGTTACAACACTGATTTTAGGATAGGATCCACTTCGATGGCCACTTGATCTGAGTGCTCAATGAGGAGATATACTGACTTCTTTGACTTTTTGTGATCTCTTGGTTGGGTGCAAGTCGATGTTAGGGTAATTTCTTCAACTTGGACTTAAAAATTCAGTAGTGGATCCTTGAGGGTCTTTGGTGCAGAATAATAATTGCTTCTACTCCACAAAATTTTGGATCAATTTGATTGACCATTGAGCAGTTATGGCCTTAACAAGAAAAATAAAAAATTACCAATTTTGGAAAATCGATGCAAAATTTGACCAAGAGCTGCCAAGGATAATTTTGTCTGGAATAGAATGTAGAATTATCTGCTAAATTTTTGAGTCAATCTGAGCTTTGAGTGAAGATATATCCCTATTTTAGTAAAAATTCAATGTTTTTTTTACTGGTGAGGTCGGTTTTGCCTTCGAAGATTGGTTCCAAGAATTGTGTCAACTGTCTTTGCCCTGTATATTCCATTAACTGACTCTTGAAACTATTTTGTTCCCTTTTTAGACTATCTAACCACTGACTAATTTTTGATATTGTTCTGTTCCCTTTTCAAACTATCTGACCATTGACTAATTCCTGACACTGTTATGTTTTGTTTGATTCGGACTCTATCACAGATATTCCCTGACTATTCTGACTAGCATAGGTAACTGTTATGACTGTGTAGGTGACTATTATGACATTGTTATCCTAACCACCCTATATTCACTATTATTAACATATTGTTTTCTAACTGTAACTGAATTTGACCCCCTGTTTTAGACTCTAAATATTCTGTCTTTGAGATTTTGTATTGTCTATTGTGCATGCAGGAATTTTGGAATAGGGATGTCTTCTTCGTATGCTCAACTTCTATGTAGGATACAATAATAGGTTTGGAATTTTGGTTGCAGGTTAAGCAGAATAGAAGACTTGAAGAACAGACCTTGTTTGCAAGTTTAAACATAACCAAGGTACGCTAGGCAAGGGTGTATGTAATATCCATAGGCCCTTTTTTATACCGCAGTGATGAACAATAGTGCTCAGACCAATATTTTAGGCCACTACTCAAGGAGGATTCCACACATACCCTTGAGCACACTATCTACCTCTCTGATAGTACGGGAGGGTAGTCTTATGGGATGTTGTTTCCCATGCACTATGGACAATACAAGGCCAAAAAAAGCTTCCTAGGGATAAAATTTTGTTAAAGCCTAGATGGTCTCTTGATACACCCAAAGATGCGTGGGAGCTCAATTCCGTGCGTGAGTGTTGTCTGAGGCCTGGGTATTGGAGCCTGATCTCCCCTCACTTCACTAGACGTTGTATGGGATATCTAGCTTAGCCAATAACGATAGCTCCTTTGCAATATTTTAAAACCCTCAGCACAAGGTTTCTAACCTACTCAACTACTGTAAAAATGATTATAATTTTTGTTTTTTAGCCTTTTACTATATATATATTTAATTAGGAAAATTAGCAAATAAAAAAACTAAACTAAAAAATTGTATACTTACTAGTCGAATTGGTAGAATCTATTGTAGTCACAGTAGAACATGGCCTTGGAAAGCGCTCTGATACCACTTGTTAGGAACCTAATATTAAAAATAACACTCTCACACAAATACTTGAAAATAAACACACATGCTCACAACACACTTGGAAATAAAATGCACAATACGAAAGTAAATTGCAGAAAAAGAACAATCTCACAATAGCACTGAATCGCAAGCCTCTTCGAGGGGGAAACCTCCTTCAATACTTCATTCAATTATGCAAAAATATACATACAATATTACCTCTCGTAGATTTAAGGAATTCCTCTAGCACCTAACTCCCAAGGTTGGCTTACATGCAAAATGCCACCCAGGCTAGAATCTCCTACCTACAATCAGTTACATTCTTGAAAGAAAATGGTTACATAGAAGGAGACCATTTGGCATAGGTGCTTCTTAATACAAAACTATAATAAAACATTACAAAATATTAACATGGGTACTACCCACGTTCCACAAGGACTATTACATCAAGCGTTAGGATGGGGTCCTAACAATATAACATTAAAATTTGATAAAAAATTCAAAGATACTTTTTTTGGAACAAATGCAAGGAAAAATTTAGGTTTTCTCTTTGTAAGTGGCATAAGGTTTGCAAAGGAAATAGTATTAGAGAGGTATGATTTCAAAATTGTAAACTTATGAGTTTGGCCTTAGGGGCAAAGCTTGGGTGGATATTATTCAAAGATCAAGAAAATAATTGGGCAAAAATATTACTTAAAAAATATATAGGTTTTCTTGATGTAATGAAATTATTTAGGAAAAGAACCCTACCCAAAGGATGGCCAACATGGAACTTCATATTGTATAATTTACAATTGATAAAAAAATATATTCGATGGTTTGTTAATAAGGAGAATTATGCAAATTTTTGGTTTGATGCTTGGGTGAAGCCTTATCCTATTGTATTTGAATCAAAATGACAACCATTAGCTCCGACATGCCCAAATTGTAAAGTTTCAAAGGTCAAATACTATATCAATATAATCAACAACTCTATATCATGGAGTCCTATTAGTAACCTAGTTAAAGGAGAGGAACTCAAACAAATTACAAATTGACTTCAAAGTATAATTCAAGAATTTTGTTTATTTATTTTTACAAGAAAGGAATATTTGGATTGAAATCTATCAAAAGATGGTGGATAATCGATCAAATTGGGATATGAGGATTTAGAGCAATCAAAATTTCCTACTCCCATATATTTTCCTTAGAAGAATGTTTGGTCACTAGAGGTTCTCCCTAAGGTCTCAACATTCCTTTAGTTAGTAGTTTAAGAGAGTCTACAAAGAAGAGCATATCATGGACCTTTTAGATGTCCCTTGCGTGAGAAGGATTTAGAAACACAAGACTTTTACTTCTTCATTGTCCCTTTGATCACATCATTTGGGGTTACTTTTTTATAAATATGAAAATATACTAGGTAACTCCATCAACATTGAAAGAGGATGAAATGTTGGATTAATTATTTCAAAGCTAAATTATTATGCATTTTGTGGAGGATTGGCCTTGCCATTATGTGTAGGAATTTATGGCTTGAAAGGAATAATAGAATTAAAAAAAATAAATATCAAAATCGGACCTAAGCTTAGAAGCATATTACTGCCTCTCTTACAAAATGTATATAGATATAGTGTTCATCATGAAGTCTCAAATGTACAAAAAGAGGTGCTAACAAATTGGTTATAAGATTTGAACACAAATGGAAAAGTCATCTATGATAATGGAATTAAAACAAAGGATCTACTTCAATCTAGGGTAAAATAAAAATGTCTATGGGTTTATCAAAATTAATTGTGATGGTGCCTCTAAAGGAAATTTGGTAAAAGCTAGTGGAGGTGGTGTTTTTCAAAATAATGAAGGCAAAATTCTTCTCACTTACTCAAAATCATGTGGAACTTCAACTAACAACTATGCAAAGTCTAGGGCACTTATTCTAGGGATTAAAATTATACTAGAAAAATGATGGATATATATTTTAATTGAGGGGATTCACAAATTATCATTAATGCTATCAACAAAAATGGATGTGGGGAGTGGAAAAAAAAAAAATATTATTGCTAATGTTCATAATCTATTATTAGAGATAATCTCTTGCAAATGTGAATATATTTATAGAAAAGGAAATACCCTTGCATACCATGATAAAAATATGACAATGTCATATTTTCGAAGCTTGTCGAATACAATTTTAGTTGTTGTTACTTCGTAAAGGGTAATTTTTTCTAAAAATTTACTCTTCTTTTAGGAGCTATATTTTCATGAAGGGTTATCCAATTTAGCTGATTTTTGGACCACTTTATGTAAAATTTAAAGAGCTTTAAAATGAGTGGTCAGATGAAGAATCCAAGCAATATTGAGGTATATACTACCCTATTAAGTTAATCATCTAAAACAAGGGTAGTGACAATTTTTAAATTTGTGAAAAATAAAATTACAAATATTTGTAAACCAGGGTTTGGATGATGGGAGGAGCAATGGAGGGTTAGGGCTTCAATGAGGTAAGTCATTCTGTTTGGGCATAGATTTTTTCAGCTAAGTTTCTTTTTCCCTTCTTTATCTTAGAAAATTTGCTTGCAAATTATTATAATTTTTTTTATCAAATATTATATTCGCTATAGGATATTCTTAGAATCATCTCTAGTAGTGGAGGTTAGTGAGAAAATCATAGAGGATCGATCCTTTCTGCTCAAATATAGGGTAATTTTCGGTAAACTTAATGGGTATTGGCCAAGGTATTTAACCTTGAGAAAATGGATTGATAGGAGTTGGAGGTCTCAAGGAGTGATTCTATCCTTTCTTCCCAAAGGTTTTTTCCTAGCCATTTTTTGTTCAAGGGAAGAAAGAGATAGAATCTTAAAAGGTGGTCCTTGGTTTATGGGAAGAGTAGGACTCTTCCTTACACACTGGTATGAAAGCTTTTCACCTAAAAATGTAAATCTATCTCTAGTACCAGTTTGGGTTAGGGTGTATGAGTTGCTAATTGAGTTTTGTGAAATGGATACCTTCAAGGAAATCGACAACACTCTAGGAGAATTTCTTGAGATTTCAAAAACTACACAAGATGGATTCTTGGCTATTTATATCTAGGTATTGGTCATAATTGATATAAGTAAACCTTTACCAGAATCAATAATTCTTAAGTATGGGGATAATATGTGGATCCAAACCATAGATTATGAAAAAAATTATTTTAGATGTAGAAAATGTCGTGAGGTGGGGTATATTGAGAGATCATGCCCTAAGAAGAGTTCAATGAAATCATATGTAGAAAACCACAAGAGAAACTTATAAATGGATATGGATGAAGGTGGTTGTCAACTCCCAAAAAATAGAAATAGATAAGTAAAATCAAATAAATAGTGTAGACCGGTAAGGAAGGATATTGGAAGAAATACCAACACTTTTGAGGTTTTAGCCTATGAATAAAAAGTAGATCAAATCTTAGAGGACATAATACAACAGGTTCAAAATATTAATAAGGAATCCTCTATTTAGTATGATCTCGATTTGGGGATGAACATTCTCAATGAACCTAAGGAATGTATCAAATTATATTTTGAAGACTCTCTTGAAATACCATGCACCATTCAAGAGAAAAAAATGGTAAAGATAATGTAGTGTTAAAGGTTAATACACCTACCATTAATAAGGAAATACCAAAAAATGAGTAGGACAATTCAAAAGCTTCCATAGTAGAGCTAGGAGAGGATAAATTTGAGAAAAAAGAAAGTTGTAAAATAATATTAAGGAATAGAATAATAAGACCTACTCTTGATACAGGTAAGGCAAAAAGAGGAAAACCCTCAAATTATCAAGTGAGATCTAGGGAAGCAAGAGCAAACATAGAGAAAGGAACACAAACTAAGTTGGTTGAACTTCTCTTTACCAATTAACAAAATGATATTGGTAATTATTAGGCAGTGCCAATAGCTCCTAATGAGACATGATTACCATCTTATGGAAAATAAGGGGTCTAATACCGCCTCAAAGCAGAGATGTATCAAGGATCTCTATTTAAGTAATAAGCATGATATCCTTTGTATCCAAGAAACTAAAATGAAAAAAGAAGTTTTCAAAACTATGAAAGCAATATGGAAAAGATGTGAATGGGATGCTATAAATTCTAAAGGAGTGGCATAGGGAATTCTAACTTGTTGTAATCCTATTAGAATATCCTATGTAACCATTCATAAAACTAGGTATTGGATAGCCTCTTTGGTCACATGCTTATTTACAAATATTTATTTCATCCTTATCAATGTCTATGGACCTACAACTTAGTCAAGCAGATTATAAGTTTGGAGTGGGAATGAATCCTTTATGAGAAGTAAATACCAAGAAATCCAATTCATGATCATAAAATATTTTAATTCTATAACCAAGTTGGATGAAAATTTTGGAGGAATTAGAAAACTATCCCTAAGTATGAGAAGCTTTCAAAACAATAATCTATGGGAGGTTGAGTTTGATGAAGAGAACTATACATGGAGCAACAAAAAGAGAGGCCATAACCTAATAGCATAAAAATTAGATAGATTCATTCTCTTAGATTATTGGCTAGATGAAGGAACTTGTGCTAAATTCAATACCTTGACAAGGATTAATTCATATCATTGGCCAATAAAAGTTAAAATGGTGGTAAGTGAATTAAAAAAGATCAAATATAAAATATGAGTAGATGTGGGAAGAACATCCTCAATTTTTTGATATGATATAGCAAACATGGAATTCTTCAAGAAATGGTGGGTTGTATACACTTCCAAAACAAATTAAATCAATGACATCTAGATTAAAAGAATGGAAAAATAACACTTTTGGAAATATTTTTGAGAAGAAAGAAGAACAAAAAGATAAACTTTCAAAAAGGTGATCATAATAATCCAAGCTCGAAGGAAAGAGAGTTAGTGAATATCATAATATTTTGAGTAAGAAAGAGAAATTTTGGAGTTTAAAATCAAGATAGACTTGGTTAAAAGGAGATAGAAACACAGTTTTTTCATAGGATGGCAATAGCACATAGATCAACATCCATAATTAGTAGAAAAGTTTGGATTAAATACTAGAGTGAAATTAGAAAGGAGGAAGGGTCTTTTTATAAAAATATTCTAGGACCATAGGAGTTTGAATTTCTTAATGATAAATTTCTACAAGAATTTCCTTTAGTTATAACAGATGAAGACAATAAGAAACTGATAGAGCCTATTGCTCTAGAAGAATTCATCTAGCTCTTTTCTCTTTTAATAAGGATAGATCCCCAGGTACAAATGGGCTCTCTACAACATTCTATCAACATAATTGGAATATAATGAAGGATTCTTTATTGGTGGCAATAGAATAGTCTAGGGTAAAATAATACATACTTTATAAAATAATTGCAACATATATTACCTGATTCAAAAAAGAAAGATGCATAATTATTTGATTCATTTCGATCCATAAGCCTATGTAATATGGCATGTAATATTATTTTCAAAGTGATGGCGAATCAATTAAGACCATTGTTAGATAAAATTATTTTAGAAGAGCAAGGAGGATTTATGAAAGGGAGACAAATTTTGGATGAGATCATAGTAGCTCATGAAGTTATGCATTTAACAACTTCAAGAAAAGAGAAATAAATGATAAAAAATGATATGAGTAAGGCCTATGATAGGGTTAAATGGGATTTTTTTATAGTATTATAAAAGTTTAGATTTGGTAAGAAATGGGTTAGATGCATTAAAGCTTGTGTCTCTACAGTTTCATATTCAGTGCTAGTCAATGGGTTAGTAACAAAATCATCTTAAGGCAAGAAAGACCTTAGATAGGGAGTTCCTATATCACCATATTTGTTCATTATTATGGTTGATATTTTGGGTAGAAACTTGAAGAAGACCTACAAATATGGGCTTATAAGTGGACTTAAGGCTAGTAATAACATCGACAACATCACCCATTAATAGTTTGTAGATGATACAACCCTTTTGGTAGGGCAAGGATAAACGAGGTCAAAGCTTTGAATAAATTATTAAAGGAATATGAAAGAGCATTAGGGCATAAATTTAATGGATCAAAATCCAAAATGTACTCTCTAAACACCCCAACTAAAATCAAATTAGGGATATGTAGGTTACTTCAAATGGAGGAGGCAAATTTACCAATAACTTATCTAGGGATGCTCTTATTTGAGGGGAGAATGAGGATAGAATTATAGAATCCAGTTATAAGTAAAGTTTAGAATAAACTACTAGCATGGAAAGGTAGATGGTTATCATTAGCAGGAAGAGTGCAAATAATTAAATTAGTCTTATAGGCCATTCCAACATATTATATGTCCTTGTATACTATGCCAAAATTGATATAAAAATGATTAATCAATATTTTGTTTGTTAGAAATAGATTATATTCCATCATTTGGGTCATGAAAATGTATCTTCCAAAATACATACTTAGAACATTAGATTACTTTAGGGGGAATTTATCTAGTTACTTCATGCAATGTAATAAATGCACAAGTTTCAATGTGCAAGGTGTCCCTTGTACATCTAGATAGAGTGTTGGCTAAATAACCTATTTTGCCTACATAAGGAAGACCTCATTGTTAGATAGATATAGCCAGAGTGAGAGTCAGGGACATAGTAGCTTAGAGCATCTTCATAGGTAGTACAATTTTGTGTGGATCACCATCCAGTGGTGATGGGTGCAATGTAGTCTAGTAGCTTTATTAATGGAGTGTTCACTTCCTCCATAGCTACATTGTATTCATTTATATCATTTCTATTTATTACATGTCTCAGTCATCTAGCAGATTTACTTTCTTTCATATTATTTAGCATCTCGTAATTGTTATCTCCCTTTGAATATTATAACAAAATCTAATAGTGGTATCAGAGCTATGGTAGATCTAGTCTGTGTAGCTCAATAGGAAAACCACCATCATTATTGAGCCTGAGTTTTTTGTCAACCTGACGTGCCATTGGACCAGTCACTGTCAAAAGATCTCAGAAGAATCTAGGTGGTAGAATTAGGGAGAGTCACAAGTGAGGACTAAAAAAAATCTCAATTTCAAAAAATATTGAGATTGCAATTCGACTAGAGTCTTTCCATAGAGTTATAGGAAAAACTCATGAAGACTATGACTCAAAATTCAATATACTAGATCGATAGATCATCTAGCAAAGATCCAGGATATCTGGAACTTGCTAACTGTTGCCCAAAGTTTCTTTTGTTGCATATAATTAATTATCAAAGGATTGGTACTACTACAACAGAAAGTTAGGAGACTCCAACTTCATTTCCCAAAGGTTGGTATGCCCTCATAGTGCAGATATTAGTTCCTTGTGCAAGAGAAGAACACTGTAGAAGAAGACTTCTATATAAGTGTCTTGGTGAAGTTAGAATACTAAAGATATCCATTTCTATATTGAAGAAATTCACACTTGAAGAATAGGCCATAGAAGCCTTGATACAAAAAGGCCATAGTAGCCTTGAAGAAAAGGCCATAGAAGCCTTGAAGTAGAAGCCACATAAGTCTTGATACTGAAAAGGCCATAGAAGCCTTGATACTGAAAAGACCACAAAATCCTTGATACTAAAATAGGCCACAAAAGCCTTGATATTAAAAGAAAGGCCACATAAGCCTTAAAAATAATACAGAAGCCTTGAAAAGGCCACAAAAACCTTGATATTGAAATAGGCCACTGAAGCCTTTATCCTCAAGAAGAATTTGAAAGAAATATCTTATTTAGAAGAAGATTAAGATTTTAGTATTAATATTTTTGTTGCAGGGAAAGAAGATTCAGTGAGTTGGGAAATTTCCTACAAGAGAGTTAGGAAGAGTATATTCTTCAAAATTAATTTAGTAGCAAAAGATATCAGGATAATATCTCATTGAAGGACTTCCAAACATGGAAGAAGAAGGACTAGGAGAATCTTGCTTGAATCCAGAAGTAGTAGAATCAAATATCCAGGAGTAGATCATACCACCAACACTTCCAGGAGTAGAAGGTTGAAGAGGTATCAAGGGAAGACTAGTAGAAGTTGTAAGATCAAAGATCTTAGGAAGGTCTCATTGAACATCCAAAAAAAGTCTAGGAAAACCTTACTGAAGAAATCATCAAAGGAGAACTCACTAGAAAAATTCACTACCAAGGAGAAGCCCCCGATAGTGAAGGACTTGGGACAATTGTTGCCATTCGACAACAAGCCCAAGAGAAGGATAATTTGGCAAGGAGTGCCAAATCCGAGAAGAAGAATTTGGCAAGGAGTTCCAAATTTTAGAAGAAGAATCCAGTGAAAGACCTCAAGATATTCAAAATATTGAGAAGAAGATCCTGCTTGAAGTCAAAATTCAACAAGAAGACTTGAAGACAAAATAAGCTTATCAAATATAGGAGATTTAAAGATTGCCTCTCACAGCAAGAAGACACCGCTTCAAAGATAGAATTCTCCAAATCTACAACAAAAGGAGGAGACCACAAGAGGGGAACAAGCCACAAAATCTTAGGCTTATGAAATAAATTTTGAGACCATAATTTGGTGAGAAGGAGTTGTTCAAGACAATCTACAAAAAGCTGCAAGATCCTACTCGAAGTAGTAAGTTGGTGATCTTAGACACCGAGATCCACATCCTCTAAAAAATTGACAAAAGGAGCTATAGAAGTTTTTAAAAAGGTATGCAACTACTGGTGCTAACTAACTCATTAATTAGACTACTTATCAAATTCATTAGAGCACCTTATTTGGATTAAAGTTGCATGAAGAAAAAGTATATTACAATCTTCAAAAGTGCAAAAAGGAAAAGGTTATTTTTAAGGTTCATTTGCACATTAATTATGAGTTGATTAGATTTCAGAATTATATCTATCAACTATCCATAATCTACTTTAGAAAAAGAAAATAAGACTAAGCCCTACAATATTAGTTGTAGTGAATTTGCAGAATAACTCTTGAATATTCATTTCAGGTTATTCTTGATTAGTTGCAGTAAATTGATTAAGTGCATTATCTTGAGAGTTTATTGGAGTGATAAGGTGAAATTTTTAGTGCATTAAAAAGAAAGTCTATTATATTTATTTACACTATTATACTACTCTCAAAAGAAATTAGTTTTGTGTTTTTGAAGGGCACAAAATATAATTTGTATCAAGTGTTTAAAGACACTATTGAAGCCAAGAAATCTACAACTCGTAGTGGCAAAAAGAAGCCACCCAAAAAGGTTAGAATCCTCCAAAAATTGGAGAAGAACACAACTAAAAAAAATAGAAATAGAAGCTTCAAATATTGAGACTTGGTGAGTCTCAAATCCAAAGCATTACAAGATTGGATGCAAGAAAAGAAAGTGCAGAAAATTGCATAAATTAAAGAGCTTCTATCTACTGTTATCTAAGCTTAGATTTGTTATAAAAGTGTCCAAGAAAAAATGGAAAGGTGTCTACTCATAAAATACAACCTCAAGACCCTTGTATTTTAGGAGAAAAATCTGCCATAAAACCAGAATTTTAGATCTGAAATAAGAGTGCAAAAGAAGGTGCATCAAAGAAGGTTATGTACAATTTATGGTACATTTTATTGCACTAATCTAATCTGGTTTTTATAACTCAAGACCATATTTTAATGTGTCCCAAAAAGGCACAATAACTATAGGGAAAAACAACCAAGAAAGGTCGAACGTCTGCACTCTTCTTCCCAAGCAAAAGGAGCCACTCAAAGGGATCATCTTGGATGGATGAACCTAAAAAAACAAAGCCCATAAGAGGCTATCATCAAGCTACATTTATGTAGATAAAAAGAGTGCACATCTACCAATGGACAACATCCACATATACCAATGTGGGACAAACAACATCTACACTATAAAGAGAAGGTGTCTACTTATACCAATGTGAGATAGACAACATAACAAGCGACTATCTACACTATAAAGAAGCACAAGAATTAGCACAATGGAGGCATAGAAGATAAAGAGAAAATGAGCTAAATTAAAATTATTAAACTTGGTGAATATCATCTACCAAATGAAGCATTGAAATCGCTATTCAAGCTCCATAGTGCCTCATAAATCCACTTGCAAAAGATAAGTTTGCTTGTTGCTCAAGAAATGTAGCAAAGCAAAGGAATGGCATATGAAAGGACTTAAGGAGTTATAATAATCTCCTTGGAAGGTTTTATAGGGAAGTAATTCATACAAAGAGCTTGAATACCACTTGGCATCAATCTTCTAAGGTGCATATGTTACATGAATTTCATCTCTCAACGCTCATCAACCTCTTGCATACGTTACAAACGTGGTGATACTTATCCTTTACAATCCCCACACAAGTGTGCATATGTTATAGAGTGACCAAGAGACATTGAAAAAGTGGTACGTTAAGAAAAGTAGGAGTACTCATTCGTAATGGGTGTGACATGTGTCACAAATATCAAGATTATTCCTCCATAAAAGGCATCCAAAGTCCAAAGTTCACCGCACAACAAAACGTAGTCAAAGCCAGTCAAGCACAACATGGAAGAAAGGAAGAAGGAGCATTAAAGGCTTCTAATATTGAAGGTCAAACCTTCCTATTTCTGTAGTATCTACATTCCAAAATTGAATATGAGCATCTCCATTGATTCTAGCGCCCAAGGGAACTTTAATATTACTGTTATATCCAACTGAAGGAAGCATCGAATAGTGAGGAGATTAACATAAAAATGGTAAGGTTTAAATCCCACTTTCTTATTGCTTTTAATTTTGGAGATATAAGGGTTATAAGCTAAGGTTGAAATTTATATTTTGAAAGCAAAAGCTATAAGGGATAACTTACTAAATAAAAATAATATTTGCAACTCAACCTAGGAGAAATAAGGAATTTGACTTGGATTAAATTCTTTAATATTTTGCAAATATTATTAATTTTCTAATTTTCCAAATTTAGGAGTGATAAGGGTTACAACATCAAACTAGGTCTTTGGAGATTAGAAATTAAAACCTAAGGGTTATAAAAAGAGGTTATTAAATATTTTTTGTTAAGGGTGGAAATTTATGATTTTCTTGTCTCAAAATTTCTCAAAAAGGGACAAAAGGAATCCAACATTAAAACCTCTTTAAAAATTGGAAAAGTGCTTAGTTCAATTAGGAGAAATAAGGTGTTAGAAAAGTTGATTTTTGATCTTTACAAAGTTGTAAAAAATCAACCATAAATTGAACTATATTATACAAAAGCACTGTATCATATTCCAAAAACTTTAAGGAGATATAAGGTAGCCTACAAATCTAAGGTTTGATATTAGGAAGATCTAAATGACATCAAACAAATTATTCCTAGCAAAATCTCAACTACTCAAGGGTCCTAATTATTTCTATTGGAAAAATAAAGTGAAAGCAATCTTAGCATATGAAAAACTTTAGGATGTTGTTAAAGGGAAAACACAGAGACCTGCTAGAGGTGAAACTAAAATCTTAAAGTTTGAAGAAAATGATTCAAAATATCTAATGATAATAACCTTCGCTATCACTGATGAGATTCAAAATTATATAAATTTAGCTAAAACATCTTCAGATGCATGGAAAAACCTAGAGAAAATATTTGAAGGAAAGAATAAGGTAACTATTCTTCATCTCCAAACTCAACTTCACTCATTGAAAATTAATAGTGGAGAAAGCATAAAATTGTTCCTAAGGAAGGTGGCCGATATTAAAGGGAAATTATTGACCTTAGGAGAAACAATCAAGGATGAAATTCTTACTCAAGTAACCATGAGAGCACTTCCAGACAACTATAAGCATTTGGTAACATATTTACATATCTTAAGTAAAGATACTTCTTTTGATGACCTAGTCAATATACTTCAAGAATATAAAGTAGAAAACACTTTGAAATATGAGATGACTAATATCGAATTGGCATCAAAAGATAATCCACATGGAAATATTGCTTCATAAACAAGAGGATGGAAAACATAGTATTGTCAGATATGCAAAAAGAAAGGCCATAGTACCAACTATTGCAGATACAATTCCAAAAATATGAATGAAGAAAATAATATGAATAATGGAAATCAGTTTCAATCACGATAATACCAAAGGAACCCTCGTTAGAAATAATTTTAGTGACCAACCAATTATCCTCAACTGGAATATCAGAAGAGAAATAAAAAAGGTCATCTGGTTCATAGGATAGAAGGAATTAAAGAACTGGAATAATCCAAAGAGTATTATGAAGTGAAAGCTCTATTAGCAAATGTAACATATTATAGAAACACTGACTATTTGCTTGAACAGGTTACAAAGAATGTAGAGGAAGAGTACAAAGCTCAAGATGAAGATGAAGATCCATATTGAAGACTATAAGTCTTCAATACCTAAATAGTGTAATACAGGTGGTGTTAGAAATAGATTATATTCCATCATTTGGGTCATGCAAATGTATCTTCCAAGGCACATACTTAGTACATTAGATTACTTTAGGAGGAAGTTATCTAGTTACTTCATGCAATGTAATAAATGCACAAGTGTTAATGTGCAAGTTGTAAATGTGCAAGGTGTCCCTTGTACAGGTAGATAGAGTGTTGGCCAAATAACCTATTTTTCCTATATAAGGAAGACCTCATTGTTAGATATATATAGCTAGAGTGAGAGTCAGAGATATATTAGCTTAGAGCATCTTCGTAGATAGTACAATGTTGTGTGAATCACCATCCAGTGGTGATGGGTGCAATCTAGTCCAATAGCTTTATTAATGGAGTGTTCACTTCCTCCATAGCTACATTGTATTCATTTATATAATTTTTATTTATTGCATGCGTCAGTCATCTAGCAGATTTACTTTCTTTCACATTATTCTGCATCTTGTTATTGTTATCTCCCTTTGCATATTATATCAAACGCTAACATTGTTGTCATTTTTATGGTCAGGATTACATGATAAAAAGAAATTTCATTTGGTGAAATGGAGCAAGGTGTGTGATGATAAAACTAGGGGAGATATACCCAGGTGTTGTAGGTGAGTTGGAGAGGAGAGGAAAATCCTCCAAGAGAGGTCCCAGGTTCAAATCTCCACCCTACCAAAAAGCTGAATTGGGTATCAAAAATCCAATTGATAATGTTGGTGCAGGCAGGGTCGGGTGCGACCCTTGGGTGACTTTGACGGTGTAGAACTCCTTGTTCGTGGTCTCTCAGACCAAGGCGGCTCCACAAGGGGTTTTTCGCTTAAAAAAAAAAAAAAACTAGGGGAGATATCAGTTTAAGAGTTCTTATGGATGCAAACTTAGATCTTAGGGAAAAAGTAATTTGAATATTTTGCAAAGGGAGTCAAAGATAATGGGCAAAAATTCTTCTAAGTATGTTGAGTCCAATGACCCAAGATTAATATTTATTACATTCTCTCTACCAAATGGTTCTATACTTTGGAAAAAGAAAAATAAAATCAATTAATCTAGTGATTAAAGGTTTAAGATGGGTGGTGGAAACTGGAGAAAAAATTATATTTGGATGGATACTTGGTGTGATAAAAAACAACATAGTCTAGATCTAATTTTGAAATCCTGAATGAGATTAATTGAAGACAAATATGATGATAGGATTTCAAACATTTTGTACAAGGATCAAGAAGGAAGATACAAATGGGAAAAATAAAATTTTATAAGTATACAAGCCGTTGATGCTAGGAGGTAGTTGAGTATAAAGATAAAAACCGTGATAATTCCAAGGAAATCCAAGGATAAGTTGATTTAGAAGTTGAATATCTTAGGAGAATCCACAACAAAAAGTGGATATAATACAAAGCACCATTAAAATAAGAATATCTCAAGAATATGAAGAGATATTTGGGATTTCCAGAACATTCCTAAAGTCAAAATGTTTGTTTGGCTAGTAGGTCATAAAAGAATTTTATCTTGGGATAATCTTATGAAAAGGGATTTTCATGGACCCTCAAAATGTGTTCTTTTTAAAATGGAGGAGGAGAGTATAGACCATTTCTTGGGACACTACTCAATAGTCTGGAAACTATGGCAGTGGATTATTAATATGTGGTGATGAATGGTAGAATTAAGGAATGGTTAAAGCAATGACAAATCATTTTTAAAAGTGATTCTTTACAAAACATTTGGAATATATCAAAAGATATAATACTTTTGTTTGTTTGGCTAGAAAGTAATACAAGAATATTTAAAGGAAAGGAAATTAGTTTAAAGGTAATAAAAAGGAATATTTTTTTAGCCATAAAGGATTCCAAACCAACCCTATCAACTCACCCAATCCCTAATCTGGAAGCAGAGAGCCTTGATAGATGGAGTCAAGTCATTAAATGGAATTATGATGTTGGGGATATGATAAAAAAATAAGGCAAAGAATATAAAGTGGAAACCACTAGATGTGAGTTGGTCAAATTGAATTTTAATGGAAGCATCTAAAGGAAATCCAAGACCAATAGGAGGAGTAATAATTAGAAATAATAGAGGATATATTTTGTCTCATTACACTTTCAATAGTGGATTTAAGACAAATAATGAATTTGAACTCTGGTTAGCTTTGGAAGTATTAAAAATATGTAAAAAAATGAAATGGAACAAAGTATGGATGGAAGATGATTCACTCATAGTTATTTTTGAGGAATGCAGAGGCTCCATGGAACATAGAATAGATAATTATGAAAATTCAAGACCTTGCAATAGAGTTTGAATAAATGAGGATTACACATACATTAAGGGAAGGAAAAAAATATACATATAGGCTAGCCAATAGAGGAGTTTTAATTGAGGATCATAAAGTTAAATTCTATTTTCCTTGGTTAGAAGAAGAAGTAAGTTTACTTAAGATTGACAAGAAAATGTTGACTTCCTGAATCAAATAATGATTAAGAATTACTTTAATATTTACATCTACTTTATTTTATAACATTAATGTGCTTTCATATATACTATTTATTACAATTTTTGTGGTTGCACTTGTGCTTCGGGAAGGAAACTAGCAATCCAGATATGGTAAATCAGGCTATGATCGTACGATGTTTTGGAAATATTACTCTATTAAGATGTGATGCATAGATAGTAGAGGTGAAGTTTTGGTATTGTGAATGCTACTGTAGGAAAATATTAAGAAGGATGCTAAACTCTAGAATATTTGTAGTCACACAAAAAATTGAGAAAGTTCCAAAAAATAAAAATCAAGAATTCTGATATTTTATGTAAAATGATGTAGGTTTATAGATATAGCAACTTAATTGATATGAGAATTGAATCTATTTGTAAAATCTCATGCTCTAAATAAGAGAGTTGTGATTTTTCAAGGGTGGAGGGCCCAAGTACGACCCCTTGTTCTCCAACCAAAAAATAAATATAGATAAGGAAATTAGGTAGCAGATAATTTAGTCAATCACAATGTTGTTCTTCATCTTAGTGAAATTTAAATTTTAGAAGGAAATTGACCCAGGTGAGATTTTTATCTGAATCAAAATGATATCAAGGAGATGATTGTGAAAGCATAGCACTTTGAGGAAGTTGAATATACTTGATAGAAAAATAAATGAAAAATATTTGTGATAAAATGGCATGTTGGATATGGTTTAATTGACCTGATAGCAAATGTTATATTTTGATATTATTATAGAAGTGGTCCCTAGTAGAATCCACATATAACTTATTAAAAATAAAACTAATGTAAGACAAAAAAAATTGAAAAGTTTGGCTAAGTTCCAAAAGTGCAATTCATCTTCAAAAGGAGTGACTCATCAAAAAGGGTGATTTGGCCAAAAGTGGAGTGATTTGGTCAATGAATCATTGCTTTTTGCTTAAGTAGGATAAGGGCAATACAAAATTCAAGGAAAGTAATATTTTATTTTTACATGATGCCTAAGAGGAGTTAGAAGCCTATTGAAAATATTTGAGGTACTTTTGAAGGAATATGAAGTTTAGAAGTGAATCATTTTGTGAAAGATGATCCTAAATAATTATTTTACAAGAGGTAGAAAATATTTAAATTAGATAACTCTTAAGTGAATAATTTTATAAAGAGAATATTTGGGCTCCATTATAATCATATTCTAGCAATTTGAGAAAATCAAAGTTACACTTTGTGGACTCCATATTGTGCTCTTAAATTTATTTTGGAATTAATATTGTGCATGATATTTACTTGTCAATTGAGGGACCGTCATTTTGATTTAGGAAATGCATAGTGATTATGGTAATGCCCTTTCACTTTATATTAGTTAAATCCTTCTATTATTGCAACTTTCATATGCATTAGAGCACATCGATGCTATTCAATTTGCCTCACATGTGTTGATTGAACATGCACTAATCCTAGTATGGTTATGATTACATTCTTTTGTTATGTTCGTGTTAATCTCTTGCATCCTACTCTTTCCAATTTTACTTTTTCTACATTTAGATTAGGTTAGTTTAGCATGATTAGTGAGGAGCTAGACTAAATCTAGAGGTCAAAAGGGACATAATTTTCTCTCTAATTATTTAAATAGAATTGCAAGAACAATTAAAATTAGACTTGTTAGTGTAGACATGGAAATTTGACCCACCAAAATGGTTCAAATCTTCCTTAGATCCCTAGCTAGCCACCCAAACTTGCTAAGTGCAAATTTTGGGTCTTTTTGCCTTCTCCCTTTGCATTTTTTGCCTAGCTTTACCAAATTCGTGCCCGGTCCATACTGGGCATGAATTTGGCTTACTAGATTCATGCCTTGTATGGAGGGGGCACAAATTTAGCTTTTTAGGGGTTTTTCTCACTTAAACCCCTCCCCTGGTTGGCCCGTTTTGAGGTCGGCTTTGCCCAAAGTGAAATTTCACTTTCCTGCCCATTTTGCCCTCCAAACCTCTTATAAATAAGGGTTTGGATCCCCTTAGTTCCCCCAATGCTTTTTGTGGTGATTCTAATTCTTGACTCGCTCACATGCTCATGCTTTCAAGTGGATTTCTGCTGCAAGTTGTTATTTTGGTTATTTTGGTGCTTGGTGATTGCTGCCCTTGGGGATTGAGTGAAGAAGTCTTGATGATTGGATAGATCAACCATTTTGGAGTGCTTCTTCCACCTCTTCATTTCTTCTTGCTTGCTCCATCAGCTCATCAGGTTTCGCATTTGTTTTGTTAGCATTTAAAACTATGTTTTCTGCATTTTGCACCTCATTTTTTGTTGTTTTAGGCCCCAAAAAGGGCATCTAAACCAGATTCATGCCTCATCCATAAAGGGCATGAATTTGGTCAACCAAATTCATGCCTCCTAGTTACAAGGTGTGAATTTGGTAAAATTAGGGTTTTGGGGGTAAGATTTGCACTTTAAAACCCTAATTTGCACCCTGTTTTGAAGCTTTTTGTTGTGTCCATCTTTGCTGCATTTCACATTACTGTTGCATATCTATTTTACTATATTTATGCATGTTCCAAAGGTCAAATATCATTTTATGTTCAAATAGATCAGCTAAAAGGACCAAGGGGGCTTGACTATTGCACCTCCAAGCTCAACTATATAGTGGCCTAAGAAGCCCCCAAATATTGATCAAATTTTCTAGGGTTTGTGAAGCTATTTTGTAGGATTGAAGCTATTGGATATTCGAGATGCAAGATAAAGCTTGGATCAACCACTAGATAAGATAAGTGCCCTAATAAATCTTTAGGTTGATTGTTGTTTGCTTTCTACCCACTTTTATGGAAAACCTAGATAATAAACAAAGGTAAATATATATTTGAAATTATAGGAATTTGAAAAAATAAAAGCATATAGTGTGCATCTAGGGTTTTTTTGTGCATTCCCTTGGACCCTTGCTCAAAAGATTTTCATTTTACAACCTAGGGTTAGATATCATTAAATCAAAGAATCATTCTAGGCTTAGCTCTTGTATTCTTACATCTTGTATCTTGCATTGTTCTTTCATTTTCATAGCTTAGTATAGAAAGGCCAAACATAGGTGTATGCTCAATTGAACACATCCAAACACATTCCACCCTAGACTTGGAGCGAGTCCTAAAACCATTCCTGGTGAACCCGTTCCTCCCCTACATCGAGTGTAGAGTTATAACGACCACTATGGTCACCTCAAGGCTTCCCTATGGATCTAGCCTTGAGAATCGTACATTAGTGCATGGTTTTCCTCCTCTACATCTTTGGTGAACCCGACGTGAAGACATATCTTAGTGGCCAAGATAGGAAGCCTCTTCCTTCTTTTTCTTTTAAAACTTTTAATAAAGACCACTAATTTGTTTGCTTAGAGTTAGAAGAACATTAAAAAATATCTTAAGAACCTTCTTGTGTGTCTTTCGTTAGTTTTCTCTTCTATCCTTTCACTTCTTCTAATGGCTCCATTCCTTAGAAGCCAATGAAAGCATCTTGAATTTGATCATATTCTTCAAGAAGATGATCAAGTTGATAGAGAGAATCCTAACCTTGATCCAGAAGAGCAAGAAAATGTTGAAACTGAAACAAACTATGATCCCTTTGAAGGGCCCAATGGTGGTTTCCTTTTTAAATATTTTGAGCATGTTTGGGGTTTTATGAAATATCATAAGTATTGCTAGAGTCTATAGAGGAGGAAAACCAACTCAAAAGAATTGGGACTTCTCCTCTAGTAGTCTCTCCTATGCATGACCATGATAACCCTGTGTCAAAATCTTTGCATCATGATAATCTTGCTCAACCAACTTGTGCCACTACTATAACCACCAACATTGGAAGGAATCCACAAGTCCTCCCAACTAGTAGTGTCACTCAAAATTATTTTCAATTTCCTCCTCAATCTGCTAATCTCAACAATTTTACCTCTATTCCACCAACTATTAGTTATCCTCTCCAACAAGGTATCACATATCACAATAGTATTAATACCTCCAACATGAGCCAAGTACCCATTCAACAACCTACCTATACCCCTCCCTTAGGGAATCTAGGGGTATTGCAAAATAGTAATCCTAAGGTGCAAAGTTTAACTAATATGGTGAAACAACTAGTTTCAAAAGTGGAGATGATTCAGCCCTCTAGTTTCACCTACAACTATAAGGAAATGTGCAATCAACCCCTAGACCCTATTGTTGCTGCTAGACCTTATCCTAAGCATTTTTCCATGCCGATTTTACCTATATACAAGGGAACAGAAGATCCAATTGAGCATTTAAGGAGGTTCAGAACAACTTGCCATGATATCATATATGATGATATGTTGCTACTAAAGATATTTCCTAAGAGTCTTGTTGGCATGGCATTAGAATGGTATTATCAGTTACCTAGCCATTATTTGAGAAATTTTGAAGAGATAACTGAATTATTTGTTCAATAATTTGGTGCTTATGTTGAAAAGAATGTATCCATGAAAGATGTTTACAATTTGAAGCAAGGTAAAGAGGAAATTTTTTTAGAATTCTTGGCTCGTTGGAGAAGTCTAGTTGGTCGTTTGAGATATACCTTACCTCCTCGAGATATGCTTGAGATATTTATTGGAAATTTGCAAGAACAATTATCTTATGCATTAGAAACTACCACTATCACATATTTTGATCAAGCAATTGAGTTAGCAAGGAAAGTGGAACAGGCTCTTATCAGAAGAGGACAACTCAAAGTAAAAGAAGATAAAACCACTAAGTCACAACATAAGAGTAAGCATGTGGTAGGTGATGGTGCAGTGGATAGTAGGCATATTAACAATATCATTAACAACCTACAAAAGATGATACTTCAAAAACCTCCACAAAGGAATTTCACAAAACTTAACATACCCATGGAAGTGGTTTTAAAGTAGCTTTTGGAAACTAATATGATTGAGTTACCTCCCATAAGGCAACTTGATACTACAACAAATTGGTACAAGGTAGGTCAACATTGTGCATATCATAGGGTAGAAGGACATTGGATAAATTCTTGTAAGAGGTTGAAACATGTGGTTCAAGATTTGATTGATGCAGGATGTCTCACCATAGAAGGCTCTCATTCATCAAATAATCAACCTCCTACTCAACAAGCACCTACGACTAATCAAGACATGGGAATATTTCAAGATCCATTACCTAAGCATGGACAATAGATAGCTAATCAAGTATCTTATCAGAATATGCCATCTACATATGGTAATATGGTTGGTATGGTTGGAGAAACTACAAGGAAACAAGCTCAAGCTCAGTCGACTCAACAGCCTCAGCAGGAGAAGAGTTCTTCATCACAACCCATCTTGGTTTTGAGGAATAATCAGAGAAAGAGTACAGGAATAGGAACTCCACCTTTAGTGTTGAAACCTCAAGTCTCCTTTGATCTTCACCAATAGTTAGCTAGTACTCCAACCAAGATTTCTATCTTAGAACTCTTGCAAACTTCTCCTACTCATAGGGAAGCTTTGTTAGAACTTCTAAGACAACAATCTATCCCTCTAGATATTTCCCCTAATGTCATAGTTAATATTGTAGGTTCTCTTGGGATACATCATATCACATTCTCGGATGATGATAAGCCTTCCTCAGACCTGCGAGGGGATTCTTCCCTCTACATTACAACATTTATTGGGGAAACATTTGTCAAAAGAATCTTGATTGACAATGGCTCTTCCCTTAATTTATGCACTTATCAATTTTTCCAAAATTTTGGATTAAAAGAGGAAGACTTAACTAAATCTGACATTATCATCAAAGCTTTCAACAATGAGTCCCAAGAAGCCTGTGGTGTTATATCCCTCCCTCTTAAGGTTGGACCCAAGATCTTAGATACATTGTTCTATGTGGTGCCTTGCCCTGCATCTTTTAATCTTCTTCTCGGACATCCTTGGATCCATGCGATGAAGGTCATCCCTTCTACCCTTCATCAATGTTTGAAGTTTGAATTTAAGGAACAAGTTGTCACCATTCTGGGTGACCCTCATCCATTTGAATATTATTCGATGGTTGAGCAAGCTCAATCTGATTTTAACATTTGTCCATTAGTTTCATCATTTGTCTCTCCAAGTTCCTCATCTCAAATATCTAAGCAACTCAAAAGTTTAAAAG
Organism: Wollemia nobilis; assembly: GCA_028583015.1. NCBI lineage: Eukaryota > Viridiplantae > Streptophyta > Pinopsida > Araucariales > Araucariaceae > Wollemia > Wollemia nobilis. The sequence goes on from JAQPPZ010003016.1 coordinate 11,511,146, forward strand.
TGAGTGAGGAACCTCAAATCAAAGTTTCATCATGGGATCAAGATAATCAATTTCTTCAAGAACCTCTTTTGGATCTTGCTAAGCTACCACCTTCACCTCGAACTATGGGCTTGCCCTATAAGAAGGGTGAAGTTGTACACATTGGCACATGTACCTTTATCTTCATAGGTACAACCTTCGAAGAAAATATCCATGGTAGAAACCCCTCTCCTATTGAGCATTCTTTTGCTCATTGCTACTTATCCAATGATTACCCACTCCCTAAACAGATCCTATCTAGCATGGGATATGTAGGTAAAGGTTTGGGGCCACAACAGAAAGGTATTCAAGAGCCTTTGGATGTCGATATTTGGCTTGGGAGATGTGGCATAGGCTACATACCTAATAAAAACCAACCTTTACCATTTGATGATGATGATCACCTTATTTCTTATACTAAATATCTAGATCATCAGAAGAAAGAGTGGAGTGATGAGGATGAGGACCCTCCCTTTTCTTCTAACATTTTGTTTTGTAATGTGATAGGTTTTGTGCGCTCTAGAGGTAAGTATTCTACTTCTAAAGGGGACCCTACTTCACTATCTTATAGAGATCTTGTGAAATTAGGGATTGCCCCTCCTTATGTTAAGAAAAATGGTTTTGTTTAAGAATGTATAGACTTTCATGCAATGGCTTAGAGAAAACCTATGAAGGAATCTCCTTGTGATTTTGATCATCAAGATGATCCTCCTAGATTTTTCTTTGATGGATTAGTCCCTTGTATGCCTATTCTTTATGTTAAGATAGGAGGCACAATCAGATTATGTGTCGACTATCATTCCACTCATTAATAAAACAACAATAATAAATCACTAAAATAGGTATGCATTTAGCATAGATCATATTGCATTCATTTTCTTGCTCATATTGCATGGTTGCCTATCATACTTTGCATGATTGCTTGACATTCTATTCCACTTGCATTTTTGCTTGTCATAATTGCATTGTTGCCTGCTCATGACTACTTGATCATATAGATTTTGGGGATTTTGTGATAATGGCAAGTGATGACACCTAGTTAGGTCATAGCTCACATGCATTGCACTTTCACTAGGGCTCTGATGCCTAGAAAATCCCCAACCTAGGGCCTATCCCCATGCATATCCCTTCTTCTTCTTCTCCTTTTCTCCTTTTCTTTTTTTTGTATTCCTTGAATTTGAAAGTTTTTCAATGACCATCAATCCTCTCCAAAGTCAAGGAATACACCTCTTTTTGTGTGTCCCTATCTTCTCTCCTTCTTCCCTTGTGTTTCACTTGCTTTGTTTTGGCCATTCACATTGCACACACATCACCCCTCTATCAGGGTAGCATTCACTAAGTCCATCAATTGCACATACACAACACACCCCACATGGGATAGCTTCATGGCCACACATGAGGGGTAGCCTCCATCTCGGCCATTTGTGAGCATACATCCTAGTGGGTATTCTTTGTTCATCTATCCATATGACCATATTAGTGAGCATGGTACTCATAGTGGGTCCTACTTTGCATTTGACCATCTGATCATCTTAGCGAGTGCTACACCCATAGTGGGTATAACTCCACTTGTCCATCTTTGCAGTCCATACAAAGATAGCTTCATGGCCATACACGAGGGGCAACCTCCATGTTGGCCATTTGTGAGCATATATCTTTATCAAGATTTTTATCTTCTTTGACATTTTTGGAGTTGTTATCTATCTTTGCTTTTGCTTTCTCCATTATTGTTGTTCATCTCTTCATTCATTTTGTCACCTTCCTTTTCTTCCATTTTGATGCACTTCACCCTTGCATTCATGTTAGCTTGCATATTAGGCATTTTTGTTAGTTAGATTCATTTAATTAAGTCCATCATGCATTGCATCCATTATGTTTGTTTATCATCCATCATTAATTAAAAGCATGCAAGTAATAAAAATAAAACAATCACACAAAAGTACACACATTTTTGGCATAAGTAAATAATAATTAAACAACTTGTATTACTCGATGGCACAAAGTGCCTATTAGTCGGTCGATGTGCCACAATAAAGAGCTCGGCACACTTGAACCTCCCTAGGAATGCATGCCACAATACAAACTTGGTATGTCATCCTGATCCTAGCCCTACCCGTGCGAGGTTACTCCCTCTGATTTGTATGTTGGAGGTGGTGGATTCATGTTCACAGATCATGACATGATATGTGCCCTTGATTACAAACAACTCTGTGATCGTCGAGATGAAGGTTCTATAACCCTCTAATAGGTAGGGACAACATGGTAATAGGCCCCCTAGTAGTAGGCTTCTCTTTGTGCCACCTCATCATATGAATTCCTCACCCTCTACAGCTCCACCATAAGCAGGTGGACTCCCTCACCCTATTGGTTGCTTGATGCAACAGCCATCCCTACTACCTAGGTCTGCTAACCCCTCTCCCTCTAAGGTGCTCCACCTCAACCCATGTTATATCTCACTCTACTTGGGCCTAGTCTAGCTCTATCTAAAGGGTGGTCATATCTACCTCCATAGCTACTAACCTCACCCATAGGGCCTCTGCCTCCCCTAGACCTACCACCTCGATAGGTCCCACTTGTGCCATTACAAGGGCTACCTCTGTAGTCCTCCCTCCTCCTAAGCTAGAGATCATGATAGTCACCCTCATAGCTATCACTATCTCCACCTGCACAAATGATCGAGCTAGCCTCGATGGGATTGTGCCCCTCTCCCTAGCCCATCAAATGACCTCTCAAAGTGCCAACTATACCTACCAAATCATCACCTAGTGATGCTGCACTAGCATAGGTGGGGAGATCCTCAAGGGAAAAATACCCATGTACCATCTCTAGTACCCGAGAGCCACCCCAACATCATCCACCCCTAGATCCATGTATAGTGGATCATCCTAGTCCTCCTCCACCCACCTAGCCACATCAAGAGCACCTCCACATCCTAATGGATCCCTCCTAGCCCACCAAAACTAGTAGTCTCCTAGATCTAGAATCTCCTAGAAGATGCTAAACTAGCACTACACTCGATCAAATCTGAATAGCTCTCACTCACCCTTCTTAGTGAGAAGCCATTAGATCCTCCTCACCCTAGCCAACTCTATCGTATCCTCCTCCCAACCTGGGTGTAGATGCCATGGATGCCATATAATATGATGCACTCATAACTCCTCTACTACCCTCCTACCTAGTGGCAAGACACCAACGTATGACCTATACCCACACTCATAGTGTTAGCTCCACCTATATGCCATTGGCCACTCCATGATGGGTAGTGGTCCTGGTAGTGTGTTTGATCTTTGAACCACTATATGCTCCTAACACCACACCTAGAGAAAAGTCATGTAGACCAACCCTACCTACCTCTTGTACATGACATCATGTAGTGTCCTATACAAGTGGGCCAACACATATGGTCCCCATGCAAATCTAACCCTATGATCATGCATGTCTACCACTACTCCCACTAGAGCCCATGGTAGGTGTCATCTACTCATGTGACACACCAACATCCCTACCACCACTCTACATAGTATAGATGTCAATGCACCGATGCCATACCACTATAGCATCTCATCAATGTAGAATCCACTCTAATGGATCTCATGTGTTGGATCTCTTAACATCAACTCTGATGCCACCCTCAACACCCATACCATGTAAACCATCCTCTCGATAATCAAGACCCTCAGGATGTGCCACACATCCTCCAGTATGATGGTCATCTCCCCTCATTGGTAACCAAAAGGTGGATGACTTTGGATACCACCTCTCAGCTAGAGCCATCAGTAAGGCTCTATCCATCTCCACCTAGGGCATCTCTACTAGGTGCAGTAGCCCCACCTTCTCCAGTGTCTCCCTCTCCCTCATTATGAGTTGCTCTAGTAGTGTGCTTTGCCACCACTCTCTACTCTCGAGTACATCTAGCTATATAATAAATATGAATTCATTATTATATCATCATTTTAAAACTTAAAATTTCATAAAAATTAATTTTAAAAAATGTTTGTTTTAGTGCAACTTCACCAAATTCATGCCTTAGAAGTTATAGGGCATGAATCTGGCACTATCCATTAACCAAATTCATACCCTATACATATAGGTTACAAATTTGGCATGGCAGGGCTGCCAGATTTATGCCCCATGACCAAATTCATGCCTGACAATGATTTTGCACTAAAACCCTAAAAAAATAAATTAAAAATTAAAATTTTTTGCTAAAATTTGTGTGTGTAGGTGAGAAACATCAAAAGAGAAAATGGGTTTTGATCCGTACCTTCGCCTAGATCAGCAAAATTTCTAGCATCACCCCTCACCATGGTAGCACGGTGAGTTGGTAGAGCCATCCTTCTTCTCTTCTCTTCCAAGCTTCTTTTTCTCCTCCTTGCATGGTGAAAATGAGCTCTCCTTTCCTCCTTTTCCCCCTTTTCTTCCCTCCTTTTTATTTTTCCTTTATTTTCTTCTCTCTCATTTTTCTTTTCCCTCCCTTTTTTTTTTTCCCTCCATTTTCTTCTCTCTCCTTCCTTTTCTTCCTTTTCTTTCCCTCGTCGTGTTTTTTGCCATTTTTTTCGCTTTTTCACCCTTTTTTACCTTTTTCAAGTTTTTATAAGGAATTTTGCATTCCTTATAAAAAATCGAGGGGGAACCCCAACCTCAGAGGTATTAATGGAAGTAATACCTCATTTTGCATGTAAAATTGTGATGTTTTAAATAACACCCCTTTTTTATTGCCCCTTTGTCCAACCCTAGCCACCCCTTTTCTGTGTTTGTCGCCCTTGCCCATAGGAGTCTACATATTTCTTTGATGCATTTACTTGGCCATAAATGCATCAAAGAGGGGGGAAAATGTAGACACAAAAATTTGACCCACCAAAATGGTTCAAATCTTCCTTAGATCCCTAGCTAGCCACCCAAACTTGCTAAGTGTAAATTTTGGGTCTTTTTGCCTTCTCCCTTTGCCTTTTTTGCCTAGCTTTACCAAATTCATGTCTCGATCCATACTGGGCATGAATTTGGCTTGCCAAATTCATGCCCTGTATGGAGGGGGCATAAATTTGGCTTTTTAAGGGGTTTTAATTCCCCTCGATCGACCCATTTTGAGGTCGACTTTGCCCAAAGTGAAATTTCACTTTCCTACCCATTTTGCCCTCCAAACCTCTTATAAATAAGGGTTTGGATCCCCTTAGTTCCCCTAATACTTTTTGTGGTGATTCTAATTCTTGACTCACTCACATGCTCATGCTTTCAAGTGGATTTCTATTGCAAGTTATTGTTTTGACTATTTTGGTGCTTGGTGATTGCTGCCCTTGGGGATTGAGTGAAGAAGTCTTGATGATTGGATAGATAAACCATTTTGGAGTGCTTATTCCACCTATTCATTACTTCTTTCTTACTCCATCAGCTCATCAAGTTTTGCATTTGTTTTGTTAGCATTTAAAATTCTATTTTCTGCATTTTGCACCTCGTTTTTCGTTGTTTTAGGTCCCAAAAAGGGCATTTGAACCAGATTCGCACCCCACCCATATAAGGCATGAATTTGGTCAACCATATTCATGCCTCCTAGTTATAGGGTATGAATTTGGTAAAATTAGGGTTTTGGGGTAAGATTTGCACTTTGAAACCCTAATTTGCATCTTGTTTTGAAGCTTTCTATTGTGTCCATCTTAGTTGCATTTCACATTACTATTGCATATCTATTTTTATATATTTGTGCATGTTCCAAAGGTCAAATATAATTTTATTTTCAAATAGGTCAGCTAAAAGGACCAAGGGGGCTTGACTATTATGCCTCCAAGCTCAGCGATATAGCGGCCTAAGCAGGCCCCCAAACGTTGATCAAATTTTCTAGGGTTTTGTGAAGCTATTTTGTAGGATTGAAGCTATTAGATATTTTGGATGCAAGATAAAGCTTGGATCAACCACCGGATAAGATAAGTGCCCTAATAGATCTTTAGGTTGATTGTTGTTTGCTTTCTGCCCACTTTTGTGGAAAACCTAGATAATAAAAAAAGGTAAATATATATTTGAAATTCTAGGTATTTGAAAGAATAAAAGCATATAGTGTGCATCTAGGGTTTTTGTTTGTGCATTCCCTTGGACCCTTTTTAAAATATTTTATTTTGCAACCTAGGGTTAGATATCATTGAATAAAAGAATCATTCTAGGCTTAGCTCTTGTATTCTTGCATCTTGTATCTTGCATTGTTCTTTCATTTTCATAGCTTAGTATAGAAAGACCAAACATAGGTGTATGCTTAATTGAACACATCCAAACACATTCCACCCTAGACTTGGAGTGAGTCCTTAAACCATTCCTGGTGAACCCGTTCCTCCCCACACCGAGTGTAGAGTTATAACAACCACCACGGTCACCTCAAGGCTTCCTTGCGGATCCAACCTTGAGAATCGTATGCCAATGCACGGTTTTCCCCCTCTATATTTAGTCTCTCAAAATTTCATGGTCACCTATTGCGATATCCAGGTGAACCCAACACATGTTCCTCATGTAGATATAGAGTCGAGAAGCTCTATGAGCATGGGATATGACTCACAAAGCAACCTTTGAGATTGTGCTTAGGCTGAATCCTTATTTGATTTGATCTTTAACACATGGTTTCCTAAAATATTTGCACTTATGAAAGGAAAAGGAAAGGGAAATTATATATAGTAAAGTATTAATCTACGGAGGCATGTGCCAAGATCAATATATTCTTCTATGTATAATTGGAATGGAATGAACACATCCATAATCTATTTAAAACTAGAGAAATGAACACTATTTTAATCTAACATAATAATTCATACATAAGAGAGGCATATAATAAATAGGCCAGAGTAAAATTAGCCACAACTTCATATATATACCATAATCATTTTGTTTAGAGATGCCAAATTAAAAGAGGCTCAAGTTGGGGATGGTGGGAGGCATGGGTTCTATTGTGGTAGGGATAAGAGGAGTAGTAAAGGTGATATGAAGGGTTTTATTGTGATAGAATTTCCTAAGGATGTAGATAGGAGAGATTCTAACCCTTTGGATCCAAGAGTAGTAGATCCAAATGCAAAAACAACATATAGGTGAAAAGGAGTGTTGGATCCTTAAAATCCAATGTAATATGCCCCTAGTTTTAAAGCATTCAATATATTCTATGGATTTACAAATTTTATTCATATTGTTATTATGTTCTAGTTTAAGTTAATATTTTTTATTAATCCATAATATTTGATTTCTTTCTTTTAAAATTGTATATTTTATGCACAAGTCTTTTTGATATAGTTCATAGATTGGATTTTTTTAAAGTTTACATCCAATACTTATTTTATTTTAAGGTCCAAGTCTAATAGGGGCACCATAATATTTTGAATTTATTCATCTAATTTGTCTAAGGTCTATATTTTTCCTTGACAACTCTCATCATTTTCTAGCCTAAGTCAGATAGGAACAATTAATTCATGTTTTCCTTGTACACAAAGTCAAAGTCTCTATTTTACCTCATGTGGCACCCTTCCCTTTTTTCGTTGAAATCCATGTATCTTCCCCATCTCCTATGGTTCACATTATTCCGTGAAATCAAAGTCTACCTGAGTCGTCCAAACCTGCCCCTTCAATGTATTTTCCATTAAGGTTGTCTTATTTTTCCTAAGATTCAAATTTGTAAAATATTAAATTCATCCATTGCAAATCATATGCCAAATTCAACCTCATAATTTTATGATTAAATTATTTTTTATAGGTTAGTCACCTTTTCATAGAATGCATGGCCTGTTTTTATTCTCATTCCACAAGTTAATCCCAACCATTAAATTTGTTCCCACATTAAAAAATCAAAGTACACAGAGTGTTATAATAGACTGTCCATGTGCATCCATCAAAACAAATGAATGATCCGCATGTGCTCATGAATACAAGAGAAAAGAAGTAATTCAAATTGACTTTCCATATAACGTGTAGTCCACACGATATTGTTGTCAAAAAATAAACAATATGCAAGTCATATGAGTATGATCGTATGTGTCAAATATTCTTGATCATATTCGTTGTACAATCTAAGAAGATTTGTGGCCTGCATTCATCCAGGTAGGTTAAATTTCATGGTCACAATACGACCAAGTGTATTCTACTAAAAGGGTATTGTTGCCAAACATGCTAAAAACTAATGGCCCAGATTCATCCGTGACATGATCTATGGTCCACAATGAAAGGTAAACAAAGACAAACTTAGCCGTCAAAATTATCAATAATCCAACGATCTACATTTATCTAGAAATTTTGATGAATTAAATATTATAGATGGAAGGATTACGAATAATTAGAGGTTAAGATATAATTGAAGATTGGTGACCTAGATAAATTTTGGAATTATAACAGATAACAAAGTTTTGAACAAAAATAAAAATAAATGATTATAGTTGGTGGATGATTTAGAAGAGTTTCAATAGCTAGGATTGAAACATGGGCAACCACAGACAGACATAGTATACAAAAGCAAAGACAAGCATGTCACATATGCACACAAATAAAAGCTAGATACAACCATAATGCAGGTAATAAATAAATGGTTGTCTTGTATATCTTTTCAGCAAACAACTTGCAATATAGTCCATATGAATAACTATAGTAAAATTTTGGTAGAACAAATAAAGTTGTCATCAACCTTCTCAAAACACTACCATATTTATTTCAATAATTTTTTATTTCTATGAGTAAAATTAAAAATAATGCATACATGATTAAACCAAGATGATAAAGTTCATGTGAGTGAGATCACATATCATGTTGTATTTGGTATACTATTAGCTATACAGAGACCAATTAAAAAAAGATTTTCAATTGGAAAGAGATAAGATGTGAATAGATAGTTCACATAAGGTCAAATTTTGTTTAAGCAAAGCACTCAAACATAAGACACGAGTTTCTAATAATTACAAAAGTGCCAACTAGTAGGATTACCACTTAGTGTTTTGCCTATATAAGTTTGGCTTTAGAAAATTAGAAATACATCCCTCAATATGCACAAGCAAATATCCACATGGTAGAGAGTGATCTATAGAAGAGGTTCTTGCTAAATTATGTGAAAAAGAGGAAGCAATGTAAAAATGGTGAACATTGGCCTGTAAGGCTAGGAATATCCACTTGAGGAATATTTTCTACACTTGAAACAACTTTAAGCTATGATAAAGTATATTCATGGATATACAATTTTGTGGGGATGTCCCATGATTTAGCTCTCCCTTTTTGCTATGTCCCTCTCTTTTATTTAGTTTCTTCCTATTATAATATCACTTCTTCTACCATCCACCCGTTGTTTTTCGTACATAATATTTTTGTTCTTTTCCTCTTCTTCCACTCTTATCCTCCTCACCATAATTTTATCCCCATTTTTGCGCATATATCTCTTCATCAATAACCATATTCTACTTTCTATGATCCTCGTATTCCCCTCACTTCACACTTAATTCTCTCTCCTCTTTTAAAGTGTTAAATTAAGATAGAAGGCTATCATAGAAACACGAAACATAGAGGCTAAATATTTGATCATGCTACAAAGATAAAAAGTGATATTTTAAAGACTATGAAGCTGCTGAAATATCATAAAACTAGAAACTAAGCTAATGGTACACAAAAAAAGACACAACAACAATATTGTGGGCCAAACAAGGTTAACTTCTTTCCTACTTTTGTCACATGCCCGTGCATTTAATTTATCAACCCAGGGAGCTTCGTAAACTTGCGAAGGGTCTTGAACAAGATTGCTTACAATACCACTTGAGATGAGTCCGCTAGTTCTACTATTGGGGGGTGTTTCAACGGTCGTCAATCATTCATACACTCCTCAATAATTTACGTAAAAACAATTAAATCTACAGAAAGGAAATATTCACGCATTCCTGGAAATAAACCTATTGCAATACTAGAAATAACAATGCGATAAACAATCTTATAAAAGCGGTAAACTAATCTAGAAAACACAAGAAAAATAGGGGAAGAAATACTGGCTTGGAGTGGGCCCAGGCTCCAGCAGCTTCCTCCCAGCTGAACACGCACTTAGAAACTCTTAGAACTGTATTATAATTATCAAAGTATTACAATGCTTCTTCTGTATATCTCTCTACATTTACTATCAAAATATTCTATATATCCTCAGAGAGGTCTGCGTGTGTTTATATAGCACACCCATAGATCTTCTATTACAAAGAAGTTATAACAGTCGATTCATTCCAGACTAAACTAAGACAGTCTGGTAAATGTGATCGACGTCTGCTAAAACTGGCATTCATTTCTAATGGTGGCGTGTTCACTGATTGGTTTGTGCTTCACCTGGCATTGGTAGGACATTCTCATACATCGGTGCGATCCCCAATTTAACTCTACATGACGTAGAGTTGGAACTGCACCAGTCTCTGTTGTCCACGTCGTGCTTGTCTGGTCAACGGGCGAAGAACAAGGGTGCCTTCCCTATGAGGAAGGTGCCTAAGTATGTCGGGTGCCTTCTCTATGCGGAAGGTGCCTTACTACCATTGGTGCCTTCCTAGAAGAGGAAGGTGCTTATCTTCTATTGGTGCCTTCCTGTGAGAGGAAGGCGCTTGCCTTCTAGTGGTGCCTTCCTGTCGGTGCCTTCCTTATGAGAGGAAGGTGCTTGCCTTCTAGTGGTGCCTTCCTATCGGTGCCTTCCTATGAGAGGAAGGCGCTTATTTTCCTTTGGCGCCTTCCTGGAAGAGGAAGGCGCTGGCCTTCTATTGGTGCCTTCCTGGGAGAGGAAGGCGCTTGTATTTCCTTGGTGCCTTCCTGGAAGAGGAAGGCGCCTACTTACGCTTGGTGCCTTCCTGGAAGAGGAAGGCGCCTACCTTCTCTGCATTGATTTCGAAAGAAACAAAGTGCCAGGTCCATGAAAAGACCTCGACTGATCCAAATCTGACTAAATCAACTACAATTCCACAAAAACACATTGAAAACACATGAATTAGATAACATGCATAATTTCATCAAATAATTATATAATCATTCATAAACATATGCAATCCTTATTATACAACCGCATAATAATCAAGAAAATGTATACAAAATATGAGCATTTTTGATGCTCATCATCCCCCCATGCCTAACATATGCCACGCCCTCGTGGCATCAAAACTGTAGGTAGCCCTGTTGACCCCTCATCATTGTCATTTCTTGGTGGATCCGGCTGTACCTACGGCCCGTGTCTGCCTCTTCTATGCACTGGCATCTGGAGGTGTGGCTCCTCTTTTTCTATGTGGGGCTATGGGTGCTACTGTCGGCTTTGCTTTCCTCATCCTGGCCGCTATCGAAGGTGATCTAGCCAGCATCATCTCTGCTGCCTAAAATGCAGCTTCTATAGCTTGCCATAGGTCAGCGTTCGGAGGTCTGACCACTGCAAGAGGGATATCTGAATTATCCCTCTTGAGATGAACTACTTGGGCTTTGTACAATCAGGCTGCTTCAGGAGTAAGCCCTACGTTCTCCTTTGCAATGGCAATGGCTTCCAATTCGGGGCCATATACCCCCCATCATTCAAAATACCTTCTTATCTTGGAGGGTCATCCCCGGGATGACCCGTAAATCTCCTAGAACTGGCTGTCCTCTATCGGATTGACGTAGATACTAGAGTCCCCCTGCATCCTCGAGGTTGCCTTCCTGGTCTCCTTAGCTGTTGTCATCTCTTTGAGTAGTCGTTCGAACTATTTTTGCCTCTCTACGAATGGCTGCATATCCCACTCATCTTCTTCTAGCTCGACGAAGGTCACCTTCACCTTCTTTCGAGCCATCCTGGGCCCTTTTCCTTTGGCCTCTACAGAAAATGTGGTGGCTCGAATAGGGGTTTTCCCTTTCTCCCTAGCGGACATCTTCTCACTCCGAGGGGCCTACTCTGTGGTCCCTGGAGCATTCTCTTCACTCTGGGGGACCTGTGCTGCCATCCCTGGGGGTGCTTCTTCGCCCCCTATCTATCCTGTGTCGACCCCTCAGGTTCTTCTCTTTCTTCCTTAGGTCCGAGGAGTTCTTCCTTATCCCCCGGTCCTGTCTACTATTGTTGGCCCTCGTCCTACTCTGTATCACTCAGGTCGATGATAGGGGGTGTTGTGGGACTTCTTTCCCCTTCACTCCCAAAAATAGAGGAATTCTCCCCTACCTTCGGGCTGCTCTATCGAGCGTCCGATCAAAATTCTCCCGAAGAGAATACTCATTCTATAGATGTGGGAGAATTCATCGGGACCTCTATTGCCCAATCAGTTTGGGTCGATGCATCCCTTCTTTCTATTCCCCTATCCTGGAGTTGTTGGTTCTCCTCCCGCAACTACTGGACCAATTGCTCGAGCTGGGTGATTCATCTTTCTCATTCTTCCAATTCCCCTCTATGCTCATTCTGGTAGTCCTCCAAAATTTTTGGGCCATCCAACAATTGGTCTGCCACTCCAGTACTTCCTCCAAGGCTGCATCGACCTGATCATTGCTCCCGAAAGTCCCTACATCTTGTGGGCTCTAATTTGTCAATTCTCGAAGGGTTTGGGCTGCAATGTCGACTTTCGAGTCATTCTCTTCTTCTTCTACCGAGAGGAGGAGTCACCATAGGCGTTTCCTCCTAGGGACTAGTTCTGGCGGCCAAAACTCGGCCTCACTGCTAATAAGCGGTGCTCCTTCCTCTTCATACTCGGGCACTAGGGAATGCCCTCTTTCCTCTATGCATTCGGGCACTGGTGAATGCCCTCTTTCTTCCATGAAATCGGGCAATGCCAATTGCCTGATACTTGCCATCTCCTCTATAGGGCTTCCCTCTTCTTGCCCTATTTTGGCAATAGCATCCTATTGCCTTTCTTGGCCGCCATCTCCCTCTACGTCGAGGTTCTGCCTCTATGCTTCTGCATGGCGGACCAGTGCTGATATCAGCCCATGGTGGGCCAAGGTGGATGGTGCTCCCTTCTAGTACCTAGCCGCTTCTTCCTTCAGGGCATTTTCTAGGTAGAAGGGCACGTTCAACTTCCTTCCATGCACCAGGTGATTCAGAAACTGCACATGGTTAGTGTGCAAATGGGTATACTTCCTGGTGCATGTAAAGAATCGAGCAACCTGCTCGAATATCTTCCATAGATTCATGGGAAGGCTACTTTTGGGTAGCCCTTCCTTATCTATCTACACATTTTCTCTTGGAAGTAGCACTTCGGCGTACGGCTTCAGCAGTCCACCTTTGTATATGCATTCACCTATGAGGGGCAATCCAGTCACCTACGAGATGTATTCGGGGGTGACCAAAATTTCTACCCCTCGCACCTGAGCTACGTCGCCCCTCAAGGAGGCAACGAATTCCTTGGATGCCTCCATATCCTAGCCCTGACTGACTAGGGTACAGTATTCGAACCATCCCTCGGCCTCGAACTATGTTTTTACCATCCCCTGATTCCTTCCATATCACTCGGCTCATTCTTTTTCACCGCATGATTCTTCGACCTTCCTCCCATGGTGCCTTCCCTTACTATTGCGCTTTTTTTTTTTGTCCTTACTTCTTTAGGAAGGTGCCTTCTTATAGGGAAGGCGCCTAACCTTAGCATTTAATTCTAGGGTACGCCTTTCGAGCCATATCATTGGCACGTGGTTCCGACCATGGGGGTATATGATTTTTATGATGACAATATTTTTTTGGTACTGCATAATTTATGAATAATTATATAAATATTTGAGTTAGTATGCGCATACCTTATTTGGTGTTTCATGCATCATGAAGAGCATTGATTCACTAATTTGTGACATGGGGGAGGGGTATTTCATTTATGCGGATTACGCTGGACTTTGGTGCTGAGTTGTTTGATGGTTGGTGCTGAAGACAGACTCTCGATTTGCTCAAAAAACCATCTATCCATCATATTTGGAACGTGCACACTGATCTCACCCCATAATTCTTCAAGATTTTTTTGATTGGGGTAGATTTCCATCACATGGGCGATGGTGGTAATCTGATGCCGCTCGTTCATGTGGTGATTTCATTTCGATCGAGGCATCCATGAGACTTAAGTGTTGGTTATACGTGGAAGGCACTCTTTGGTACCTTCCCAATGTGGAAGGCACTTATGTGGTGCCTTCCCGATGTGGAAGGTGCTTATATGGTGCCTTCCCGATGTTTTCGATGCTCTTTGAATGGATGCGCCTTTCGGTGGTGGAAGGCACCCTTTTGATGATGGCACCTTCCTGCTATGGAAGGTGCTTCTAAATGGGTGCGCCTTCCTGATGTGGAAGGCATTGCTGAATACCTATGCCTTCCTAGGGTGGAAGGCACCATTGTATACCTACGCCTTCCTAGGGTGGAAGGCGCCTCGATCTGTATGCGCCTTCCTAATGTGGAAGGCACCTCGAGCTCTTTTTTTTTTTTGTGGTGCCTTCCCACCATGGAAGGCGCCTACATTTTTTTTTGTGCACCTTCTTTATAAGGAAGACGCCTTATTCATAAGGAAGGCGCCTTATTCTAGCAGGGCACCTTCTTCATAAGGAAGGCACCTTATTCTGGCTGGGTGCCTTCTTCATACGAAAGGCACCTTCTTCTGGGTGCCTTCTTCTGTGCCTTCTCGATGTGGAAGGTGCTTTATTCTTGGCAATCATGTTGTGATTGACTGGGAAAGGGTGATCAAGCCTTCTCAGTCTCGCTTCACGTTGCCTCAGCTTCTACCTACGAGTGTCGATGTCGGAATGCTGAGCCGAATCAGGCCTGGTTTCCTAGATACCTATTCCTCATGTTGTCAGGTCCTCCACCTACAAAAAGCAAATGAAAAGAAAGAAAAATAAAGGTAGTTAGATGCATTCCATGCCTATTAGGCCCTGGATTAGGATGCCTACAGCTTGCATGCGGGCGTCATCCCTACAAAACACATCGTAAGAAAAAAACTAAATTAACTAATTTTGGTGAGCACCTCCATGCCCACCGTTTTTCCTATTAAGAGTTTGGTCCAGATCTAACAAGATGGGGTCTCCCCCATGTCTATTCTAGATTCCACCTATAAGGTTTTGGATGTGTTATAGGGGCACAATCGGTGGCCATTGACCATTAACACGGTGTTGCTATCATCAATTGTTCTAACGTGCACTGCCCCATTCTTGATGAGCTCTACCACCTCATACGGTCCCATCCATATTTGCATTAATTTACCTTTTCTTTCCTAGAACCGAGAATCGTACAACAACACCCATTCTCCTTCTTGGAACTGCTTCAGTTTAATGTGGCGATCATGCCACCACTTTCTTTGCTTTTGTATGATTTCCATTCTCTACAAAGCGTCCATTCAGATTTCGTCCAGCTGATCTAGCTATCGAATCCTTTCTTTTTGAGCGTCATCCAAGCTCAAGTTCAATTCTGAAGTCGTCCTCAATGTCTTGATTTCAAATTCAATGGGCATCATCGCACTCTTCCCATAGACCAGTTGGAAGGGTGTGAAGCCTATGGTGGATTTCCACGTGGTATTATATGCCCAGACTTTATTTGCCTACGGATGGTAGGGTGTAGTTTTATTGTGTCAAACTTTGTATTGCTCCATCAGCTCCTTGATCAACTTGGAGGTAAATTGAGGCCCTTGGTCTATTGTTATCTCTCTAGGGACCCCAAATCATGTAAAAATGTGGGCAAATAAGAAATCGGTGACTATTCTTTCTTTTGAATCTCTCAACGCTTGAACTTCAACCCATTTGGTGACGTAATCTGTACAGACCAAAATAAACCTCCTCCCTATTGAAGGTGGATTAATTGGTCCCATGAAGTCCATGCCCCACTTATCGAAGGGTTCCAGGTGTACCTGAGGCTGGAGGGGCATTTCATCTCGATGGGTTGGTCTACCCATTCTTTGGCATTCATCGCACTTGTTGGCGTACGCAGCCGCATCCTTGAACAGAGTGGGCCAAAAGTACCCAACCTGTAGGATTTTGTAGGTAGTTCATTTCCCTACAAAGTGTCCTCTGCATGGTTCATCGTGACATGCTTTGAGTACTTCTGAGAACTCCTGTTCTGCTATGCATCTCCTTATAATCTGGTCATGTCCTATTTTGAATAGGAGGCCATCAATCCATAGGAATGATGCACTTTTCTCTATGACCGCCTACTTTTCTCGAAAAGAGAGAGTAGGTGAGGTTCTTTCGATGGCCAAGTAATTGGCTATATCTACGTACCATGGGATTTGCTCACTAATGGTGAACAAATGTTCATCCAAAAATTGGTCTTCCACTGTTGTATGGTCTATCGGTATCAATCTGGATAGAAAATCTGCTACGACGTTGTCTTTGCCTGGTTTGTCGACTATTGTGATGTCGAATTCCTATAGTAACAAGAGCCACCTGATAATTCTTCCACCAATGGCCGGCTTGCTCATCAAGTATCTGATGGCCGCATGGTCCATGTGGAAAAATACCTTATACCCGATGATATAATGGCAGAATTTGTTTATGGCATGCACAACTGCAAGGAACTCCTTCTTCGTCACCGTGTAGTTGAGCTCGGCTCCTGCCAAGTTTTTGCTGACATAGTAGATGGCATAAAATTCTTTGCCATCCTTCTATCCGAGGACTGCTCCAATCGCATTGTTGGATGCATCACAGTAGATATGGAATGGTATGGCCCAATTTGGTCCTCTTAAAATCGGTGCGGATATCAGTTTCTCTTTAAGCAACTGAAATGCTTCTTCGTAGTCTTCCATCCAATTGAACTCCACATCTTTAGATAATAGAGTGTGCAGTGGTTTTGCAATTTTGCTGAATTCGATGATAAATCATCGGTAGTACCCGATTGATCCAAGAAAACTCCTCACCTCTCTCTACATTCTGGGGTTGGGTAGGTCTCTGATGACCTCAATTTTTCTTTTATCAACCTTTATTCCTTCTACGGAGAGGTGGTGTCCCAGTACGATGCCTTCTTGCATCATCATAAAGCATTTCTCATTGCTCAGGGACAAATTATTTTCCTTGCTTCTTTCGAGCACTCTTTCCAAGTTCGTCATTGCTTCATCAAAGGTTTCTCCATAGACGGTGAAGTCATCCATGTATACTTCGACCGCATCTCCCATCATGTCTAAAAATATGCTAAGCACCACCCTTTGAAAGGTGGTAGGTGCGTTGCATAATCCGAAAGGTAATACCCGATAGGCAAACGTTCCCCATGGGTAGGTGAACGTTGTCTTATCCTGATCCTCTTCTCCTATCTGGATCTAGTTGTATCCATTGAATCCATCCAGGAAGGAGAAATACTTCCTCCCGAAGAGTGTATCCAAGACTTGATCAATGAACAGGAGCGGGAAGTGGTCCTTCTTGGTCGCTTTGTTTAACGCTCTATAGTCCACATAGATTCACCACTTCCCATTCTTTTTAGGGACTACCACTAATGGTGATACCCACTCACTATCAAAAATTGGATAGATGAATCCGGCAGTCAAGAGTTTTTGCAGTTCTTCCTTGACAATGTCTTTCATTGTCGGATTCATTCTTCTCTATGGTTGCCTGCTTGGAGTTGCTTGATCATCGAGGTATATACGATGGGTACAGATCTTTGGGCTGATACCCTTCATATCTGAGTAATCCCATGCAAATGCCTATTGGTGTCTAACCAGGAGCTCTTCTACTTTCATCAATTGTGTGGGAGTCAACCCACTGCTGACATTCAATGTTCTTCCTGGCCCGACGTGTATCTGCTGAACGTGGTGATCTTGGGCACCAACCAATGGTGATCCAGGTGTGGAGATGGAGGACTCCCCATGGAGGAACTCCACAATAGCACCATATTCATCTTCTTCTACCAACTCATCCAACGTCATCATCGGTTGGATCATGGATAGCTCAGGATTTTCATGCTCGATCAACATGGGTTCTCCTAATGAGTCGACGGACTACATTGGGGGTGAAATAGTCAACCTTTTAACATTTTGTCCATCGAAGATGGTCATCAACCCATCCCGATAGCTGATGTAAGCATCAGCTATTGCCAGCCATGGCCTTCCCAAGATGAGCGGGTAACCACCTAGCCTAGTTTTAGATTGCAAGACTAAAAAGTTGGTTGGGTATTCCCATGCGTTGATTATCACTATTACGTCTTCCAACATTCCTTTCGGTGCCATGGTCGATCGATCGGCCAGCTATAGCACTATCATAGTGGGTTTCAGGTTCATGAGTTGTAGCCTCTGCATGGTCTCCTGAGGCATTACGTTGATGGCTGCTCCGAGATCGACCAACGTATTGGACAGGGAATGTCCCTCAATTTTTATAGTCAACATCGGGCTGCCTGGGTCTGCATACTTAGGATGGCATATTTTTCCCATCATCAAATCTGCTAGTTTACCCATGACATTGATAGTCTGGGTTGCTCTTCATCCTGGCTTCCTTAGACACATCTCTCTTATCGCCTTGGTATATATCGAAACATCTCGGATGGCTTGAAATAATGGAATTGTCATGGTGAGGTTCTTCAAGCTAGACAAGATATCAAACTCTGGTTGCGTTACTTTCCTCTATTCTTGCAGTCAGTTGGGAAATGGAGCCTTTGCTCTCTCAGGCATTTCTTCTATCACCTCTTCTACAAGAGGTGTTTCTCCTACCTCTTCCTCCTCTTCTACCAGTGGAGGCATTCCTACTCCTAGCTATCTACCAGACCTAAGCTGAATATGGTACATCGGATACATCTCACCCTCCATGTTGTATGTTGGTTGGTTCACCCTATTATTAGGATTTGTCATCGGTTGTGTGGGTAGCTACGTAGGTCTCACTACTGGCAACATCGATAAATTCTGTTGGGGGTGAGCTGGTGCTACATTCTATGGAGCCTGATTCCATGTAGTGTGGCCTCTCCACTACTGCCCAGGATATGGATATGGCATCCATGGCTGCTGGTTTGGGAATGTTGTTGGGGGTGCGTTGGACCAGGGTGATGGCCCCCACCACCCCATGTTAGGTGGTTGAGGTGGGCCTTGGGGCATGTATGGTCCTCCCCCATATGATGACATTTTGGTTGGCATATTCCCCACAAGGGGTTGTGGCCAACTCTTTCGATTGCCTATGAAATAGGCATCCATGCTTTCAACATCCTCCTGATTACTAGGCAGTTGTGGGCACAATCGAGTTTTATGGTTCAGCCTACAAACTATGCATACTCTGACTTTGTTCTTCGGGCATGCATTCTTTGCATGCTTCCCTCTACATTTTGGATAGAAATAAGCCAATGCTTGCTTCATTTTCTTGCTTCTTTTTCTCTAACAACAACGTATCCATCTGCAATGCTAGAGATGAGAGCATTTCGCTCTTTAAATCTTCCAGCATGTTACCTATTTCTATCTTCATGATTGAAGCAGTCACTTTCATGGTTCTAGAAGTGGTCTTGCCTCTCCTTCTTGAGTAGTTTTGGCATAGTTGTCGGATGTCTTCCATAGCGTGCTGGTAGACATCACCTCCAAAAATCATGTTAAGAGCCTCCAGTGATTCATTGGTAAGTCCTCTCAAAAATATGCTTTTGAGGGACTTATCAGATAGTTTCGTGTGAGGAGATCATTGAAGATTGAAGTTGAATCTCTCCTAGTATTCCTTGAGAGACTCATCTTCTTTCTGCGTCATGCTCAGGACCTCTTCTCTGGAGTCTCTTGCTCTCCCAAAATCTTGGTATTGCTCTAAAAAGAGCTTCTTCATTTGATCCCAAGTGGCAATGTGTTTGTCTCCCAGACCGATGAACCACTGTAGAGCTGCATCATCCAATGTGGAAGGAAAGAGTTTCAGCTTCTGCGTATCAGATTTGTAGTCCACAGACCTGCATAAGACATCAAACTTAAATAAAAATAGGTCAGGGTCCTCAGTTGGGTATCCTCTGAAGGTCGAAAGGTGAGCAGGGGATATGTTTTTCATTTTGGTATCTCCTACTCCTTCATCAATCGAGAAACTAAAGCCAGATGAGACTTCTTCATTGTCAGCCATTTTTTTAGGAAATGCGGTCTCTAATGCAGTATTTATGGCCTTACGATCATTTAAGACTTTCTGAGTCAAGGCTCTAAGGTTGTCTGGTGTTATCGTCCGATCTTCTACAACTTTCCACAATAGGGCTTCCTCTAAGGGTGTCCTATTAAATAGGGGATTTATGATGATTCGTTCTTCCCCAAGTTGATGGGATGAGGAGGCACTTTGCACAAAGTGTGGATCCTCACTCCAATGGATTGCTGGTGGTGGGTCGGGTGAGTCTAATTCAAATTTAGAATGTTTGGCTGACTCAGGTTCTGGTGGATTGGTTTTTATAAACCGACCATCAAGTCCTCTTCTTCTCGAAGAACTCATACAAGGTCAGATGGAAGGTTTCTAGGTATTGTAAATAATCTAGTTGAGATGCTTCCCCGGAAACGGTGCCAAAATGTTGCGGGCCAAACAAGGTTAACTTCTTTCCTACTTTTGTCACATGCCCATGCATTTAATTTATCAACCCAGGGAGCTTCGTAAACTTGCGAAGGGTCTTGAACAAGATTGCTTACAATACCACTTGAGATGAGTCCGCTAGTTCTACTATTGGGGGTGTTTCAATGGTCATCAATCATTCATACACTCCTCAATAATTTACGTAAAAATAATTAAATCTATAGAAAGGAAATATTCACGCATTCCTAGAAATAAACCTATTGCAATACTAGAAATAACAATGCGATAAACAATCTTATAAAAGTGGTAAACTAATCTAGAAAACATAGGAAAAATAGGGGAAGAAATACTGGCTTGGAGTGGGCCCAGGCTCCAGCAGCTTCCTCCCAGCTGAACACGCACTTAGAAACTCTTAGAACTGTATTATAATTATCAAAGTATTACAATGCTTCTTCCGTATATCTCTCTACATTTACTATCAAAATATTCTATATATCCTCAGAGAGGTCTGCGTGTGTTTATATAGCACACCCGTAGATCTTCTATTACAAAGAAGTTATAACAATCGATTCATTCCAGACTAAACTAAGACAGTCTGGTAAATGTGATCGACGTCTACTAAAATTGGCATTCATTTCTAATGGTGGCATGTTCACTGATTGGTTTGTGCTTCACCTAGCATTGGTAGGACGTTCTCATACATCGGTGTGATCCCCAATTTAACTCTACATGACGTAGAGTTGGAACTGCACTAGTCTCTATTGTCCATGTCATGCTTGTCTGGTCAACGGGTGAAGAACAAGGGTGCCTTCCCTATGAGGAAGGTGCCTAAGTATGTCGGGTGCCTTCTCTATGCGGAAGGTGCCTTACTACCATTGGTGCCTTCCTGGAAGAGGAAGGCGCTTATCTTCTATTGGTGCCTTCCTGTGAGAGGAAGGCGCTTGCCTTCTAGTGGTGCCTTCCTATCGATGCCTTCCTTATGAGAGGAAGGTGCTTGCCTTCTAGTGGCACCTTCCTATTGATGCCTTCCTGTGAGAGGAAGGCGCTTATTTTCCTTTGGTACCTTCCTAGAAGAGGAAGGTGCTGGCCTTCTATTGGTGCCTTCCTGGGAGAGGAAGGCGCTTGTCTTTCCTTGGTGCCTTCCTGGAAGAGGAAGGCGCCTACTTACGCTTGGTGCCTTCCTGGAAGAGGAAGGCGCCTACCTTCTCTGCGTTGATTCTGAAAGAAACAAAGTGCCAGGTCCATGAAAAGACCTCGACTGATCCAAATCTGACTAAATCAACTACAATTCCACAAAAACACACTGAAAACACACGAATTAGATAACACGCATAATTTCATCAAATAATTATATAATCATTCATAAACATATGCAATCCTTATTATACAACCGCATAATAATCAAGAAAATGTATACAAAATATGAGCATTTTTGATGCTCATCAAAAAATTACATCAATAACACATCATATTGAGAATTTGGAGAGGAACATGGTGAACTCAGGTGCTCTGGTGAAACTAGGAGGGAATTCAAATGTTCAAACTTCCACGGGCAAGAAAATTTCTCTAGGACCTCTAGAACCAGGAAAAATCATTCCCAATGATGTAAAAAGTGGTGATGGGATGGTGGTGCCAGATATAGATCCTGATGGTTCTGATTAAACTTCTAGACATGTGGAAAGGGTTTGGGAAAATGACCCTCTAAACAAACCTAATGAAATTCCCACCCAGAATGGGTCCCCTTCAACACATGGAACCAAATTCCCCTCCTCTAGATCTTATGCTAGAAAATTCAAAGGAAATAACTCTTCTAGAAGCAAAACTGAAGGCTATAACACTTTGGTCCCCAATGATGAAGATCTAAAAATTTTGGAAGCCCTCATGGATGATTACCTATATCTGGAAACCCACTCTCTGGTTGGGAAATTTATTGGAGGTAGACCTGAAATGGAATCCATATGTTGGTGGGTGTTTTCCAAATGGAGAAACTTAGGGAGTATGGATATTATTTCTCTCTCACAAGGGTTTTTCTTATCTACCTCAATAACCAGGATGATGCTTCTCGAATACTCATTGGAGGCCCTTGGTTTTACGAAAGGAAAGACCTATTCATCCAAAAATAGGAGGATTTCAACCTAGATACTCAAAGCATTAACTCTGCTCCTATCTAGGTTCACCTTCCAGACCTACCCATTCGTTTTTGTCAAGAGGACATTTTGCATGGCATTGCCAGATCTATAGGCAAACTAGTAGCCATCGACCCTGCTACCCGAGCCTGAACTCACATGATTCATGCTAGAATTTGTGTTAATGCCAACATGGATTCCCAGATACCCACTTGAATTAACCTTGTCTATGGCTCTTACCATAGATGCGAGGCTATAGAGTATAAAAACAAACCTTCTTTCTGCATTGAATGTTAGTCTCAAGGGCACCTCAAGAACCAATGCCCCTCTCTTAGACAATAGAAAGAGATTGTTAACTCCTATAGAAATGATCCATAGTTTGGAAGTCAAATGATCATATTTCATTCTCAAAAGGGAAAAAATACCAACAATGGCAATTCCTATCCACCAAAAAAGCCCCAAAGCTCTTCAGAAATCAAAGAAAAGCAAATGGTAAACTCAGAACCATTAGGAGACCAAGGTAAGGTAAGCTCCCTGTTTGCTTTCCCTAGTCATTTTGATATTCTATCTGAATTCACCAATCCTAAATCTAAAATAAGAGATGAAGTGCTTTTTCCTGAAGCTGCTCCTCCTCCCCATTCCCCATCCATATTTGGGCCATCTCACCCATATTTTAAAGCCCAACCAACCTTTGAAAACTAGATCAAATTTTTTTGCCCTAACATTACCAAATTTGATTTTAGTCCCAAAAACACCATAAGTGACAAAAAATCTTATATGGATTATGGTAGTGATAAAAGGAGGGGAAGGCCATCCACTCAAGATCAAAATAAAAAAGAAATAGATGATGAAATTGCAAATGGGTTTCAAAATACTCTCTTCACAAATATGTTCAGTTAGGCAAAAGATGATTCAAAAATATCCAAACCTCCCTTGCAGCAATCAAAGGGAGGCAAGAAAACCTCCAAAGGTTCAAAATGAAGATCCTCTCATGGAATGTGAGAGGCCTAAATAGTGCTACCAAACAAAGACTTGCAAGCACTGTGAGGAAAGAATTTAGACCCACCATTCTCATCATGCAAGAAACAAATATTGATCAATCTAGAGTTCATAATATTGCCAAAACCATTTGGAAAAATAGTGACTACTCTTTCAGCCCTACCCAGGGTACTTTTGGTGGCCTACTATGTCTTTGGGACCCTAAGAAAGTAGAGGGTAGAGTCATTTCTTCTTCAGACAGAGTGATTAATATATTATTCTTCTACAAAGATAACAAATTTTCTTGGGTCCTATCAAACATCTATGCTCCCAAAAATCCCCAAAGTAGAAGATCTCTATGGAACACCCTGGGTTAAATGAGAAATATTTTCAACGATCAACCTTAGATCCTGATTGGGGATTTTAACTTCCATCTCTTCCCCTCTGACAAAGTAGGAGGCAGTGATATTCTAGCCAAAAGCATTCAATATTTTCAAATTTTTTTACTGATAATGAACATATGGATGTTTAGATTAAAGGAGCTCGATTCACCTGGAGCAATAGAAGGATAGGGGCCCATCACATTCAAGTTAAACTTGACAGGTTTTTTCTTTCAAGAGAGGCCATTCCTATATTTGGTGATGCTTCTCTCATTTCTCTCCCCAAAATTGGATCAGATCATTGTCCTCTTCTCTTTGAAGCTAACAAAGCTCCCACTTTTAAAATTCCTTTTTGGTTTGAGGTAATGTGGATCCAACACCCCGACTTGCGAAATCAAATTTTTGAATGGTGGTAGCAACAGGTCCTTGGATCTCCCATTTCTCAAGTTTCTCAAAAACTTTGGTCTATCAAAGAAAATATCAAAATATGGAACAGGGAAGTTTTCAAAAATATTTTTGAAAGCAAAGAGCAAATTTTGAACAACCTTAAAACTATTGAACAACAAATTCAAAATTTTCAGATGAGTATCCAAATAAGAAATGAAGAAAAATAGCTTCTTGTTGAATATCATTATATATTGGATAATGATGAGGAAACTTAGACCTAGGACTAATTAATTTTTTTAGACCTAGGATAAATGCATTTAGGACTTAGTCAGAAATAATCAACGTGAGTTGTTTTTAATCTCCGTTGACTGGTCTAGGTGTAGGTGTTTTTGTTTTCAGCATTTTCGGGCATACATCTTAGCCTTTCTAGATTTGTGTGCGTAAATCCTTGGAGTCGTTCATGATTTCCAGGTTTACGGTTTTATGTTTTTGGACTTATTTAACGTCCTAAGGTTGCAATAATAATCAGCTTCAATATTTTCCATATCATTGGTATCAGAGCGAAGGATTTTTGTGGAGGATTTGGGTAATTTCCGTTCTCCATAGGGTGGTTTGAAGTTCGTCACCACCTTCGTTCCAGTGTGAAGCTCAGAAAAATTGCAACAATTTTTGCTGCCATTATTGCAAAAAAATTACATGCAATTTTGCTTGTTGATTAAATTATTGTTAAATTTTAATCATTGCAGTGTCACTTTGTTTTCAACGTCCGCAGTTGCACGAGAGGCCACTATATTAAAAAAAAAAAAATAATTGTTTTGCTGCGTCCATTCCCGAAGCTGCGACATCGATCTGCAATTCTGCTGGACGTATAGCCGGCGTTCTCCGTCGCTATTGGGGACTAGCGGCTTCCAACACCGGTAGGGTTTTCTGACAATTGTCAGAATTCCGGGAGGCGCTAGAGGACGAACGGATCTGTTAACGCCGTACTCGCCCCTATTTTTGGCCGAGCTAGATGTAATCCCATTGGGTGCAATCTATATCCTTCCGCGTCAACACACTATGTGTCTGGGCGGAAAAACATTGCAGGGCAGGGCGGCCACTTCGCGAGTCCTGCACAGATCAGATCATGACCGCCTCGCGTGAATGGCAGATCCACACTACGATCTGCAAGGAGGACATAATACCCAATTTTCGACAGCTTCCAGCGTTCAATTTTGTGATTTTTCACAGCGACCAGACCTGCTGTTCGTGGCTCGCAAGCGCGATTTGCTGTCTGTGGATAGTTTGCAGCTAGCGGTTCTGACGACTGCAAATTTGGTTTCGGGCTGCCGCATACGCGCCGATCGACGACCATTTTCATCATCGCGCCAGGGGAGGTCTATCAATTTTTGCTGCAGAACTTTCCGGCGTGACAGAGTTCCACTTGTAGGCGAAGGACGTTCCGTCTGCGTTTGCCATTTGCGTGCCCTGTGCCCTTCCGAACCAGAAGCATTTTCTGGCCATTTCACATGCCCAAAGAAACCTCATTCCCCGGTCATTTTTGACTCGAATCCGATCTGCTGATCGTGGACACTTTGCCAGAGAGGACGGATCTGCTCAGAGTGGACAGCGTCGACAAATTTGCTGTTTGCTCCCGATTTTGTGGTCAGGTCGCAATATTTCAAAGCCCAACGCGATAACGGGTTCTCTGTCCCCTGGTCAGATCCGTCGGGAACCTGTTCGCCTACGGCGTGAGCGGTTTGGATCAGGATACGAATCAGGGCTCGGCGCAGTGTTTGTATTCATTTTCGCTGCAGTTCTTCTTGCTGTCCCACGGCCTTCTCTTTTACCGCTTTCCGGCGTCTGGCGTGAAACACCGACGGCAGAAGCTTCCGCACCGATTCTGGCAGTCCATGTCAAGTAAATCGTAGATTCTACGTAATATTTCATGCCCGCGTGATCATTGTGTCGTGGTCTGCACCTCTGCCACGTGGTTGGTCGACGCATTCTGCCCTACCCCGCATGCCGACGACGCGCTCTGCATGGACGGTTTGGTCGTCCGCACACTTCGCGAGCAATTTGTTTGTTTTCATTAACTGCCTCCGACGTCCCTTTGCTCACCATAAGCCCCTTTGGTAAATTCAATTACCATTAGTAACTTGTGCTTGCTCATATTGATTTTAAAAAAAAAAAAAAAAAAAAAAAAAAAAAAGGATATTTAAAAAAAAAAAAAAAAACTAAATTCCTTTTTGTTTTTATAAGTCAATTTGACTTTAAAAAAAAAAAAAAAAAAAAAAATTAAGCACTCATACTTTTATACCATTGTGCGTATAATTATTTTGCCTTCTATTGTACATTTGCAAATTTTGCAAATTAATTTGGGCAATTTTTATTTTGCACATTGTGTAATTTGTCTTTTTGACAATTCTTGCTGGCGATCACTCGGGGTCAAATGGCTTCCGAATTAGCCGATAAGTTGGCTCAAGTAACCCAACTTGTCAGCGTGTTGGCTGATAAAGTTACATCGAATGAAGTGCAACAACAGTGTGAGGTTCCGGTTTACACTGGTTCCCGAGATCCCGAAGTCCTCAATAGTTGGATTTTGGACATGGACAGTTGGTTTCAGTATATCAAGATTGCAAAGGATCAGGAAGTTAACTTTGCAAAGTTAAAACTTTCTGGCATTGCTAAGGTCCTTGTCACTGATCGCCAACGGACCCAAAATCCCATTGACACGTGGGATGAATTGCAAAGAGTATTGAAGAATAATTTTTATCCTTCAAACTATGCCACTGACCTTGAGATCAAGTGGCTTTGTCTTCGACAAACCTCAAATATGACTGTTTCTGATTATATTTTTCAATTTAGCAAGTTGCGGATATTGAATTCTATATAGGATAATGCAGCCCAACTTGTTAACAAATTCAAAAGTGGTTTGCAGGAGCCCATTTACAGGAAGATGAAATACAAGTTGATTGTTAACATTGACATGGCTTTCAATCAAGCCCTTCTTGCTGAGGAGGAAATGAGGGAGCAATCGCGTGGGACTCGCTCTTCTACGTCGGGAGGAAATCAGAAGGCTTCTCCACAATCTTCCAAGGGAGCTAAATCTTCTTCTTCTTCTCCTTCTCCCTCTTCTCTCCCCTTCTCTTCCAAAAATCTTCCATCTACACCTTGATTTGTAATATGAAAAAGCCAGGACATACTCAAAAGAGGTGTTTTAAGTTGCAAAATATGAAGAAAAAATCCCTAGTTGTAAAGCCTTCCAATGAGGATTCACAAGAAAATCCCATTGAGGCTACAGGGGAACGTAAGCCTTATAAGGAATTGGCAGGGTTAAACAAATTGACCCTTATGAATACTTCACAAGGTGATCGTGAGAATTTGTTTGTGACTACGGTCCATCTCAGTGACACCTTTATGGTTGATTGTATAATCGATAGCGGCTCATAGAAAAATCTAATTGCGAGGTCCGTTGTTGACAAACCGAAGTTACCGATGAATCCCCATCCTCATCCTTATCCTTTGGGATGGAAGGACAATGGGATTACATCCGACATCACACACACTTGCACTGTGAATTTTGCTTTCAATCCTTCTTTTGTGGACTCGGTTGTGTGCGATGTAACTCCAATGGATTGTTGTGGCTTGTTGCTTGCAAGACCCTATCAATATGATAGGAGGTATATACATGATGGGTACAAAAATACATACACTTTGCACAAAGATAATAAAGCATTCATAATCAGAAGTACACAACAAACACCACATAATTTGATGTTGAGTTGTAGACAAGCACGCAAAGCTGTAAATCAAGCAAAGGAATTAGCACTCATCTTCATTAGACCAATTCAAGAAGAAAAGCAAGCACCTAAGCACACTAATAACAGGAGTTCTTCAGTTCATTCAATACTTCAATCATTTTTTGATGTTTTTCAAGAACCCACAAGTCTTCCTCCTGAAAGACAGATTAATCATAGTATTGAGATTGTTCCTACATCATCTCTTCCTAATTCTTCAATGTATAGACAATCAATAGTGCAAATGGAAGAAATTAAAAAGCAAATTCAAGCATTGTTGACTAAAGGGTTCATCAAACCCAGTACTTCCCCTTGTGCTTCTCCTATCTTGCTTGTGTTGAAGAAGGATGGCACATGGAGACTATGCATTGATTTCAGGGCACTCAATAAGATTACAATCAAGAATCGTTATCCACTTCCTCGCATTGATGATCTTTTGGACCAATTGCAAGGTGCAAAATTCTTCTCCAAAATTGATCTCAAAAGTGGGTATCATCAGGTGAGAATTCAAGCAGAAGACACTTGGAAAACAGCATTTAAGACCAAAATGGGGCTCTTTGAATGGCTTGTCATGCCCTTTGGCCTTACAAATGCTCCAGCTACATTCATGAGGCTAATGAATGAAGTATTCAGAGATTGTTTGGATCAATTTGTAATCATCTATTTGGATGACATTCTTGTATATTCTTCTACTTGGGAGAATCATTTGGAACACTTGAAAACGGTTCTTCAAACTCTTCGAAAGAACCAATTGTATGCAAATTTTCCTAAGTGTTCCTTTGGGCAAACATTCATTGCCTATCTTGGGTTTGTAATTAGTGAAAAAGGTGTGCAAGTAGATCCTTCCAAAGTTGAAGTTATCCTCTCTTGGCCAACTCCTACTTCAATCACAAAGTTAAGGAGTTTTCTTGGACTTGCTAATTTCTATCGCAAGTTCATTGGAGGATATTCTTCTATTGCTGCGCCTTTACACTATTTGACAAAGATCAAAGTTCAATTTTAGTGGACAAAGGATCAACAAAAAGCCTTTGACACATTGAAACAGAAATTGAGTACTCGCACCAGTTCTTGTTCTTCCCGATTTGTCTCAACCATTTGAGATAGAAACCGATGCTTCTCAAGTTGCACTTGGAGCTATGCTCATGCAGAATGGCCATCCAGTGGCCTATCATTCGAAACATTTTCGAGAGGCCAAGAAGAATTATTCTACATATGATAAGGAGTTCTATGCTTTGGTTCAAGAAATCAAGTATTGGAGGCATTATCTCTTGGGAAAAGAAACAATTGTTCATACGGATCACATGCCCCTTAAGTTTCTTCAATCTCAAACAAAAATTGAGGAAACTAGGCACATGAAATGGGCATCGTACTTGCAACAATTCCATTTGGTAATCAAGTACAAGAAAGGACGAAACAATGCAGTGGATGATTGTTTGAGTCGTCCTCCTTCTACTCTTGTTTTGACAATTGTCACTACTTCTCATCTTGGCTTCCAAACTTGGCCTACACAGTATCCTATGGATCCAGATTTTGGCAAAGTTTTCCACCAACTTTCCAATCCTTCTTCTTCAAATTTGAGAGCTCTTCAAGACTTTCATATTAAGGATGGATTGTTGTACAAATTGGACAAACTTTGTGTTCCTCATGGGAATAGGGAGTCTCTTCTGAAGGAGGCTCATTCCACACTCTATGGGGGACATTTTGGTAGGCAGAAAACTCTTCATCATATGCAACGGTTTTTCTTTTGGCCACACATGCAAAGAGATGTTCTTCGCTTCTTGCGACAATGTGCAGTATGTAATCGCTCCAAATCAACCAATAGGACATTGGGAATGAGCATGCCTTTGCCCATTCCTTCTCATCCGTGGGAAAGCATTTCCATGGATCTCTTGAGAGATTTTCCAATGATAGTACGCAAGCATGATTGTGTCTTTGTTGTGGTGGACAGATTCAGCAAAATGGCAAAATTCATTCCTTGTCGCAAGACAAGTACTGCACAGATCTTGCTCAACTCTTCTTTGAGGTGGTATGGCATTCTTTTGGTCTTCCTACCAGCATTGTCTTTGATCGTGACTCGCGCTTTGTAGGTCACTTTTGGCGATCACTTTGGAAGATTTTGGGAGTATCTCTTAACTTCTCTATTGCTTATCATCCACAATCCGATGGGCAGATAGAGGTAGTTAATCGTACTCTAGTGTAGAGCTTGAGGATTTACCATCATTCCACTCCAGCCAAGTGGGACTTAAGCCTCACTCACATTGAGCACGCCTACAACAGGGCCATCCAAAGTTCTACAAGGCACTCTCCATTTGAAGTGTGTTTTGGTTTTCAACCACTTGCTCCTTATGAGTTACCTTTGTCTTTGCCTTCTTCAGCCACAATGCACATTCGGAAGGAACAAGACAAGGCCAACTCTTTTGTACAGCATTTGCAGAGTCTTCAAGCCAAAGTGGTTCAAATTCTATAGAAGACTCAGCAAAAGCAAAAACAACAGATGGACAAGCACCGCACTCCTCATTCCTTTCAAGTTGGTGACAAAGTATGGTTTCATCTTGACAAACGCCGATTTGCATATAAGGCACATAGCAAAATCAAGCCTCTTCGTTATGGGCCTTATACTATTCTTCAACAAATCTCTCGAGAATGCCTTTCGCTTGGACCTTCCAGCTCATCTTGGCATTCACGATGTTGTCAATGTTGATCTTCTCAAACCATACTATGATTCCACATTGGAGACAGTTCTAGCCATCATTCATCCAATTGATGTGGTTCCTGATGCTCAGCTTTCGCTTGATGTCGATACAGTCTTTGATACGAAGACCCGCCAAACACGCCAAGGTGTGTCTACTTCATATCTTGTGGCCCGCCGAGGCCAATTTCCACATCAGGCTCGCTGGATTTCTGCTCACATTCTGTCCCGGGATTTTCCCGCTTTGTTAAAAGCATTGGAGTCCAATGCTTCTTTTGTTGGGACGAATGATGAGGAAACTTAGACCTAGGACTAATTAATTTTTTTAGACCTAGGATAAATGCATTTAGGACTTAGTCAGAAATAATCAACGTGAGTTGTTTTTAATCTCCGTTGACTGGTCTAGGTGTAGGTGTTTTTGTTTTCAGCATTGTCGGGCATACATCTTAGCCTTTCCAGATTTGTGTGCGTAAATCCTTGGAGTCGTTCATGATTTCCAGGTTTACGATTTTATGTTTTTGGACTTATTTAACGTCCTAAGGTTGCAATAATAATCAGCTTCAATATTTTCCATATCAGATAAGGAAGAGATTTTTTGGATACATAAATCCAAAGCCCTGTGGCTCAAGGAAGGAGACTCAAACACAAAATTCTTTCATTCTTCAACTCTTCACCATAGAAGTTCCAAAAAAATTAGGGAGCTAACCAAGAATGATGGCACAATTATCAGGGATATTCAAAAAATTTAGGAGGAAGCAACTTCATTTTTTGAAAATATGTTGGGAACTAGCCCCTCCGATTGCAGCCAAGCCCAAGATCAACTTCTTCAACACATCCCTAGCTTGGTCACCCCCGACATGAATTCCATGCTCATCAAGGCTCTTACTCTTGATGAAATCAAACAAGCTCTATTTTTCATCACGCCTAAAAAAGCCCCAAGACCTGACGAATTTCCTCCTTGATTTTTCCAAACCTATTGGGACATCATTGACCAAGAAATTTGCAATGCCATAAAAAATCTTTAGAATTCCAAATCCATTCCTAGAGGCACCAATTCCACTTTTATTGATCTTGTTCCCAAAGGTCCCAACTACAAATCGATGACCGATTACAGACCCATTAGATTATGCAATATTCTATACAAAATCTTAACCAAAGTAATGGTGAATAGATTAAAATAGATCATTCCTCATATTATAGACCCTTTCTAAGGCAGATCGATCAAGGCTAGATCTATCACTGATGGCATGATTTCCCTTCATGAGATTCTCCATTCTACTTTCCAGAATAAAAACTGACTATTTTCCTTAAGCTCAACATAAATAAAGATTTTGATAGAGTCAACAAGAATTTTCTCCTAAATGTTCTTCTCAAATTTGACTTCCATAGAGAATGGATCAATTTAATCAAAACTTGCATCTCCAAGACCTAGTTTTATATTTTGGTTAATGGATCCACTACAGGATATGTCCCAAGTTCCAGAGGTATCAAGTAAGGTGACCCCCTTTCTCCCATCCTATTTATCATTCTTGCAGAATCTCTAGGAAGGACCCTTAAAGTTGCATGTTCTAATGGCATCATCTCGGGTATCAAAGCTACTTCTAACCTGGAATCCCTTTCCCACCAGTAATTTGTGGATGACACAATTCTTGCCACTCATACCTCTATTTTGGAAGCTAGGATGATAAAACACATTTTAGATCTTTATGAAAAAGCTATGGGATATAAAATCAACCTTATTAACAACAAAATTTGTTTTCTTAATATTCCCCTTCACATATAGGATAAGATAACTTGCATTCTCTAGTGTAGTATTGATGATTTTCCCACTCGCTACCTTGGCCTTCCCTTATTCACAAATAGGCCCAAGGAATCCATGTGGAGCAATGTGATTGAAAGGATTAACAAGAAACTTGCAGGGTGGAAAGGGACTCTTCTATCCCAAGCAACCAAAGCTACTCTCACCATAGCCTATCTCCAAAACATCCTAGTATACTTCCTATCTGTGTTCAAAGCTCCCACCTTAGTCTACTCTAAAATCAAATAAATTTAAAAATATTCCTTTGGGCTAGGTCTGAAGATAGGAAAAATTTTCACTTAGTTGGATGGGAGAAAGTTTGTGCTCCAAAAAGTCAAGGGGGCTTGGGTCTTCGAAGAATCAACAATATGAATATTGCCTTGTTGGCCAAGCAAGCATGGAAAGTCTTCACAAATTCAAAATCTAAATGGGTTTCAATCATGAAAAGAAAATATATACAAAATAAAGTTTTCATGGGCGAAGATATTCCCAGGGAAGGATCTACTTTCTGGAAATCAATAATACATACCAGATCTCTCATTTAGAAGGGAATGAGATGGCAATTAGGAACAGGAAACAACATCAATTTCTGGATGGACAGGTGGATTAAGGATCAACCTCATTGAATATTATGGAGTTTCAATATTGAAACCTTTCTTGGATACTTTTACATGCAATAAAGTTGTAGACTTCATTAACTCTTCCAATGAGGCTAAAATATGGAAAGAGATCAATATCATCAACTCAAATATTCAAATCACTAATGTTGTGGTAAATTTATCTATCATTCTAAATGCAACAGTGATTTCAACTGATAGATCAGATGACTATCCCTTTTGGAAATAAAATGACAATGGGCTTTTCTCAGTCAAGAAAACTCACCAATTGCTTCTCAATTATGAAACTGTCACCATTCCCTTCAATATGGTCTGGATCAAACATCTCATTCCTAAAATTAGATTTTTTCTTGGCTTGCCATCCAAAACAAAATCCTTACTATCGACAATCTCATAAAAAGAGGAATGCCATTACCCAACATATGTCTCCTATGTATGGTAGCCTGAGAATCTATCCACCACATTTTCATTGAGTGTGAATTTTTTAATTCTGCAATGGATCATCTCCTATTGGCTTTTCACATAACTTGGGTTCACCCCAATACCCTGTTAGATCTTTTTATCCAATGGCCTAACCCTTTTAAAAACTCCCATCTTGTTACCCTGTGGAAAGTCTATCTTCATCATCTCCTTTGGCAGGTTTGGCTCAAAAATATAGCAGAATGTTATCTAACATCACCAACGATCCCACTCCTATAGCCACCAAGGCTATTAGTTATGCCATTGAGAATTCCTAGATTTTCCCTTATCCTAAGCCTCCTGATCCTGGTTTAGAGCTCAACCTTTTCCTAACTCACAACATTCCCTTCAATTCTAGCCATACTCCTACTATTCCCCATCCTAGAATCTATACCTCTTGGAAACCTCCACCAGAAGGATGGCTCAAGCTCAACTATGATGGTGCATCCAAAGGCAACCCAGGAGTAGCAGGAGATGGAGGTCTAGTCAGGGACCATAAGGGCAAAATTTTTGTTGCCTATGCTAAGCCCCTTGGCATCCAAAAAAATCATGTTATAGAAGCTCATGCTTTGTGGAGAGGCCTAAGTATAATAAAATATTATAAAGAGAATTTACAAATTGAAGGGGATTCCCTCAACATCACAAACTACATCAACAACAATAGAGTTACCTCTTGGAACATCATAACCACCATCCAAGAAGTCAAAAAATTCATTCAAAGTCAAAACAATGTTATTTCTGGACATGTGTTCCATGAAGCAAATAAAGCTATTGATTTACTTGTCAATATAGAAGTCTCCCAAAATTCCCTATCCATCTGGTGCCAAAACTTCCCCCAGTATGTCATCAATGTTGGTGCTACTGATCGTACGCCATGTGACTTATCCTAAGGGGTGCATCTCTTATGCTCAATAGGCCCCTTTCATTTCAAATTTGGTTGGTCCTCACCACCCCTTTATCCATCACCCTTTTAATCTCTATGTCACCAACTACAGGTTTTCCCACTCTTGCCACCTTCATCCCTTACACGTCCATCCCTTTTTCCATTACCCTCCACCTTGATCCTCTCACTTTCACCCCTTCCCTTATATCGATTAAAAATTCCATATCCCAAATTATTGGTCTCTCGCTTATTTATTCCATCCATATCATGTTTCAAGGTGGTTCGTTTATCCAAGTAGATTGTATTCATATCCAAGGCTCTACCTTTGTGGATCCCACGAACCAAAACATCTGGGCTATGTCTTGAGAGAAGTTTTTTGTGTTTCACATGAATGGCCTAAACCATTTTCAAGCTAATCATGCTAATTTTGATCCTAGTTAGCCTATAAATTATGATACCTCTTTCCAAAGTCATATCGTCCATTGCATTTGTGCCAACGTTCTCAAAACCATGCTTTTTGCATGCCCAATTTTAAACTTCAAAATCTATTTAATAACGGCCTTAAGCATAACATTGTCTCATCCCTGGAGTCTCCTTTCTCTGTTCAGCCTAGGTTTTGGTTTCCACACTTTTGCCCCTTCCCCATGGCTTTGCTCTAACTGTCCAACTTCCAACTTGATCCTCTATCCATGTATTTTATGGAAGCTCAAGATTTTATCCCTTTCTTCAAAAAATTCAAAGGGAGCGAGCAAGATATCATAGAGGAATTTTTTAAATCCTAGAATAATGGTCATCTCAAAGTGCATAATTTATACTTTCGTGTTACTGTAGAGATGTTGGCCGAAGTCATGGAGCTGTTGAAATGCGAACTATATTTCATTCATGAAGCAACATTTAAATAATACATTTGCAGCTTAAAATAAACCCGGAGGTTGTGGAACCACCCGAGGTAAAAATAGGGATTGTTATAGAAAATAACAATACGCCTAAAATAAAAACTAAATAATGAAATAATTAAGATATCAATATGATATGCTAACATCCCCCCTTATTACATTATTTATGTAATTGAAGAACTACTAATATCCCCCCTAATTACATCAGTTGGTAATACAAAGAGAGCTGCGAAACAATTCAAATTTGACACGTGCAAGTGCCTTAGTGAAAATGTTCGCAACTTGAGCATTGGTGGGAATGTGCTGAAGCTAAATTCGATGCCTTGGAACTTCATCTCGAATGAAGTGACATTGTGTGTCAATGTGCTTGGTTCTTTCATGATGTACTAGATTCTTGACAAGATTCAAAACACCCATGTTGTCGTAGAACAAGTGTATTGGAGATTTTGATGGAAGACCCATACTTGTGAGGATGCGATGCAACCATATCACTTCGCACACAGCTTCATGTGCGACGTGATATTCTACCTCTGTTGATGAAATAGAAACCACCTATTGCTTCTTGCTGTGCCAAGAGATAGGACCAGATCCAAGATGAAACAAATATCCTGAAGTTGATTTATAGTCATCATATGATCCAGCATAGTCGGAGTCCGTGTATCCTTGTAAGAAGAATTTGTTGTTCCTCTTATATTCTAGGCCATATTCCATTGTGCCACGGACATAGTGAAGAACGCGCTTTGCTGCTTTCCAGTGTGTAGTCTTAGGCTTCTGCATGAACCTCGAAAGATAGTTGACAACAAATATGATATCTGGCCTAGTGTTGGTTAGATATATGAGACTCCCAATAAACTGGTGATAGAGAGTACCATCTACCTGAGGTGAATCATCATATTGCAATAATTGAATTCCTGTTTCCATCAGAGTAGACATTGGCTTGCAATCAGTCATGCGATATTTTTCCAATAGGGTCTTGGCATATTTTTTTTGAGACACTTTGATGGAGTGCTCCTTCACGGTCGACTTCCAGACCAAGACAATAATGGAGAAGTCCGAGATCTGACATCTCAAAATATTGACACAAGTCTCTTTTGACAGTAGAAATCATTGTTTATGAACTCCCTGTAATGAGCAGATCATCAACATAGAGTACAAGAAACACTATTTCAAAACCCTGTTTCTTAAAATAGAGGTTTGCATCTGATGGACATCTCTTAAAACCATGCTGCAAAAGGTGATGATCCATTTTTATATACCATTGGTTGGTTTACATAAAATTCTGACTTGCCATTGGTTTGATTGAAGTGGCTAGAAAATAGTAAAATGTTTATCATTAGTAGAGAAGGAGGATCTAAGGGAGAAAGTAAAACTTTCTAGATTCATTTCACTATATATTGATGAGGTGACGGTTGTGGACAACACATCTTGGATTTGTATGCATGTGTATACTTTTCAAAACAATGCCAGGCAACCTAGTTTTCTAGGATTACATAAGATGGTTGAAAATTTAAATGCAAAAAATATTTATAATGTTTTTGTGACTAGTTTAAACTATATTGCAGGAATGAATGACATATACATAGCCTCAAAGTTAATATGCTTTGGAGCTGATGGAGCTGCTATAATGCAAGGGAATAGGAGTGGTCTCTGTGTTTGACTGCAAACCACAATTGCACCATATATGATACCCATTCATTGCATGGCTCATAGAGTGAATCTTGCATATAAAATCATGAGCATTTTTGAAAATGTTGCGAGAGTGGAAGACCTCATTCATGATATACATTCTTATTTTTCTTGCAGTCCGAAAAGGTTTTCAGAGTTTCAACAATTTGCATTAAGAGTTATAGAAGGAAAACAAATGTTAAAATATGTAGATACATGGTGGATTTCATTGTATCAACCTGCACACATATTTCTTATAGAATATCAATCATTAACAAGGTTTATGTACGCAAGTAGTCAAGGAGTTGATAAGGTAAAATATTTGTTGTTTCATATCACTCACTTTGAAACCCTTCTAACGTTATGTGGTATTCTTCAAATGTTACAAGAAATGAGTAGATTGATTAAATTTGCACAAGAGAGATCCATTTATATCGTTGATTTCATAAGGATGAGAAAACAAATATGCATTGTTATTGAAAATTTATATGTTTTCAAAGTAGATTTTAAAGATACCTTGTTTCATAGTTGATACATTGACAAAAGTCAACGATCCAAAAAGCTATTTGAAGTTTGACATCAATGATCATATTTGTATTAACAATCGTGGAAAGTTGATACCTCTATATTATTTTGAAATGCAATCAAGTATATGTATAGACGGTTTTGAACAAATTCCTGTAACACACAATAGATTTCATGTTGTACTACAGAAAACTAGAAAAAATTTGTCCAATATAGCAAAATATTTGACAAGTGAGATAAGAGATCGATTTTAGAGAGATTAGTTGCTTGAGGTCATGGGTGTGGTTAATCCCATGTTTTGGGCTTCTAATACTGACTTCAATTCTACAAATGAGTTGTTTGTTAAATATATGATGATATTTATTCAACATTTCAGTAAAATTATGGAAATGAATGGTGTTACAATCAATAATATATTCAACAAAAATATTTTGAAAGAATAGTCAACACATTTTGGAAGAACAGTGGTTGGGCAAACATTACTTTTGAGTAACATCAATGAGACTGGTTCCATTGCATGTTTATGGAAAAAAATTTATCCAAGTACTATCCTACAAGATACTATAAGTAAATACTTTTGTTTATATGAATTATGTCAAACAATGATTCTAGGATCAGTGGAAGATGAGAGGTTTTTTAGTTCACTATGTTTTGTGAAATCTAAGCTTCACAACAGGCTGGACAAAAATTTAGAAAATTGTTTGAGAATTTATGTATCATCCTATCAGTTGGAAAATTTTTCCTATGATAAAGCAATTGCATTATGGAATTCCCTTGTAGATAGAAGGAGCATGTTAAATATGACTGATATGGAAGATAATTATGCTATCAGTGATCAGATTATGAAGACACAAATATCTACTATGCTTCATGGTGATGCTGAACAAGCAAACAAATGTTTGTTTAAGCTACCTGATTTGTGATTTTTTCAGTATTATAATTTTTCAAGTATTTCACAATTTGAATTCATTTGACATCAGATTTCACAATAGAGATTCTGGACAAGCTAAGCATTATTTGTTTCAGCTACTTGTTTTGTGATTTAACCAAGATTGTGATTTTTCCAATATTTCACAATAAATTAGAATTGATTTGATATCAGATTTCACAATATTGTATCAGATTTGTTAGATTTCACAAAATTTGATTATTAAGAAGTTTTCATGTTATGTCCTTTGTTGTTTTTGAAATAGTTTTAATTGCATTTATATCATAGTATTTATTTTTTTCAATTACCTAAATTGTAATTTTTACAAGTATTTACAACATTGATCAATATGGATTTGTTAGTTATCATTTTCATCTATAAATTTTTTACAAGTATTTACAACATTGATCAATATGAATTTATTAGTTATCATTTTCATTTTCAATATGAATTTGTGTTTATTTGTCATCACAATATTGTTTCATCTATCTGAATTGTAACTATGATTTATAACACAACATTGCATTTCAAATTATATGTTTTATGATTTATAACATAGCATTGTCTTTCATAAAAGATTATAAATGTATGAGTATTGTTGTTTTCGAAATAATATTAAATGCATTCATATTGATTTTAACTGCATTCATATTCATATTGAGATTATAAACATTTAAAATCATTTCAAAAACAAGAACATTCATATTGACACAAGAAGAGCATTTATATTGATTTTCTCTAACACAAGAAGAGCATTCATATTTACACAAGAAGAGCATTCATATTTATCATTTTGACAAAAAGAACATTCATATTGATTTTAATTGCATTCATATTGATTTTAATTGCATTCATATTCATATTGAGATTATAAACAATTAAAATCAATTCAAAAACAAGAAGAGAATTCATATTGACACAAGAAGAGCATTTATATTGATTTTATCTAACACAAGAAGAGCATTCATATTGACGCGAGAAGAGAATTCATATTTATCATTTTGGACAAGAAGAGCATTCATATTGATTTTAACTACATTCATATTCATATTGAGATTATAGACAATTAAAATCATTTCAAAAACAAGAAGAACATTTATATTGATTTTATCTGACGCAAGAAGAGCATTCATATTTATCATTTTGAACAAGAAGATCATTCATATTGATTTTAACTCCATTCATATTGATTTTAGCTGCATTCATATTCATATTGACATTATAAAAAATTAAAATCATTTAAAAAACAAGAAGAGCATTCATATTGACACAAGAAGAGCATTCATATTTATCATTTTGGACAAGAAGATCATTCATATTGATTTTAATTGCATTCATATTCATATTGAGATTATAAACAGTTAAAATCATTTCAAAAACAACAATACTCATATTCATATTCATATTGCCATAGACGACAAATGCATCAAAATATTATAAACAGGAAGAACCACAAAACTAAAGAGGATACAAAATTTGTAAATTGCCTTTTTCATATATAGATTTAACATATATTATGATGTCTTTAACTGTTCTGAAAAACAACACAAACTTTCATTCAACACTAAAAATTTTCAAACTACTTTTGACATTTTGAATGTTTTGTCGATGTTTGTCATGAACCTGAGGTTTCTCCTGGACTTGCTTATTCTATTAATTTTTCTACTTCTTCTACACCAGTCATTGGCAGTGCTCTGGATCTGACTAAAATTTCTTGTCCTTTCTTAAAATTTTCCAATAGCCCAACTTTTTCTTTGGTGGGATCTTGAAGCACTTTCAAACAAGGATTTTTCTCCAGTCATTCCCTTATCAGGAGATCCGGATCCACTTTAAGTTTTTCTTGCAAATATTTTGAGGTGTTGAAGAAGATGGAGACGAAGATGAGGTGTATTTGTATACCACTTTGGATTATTCTTTTGAGGTGTTGAAGAAGATGAAGACAAATCTCCAACTTTTGAGGAAGGAGATTTATCAACCTTAGGTTCCACAAGGTCTAGGTATACATCTGATGTGGGTTCTAATGTGAAAGCCTCATCAAAAACTACATCTCTACTGATGTGTATCTTCTTGGTTAAGGGATCAATCAAATGATAACCCTTAGAGTGCTCATCATACCCAAGAAGAATACACTTCAATGTCTTCTCATCTAGCTTCTTCCTTTTCTATTTTGGTATGTGCATGAAAGATTTACATCCAAAAATACGTAGATGAGAAATGGAGGGTTTCCTACCACTCCATGCTTCCTGTGGAGTCATTCCTTGTAGAGCCTTTGTGGGTGCCCTATTCAACAGATATACTACTGTGGTGACAACTTCTACCCAATAGAGTTGCTCAATACTAGCTCCTGTGAGCATGCAACGAACCATTTCCATGATGGAACGATTCCTCCTTTCAGCAACTCCATTTTGCTGAGGAGTATATGCAGTAGTTAACTGTCGTGTGATCCCATTTTATTTCAAGAACACAGAGAATTCTTTAGAGGTGAACTCCCCCCCTCGATCTAAGCGGAGGGTCTTTATAGAAGTCCCTGACTCCTTTTCAACAGATTTATTGAATTGTTGAAAGAAGCCAAATGCTTCAAATTTTAGTTGAAGAAAGAATACCCACATATTTCATGAGTAATCATCTACGAATAACTAAAAATACCTCTTACCCCCACAACTGTTGGGAGTTAAGGGACTGCACAGATCATTGTGAATCAACTCCGGAGGTTTCTTTGCTCTTGTAGAGCTCCTTTCAAAAGGCACTCTATGTTGCTTTGCTGCCAAGCAGTCAGAGAAAACTGGTAAAGTGGTAGAAAGGGAAGGAAGACCTTTTACCATTTCATACTTACTTAACTCAAGTAAGTAACCGGAACTCAAATGTCCATATCTCTTTTGCCATAGGGAAGTTGCCTCCTTTGTAGAGACTATCATGGCTACATGTGGAGTAGAGATAGCATCTAAGGCAAATAAGCCATGCTTATATGAAGCAGTGGCAATGTTCTTACCCCTCCTGGTAATAGAACAACACTTCTTGCCTCCCTCAACACTAAAGTGCACAACCATATCTTTGTCCAAAATCTGTGTGACCAACAAGAAATTGTTTGACAATCGGTTTTATCATCAACAATAGTGACAGGTTTGCCCTCTTTGGCCTCAAAAGACTCAAACCACAATTTGTCACCAGTCATGTGCTTACTGGCTCCAAAATCAACATACCAGATAGTATCCCTCTGCTTGGACACTGTGGTAGTCATGAGAACTTTGTGGTCTCTCTCAGAATCTATGTCAAATTCTTCAACAACAACATTCACTTGTTGTTTGTTCTTTTGTGGTTTGTTTCGGCCTTTATGTTTTGATTGTTTATTCTTATGCCAACATATGTTTGTATCATGACCTTCTTTGTCACAGATCCTGCAATAGCACTTTTTTTGTTGAGGTTGTTGATTTTGTTTCCCTTTTGAATCCTTTTGTGAATTCCCTCCCTTCTGAAAATTACCCTTCTTCTGGTTCTGCCCTTTCCTGTTGATGTAGAGGGCAGTGTTAGAAGAATCATCTCGCTGTAGTTGGTGTGCCTCCTCCTCTTGAAGCATATTAACCAATTCTACAAAAGTAACTTTTCGTTGTGACACCTAAAGGGAAGTAATCAACACTCGATAAGAATCAGGTAAAGCTCTCAATACAATTGAGGTAAGGAGCTTATCTTCAATTGGTTCTCCTAAAGAATTCAACTTTGCTTTCAATTCTAACACTCTACAAAGAAAAAATTCAACTGTCTCCCCCTGCTTCATACTTAGAATGTGTAATTGAGATTGAAGAAATAGAATAGTGGAATCATTATTTCCCTCATAGATAGTTTTAAGGGCATCCCATGCCTCTTTACTATTTGCACAGTCAGCAATATGGGGCTGAACTTCATCAGCCACAACAAGCAAAATGAGCACCTTTGCTTTGCTGTCTAGCTTGTCAAAGTCTCTTTGAGTAGTAGATGGAGCTGTAGCACCAGCAGCAGATGAAGGTCTTGTTGTTGCTCCAGATACAACATCCCATAAGTCATCAATGACTAGGATAGCCTTCATCTTGTTTTTCCATGGTGTGTAATTAGGACCTTTCAACAACTGATGAGAATCAGTCATTAATTTTGTAGACATGGTGAAGGTTCCTTATAAAACCAATTGGTCCCCCTTTTGATATACATTTTGCTAGGCCGTTATACTGTACAAAATACCCGCCCTTACATGAGGGAAACTATAGGTATTTTGAAAGATAAAAAAAATCACTCGCCCTTATGTGAGGGAAACTATAGGTAATTTTTAGAGATCATACGATACGTGGAACTTAAGCAGTACCGAAAGGGAATAGTCTTGTTGATGGCACCTACCATAGAAAGTCTGCAATCCTCATGCGTGGGGCGTAACTTCCCCTAAACACTTTGGATTTCAGAACTTTCGTAAGGATTTACATCTAAACACAAGAACTATTAGGGAATGAATGGAGTAAAAAAAATGCAAAATGGCAAACTTATCTCTCCCCGACGATTTATAGAGAACAATCTCAGACATCGTTTTGGCAGCTATATTAGACGGCGGATACAGTAGCGCAATCACGACAGCTTTACCTGTAAGTGCTGGCTAGAGGTATCACAAATACCGAACGCTGTAGTGCAATAAATTACACGAATGCATTTTAATTATTTCAGGGACTTAGGAGTGAATTTCATTTTAACTTTTAATGTTATAGTGCAAAAAATGAAATATGCAACATACAACATAAAAGTGCCCACAGAAATAACCCACTAGGTGTCGGGCGTAGCCGAAAATGCACCTTTACAATAATGCCAAATTTGCTTTTCAAAAAATTACTCACTTTCCCCCCTGTGATTTTTGGAAAAAAATACCCCCGAAATTTTTTTTTCTTAACAAAGCATTTTTTTTATAATTATTATTTATTTTTAAAGTTAAAAAAAATAATTTTAATTTATATAGTTAAAAAACTAGGAAAATATAAATTAAAAACAAATTTTAATTTATATAGTTTTAAAACTATAGAAAAATAAATTAAAATTAAAAATTTAATTTAACTAAAAATAATAATAATAAAAAAAAACTTTAGAAAAAAATTTTACCTTTTTTTTTTTTCTCCAAGGGGGAGTCAGTGGGATTTGAACCCTCGACCTACAGGCTCCCTGAGCCTTACCGCACAGTCCACCACCAGGTGGACTAGCGGGCTGATCCAAAAGGATCAGGGACCCCCTCCTATTTGAGGAGGGTCCCCAACCCTTTTTCCTATGCGCGACCGCCTAGCCACGGCTGCCTTCGTAGCTGGTGGTGACGGGAGGCCTGCGATAGCGTCCGCAGCGTGCGACTACAGCAGGCGGTCGGTTGCTAGATAGCGTGCGGCTGCAGCAGGTGACCGACGGCTGGACAACACGTGGCCTGCGTCGCGTGGCATGCGCGACAGTGGCCGTGGCTACTGGACAGCGCACGACTGCGACTACAAGTGGCTGCGGAGCTATTGCGCGTCGTGACATAGGAAAGGGGGGATCGTACAAGAAAAATTGTGCAAGGAGGGAGGGTAGGTGGCATGATAAGAAAAATCGTGCGAGGGGGGGAAGGGTGGCACGGTCGCACGTGAATTGTAATCACGTCGTGGCGGGGGGGGGGGCTGAGTGGCGTGAAGAAAAAAAACATGCACAAGAGGTGCGTAGCACAGGTGGGAAGGGGGACGAGCTGAGTGTGTTTTTTTTTTTTTTTAAATGCATGCTCAGCAAAAAACACGCACAGACCAACGTTGGGAAAAAAAATTTCCAAGACCAGCGCTGGAAAAAAAAAATAGACCAGCAAGCTGTCGCTTCCTCCCAATAAAAAACTGCATTTCTCCAGGCAAGACCAGCTCCAAAAAAAATCACGTCCTCTCTCTCTCACCCTTCTGGCTCTGATGCCATGTTGAAATGTGAACTATATTTCATTCATGAAGCAACATTTAAATAATACATTTGTAGCTTAAAATAAACCCGGAGGTTGTGGAACCACCCGAGGTAAAAATAGGGATTGTTATAGAAAATAACAATACGCCTAAAATAAAAACTAAATAATGAAATAATTAAGATATCAATATGATATGCTAACAAGAGCTACTTGCTATTGGTCATGT
Source organism: Wollemia nobilis (assembly GCA_028583015.1). Lineage (NCBI taxonomy): Eukaryota > Viridiplantae > Streptophyta > Pinopsida > Araucariales > Araucariaceae > Wollemia > Wollemia nobilis. The sequence continues at coordinate 11,555,751 of JAQPPZ010003016.1, forward strand.
AGTTCGGAGGGACTGCCATAATTGGGACCTTGAGCTCAAAGGTTTCCTCAACCATTCTAAAATATTCAAGTGGAAAGGCATCGTTGTTGAGTGTGTCACTCCCTACCCCTTGGCCCCCTATTATTATTCCCATTCTTCAGTATTTAATAGTTGATGATCCCTCCAAGCCTCTATTTAGCTTCCACTTAGCATTGGTTAACCATATTAGAGGGTTTAACCCTATCAACATCCCTAATTTTCTCTATTGATCTGTTAGATTGTCTATTCACAATGCCCAAAAAAAAAAATCCTAAACTCTGCCCACCCACTGGGTCTATTCACCATTTTGTTCCACCACACCACTGACACCCAATCGCCTGTCATATCTACTACTACCCTTCATTCCAACCCGCCTTCTTCATCCCCCACCCTTAGCCCTTCCCATTTTCTCCTTGATGTCACTACTAGTTTTGAAGCTTCTCCAAAATTTTAGACCCCAATTTCTAACTCCTATCGCTATTGCTAAGCCTATGTCCCCAAAAAAGAAGATTAAGGTGGAACAGAGCACCACCCAAGCTCAAAGCTCTAATCGTTTCAAGAAAATAAAGAAAGAAAACAGTAAGAATTCCCTTGTTTATATCTCTGATGACAATAGTGGCAGTTCAAGACCTAGCACAGATCTTCACAACAAGGTTGCAACCATTATCATCACTAACATCACCAATTCCCTAGAAAAAATCAATCGAAACCTGAAGCAATTTCTCAAGAACAATGATGAAGGTAATTCTACAAAGGAGGACGTCACAAATGCTTAGGTTTGCCTTTGGGTTGTTTGATATTTTTTCCAATTTTGTTGGGTTTTGATTTCTTCCCCTGCGTGGGAATTGGGGGGGTTTTGTTTTTAGCTCAGTCGAGGTTCCTCTCTGGTATGGTTTTCAATTCCCCTATGAGGGTTATTTTGGATCCAATTTGATAATTTTGAAAAAATAGCCACCCTATGCGGGTTTGTTCTAGACTGTGTTGGTTTCTCTTCTAGATTCCCTACACGGTTTCCTTGTTTTGTTTCTTGGTGTATGATGATAAATATTTTGTAACTGGTTTTGGGATCCAGTTAAAACCCTTTTAATATAAATATATTACCTACCAAAAAAAATACAACAATAAAAGGATAAAATATAAAGTTCATATTTAACATAGCTATAGCCTACTAAAATATTTAATGATCATAAAGCAGACAAGTGTAAAATTCTAGAAGAGATAGTTCAAGACAACTATAATTTAGCTACTGTAAATCATAAATAGGATCAGTGGTGTAGATGCAACCATATGGAGGGATCATATGGAGTTGTTACAATAGAATAGGGTAGATTCAAATTATAATTATCGATTGCATCAATTGAAGAAATCGTCTAGTATTGCATAGCCACTTTTTCCAAAGGTATAGTTGAGTGCCCTTGTCCTGTCAGTTATATTTTTATTTGTCTTGTATTTTACGTCCATCCCTCATTCTTTCCCTTAATTATGCAGGTTTTGCTAAGGAAGCATCTAGTTATCTGAGATTATTTTTATTGGCTGGATCGAGAGATAGGAAGCTCTTTATTACATCATTTGAATGAAGAGTTGAGATTCTCTGTTACATTATTTGAATAGAGAAATCTCTTTGTATATGCTTAATGGGATTTGGATCATTTTACCATACTCTAATTGTAATAATATTTCGATATTAATAAAAATCCTTCTTTCTCCTTTGGGAAATTCTTTATATTGATTATGTATCTATTTCACATTTGTATGTTACATTATTTAAATGTGTAAATGACAATTCTCTCACTGGACAACTAGTTATAACTATTACATTAGTTGAACAGGTTTAATTAGCCCAGTTTCTCTTTCCATTTTTTTTCTCTTTCATTAAATTGTATAAATATTTGCTACAATTGCACAATGGATAAGGCATCAATCTACTAATAGGAGCATTTTTATTGGGTTTTATAAATCTTGATCATAATATTTAATATTTAATATTTTCTTGTAATATAGTTGAGCATGAACATGCATGTTACATTATAAGCTCACATCTAGGGTTTCCTTGCCCAACTCGGTCTATCCGAAGTATTTGAGATAATTATTTCATAATTTAAAGATGTGGATCCACCAGATTCAGTGCTGGTTGGATGCACAAGATTCTTGTGATGTGACAAACTTTAAGGGATGTACAAATTTTATCCAACACGGAGGTGCTTCTTGGATGCAATTTTAAAGAGAGGTCAAAATTCACAAGAAGAGGGATTTGTTTTGTCTTTATATTGGGATGAAAATGGTTTTTCTCTTAAGGTCTCAAAATTTCTAACTGATAAAGTGATTCATAAAGAAAAAAATCTTTGGTCGAGAAATTTTTAGGCAATAGACCAGATTTAGATACAATAAGGCAGTGGTTCGAGATAAATGGAATCTTTGGGGTAGGAAGTAGTGGTGGCTTTGCTTAATAATTTTTTACTATTAACTTTACAAATTCAAAGGATTCAATCAATAGTTTATTCTCAAGCCCATAGTTTTTTGGGAGGAGAGGGTTATTTTTATAAAAATGGAGCTAGGGCTTTGATCCAGCCACAACCACTCTTCAATTGGTGCCATTATGAGTGAGTATATCAAGGATTCCAATGGAATTTTGGTATGATAATATCATTATTGGGATAGTTAAGCGATTGGAAAAATAATTGCTTTTCATTCAGCTACTAAGTTCTAGACTAAAATGATAACGACCTATTTTTATGTACATGTGGATTTGGCAAAACCACTACCTAAATTTATTAGGCTAGTTTTAGATTATAGGGAATGGAAACAAGAGATTTAGTATGAAAATCTCATTCCTTTGTGTAACCTTTGCAAAAGGGTAGGGCATATTTGGAAAACATGCCTAGAAATTCCTAAGGAGAAAGCTATGAATAATAGAACTAGATAGCCTTTGAGGGTTTGGAGGAAAAATGAAACTAAGCAAGGAGAAGTTATGGGGTAGAAAGAAATTGGTGAAAGTAGTAAGGGTCCATCTTCAAATAGCTTTGAGGTTCTTAATACCCTTGATGGGGATGGTACTGTTGGAGGGAAAGAGTTTAGTCCAGAAACTCAACGTGGAGGTATTAAATAAATGGTGACTAAGGCTTTTATTGAAAAGGAAAATAATTCTTCTTTGCATGTAGAAGGGAATATTGAGAAAGAGCCACACTCTCCAGTAGAGCCAAAAGAAAAGAACATAGAAACGAGGGTTTTGGGAGAAATCACTTCTCAGTAGAATGTGAAACTAATTGGCTATGGGAGAAAAAAATATTAACTTTATTCAAAATGGATTTGAGGACAAAGAAAATAGAGGGGAATAGACTTCTACTAGTGATTCAAAGTTGGAAAAGGTTATCCATTTTTTTTTTGTTGGAAATATAAGGAAATATAATAAGGTTGATTTGGGAATTTTAGTTTCTCGAGAAATGCCTAATCTCTGGTAATTGAGAACCAAAACCATTACTATGGATGTAGCTAATGGGAAGCAAACAATTTTATCTTTCGGAGGAGGAAAAAATCCTCAACTTGATACAAAATGAAATTTCTATCTTGATATATTTGGGTTATGAATGCCTTAGCTAAACATAGGGTGCTTAGAGAATTAAGAAAGGAGAGGAGGGTTAATATTATTTTATTACAAGAGACTAAAGTGGATGATTCTAGTTTTCAAAAGGTGAAGAATTAAATTTAGAAAACAACTCAGGTGTAAATGGTTCCTACTGATGGTGTATCTGGGGGTTTATGGACTTTATGGAATCCAAAGCGGTTGGAGGGACAATGTTTATAACTTAATGACAAGTTTATTTTCATTTTGTTCACATGTAAGTATACTAAATTTTCTTGGGTTATGACTAATGTTTATGCTCCAAACTCATTAGTGGGTAGAAGAAGAGTTTGATATCTTTTGAGGTAGTCTCATAGAGTTTTAAATTGGCCTTTGGCAATTTGCGGTGATTTTAATTCAGCTCTTTATCCTAGTGATAAGAAAGGTGGTTCAAGTTTTTTTTTGAAAGTATGGCTGAATTTAATGAGTTTATTTTGAATTGTCAATTATTGGATGCTGATTTAAAAGGTGCCAACTATACTTGGTCAAATAAAATATTGGGCTCAAACCTTATTCAATGTCGATTGGATAGGTTTCTGGTATCCCAAAATTAGATGGATTTCTTTAATAATTTCTCTCATGGCTCTTTTTAGGGTGGCTTCTGATCACTATTTACTTCTCTTGAAAATTTTAATGAGAGATTAGCCTATGAACAATCCATTTTGTTTTGAGTTGATGTGGTGTACTCATGAAATCCTCTATGAGATGATTGTAAAATGGTGGAATATAAACATTTATGGTTCCAATATTGTCGCAAAAGCTTAACAATATAAAAAATATAATAAGATTTGGAACAAATAATATTTTTGTTATATAAGGGTTAAAAAATAGGAACTACAACAAAGTTTACAACTTGAATAATTTAATTTTATGGTCATTCTAATTTTTTGAACAAGGAAGAAAACAAGTTGCTCAATGATTTTCACAATATTTTAGTATAGGAAGAGACCCACTAGAAGCAAAAATCAACGGTTCAATGGCTTAAATAAGAAGATTGTAATACAAATCTCTTTCATTTGACTACATTAAAGCATAGGAAAACAAATAGAATTAGATATTTAAGAACAGAAGATGGAAGATTATTGTTGGAGCAAGAAGATATTAAAAGTGCAACGGTTGATTTTTATGAGAATCTTCTACTGAAAAAAGAAGCAATAGTGGAAGATGATGTAAAATTGCTTCTTCAAAATATTCCATCCATTTTGAATAATGAAATGAATAGTATATTGATTGTGACTTTTATATATGAAGAGATTTTGAGGGTTGTTTCAAGTATGAAAAAATATAAGGCTTTGGGCCCTAATGGGTTTCCTAATGATTTTTTTTAGGTTTATTGGAAAATAGTGCAATAGGATGTTTATGTAGAGTTAGGATAATTTAAAGAAAAAGGATCTTTTATAAAGGAATGAAATGCAATTTTTTTAGTTTTAATTTCGAAGAAACAAGGAGTAGACATGCTTAGAGATTTTTTGCCTATTAGTTTATGCGATTCAATTTATAATATTTTGATAAAAGTTCTTTCAAATGGACTAAAGATGATTTTACTTGATATAATTTCTCTAGAACATAGTGGATTTGTCCAACAATGACAAATTTTGGATGGGATTATTATTGTTCATAAGGTTTTGCACTCGATGGACAAAAGAGGCTCTGTAGGGATGTTGCTGAAGCTTACTATGAATAAGACCTATGATAGAGTATCATGGTATTTCTTGGATAACGTTATGGTAAGATTTGGTTTTGGAGAATTTTGGAGAAGATGGATATACTTATTCATATCTACTCCTTGATTTTCAATTATAGTCAATGGATGCCTTGTTTTTTTTGCTAGCAAGCATGGATCAAGACACATAAATCTAGTTTCTCCTTATTTATTTATTATTATGGCTGAAGCTTTAGGAAGAAGCTTTCAAAGGGTAAAATAAGCAACTATTTTGAAGGGGATAAACTAGCTTTGAATATTTCAGCTATAACTCACCAACAATTTGTAGATGACACTATCATTCTAGGAGAAGCTTTGGTTGTTGAAGCCCATCAAATTATGGAAATTGTAAAAGTTTATGAAGGAGCATTGGGATAAATGGTGAATTTTACAAAATGAAAAATTTATTTTGCTGACACTCCAAGGGAAAGATAATAAATTTTTTGAAGATTTTTTATTTTTGAATTGAAGAGTTACCTTCCTTTTATCTAGGGATGCCTTTGTTTCGAGGGAGAATGAAAGCTAAACTTTGGAACAATGTGATTGAGAGATTCAATAAAAAGTTAATAGGTTGAAAAGGTGTTGCACTTTCTTAGGTTGGTAAATTACAGCTGCTTAAGTCTTCTTTGTAGAGTCTTCCAATTTATATTTTATCCTTATTTAAGATTGCAAGAAATGTTGTAGATAGACTAGAAATAATTCAACATAATATTTTGTGGTCTAGAGTGGAAGAAAAACATAGGATCAGTTTGGTTGCCTAGGATTGAGTATTCAAGCCAAAAGAAGAAGGAGGATTGGGTATTAAATGGTTGAGATAGATGATAAAGCTTTTCTTGCTAAGGTTGGTTGGCGTCTTATGGTAGAGGAACATAAGCTCTAGGTAAGGATTCTAAAGGCTAAATATATGGAAGGAGTGTTAGCTTTTGAAGCTTTAATACTAATGTAAATATCACAAGAAAATAATAACAAAATCAAATATGTTAGAATATTTTAATGTGCACTTTACCTTTTTGTCTTATGTGCACTTTACCTTTTGTATCATGTGCACTTTATCTATTGTCTTATGCATATTTTATCTTATACATGTCATATGGATTGATCCATGTGAGGTTATAGAGATCATGACACTTGTCATAATCTCATACAAGCATGATGCCTATATATGTACTCACTATTCATTAATAAACTTGTGACCTTCCATTGTGGTCTAGCATTTGGTATCAGAGCAGGCCTTTCCTGCCCTATCTTGTGAGGGTATACTTAGGGTTTGAGAAGTTTTTTTTTAGGAATTGAAGTTTTATGGTCTGTGGAGTCAAGGAGTATGCTCTCCATTAAAATATGGATAAAAAACCAAAAGCTCCGTAGGAAGAGTTTATGAGAGCAAATGTTTTAGGAAGAATCTATGTTGTTGGGAAAGCTTTTGGTGAGATTTTGTGAGAGTCTTAGGGTCATGAGTTCTATTATTTGTTGAAAAATCTGTGTTGCTAAATTTTTTTTTGAGTTTGGTAATTTTTGTGTTGCAGACAACTCTCATTTTTTTCTATTTTTTCTCAAGTTGGAGGTACAGACAGGTCTGAGTGTAGCTCACATTGGAGTGGATATAATGAGCGAATCCACCCAAAAAATAAGAGTTGTGATTGATGCCCATATCATTATTTTAATTATAATAAAAATTGCCTTCTACTAGCTTCTTGAAAGTCTTTAGAGCAACTCGTTAATATATATTTCAGTCTCACTATGTAGTGTTTCTTCACTCAATGCTTCTTTAAGGAGGTTAGATGGCCCCCCTATAATTGATAATCCCCAGCTCGTCTAAATCTACGTGTACCATAGTCACTCTTTCCTGCTCCTATTCATCAAAATTTAGTCTAACGATCACCTTCATAGCTAACAAATCGTAGTTGCTTGGTTCCCCAAAACAGTCAATGGGTTCCTTAAAGAAGTTGGGACATTGATCAACTAAAAATTTTGTGCACTACATCTTGTTTCTTTTTTTATTTGTTTTTGCTTGTAGGTTTGTCCCACATCTATGATGGGAAGGTGCATTCAACACCTTATTAGGACAAACTCATCTAAAGTTAAATGACCACTGATGGGTGGTCAAGGAGTGGCCATCGTGCCACCACTAGTGATGTAGTTGGAGGTGCCTACGTGGCAGGCCCGCGCTCCTCGAAGAACCAATTTTTGGCACTCTTGTTAGTTCAAAAATTATTGCTCAAATTTTAAATTTATCCTTGCTACCATAATTTCAAAAGTTTTCCCTCTAAAAAATTTTTGCTGAAAAATTTCAAAAATTCCCACCTGCTGTTCAGAAAAAAATTTGCCGTCGAAAATTCAAATTTATCTTGCTGAAAGTTTACCACCAAAAATTTGAAATTCAAAATTGTAAAGGGCAATCTGCCCCTATTTTTTTACCTCCAAGAGTCCTATTGTTTTTTCCACAAATCAAGGCTCAATTTGTATTTGACTATAGCCTTATATATAGTCATTTGAAAGACTTTTTCAAGGCGGATCCATTGGTGCAATCATTTTTCAGTTTTAAGATCATTTGCTAGGCTAAATTATGGCTCAAAGTTGACCTTGTAAAATAGAGTGCATTTTCGGTTGTATCCGACACTCCTTGATAAAACATTTGGCAAACTTGAGAGGAGCTCATTTTTATGTCATTGGGGGATTGTTAGGCCAATTTATTCATTGTACTTGGCAAATTTGGAGGCACTTAACTCATTGGAGGTTTGAAATTGTACCACATTTGGAGGCATCATTGGAGGCTATCTTTTAGCCATCTCCTTAATACAATCATCATCAAAGGGGTGATTTAGGGCCCCTTGTCCCTTGCTTGTGGAGTTCTTGTGGCATTGTCTTGGCCACATTGTGTTTGGTGCTTGCCTCTCCTCACTTGTGCTTGCCTTTCATTTTAAGTTCAATGCTTGCTATAACCCTTGCATGTCTTTGGGGTTTATTTCACATTGTAATCAAGTGTAGTTTTCCTTGCATATACACACTTGACTTTTGACACATAAGTTGTGCAACATCTAAAAGCAAGCAAGCACACAAGCACCCTTGTAACAACACCTAAGCACTTGACTCTTTGGCACATCCATTGTGAACATTATTCTCAAGCAAACAAGCAAGAAAATCATTGTAATAAGCAAAAGTTCACTTCATCTCCACTTCTCACTCTTCTTGGTTGTGATAGGTCACATGTGTTCAAGTCTTCCTCCCACTATTGGAAACACTTGTTGATTCAGAGTGGAAGAACTAGGTGAACCCTCCACACCTTGTGGATCTTAAGTGGTGTACCCTAGATTATTTTGAGGGCCTTTTCTTGGCACTTGTGTTCCTCATTACTTCCTTGGTTGAGCTCCCTCCTCTCTTACTCCTTTTCTAATCATGACATCCACAAATCTACTAAGTGGTCTCACACAAAATCTTGAGGGAGCTGACACATTTGCAAATTGGAAATTTGAAATGGAGTCCATATTAATGATGCATGGTATGTGGGACTATGTTAGAGATAGAGCAAAAAATGAAGCAGCATTAACTCCACCTACAGATGCTACAACTAAGGCATTATTTGAAAAGAACTCTAACATAGCATTAAGCTTAATCAAACTCTCTACTGGGATTCAATGTAGAGAATCTATAAGGGTTGCTACTACACCAAAAGAAGCTTGGGATGCACTAAACAGGCTATTTGATAGGCCTAGTGAGGATAAAATTTTGTATTTGAAACATAAATTGCACAATATTTGTATGAAAGGCTCACTTACTGATTACCTTATGGAAGTGAAGTCTATTAGAAATGATTTCTTAGCTATTGGTTTAACTCTTCCTAATAGTGAGTTAGTTCCAATCATGTTGAGAGGCCTCCCTTCTAAATTTCATGCATATGCTACCATGTTAAATCTAAGTGGTAAAACAATGAGTGCATCATTTGAGGAGATTGAAGTTCTCCTTAAGCAACATGAGCAAGCCCTTATAAAATATGAAGAGATTGATTCCACATCAGTAGCCTTTGCCACCAAGGCATCCCTACAACATAGACCCAATAGGGGTCCACATCAACAACATCAAAATCAGAGAGGGAGACAGAGATATCATCAGCCACATCAGTAACAACCTCATCAACAACAACCACAACAATCCCAATAACAACCACATCAACAGCCAAGATGGAAAACAAGACCTTCCCAAGGGAATCAATCTAATAGAAGGCCTCAAAATCATAGGCCTCCACAACAACCCAATCATACCAATAACCAACAAGGGTGTGATTATTGTGGAAAATCCAATCATAATTCCACTAATTGTTATCAAAGATAGAGCTATCAAAGGGGTCAACAAGATTATAATCTTAATACATTGTATGCAACAAATCAAATCAATATTGAAGATAAATATTATTGGTATATTGACTCAGGGGCAGCTAAATACATGATAGGAAGAAAGGATTGGTTGACCAAGGTTCAACCTACCCATAACCAATCCATTACTTTTGGAGATGAACGTGCTCTTCCCATTGAAGGTGTAGGAGAAGCACCACTTGCTTTACACAATGGGAAGAATGTTCTTGCTATAGATGTATTGTATGTACCTGGCCTCAAGAGGAGTCTCCTTTCTATTGGGTAACTTATAGATAAGGGTTACACTATATTTTTTGATAAAGACAAGTGCTATATTAAGGAACCAAATGGCTATGTCAAAGCCATGGGAGTCAAGAAGGATGGTGTCTACTATCTTGTTACCCAATCTATAACCAAACACTCTTTGCATACAAATACTACTTTTTCTTTGGAGTATATGTGGCATGAAAGAATGGGTCACTTGAATTTTCATAATCTTCAAATGATGGCAAGAAAGGGTTTGGTAAAAGGACTTCCTCACCTTAGGGAGTCTAAATGCTTTTGTGAGCCATGTGTTATTTCCAAACACCATAGACAGCCTTTTGAGTTAGGAAAGGCTTGGAGAGCCAACAAACCATTACAGTTGGTACATTCAGATATTTGTGGGCCAATGTCTATTAACTCTCATACTGGGGCTAGATATTACATCACTTTCATTGATGATTACAGTAGAAAAGTTTGGATCTATCTCATTCAGTACAAATGGCAAGCCCTTGATACATTCAAAGACTTCATGGCACTTGTAGAAAGAGAAAGTGGCTATCAAATCAACACATTGAGGTCAGATAATGGTGGAGAATACATTTCCAAAGCCTTTTTTAGCTTTTGTAAGCATCATGGCATAAGGAGGTAGTTCACAACTCCTTATACACCTCAAAAAAATGGAGTAGCTGAGAGGATGAATCAAACCATCACAAATAGGGCCAAATCTATGCTACTTGTTGCTAAGTTACCAAACACATTTTGGGGGGAAGTTGTTCTTACTACTGCCTACTTGACTAATAGGTCCTCCACTAAGGATTTGCATGACATAACACCAGAGGAATTATGGAGTGGAAGAATACCTTATGTGGGCCATCTCAAAGTTTTTGGATGTGTTGCCTATGCCCACATTCCTTATCAAAAAAGAAGGAAATTTGATGACAAGAGCCAAAAATGCATCTTTGTTGGCTATAGTGATACTGCCAAAGCCTATAAGTTATATGAGCCTATTTCCAAGAGGATTTTTCTCTCTAGGGATGTTACCTTCAATGAGTATCCCCCATCTAATCCTCCTCCTATGGCCCCCACTTTTCAACCAATTCATGAAACAGTTGCTCCTTTGGCACCAACCATCTCATCTAGTCCTTCCTCTTCCCTCACAAATCAAAATATTCCTCAATATCAAGACCTCCCCACAAATGATCCATGTCCTCCTTCCCCTCCTACTCCTCCTCCATCTAATGATAATTCCACATCATCCAATCCTTTACCTAAGTGGGTCCAATCTACCATAGATGAAGCCCAAAGTCACTTGCCCACTTATACAGGTAAAAGGCCTTCTGCCCTAAGACACCAAGTGAATTATGCCCTCATGGCCAAAGTCCTTAGCCAACCAGAACCTTCTAATGTCAAAGAAGCACTTGGTGATCCTAAATGGATTCTTTCCATGGATCAGGAATTGGATTCCATTGAAAGAAATCACACATGGGAGTTAGTTGATTTACCCCCAAGTAAATCCACCATTGGCACAAAATGGGTGTACAAGGCAAAGTATAAAGCATATGGCTCATTAGATCACTACAAGGCTCACCTAGTAGCTCAAGGCTATAAGAAACAAGAGGGAATTGATTATGAGGAGACCTTTGCTCCTGTGGCAAATATGACTACAATCCACACAGTTATTGCTTTAGCTACTAAAAAATAGTGGCCTATATATCAGATGGATGTAAAAAGTGCCTTTCTCAATGGTGCATTGAAGGAGGAAGTGTATGTGAACCAACCACCAGGGTACACAATCAAAGGCCAAGAAAACAAAGTCCTCAGATTGAAGAAAGCTCTATATGGGTTGAAGCAAGCACCCTGAGCTTGGTATGCCAAAATTGACTCCTATTTCATCAACCTTGGTTTCACTAGATCTATAGAAGAATCTACTCTCTATGTGAAACATTGGAGGAACCACATCATTTTGGTTACATTGTATGTGGATGATCTTCTCATTACAGGTGATGACACAGATGGAATAAGGTTTCTCAAAGAGGACTTATGCAAAAATTTTGAAATGACTGACTTGGGCCTCCTCCACTATTGCTTAGGCATAGAGGTATGGCAATAACCTGGTAAGATCCTTATCTCCTAGGATAAATACATTCAGTCTATCTTGGAGAGGTTTCACATGGAGGAGTGTAAACCATCCCCCACTCCCATGGAAACCCGATTGAAATTGGTCAATAGTGATGATGAAGAAAGGGTTGATGGCACCCTTTACAGGAAACTAGTTGGAAGTTTGATCTACTTAACTTCAACTAGACCAGATATTACCTATTCAGTTGGCCTTATTTCTAGATTCATGCAGGATCCCAAGAAGAGCCATTGGATAGCAGCTAAGAGGATTTTGAGATTCCTCAAGGGGACCCCTCATCATGGTCTTATGTATACAACATGTGATGACTTTTCATTGATTGGGTACACAGATTCAGATTGGGCTAGTTGTCCTAAAACTAGAAGATCCACTTCTGGTTATTGCTTTCAGTTGGGCCAAGGTACCATTTCATGGAGTACCAAGAAACAACTTATAGTTTCCTTGTCTTCAATAGAAGTAGAGTATAAGGTAGCAGTTGAGGCAACTAAGGAAGCTATTTGGTTGAGGTAACTACTTCAGGATGTTGGGCTACTCATATATGGTCCAACACCAATATATTGTGACAATCAAAGTACCATTAAGATGACCAAAAATCTAGTCTTCCATGCTCGCACCAAGCATATTGAGATCCATCATCACTTCATCAGAGAAATGGTCCAAGAAGACATTATACACATGGAGTATGTACCAACTCAAGATCAAGTGGCAGACATCTTCACCAAGTCACTTGGGCTTGACAAGTTTTCCAAGTTTAGCAAAATGCTCTATGTATGTTGTAATCAAAGTCAACATTAAGGGGGGATGTTATCTAATGTTGACTTCTCTTTGTATATATTTAGGACAGTGCACATTAAGGGGGATGTTAGAATATTTTAATGTGCACTTTACCTTTTGTCTCATGTGCACTTTATCTTTTGTCTCATGTGCACTTTATCCATTGTCTCATGCATATTTTATCTTATGCATGTCACATGGATTGATCCATGTGAGGTTATGGAGATCATGACACTTGTCATAATCTCATACAAGCATGATGCCTATATATATGTATTCACTATTCATTAATAAACTTGTGACCTTCCATTGTGGTCTAACAAAATATAATGAAGTTGCAATATAATGAATCAAATCTAATAACTCATAAATAACAATACTCACAAAATAATCATATAAACATGCTCATAATACTGCACATAAAATACTAAAAATACTATTGAATAAAAGTCTACTAGTGCAAGCATAAAGCTATGCACGTTTTATTGTTATTACAACACTTTGTTATAAATATATAGTTGTATGTGACTCCTCATATGCTGCAATCTTGACCTCCACTCTTCTCTACAACTCTTCAATTTCCTATTCTAGGGACACATGTGCACACTTATGCATGTTTACACTCATAACAATTGCACACATAATTACATGATACTTGTGCATTTCCTACACATTATTACATTACATTAATATATTAACACACACAATTTCCTATTCTAAGGACACATGTGCACACTTGTGCATGTTTACACTCATAAAAATTGCACACATAATTACATGACACTTGTACATTTCCTACACATTATTACATTACATTAATATATTAACACACACACACTAATCTAAGACACAACTCTAATCTAATATTTACAATGATGTGCCAAGGTGGTACATTGGCATGTACCAAATAATGTAATATTCTTAAACACCCCCCTGTATTACATAATTTGGTTATTGAAGACTTATTCAATCAAGGTCTTTGTCCTTCATGTGACTTTGATATTTATCTTGTTTTCCTCATTTCTTGTCTTCATCTTTGATTTCAGCTTCCTGTTATTTAGTCTTTGTACTTTCTTGAGCTTTCACATTGTCATTAGATTCTTGCAAAAGAATCTTCCCTTTACCTTTGTCCTTCACATCATATGTCTCTTTCTATATAGAAAATTCTGAACATTCACTCAAAGCATCATGATAATATTATGAATTATATGAACTTGGAATATCAATGTTGCAAGAATAATGAAATATTTTTTCTAAAAAAGATTCATCTACTTTTTCTTTCTTCTTAAGAGATTCAATTTACTCTTTTTGTTTTATGTTCTCTTATTTATGAAACTTGAGTGTAAGCAATGCCATATACATTATGCTACAAATATCTAAAGGTATCATAATACTATCCTTTCCATCATCAATTGCTTCAAAAATTCTTACATGTAGATAGTATTAAAATATTTCAAAGTTTTCTTCTATAGCTTCACTATAAAAAAATTTCAAGACTAGATGTATTTTTATTTCAATTTTTGCAAGTAATTTTTTTGATTCCAAATTTTATGATATTTGCTTTTTATTTTTGTATCAAAAACTCCAGATCTATTGAATTCAATGATTCTTTTGAAGTAGACATCCTTGTGACTCCCTAGTTTTAAGTAATTCAAAGTTTCTAAGTTTTTGCTAACCGTTGAGGTAGAATTCCTTGTGCCTCCCTAATTATTTAGAAACTAGAGTATAAGAATTTTGTAACATTAATGTTCCTAAATTTGAAGTAGACATCCTTATATCTCCAAAGTTAAATAATTTACAAAAATTCTATATTTATTTGATTTTCAAAAAATATAAAAAAACTTTTCAAATAATTGAATGACTTTGAAAAACTACAAAATAAACATTCTCTATATCTACTTATCTCTACAAAACTTCAAAAAACAACTAAAGTATTAATTATACTATTAATCCTCTTATCTCTCTACCTAAACTTATTAAACCTTAGAAAGAATAAAAAATTAAATTAATAAATCCTCTTCTCCTCTAACATTAGAAATAATTCAAAAATATAAATTTAATTTATCAAAACCCTAATGTTATACCTTCCTTAGGCATGACTTATTTCTGGACTTGGTAAGAAGATTCCAAGAATTTTGCTATCCTTCTCTAGGTTTGAGCGTGTGGACTTGTGTGGGTTTATTTACATGAACCACTACTTGAAGTATTTAAAAAATGCTTCATACTCCGCCCATCCACCTTATTTTAATGTGGCATTCAAATAAAATGCATGGCAATTTCATTTGGTGCTCAAAAATTATTCTTTAAAATGTTCCAATTTTACTAAGTGGATCACTTCACCTGACTCAAATAATATCTCTCTCTTCAACATGGCACTTATCCTCTGAAGATTCTTCAACCCCCCTATGCTCAAAAACGTTCACTAATTTATTTCTTCTCAACACTATGTCTTATACAAAAATTAACATTATAATATGTCATTCCAAAATTTTTGACTCCTCAACATGGTGTTGATACTTCACAATGATTTTGGCACTTCAAATACTTGCTTTGAACTCAATATTTAATCCTTTGATTTCATTCGGGCACTTCATATTTGAACGATTTTAGGTTTGCTCTCATGTGGATGTTGATTAGGACAACACTTTACTGTCCCTTCCAAGTGCTTCACTTAACCTCTTTGAATCCCTACGTCCTATGTAGGGCACTTGATTTCTCCTATGACACTTCTTCTATATCACTTGTCTTATCCTACATCGATTGGATTGGCTTATCCTTGTAGGTGATGCTTAGGTATTTCCACTTATGTTTCTAAAAATTGTAATAGCCATTCACTTCCTCTAGGTTATATTTTACATTGGTGCTTCACTTCCTCTCTCCTTATCCCCACTCAAATTGCATGGTCACTGGCGTTAGTACTGATGCTTAACTTTCTATTAGCTAAACAATGTTGTGTTTCATCTACCCTTGCTTTGATTAATGAATGAATTCTCTGTATCCCCACATTCTTGTAATGAATGTAGCTTGGTTTCAGGTGTCTACTACATTCTTAGGTCTATACGAATGCTATATTCCTTTGTTGCCTTTGGTGTTGCAAACACTCAATATTCTTAGATGCTACATGGTCGATGCTGTTGTGGAAATGAATACTACATTTGCTAATCTGATCTCTGATATTTTTCTTCTTGATATAGGTGCAAGTATAGGTTCTACTTATGTTCTCTGGTGTAGGAGACTTTTTGAGATCAATATTGAACTATGTTATCCTCTTAAATGGATGCATTCATTAATAACATAAAATTATTAAAAAATGCACTTAACCACCTTTAATATGCAACTTTCTCTGCAATTTATAGCGTTGTATTAAACACCAACTTGCTACCAAAAATATTGTCTTCTTAGAATTCTCTTCTAGACTTGGGTTTCTATGATAGCCCTATAACAAATTCTCATTCTATCCTTGCACTTGTTGTATCTTAGACTTGTTGTATCTTTCTATATACTCCTTTTCAAGAGGAGTTTATCAAAGTCATTTGCTCTTATCTTTAACTTTGAGGCTTTAAACTTCCTTTCCTTATGCTAACATGTGTGTATTTATGTCAATGACTTACTAGATACATTTATCTATTCGTTGGTTGAATAGATAGCTTTCTATATGCTTGAACAAAGATGGTTCTTTGACCTTATACTACTTCCTTTATCTCAAAACTATATATCTTATCAAATGGCTTGTATTATGACCTCTTATCTTTATGATGATAGACCTATTTTAGAAGGTCACACTCACTACCTCAATCTTCAATGGGACATTCTTTAACTAGATATCTTGTCTCTTTATTCAGTCTTATTAAATGTCTTTGTTATAGGATGTGTAGCATTATTTCTTTACCTAGTTTGATCACTTCTCTTTCCTATCTATCTGAGAACTTTGATTGCTCCCCTCACTTAGTTCAATTTTGAGCATTAATTTACCTAACTAATGCTTTCTTTCTTTAATCTTGCTACCCTCCAAATGTTGTCTTCAAGCTTGATATCCTTTAAGCTTGATATATATAATATTTTTGTCCTATTGACATCTTCTTAATGCTATTTCTTTATATTCAAATCTTGCTATCCTTCAAATATTCTTTATGCCTTCAAGTCTTCTTGTTGTCTTGGCCAAATCTTCATGTACTGAGATTATGCTACCTTATTTTTTTTGCTTCCTTTTTTATCTTTGCAAAATAAACTAGATTAATGGTCTCTTCTCTTACTAAGGATCAATATATCTTCTTATGATGGACCTATTTCAAATGGTTCTCATATATATTTATTCTATGGGATATCTTTTCTTAAGTCTCCTATCTCTGACTTCTATGGGGCATATTTTCCTTGGGTCTCCTATCCTTACCTTTAAAGGGACATCTTCTAATGGGTCTTATTTTTCTACCTATTTCAATAGCTGTATCAAGGTTTGTCTTCAAGACCTGAATAAATCTTATAGACTGCTTTCTATTCCAAATAATTTCTTGGAATAGGTAAACTCAATATATCTTATCAAGTTCAATATTTTTATGATCTGTAACTTTTATCA
This sequence comes from Wollemia nobilis, assembly GCA_028583015.1. Taxonomy (NCBI): domain Eukaryota; kingdom Viridiplantae; phylum Streptophyta; class Pinopsida; order Araucariales; family Araucariaceae; genus Wollemia; species Wollemia nobilis. The sequence continues at coordinate 11,573,184 of JAQPPZ010003016.1, forward strand.
AGGTCTATCTTTGAGACCTAAAATTATACCAGTCTACAAATTTAATCAGTTTCTACTTGAGGAATGCTTTTTGCCTTCTTCTAGCACTTGGTGATGAAAGTATTCTCTATCTATTGTAGGAAGCTTCTCACTTCTGAAAATAAATCTTCACTACAATAATATCTCAGGTTGATGCAACCTGAATCTTCTTCTTTATCAAGGTGATAGTAAACTTCCCTAATACTCTAAACAAGATAGCTTGATTGTACCAAATTTTTCCACTCTTTTGATAGAAACTAGTTTCTAGGAATTTGTCTATGTTCCTAAAATATCTATTAATGTCATGATGGCTATTTATTGAATGAGCAAATTTATCTTGAGCTGGTTCTACCTAAATATTCAAATCAATAACAGGGTTAGCTATTTTTGTGAATGACCAACTTTCTTTCTGAGTTGGTTTTCCAAAATATGAGCCCTATTCTTCATCGGTTATTATTCAACTTAGTGGAATGATTCTATATTATTCAACCTAGTGGAAAGAATCTATATTTTAATATTTGTAACCTCCAAATAGAGCCCATATCTAACTCCCTTTAAAGTAGATAGAATCTAATCAAATTTTTCACAATGGACACAAAATGATTTTCAAATCCTGTGCAAGCAACCTTGCTATAGCTCAAATACCACTGTTAGCTTTTGAAGCTTTAATACTAATGTAAATTGCATAAGAAAATAATCATAGGATCAAATATAATGAAGTTGCAATATAATGAATAAAATATAATAACTCGTAAATAACAATACTCACAAAATAATTAGATAAACATGCTCATAATATTGCACATAAAATACTGAAAATACCATTGAATAAAGGTCTACTAGTGCAAACATAAATCTATGCACATTTAATTGTTATTACAATACTTTATCATAAATATATAATTTTATGTGAATTCTCATATGCCACACTCCTGATCTTCACTCTTATCTATAATTCTTCACTCTCCTATTCTAAGAACACGTGCACACTTACATATTGGACACTTGTGCACATTTACACTCATAACAGTTGCAAACATAATTACATGACACTTGTGCATTTTCTACATATTATTATATTACATAAATTATTAACTCATATACTAATCTAAGGTACAACTCTAATCTAATATGTATAATGATATACCAAGGTGGTACATTGGCATGTACTAAATAATGTAATATTCTCCAACAAAGAGAGTCCATTCTTTTGAAATGTGAGAATCACTCTTTTGGATTGGATTTGTGGAATGGTATCAAGAACTCTCGCTCCCTACTAACTAAGGGAGTGAGATGGTATTTTGGTAAAGGAAATAAAGATTAATTTTGGGAAGATTGTTGGGCAGGTAATCAACCTTTAGACCAAATGGAGAATTTTAATCAGATAGTAGATTTGTTGATGCTCAAATATGGAAGATTAATTGATGGGTATTTAGAAAATATACCTCAAGGTAGAGCTTGAAAAATTCTTTCTTTGGAAGACTACAACATGCAACAATAGTAAAAAATTGATAAGTTGAATTATGTCTTGAGTCAAATGTATGTTCCTCAGTTTGAGGTTGAAGATAAATTTGTTTGGGGAGAAATGCTAAGGGAGTGTTTTTAGTCAAATCAACTTGGATTATCTTGAGGGGAGGTATAGTCAAAGTTCTTGATGTTAATAGAGTTTGGATCAAGAATATGATTCCCAATATTACATTTTTTGTGGTTGGTCTTACAAAATAAGATATTAACAGTAGATAATCTACAAAGAAGAGGTTTTAAAGTGGAAAACAGGTGTAGTATTTGCAGTTAGGGACAAAAATCTATCACTTATTTCTTCATTACTATTTTTATTTAGATGAGTGGGATGGTTTGCTACAGTTATTCCATATACAACGGGTTCAATCTTCTACACTTTGTGACTTGTGGGAGAGTTGGAATGTTAACTTTCAAAGAAAAATACCGGTTAAGCTTTGGAATTTGTTACTGCCTCATTTCTTATGGCAGGTTTGGTTGAAAAGAAATAACAAATTTTTTTAGGACATTCATAGATATGTTACTTCTTTAGTGAACATGATTAACATGATAGTAGTGGAGAATATGCAATTAGAAGACTATGGAGTTTTAGTAGAATATCTCTTGAGTGTGAGATAGCTTGTGGTTGGGGCTTACCTCAAGTTTAGAGAATTAATCCTGTGGGAAGTGCTTCCCTAAGAGCTCAAACTAAATGGCAAACTCCCCTTGAAGGATTTATTAAGTTAAATTTTGATGGGGCTTCTAAGGGCAATCCGAGTAAAGCTAGTGGGGGAGGAGTAATTAGGGATAGTAAATGACTAATTATTTATATAGAATTCTATGATATCTTGTCCAATAATTAAGATGAAGCCAAAGCAATGATAACATGTTTGAAAATGATTTAAAATTTGAAAGTTAAAATATTAATTTTAGGAGACTCATAAGTTATCATTAATGGTTTAAATTCTTGCAAAACCCTAAGATGGAGTGTTGAACAAATTTTTAGGGATGCTTTTCAGATTTTAGATGGTTTAGAATCTGTTCAAATTGTTCATATTTTTAGAGAGGGTAATGGTGTACCTAACTTAATGGCTAATCAAGGAGTGTTGAGACAAGATTTGCAAACTAAATTTAATAATTTATTGCAAGAAATAGTTGCATTCTATTGTTAGGAGGCTAAGTAAATGGAAAATATTGATAACTAGATAGTGAAAATTATTGAAGATATTACTTGTTTCAACTCTACTAAAAATTTAGATGATAGAAAAGTAGTAGGGTAGGTTATTGTTACTATTTTGATAAGTGACTCAAGGTTTGAGTTGAGATACATATAAGAGAGTGAAAGGAGATATACACACTAGGCCAGATATTAGGCATACACATGTAATTTACAATACCTCACATTAGAAATGAAACCCCTATTTATAAGAAAAATTAGGGTTTATTTGCCTAAAATATTATACAAGAAATCCAAAAAATTTCCCCATAGATTGAGTGAGGGTTGGGTCTTCATTTAATGTTGACGAGCTCAAGGTATCTAAATTTGAAGCCATTGATGTAAAAGGGTTCAAGACTTTTGGAACTAGAGCCTTCATAACTATTGGTAACTACTTTTAATAAAAATTCCCTCTAAACTATGTGTGAGATCCATTTTCAATTAATATCATTAAACTTTGAGGTCTCTAGAACTAGAGCTTCCACCACTATTGTATTTGAGATGCCAACTACTTTTTTAGAATATCATGTTTGAGAAATGCAGGTAGGTGGAATCGAAGTTTTTCTACCATTGTTATCCTTATGAACTTAACTATCTTCTCTAGGAGATCACACATAGATGTTAACTAGAATAAAGGTTCTTATTTGTCATGGATATTTCTTGTAATAGAAGGCAAAAGGTTTATGATAAATTTTGATTAGCCATTACCACCACTTTTCTATAATTATGGCCTGTGAGATTGGACTACTTCTTGATTGTATGGTTGATGGAAATTATCCTAATCTTCTCCCTGTTCGTGTATTTCTTCCTAGATAATTGATCATTGGGATTAGACGATGATCATCTAAGTATTCATCCTTTTTTTATGAGTTGTTGGATTAGTCCTAGCTTAATATTTGACCATTGGTGTATTATAAATATGAAGTGTGAAGATCATGCATGTACCATATCAATGGTCACTATAATATCAATCAAATGTGGAATATTTGGTCTATGAGCTCAACCAGATATGAAATATCCAATCTATAATAATTAACTATGTTGCATCTTGACCAATGGTGGGGTCACTTTTAGTTATTATTGAAAATGTTGTAGGAGATGACATGTGTCATTGATCATCAAGATCATATGGTTCATGTAAATTTTGTGATCCACATGTTTTAAATTTTCCTTTGAAACTTTATAGGCCGTTAGATTCACCACCAATCCCAAATCAATGATGATTCTTCTTTGGGTATGAGTTCTACACTTGATTCCTTGTGAACTACTTATGTGCCTACCATGTATCTCTAGTATCAACCAATATCATGGGTTTCATCTAACAAGTTCATTTTTTAGCTCTTAAAATAGTTTTGATCACTAATTATCAATATTGGACAACTTGTGAAACTTCATGATCTAAATATCTCATTATTCACTTCAAGTCTTAATGAACCATTAGATCTTGTTTCTACCTAAGATTAACAGTGGATATTATTTGGATGCAAACCTTGTTGAGATAACTACTTATTATTTCATGCATCACCATTGAATTTGCCACATGTCCATACCTTAACCAATGATAGGGTTCTTCTTTGACGAATCCTTTAATAACTTCATGAAATGGTGTAGGCCATTGTATGACCTATCAATAAATTGTATGGATTTGAAAGCTTTTTTTTGGCTACTTTGCTAGAAAATAATATTTATCATTCATCAAAAGATCGATAACCCATGCTACTTTGAGGTTTTTTCATGGCTTTTAACTTTGCAAATCAACACCCATGGTTGATCAATGAGATTGGATAGCCTAAATATCTTCAAATAATATCGATGAAAATTTATTTGTGGAATAAGTACTCATTGTTGATTGTAAAATTGATGGTGCACTTTATTTTGTTGTATCCATAAACTATTTTTTCTCTAAAAATTAATGCTTGTCATAGATCTACAAAATCAATGATGGGCATGGCTTTGGAAAATTTTAGTGGCCCTTTATCTTCTCAAATCAGCACATGTTGATCAATATATTTGATAGTCCAAGCAAAATCAAAAACCTTTTTGGAGCTCTTCCATGAAAAATTAACGCTTGTCGTTGATTATAAAATTGACGATGTACTTTTACTTTCACTTTCTCTAATTTTGGTAGTTTGTCTCCCATTGAGGCCAAGTTGGAAATTGGCCAAGTAAAAAATCCTCCAAGGTATACAACACTGGAATAATGCAAGATGAGGAAGGGAGTATTTCCAAGACGAAATTCCCCCTCATATGGCAATATTGATGCTTTGATACCAACTAATATGGAATAAATATTGCACAAACTTTGAATGATATTCACTGACAAAACTACAAGTTTAAATAGGAAAATACATGCCCATAATTATAGGACCTATAATATATTATAAATTGTACATGAATCAAAACAACTAGCTAACTTGGACATACAAACTAATCACTTAAGCTAAAAACTTATTTTCTAGAAAACTAGCTTAAACCAGCGTTATGCACAACGATGGATATTTGCAAATTGGGTGAAGATTAGCATTTTTGAAAATGCAAATTTGCAATTTTGGGGGACCTTGGACGTTGATCATTTCACCTAAAATTTTCGAGTCAAAAAATTTTGAAGTTTTGATTTGTTGTGCGTTGATAATAGTATTACGTATTTTTTTTTTAAATTCGCTGACAATCTCGCCTAAGTCGTGGACCATTTTTACCATTTTTTTTTTAAATTTTAAATTATCCCATCAAATTAACTAACTATACCACTATATATAAGTAACAATCCAGAGATAGTTTTTATTTATAACATTCGAAAAGTAAAACTCTAAAGTGAAAATATGAACTGAAACATTTGATCTATTGCAGATTCTATCAAACTTTAGCGTTGTGCAAAAACCAATCGATTCAGATCAAAAATATACTCGAACTTCAGAGTTCTATACATGGATCGACATGACATAGTTCTCCACCCAGCTCAACAACCGAACGTTATATCCGCCCGGATTAGTAGTCGGTTTACTTGTTCCACCAGGACAACTAGTTCCAATTGGGCCATCTACCGGATTGCCTATTCCACTCGAAACATTATCCAGTTTGCTTCTTCCACACGGACCAATTATCTGACTTCATGTTAAGCATAGTTCTATGGTCGGCCATTATTTTTGCTTGGATTGATTACCGGTCTTCTAGTTCCACCCGGATTGATTGTTGGTTCTAGCGGACCTAAAGCCAGATCAACCGTTCAGTCGGACCGATCGCCCGTTGGACCTTTTTTCCACCCAAATTGACTATCGATCCTCATTTCCTGCATGAACCTACCAGTGGGTCTCTTTTTAGACAAACATTTTCCTACAATAGGTACTCTGTTTCTCTTTAGATATTTAAATCTGTGATCCTATGTTTTTTGGTTTTATAGAGAATAATAGTTGAAGCACTTGTAATAATAAGATTTATTTTTTTGTCATCAAATTGTTGTTTTTTATTTTGCTATTTTTTTATCATTTACTGAAAACAAGTCAATGCTCTATTCTCCATTTTTCCCCATATTTTCTATTTATGTTAAAACTCTTTGATTCTCTATTTCCATTAAGACACCCTTTTCTGTTACAAGATTTTTAAATAGGTAAATACTTTGGTTCTCTATGGACATAGTGATGCTCTACTTCTTGTCCATTTTGTACTAGAATTTTATATTTTTCAACATTTGTATCTCTGATTAAATCTTGCATAAACAAAAAAAAATTCTTACACTTTTTTCAAATTTTATATTGATTGGTTTTTTGCTCTTATTAGTTACAGGTACTATCTCTAGAAAATAGAGTATTTGAATACTCTAAGAAAATCACAATAAATAATTACTGGAAACAGGTATTTATTTTCTACCAACCATCTATACATTTATTCTAATTACACTATTATCTTAAGGCTTCACAGAAGTAAGATGTCTTCAACATTTTATTACTTTTCTGAATTGAAAAATATTTTCTTTACAAGTAAAATGTCACCTACTAGTGATGCAAAGAAGGGGGCCAAATCTGAAAAGAGTATCCTGAATTATTTTAGCCATATGTTGAAATCGAGTGAGCCATCAACATATGTGCAAATTCAAGGTACAAATGATTTTTGAATACTTAATAGTTAGGTGTATTTGTTAGTTTAAATAATTATTTCTTCCTCAAATGGTTAGGGTGCCTCTATCCATATTCCATGATGATATAGATCATATTTCAGTTTGTTAGTTTATTTTGTTAAATTAAAAAATAATTAAGAATAGTATTGTATGCTACTATGCATAATACCATGTGGACCCTGATATGTCTCCACTTGAAGATATTCATCACCAAGAGATGAATTCTAATGAAAATTCTCTTAACAATGAAATCCAATAAGCACTTAAAGATAATCCTCAAAATAACATAGTTGAAAATGAAAGCGATAAATCAAATACATTACAAACTTCTTTTGAATCTACAAGCGAAAAAATAAAAAGCGAAAGACATCTAACTGGGATATTGGAAGGGCATTTAAGAATGAATGGGAAAAAAATTTTCTATGGATAGAGCCTATCCTAACTAATGAAAACCAAGTCGATGATAAAGTGTGTAGATGCAAAATTTGTAGTTGGAAACTGGGCAAGAAGCATAGGTTTCAAAATAAGATAGATACACTAGAAAAACATGCTAGAAAATTTTATGTAAAAGTTAAAGGAAGTGATGGTGAAATTATTAAAACAGTTAGGTGGAAGAATGCATCAGAATGTATGAATTTCAGATATACAATAGAATATGACAATAACTTAAAGGAACAACAATATCTTATTGAGAAAGGTGCAACAATTGAATCCCATTTTCAAAAGATGAAAAATATCACCTTAGGGGTAAAAGGTTTACAGTTTACTGTTGTAATTAGTATTTTTTTTTAAGCGAAAAACCCCTTGGGGGCCGCCTTGGTCTGAGAGACCAAGAACAGGGGGTTCTATACCGTCAAAGTCACCCGGGAGTCACACCCAACCCTGGGAGTCACACCCAACCCTACTCGCACCAACATTATCAATTGGATTTTGGGTACCCAATTCAGCTTTTTGGTAGGGTGGAGATTCGAACCTGGGACCTCCCTTGGAGGATTGCCCTATCCTCTCCAACTCACCTACAAAACCTGGGTTTGTACTTAGTATTCTAAAGAAGGGTAGACCCATGTCTAATTTTATTGATTATAAGCACATGTTTTAGCTGGTTGGTTTGCATAAAATTTTGAGTTGCCATTGGTCTGATTGAAGTGGTTGGGAAATAGTAAAATGTTTATCATTAATAGAGAAGGAGGATCTAAGGGAGAAAGTAAAAATTTCTAGATTCATTTCACTATATATTGATGAGATGATGGTTGTGGACAACACATATTGGATTTGTATGCATGTGTATACTTTTCAAAACAATGCCAAGTAGCCTAGTTTGCTAGGATTACATAAGATGGTTGAAATTTTAAATGTACAAAACATTTATAATGTTGTTGTGACTAGTTTAAAAGATATTGCGAGAATGAATGACATAGACATAGCCTTAGAGTTAACATGCATTGGAGCTGATGGAGCTACTATAATGCAAGGGCATAGGAGTGGTCTCTGTGTTTGACTGCAAACCACAATTAGACCATATATGATACCCATTCATTGCATGGATCATAGAGTGAATATTGCATATAAAATCGTGAGCACTTTTGAAAATGTTGTGAGAGTGGAAGACCTCATTCATGAAATACATTCTTATTTTTCTTGCAGTCCAAAAAGATTTTCAGAGTTTCAACAATTTGCACTAGGAGTTACAGAAGGAAAACAAATGTTAAAATATATAGATACAAGGTGGATTTCATTGTATCAACCTGCACACAAATTTTTTATAGAATATTAATCATTAACAGGGTTTATGTACGCAAGTAGTCGAGGAGTTGATAAGGTAAAATATTTGTTGTTTCATTTGACTAACTTTGAAACCCTGCTTACGTTATGTGGTATTCTTCCAATGTTACAAAAAATGAGTAGATTGATTAAATTTGCACAAGAGAGATCCATCTATATCGTTGATTTCATAATGATGAGAAAAAAATATATGTATTATTCTTGAAAATTTATATGTGTTCAAAGTATATTTTAAAGATACCTTGTTTCATAGTTGGAATACATTGACAAACGTGAACGATCCAAAAAGCTATTTGAAGTTTGACATCAATGATAATCTTTGTATTAACAATCATGGAAAGTTGATACCTCTATATTGTTTTGAAAGGCAATCAAGTATAGGTATGGACAATGTTGAACAAGTTCCTATAACACACAATAGATTTCATGTTGTACTATAGAAAACTAGAACAAATTTGTCTAATATAGCAAAATATTTGACAAGTGAGATAAGAGATCGATTTTAGAGAGATTAGTTGCTTGAGGTCATGGATGTGGTTAACCCCATGTTTTGGGCTTCTAATAGTGACTTCAATTCTACAAATGAGTTGTTTGTTAAATATATGATGATATTTATTCAACATTTTAGTAAAATTATGGAAATGAATGGTGTTACAATCAAAAGTATATTCAACAAAAATCTTTTGAAAGAATAGTTAGCACATTTTGAAAGAACAATGGTTGGGCAAACATCACTTTTGAGTAACATCTATGAGACTGGTTCCATTGCACGTTTGTGGCACAAATTTTATCAAAGTACTATCCTACAAGATACTATAAGTAAATACTTCTATTTATATGATTTTGGGATCAGTGGAAGATGATAGGGTTTTTAGTTCACTATGTTTTGTGAAATCTAAGCTTCACAATAGGCTGGACAAAAATTTAGAAAATTGTTTGAGAATTTATGTATCATCCTATTAGTTGGAAAATTTTCCCTATGATAAAGCAATTGCATTATAGAATTCCCTTGCAGATAGAAGGAGCGTGTTTATGACCAATATGGAAGATAATGATGCTATCAGTGATTAAATTATGAAGACACAAATATCTACTATGCTTCATAGTGATGCTGAATAAGCAAAAAAACGTTTGTTAAGCTACATGATTTGTGATTTTTTTAGTATTATAAATTTTCAAGTATTTCACAATTTGAATTCATTTGACATCAGATTTCACAATAGAGATTCTGGACAAGCTAAGCATTATTTGTTTCAGCTACTTGATTTGTGATTTAACTAGTATTGTGATTTTTCCAGTATTTCATAATAAATTGGAATTGATTTGATATCAGATTTCACAATATTGTATCAGATTTGTTAGATTTCACAAAATTTGATTATTAAGAAGTTTTCATATTATGCCCTTTGTTGTTTTTGAAATAGTTTTAATTGCCTTTATATCATAGTATTTATTTGTTTCAATTATCTGAATTGTAATTTTTACAAGTATTTACAACATTGATCAATATGAATTTGTTAGTTATCATTTTCATCTATAAATTTTTTACAAGTATTTACAACATTCATCAATATGAATTTGTTAGTTATCATTTTCATTTTCAATATGAATTTGTGTTTATTTGTCATCACAATATTGTTTCATCTATCTGAATTGTAACTATGATTTATAACACAACATTGTATTTCAAATTATATGTTTTATGATTTATAACATAACATTATCTTTCATAACCGATTATAAATGTATGAGTATTGTTGTTTTAGAAATAATATTAAATGCATTCATATTGATTTTAACTACATTCATATTCATATTGAGATTATAAACATTTAAAATCATTTCAAAAACAAGAACATATTTATTGACACAAGAAGAGCATTAATATTTACACAAGAAGAGAAATCATATTTACACAAGAAGAGCATTCATATTTATCATTTTGGACAAGAAGAGCTTTCATATTGATTTTAATTGCATTCATATTCATATTGAGATTATAAACAATTAAAATCATTTAAAAAACAATAAGAGAATTCATGTTGACACAAGCAGAGCATTTATATTGATTTTATATGACACAAGAAGAGCATTCATATTGACACAAGAAGAGAATTCATATTTATCATTTTGGACAAGAAGAGCATTCATATTGATTTTAACTACATTCATATTCATATTGATATTATAAACAATTAAAATCATTTCAAAAGCAAGAAGAGCATTCATATTGACACAAGAAGAGCATTCATATTTATCATTTTGAACAAGAAGAGCATTAATATTTATTTTAAATGCATTCATATTGATTTTAGCTGCATTCATATTCATATTGACATTATAAACAATTAAAATCATTTAAAAAACAAGAAGAGCATTCATATTGACACAAGAAGACAATTTATATTGATTTTATCTAACACAAGAAGAGCATTCATATTGACACAAGAAGAGCATTCATATTGATTTTAACTGCATTCATATTCATATTGAGATTATAAACAGTTAAAATAATTTCAAAAACAACAATACTCATATTCATATTCATATTGCCATAGACGAAAAATGCATCAAAATATTATAAACAGGAAGAACCACAAAATTAAAGAGGATACAAAATTTGTAAATTGCCTTTTTCATATATAGATTTAAAATATATTATGATGTCTTTAACTGTTCTGAAAAACAACACAAACTTTCATTCAACACTGAAATTTTTCAAAATACTTTTGACATTTCGGATGTTTTGTTGATGTTTGTCCTAAACCTGAGGTTTCTCCTGGACTTGCCTATTCTATTACTTTTTCTACTTCTTCTACACCAGGCATTGGCAGTGCTCTGGATCTGACTAAAATTTCTTGTCCTTTCTTAAAATTTTCCAATAGCCCAACTTTTTCTTTCGCAGGATTTTGAAGCACTTTCAAACAAAGATTTTTCTCTAGTAATTCCCTTATCAGGAGATCCGGATCCACTTTAAGTTTTTACAGCAAATATTTTTGGAGAATTTTATTATCTCTTACTTTCTGTTGGGTTGTTCTCTTCATAATAATGGTCGTTTCCAAAAATTTCTTTGCAGTGTCTATGTTGACTTGAATGCTCTGAACCTATAATTTTAAATTTTCAAAATTTAACTACAAAAGAAAACAGTTAGTAGAGTTATATGACATAATTTAAGCAAATTCAATAGTTTTATGACATAATTTAGTAGAGTTAGTAAAATAAAAATATGCATCTAAATTCTCACCTTGACCACATCTCTTGCAACTAAAGCAACTTCAACAATTTTTTTGTTGAAAGTCCATTTGTTATAGTACGCTTGGGCTTTAACATTGATGTTTTCAATTCTATTAAACATAATATTTAAAACTTCATCATCGGATGAAATCCTACATGTCACTAATCCTGATCTGGCCTACTGTAGCAGACCACTAAGCTTCTCTGGTTCGTTCTCATGTTCAGAAAAAAAAAGTCTCCCTTCTATTAAAGTTTTTATAATGGGTATTTATTTACTTAATAAGCACTTTAGCCTAAATTTCCTATTATTTCATAACTTTTAAATATTTAAACACCCTCTCTTAGAGGGTTGCTTCAATACCATCACTCATAGATTATTGGATATCAAATTTAACTTTGTCATCCTCGAATTGAGGATGATAGTGGGCTTCCATAGCAGGAGCGAATACTATTTGCTCAACTATTGGGGGTGTTGTTTCTTCTGCCTTCGCATGTGGATATTTAAGCACCTCTATCACCTAAAAGTCCTCAATGTTTCCTTATAAAAAATTCAACATCAAGTAGAATATTATCTAATCAAACATTTGCGGTTGACACCTCTGGTACTTGACTTATGTTAAATGAAAACATGGGGAAAACACCTTGTGATCTTGGCTGCATAAGTGTTTTCCCCTTCCATTGGCCATATTGATTTGGCCTCTCATTTGTTGCACCTATGGTTGTTGTCGTGCTGGTGGTGGCCTCATGACTTGCTCCTCTTGGCTTCACACGATTTAATCTTGAGAGCCACTTGACATTCAAATAAGAAATTGCCAAAATTATTTTTAAAAAATAAAAAACTTTAATTTCAAGTAAACAGAATAATTTACCTAATGACGATTGGATCTCATGTACAATGTTGCGGCCGGGGGTTGTGCGCAATTCTAAAAACATGAAAATTTAAAAAAAAATTATTATAATTTTATGTAACACACTAAGAAATATAATGATAAAATATTGAAAGTGAAAATTATGTGTAGGACGGTTGATCTGACTAGATTCAGGGCGATGAGAAGGAGGAGTAACCTGCCGTGTACGTTTTAGTAGCCTCAATAATGGTGATGATTCTGATTCATTTTCTTTAGAATCACCACATACCTCATCCATGTGATCCCTTACACCAACATCCTATTTTTTAGTTTTTATCATTACCTTTCTCTGCAATCAAATGCAAAAAAATTAAAATTGAAAACATAGCTAAAATATATTAAAAAAAAGAATGTGAAATATGGACTTACCCTCAATTCCTTTGAAATCATACCCAAATTCAGTAGTGTGGGATGCAATACTGTTGGTATTTTAGTATTTTTTAAATCATGAAATTTTTTAGAAAAATAGCTAAAATAAAGTTAAGGGTCACCACCATTTTGACTTCCTCTGTCTCGATGCCGTGCAACTCTGTTCTGATGTAATCTAAAATGTACAAGCACCAGTCGAACTGTGTACCTTGAACAGTGTGAACGATATAGGTCAATGCCCATAATGGAAGTTATGTTCTTCCTAGAAAAAATAGTATTGCTTGGAAGAACTCAATAAGGGCCTTCAGAGATTTATTTTCAATGCAGCTATTTGTTAAGCCTCTCTTAGACTTAGCCACGAAAGTTGCATAAAAAAAAATTAGATGAAAAATAAAAAATGTTAAATTTTGAACAATAATAGAAATAATTGACGAGAATTATACCTTCAACCACTTTTTAGAGAAGATCATATTCATCCTCCAAGTATTTTTTATCATGCTTAACCATTAAGAACCTCAGAGACACGATAGGGAAACTCTTGTGTGGAAGTTCTATTAACCTCTATATGTCCGAAGGTGTGATGGTGAATGGTACTTGTTTATTTCAAAATAAGACATTCACTATTGCATGGTCATGATCGTAACCATAAATAACACTCTGTAAAAGGTTCTTATTGGTCTTGAATTGTGGTATTGTTAGCAAGTGCTGCAAACTTGATGCAGATACCACGTATTATCATAACCAGGGGTGGTTGACAAATCTATCATTGTGGTACAAGTAACATTCCTAAAAAATAAAATTTTAATGGCAGTTTGAGTAGAGGTGGTAGGATTGGCCATTGTTTTTTGATAAATTAAGAGAAATTGAATTGCAAAGAGTGTGGGGTGACGGTGGATAGAGAAGATTTTGAGAGCAATCACATAAATGTAACCAAAAAAATGACTTCTCAATGTTTATTTATAGATAGAAATGATAGGATTTGGACACATGGCAAAATTTCATTTGGTATTCAATGAGGCTAATTGATCGCCTAACACGTGGTAGAGTAAACATTGGTCCAATGACGGATATTGCATTCCACCCAATCGCTTTTTTGGACTTCATTTTAACCCGATTTATTTGCAAGGCCTCGAAATTCACTTGATCCATTAGCTGGACTATGGTTAGCTTATGGGACATCTGTCAATCAATGGTTTCCATTCAAGTCATTGGCCGATCTATGATTTACACCCGGTCTGCTATTTGGACCTTATTTTTTAGCTGGCCCATTATCTGGTTCTTGAAAGCCACTCGAACCATTAGCTGGTCCTCGATTTCCACCTAGGCTGTTACTCGATCCTCGATTTCCACCCAAGCCATTGGCCATTCTTTGATTTTCACCTGGCCTATATCATCGATTCTTACTTTCCACCCGATCGGTCACTGATCCATGTTTTACATCCGGTCCATTTGCTGCTTTGTTTATTACCCAGTGCAAAATTGGGTTATGTTTTCACCCGATCCATTCCCAGATTGTGTTTTCCATCGGTTCACCAATTTTTTCATTTTTTTCAAAAATTAAGATAATTTGCCATGTCCTCCAATAAGAGGTTGACCTGGATTCACTAGGGTTTCGTAACAGATTCACAATTTTTTTACAAGGACATTTTGGGTCTGACCCCTTATGCATAAACCTGGCTTAAATATTGTACTCTTACATAGGATTATAACAAATTATTACAATAATAAATTAATTCCATGCTAATACTCATTAGTCTAGTCCTTTTTCACCTAAAAATAAAATCTATTGAAATTTACTTAGAATCTTTTTAAATCTGTTAAGGAGTTTATTTATTACATTATTTTATACATAACCTAGAATTGTTTTGTCAGATATATTTTTATGACTTCAAGTTTCCTTATTTTGTGTCCTTGAATTTGTAGGTATCTTCATGGAATGGTGACTCCATTAATAATTTATACAAAATTTTCTATGAATAAGTGATCAAACTAAAGTTCCTACATTAGAACTTTGTTTGACCTTGATTCTTATAGTTCAAGAAATTAGAATATTCAAAAATTATGTCAAGTGTAGGATCACAAAACAATTCATTCTTAAAGTTTTAGAGAATACCATATTTTAGCTAAAATAATGATTCTCTATTGACAAAAAATTATTTGCCAAAATTTTAGAAAGCAAACTTTTTCTAAGTCAAATGTCAACAATGTTGAAAGTGTAGTATTTTTTTTTATTTGATAAAAGAAGGGGTTTTGAAAGGGTCCCCAAAATTTTTACAAAAGAAGAACTAAGAGAGCCCATGGCCAAGCCGAAGAGGCCCTCACAAAAAGAGTTCATAAAATAAAAATATTAGGCTGCATATACAATCCAACCATAAAAAAAAATGAAGATCGACCAAAGGATAAGATCTTTGAGATCAACAAAGGGAAGAAAAGCAGGACCAAAATCCAACACTGATAGGACAAAAAAACTATCCAAAATTAAAGCATTAAGCTTTGGGAGATGATTTTCCAAAGTCTCCCAAGTCCTTGGAAGTTCCTAGTTTGTCTTGCTGAATATGTGTCATGCCCTAGATATCTTCTATGAATGTAATTACCACTTGGAGAGTCCCAATTAGAGCTTGGTGTTTCTCTTCCAACATATTGAGGAAGACTATGAGTTTATTGGAAGCATCCAACATAGGCATAGGTTAATCCATTTTTGTATACACTAAAATGTGGTCTATCCAATTATGCACCAGTAGACATGATCAAATGGACCCTATTCAATCCCTTCT
The DNA here is from genome assembly GCA_028583015.1 of Wollemia nobilis. NCBI lineage: Eukaryota > Viridiplantae > Streptophyta > Pinopsida > Araucariales > Araucariaceae > Wollemia > Wollemia nobilis. The sequence goes on from JAQPPZ010003016.1 coordinate 11,589,093, forward strand.
GTAGCCCTCAAGAGGCTCACAGTGGTTCTAGCCACTCCGAAAAGGGTTTTGGAGGCTATCGACCCAATTTTGGGAGGTTTTGGCCCAAAATTCACCACCATACCACCATGATATGATGGTATATTCCCATCATCCCACCCTAGGACGGTGGTGAGACCTCATCCCAGGGTGGGACGGTGGGATTTTTGACCCAAAAAAAGTCCAAATTCGGCCAAATGGCACCTAAAAACTGCCATTTGACCACCCAAATAGAGCATGCAGGGAAGAGGACACTGAATCCTAATGAAACACATAATTATGGAGGTAAATAATGGAGATTATCTTCCCCATCCAATGCATACCTCCTTTTTGAAAAATGGCACCTCCTGCCATGCATGCCCTTGCATGCCTTTTTGCACTTGAGCCCCTTTGGGCTATAAAGTGGATGCAATTTCCACAAAAAATTTAGACACACATATAGATAGGAGTTCTAGGATATGCAACAGAGTGCTTCGAGATTTCCCCTCACCTTATTGCACCTTTTTGCCCTCATAATCTCCCTTTTGCCAAGGAGGTTACCGAGTGACTTCAAGAAGGTAATCCAAGCGTAACTTTTCCATCCGGGTGAATTTTTTCACAAAATTAGATGACAACACACCTTAGGTTGTTTAGGAACATATTTTAGTGGTTTGGTAACAAAAAGTGGCCGTATTTTGTGGGTATCCCCTCCTGGGATGCCCTCAAAAAAGTTGTAGTCACCGTCGCCCCCCGGGATGAGGGTAAATTCTTAAGAAATTTCTTTAATTTTTTAATATAGTTAATTTATAAATTATTCCATGATACTACAGTTCAAATTGTAGGTCATTTTGAGTTAAAATGAATTAGTTATGCTATTTTTAAGTTTTTGCAGGCTTGTAGGGCCCGTCCGGGCACCCTAGTTTGATGCAGGTGGATCCAAGCTCCAATTGGAAAATAAGATCATATGGATTTTATTGAAATGAAAATTTATGCATACTAATAAAATTTCATGATTTTTTGATGAGTGCAGGTTCGAGATTTTGTTGTCTTCCTTTTCGTAGCCTGTAGGTAGGCGACGCTAAATTGAGGGGTCTACGGGTGCAATTTCCAATCTTCTTTGGGTGATATCCTCCCAAAAACTCCTATTTAGCATATATAAAAATTTTAAAGTCGTTTGGATATCATTTGATGCACTTTTAATTCATATGCCATTTTGCCCCTGTGGGGATTGCATGTTTTCACCATACACCCTTGCTATTTGACCTCTTTTATTTCTCTGTGTGTAGGTGCAAGTCTTCATAAGGCTTTGGGAAGCAATATAGAACATCAGATAAACTAGCTACAACCAGTGGCGACGTTGGCTCGCCCACCTCGATTGTGGGTACACAAAGAAACATTGGATGTGCACCCGGATTCCGTGAAAGACTTGGTCTTTGGGCACCCAATATTGTAACAATTGTATCACCCTTTTGAACCCTCAAGGGGACTATTGTAACCTTGGATTGTATCCAATAAATTAATTAGAAAAGACTTGCTTTGATTCATTTTCCTTTGTTGGTTTTCTTGTACTTTTGCATGCATGCTTCCTTTTTGATGCTCATTAGCAATATAGGATAGATAAAATTATTTTTTCATATCATTTTGTGCACTGTTTTTCCCTAATTCAGTGTTGATCATGGTGGGACCCTTGTCTCTTTTGATTTGGGTGAAAATTTGACCTCTTTCTTGCATTTTTGCCCTTTTTGTGTTGCAGGTTCTCCCCTCCCCACCCTGGAATGGTGGCAGAGGCTTTATCAAACCCTAGGATGGTGTATTCACCATCCCATCCTAGGATGGTGGTGAGGCTTATACTCGCCCCACCTTGGAGCGGTGGTGAAATAGAGATATTTCTACCCAAAAATTCAGAATTTGGAGAGCTCAAAAAGAACAAGGTAAGTGCCTAAACCCTCTGATTTTTAGCTATATTTTTAGAGACTGTCAAAATTAGTTTTCTTGCTTCACTTGTTTGCATATAAAGGTTAAAATTTTCATTTTTTCTTTTCTTATAACATCACATAGCAAAAGGAAGAAGAAAAATAAATAAAAACTTGTAATAACAATGCATCTGTTTGGTTTGATTTCTTGTGGCTTACCCATTGGGTAAGCTAACATTTAGGGCTTGCATCTATAAGTGACATTTGTAGGTTCTGTTTATCCTAGATTTTGAAATTAAAACACACCTATTGCATGCATTTAGTGAATGATCATTGGATGCTTCTTTGCTTACTTTCTTTGGATTAAAAGGAACCACACACACTTGCACGTTTCACTATAATATTGGTAAGGTTGGATTTCATCACCAACCCCCAATTCAAACTGGTGACATTGGATTTCACCTCCTTCCACCAGCTTGCCCATATATATCTTAGATAGAATAGAGCACTCTCTCGATATGGAAAAGGTCACTAATGTTCAAGCTGCCTCCCACTATTGGAAACATTGTTTCAGAGTGGAAGAGCTAGGCGAACCCCCCACTGGGATTTAAGCGGTATGCCCTATTCACCACTTTGGTTGAGCTCCTTCATTCTAATTCCACAACAAGAGAGAAAATAACAACAAAAAATATAAACACACTAAAACCAGTTTAGGACACACATTTAATCAATAAAAAAATAATCATATTGTCTGCTTTGTGTGTTTCTTTGTTATCTGGGGCAAAATCCTAACCCGAATTCATTGACAATCTCACCTAATTCATGGACCATTTTTACCAAAAATTTTTAAAAAATTTAAATTATCCCATCAAATTCGCTAACTATACCACTATATATAAGTAACAAGCTAGAGATAGTTTTCATTTATAACATTCGAAAAGTAAAACTCTAAAGTAAAAAGACGAACTAAAATATTTGATCTATTGCAGATTCCACCAAACTTTAGCGTTGTGCAAAAACCAATCGATTCGGATCAAAACTATACTCGAACTTTAGGGTTCTATACATGGATCGACATGACATAATTCTCCACCCGGCCCAACGACCGAACATTATATCCGCCCGGATCAGTAGTCATTCTACTTGTTCCACCCGGACAACTAGTTCCAATTGGGAAATCTACCGCATTTCCTATTCCACTCGAACCATTGGCCGATTTGCTTCTTCCACCCAGACTAGTTACCAGACTTCCTGTTAAGCACAATTCTACGGTTGGCCATTATTTCCTCCTGGATCGATTACCGGTCTTCTAGTTCCACCCGGACTGATTGTTGGTTCTGGCAGACCTTAAGCCAGATCGACCGTTCGGTCGGACCGACCACACGTTAGACCTTTTTTCCATAAAAACTGACTATAGATATTCGTTTCCTGCACAAACCTCCCAATAGGTCTCTTTTTAGACAAATAATTTCCTACAACAGGTACTCTGTTTCTCTTTAGATATTTAAATCTGCGATCCTATGTTTTTTGGTTTTATAGAGAATAATAGTTGAAGCACTTGTAATAATAAGATTTGTTTTTTTGTCATCAAATTGTTGTTTTTTCTTTTGCTATTTTTTTATCATTTACTAGAAAACAAGTCAATGCTCTATTCTCCATTTTTCCCCATATTTTCTATCTATGTTAAAACTCTTTGATTCTCTATTTCCATTAAGATCCCCTTTTCTGTTACAAGATTATTAAATAGGTAAATACTTTGGTTCTCTATGGACATAGTGATGCTCCACTTCTTGTCCATTTTGTACTATAATTTTATATTTTTCAACATTTGTATCTCTAATTAAATCTTGCATAAACAAAAAAACATTCTTACACTTTTTTCAAATTTTATATTGATTGTTTTTTTGCTCTTATTAGCTACAGGTACTATCTCCAGAAAACAGACTATATGAATACTCTAAAAAAATCATAATAAATAATTACTGGAAATAGGTATTTATTTTCTACCAACCATATATACGTTTATTCTAATTACAATATTATCTGAAGGTTTCACAGAAGTAAGATGCCTTCAACATTTTATTACTTTTTTAAATTAAAAAATATTTTTTTTACAAGTAAAATGTCACCTACTAGCGATGCAAAGAAGGCGGCCAAATCTGAAAAGAGTATCCTGAATTATTTTAGCCATGTGTTGAAATCGAGCAAGCCATCGACATATGTGCAAATTTAAGGTACAAATGATTTTTGACTACTTAATAGTTAGGTGTATTTGTTAGTTTAAATAATCCTTTCTTCCTCAAATGGTTAGGGTGCCTCTATCCATATTGCATGATGATATAAATCATGTTTCTGTTTGTTAGTTTATTTTTTTAAATTAAAAAATAATTAAGAATAGTATTGTATGCTACTATGCATAATACCATCTTGACCCTGATATTCCTCCACTTGAATATATTCATCACCAAGAGATGAATTCTAATGAAAATTCTCTTAACAATGAAATCCAATAAGCACTTAAAGATAATCCTCAAAATAACATAGTTGAAAATGACAGCGATAAATCAAATACATTACAAACTTCTTTTGAATCTACAAGCGAAAAAAATAAAAAGTGGAAGGCATCTAATTGGGCTATTGGAAGGGCATTTAAGAATTAATGAGAAAAAAAATTTCTATGGATAGAGCCTATCATAACTAATGACAACCAAGTCGATGATAAAGTGTGTAGATGCATAGGTTTCAAAATAAGATAGATACACTAGAAAAACATGCTGGAAAATTCTATGTAAAAGTTAAAGGAAGTGATGGTGAAATTATTAAAACAATTAGGTGGAAGAATGCATCAGAATGTATGAATGTCAGATATGCAATAGAATATGACAATCACTTAAAGGAACAACAATCTCTTATTGAGAAAGGTGCAACAATCGAAGCCCATTTTAAAAATATGAAAAAGATCACCTTAGGGGTAAAAGGTTTATAGTTTTTTGTTGTACTTAGTATTCTCAAGAAGGGTAGACCCATGTCCGATTTTATTGATTATAAGCACATGTTTTAACTGGTTGGTTTGCATAAAATTATGAGTTGCCATTGGTATGATTGAAGTGGTTGGGAAATAGTAAAATGTTTATCATTAGTAGAGAAGGAGGATCTAAGGGAGAAAGTAAAACTTTCTAGATTCATTTCACTATATATTGATGAGATGATGGCTGTGGACAACACATCTTGGATTTGTATGCATGTGTATACTTTTCAAAACAATGCCAGTTAGCCTAGTTTGCTAGGATTACATAAGATGGTTGAAAATTCAAATGCATAAAATACTTATAATGTTGTTGTGACTAGTTTAAAAGATATTGCGGGAATGAATGACATAGACATAGCCTTAGAGTTAATATGCGTTGGACCTGATAGAGTTGCTATAATGCAAGGGCATAGGAGTGGTCTCTGTGTTCTACTGCAAACCACAATTGCACCATATAAGATACCTATTCATTGCATAGCTCATAGAGTGAATATTGCATATAAAATCGTGAGTACTTTTGAAAATATTACAAGAGTGGAAGACCTCATTCATGAAATACATTCGTATTTTTCTTGCAGTCCGAAAAGGTTTTCAGAGTTTCAACAATTTGCACTAGGAGTTACAGAAGGAAAACAAATGTTAAAATATGTAGATACAAGGTGGATTTCATTGTATCAACCTGCACACAAATTTTTTTATAGAATATCAATCATTAACAGGGTTTATGTACGCAAGTAGTCGAGGAGTTGATAAGGTAAAATATTTGTTGTTTCATTTGACTAACTTTGAAACCCTGCTGACGTTATGTGGTATTCTTCCAATGTTACAAGTAATGAGTAGATTGATTATAATTTGCACAATAGATATCCATCTATATCATTGATTTCATAAGGATGAGAAAACAAATACGTATTGTTATTGAAAATTTATATGTTTTCAAAGTAGATTTTAAATATACCTTGTTTCATAGATAGAATACATTGACAAATCTGAACAATCCAAAAAGCTATTTGAAGTTTGACATCAATGATCATCTTTGTATTAACAATTGTGGAAAGTTGACACCTCTATATTGTTTTGAAAGGCAATCAAGTATATGTATGGACGATGTTGAACAAGTTCCTGTAACACACAATAGATTTCATGTTGTATTACAGAAAACTAGAACAAATTTGTCCAATATAGCAAAATATTTGACAAGTGAGATAAGAGATCGATTTTAGAGAGATTAGTTGCTTGAGGTCATGGGTGTGGTTAACCCCATATTTTGGGCTTCTAATAATGACTTCGATTCTACAAATGAGTTGTTTGTTAAATATATGATGATATTTATTCAGCATTTGAGTAAAATTATGGAAATGAATGGTGTTACAATCAATAGTATATTCAAAAAAAATATTTTGAAAGAATAGTCAACACATTTTGGAAGAACAATGGTTGGGCAAACATCACTTTTGAGTAACATCAATGAGACTGGTTCCATTGCACGTTTGTGGAAAATTTTTTATCCAAGTACTATCCTACAAGATACTATAAGTAAATACTTCTATTTATATGAATTATGTCAAACAATGATTTTGGGATCAGTGGAAGATGAGAGGGTTTTTAGTTCACTATGTTTTGTGAAATCTAAGCTTCACAATAGGCTGGACAAAAATTTAGAAAATTGTTTGAGAATTTATGTATCATCCTATCAGTTAGAAAATTTTCCCTATGATAAAACAATTGCATTATGGAATTCCCTTGCATATAGAAGGAGCGTGTTAAATATGACCGATATGGAAGATAATGATGCTATCAGTGATCATATTATGAAGACACAGATATCTACTATGCTTCATAATGATGCTGAACAAACAAAAAAATGTTTGTTTAAGCTACCTGATTTGTAATTTTTTTAGTATTATAATTTTTCAAGTATTTCACAATTTGAATTCATTTGACATCAGATTTCACAATAGAGATTCTGGACAAGCTAAGCATTGTTTTTTTCAGCTACTTGATTTGTGATTTAACCAGTATTGTGATTTTTCCAGTATTTCACAATAAATTAGAATTGATTTGATATTAGATTTCACAATATTGTATCAGATTTGTTAGATTTCACAAAAATTGATTATTAAGAAGTTTTCATGTTATGCCCTTTGTTGTTTTTGAAATAATTTTAATTGCCTTTATATCATAGTATTTATATGTTTCAATTACCTGAATTGTAATTTTTACAAGTATTTACAACATTGATCAATATGAATTTGTTAGTTATCATTTTCATCTATAAATTTTTTACAAGTATTTACAACATTCATCAATATGAATTTGTTAGTTATCATTTTCATTTTCAATATGAATTTGTGTTTATTTTTCATCACAATATTGTTTCATCTATTTGAATTGTAACTATGATTTATAACACAACATTGTCTTTCAAATTATATGTTTTATGATTTATAACATAGCATTGTATTTCATAACCGATTATAAATGTATGAGTATTGTTGTTTTCGAAATAATATTAAATGCATTCATATTCATATTGAGATTATAAACATTTAAAATCATTTCAAAAACAAGAAGAATATTCATATTGACACAAGAAGAGCATTTATATTGATTTTATCTAACACAAGAAGAGCATTCATATTTACACAAGAAGAGCATTCATATTGATTTTAACTGCATTCATATTGATTTTAATTGCATTCATATTAATATTGAGATTATAAACAATTAAAATCATTTCAAAAACAAGAAGAGAATTCATATTGACACAAGAAGAGTAGTTATATTGATTTTATCTGACACAAGAAGAGCATCCATATTGACACAAGAAGAGAATCCCTATTTATCATTTTGGACAAGAAGAGCATTCATATTGATTTTAACTACATTCATATTCATATTGAGATTATAAACAATTAAAATCATTTCAAAAACAAGAAAAACATTCATATTGACACAAGAAGAGCATTTATATTGATTTAGTTTGACACAAGAAGAGCATTCATATTGATTTTAACTGCATTCATATTGATTTTAGCTGCATTCATATTCATATTGACATTATAAACAATTAAAATCATTTAAAAAATAAGAAGAGCATTCATATTGACACAAGAAGAGCATTTATATTGATTTTATCTAACACAAGAAGAGCATTCATATTGACACAAGAAGAGCATTCATATTTATCATTTTGGAAAAAAAGAACATTAATATTGATTTTAACTGCATTCATATTCATATTGAGATTATAAACAGTTAAAATCATTTCAAAAACAACAATACCCATATTAATATTCATATTGCCATAGAAGAAAAATGCATCAAAATATTATAAAGAAGAAGAACCACAAAATTAAAGAGGATACAAAATTTGTAAATTGCCTTTTTCATATATAGATTTAACATATATTATGATGTCTTTAACTGTTCTGAAAAACAACACAAACTTTCATTCAACACTGAAATTTTTCAAACTACTTTTGAAATTTTGGATATTTTGTCGATGTTTGTCCTAAACCTGAGGTTTCTCCTAGACTTGCCTATTCTATTACTTTTTCTACTTCTTCTACACCAGGAATTGGCAGTGCTCTGGATCTGACTAAAATTTCTTGTCCTTTCTTAAAAAAATTTCCAACAACCCAAATTTTTCTTTGGCGGGATCAGGAGATCCGGATCCACTTTAAGTTTTTCCCGCAAATATTTTTAGAGAATGTTTTTATCTCTTACTTTCTGTTGGGTTGTTCTCTTCATAATAATGGCCATTTCTAGAAATTTCTTTGCAGTGTCTATGTTGACTTGCATGCTCTGAACCTATAATTTCAAAATTTCAAAATTTAACTACAAAAGAAAAAAACATAAGTTAGTAGAGTTATATGACACAATTTAAGCAAATTCAACAATTTTATGACATAATTTAGTAGAGTTAGCAAAAGAAAAATATGCATCTAAATTCTCACCTCGGCCACATCTCTTGCAACTAAAGCAACTTCAACAGTTTTCTTGTTGAAAGTCCATCGGTTATAGTATGCTTGGGCTTTAACATTGATGTTCTCAATTCTATTAAACATAATATTTAAAACTTCATCATCGGATGAAGTTGTACATGTCACTAATCCTGATCTGGCCTACTGTAACAGACCACTAATCTTCTCTGGTTTGTTCTCTTATCAAGAAAAAAAGTCTCCCTTCTATTAAAATTTTTATAGCGAGTATTTATTTACTTAATAAGCACTTTAGCCTGAATTTCCTACCGTTTCATAAATTGTAAATCTTTAAGCACCCTCTCTTAGAGGGTTGCTTCAATACCATCACTCATAGATGATTGGATATAAAATTTAACTTTGTCATCATCAGATTGAGGATGATAGTGGGCTTCCATAACAGGAGCGAATACTATTTGCTCAGCTATTGGGGGTGTTGTTTCTTCTGCATTCGCATGTGGATCTTCAAGCACCTCTATCACATAAAAGCCCTCAATGTTTCCTTACAAAAAAAATCATCATCAAGTAGAATATTATCTAATCAGACATTTGCGGTTGACACCTCTGGTACTTGAATTGTGTTAAATGAAAACATGGGGAAAACACCTTGTGATCTTGGCTACATAAGTGTTTTCCCCTTCCATTGGCCATATTGATTTGGCCTCTCATTTGCTGCACCTATGGTTGCTATCGTGCTAGTGGTGGCCTCATGACTTTCTGCTCTTGGATTCTCATGATTTGATCTTGATAGCCACTTGACATTCAAATAAGAAATTACCAAAATTATTTTTAAATAACAAAAAAAACTTTAATTTCAAGTAAACATAATGATTTACCTGACGACAATTGGATCTCATGTAAAATGTTGCGGCTGGGGGTTGTGCGCAATTCTAAAAACATGAAAATTAAAAAAAAATTATTATAATTTTATGTAACACACTAAGAAATATAATGATAAAATATTAAAAGTGAAACTTATGTGTAGGACGGTTGATTTGACTAGATTCAGGGTGATGAGAAGGAGTAACTTGTCGTGTACATTTTACTGGCCTCGATAATGATGATGATTCTGATTCATTTTCTTCAGAATCACCACATAACTCATGCATGTGACCCCTTACACCAACATCCTATTTTTTAATTTTTATCACTACCTTTCTCTACAATCAAGTGCAAAAAAAATTAAAACTGAAAACATACCTAAAATATATTAAAAAAATTAATATGAAATATTGACTTACCCTCAATTCCTCTAGCTCATACCCAAATTTAGTAGTGTGGGATGCAATACTGTTGGTATTTTAGTATTTATTAAATCATGATTTTTTTTAGAAAAAGAGCTAAAATAAAGTTAACGATCACCACCATTTTGACTTCCTCTGTCCCGATGCCATGCAACTCTGTTATGATGTAATCTGAAATGTACGAGCACCAATCGAATTGCGTACCTTGAATAGTGTGAACGATATAGGTCAATGCCCATAATGGAAGTTTCGTTATTCCAAATAAAAATAGTCTTGCTTGGAAGAACTCAATAATGGCCTTCAGAGATTTATTTTCAATGCAACTTTTTGTTAAGCCTCTCTTAGACTTAGCCATGAAAGTTGCATTAAAAACAAAAATTAGATGAAAAATATAAAATGTTAAATTTTGAACAATAATATAAATAATTGATGAGAATTATACCTTCAACCACTTTTCAAAGAAGATCATATTCATCCTCCAAGTATTTTTTATCACTCTTAACCATTTAGAACCTTGGAGACACGATAGCAAAACTCTTGTGTGGAAGTTCTTTTAACCTCTGTATGTTCGAAGGTGTGATGGTGAATGATACTTGTTTATTCCAAAATATGACATTCACTGTTGCACGGTCATGGTCGTAACCATAAATAACACTTTGTAAAAGGTGCTTGTCTCTCTTGAACTGCAGTATTGTTAGCAAGTACTGCAAACCTAATGCAGATAGCCACATATTATCATAACCAGGGGTGGTTGACAAATATATCATTGTGGTACAAGTAACATTATTAAAAAATAAAATTTCAATGGCAGTTTGATAGAGGTGGTAGGATTGGACATTGTTTTTTAATAAAGAGAAATTGAATTGCAAAGAGTGTGGGGTGATGGTGGATCGGGAAGAGTTTGAGAGCAATCACAAAAATGTAACCAAAACAAAGACTTATCGATGTCTATTTATAGATAGAAATGATAGGATTTGGACACATGGAAAAATGTCATTTGGTATTCAATGAGGCTGATCGATCACCTAACACGTGGTAAACATTGGTCCAATGACGAATCTTGCATTCCACCCGATCACTTTTTTGGACTTCATTTTCACCTGATATGTTTGCAAGGCCTTGAAATTCACTCAATCCATTAGCTGGACTATGGTTACCATATGGAACGTCTACCGATCAATTGTTTCCATCTGAGTAATTGGTCAGTCTATGATTTACACATGGTCCACTATACGGACCTTATTTTTTAGCGGGCCCATTATTTGGTTCTCGAAATCCACCCGGACCATTAGCTGGTCCTCGATTTCCACCTAGGTCGTTACTCAATCCTCGATTTCCACCCAATCCATTGGCCATTCTTTAATTTTCACCTAGCCTGTATCACTGATTCTTACTTTCCACTTGATCGGTCATCGATCCATGTTTTACACCCGATCCATTTGCCTGCTTTGTTTATTATCCAATGCAAAATCGGGTTGTGTTTTCACCCGATCCATTCCCAGACTGTGTTTTCCATCAGTTCAAATTTTTCATTTTTTTCAAAAACTAAGATAATTTGCCATGTCCTTCAATAAGAGGTTGACCTGGATTCGCTAGGGATTCGCAACAGATTCACAATTTTTTTACAAAGAAATTTTGGGTTTGACCCCTTATGCATAACCTTGGCTTAAACATTGTACTCTTACATAGGATTATAACAAATTATTACAATAATAAATTAATTCCATGCTAATATTCATCAGTCTAGTCCTTTTTCACCTAAAAATAAAATCTATTGAAATTTACTTAGAATCTTTCTAAATCTGTTAAGGAGTTTATTTATACACTATTTTATGCATAACCTAGAATTGTTTTGTCAGATCTATTTTTATGACTTCAAGTTTCCTTATTTTGTGTCCTTGAATTTATAGGTATCTTCATGGAATGGTGAATCTATTAATAATTTATACAAAATTTCTATGAATCAGTGATCAAACTAAAGTTCCTACATTAGAACTTTGATTGACCTTGATTCTTATAGTTCAAGAAATTAGAATATTCAAAAATTCTTCCAAGTGTAGGATCACAAAACAATTCATTCTTAAAGTTTTAGAGAATACCATATTTTAGCTAAAATAATGATTCTCTATTGCCAAAATTTTAGAAAGCAAAATTTTTCTAAGTAAAATGACAACAATGTTGAAAGTGTAGTATTTTTTTTTATTTGATAAAAGAAGGGGTTTTGAAAGGGTCCCCAAAATTTTTACAAAAGAAGAACTAAGAGAGCCCATGGCCAATCCGAAGAGGCCCTCACAAAAAGAGTTCATAAAACAAAAGTATTAGGTTGCATATATAATCCAACCATAAAAAAAATGAAGATCCACCAAAGGATAAAATCTCTGAGATCAACAAAGGGAAGAAAAGTAGGACCACAATCGAACACTGATAGGACATAGAAAATCTATCCCAAATTAAAGCATTAATCTTTGGGAGATGATTTTCCGAAGTCTCCCAAGTCCTTGGAAGTTCTTGGTTTGTCTTGCTAAATATGTGTCATGCCCTAGATATCTTCTATGAATGTAATTACCATTGGGAGAGTCGCAATTAGAGCCTGGTGTTTCTCTTCCAACGTATTGAGGAAGACTATGAGTTTATTGGAATCATACAACATAGGCATAGGTGAATACATTTTTATAGAAACTAAAATGTGTTCTATCCAATTTTGCACCAGTAGACATGATCAAATGAACTCTATTCAATCCCTTCTGTAGCCCTCAGGAGGCTCACAGTGGTTCTAGCCACTCCGAAAAGGGTTTTGGAGGCTACCGACCCAATTTTGGGAGGTTTGGGCCCAAAATTCACCACCCTCCCATCCTGGGACAATGGTAGATTCCCATCATCCCACCCTGGGACAATGGTATATTCCCATAATTCCACCCTGGGACAATGGTATATTCCCATAATTCCACCCTGGGATGGTGGTGAGCCCTCGTCCCAAGGTGGAACGATGGTGAAGTTTGACCCAAAAAAAGTCAAAATTTTTCCAAATGGCACCCAAAAACTGCCATTTGACCACCAAAACAGAGCATGCGGGGTAGAGGAAACTAAATCCTCATGACACACATCATTATGGAGGCCAATAATGGAGATTATCTCCCTCATCCAATGCATACCTCCTTTTTGACAAATGACGCCTCCTATCATGCATGCCCTTGCATGCCTTTTTGCACTTGAGCCCCTTTGGGCTATAAAGTAGATGCAATTTTCACACAAAATTTAGACACGCATATAGAGAGGAGTTATAGGATATGCAACGAAGTGCTTCTGAGATTTCCCCTTACCTTATTGCACCTTTTTACCCTCATAATATCCCTTTTGCCAAGGACGTTACCGAGTGACATCAAGAAGGTAGTCCAAGTGTAAATTTTCCATCCGGGTGAATTCATTCACAAAATTCAATGAAAATACACCTTAGGTTGTTTAGGAACATTTGCTAGTGGTTTGGTAACAAAAAGTGGCCGAATTTGGTGGGTATCCCCTCCTAGGGTGACCTCAAATAGTTGCAATCACCATCGCCCCCCCGGGATGAGGGTAAATTATTAATAAATTTCTTTACTATTTTTAATTATTTATTTTATACATTATTCCATGATTCTATAGTTAAAATTTCAGGTCATTTGGAGTTAAAATGAATTAGTTATGTTATTTTTAATTTTTCACAGGCTTGTATGGCCCATTCGGGCACCCTAGTTTGATGCAGGTGGATCCATGATCCAATTGGAAAATATGATCATATGGGTTGTCTTGAAATGAAAATTTATGCATACTTCTCAGATTTCATGAGTTTTTAATGAGTGCAGGTTCAAGATTTTGTTGTCTTCCTTTTCATAGGTTCCAGGTGGGCGACGCTAAATCGAGGGGTCTACGGGTGCAATTTCAAATATTTTTTGGGTGATATCCTCCCAAAACCTCCTCTTTAACATATATGAAAATTTTTAGGTCATTTGGATATTATTTGATGCACTTTTAATTCATATGCCATGTTACCCCTATGGGGATTGCATTTTTTCACCATATACCCTTGCTATTTGACCTATTTTGTTTCCCTATGTGTAGGTGCAGGTATTCAGAAGGATTTGGGAAGCAATATTATACATCATAGATCCTAGATACAAGTAGTGGCGGCGTTGGCTCGCCCACCTCGATTGTGGGTATGCGGATAAACATTGTATGTGCACCTGGATTTTGTGAAAGACTTGGTATTTGGGCACCCAATATTGTAAAAATTGCATCACCCTTTTGATTCCTTAAGGGGAATTTTGTAACCTTGTATTATATCCAATAAATTAATGAGAAAAGACTTGCTTTGATTCATTTTACTTTGTTGATTTTCTTGTACTTTTGCATGCATGCTTCCTTTTTGATGCTCATTAGTGATATGGGGTAGATACACTTATTTTTCCACATAATTTGGTGCACCATTTTTTCCTACTTCAATGGTGATCATGGTGGGATCCTTGTCCCTTTTGATTTGGGTGAAAATTTGACCTCTTTCTTGCATTTTTTGCCCTTTTTGTGTTTCAGGGGCTCCCCTCCCCACCCTGGAACAATGACAATGGCTTTATCTAGCACACCCTGGGATGGTGGATTCACCATACCATCCTGGGATGATGGTGATGCTTATACTCGCCCCACCCTGGAGCGATGGTGAAACAAAGAGATTTCTGCCCAAAAATTCAGAATTTGGAGAGCTCAAAATGAACAAGGTAAGTGCCTAAACCCTCTGATTTTCAGCTATATTTTCAGAGACTATCAATTAGTTTTCTTGCTTCATTTGCTTGCATAGAAATGTTAAAATTTTCATTTTTGCTTTTCTTATAACATCACATAGCAAAAGGAAGAAGAAAAATAAAAAAGAACTTGTAATAGAAATGCATCTGTTTGGTTTGATTGCTTGTGGTTTACCCATTGGGTAAGCTAACATTTAGGGCTTGCATCTATAAGTGACATTTGTAGATTACTTTTATCCTAGATTTTGAAATTAAAGCACACCTATTGCATGCATTTAGTGAATGATCATTGAATGCTTCTTTGCTTACTTTCTTTGGATTAAAAGGAACCACACGCATTTGCACGTTTCACTATAATATTGGTAAGGTTGGATTTCATCACCAACCCCCAATTTAGACTGGTGACATTGGATTTCATCTCTTTCCACCAGCTTGCCCATATATATCTTAGATAGAATAGAGCACTCTCTCAATATGGAATAGGTCACTAATGTTCAAACTGCCTCCCACTGTTGGAAACATTGTTTCAGAGTGGAAGAGCTAGGCGAACCCCCCACTGGGATTTAAGTGGTGTACCCTAGACTCTTTTGAGAAATCATGTTTGGCACTAGTGTCCCTAGTCACCACTTTGGTTGAGTTTTCTCATTCTAATTCCACAACAAGAGAGAAAATAACAACAACAAATCTAAACACACTAAAACCAGTTTAGGACACACATTAATAAGTAAAAAGATAATCATATTATCTACTTTGTGTGTTTCTTTGTTATCTAGTACAAAACCCTAACCCAAATTCGTTGACAATCTCACCTAAGTCGTGGACCATTTTTACCAAAATTAAAAAAAAAATTAAATTATCCCATCAAATTCGCTAACTATACCACTATATATAAGTAACAAGCCAGAGATAATTTTCATTTATAACATTTGAAAAGTAAAACTCTAAAGTGAAAAGATGAACTGAAACATTCGATCTATTGCAGATTCCATCAAACTTTAGCATTGTGTAGAAACCAATTGATTCGGATGAAAACTATACTCGAACTTCAGAGTTCCGTACACGGATCGACATGACATAGTTTTCCACTCGACCCGACGATCGAACGTTATATCCGCCCAGATTAGTAGTCGGTCTACTTGTTCCACCCGGACAACTAGTTCCAATTGGACCATCTACTGGATTGCCTATTCCACTCAAACCATTGGCCGGTTTCCTTCTTCCACCCGGACCAGTTACCAAACTTCATGTTAAGCATAGTTCTACGGTCAGCCATTATTTCTGCCTGGATCGATTACCGGTCTTCTAGTTCCACTCGGACTAATTGTTGGTTCTAGCAGACCTCAATCCAGATCGACCGTTTGGTCGGACCGACCGCCCGTTGCACTTTTTTTGCATCCAAACTGACTATCGATCCTCGTTTCCTGTACGAACCTCCTAGTGGGTCTCTTTTTAGACAAACATTTTCCTACAACAGGTACTCTGTTTCTCTTTAGATATTTAAGTCTATGATCCTATGTTTTTTGGTTTTATAGAGAATAATAGTTGAAGCACTTGTAATAATAAGATTTTTTTTTTTCATCAAATTGTTGTTTTTTCTTTTGCTATTTTTTTATCATTTACTGAAAATAAGTCAATGCTCTATTCTCCATTTTTCCCCATATTTCTGTCTATGTTAAAACTCTTTGATTCTTTATTTCCATTAAGATCTATTACAATATTTTTAAATAGGTAAATACTTTGGTTATCTATGGACATAGTGATGCTCTACTTCGTGTCCATTTTGTACTAGAATTTTATATTTTTTAACATTTTGTATCTTTGATTAAATCTCGCATAAACAAAAAAAAATTCTTACACTTTTTTCAAATTTTATATTGATTGTTTTTTTGCTCTTATTAGTTACATGTACTATCTCTAGAAAACAGAGTATATGAATACTCTAAAAAAATCATAATAAATAATGATTGGAAACAGGTATTTATTTTCTACCAACCATCTATACGTTTATTCTAATTACAATATGATCTTAAGGCTTCACAGAAGTAAGACGTCTTCAAAATTTTATTACTTTTCTAAATTGAAAAATATTTTCTTTACAAGTAAAATGTCACCTACTAGCGATGCAAAGAAGGGGGCCAAATCTGAAAAGAGTATCCTGAATTATTTTAGCCATATGTTGAAATCGAGCGAGCCATCGACATAGGTGCAAATTCAAGGTACAAATGATTTTTGACTACTTAATAGTTAGGTGTATTTGTTAGTTTAAATAATGCTTTCTTTCCTCTAATGGTTAGGGTGCCTCTATCAATATTGCATGATGATATAAATCATATTTCTGTTTGTTAGTTTATTTTGTTAAATTAAAAAATAATTAAGAATAGTATTGTATGCTACTATGCATAATACCATGTGGACCCTGACATGCCTCCACTTGAAGATATTCATCACCAAGAGATGACTTCTAATAAAAATTCTCTTAACAATGAAATCCAATAAGCACTTAAAGATAATCCTCAAAATAACATAGTTGAAAATGAAAGCGATAAATCAAATACATTACAAACTTCTTTTGAATCTACAAGCAAAAAAAAATAAAAAGCGGAAGGCATCTAACTGGGCTATTGGAAGGGCATTTAAGAATGAATGGGCAGAAAAATTTCTATGGATAGAGCCTATCATAACTAATGACAACCAAGTCGATGATAAAGTGTGTAGATGCAAAATTTGTAGTTGGAAACTGGGCAAGGAGCATAGGTTTCAAAATAAGATAGATACACTAGAAAAACATGCAGGAAAATTTATGTAAAAGTTAAAGGAAGTGATGGTGAAATTATTAAAACAGTTAGGTGGAAGAATGCATCAAAATGTATGAATATCAGATATGCAATAGAATATGACAATCACTTAAAGGAACAACAATCTCTTATTGAGAAAGGTGCAACAATCGAAACCCATTTTCAAAAGATGAAAAAGATCACCTTAGGGGTAAAAGGTTTACAGTTTGCTGTTGTACTTAGTATTCTCAAGAAGGGTAGACCCATGTCCGATTTTATTGATTATAAGCACATGTTTTAACTGGTTGGTTTACATAAAATTCTGACTTGCCATTGGTTTGATTGAAGTGGCTGGAAAATAGTAAAATGTTTATCATTAGTAGAGAAGGAGGATCTAAGGGAGAAAGTAAAACTTTCTAGATTCATTTCACTATATATTGATGAGGTGACGGTTGTGGACAACACATCTTGGATTTGTATGCATGTGTATACTTTTCAAAACAATGCCAGGCAACCTAGTTTTCTAGGATTACATAAGATGGTTGAAAATTTAAATGCAAAAAATATTTATAATGTTTTTGTGACTAGTTTAAAATATATTGCCGGAATGAATGATATACATAGCCTCAAAGTTAATATGCTTTGGATCTGATGGAGCTGCTATAATGCAAGGGAATAGGAGTGGTCTCTGTGTTTGACTGCAAACCACAATTGCACCATATATTATACCCATTCATTGCATGGCTCATAGAGTGAATCTTGCATATAAAATCATGAGCATTTTTGAAAATGTTGCGAGAGTGGAAGACCTTATTCATGATATACATTCTTATTTTTCTTGCAGTCCGAAAAGGTTTTCAGAGTTTCAACAATTTGCATTAAGAGTTATAGAAGGAAAACAAATGTTAAAATATGTAGATACATGGTGGATTTCATTGTATCAACCTGCACACATATTTCTTATAGAATATCAATCATTAACAAGGTTTATGTACGCAAGTAGTCAAGGAGTTGATAAGGTAAAATATTTGTTGTTTCATATCACTCACTTTGAAACCCTTCTAACGTTATATGGTATTCTTCAAATGTTACAAGAAATGAGTAGATTGATTAAATTTGCACAAGAGAGATCCATTTATATCGTTGATTTCATAAGGATGAGAAAACAAATATGCATTGTTATTGAAAATTTATATGTTTTCAAAGTAGATTTTAAAGATACCTTGTTTCATAGTTGATACATTGACAAAAGTCAACGATCCAAAAAGCTATTTGAAGTTTGACATCAATGATCATATTTGTATTAACAATCGTGGAAAGTTGATACCTCTATATTATTTTGAAATGCAATCAAGTATATGTATAGACGGTTTTGAACAAATTCCTGTAACACACAATAGATTTCATGTTGTACTACAGAAAACTAGAAAAAATTTGTCCAATATAGCAAAATATTTGACAAGTGAGATAAGAGATCGATTTTAGAGAGATTAGTTTCTTGAGGTCATGGGTGTGGTTAATCCCATGTTTTGGGCTTCTAATACTGACTTCAATTCTACAAATGAGTTGTTTGTTAAATATATGATGATATTTATTCAACATTTCAGTAAAATTATGGAAATGAATGGTGTTACAATCAATAATATATTCAACAAAAATATTTTGAAAGAATAGTTAGCACATTTTGGAAGAACAGTGGTTGGGCAAACATTATTTTTGAGTAACATCAATGAGACTGGTTCCATTGCATGTTTATGGAAAAAAATTTATCCAAGTACTATCCTACAAGATACTATAAGTAAATACTTTTGTTTATATGAATTATGTCAAACAATGATTCTAGGATCAGTGGAAGATGAGAGGTTTTTTAGTTCACTATGTTTTGTGAAATCTAAGCTTCACAACAGGCTGGACAAAAATTTAGAAAATTGTTTGAGAATTTATGTATCATCCTATCAGTTGGAAAATTTTTCCTATGATAAAGCAATTGCATTATGGAATTCCCTTGTAGATAGAAGGAGCGTGTTAAATATGACTGATATGGAAGATAATTATGCTATCAGTGATCAGATTATGAAGACACAAATATCTACTATGCTTCATGGTGATGCTGAACAAGCAAAAAAATGTTTGTTTAAGCTACCTGATTTGTGATTTTTTCAGTATTATAATTTTTCAAGTATTTCACAATTTGAATTCATTTGACATCAGATTTCACAATAGAGATTCTGGACAAGCTAAGCATTATTTGTTTCAGCTACTTGTTTTGTGATTTAACCAGTATTGTGATTTTTCCAGTATTTCACAATAAATTAGAATTGATTTGATATCAGATTTCACAATATTGGATCAGATTTGTTAGATTTCACAAAATTTGATTATTAAGAAGTTTTCATGTTATGTCCTTTGTTGTTTTTGAAATAGTTTTAATTGCCTTTATATCATAGTATTTATTTGTTTCAATTACCTAAATTGTAATTTTTACAAGTATTTACAACATTGATCAATATGGATTTGTTAGTTATCATTTTCATCTATAAATTTTTTACAAGTATTTACAACATTGATCAATATGAATTTATTAGTTATCATTTTCATTTTCAATATGAATTTGTGTTTATTTGTCATCACAATATTGTTTCATCTATCTGAATTGTAACTATGATTTATAACACAACATTGCATTTCAAATTATATGTTTTATGATTTATAACATAGCATTGTCTTTCATAAAAGATTATAAATGTATGAGTATTGTTGTTTTTGAAATAATATTAAATGCATTCATATTGATTTTAACTGCATTCATATTCATATTGAGATTATAAACATTTAAAATCATTTCAAAAACAAGAACATTCATATTGACACAAGAAGAGCATTTATATTGATTTTCTCTAACACAAGAAGAGCATTCATATTTACACAAGAAGAGCATTCATATTTATCATTTTGACAAAAAGAACATTCATATTGATTTTAATTGCATTCATATTGATTTTAATTGCATTCATATTCATATTGAGATTATAAACAATTAAAATCAATTCAAAAACAAGAAGAGAATTCATATTGACACAAGAAGAGCATTTATATTGATTTTATCTAACACAAGAAGAGCATTCATATTGACGCAAGAAGAGAATTCATATTTATCATTTTGGACAAGAAGAGCATTCATATTGATTTTAACTACATTCATATTCATATTGAGATTATTGATTTTAACTACATTCATATTCATATTGAGATTATAGACAATTAAAATCATTTCAAAAACAAGAACATTTATATTGATTTTATCTGACGCAAGAAGAGCATTCATATTTATCATTTTGAACAAGAAGATCATTCATATTGATTTTAACTCCATTCATATTGATTTTAGCTGCATTCATATTCATATTGACATTATAAAAAATTAAAATCATTTAAAAAACAAGAAGAGCATTCATATTGACACAAGAAGAGCATTCATATTTATCATTTTGGACAAGAAGATCATTCATATTGATTTTAACTGCATTCATATTCATATTGAGATTATAAACAGTTAAAATCATTTTAAAAACAACAATACTCATATTCATATTCATATTGCCATAGACGACAAATGCATCAAAATATTATAAACAGGAAGAACCACAAAACTAAAGAGGATACAAAATTTGTAAATTGCCTTTTTCATATATAGATTTAACATATATTATGATGTCTTTAAATGTTCTAAAAAACAACACAAACTTTCATTCAACACTGAAAATTTTCAAACTACTTTTGACATTTTGAATGTTTTGTCGATGTTTGTCATGAACCTGAGGTTTCTCCTGGACTTGCTTATTCTATTAATTTTTCTACTTCTTCTACACCAGTCATTAGCAGTGCTCTGGATCTGACTAAAATTTCTTGTCCTTTCTTAAAATTTTCCAATAGCCCAACTTTTTCTTTGGTGGGATCTTGAAGCACTTTCAAACAAGGATTTTTCTCCAGTCATTCCCTTATCAGGAGATCCGGATCCACTTTAAGTTTTTCTTGCAAATATTTTTGGAGAATGTTATTATCTCTTACTTTCTGTTGGGTTGTTATCTTCATCATAATGGTCATTTCGAAAAATTTCTTTGCAGCCTCTATGTTGACTTGCATGCTCTGAACCTATAATTTCAAATTTTCAAAATTTAACTACAAAAGAAAAAAAAACATAAGTTAGTAGAGTTATATGACATAATTTAAACAAATTCAACAGTTTTATGACATAATTTAGTAGAGTTAGCAAAAGAAAAATATGCATCTAAATTCTCACCTCGACCACATCTCTTGCAACTAAAGCAACTTCAACAGTTTTCGTGTTGAAAGTCCATTGGTTATAGTATGCTTGGGCTTTAACATTTATGTTCTCAATTCTATTAAACATAATATTTAAAACTTCATTGGATGAAGTCCTACATGTCACTAATCTTGATCTGGCCTACTGTAGCAAACCACTAAGCTTCTCTGGTTCGTTCTCATATCGAGAAAAAATGTCTCCCTTCTATTAAAGTTTTTATAACAGTTATTTATTTACTTAATAAGCACTTCAGCCCGAATTTCCTACTGTTTCATAATTTTTAAATCTTTAAGCACCCTCTCTTAGAGGTTTGCTTCAATACCATCACTCATAGATGACTAGATATCAAATTTAACTTTGTCATCCTCGAATTGAGGATGATAGTGGGCTTCCATAACAGGAGCGAATACTATTTGCTCAGCTATTGGGGGTGTTGTTTCTTCTGCCTTCGCATGTGGATCTTCAAGCAGCTTTATAGCCTAAAAGCCCTCAATGTTTCCTTGCAAAAAAATTCATCAAGTAGAATATTATCTAATCAAACATTTGCGGTTGACACCTCTGGTACTTGACTTGTGTTAAATGAAAACATGGGGAAAACACCTTGTGATATTGGCTGCATAATTGTTTTCCCCTTCCATTGGCCATATTTATTTGGCCTCTCATTTGTTGCACCTATGGTTGCTGTCGTTCTGGTGGTGGCCTCATGACTTGCTGCTCTTGGCTTCTCACGATTTGATCTTGAGAGCCACTTGACATTCAAATAAGAAATTGCCAAAATTATTTTTAAAAAACAAAAAAAAAATTAATTTCAAGTAAATAGAATGATTTACCTGACGACGATTGGATCTCATGTACAATGTTGCGATCGGGGATTGTGCGCAATTCTAAAAACATGAAAATTAAAAAAAAAATTATTATAATTTTATGTAACACACTAAGAAATATAATGATAAAATATTGAAAGTGAAACTTAAGTGTAGGACGGTTGATCTGACTAGATTCAGGGCGATGAGAAGGAGGAGTAACCTACTGTGTACGTTTTACTGGCCTCAATAATGGTGATGATTCTGATTCATTTTATTCAGAATCACCACATACCTCATGCATGTGACCCCTTACACCAACATCCTATTTTTTAGTTTTTATCACTACCTTTCTCTGTAATCAAGTGTAAAAAAATTAAAACTGAAAACATAGCTAAAATATATTAAAAAAATGAATGTGAAATATGGACTTATCCTCAATTCCTCTGAACTAATACCCAAATTCAGTAGTGTGGGATGCAATACTGTTGGTATTTTAGTATTTTTAAATCATGAAAAATTTCAGAAAAAGAGCTAAAATAAAGTTAACGGTCACCACCATTTTGACTTCCTCTATCTCGATGCCATGCAACTTTGTTCTGATGTAATCTGAAATGTACGAGCACCAATCAAACTGCGTACCTTGAACAGTGTGAACGATATAGGTCAATGCCCATAATGGAAGTTCCATTTTCCAAATAAAAATAGTCTTGCTTGGAAGAACTCAATAATGGCCTTCAGAGATTTATTTTCAACACAGCTGTTTGTTAAGCCTCTCTTAGACTTAGCCACAAAAGTTGCATCAAAAAAAAAATTTGATGAAAAATAAAAAATATTAAATTTTGAACAATAATAGAAATAATTGATGATAATTATACCTTCAACCACTTTTTAGAGAAGATCATATTCATCCTTCAAGTATTTTTTATCACGCTTAACCATTAAGAACCTCGAAGACACGATAGGGAAACTCTTGTGTGGAAGTTTTATTAACCTCTGTATGTCTAAAGGTGTGATGGTGAATGATACTTGTTTATTTCAAAATATGATATTCATTGTTGCATGGTCATGGTCGTAACCATCAATAACACTCTACAAAAGGTGCTTTTCGGTCTTGAACTACGATATTGTTAGGAAGTGCTGCAAACCTGATGCAGATAGCCATGTATTATCATAACCAGGGGTGGTTGACAAATCTATCATTGTGGTACAAGTAACATTATTAAAAACTAAATTTTCAATGGCAGTTTGAGTAGATATGGTAGGATTGGCCATTTTTTTTGATAAAGTAAGAGAAATTGAATTGCAAAGAGTGTGGGGTGATGGTGGATCGAGAAGAGTTTGAGAGCAATAACAGAAATGTAACCAAAAAAATGACTTCTCGATGTCTATTTATATATAGAAATGATAGGATTTGGACACATGGTATAATGTCATTTGGTATTCAATGAGGCTGATCGATCGCCTAAAATGTGGTAGAGTAAACATTGGTCCAATGATGGATCTTGTATTCCACCCGATCGCTTTTTTAGACTTCATTTTCACTCGATCTGTTTGCAAGACATCAAAATTCACTCGATCTGTTAGCTGGACTATGGTTACCATATGGTATGTCTATGATTTACACCCCATTTGCTATCCAGATCTTATTTTTTAGCTGGCCCATTATCTGGTTCTCGAAATCCACCACGACCATTAGCTGGTCCTCGATTTCCACCCAAGTCGTTACCCGATCCTCGATTTCCACTCTAGCCATTGGCCATTCTTTGATTTTCAACTGATCTATATCATCGATTCTTACTTTCCACCCGATTAGTCACCGATCCATGTTTTACACTCAGTCCATTTGCCTACTTTGTTTATTACCCGATGTGAAATCGGGTTGTGTTTTCACCCGATCCTTTTGCATACTGTGTTTTCCCTCGGTTCACTAATTTTTTCATTTTTTAAAAAAATTAAGATAATTTGCTATGTCCTCCAATAAGAGGTTGACCTGGATTCTCAAGGGATTTGCAACAGATTCACAATTTTTTTACAAGGACATTTCGGGTCCGAACCCTTATGCATAACCCTGGCTTAAACATTGTACTCTTACATAGGATTATAACAAATTATTACAATAATAAATTAATTCCATGCTAATACTTATTAGTCTAGTCCTTTTTCACCTAAAAATAAAATCTATTAAAATTTACTTAGAATATTTCTAAATATATTAAGGAGTTTATTTATTACACTATTTTATGCATAACCTAGAATTGTTTTCTCAGATCTATTTTTATGACTTCAAGTTTCTTTATTTTTTGTCCTTGAATTTATAGGTATCTTCATGGAATGGTGACTCCATTAATAATTTATACAAAATTTTCTATGAATCAGTGATCAAACCAAAGTTCTTACATTAGAACTTTGATTGACCTTGATTCTTATAGTTCAAGAAATTAGAATATTCAAAAATTCTGCCAAGTGTAGGATCACAAAACAATTTATTCTTAAAGTTTTAGAGAATACCATATTTTAGCTAAAATAACGATTCTTTATTGACAAAAAAATATTTGCAAAAATTTTAGAAAGCATTTTTTTTCTAAATCAAATGACAACAATGTTGAAAGTGTAGTTTTTTTTTAATTTGATAAAAGAAGGGGTTTTGAAATGGTCCCCAAAAGTTTTACAAAAGAAGAACTAAGAAAGCCCATGGCCAAGCCCAAGAGGCCCTCATAAAAAGATTTCATAAAACAAAAATATTAGGTTGCATATACAATCCAACCATAAAAAAAACGAAGATCGACCAAAGGATAAGATCTTTGAGATCAACAAAGGGAAGAAAAGCAGGACCAAAACCCAACAATGACAGGACATAGAAAAACTATCCCAAATTAAAGCATTAAGCTTTGGGAGATGATTTTCCAAAGTCTCCCAAGTCCTTGGAAGTTCCTGGTTTGTCTTGCTTAATATGTGTCATGCACTAGATATCTTCTATGAATGTAATTACCACTTGGAGAGTCCCAATTAGAGCTTCGTGTTTCTCTTCCAACGTATTGAGGAAGACTATGAGTTTATTTGAATCATCCAACATATGCATAGGTGAATCCCTTTTTTTAGACACTAAAATGTGGTAAATCCGATTAAGCACCCACAAACAATGATCAAATTGACATCATATGGCCCCTTGGGCAGCCCTCAGGAGGCTCACAGTGGTTCTAGCCACTCCGAAAAGGGTTTTGGAGGCTACCGACCCAATTTTGGGAGGTTTTGGCCCAAAATTCACCACCGTCCCACCCTGGGATGGTGGTAGATTCCCATCATCCCACCCTGGGATGGTGGTGAGCCCTCGTCCCAGGGTGGGACGATGGTGAAGTTTGACCCAAAAAAGTCAAATCTGGGCCAAATGGCACCCAAAAACTGCCATTTAGCACGCCATATGGAGCATGCGGGTCAGAGGGCACTGAATCCTTATGACACACTTCATTATGGAGGCCAATAATGGATATTCTCTTCCCCATCCAGTGCATGCCTCCTTTTTGACAAGTGGCGCCTCTCTATGCATGCCCTGCCATGCATGCCTTTTTGCACATGAGCCCCTTTGGGCTATAAAGTGGATGCAATTTCCACACAAAAACACATATAGAGAGGAGTTCTAGGATATGCAATGGAGTGCTTCCAAGATTTCCCCTCACCTTATTGCACCTTTTTGCCCTCGTAATCTCCCTTTTGCCAAGGAGGTTACCGGGTGACTTCAAGAAGGTAATCCGAGCATAACTTTTCCATCCGGGTGAATTTCTTCACCAAATTCGATGAAAACACACCTTAGGTTGTTTAGGAACATCTTCTAGTGGTTTGGTAACAAAAAGTGGCCGGATTTGGTGGGTATCCCCTCCTAGGGTGCCCCCCAAATAGTTGCAGTCACCATCGCCCCCGGGATGAGGGTAAATTATTAAGAAATTTCTTTACTATTTTTAATTATTTATTTTATAAATTATTCCATTATTCTAAAGTTCAAATTTCAGGTCATTTGGAGTTAAAATGAAGGAGTTATAGCTATTTTTAAGTTTTTGCAGGCTCGTAGGGCCCATCCAGGCACCCCAGTTTGATGCAGGTGGATCCGGGATCCAATTTGAAAATATGATCATATGGGTTGTCTTGAAATGTCAATTTATGCATACTGACAAAATTTCATGAGTTTTTGATGAGTGTAGGTTCGATATTTTGTTGTCTTCCTTTTCGTAGGTTGTAGGTGGGCGACGCTAAATCGAGGGGTCTACGGATGCAATTTCTGATATTTTTTGGGTGATATCCTCCCAAAAAATCCTATTTAACATCTCTAAAAATTTTCAAGTCATTTGGATATCATTTGATACACTTTTAATTCATATGCCATTTTGCCCCTATGGGGATTGCATGTTTTCACCATACACCCTTGCTATTTGACCTCTTTTTGCTTCCTTGTGTGCAGGTGCAGGTCCTCAGAAGGCTTTGGGAAGAAATATAAGACATCATAGAACCTAGATACAAGTAGCGGTGGCATTGGCTCACCCACCTCGATTGTGGGTACGCGGAGAAACATTGGATGTGCACCCGGATTCCATGAAAGACTTGGTCTTTGGGCACCCAATATTGTAAAAATTGTATCAAATTTTGAGCCCTCAAGGGGACTGCTATGTAACCTTGGATCTGATCCAACAAATTAATGAGAAGAGACTTGCTTTGATTCATTTCCTTTTGTTTGGTATTCTTTCCTTTTCACATGCATGCTTCCTTTTTGATGCTCATGAGCGATATGGGGTAGATACGCATATTTTTTCACATAATTTGGTGCACCATTTTTCCCTAATTCAGTGGTGATCATGGTGGGACCCTTGTCCCTTTTGATTTGGGTGAAAATTTGACCTCTTTCTTGCATTTTTTGCCCTTTTTGTGTTGCAGGTGCTCCCCTCCCCACCCTGGAACGGTGGCAGAGGCTTTATCTAGCACACCCTAGGATGGTGGCTTCACCATCCCACCCTAGGATGGTGGTGAGGCTTCTAATCACCCCACCCTAGAGCGGTGGTGAAACAGAGAGATTTCTGCCCAAAAATTCAGAATTTGGAGAGCTCAAAATGGACAAAGTAAGTGCCTAAAACCTCTGATTTTTTGCTACATTTTTAGAGACTATCAAAAATCAGTTTTCTTGCTTCATTTGCTTGCATAGAAAGGTTAAAATTTACATTTTTTCTTTTCTTATAACATCACATAGCAAAAGGAAGAAGAAAAATTCAAAAGAAATTTTAAGTAGCAATGCATCTTTATGGCTTGATTGCTTGTGGCTTACCCAATGGGTAAGTTAGCATTTAGGGCTTGCAT
Organism: Wollemia nobilis; assembly: GCA_028583015.1. Classification (NCBI taxonomy): domain Eukaryota; kingdom Viridiplantae; phylum Streptophyta; class Pinopsida; order Araucariales; family Araucariaceae; genus Wollemia; species Wollemia nobilis. The sequence goes on from JAQPPZ010003016.1 coordinate 11,617,268, forward strand.
CTATAAGTGACATTTGTAGGTTCCTTTTATCCTAGATTTTTGAAATTAAAACACACCTATTGCATGCATTTAGTGAATGATCATTGAATGCTTCTTTGCTTACTTTCTTTGGGATTAAAAGGAACCACACACACTTGCACGTTCCACTATAACATTGGTAAGGTTGGATTTCATCACCAACCCCCAATTCAGACTGGTGATGTTGGATTTCACCTCCTTCCACCAGCTTGCCCATATATATCTTAGATAGAATAGGGCACTCTCTCAAGATGGAATAGGTCACTAATGTTCAAACTGCCTCCCACTGTTGGAAACATTGTTTTAGAGTGGAAGAGCTAGGCGAACCCCCCACTGGGATTTAAGCGGTGTACCCTAGACTCTTTTGAGAAATCATGTTTGGCACTAGTGTCCCTAGTCACCACTTTGGTTGAGTTCCCTCATTCTAATTCCACAACAAGAGCAAAGAACAACAACAAATCTAAACACACTGAAACCAGTTTAGGACACACATTTAATCAGTAAAAAGATAATCATATTGTCTGCTTTGTGTGTTTCTTTGTTATCTGGGACAAAACCCTAACCCTAATTTTCAAAAAAATTTCAAAAAATATACTTTTTTATTCTGCATCCAATGCTTCAAGAATCGTGCAAAATGGAGCTATAACGAAAAAGTTATTTTGGTTTTATTTTTACTCTATTTTCGACCTCGAAAATAGTGAAAAACTGCACTAAAATAGTCATAAAGTGGGCTAGACAACTCCAAAAAGTGCCAAATTTGTTTTGTTGTCTTAGTTAGCCCATAGGGCACCTCTCCTAGAAATTTTGAGTCCTAAATCTTCACGGTTCAAAATTTCCCCAAAAATCCTAAAAGTGGGCATTTCCCCACGGGCCCCGGTTAGCCAAATATTCCAAAAATACAAATTTTGGAGACCTAGCCCATTATGATCAGCTCGTCACACTGATCATTTTGATATATAACACTTATAGCCTTTTTTAGAAGTCAAAATTTTCTTTAGTGTGGGTTTCCTTCAAGGTTTGCCTAGTCAACACATTATGACAACTATGCATGGCCGAGCTCGATCATGAGCTAGTGAAGTAGAAAAATTTAGGAGAGGCCTTGAGCACCATCATTATAGGTATGAGGATCTCCTCACTCCTGCATGGAGCCCTGATAGTAGTCACCTTCACTATTCTCCTGAGGATCTCATCATTCTTGCACGACACCCTGAAAGTCATCGTGAGGTCCACTCCTCACATAGAAGACCCGACCACCAAAGTACCTCTACCAAGAGAACATCAATGGGTTACCCACATGATCAAGTGGATTATTCGGTTAGCCAACATCGATTCCAATCACAAACCAGATATAATCAGCCTTCCAAAGGGCCTAGCAGGGAGGTCTACACTCCCTCTACATCATGGTCTTCACCACCTAGAACTCCCATCCAACAAGTGTTAGCAACCCAGAGTAGGCCTGTGCGAAGTTCGCATGCACCATCAACAAAAGTGACCATGAGCGAGCTTCTACTATAGTCCTCCAAATATTGGGAACCTTTCATGAGGGTCTTGGATTCCATTGAGGTACAACATCATGACTCTGATGCTTTCACCAACTTTATGGAATACATACAAATGTACAAGAAGCTTGCTATATCCTTTCAAAATCATGAGGTCAAACCCGTGCCTACCAATTCACCAGATCCTACTTTGCATATCATCGTGAGTATCAATAGGGTCCCCTATAAGCGAGTATTGGTTGACACAAGTTCCTCGATAAACATTATTACCACAACTTCACTAAAGCATCTCAACCTTCCATCCTCATGCATTGCACCTTCCAAGTTCACATTACAAGCATTTAATGATGCTTTATCCTCCACTATGGGTACAATAATCCTACTTGTTGAAGTTGGACAAAATATTGTGCCTACATTGTTCTACATCTTGGAGGGTGAAAGACAGTACAACATACTGCTTGGAAGACCATGGATAAGAGATATGGAATGTGTTCCATCTATAGTGCATCAATGCATTAAATACATTGATGAAGGTAAGGTACATGTGATCAATGTTGACCTAGACCCCTTCAAGTATTATAAGTAGGTGGATCATCCACAAAGGCCTACAGTGTCACCCAAGCATTTGGATATTAAACCCAATGACTTTATCCAAAGTCCAGATGCAACCCCATGGTTAGTCATGAAGTTACCTTCACCACCACCGCTAGTACCATCCTCTATCTTTTCAAGCAAGGAAGGATCAGAAGAGCCAACTGTAGAAGCTCCCATAGCTGTCATCAATACACCTATAGAAGATCTTATCACTCCTACCAAAAAGGAGGAAGAACCCCCTATTGATACGGATGAATCAAATCATATCATACCATATTCACCCACCATAGTTGAGGACACAATTCAATTGACCTACCTAGAACTCGATGAGTGCATAGTACCCAATGTTGCATTCACACCTATCATCGAGTCGATCAAAAATCTAGGTAGTCCCCCTACCAAGTTTCCACCCATTGATAGCATTCCTGATGCACCCTCCGAACATGGAGGCCAAGCAGATCATCTTGGACAAGTTGATGAGGTAGCCATAACTTGTTCAAATGCAAATGCATCTTCTCATGAGTTTGTGGGAATGATCAATGTGATGACAGAGAACCAAAGTCCTCTGAATCCATCTATGCAACTTGTGACTCCACCCAAAATCCCATCCACACCATAGGAGATACCATTGATGGATTCGGTCACACCTACTCCATCTCACTCAACATCTCCACAAGATCAAGAGCCGATGTACCCCCTAGACCAAAGTGGGGGTAACCCAACTACCATAGTTGAAAACTCTGAGTTGGAACATGAGCATGAGCCAAATCAAGAACAAGAACATGTGGATATAATCGCCAGCTCCAATCATCATGAAGCATCCACATCTGCTCAGACATTAGGGACTTTTTATCCACCCTCGATCAACTATCTCCCAGCTCCCACACCTAGTTCACCTCCACCAACTATCAGTTGCCATCCAGGTTCTTCAATAGTCATCCAGTCATCACCTCCGCTAGTTACACAACATATCTTGGATAGGCTAGCCAATGTGGAGTTACACATGAATCAACAACACAATGATTTACAATAGATCTTGAGTCAACTCACAAGCATTGAGGTACAATTGAGTAATCTTAAATCTCAACCCCCTGAGTATCTAGACCAACCAACTCCTATGCAATCCAATATTAAGTCTCAAACAAATCAAGGGCTAAACCAACAACGTCACCCTAAGCGACAATTTACGTCCATTATCGAGTCCATGGACTCTTTGTTTGAGCGCCTCTTAGTAGCTAATGTGATCAACCTACCTGAGTGTCGACCTATCAATCGAAATGCACCAAAGCCCAAAACATATCGCAAAGACCTATATTGCAAGTACCATAGGCAAAATGGGCATGACATCCATAGGTGCTTCATGTTCAAACACCTAGTACAGGATATAATCGATAGGAATGATCCTCGGGTCCAAGATCACATTGATGAGGGAGCTTTATCCATGAGTGGAGAACTCATTTCACCCCATCAAAACATGGGCATTACCCAAAATCCCCTAGCACAATCGGGGGGTCAATTTCTATTGCTCCTTCTAGCCAAGACAATAACATTGCACCAATCATAGTACATACTAGGGGTATCCAAGGTGTAACACCTTCCCCACTATTTACATCACAAGCAATGAAGCAAACTAGGGATTCTAAAGGTATCACACCTTCCTCGCTTCCTTTGATCACCACAAATGTTGGGGGTATACAAGGTATTGCACCTTCCTCCTAAGAACACAAAGTAAGCAAAGTTACAAAAGGCTCCAAGGGTATCTACATACCACTTGGTCAACCCATAGCACCCCTAGGTGGTCTATAACTATCTAGGTGACCCCAAAAGGCTCCAAGGGTATCTACATACCACTTGGTCAACCCATAACATCCCTAGGTGGTCTATAACTATCTAGGTGACCCCAAAAGGCTCCTAGCAGGTTTTCACCATCTAGGTCAAGTAAAAATGCTCCTAGACTATCTACGATCATCTAGGTCAACCCTAAAAGCCCCAAAGGCATCCATAAACCCTTTGGTCACAACCAAATACCCCTAGGTAGTCATAGACACTTTTAAGTACCATGCACGTCTAGGTCACCCAAAAGGCTCCTAGCAGGTTCTCACCATCTAGGTCAAGTAAAAATGCTCCTAGACTATCTACGATCATCTAGGTCAACCCTAAAAGCCCCAAAGGCATCCATAAGCCCTTTGGTCATAGCCAAATACCCCTAGGTAGTCATAGACACTTTTTAAGTGTCATCGCACGTCTAGGTCACCCAAAAGGCTCCTAGCGGGTTCTCACCATCTAGGTCAAGTAAAAATGCTCCTAGACTATCTACGATCATCTAGGTCAACCCTAAAAGCCCCAAAGGCATCCATAAGCCCTTTGGTCATAACCAAATACCCCTAGGTAATCGTAGACACTTTTTAAGTGTCATCACACGTCTAGGTCACCCAAAAGGCTCCTAGCGGGTTCTCACCATCTAGGTCAAGTAAAAATTCTCCTAGACTATCTACGATCATCTAGGTCAACCCTAAAAGCCCCAAAGGCATCCATAAGCCCTTTGGTCATAGCCAAATACCCCTAGGCAGTCATAGACACTTTTTAAGTGCCATCGCACGTCTAGGTCACCCAAAAGGCTCCTAGCAGGTTCTCACCATCTAGGTCAAGTAAAAATGCTCTTGGACTATCTACGATCATCTAGGTCAACCCTAAAAGCCCCAAAGGCATCCATAAGCCCTTTGGTCACAACCAAATACCCCTAGGCAATCGTAGACACTTTTTAAGTGTCATTGAAGTCTAGGTCACCCAAAAGGCTCCTAGCAGGTTCTCACCATCTAGGTCAAGTAAAAATGCTCCTAGACTATCTACGATCATCTAGGTCAACCCTAAAATCCCCAAAGGCATCCATAAGCCCTTTGGTCACAACCAAATACCCCTAGGTAGTCATAGACACTTTCTAAGTGTCGTTGAATGCCTAGGTCACCCAAAAGGCTCCTAGCGGGTTTTCACCATCTAGGTCAAGTAAAAATGCTCCTAGGCTACCTACGATCATCTAGGTCAAACCTAAATGCCCCAATGGCCCCCAAATAAGCCCGTTGGTCACATGTATATACATATCAATCAAAAATTCAAAAACATCATCAAAACATCAAAATACAAAAACATTGCATCGCATTGCACTTTCATACATATATATCAATCAAAATTTCAAAAAGAGAAAAAAAACATCATCAAAATTTCAAAAAAAATATTGCATTCCCATCAAGTTGCATACCATTGCATTATCATTTGCATTTGGCATAATCATCATTGGCACTTTACATTTTTAAAGTGGCTCATACATGTCTAGCATTAAAATAGTACACTAAGTATAATGCACAATCAATGGTGTCAAGGTTATCACTCAGCTCATTCCATAGTTACTTATCATTTCCATCTACATTTCATACATTTCCATGGTCATGTCCATTCCCTCCACTTAGTCATTTGTTTTTAGAATGTCATTAAGGTTTTCGGTCACTTAGCCATATCTAGTTTCTTCTCAGATTTTGTAGAAGGCTAGTGAGATTTTTAGGAGGTAGAGTCTTGCTGAGATCGTGCCTCGTATACATCAAATCCCAACACATTTCACACTAATAAATCCAAGTTTATGAAAGGAAATATGAAACCCACAAAGTGGTCTAGGGTACCTTGAGCGAAAAGTTTATCCTGCTCATCCCCCTGTGCGAATGGTTCAAGAATGCTGAGAATTGGCAAAAGGACAAGCTCTTCCCCACCCAATTCCCCAAAATAAATAGTGGTTTTCACCACTATCAAAATTTCCAAACACCCTTGATCCCTAAAGTCATAAGGATTCATACTACACGTCCCTACGAAGGATGGGTAGTCATCCCCAAGGCCTAAAATATCAACACCATTCCAAAGAAAAATCCCAAAAGCTTCCCATCAACATTTCCAAACACCTTTGATCCCTAAAGTCATAAGGATTCATACTACACGCCCTGAGAAGGATGGGTAGTCATCCCCAAGGCCTAAAGGATCAATGCCATCCACAAGCCAAAAATCCCACAAGTTCAACTTTGAAATCAAAATCCTCAAAAAGCAACAATAAAAAATAACAATGGTTATCACCACTACTCAAACCCCTTGCTCAAGAGAAAAAAGAAAAAACTCAAAATAAACAGTGATTATAGTCACTAAAAAGAGAAAAATAAATAGTGATTTTCATCACTATATATGAGAGCAAGTAATCCCAATCAATTGAATAACCAAAAGACACCTGAGCTTGAATCCCTGGAATTCTCAGCATTTGAAAAACCATTTAGGTGATCCTCATTACAGGTTTGGTGGATAGCCTACTTGTCAATGGCGGTATCCTAAATGCATGATGATATGTCTATCACATTAGCTTTGCGTGTGTATAGACCAATGTTTGCATGTGGATGAGCTAGCTTTTGGTCACCTATACTACCTAGTGGTCTAATCCAACTGAGTACAGAACTTTGGATTGTGGCATTCATAGAGTGATCCTCATTACAGGTTTGGTGGATAGCCTACTTGTCAATGGCGGTATCTTTATGCATCTCGCAGGAATGAACTCACTTGCACACACAGGGATATTGAGTATCTTGGTCATCCTAACAGATTCATACCTTGTTAAAAAGTCTTGCACAATTAGTATACAACTTTTGATCAATTTACTAGAGTGTTTGAGTTTCGTGGAAACCTCATGAACATCTTCTAAACATCATATCACTTCACCACATTCATTTTAATTACATTATTCACAAATCCATTATATAGTCTCAAGACAACATTACACATGAATTGATGCATTCTATATCATCTATGGTACTAGCATAATATGACATATAGTCATCCATCTCATCATACATCCATACATGTACAAAATCAAATCAAATCACATTAAAACATATGCATACATGATAGACATCCATCGTCATATCATAGATCAAATAAAAATATTGCATATCATCAAATGACATCATAGCACAACACATGCATCCATTAATGCATCATAACACCTAATGCACCTAATGGTCCACAATCACACAATTGCACATCACACAAATATTTTCAAGCATCAACTGGGGCATTATTGGTACCATACCTCCCCTAATCATCGATCAAACAGTTAAGCAATCAATTTCAAAAAGCCCCAAAGGTATCCATCAACCCTTTGGTCACCCCAAAAAGCCCCAAAGGTATCCATAAACCCTTTGGTCAATCCCAAAAAGCCCCAAAGGTATCCATAAACCCTTTGGTCACCCCCAAAAAGCCCCAAAGGTATCCATAAACCCTTTGGTCAATCCCAAAAAGCCCCAAAGGTATCCATAAACCCTTTGGTCACCCCCAAAAGCCCCAAAGGTATCCATAAACCCTTTGGTCAACCCAAAAAGCCCCAAAGGTATCCATAAACCCTTTGGTCAACCCAAAAAGCCCCAAAGGTATCCCTAAACCCTTTGGTCAATCCCAAAAAGCCCCAAAGGTATCCATAAACCCTTTGGTTACTCAAAATGCCCCAATGGCATCCAATAAGCCCATGGGTCAAATGCATATACATATATATTAATCAAAAATAACAAAAACAACACAAAAGCCAAAGAAAAGGGTTCAACACCCATTAAAACAAGTCAAATATGATGGAATTCATTCAAGGTCAAGATGGAATGCAAAATTCTCATGGATTCATGGACAAGTTACTACTTCACTCCCCAAGAAGGCCATTATGGCTAGACCGCCCCACGGGAAGGAGGTTTTCAACTCTTTGCTTCCATGAAATCTCCATAGCATCATCCAAATCCTTTCAAAACTGTGCCATTTTTCAATGAGAACAACTGAAGGCAACCTTAACAAACGTCATCTGGGTCAAGCGACTCATCGCTTTTCTCATTGGTCATTCCCTCATCGACTCATCGCTTGAGGGGGTAGTCATGCTTAACAAATTCATAATAAAAAATCAACAATTAAACACTCAATCATGCAAGTTGCGTTCATCCAATGAATCTTTGACAAAGACAATCATGCCCCTGCTTGGGGCAGAAAACAAGCAAATATCTCAATTAAGCACATAACAGTGCAGATGAACTTGCCTGTTGGTAACCTCAAAAGTTACCAAAATACTTGGTTTTCTCTAAACGCCTAGGGTTATAAGTCCCTTGAGCATACCTGGAAGCTGAAGAGAAACCAAGACCAATGTCTTTACTGAGTCAGAAGCAAGGATTCAAGAACACACGCCCTTTCCATGATTGGGGCATCTAAAGTTGGTTAGGTTATCGAGTAACCTTAATCATTCAACATTTTGGTCATCTATTTTTGCTCAGCGTTGTGCTGCACACAATGCATCTCAAAAAGGGGCATCTGTAGACACTAAAATGTGGTAAACCCGATTAAGCATCCACAAACAATGATCAAATTGACATCATATGGCCCCTTGGGCAGCCCTCAAGAGGCTCACAATGGTTCTAGCCACTCCGAAAAGGGTTTTGGAGGCTACTAGCCCAATTTTGGGAGGTTTTGGCCCAAAATTCACCACCGTCCCACCCTGGGATGGTGGTAGATTCCCATCATCCCACCCTGGGATGGTGGTGAGCCATCATCCCAGGGTGGGACGGTGGGGAAGTTTGACCCAAAAAAAGTCAAAATTGGGCCAAATGGCACCCAGAAACTGCCATTTAACCTGCCAAACAGAGCATGCGGGGTAGAGGACACTGAATCCTCATGACACACATCATAATGGAGGCCCAAAATGGAGATTCTCTTCCCCATCCAATGCATGCCTCCCTTTTGACAAGTGGCGCCTCCTGCCATGCATGCCCTTGCATGCCTTTTTGCACATGAGCCCCTTTGGGCTATAAAATGGATTCAATATCCACACAAAAACATATAGAGAGGAGTTCTAGGATATGCAATGGAGTGCTTCGAATATTTCCCCTCACCTTATTGCACCTTTTTGCCCTCGAAATCTCCCTTTTGCCAAGGAGGTTACCGGGTGACTTCAAGAAGGTAATCCGAGCATAACTTTTCCATCCGGGTGAATTTCTTCACCAAATTTGATGAAAACACACCTTAGGTTGTTTAGGAACATCTTCTAGTGGTTTGGTAACAAAAAGTGGCCGGATTTGGTGGGTATCCCCTCCTAGGGTGCCCCCCAAATAGTTGTAGTCACCATCGCCCCCCAGGATGAGGGTAAATTATTAAGCAATTTCTTTACTATTTTTAATTATTTATTTTCTACATTATGCCATGATGCTACAGTTCAAATTTCAGGTCATTTGGAGTTAAAATGAAAGAGTTATGCTATTTTTAAGTTTTTGCAGGCTCGTAGGGCCCATTTGGGCACCCCAGTTTGATGCAGGTGGATCCGGGATCCAATTTGAAAATATGATCATATGGGTTGTCTTGAAATGTCAATTTATGCATACTGACCAAATTTCATGAGTTTTGGATAAGTGCAGGTTTGATATTTTGTTGTCTTCCTTTTCGTAGGTTGTAGGTGGGCGACGCTAAATCGAGGGGTCTACGGATGCAATTTCTGATATATTTTGGGTGATATCCTCCCAAAACCTCCTCTTTAACATCTCTAAAAATTTTCAAGTCATTTGGATATCATTTGATGTACTTTTAATTCATATGCCATTTTGCCCCTATGGGGATTGCATGTTTTCACCATACACCCTTGCTATTTGACCTCTTTTTGCTTCCTTGTGTGTAGGTGCAGGTCCTCAGAAGGCTTTGGGAAGAAATATCAGACATCATAGAACCTAGATACAAGCAGCGGTGGCATTGGCTCGCCCACCTCGATTGTGGGTACGCGGAGAAACATTGGATGTGCACCCGGATTCCGTGAAAGACTTGGTCTTTGGGCACCCAATATTGTAACAATTGTATCACATTTTGAGCCCTCAAGGGGACTTCTGTGTAACCTTGGATCTGATCCAACAAATTAATGAGAAGAGACTTGCTTTGATTCATTTCCTTTTGTTTGGTATTCTTTCCTTTTCACATGCATGCTTCCTTTTTGATGCTCATGAGCGAGATGGGGTAGATACGCATATTTTTTTACATAATTTGGTGCACCATTTTTCCCTACTTCAATTTTATCTTCAGTTGAATCCTCCAAATCCTTCTTCTTCACTGGATATTGGTCCTTCAAATTTGACATCTCCACGCTGATAGGAGAGGTTCCAATTTTAATAGATTTAATGAACAAATGCTTGGAGCGCTTAGCACTTCCTCCTTTGATTTCTCTAGGTGAAACTAAGACACAATAAAATTTATTTACTCTATCCAAAGGTTTAGTAGAGATAATAAGACTCTTAAGATCCATAAAATCGGACTGAGTCATTGGATGAAGAGTCAAAGGAGACTAGGAGAGGATCAAAGATAGGACTTTTTGATTCTCAATTTGGAATGGGGCCTCATCCATTGCCACACATTTTTTCTAAGCCACATGTTCAAAAATAAATATAGCTAGGCCTTGGTGGATAGGGTCCAACCCTTTTTCAGCCCTAACATCTATCATGGATTTTTCTAGAGAATGGAACAAGAATGATGAAATGTTCATTAGTTGTTTTCACCTCAGCTGGTTTAGGAATATTACATGAAAACTACACAACACATCCTTGTTGGAGTCCATAATGAAATGATCCATGATCATTATAATAACTCAGTTCCATGGAGCCTTGAGGTCCTTGGCGTTATAGTCATTCTACAACTTCGACAAGTACTCATCCTCATTGAGAAAGAAGTTGATTTCCCTAATCAAGGAGTATTTCTTCCTATTATGGTTGACACCATCCACTGGGAGTACCACCACCTCCCCAACCAGAGTCACCATAACTTGGAACTCCAATCCACCAACTTGAATCAACCTTTCCTCCAAGAGTGCACCATTTTTCTAGAGAGCCCTCTATGATGACCATGGAAAGATTAAATGCAATCAAGAAAACCTCCTTTCGATAAGATCTTTCTGATGTTGTCATACACCTCTAAAGAGTTTGATTCTAGCAAAATATTCTAAACCTTTTGCATGTTTTTGTGGCTCATATTCTAAATATAAAAAAAGGACTTAGCTTTAATTCCTTCTATCCTACAATTAGAAGTGTTGTGAGCAATATTCCTCAATGGTTTTAAAGAACAATTGGAGCCGTTTAGAACCTGATAGGATTTTTCAAAAATATTTTGAAAAACATGCGAGGCTTCATGGTTCTACAGACTAAGAGGATGACTAGAGGGAAGGATCACGTTTAAAGACACATCTTGTTGATGAAGGAACCCACTTTATAAGAGTGAGATCTCAAACTTTCCATATTCACACTTTTTCTAATAATGATTAAATGATCTTGCCAATCAAAGGTACCATAGGCTAAGAAAGTGGTTCTTTTACCAAGCATAGAAAGCTAAGATATCATCTTGCCACTTTGTACTAAGCAATATTGAAACCCAATGGAGAAATAACCTTATCTATGAATAATCATGATTACTAGGATCAACTTGAGTTATCCAAAAATAAGTGGATCTCACCCGATTGTCTTGAACCATGCACAAGAGGCAAATGATGATGTGGCCTACCACCTCATTGTATAATATTCCAATAGATAACAAACTTTTCCACCTTATCCAAGCAAACCAATAAGGGTTTCCCATAATCTCACACTGACCTAATTTAGTTAACTAGAAACATAAGAGAATATATATGTTATAGTTGTTGGCGCTAAACCCATAAATTTTGAATTTGAATTTGAAAAGGGGTAATGTTGTGACCATTTCATAATGCCCCAAATTTGGGGAACCATTTGAAAAATTTTGAAATTTTTGATTTGAAGTTTTCTTTTGGTTTGCATAAATAGACGATATATGAGGCTTAAATTTAATGTTTAAGTTGTTTTAATTGTTTATGTTTTGTTGATTTTAATATTGTAATGTTTAGTTTGTTTTAATGTTTATGTTTAAAATGTTGATTATTTTAAATTATTTTGGTTAAAAGATCTAAAAGATGTAATTTTTAAAACATTTAAAAATTAATTTAATATATGTGTTGGAAAACATTTCAATTTAATTGAAAATATTAATAAAAAATGTTTTTGTTTTGTAGGTGTTCAAGGCAAGCGGTTTTTGATGCGACATGGTTTTCAAGGTGATAAAATGGTCCAATGTGGTTTTCAATGCGGTTAAAGAGGTACGAATCAAAGAGCCACTCGATGGATTTGGTTGAATCAAATACATATAGGAGAGTTGGTGATTATAAAGTATTCGTTATGCTCGTTTCGATGCATATGGGATAAAAAGGACGATAAGATATTAAATTTTAATTTCATCAATCTCATGTTCTTTGAAAAGAAAGTGAAGAAGTAAATTTAATGGATTCTAAAATTTTTCTAGTTGGTATTTGCAGAGATGCAGTGAAGTCAAAACCAGAGGAGTCATTTCTTATTACCAGTGGCTTTCATATCATACGACATGAGTCTGAACAAGAATCATACGATTCTTCGAACATTGCAACCATGGACATTGATATTTCACACTGTAATGATGATCCTAACACATGATACCTTCAACAAAATTGCACTTAATACTGACGTGAAGTTCTACAGATGTAGTATGAGGACTTCTTGCAGTGGATTGAGGTTGAATAATCAATTCTATAAGTTTTAAACAGTTGCCATTGTTTTACATTAACAAAATGATTACTGGAGATACGTGTGAATAGTTACATAGATAGTCACAACAAGGTGATAAAAGTATTATATTTCGATAGATCCTTCTTCACTTAGTTTGGTGCAGCTATAAAAATTATTATCGGGAAATGTTTCATTTAGTGTATCTACAGTGTACACAATGGAGGTCTTCGTTATGTCTTCAGTGTTTTGGAGTGTAAGTGCAAATAGATAGGATTCAAATAATACGAAATCATGGTATTCGTTAATGATATAACATAGGTACAATGACAATCCTATGACATGGGTGCACTGCGAATGATAATGGGTAGCGACACCCAGTGTGGTCTTCTCCCGTGAAACACCTTGAAAGTTTCACGTATAATACCAGTAGTGATTTTTTAGTGACATAGGATTTACAGCCTATATAAAGATTTTATATTATATCACTAAAATAATTTGTAGGGATTTCGTTTATGGGAAGTCAGTATGATCAAAATACACCAGATTTTTCAACTCATGTCTCGGTGATTTAGTACAAATTTTCAGCTCATGTCTCAATTTTTTTGAAGATATTTTAATTAAGCACGCTGGGATGTGGGACTTTGATTGGTGGCCTGGTTGGAAGCTATGAATATGATACTTTTTCTAGGATAGATGTGTGATATTGGCGATGATAGAATTAATTACGGATTGCCAAATTTCTATGATCTATAGATTTAAAATTCTTATCTAATAGCAAGATGAAATGCATGGCTAAGTAAAGGAAGGTGGTGTGGGGTCATTTGTCCTCTGGAAATCAACGATTTTTTTACTGCCAAAATTTTATAAAACCTCAATATGATCAAATTTTATATGATTCGAATATTAAAGCGCTACGGATAGGGTTTAGAAGATATGAAAAGGGCAAAGAAAGTATAGCTTAAAATAAATGAAAGGATGTCCCTATTTCATTATGAAAATATGAATGATTGAATAAATCATTCAATTGATTAAGAATATAAAATTCCTCTCGTTTTATATATATATATATATATATATATATATATATATATATATATATATATATATATATATATATAAGATAAACTAAATTACCATATCCATTTAGTTTTCTTTGTAATAAGGGTCTATAAGGAGAATGAATTTGTTCTGAAGATTATTGAGAAACCCGTTTGAGAACGGAATAATAGAACCAACGAATTTAAAACTAAAGGATTCACATTATAAAAGAGGGATCGATATCCAAGAAAATTATCAGATGATTTTGGAAGGACGAATTGAAGAAAGAAGTGAAAGATAGCCAAAGGATTTCCTCCCAAGTTATACATAGGACTTCACTGTTGAACATAGAGAGTTTTTGGAAGGACATATTGTAAGAATTTAATAAATGTATTTATTTTCATTATATTGAGACATGAATGCTGATGATGTTTCATAGATTTAATGATTTAATATATTTCACTTATTTTTCCTTAGAAGGTAGCACTTAGTCTAGATTGGATTGAATTATTGCTAGTTGATCTAGGTTAGTTTTAATTCCAGAAAGTTTTTGTTTTTATTTTGTAACCTACAGTTCAGTTTCATTTTCATTTTATTTACTCTAAACTTTTATTTTTGTTTTAAATTTTAAATTCATAGGAATGCTATAATCTAAGGTTTAAAACTTTATCATTAGGGAAATAATGTTTATTTCACATTTTAATTTTACGGTATTTTATAATAAAAAATAAACATTAGAATTTTTATTAAATTGTTCAAATAATAATTATTAAAGTTTTAACATAAACTATCTAGACATAGTTAATTAAAATTATTTTCTAAGGTTTAAATATTTTTTTGCACTTTATAAAGTTACTGTTGACAATTTTGTCACATTGCACAATGGGGTAGAAAAAATTGAATTTTTTGTAAAGTATTTCTTTTAATTTCATGAATTTGTTCCCTTGTTTTTTTAGAAACAACATTTTCAAGCATTGCAGCAATTTTGGCTTTCCCTGCCACCCCCTTGTACATAAAATGAAGAAGAAAGAGCTTCGCTGCCAAACAAGCTAAGGAAGATAGCTTCATCGAAAGAAATCGCTAAAGATGAAAACTACTTCGGGCCCGAAGTCCCTCAAACAACTACTTCGGGCGAAAACCTTGCGAAGCAGCGTTGCCGAAGAAGAAATTCTAGAAGGAAAAAGAGCTTCACACCCGAAGCATTTCAAGCAACTACTTCGGGAAAAGTTTTGCGAAGCGGAATTCAAGCGACATTTCAAAAGAATAGCTTCACCGAAGGAAAATCGCGGTCCGAATTGGCTAAGGCAAGAAAACTACTTCGGGCCCGAAGTACCTCAAGCAGTTACTTCGGGCGAAAGTTTTGCGAAGCGGTGTTGCCGAAACAAAATGCAAAGGAAGAAGAATGAAAACTACTTCGGGCAAGGAACTTGCAAAGCGGGATTTGAAGGAGCGCAATGTTGAAAATACTTCACCAAAAAGCCATCGAAGCACCCACTTCGGGCCTCCCCATCAGTGAACCATTTCTACTTCGCCGAAAGTCGTTGCGAAGCATCTGCTTTGGCCATATTTCATGTGAAGTACTTTCACCCGAAGTGGAGAAGTCAAAGCATATTTTGAAGGCAAGAATGCGCTTCGGCTGAAATACCCCTGAACCACAGTTTTGAAGAAGATTCATGGTGAAGAATTTTTAAGCTCATGAGCGAAGTATCTACTTCAGGCGAAGGGTCTCGTCAAAGCAGTTTTGACACATCTCTCCAAGAAGCGAGAAATGAAGAGCCCATCTTGAGAAGAAAATCTACTTCGGCCCTCGTCACCCCCGAAGCTATTTTGCGAAGCTCCATTTTGCGAAGTACAAATCAAGGAGGAGTTATTGCTTCGGCTCAAGTCCATTACGAAGCGAAGTTGCAAAAAAACATCTAGCGAAGCACTTCAAGGGCACATGCTCCAAGCCGAGTATTTTCTCGAGGTGATCAAGTGCCTCATAAATGCATTTTTTCATGCTCGGTAAGCCCGCTGTTCATTTTTAGCAATTGGAAATGAAGTATCAGTCCATGATGAAGAGCTCGACGAGCATGGCGGCCACTCGAGCACTGCACCCAAAGACCAAGGACATCCATGGGCTGACCCAGCTGCAACTGCTAGTTTTGGTAACGGAATTGAGAGCTCAGTCACGAGAGCCGCAAGAGCCGACTTCTCAGCTTTCGAGGATGTACTCCTCCATTTTGTGTAATTATGGCTCAGAGGGTCGGGTCCTCTATAAAAACCCAGACATTGTAATGTAAAAAGGGGGAACTTTCTGCTAGAAAGTTGTTGTAACTTGAATTCCTACGATTAATACTAAAGAGCTTTGGACTCTATTTCTCTCTTGTATGCTACCTTCTATGTTTATTTCTTTCATCTTTCTTCATTTGTATGCTGTAATTCTGAATCCTGGATTTAGGTATGCGATTGGGGACTGAACCCTAAAATTTTCCCAAAGGATACATAGGGGAGGAAAACGTTATATTGGTTTTCTTTTATGCTGCCTGTGGATAGTGTTTCTATTATATTCACTTTCTTAATCGTCGTTACTCTGAACTCTAAATTTTGATGAAAGGGAGAAGGAGAATCCTGGAACTCGTCCTAGAGGATACATAGGAGGGTTAATATTGTGTTTCTTTCATTTATTCTTGGTGTTCCTTGCTGTTGTTTCAAGTTATTAGTTAGTGATCGTGCTTCCTGTTCTTTCCCACCATTAAACTACTGAGATTTCTTCCCTTACTCCTTTTATTTCTTTCTTGCACCCTTACTCTTTTATCTCTTTCCTGCACCCTTATCTTAAACATCAAAGTAGTGTAGTATAGGAGCCGGCCTTTCTCCGGAGATTGGCATGAGGAGCATCTCTTCCCTTCGGCATTTCAATGTTGGTCCAGGTCTAGGGTGCATACACTTACCCAAATCCTTTCCTGGGCAGATTTGATGACCAACAATTTTGGCATGCCCGATGGGACCCGATCAGTCTCACCTTGTGAGTAGTAGTGAGAACCGATGCTCTCATTACCGAAAGACTCTTAGCATCTGGTGACTCTGTTTACCCGAGAATATTTAAGTCGTAAAGACCGGTACCGAAGTCTGTGCCTTCATGCAAACAAGATGGAGAGTTAGGAATAGAGGAGAGGAAACTGAGTTCTTTGAGCTAGATATTGATGCCTTTGGGGAACGATCTAGGTTAGTCACCCCCGAGTCTCTGTTACATGGAACATCCTCGCAAGAGGCCGCTATTGATGAACAAGGCCTAACTTTTGATAGCACAACGGCTAGCTTTCCTCCTAATCCTCCCAACTCACCGAAGCATCCTAGTGCCTCCATTCCTATTGGTCGTCCTGTTAGCAATCAAGGAGGAGCTTCGAGAATTCCTGTCTCTCAAAATCCAGTCATAAATATGGCACAACAACAACAACAACAACAACAAAAATGCAACAGCAGCAACAACCACCGCCCAGATTATTTCCAGACATGGAATTCTTTGAGACCGCTAAATCTAGCGAGACAAGGGCAAGTGCCGCCTGCTGCTATAAAGAAGATCCCAACGTTCGATGGAACTGGGAAGACTGCTCTGGAGCACATCCAGGATATAGTTTCTCTAGCGGTGATCCATGACATCATAGAAGAGCGAGTTATGGTAAAGCTTCTGGTTCTATCTCTTAGAGGAAAACTCCTCTACTGGTATAGATCTTTACCACCCGATACCATTACGGGATGGGACCAGTTAGCCGGACAGTTGATGCGAAGCTTCAATGAGTCCGTCGATCCGACCTCTCTCCTGCACCAGTTCACAATGATCCAGAGACATCCACAAGAAGAGATTGCAGACTTCAATGTTAGGTTCGCTCGAACCTGGCAAAGAATACCAGTTGGACTTCGGCCAACCGATGAAGCTGCAACATACTATTTCCTTCGAGATTTCAATCCTGATATCAATGTGATGGTAAGGTATTCGAATATCAATACCTTCCCAAAGTTATATGAGTTAGCCCAAAAGGTAGAAATGGATCTAATAGCTATGGGTAAGCTTCCCCAAAGGATGTCGATGCCCATACTTCCTGATTTCTATCAATCCTAGTATGCAAGCGCAGCCGCTTCGTAGATCTCTGCAACCCCTGCACTCTCGATCTCATCTTGGAACCCGAATCCCATTGTATCTCAAATCACTGCTCCACAAATTCATTTTCCCACTTTTTTGACTCCGTAGCCCATGGTCACTTCGGCATTCCCTATACTGCCAGCACCACTTCAACACCCCGCCCTACCTCCAATACCAACAATGGCTCCATTGCCATCGATTCCCAAAGCCGATGACATGCAAGCCAAAATATTGCAAGAAGTTCAGTCCTTGAACTCCACAGTGCAGACCCTGTCTAATGACATGACCATTATGAAGAAGAAGCAAGCGCAACAAGAGTTTCTACCGAGAAGATCTTATCCTACACCTACGCTTACTAAAGATCAAGCGGCCCAACAAGGAAGAGCTTCGGCAAGAAATGCTGCAATAGATGAAGCCCCGAGCACTTTCGATTATATACATTGGTGCTCCACGTGTAATGATCCTCATGAAGAGAATACCTGCATGCTGCACCAACACTATGTACAAACACTGGCGAGTAGTAGTCATGGCGGTCAAGTCAATGTCATCAGGCAAATGAATCACAACCTGGTAATTGGTGAAGAAGAGCCAGTTGCAGTCCTTACCAGAGGAGGAAAGAAGTCGATAGAAGTGGATGCTACTCAAATGGCTCCCTTAAAGGTGCATGCTCATCATGAGAAAGGACAACAACCTCCTTCGGCCCCGAACGAAGCTCCTCAGCCCACACCAGTCAAAGAGAAGGCCCAACAGGCCCCTGCAAATCCACCTCAGGTGGAAACCAAAGAACAAGCTAGAGAGAAACTCAAGCTTCCTTCGCTGACTAAGCGGCAAAGGGTCGAAGCTACGAAATAGTATCACACCAGATATGAGCCGAGAAAGGAACCCGAGGTGCCCAATTCCCTGGCATACAACATTGTAGATGAGCTGAAGAGGATTCCAGCCAAAATCAGTCTGTACGATGCACTGCAACTACCTGGACAAGTGGACCTATTGCAAGAATCATTGAAGATAACCAAAGCAAGAAAGGCAACACCACTTGCCCTAGTGCAGACCTTATCCACATCCATTACGGGGAAGAATAGGCCACCACCATTCTACATATCTCTACAGATGGAAGGGTATGTTGTACATAACTGTATGATTGACTCTGGAGCCGCGACGACAGTCATGCCGAAGGCAGTGTGCGAAGAGATAGGGATGGAATATACGTGAAGCAGTCATGGTGTACTCCAGTTGGATGGTACCCCTATGAAGACTGTAGGAGTGATCAAGGATATTCCTATTCGGCTACACAAGATGCCTCAAATCATAGTTATACAAGAGGTGGTAGTCGTTGACCTGGAGCCCTACTTCAGTATGTGCTTGTCGAGAGAATTTATGGTGAAGTTGGGAGGATATCTATCTATGGATTACTCGCACTTGGAGATTCCATTCAAAGGGAAGAAGGTGAAAATTTACAATGAGAAGCCTTCTACCTTCCTCGTAGAGAAGATGTCCGAAGGAGAGAGCAACGATCCTGTGCATGCGATAGTGGAAGAGATAGAGCAGGTGGACCTGGTCGAGGAGTCTCTCGCATAGTTAAGTTGTGAAGATGAGTTTTCATTGGTAGACTTTAATGCCATGATAGAAACTGAGATGGGATGTTATGCCATCGCCAAGCCTGAGAAACACATCAAGTCAGAAGATAAGGTCTTCGTCGAAGGACTATGGAAATTATTCTTCGATGGCGCCCGATGCAAAAATGGTGTCGGGGTAGGGATTCTTCTAGTATCACCTTCTGGAGAGCAGAAGGAATATTGTTACCGGTTGGTGTGGAGTTGCACCAACAATGCAGCAGAATATGAAGCATTATGCCTAGGACTCAAGAAAGCAAAAAAGTTGGGCATAAAGCATCTCCAAATCTTTGGAGATTTCGAATTGGTATGCAATCAAGTCACAAACAAGTGCACTTCAAAGAAGCACTATCTCAAGTCATACCGAAATAGGGTATGGGACTTGCTCGACCAGTTCGAATCTCTCAATCTGCAATCTATTCCAAGAGAAAAGAATCGACATGCCGATGTTCTAGCATCCATCGCAGCCAAGTATTCTCCAGAAGAAGACATGGTGCATAAGCCCAAAGCTGTGAGGATGATTTACAGGCCCTCTATCCCAGACAGAGATCTGCATTGGCAGGTTTTTGATAGTGATGAGCAGATTGTGAATTTCATGATTCAAGAAGTAGCCACAGTTGAGAGCAGAAGCCCTGATGAAGAAGAATATGAAGGGCTAGTTCAATTGAAGAATAACCACGTTCCCAAAGGATTAATTACTCTTGAAAGCCTCTTTGATCAGAATGATCGAGCAGTTTCTCACAGGATCAAAGTTAATGCAAAGCAATATCAAGATTTAGAGCTTGAGCCTGGAAAAGCAATAAAAGTTGGAACAGATTGCACTTCGGAAGAGCTAGAGCAGATCCGATCTCTATGCAGAAGGTATCCCGACACAGTGGCTTGGTCTTATCAAGACTTAAGGGGATACGATCGACAACTGATCCAGCATACAATTGAGTTGCAGGAAGGGATCAAACCCTTTCGGTAGAAGCAAAGGCCCGTCAATCCGAAGATCGAAGTCTTGATGAAGGCCGAACTCCTAAAAATGCTCGAGGCGAAGATAATTTATCCCATCAAACATTCTTCTTGGGTAGCGAATCTAGTCCCAGTTAGAAAGAAGAATGGAGATATACGATTGTGCATGGACTTTCGCAACTTGAACCAAGCTTCTCTCAGAGACCACTACCCTCTCCCGTAGATCGATCAGATCTTGCATTCGATGGCTGGGGCTCAACGCTTCTCCCTACTCGATGGTTTCTCTGGATACAATCAAATATGGGTCAGGGATGAAGACCAACATAAAACCGCATTCACTACCAAGTGGGGCACATTTGCTTACCAGCGAATGCCCTTCGGCCTTTCGAATGCGGGTGCCACTTTTCAGAGGGCAATGGATCTAGCTTTTGGTGAGCTCTTGAATAAGGTTATTGTTATCTATCTAGATGACATGACCGTCTTCTCCCGAAGAAGGGAGGATCACCCCTTACACTTACAACAGATTTTTGAAAAATGTCGAGAATTTGGCATTTCAATCAATCCGAAGAAGTCCATATTCGCAGTCAGTGAAGGGAAGTTGTTGGGACATGCGATATCAGAGAAGGGTCTCATTGTAGATCCTGACAGAGCTGAGGCTCTAATGAAGCTCCCACTCCCAGTAGACAAGAAAGGACTTCAATCTTTCTTCGGCCAGATTAACTTCGTGAGGAAGTTTGTCCCAGATTTTGCCCAGGTCATCAAGCCGATGTCCGAACTTTTGAAGAAAGGTGCAGAATTCATCTGGACGAAGGAAAGAAAAGAAGCATTCGAAGAAATAAAAGCCCGAATTGCTCAAGCACCGGTCCTGACCAACCCTGACTACAATCGGGACTTCATCCTATATGCTATAGGAGAACCTGAGAGCTATGCTATGGTCCTGACACAAAAAGGGGAAGATGGCGAAGAGCGCCCCATCGCGTTTCTAAGCCAAGTGATAAATCCTCATGAAGAAAAATATAATTTCATAGAAAGGCAGGTGCATGCAGTAATGAAGTCTCTTAGGAAGTTCAAGCAATTCATCTCCCAAAGTCGGGTTACAGTCTTTGTCATCCACCCCGATGTGCGCAATTTCATCATCCAAGGAGAATTGGGCAGTAAAAGAGCCGGTTGGGTCAGCAAGATACAAGAGTTCGACATCGAGATCAAACCCACAAAACTGGTTCGTGGTCGCGCATTATGTCAAGAACTGGCGAAGAGCGTAGCGGCCGAAGCTACAGAATCTCAGTGGGATGACTCGCTAGCAGAAGAATGCTTCGCAAACCAAGAAGAGGACGAGAAAGATTGGGTTAGTGAAATAGTTGAATACTTCAATATCGGCAGATGTCCTTCACATCTAAATGCTTCACAGCGAAGGCATTTCAGGATGCGGTCCACCCGATATACTTTGCACCTCGAAGGCCTATTTTTTAGAAACATTGATGGCGTCCTTCTCAGGTGCATAAAAGATGATGATAAAAGGAGAGTCCTGGGAGAATTTCATTCAGGATTATCTGGAGGCCACTTCACAGGGAGAACAATGGCGCTGAAGATCATCAAGGCGGGTTACTATTGGCCCACACTCTTCGCTGATGCCTTCGCGGTTTGTCGCAAATGCGAGCAGTGTCAGAAGTTCACCGGTCGAAGCAGAAATGCTTCGATGCCTCTCCAACCGATACAAGTAGAAATGCCCTTTCAACAATGGGGGTTGGATTTCATAGGGGTCATATCGCCGAACTCCTCCGCTGGGCATAAGTTCATCTTGACCGTGACCGATTACTTTACCAGATGGGCCGAAGCAGTTCCCACGAAGCATGTTGATCAAGAGACTGTCATAGCCTTCCTTGAAGGATTGATCACCCGGTTCGGCATCCCCGAAGCAATCATCATGGACAATGGTCCTGGCTTTGTAGGCACCAAAATCAATGAATTCCTCTACAGATATGGGATATATCATAAAGTATCCTCCAATTACTATCCATAGGGCAACGGCTTGGTGGAATCAACCAACAAGACTCTGTTGAGGGTGCTAAGAAAGCTCATAGAGATGAACAAAAGGACTTGGCATCTCCTTCTAGATCGTGCCTTGTGGGCCGATCGAATTTCTATCAAGAAGTCAATCAAGACTTCACCTTATGCCCTGGTCTACGGCAAGGAGGCCATCTTACCTACCCATATAGAGATCCCTGCATTGCAGTTGTTAGAAGAAGGAGTCAACCCTTTGGAAAATAGACTGGTTCAGCTGCTACAGCTGGAGGAAGATCACGAGAAGGCTTACCAGAGCTTCGCTAAACATGCTCAGGTCACCCGAGATTGGTTCAAGAAAAAATCATCCGATCGCACATTCAAGGTGGGAGATCTAGTATGGAAGTGGGACTCCTGGAAGGCCAAGCCTGGAAATCATGACAAGTTGGATGCTTTCTGGGATGGACCATTTGAAATCATGAAGGTGAACTCGGCCAACTCTTTCATCCTCAAAGATGCAGATGGCCAGGTATTACCAATTTCTGTTAATGGTCTTCATCTGAAGACTTTTCATCGCTGAGGTGAAACTCTTGTAAAAAAAAAAATATATATGTACTTTTGTATATAATTTTCATTTGTGTATATACATCCTGTTTCGAGATTGCAAAAGCCAAGTATTACACTCCAAAATCTCCTTCGAGGACTTTTGATGTGAAGTAGCAGTTGCAAGGAGGTTCGCAGTGAAGCACTTTACCCTCAAAAGGGCCGAACCAAAATTCAAACAAAGGCACGAAAAGAGCTTCGCACCCGAAGCATTTTAAGAGGCGACTTCGGGCAGAAGTTTTGCGAAGTAGATTTTAAAAGAGCCCTTGCGAAGCAGTTTCCAAGAAGGCAAGCTTCGGTAGGCGGTCTTCGCGAAGCAAAGCGGCAGTGCGGTGAAGGAGAAGTACTTCGGGCCCGAAGCGTCAAAAGGCAGCCCGCACCAAAGGTTCACCGTGAAGCATTTTCAATGCTGATTTCAACTTCGCCGAACCAACAACGCGTGAGACGGGAGAATTTAAAATGTGCCTCGAAGAACGCATTGACAACAACCTTGAAAAGAGTTCGAAGCGGATGAATTTAAGGCAAAAGTGGTGGAGCACATCCCGAGGCGATTCGGTTAAGAGAAAAGCCCATGCCGAGGTACGAGGTGGCAGTAGTTTGCATTTCATGATCACCAAAGCGCGTGGCCCCATGTACTACGCTGCTGTAGAGCCAATCAAAGGGCACGACAACTTCCTCCATCCGAAGCATTAATTTAATTTTGGTAGGTGCCATAAATTGAGGTAGTTACCTTTTTAGGCTATAAAACGTGAAGCTCTAGCAAGGAGAAGGTTATTTATCCATCAGTTCATGCAAGACTAAGAGCCTTCGGTTACTCTGCAATTCTCCTGCCCTTTGCATCTAAGCCCTTCACATCAAAGCCCTCTGTATCAAGGACTCTGCCGCCATCATTTTCAACATGGGGAAGAAGAACTCCAAAGAGAAGGGGAAGGAGCCTGAAGTTGCAGGCCCTAAAAAAACAAAGAAGGGCAAGGAAGAGAAAAAGCATACTCCTAAGAAGATCAATCTCACCCCTCGCCCAAAAAAATAGCCGATAGAAGAAGGAGATGACTCTGAGGAGGAGCAGCTTGTAGAACCACCAATTGATGGGTGGGAGAAAATTAGAGACACGGAGCTCTCTAAGGGTGTGTCCGACCTCCGATGCACTATTGAGTTTATGGTGAGCAGACTCACCCCAGAGAATAAGAGGGCTGCTGCATATTACTCTCAGATTTACTGGTATTTGACCCCGTCTGCTCACCACTGTCCAGAGTTGATCTATGCTATCGCGCAGAATTACCAGCTTGCATCCAGGCAAGTGTTGGATGCTTCAGGTCATAAATTGTTTTCCATTCTGAAGGAAGATGTGCAAGCAGCCTTCGTGCCACAACAAGGTCCGCCCAAGGGCTATTCCGTTCGCAACGTCATTCTGAGCGAACAGATGGAGAGGTTCACCTCCAACAACTACATATTGAAATTCCTATGCGAGAACCTCAAAAGCGGGCTCCCTTCAAGCAAGCTACCCCAGATGCCCTTACCCTTGGTGGCCTTCAAGAACATCGATATTTTCTCCATCATTGCATGGGTGGCGGGCCTATCGACAGATGCTTCGGTGCAACCCTGGCAGGTGTCTTTGGCCGAATGTATTTCGAGAGGGGAATTCTATGCCCCTGATGCTTCAAGACCAAGCACCAACCCAGTTTTCTTTGATTGGGCAGAATGGGTGGCCCGAACCTTGCATACGCGGCTCACCAGCATGAAGAATTCGATGACGGGCCAATACTTCGCACCCTGTTCTTTCCTTGTCTGGTTGTTTTTCTACCAAGTTCATAAGCGATTCCCCCATATCGCCATTTCTCCAAGCGGCGAGGATGGAAATCCTCTGTCGATGTACCAGTGGACTCCCCTCCTATTGAGGACAGAGTCCTATTATTCTTTTAATCAACAATTT
The DNA here is from genome assembly GCA_028583015.1 of Wollemia nobilis. NCBI lineage: Eukaryota > Viridiplantae > Streptophyta > Pinopsida > Araucariales > Araucariaceae > Wollemia > Wollemia nobilis. The sequence goes on from JAQPPZ010003016.1 coordinate 11,642,266, forward strand.
TTGGGACCCGCTATGCATTTGTTGAAGGGTTCTTGCCCTCGGGTCCCCCTCAGTTTGAGAGACAAAGTGGTGCAAGAGAAAAGGGGAGATGTGTTTCAACTGACGTAGGGGCTCGTAATTCGTATGTTCGGCTTCATTGGGAAGCCCTTCCTGCTACCAGTCTACCCCTTCGAGTACCAGTTCGCATTGGAGGTCGCTCGACAGAGCGACGCAACCAACGCCGTCTACGGCCATGGTCAAAAATGGGCACATACCTGTGACTTCCCCTTCAGGATGGGAGTAATTGAAGTATTTGCCTTAAAACAGAACGTTTTCCTGGAGGAAAAGCTTGCCAATTTTGGCCTACTCCAGATTCCTCAACAATGGCTCTATGATCCCTTGGGAGTGATGAGGGATCACTTAAAATTCAAGAATTTCCACATCTGCCCCCACCCTAAAATTGTGGAACAAAGGAATAATCCCAATGGGAAGGATCTGGAGTGGCATTTGGAGAGGATGAGGACATTGCCTCCCTGGCATGAATTCTACCCCATGGAGGTCGAGTTTGACCCTGACCAGCACCCCCTCCCAACTCCAAGCTCCACATTTTGGAGAAAGGCAAAGGATGATTTAAAGGAAGAATTGAAGAATTGGAGCGAGGAAAAATTAAGGGAGTGGTGGATAATGAGAGTCCATCGCCAGAAGATGAATTCTTATGGACTCTTGACAATGGATAAAGACTTCACAATTCTTTATGAAGCCAATGTTGAAACTTGGAAGTCCATATCCTTCGCCGACTTTGTTCCTCCAGCTACCCCAGGATCGGGCGAAAGCCCAAGAGGAGCTGACGATGCTTCAGAGCAAGAAGAAGAGGAAGAAGCCGAAGCTACACCAGAGGCACTACCACAGGGACCATCAAAAATCCATGACACAAGTGCCGAAGAGTCGGAGCAACCACTGGAGAGAAAGAAAAGAAAGAGGCAGCAAATTCAAGTGCCTCCGAGCCACCCAAAGTGACCCCGCACAAAGCTCCCAAGTGCTCCTACTGGACAACCTGCATCAGGCCCGGCCGAAGCAAATATTGAAGATGCGGGGCCACCAAGTGCCGAGATGGTCCCAGACATAGACGTCATTGATGTGGAGGAACTCCTCCAACAAGAGGGAGACCCCGAAGTAGAAGTTGTGGAGGTCGGGAGTGCCGAAGCCCAAAAGGAGCAAGAGCCTATCACACAAGAAGTCACTACGGCCGCTCTGCCTGAAGGGCACGTAGGTAAGCATTCTCCACCCTTTGCCTTAGTCTCTCATGTGTCTACCGTGGTCTCGGTCGGGTCTCCCCATCAGTCTCTCCCTCCCTCACAAAGTCAGTCGCCTCCTCACGCGTTGCCTCTTGCCACCGATCCCGTTAGCCCCACTCCACTTGAGTCATCAGGCCGGGACAAGTCTGTTGCTACCACTTCGCCTTCCCATGCCACCAATCCTTTGGACCTTAGCCAGGGCGAAGGTAGTGCCCCAACGTCGGACCCTGCTCTTCATTCCCCTGCCTCACATGGCATTGTTGCACTCGTTGGGACTCCTAGTACACCTGTCGTCGAACCTTATGGTGAGGCATCCCCCATTCATTCTTTATATTTATTTACCCCTTTGGCTGGAGATCTAACCTTATTTGAATCTGAATTGTCCATGATGAAGGAATGCCCTCTAGCTGAGAAGCTACTCCTAGCTCGAAAAAATACAAAAAAAATGTTGAAGGAGGCGAGGAAGAAGAGAGGGCGCTCCGTAGCCTAGGTGGAAAAGTGCGTTGTCTTCGATTTGAAGGTCGGGAAGTTGCATAAAGTAAAAAAGATCCCCAAGGTCCAGAAGCCCCTGGATGAAATGACTCCAACGGACTATGACTACCAAGACAAATCCAAGGACCTGGAGCATTTGAATGTTGATAATGAATCTGAATCCATGCACGTCAGGATCGAAACCTTCCGAGCGCATGCCAACATCGCTAATCAGCGCAGATTTGAAGCAGAAAATGCCAACATCAAGTTGGAGGAAGAGCTGGCTAGAATCCGCTCCAAGCTGGAGGATTCAGAGAAGCAATGCAAGCTGATGAAGAAGGAAACACACACCCTGAAACAACAAATACTACAACTGCAGTGTACAACTCAGAACCAAGCACAGAGACAGGCCGAGAATGATCTGAAGGCCAAGGAAGTTGAAAGCAAGATCTTGCAGTTGCAGCAACAGTTGCATGAAAAAGAAGGCTTGGAGCTGTTTGATAGAGGCAGGATCAAAGAAATCCGCTCACACTTGCTTAAAAATTTTAGATCCCGGGCCTCCAATGCCCTATCAATTTTGACCTATATTACTGAAGCACAGCGTGCCACTGGCGAAGGAGGGCCAATCATAGATGAGGTCACTCAGAAAGCTAGAGGCCGACTCAAACTAGCCTTTGATGTCCAAAGCATGAAATATCAAGACTTGCAGGTTGCTGCAATGAGTCGGACGGCTAGAGATTGGTCCACGACCCAAGCCACAGTTCGTGCCTTCTTTTCAAAGGTGAGGAAGGCACAAAAGGCAAAGGACCTCCTGGACATGTTTGAGAATGAGCAACGGACATCGCTAGGCTACTTCCAGGATCTCTCTTCCTTAGGTTTCTCGAGCTTCACGGATGATGATGGGAACCTTCTGACCAAGGAAGAGCTTAAGCCGGCATGGCTTCAGTTTGAAGGTGACGTCTCGGAGATAGATGAATGGGCAGAGCCGATAACGGAAAGGCAGATCATAGATTTCATTCTGAGATACTGCAAGATTGTAGCCTACCTGAATGATCTGTATACCAGAGCCAAACATGCTGATATCGGGTAGATTGATCGCTTTCATGTTTTGGTTAAGGCATTGCAAGATCAAGAGCCTTTCTCAAAGGGTGCCTGGGCTCATGTCCGTCGAACCATGAAAAATATCCATGATCGCCTTGCCCCATCACCGTCGCAAGAAGCCGCGCTAGAGGAAGCAGAAGAAGAAGAAGAAGAAGAAGAAGAACAAGCCGGGGACAGCCCACAGAAGAAGAAGAAAAGGGAGAAGGGTCTGGAGGTAACTCTGGCCCAACGGATCAAGGCTAAGGGTTCTCCCACCGAGACGAGCTCGTTGCCCCGTGAGCCGCCAAGAATGTTGACAATTTTGTCACATTGCACAATGGGGTAGAAAAATTGAATTTTTGTAAAGTATTTCTTTTAATTTCATGAATTTGTTCCCTTGTTTTTTTAGAAACAACATTTTCAAGTGTTGCAGCAATTTTGGCTTTCCCTGCCACCCCCTTGTACATAAAAAGAAGAAGAAAGAGCTTCACTGCCAAACAAGCTAAGGAAGATAGCTTCATCGAAAGAAATCGCTAAGGATGAAAACTACTTCGGGCCCGAAGTCCCTCAAACAACTACTTCGGGCGAAAACCTTGCGAAGCGACATTGCCAAGAAGAATTCAAAAAAAGAGCTTCGCACCCGAAGCATTTCTAGCAGCCACTTGGGGTAAAAATTTTGCGAAGCGACATTCAAGCAGCATTTCAAAAGAACAGCTTTGCGAAGGAAAATCGCGGTCCGAATTGGCTAAGGCAAGAAAACTACTTTGGGCCCGAAGTCCTTCAAGCAGTTACTTCAGGCGAAAGTTTTGCGAAGTGGTGTTGCCGAAGCAAAATGCAAAGGAAGAAGAATGAAAACTACTTCGGGCCCGAAGCACTTCAAAAGGCTACTTCGGGCAAGAAACTTGCGAAGCGGGATTTGAAGGAGCGCAACGTTAAAAATACTTCACCAAAAAGCCGCCAAAGCACCCACTTCGGGCCTCCCAATTAGCGAACCATTTCTACTTCACCGAAAGTCATTGCGAAGCATCTGCTTCGGCCATCTTTCATGCGAAGTACTTTCACCCGAAGTAGAAGCAGTCAAAGCAATTTTGAAGGCAAGAATGCGCTTCGGCCGAAATACCCCCGAACCATAGTTTTGAAGAAGGTTCACGATGAAGCATTTTTCAAGCTCACTAGGAAAGTATCTACTTCGGGCGAAGGGCCTCGTCGAAGCAGTTTTGACACATCTCTCCAGCGAAGCAACGAGAAGTGAAGAGCCCATCTTGCGAAGGAGATCTGCTTCGGCCCTCATCACCCCCGAAGCTGTTTTGCGAAGCTCCATCATGCGAAGTGCAAATCAAGGAGGATATTGCTTCGGCTCAAGTCCATTGCGAAGCGAAGTTGCAAACGAAGATCTAGCGAAGCGCTTCAAGGGCACGTGCTCCAAGCTGGGTATTTTCCCGAGGCGATCAAGTGCCTCATAAATGCATTTTTTCGTGCCCGATAAGCCCGTTGTTCATTTTTAGCAATTGGAAATGAAGTATCAGTCCATGATGAAGAGCCCGACGAGCATGGCGGCCACTCGAGCACTGCACCCGGAGACCAAGGACATCCAGGCGGCTCATTAATGCATCTTTCCCTGGCTGACCCGGTCGTAGCTGCTAGTTTTGGTAACAGAATTGAGAGCTCAGTCACGAGAGCCGCAAGAGCCGACTTCTCAGCTTTCGAGGATGTACTCCTCCATTTTGTGTAATTATGGCTCAGAGGGTCGGGTCCTCTATAAAAACCCAGGCATTGTAATGTAAAGAGGGGGGAACTTTCTGCTAGAAAGTTGTTGTAACTTGCATTCCTGCGATTAATACTAAAGAGCTTTGGACTCTATTTCTCTCTTGTATGTTGCCTTCCATGTTTATTTCTTTTGTCTTTCTTCATTTGCATACTGTTACTCTGAATCCTGAATTTTGGTGTGCGATTGGGGACTGAACCCTGAAATTTTCCCGAAGGATACATAGGGGAGGAAAACGCCATATTGGTTTTCTTTTATGCTGCCTGTGGGTAGTGGTTTCTGTTATATTCACTTTTCCTAATCGTCGTTACTCTGAACTCTGAATTTTGACGAAAGGGAGAAGGAGAATCCTGGAACTCGTCCAGAGGATACATAGGAGGGTTAATATTGTGTTTCTTTCGTTTATTCTTGGTGTTCCTTGCTATTGCTTCAAGTTATTAATTAGTGATCGTGCTTCCTGTTCTTTCCCACTTTAAATCATTGATCTCTCTTCCCTTACTCCCTTTATTTCTTTCCTGCACCCTTACTCTTTTTATCTCTTTCCTGCACCCTTATCTCAAAACACCAAAGTAGTTTAGCATAGGAGCCGGCCTTTCTCCGGAGATTGGCACGAGGGGCATCTCTTCCCTTCGGCCTTTCAATGTTGGTCCAGGTCTAGGGCACATACACTTACCCAAATCCTTTCCTGGGCAGATTTGATGACCAACAGTTACATTTTTGTAAAATTTAATTACTAATCTCACAGTTGGAGAATGAACCTTATGGACATCACATTTCATGATTATAAATCAAATATCTAAATTTCAGGCCCCTTGTTAATGGTTATGTGCACCTTGAAGTTGTTTCAACATTATTTTCATATTTTTCAAGCACATTAAAATATAGAACCTTGGAGAAACTAATCATTTTCTTTGCAAGAGAGGGTTTTATAATCAAAATCCTAACTGTGAGTGTAGTTTTGCAACTAGGCAAAATTATCACTCAATAGAATTGGCACTAGAAGGAGGGCCTAAAAGGTAACATATTTGATTTTCAACATTTGAAATTGTTCAAATTTATCATTTAAAAAAATTGAAATTTTTTTATTTATGTTGCATTAGTGTTGATCTGCTATAAACTCGAAATTATGGTTATGATAAAATTGTTGAGAATTTTTCATACATAGCTTGGCATGTTAAAGCTAGAACTATTTATCACCTTCCAATGGCAATCATTACTCCAACAATGGTAGGAATTGCATCCTGGTTAGGTGGTTATTATAGTTCATTAAACATTCCTGGAATACCTCATGAAATTCCTAAAAATGTAGAAGACTATTTACCCATGTTTAGGCATGATGTGGTAATTGCTGAGGAACATATTCAAAGATACAAGGACATGTTAATTTATTTGTAAATTATGCATAAAGATGTTGCTTGTAGGTTGTTTTCATTTACATTGGATGAGGTCACGTTTGAATGGTACATTCACTTACCTTTAAGTTCTAGCACTTCTTGGGATCAACTAGAAGCAACATTTCTTAGCCATTTTGGAAAATTGGTTGACCCGGTTATAATGCTAAATCAGTTTGTCTCTATCTGTAAAGAATTTAATGAATCCATGAGTTCATTCAATGATAGGTTCCATGAGTTGTATATCAAACTGTTGATGCATTACGTCATGTCAGAAGAAAGAGTTACTCAAATATACATGGGAGCCTTAGATCATGTTACTTCTATATTTTTGAGACTTCTTAAAATTACATCCTTACCTAGAGCTTACAATGAAGCAATAACATTTGAACAATAGTTGATTTTGAAAGGTGTTAATATGAGTCAATTATACCGACTTAGACCTAAAGCTCACAATCAAAGACCACAAACGAGTCAGGCTTTAGCACAACCTTCTCCTATGATGAACTATTCTTTAAGAGTTATGGATTCAAACCAATACCGACCATCTAATCTAGCACCCTCGAATCAAATTATGTCTAATGTGAACAATCAATGGGATGAAGTTGAATGTCCAAATTTCACAACCACCCTAGATATCATCCAAGAGGAGGTGCAAGTTTCAAAACCAATATCCACCAATGAGGATTGTGGTGAACAAGCTCATCAAGATGTAGAGATTGACTCAATGTTGAAAACATATGAGCCTTTAGAAATAAAGGGCTTAGAATCATTATTCACAAAGGAGGATTGGGATAATCTTAGAAAGAAAAATACAAGAATTGATCCCACTGAAGAAGCCCTTGACCCACCAAAAGTGGTTGAAAGTAAATTCGAGGGGGAATCAATAGATGAATCTAAAGATTCGCTAGAAGACATGATAGAAGTTCATCACTTATTTTTAGAAGATAATTATTATAATGATCACGAAAGACAACATGATCCAAGTTATGACAAACTAGAAATAAAATACTTAGTCATTATTTACAAGTGAGGATTGGGATAATCTTAGAAAGGAAAATACAAGGATTGATCCAATTTTAGAAACCCTTGAGCCACCAAAAATGGTTGAAGATGAATTTGAAGAATATTTTCTTGAAGAGCTTGAAAATTATGAGGAACATGCAATAGAGTTTCACCCCATGGGTTTAGATGACCATTATTATAATTATTGGAAAAGACATGAGGAATCATTGTTTTCTCACACTCCTACTGATGAAATTTCTATTTCACTTGATATGCAGGATGCTGAAAATTTTACCTCACATGAAGATTTTGTAATTCCCATACAATCAGAATATGGCAAGTCACTTAAAGAAATAGATAAGGTTCCAAAATTCAATCACTTTGAATATGAGTTTATTGAACACCTTGCTGAAATTGAAAAGGAAGAAATGGTAAATGTTTCTTATGACTCATTTGTTATGGATGAGGAAGAGGTAAAGTCTTCTCTTTTACCCTTGACTACTGAAAATTTAGGTACAAATTCACATGATTGTCTTGGAGATTCAAATCAAGAAATACCATTGGTGGTTAACAAGGAATTAGAATTTTCTATTCATCCAAAAGAAAATATTGCTTTGTTTGATCGACAAGAGTTATGGTTTGGTAAGGATGGACATATTTTTGATTGGGTGCCTAATTTTGGTGTTTTAAAAGTGTTCCATGAAGATGAAGGGCTACAAGATGATGATGATGATGATAGAGACCATGAGGAAAAAGAAGAAATTACAATGGCTCACCAAGTTTTGGTAAATGCTACTCATGATATGTTGATTGTGGATGACAAGGTAGAATCTTCACCTTTGTTATTGGCTATGGAAATTCTAGGTAATAAGTGGTATGATGTTCCTTTGGATGCTCATGCTATTGATAATGAAATATCAAGTGTTGTTAACAAGGAATTGGAGATAACTCCTAAATTTGTTGCCATAAATAAAATGAAAGAAAACATGATTGAAGCTTTGAATCAAGTCCATAGGCAATTAATTATTGAATCTAAGATTCAAACTTGTAATGATCCTTGTTTAGGAGATATCCTAGATGCTTGCAAATTGTTGCACAAGTTTGATTGGCCTAAAAACATGGAAAATGACTTGACTTTGAAATTTTTAGAAATAGGCTCCTACTTGCAAGACCTCATATTTGAAAAGGAAAGCCTAATTCTAAATCATGAATTGAATTGTGAAATCTGCATTTTAAGGAATAGACAAGAAAGAATTGAAAATCAATTATTGTCTTATCAATTTGATGAATTGAAACTCCACTATGGGATTGTTAATGGAACTAGAGTAAAATGGTGGGGTGAGAGAGGTAAAATAAGATTTTTTATATTGTATGGCCTAATCTTGTTTTGGTTGGATTCCTATAAATCTTGGCATGCATATCATGATAGATGTCTTTTAAAGTGTGCTAATCGTGTTTGGGATCCAAGAAAATGATAGCCTAAATTTTGGCATCATCTTGTACATATATTGTATATTTTTGTACATAGTGTTTTGGTTTTGCAAATTTTTACTTGTATATAGTTTTGTTGCTTTTGTTTTGTTAGTCATACTTGTTTGTTTATGTTCATGATTTTTGTGAAATTTTGATTTTCATTTTTGGTTTCCAATAAAACTGGCTTATGCCAAATTTTGGATTTCGGTTCATGTTATCATTTTGTTGCTTAAATTTTGTAAAAGTTTTGGTTATGTTCCTTTGTTTGAGGTATGTTTTGTAAATTGCAATAAAATCTTGGTGGATTTGTTGGTATTTGTTCCTGTGTCACTTAGGATAAATTATCTGTTTTGAAAATAGATGAAACTTGAGGAAAATAAAGTAAGATTGTTTAATAGTTGTCCTTATGAATTTGGATTAAGATAGTAAAAATTTGGAATAATGAAACCATTTTGCAAAAGCTCCACAGGTATTGCATCACATTAAAAGGAGTATTCTTTGAAATTTTGAAGGATGAAGTTATTCAGTTTTGCAGAATAAGGTGAAAATCCAATATACTCTATCTTTAGCCTTACTTGATCTCTAACCCAGGTGGCAGGTGAATTTTGTAAAGCAACATAAAGCTTGATACAAAAAATCAAAGTAAATACAATAGAAAGTAAAGTCAAATTAGTCGCAATAGTGTAGATAATATTTACAAGGACTATAGACGCCTAACTAGCAGTGGAGCTAGGTCCAGATAGAAATAAAGAAAAGAAGCAAAGCAAAATTCATCTAATACTTGGGTGATTCAGACAATATCTACCGGGGCTATAGGTGCCTGGCTGGTAGTAGAGCAAGGTTATCTCCATTGAAGCTAGACGCTCGATTGGTAGTGGAGCAATGCAAAGGTGCACCTAACAAGTGAAAAAATTTAAACCCTAATTGCAAAACTAATAATGAAATCTAAATTGTTTCAAGAATACAAAATAAATCACAGTTCAGAACCAGAGCATAGGCAAATGGTTCATCTGTTTCATTTTGAAAACTATCTACCCCACATATTTTGGATATTATTATTATTATTATTTTGATTTGGTTAGTGTGAGAAACCCCTACGACCAATGCACAGGGTTGGGCAAGCTCTCCCCAACCATGACCCCTCTTAAAGTCGAGAGTTATGCTTATCAATAGGGAATTTCACACAATCACCACACATCCACCCCCTCATACACTCGCCCATGCCACGGTTTGAACCTTGGACCTCCCGAAGAAGAGCCAAAGCCCGAACCATTGCGTTGTCCCCCTTGGGATATTTTTAATGCTTATTTTTTTGAATTTTGGGTTTTATTACTTTCAAATTGGGTTCTTAGTCCGAAATGCTCAGGAGCATTTCCCAGCAGAGTCACCATATGTTGTGACCATTTCACAATGCCCAAAATTTAGGGACCCATTTGAAAATTTTTGAAATTTTGATTTGAAGTTTTCTTTTGGTTTGCATAAATAGATGATTTATGGGGCTTAAATTTAATGTTTATGTTGTTTTAATTGTTTATATTTTGTTGATTTTAATATTGTCATGTTTAGTTTTTTTAAATGTTTATGTTTAAAATGTTGATTATTTTAAATGTTTCAAATTGTTTTGGTTAAAATATCTAAAAGATGCGCTTGTCCCTTTCCTGGTGCTTTCAGTGACGTAAAAAGGTTTAAAATGATTGTGGCATGGTGGTTATAGGGGCGGACTACGCGAAAATTTGTGTGGCGGATTCTAGGGCGGACAACGCAAAATACTGTGGTAGCCATAAAAGCTGGACAGCCTACCCGGATTCGTGGCGGCTACGGATTCCACCATGTAAATTCAAAAAAAAATATATATATATATATATATATATATATATATATATCTAAAAGATGTCATTTTTAAACTATTTAAAATACAATTAATTAAATATGTGTTGGAAAATATTTTAATTTAATTTAAAATATTAATAAAAAATGTTTTTGTTTTGCAAGTGTTCAAGGCAAGCGGTTTTTGATGTGGTGGAATTTTCAAGGCGATCAAGTGGCTCGGTACGATTTTCAATGTGGTTAGAGAGACACGAATAAAGGAGCCACCCTGTGTCTCTGGTTGAATCAAATATATATAGGAGCGTTAGTGATTATAAAGTGTTCATTATGCTCGTTTTGATGCATATGGGATAAAAAGGATGACAAGATATTAAATTTTAATTTTGTCAATCTTATGTTCTTCATAAAGAAAGTGAAGAAGTAAATTTAATGGGATTCTGAACTTCCTTCTAGTTGGTATTGATGGATATGTAGTGAAGTCAAAACTAGAGGAGTCATTTCTTATTACCGATGGCTTTCAAATCATACGACATGAGTCCGAACAAGAATCACACTATTATTCAAACATTGCAACCATGGACATTAATCTTTCACACTATAATGACAATCCCAATAAAGGATACCTTCGCCAAAATTGCACTTAATAATGACATGAAGTTTTGCGGATGTAGTATGAGGACCTCGTGTAGTGGATTGAGGTTGAATAATCAATTTAATAAGTTTTAAAAAACTACCATAGTTTTACTTTAACAAAATGATTATTGGATAGGCATTCAAACAATTACGTAGATAGTCATAGTAAGGCGGTCAAAGTATTTTATTTTGGAATATCCTTCTTCACTTCATTTTGTGGAGCTATGGAAAGTAGTATCGAGAAATGTTTCATTTAGTTTATCTGCAGTGTACACAATGGAGGTCTTCGTTATGTCTTCAGTGTTTTGGAGTGTAAGCATGAATAAATAGGATTGAAATAATGTAGAATCATGGTATTCATGAATTATCTGATGTAGGTACAATGACAATCATATGATATGGGTGCACTACAAATGTTAATGGGTAGCGACACCCAATGTGGTATTCTCCCACAAAACACCCTGAAAGTCCATGTATAGTACCAGTGGCGATTTTGTAGTGACATAGGATTTACAGCCTATATAAAGATTTTATATTATATCACTGAAATAATCTACAAGGATTTCATTTATGAGAAGTTAGTATGATCAAAATACGTCAGATTTTTCAACTCATGTCCCACTGATTTAGTACAGATTTTCAACTCATGTCTTAATTTTTTTGAAGATATTTTAATTAAGTATGCTGGGATGTGGGACTTTGTTCGGTGGCCTGGTTGGAAGCTATGAATACAATTTTTTTGCTATCATAGATGCGTGATATTGGTGATGATAGAATTAATTATGGATTGCCAAATTTCTATGATCTGTAGATTTAAAATTCTTATCTGATATCAAGATGAAATGTGTGGTCGAGTAAAGGAAGGTGGCATGGGATAATTTGTTCTTTGGAAATCAAGGATTTTTTCACTATCGAAATTTTATAAAACCTCAATGTGATCAAAGTTTATATGGTTCAAATATTAAAGTGTTGCAGATAGGGTTTAGAAGATATGAAAGGGGTAAAGAAAGTATAGCTTAAAATGAATGATAGAATGTCCCTATTTCATTACAAAAAGACGAATGATTGAATAAATCATTCAATTTATTAAAATCTAAAATTCCTCTTAGTTATATATATTAAAGATAAACTAAACGACAATATCCATTTAGTTTTCTTCATAATAAGGGTGTATAAGGAGAATGAATTCATTTTGAAAATTGTTGAGAAACCTATCAAAGAATGAAATAATAGAACCAACGAATTTAAAATTGAAGGATTCACATTATAAAAGAGGGATCGATATCCAAGAAAATGATCAGATGATTTTGGAAGTACAAATTGAAGAAAGAAGCAAAAGATAGCCAAAGTATTTCCTTCCAGGTTACATAGAGGACTTCACTGTTGAACATAGAGAGTTTCTGGAAGGACATATTGTAAGATTTTAATAAATGTATTTATTTTCATTATATTGAGACATGCATGTTGATGATGTTTCATAGATTTAATGATTTAATACATTTCACTTATTTTTCCTCAAAAGGTAGCACTTAGTCTAGATTGGATTGGGTTAATGCTGGTTGATCTAGGTTAGGTTTAATTCCAGAAAGTTTTTGTTTCTATTCTATAACCTGCAGTTTAGTTTCATTTTTATTTTATTTTTCCTTACTCTAAACTTTTATTTTTATTTTAAATTTCAAATTCATGGGAATCACAACCCTAATGCTATAATCTAAAGTTTAAAACTTTATCATTAGGGAAATAATGTTTATTTCACATTTTAATTTCACAATATTTTATATTTGGAAATAAACATTAGAATTTTAATTAAATTGTTCAAATAATATTTATTAATGTTTTAACCTAAAGTATTTGGACATAGTTAAATAAAATTATTTTCTAAGGTTTTAATAAAAAATTTACACTTTATAAAGTTAGATTTTTGCAAAATTTAATTACTAACATCACAATTGGAGAATGAACCTTATGGACATCACATTTCATAATTATAAATCAAATATCTAAATTCTAGGTCCCTTGTTAATGGTTATGTGCACATTGAAGTTATTTCAACATTATTTTCATGCTTTTCAAGCACATTAAAATACAGAACCTTGGAGAAACTAACTATTTTCTTTGCAAGAGAGGGTTTTATAATCGAAATTCTAATTGTGAGTATAGTTTTACAACTGGGCATAATTATCACTCAACAGGTAACACTATTCCCAAAATATCAAACTCATTTGTTTTGACCCACTAAACTTGGATGTGAATACCTCTATTAGAGTTGGCACTTAAACCCCATAATTTGAATTTAAATTTGAAAAGAAGCAGCACAACACCCACAAGTAGACCTATAGTGGATGCAAAATTTTGATGGATAAAAAACAATTAAGATGCCACCAATCACCTTTACACACCATCAAAGAGAAAAATTCAAGAATTAACCCTATCCATCAACCTCAACAGATCCTCGGGATAATTTTATCTCCATATAGATAGGTCTTGAAGATATAAGCCTATGTTTACCATTAAGTCTGCCAACTTATTTCCTTCTTTGAAGATGTGTTGGATTAGGACCTCCTCTTTGGAATGAAGAATTCTCATAGCCTTAGAAATCAAGTTTACAATGTTCTAGCTTGGGGTCTTAGCAAATTTTATCAAATTGACAATATTTAGAGAGTCTCCCTCTACTATAACCTTCTTGAATCACATTGATTCACTTATGGCCAAAGTTGATATTATATGATGCAATCCTATATAGGCCTATGAGAAACCATTGTACACATATATTTAATTTATTCTATTATCTTAATATATAATTCTTATGTGTTATGGTTAAACCCTCTTATAACTTGTAATTAACCTTAACCTACCATACATGCTATTGATATAAATACCCTCCACCACTTCATCCATTGACTCAAAGTGTTGTGTATCTTATTTATGGATAATATAGTGATTATTTATGGTGCCTATGGATGCCCACTATATATTTATTTCTTTCATCCTTTTTATGGTTTTTGTATAAGATTTGAGTGGATGGGTTGCTTATGTTCATTTCTAGAAATAAGTGTGAATTCCAACATGAATCAAGATATTTGGGACTAGAAATAATGATTTGATAATTATTTATTGTAATTAGAGTAACATTTCATGCAACTATCAGAGTTGTCCAAAACAATGAGTGATTTTATTATGAAATACTTGATGATTATGTAGGTTATGTAGTTATTCATAAGAATACATTTTGATTGGGTTTGTTTTTTATGGGTGTATGTAAAATTCTAAGTCTTAAAGAACCCATTGCATTAAGTTTCTCAATGGTTCATGCACTAGTCATAGTCCAGTTCAAAGAACAAAAGTCTTGAATGTATATGAAATTTGGTTCTCCATTGTTCCTTAGTAGCTCAGTGTTGGAGTGGTCAACTGTATTTGATTGATCATAGGTTCAAATCCTACTTGGGGAGATCATTTTTATTTAGGTATCTAGAACTAAATCTTGGGACCAAATCATAATTATCAAAATTGAATCGTGAACCTATTAATGAAGCAAATTTGATGAAATAACTAGTACCATAAAGAAATGGCCATAAACTAGAGAGTCTATATTAGAGAAGGTATGGAGGTTCATTTATTAGCCACTCTAAAAGTTCTTTGGAGCCTTTCTAGGAAAAAATACTTCTTAGAGAATCATAAGCACCTTTGGTAAAAAAAAAAGAGAGAAGATCTAATTTTTTCTTTCTATAATTATACTATTTTTTTTGGATAATTTATGCCTACTCTAGGTTATGTTATACTATTATTGGAATGTTTTTTCCCATTTTGCATAGATTCAAACCACTTATAGCAAAAGTATTGTTGCTTTAACTTCAAATGGGTTTTTTTACTTCTTCATAGAGAGCCAAACATTGTTTCCTCACAGAGAGGACTTGATGTCATTATAAAGGAGGGAGAATTATGATGTTTTTATCCTACTTATGAGCTATGGTGCCTTGGTTGGAAGAAGGAAAATAAGGTATATTTATTTTCCTCGGTTAAAATATTGCACACAATGTCTATTTATATGGTTGAAGCTCTTTATTATTATGATCATGATGCCCTTCTTCATGGAGAGGCCACATTTTTAGAACCATGGAGTGATGGAAGTAGTTAGGCTAGACTAGCATGGAATATGACATTCTAATTTTTTATGTAAGGATCAATAGAAGAAATTTGTTTCTTATTATTTTTTCTTGTAAAAAAATCAAACAATTTTTTTTGGAAAATGGTGTTTTTCAAAAATGTCAATCTAGGGCTATTTTGGAGAGTACACTTTTTTTTGGTATACGATCTTCCTAGTGGTGTGAAGTGCACCCTAAACTATGACCAATATTGGATGATTTGGAATTTCTTTTGAGCCAACCTTTGGAGAAGGTTGATTCCTTGTTGTGTAAAGAAAATAAAAGAAATGAGAGAATACTAAAGATATAAATAAAGGGTTAGAGATAGAAAAGGGAGATAAACTGTGATTTAAATATGGGCAACATTTGACTGACAACATTGTCACATCCCATGCAAAACACATTGTAACTTATCTACATATAGGGCCCAAAAAACCAACTATCAAACAAAGCATTATATAATATAAATTTATCTCAAATTGTGCATTCTACTACTCCAATACCAAACAAAGCATTATATAATGTAAATTTATCTCAAATTGTGCATTCTACTACTCCAATAGCCTGTAATGATAATCCAAACAACAACTAAGGCCTAATAGAATAGACCACTAACAAAATTTTACAAAAGAAAATAGAACTACAATGATTAAATATTATGCATCCCTAATATTCCAATAGCCTAGAGTGATAATCCAAATAGCAAGTAAGGCCTAGAATAGACCACCCACAACGCTTTTACATGAATATATAGAGACTAAAAAGCATACATACACAAAAGAATTCAATAACACATCACTAGAAGATGTCAAATTGTTGGACATTTGAGGTAATTTGAAGCATTTTATGTTGTCATTGATGTCCCATGGATCATTGATATCACATGGATCACATTTGGTTTTTATGGCCAAAATATTTCATAAATAAGCATTTATGATATTTTGGAAAGCATGGCTATTTACAGGGTTTTTATGAAAACCAAAGCAAGAAAAATAAAAGGTTTTATTTAAAACCATGGTGGGCTTATGTGGAAAGGGCTTTTCTTAAAATCTAATATGGAATTTTGTTTCATCAAAAAAGGACCTCCGGTGATGAAGATATTAAATTTTAAAGTTTAAGTTTAAATTAATGGAGGGCCGACCTATGTGCAATTAATAGAGGTTGGCATATATATATATATATATATGTAAAGGTTTCAATTTATTTCGGAAAGTGGACATATTATATATCATTGGAAAGCTTATTTCGAGGGCTATTTCACTAACTTATTTAGAAGGAGATATAAGGTGTGTGTAAAGATATATTTTTATTTTGCAAATAGGTTCCAAAAGTGAAGTTTACCTTGTTTTTTTTCAAGAGGATTAATTCTTTCATGAGGTGACAAGGTATGCAATATTGTGATTTATTTTATTTTATGGTATAAGTGGTTTTGGGAGTGAAAAGGTTATGCAATGTTTTGATTTATTTTATTTTATGGTACAAGTGGTTTTAGGAGAGATAAGGAAGTTGTGCAATTAAAGGCCTTGGTGATGATTATTGAAAAGTGGAGTAATGTTGATTATTTTGTGATCTACTAACCCTTGTGAAGATTGGCAAAAGAATTTTGTGATTGTGGCAGATTTACAAAGAGGTTTTTTTTTCATCTTCATAAAAGGTATGGGTACATTCTCCTATTGATTGTTTATGGTGGTTGATTTCTGAAATATCATTGGAGGGAAAAGGATTGTTTATGGTTTTCTTTTCGAAAGTGGTTGGTTGAATGCTTCAAGGTTTTCTAAATTGAGAGTTGTGTCTAAACCTTTTTTGATAAGCATAGTTGTTGAATCCCATTGGTTGTGAAATAACTTGAGTTAGAAAAGAACATGAGTATCATTGTTATGTGATATTTGTGGTTGAGCATTGTTGGAAATATTTGAGTTATTTGATACATACTTGGACTAGGGTTGTGTGAGAAAGAGTTGTTCCTTGTGATGATTGGTTGAGTTGAGTTGATTGAACCTAGTCAATCGATGTGTAAAGTGATTGTTCAAGATCTATGAAACAAACTATTCCATTATTCTAATTTGAGTTGAGAGTAAAATTAGAACATATTGAGTCTCTAACAATTCTCTTTATGCTTCTATGATATTGACTTGAGTTGATTTGAGATTGATTTGAGTTGAGTTGAGTTGAGATTGATATTAGAACATATTGAGTCTCTAAAAATTCTCTTTATGCTTCTATGAGTTGATTTGAGATTGAGATTAGAACATATTGAGTCTCTAACAATTCTCTTTATGCTTCTATGAGTTGAGTTGAGTTGAGATCAGTGTTGTCATCCATTGAAGAGTACATTACCATTCATTGTTGAGTTCATATTTGAGCTTTACCTTGATATATTTGTGGATGATATTTGAGTGCTACTTGAGCATGATTGATTGAGCCTTTGAGAAGGTCGTTGGGACATATTTGTGGATAGTTTTGGGCAAGTTCTTGGTGAGCTTGCTAGAGCAGTTTTGGGCAAGTTCTTGGTGAGCTTGCTAGAGTAGATTTGGGCAAGTTCTTGGTGAGCTTGTT
Organism: Wollemia nobilis; assembly: GCA_028583015.1. Lineage (NCBI taxonomy): Eukaryota > Viridiplantae > Streptophyta > Pinopsida > Araucariales > Araucariaceae > Wollemia > Wollemia nobilis. The sequence goes on from JAQPPZ010003016.1 coordinate 11,659,883, forward strand.
AGAGTAGATTTGGGCAAGTTCTTGGTGATATTGCTAGAGAATATTTGGACAAGTTCTATTTGAGCTTGTTATTCAGCATTTGACAAAATATGTGTGAGCTTGTTAAGTAGGTTATGTGTGAGCCTATTTTTTTTTTTAAAGCAAAAAACCCCTTACGGGGCCGCCTTGGTCTAAGATACCACGAACAGGGGGTTCTACACCATCAAAGTCACCCGGGGGTCGTACCCAGCCCTGCCCGTACCAACATTATCAATTGGATTTTAGGTACCCAATTCAGCTTTTTGGTAGGGTGGAGATTCGAACCTGGGACCTCCCTTGGAGGATTGCCCTCTCCTCTCCAACTCACCTATAACACTTGGGTATGTGTGAGCCTATTGAGTAGGTTCTTAGTGAGCCTATTGATAGAGCTTTGGAGGTGACAAAGTATAGATGACAGAGTCTTAGTGGATAGAGATCCAGTAGCTAGCACAGTTGAAGACAAATTTGAGTGAGGATTCTTCAAGTGGAGAGAGGTCCACTAGTCAATGCAACAGAGATATAGAGTCTTCTATAAGATCACATAGCCAGAGCAGAAGGGGAAAGAGTTCTCCTATGGAAGATATCCATGAACTTGATATTAGGGGATCAACATCTCCTTTGGATAGAGATCCATAAATATTGTAATTGGGAGTGATTCCCAAATATATTGATTGAGAAAATTTTAGTAAAATATTTTCTCCGTGGAGTAGCCCACATTGGGTGAACCACGTAAATTATGGTGTCTCTATTGTGTATGGTTTTTGTGCATTACATTGATTACTGCTATTGATACTGCTATCTTGACACAACATAATATTGAATTGGAAGAAAAAGTAAAAGTGGTCTTATACTGTTCACCCCCCCTCTTAGTATAAGCTTGTGTTCTTCACAAATAGTAATTGATTCATTAAAAAGCAGAGCAAAATTGCCTAGTTTACAATAGATAAATACTCAAATTTGTAACCCTCATTCGAAGGAGAATTAAGCTATTTATAATTTTTACAATCCACGAAATCAATCTTAATAATTACATAGATGGCCTCTCCTAGATTTGATATGTGTATATGCAGCTTGACATAGTCCATATTTTAGGTACAATTGGTATGCTTGAGAAGAGTGGTCATCACTTTTTTCTCTATATTGGTCGGTTATATCGATCTTACAATCAACCACTCTACTCAACAACCATGTGTCTTCAATAGGTTTGATCCTCTTAAGCATTCTCAACTTATCCCCACTATATTTTATTGTTATGCTAGCTATTACTATTTAAAGCGCCTCCATTAATGATCACCAAGGGTAGTCATCATTGTTGTAGATTCCAAAATATTAGTCATAATTTTCTTTCCTAACAACTTTAATCTAGGTAGCTGAGGAGTGATTAGATGTTCCCAAATCCTATTACACATCATTTCTACCAACAAAGACTTACTAGAGAGTTGCTTGTTATTAAGGCTTTAAAAGCATGACTAGGATTTATGAATGCTTGGGTTTATGCCAAAACATTGGACACTCACACCATCCAATCATTCATGCCTTTTGAACACTTAGTGGCCAAGACCCACAAGCTCCTTTTCTCATGCTATCATTAAAATATTTGACCACTATGCATTGGTCTGACCAAGATTTTTGGAAACTCAGGCTGATTTCATCTTTGAAATTCCTTGGACACTCCATTTTTTTGATGAAGAAATTTGAGGAGGGTTAGACTACTTTGCCTTAGAAAAATTTTGGGTCTAGCAAAGCACCTTTTAACTTTTAGTTAATAGTATATCAAGCCTACCAATGAGTTTAGATCCTAGCCTTTGAAAAACTTCACCATATTGATGCTTTGGTAAGAATTTTCAAGGACTTGTCTATGTAAATCATTGGCCACATTATTGGTACATTGAGGATTTTATCTTACAAAAAGAGAACCCAATTAGTTGTATACATTGCGCAATAGAGTTGGGAAGTGTCAAAGAGGAAAAAAATTATACCAAAAAAACTAAAATCTAATTGATATGTACCATTATTGGCCAAAATTGATCAAACATATTCTATTACAAAGCTAGTTCCACAGTGTAACAACCCCAAAAGCTAACCAACCTAAGAGATATTTTTTTAACTTAATAATATTCACAGTAGTATCCATGGAGTACACATATGACTAGACACCCATATTTTGAGTCTAAGATGTTGCAGACATCACTTGAGTGGATAAGAGAGACCAAGCTACCATAGGTAACTAGAGTTTACCTCATATACCTTCACGGTATAAAGGATACTTTTAAAATATCTCTCCACATCTTTGGAACTCTCCACGAATGCAAACTTCTTGACCCTAGCGTTAGAATTATCCCTTCTTAACCTTTAGAGAGAGGGATGCCAATTTCTTCTTCTAGCCATAAGTCAGTCTATGTTGGGTCCATCAAGCATAATGCCTTAGTCTATTTTAATTTCACCTCCATGGTGATCCCTTAAAATTCATGCTTGTCTTCCCCATATTTGCGATGGATCTCTAAACAACAATCACTCCACATAATTGTCTTCTCATGGATACAGGAACTAGGTGTTGCTACCCCACAAAAACCCAAGTTAAAGGAGAGTTTAAGACAAGGTTACCTTTAGAGCCCTTCCCAAAGAAACCCCTAATCCATAGGATAACTCTCTCTCTATCTCTCTCTACAAGCATTAAAACAAAAGCATCTTCTAGGATGGAAGCAAAACTAATTATCTTAAGCTTGTAAAATAAATCTAACTAACCTTTAGATCAAAGCATTAGCATGGATAAGAACCATAAAATCATTCATTAACATTGCACAACATAGTCATCCAATTAAATATATTTTTATATATATATATATATATATATATATATATATATATTATAAATGAATAGTCTTTCATTCTATTACAATAAATTATCTTTCACCAAGAGTGATTTTCAACAATACTTTAAGAATAATGAAGAATTAAATTAGCATGATCTGACATCTTCTTTCCTTGGAATCCACAATAATTTGATAGGAAGGTGGGGATCAGAACAACTCATTTGCAGGAATGAATGTATAATATCTAATGCATAACAACCATAAGTGAAAGAAGCCCATACTTCTTTTCCAAAATATTTTCCACAAATATTTTAAAACACAAGCCTTGCAATCCTATACAAAGTAATTCAATATAGCAATACTCAAACAAAGAAGCCCATACTTTTTTCCAAAATATTTTCCATAAATCAAAAGCCATTTATTTCTAAACTCATCAATTTCATAAGCAAAAGAAGCCCATCCTTCTTTCCAAAATATTTAAATCAAAATCCATATATCTCTAAACTCATCAATTTCATAAACAAAAGAAGCCCATACTTCTTTCCAAAAAAAATTCCATAAATATTAAAATCAAAAGCCATATATCTCTAAACTCATCAATTTCATAAGCAAAAGAAGCCCATACTTCTTTACAAAATATTTTCCACAAATATTTAAATAAAAAGCCATATATTTCTAAACTCATAAATTTCATAAGCAAAAGAAGTCCATACTTCTTTCCAAAATATTTTCCACAAATATTTTAAACAGAAGCCATACAATTAATCCATTGTTAGTTATAAATCAATCCATCATTAGCAAGTCTTGGCATTCATTTGCAAGACTAAATATTAATCTATCATTTGATTAAATACCAATCTAATCTATCTTTGATTAATTACAATTCTAAGGATTGAGGCAAATTAATATGTCATCTGATTAGTTACCCATCTATTAATCTATCATTAGATTAATTGGCAAACTAAATTGCAATCTAAAGAGTAAGTCTATTATTGTATTTATTGCCAATCTAATTTATCATTTGATTAAATATTATAAGCATTAATCTATCCTTAGATTAATTACCAAACTAAACTACCATTGGATTAATTTGAAATCTAAAGATTTATATAGGAATTAATCTATATTTAGATTAATTGCAATATAAAGATTGAAAATAATTATTCTATCATTACATTAATTAAAATCTAAAGATCAAATAAGCTATCCCTTGAACTGGTAATAGGGTGGAGGATTGGGGAGAGCTCTAGAAAAGAAAACTAGGGCATCAGTTGGGTAGCCGAAGAGATTTCTGGTTACTGTGGACTTGAAGACAAGATTGCTGCCCCAGGAGGGCCCAATGGGGACACCTCCGGATCCTCTTTTAGAGAGACATAGTTCTTTTGCAGATTTGTTAAAGGATAAATCTCCATCAGAGACTGAAGAAGCACAAAAAACTGCATTAAAAATGCTCTTTACGGTTGTTGGAAATAGATCAACATCTCAACGAGTTAATGGATGCTTGCCATAGTCAGAATCAAGGCCAAAGATTGTCATTGAGCAAAGGATGGTCGAAGAAATAGTTTTATATAGAGCCAATCATGATTTGATCTGTAAATTCATGGGTATTCGCCCTACCCTAAATTTTTTGCATTCCTGGGTCCGACAAAACTGGGAGCCTCTTGGTGAGTATTCTTTGTGGTTTATTAGCAATGGATATTTTATTGTTAGTTTTTCTTCACTTGCCGATAGAAATAGGGCTTTCGAATCAGAAAAGAGGAATCATGGTCCGGCAGGATTATTTGTTCAACCTTGGAGAGTGGGATTTGATCCTCGAATTGAACCCACTATTGTCCCGGTTTGGATCCATTTGTATGCACTTCCAATGGAGTTTTGGAGTGAGCAGGTATTGGAAATTATCGACAATTCCCTTGGAAGACATTTGGGTGTTTCCAAAGACACAATGGAAGGAAACACAATTGTTTATGCAAGATTATGTGTGGAAATGGATCTTAGCCAACCTTTGTCGATAGAGGTGGAACTCGAACTTGCAGGACTATCTTGGATTCAACAATTGGATTATGAGGCATTGCCCTTCAGATGCAGAGTTTACCACAAATATGGGCATTTGGCCCGATCTTGCCCAAATAATATGAACATAAAAATGGAGGCTCCTCTGGGAATGTCAAATCTTCCTAAGGAGGGTAAGTCAACAATCAATAAAGAAACAACCAATATTTCTCAGGGCAAAGAAGCATAGGGAGATGGTTTTGAACAACCCAAAAGAAGGAGAAGGCAAAAGAAAAAATATGGTAAAGAGCAAACCCAACTCAAGCCCTCCAATAGGTATGAGATCTTTAAGACACTAATGGACCAAGAAGAAGAACAATTCATGGAAGGAGTGGATGGGAATAATGAAAATAATAACAACCATGTTCAAGCCCCTCTTTCATCTCCTCCCATCATAGAGCAGGTAATTGAGTGTAGTGAGTTACCACAATCAGAGAGTGCAGGGGCATTGATAGTGCATAACCAAGAGCAACCAATAATTAAGGATGTCATCATGGGCATAGCAGAAAAGAATAGAGAAAGGCCAACTCTAGGGATAACTCAAGTGGAAAAGAGATAAAAAAATAGCAGCTCTCAAGGAGTGGGTAGAAAATCAAATAAGGAATTGATAGCAGTTCAAGGAGACAAACTGATCACTAGAGGATCGGTGAGGCCAATAGATTTTTATTGCTCTCAAGGTAACCAATGATTATACAATCATGGAATGTTAGGGGTTTAAATAGTAGAACCCATCAATATGTTGTTCGAAGACTCTTAGAAAAATGTAAAACAAATTTTTTGCTTATCCAAGAGACAAAAATATCATTGGATCTTATGTGTAAAATAGTAAATAGACTTTGGAGGGGTGTTGGTCATATGGAAGTGGCTGCCCAAGGGGTCTTAGGGGGATAGTTACTTTTTGGAACTCTCTTGAATGGACTGCAATAGAACATATAGCTTGGAGGGGTGTCCTCACATCACATTTTAGGAACAATGTCATAATTGAACATGTTTTAATCATAAATTTTTATGGGGCTCAAAACCTAGATGGTCAGATGCATCAATGGAAAGTTGTGCATAACATGAGAGTCTCAAGGGAAGAGTTAGACTAGATTATTGTTGGGGATTTTAATGCTAAATTATCCTCTAGAGATCAGGAAGGGGGAACCCCAATTTTGGACCTAGGGGATCGACTTATGATTGCCCAAGTCCAGGCATTACACTTGGTGGATATTAAATGCCCTAGAACCAACTATACTTGGACTAATAAGAGGAGGGAGCCACATAGCAGGAAGGTGAAGTTAGATCATTTTTTGGTTTCAGAGGAGGCATTTGTAAAATGGAATATAAAATTTTAGATTTTGGAGGGTCCAGTTTTAGATCACTTTCCCATTTTGTTGGAAGGGGGGATCAAGACAGTGCAACATCACAAACCATTTAAATTTGAAAACTTTTGGTTACAAAAAGAGGAACTTCAAAAGAAAATTCCATAGTGGTGGGAAGAAGGCCACCCAACATATGGGACAACAATGTTTAGATTCCACAAACAACTTCATTATGTCAAAGATCAACTGAAACAATGGAGGTGAGCTAACAAGACAGACTTCCAGGTCCAAAGAGCTCCATTGGTGGCCAGATGGGATGAGGTTCAAAAATACTTTAGGGAAGGAACAATTATAGAGCAGCTCAAAGAAGAGGATGATGCATTGCATAAAGTGGTTGAGGACATTGACAACCAAGAGGAGACCTACTAGAAACAGAGAGCAAGAACCACTTGGTTATTAGAAGGTGATAAAAATACCAAATTTTTCCATCGGGTTGCCTATGCTAGGAGACAGATGAACAACATGGAAGCTCTTCAAGATGAGAATGGACACTCCTTTGATACAATTCTAGGTATGCATTTCCATTCAATGGATTATTTTTCTAAACTATTTAAGGAAAGTATGGTGCAAGATGAAGAGGCTCAAAAATAAGTTCTTGTTATCATACCCTCTATTATCTCTGAAGAAGAAAATCAGTCCCTACTTAAACCCATTGATAGAGAGGAACTGAAGAATGTAGTCTTTGGAATGAGCACCGAAAAAACACCAGGTCCAGATGGCTTTCCAATTGAGTTTTTTAGGCCTTCTGGGACAACTTGGAGGAGGATGTAATGGTTATTATAGAGGAGTCCAAAGGTAGTAAAATAATTCTTAAAGCATTAAATCATACTTTCATTGCCTTAATTCCAAAAGGGGAGGAGGGGGTGCATATTTCAGATTATAGACCTATTGCCTTATGCAATGTCATATATAAAATAATCACAAAGGTAATGGTTGAGTGGCTAAAACCTCTTCTACATAGCATTATCTCCTCGAAGCAAGGGGGTTTTGTAGAGGGTAGGCAGATCTTGGATGGTGTGGTTCTAGCTCAGGAGGCAATCCATTCAATGCAAACATATGGTAATAGAGGAATGTTCATAAAATTGGATATGTCAAAGGCTTATGATAGGGTGGAGTGGAGCTTCTTGTCAAAGATGATGGCAGCCTTTGGTTTCTCTCAAGATTGGATAGAATGGGTCATGAGTTATGTTTCTACTCCGACATACTCAGTGTTAATCAAGGGTCTTCCCTCACAACCGTTTGGAGCTACTCGAGGCCTTCATCAAGGAGATCCTTGTTCCCCCTATATTTTTCTCATATTGGTTGAAGGCTTGGGTAGACTCATCTTGAGGAGAAGACAACAAGGTTTGCTAATAGGTATCAAGGTGGGTGAGGAAGTTTTGACTCACCTACAGTTTGTGGATGACACAAGATTGGTGGGAGTGGCCAACTTCAGGGAAGCAAGAATGATTAGAGATACACTTAATGTCTACCTTAGGGCTACAAACCAAGTCATCAATGATAAAAAATCCAAAGTGGTCTTTTTCAATCTTGATCAAAGGCTTCAGGATAGAATTTTAGAGATCTTGGGATTCACAAGGACTTCTCTCCCAGTGGTATACTTGGGGGTCCCTTTGCATTTTAAAAAACTAAAAATAGATATCTGGAGGAATATTTTGGATTGTATCAAGGAAATAATTAATCATTGGTCTCACAAATGGTTAAGCTATGGGGGTAGATTAACTTTTTTACAGTCAATCATTCAGGCCATGCCAATTTATAAATTTTCTATCCTTGTTGCCCCACATACCATATGGAAAGAGTTGGACAAGATGGCTAGAAAATTTTTATGGGAAGGAGTAAAAGGAGAGAGGAAATGGGCCTTAGTAGGTTGGGAGAAAGTAAGCCAACCCAAGGTAAAAGGAGGTTTGGGACTGAGAAGATCAAAGTTAAATAATAAAGCTTTGGCTGGAAAGCTTTACTGGAGGTGGATTTCCCAACCAACTTCTTTATTCAGTAGAATTTTAACTAGTAAATATTTGGGATAGGTAAACCCAAATGAGGTGGGTCATTTCCCTTTGGATGGTAATGGATCCTTAGTGTGGTAGGCTCTTAAGTTAGGATCTCAGGTAGTGAAATATGGATTATTTTGGAAAGTGGGGAGAGGGGAGAAGGCACGATTTTGGATAGATTCATGGGATCAATACCCACCTATCATTGTTGAATTCCCTGAACTACAACCAATAAAAATAGCCATGGAAACCAGGGGTTGGGTCCAAATTGAAATTTATTTCAACACTAGTCAGTTGGGGGATTATAAGTTTAAGCAGTTTAAGAAGTTGGATGAGTGGCCAATTTCAATCCCTCTGGATTTGACACCCATCATGACTAAAATCTTGGCAGAAATATTTCTCACAGGTAGAGATGAGGAGGATGAATTAGCTTGGGGCTATGGGAGCCTTGGTGTCTACACAATGAAGGATGGATATGATAAGATCCTTCTAGAGCCTCCTCCTCATGCATATCAGGTTGAGGATTGGAGAAATATTTGGCAGTCCAAGGGTTGGTCGAAAGTAAACTTTTTGCCTAGTAGTTCATGCATAATGGAATTCTTACTTTTGATAATCTCATATGTAGGGGAATCATTGGTCCATATCAATGTGTTTTATGCTACAAGAGTGAGGAAACAGCTGATCACTTGATGTTTGAGTGCCCATTCACGTGCCAGATCTGGGAGAGATGGTTTTTATATTATAAAATTTGAGTTAATGGTGATTTGAATCGGATTAATATTTGGGAAATATGGAAGAGGGGTAGATTTAAATCTAAAGCTCTTTGTATTGGTTGGGAGCTTGGATTAAACTTCATTTGGTGGTAAGTGTGGTTGGAGAGAAATGGTAAAATTTTTAGAGAAACCTTTTCATCTTTAGATGGAGTTTGGTAGGTCATTTGGAGCAAAGTCATAGAAACTGTGGCAGTGTATGCTAAAGAGGAAACTCAGGTTGTTATAGGGACAATGGAGAAGGAAGTTGAAGTGCAAGAGGGGCAGGACAGAGCTAGTTGGAAACCACCCCTAGAAGGTTGGATTAAAATTAATACTGATGGAGCTGCAAAAGGCAATCCGGGTAGAGCTGGAATTGGAGTGGTTTGCTGGAATCATGTTGGAACAATGCTCTATTGGGAACTACAAGGCTTGGGAAGGGCCACAAACAATGAAGTGGAAGCCTTAGCTATCAAATATGCTTCTATTTGGGTAGTAAAACAAGGTTACAGGAGGATAATCCTAGAATCAGATTCTCAAATAATGGTTGGAGCTCTAGATTGCATGAGGAACTTTGCTTTGAAGACATGGAGGTTGAGGATTCTTGTCACTCAAATTAAGGAATTGTGGAGGGAATTAGATGATGTGATTCCAGTTTATGTGAGTAGAGATCTAAATAAAGTGGTAGACTTCCTGGCTAAGATGGGCACTGAGAAGGAGGTAGGGGTTCAGTGGCACAGTGACATGGCTATTGAGGATGAGATGATTAGGCAGGTTGGTGAGCAAATCCAGTGTTTAGCTAATTTGGACAACCATTCCAGAAATATGGTTTAGGAGATTTGTGCTCCAATGTAGATCTTCTTTTATAGTTGTAAACAGGTGAACAACCATTGTAGAAATATGGTTTAAGAGATTTGGCTCCAATGCAAATCTTCTTTTACTATTGTAAACATGTGTTCTCTTTGGCTAAGGCTGGGAGAAGTCTCATCCCAACTTGTAAATGATCTTTGTTTTAATACAAGTTTTTTCAAATTATTTTTCAAAAAAAATCTAAAGATCAAAAGAATATAATTTCCATAAGATTTAAAGCAAAGCTAATGTTTTCTTGCATTAATCTATCCCTAGATTAATTGCAAACTAAATATTAATTATTATTAATATTACATTAGATTAAACCAATCTATTGCTTTATTCTAACCTTAAATTATATTAGCAAAACTAAATATTAATTAAAATTAATCTAACATAGCAAAAATAAAGCAACATCACTTTAATATAACTTTATATTATTAGCAAGGCTATATTATATTAAAGCTAAAGAATAATAATAATCAATCCTTAATTAGCTAAAGGGTTAGCTCCAAAACCAAGCAAATATTTAAACCCTGTTAATTCATTTGAAAGCATACAACGCCTAAGAGCTTTAGCTTGCATTGCAATGGAAGGAAAGATTAAGACCACATTAACACTAAACCCAAAGTAAAATAACTTAATCAAAACCTACTACAATGAACACAATAAAACCAAGAAAACCGATGTTAGGAGAAGACAAACAAGGAGCACCATGTACACTACAACTTAGGTGCAACACACACACTAGGGCATCAACCAAATAGGGGGTTTGTATTCCAAAGTCCATGGGATTCTTGATAGTGATGCGAACATATGGAAAATATTTTGATTATGCCATCCCCATAGTGCCCTCCACCACACAAGGATAACATGTTTCGAGTGGGCAGGATCTAGCACGCAAAACCAACACAAAATAATAGTTAGAAAACCTACGAAGGAAGTCTAATGAACATGTAGTAAGGCAGTTAAAAGATAATACATACCAACTAATACAATAGGGGAAGATATTGTGCAAAAGCCATGAAACACAAAGCAAAAAAACCACTCAAAAGACTATGAATATTACCTATCAAACACAATAATGAAGTATGGCAGCGTTCAATATGTTCTCCTTACTCCCTACACTACTAGCCCTCACTATACATCCAAGACAAGTTCTCTTTTCTCGATCCTTTGACCTCCTCTACAATACCCAGCATCCTCTCTTAAAGATCAAGAAGGAAGAAGGCAAATAATTGTGTGCTAGGGTTGAGTGATAACACTGAAAGTGTTTCCCTCCTCTTCGACTATCTTACAACGACACCCTTAATATAGCAAGGAGGGAATGAAAGCAACATATGTTAAACCAGAGGTGATTCCACTACGCTATACAAGGTAATCATTACCACAAGCATGTAAAAGCAATACTCACAAACAAAACTCAAGGTATTCCAAAAGGATCAACATCAACCTTAGGCAAAAGAAGATTATTAATCAACCTTAATAATTCTATCACAAATACACAAGGAGATAATCAAAACCATCATGCCATATGCAAGAACAAATGCATTCTCAATGTTTCATACCATCATTTTATCCCTAAATGAGTGGCTCCTTATTTAAGATAGACATAAGCTATCACCGACTCATGTTAAGGAGACTCATTGCAAGCAACTTTCTTGGTCCAATGGTATGAACATGAGCATAAGAAAACCATAATGCACCTACATGAAAGGGTATTCATTCATGTTACCCTAAGTTATTTGATGAATAAGTCATCATCATCATTTCCCCTTCAATATGGTCTCTCATTCCTTGTGGCCAATTCTCTTGTCCACCCATGAGAGTACCTGATCCTGCAACCAAGAAGAGCATCAACAATACCATATTCTTATACAAAATGGACACAATATTAGAAGCATATATCCATCAAAACAACAAAGCTAAGCATTAAACATCATTCACTAATACATAGTCCAACTTAAGTAGCAAGTCCTACCAAGGTGGGTCATGACATACTACCCCCTTGGACTAAACACAATCCATTGTGTTTCCTGCAAAATATTACATTTTATCTTTATTCAAACAAATAAGGAAAATGTCTTTTCATCTCATCCACTTTTTCCCAAGTGGTATTTTTCTCAGAATATTGGTCCCATTGGACCTTGCACTATTCTAGAGTTTATTTCCTCATTGCTTTGGAATGAAACTCTAGAATATTCACTAGCCTCACTTCAATGACCGATGGATCTATCACCTACAATTTTGAGACATCCCACACATGATTAGGATCAACAATGTACTTCCTAAGTAGGGATATGTGGAAAGAGTCATGGATCTTTGATAGGTTGGGTGGTAAGGCAAGTCTGTAAGCCACTAGACTGATCTTCTTAGTGATCTCAAAAGGCCCAAAAAATGGGGATCCAACTTAGAAGACTTGATGGCACTCTTCATGGGTTTGACTCTTAGGAAAACTCTATCCCCCATAGAGAATTCTCTAGGTGAACACTTCAAATCAGCATAGCTCTTCTGATGATCGATGGCTTCCTTAAGCCTTTGCCTGATCATCCTAAGTTGCTCCTCCATATCTCTGACCACATCTAGTCCAATGACAACCTGATCCTCTAGGTTATCCCAAGATAGGGGAGTTTTGCATCTCCTACCATACAAGGCTTCAAATGGGGCCATTTTCAAGGAAGCATGGTATCCATTATTATAAGCAAACTCAACTAGATGCAAAAAGTCTTCCCATCAAGACTTTTGGTCCATGCAATACATGCAAAGCATGTCTTCCAAGATTTGGTTCACCCTTTCTATTTGACCATCTATTTTTAGATGATATGCAGAGCTAATATTCAACTTCATGCCAACTACATGATGAAGGGCCTACCAAAACTCAGATGTAAATATAGAGTCCCTATCTAAAATGATCATCTTAAGAAAACCATGCAACCTAAAAATCTCTTTGGTGAATCTATTGGCCACTATCAAGGCATCATCCTTGGTGTTTCCTAGAATAAAATGAGCAACCTTGGTCAATCTATCGACCACTACTAGGATTGCATCATGTTGGTACCTAGTCTTAGGTAAACCCACTATGAAGTCCATAGATATCACCTACCATTTTTGTATTGGTATGTCATGTGGGTACAATTGTCTTATTGGATGTCTATGCTCAACTTTCACCTTCTAGCATTCCAAACATTGAGCCACAAAATTGATGATATCTTTCTTCATTCTCGACCAATAGAAGGTCTTCTTCATGTTCTCCCTCATATTTACCCCTCCTAGGTGAGTAGAGTAAGGAGATCTATGTACCTCTTGCATGATCAATTTCCTTAAATCACCAGTTTTAGGGATCACCACCCTATCCTTAAAATATAAAAGTCCATCCTTTATGCCAAAATCCTTATTCTCTTTAGAATTCCCTTCCATATTGGCCCGAATTTCACTATAAAACTGATCTTATGCTTGCATTTCCCTGACTTGGTCCATTAAGTCCATGTGACATTGGGTCAAAGTAGCTATATACCTTCTCCTACTCAAGGCATCAACAACCTTATTTTCCTTACCTTTGATATACTCTATACCAAAATCATATTCTGCTAAGAACTCGATCCACCTTCTCTACCTTGCATTGAGCATTGGTTGGGTAAAGATATACCTTAAGCTCTGATGGTCGGTCCTTAACTCAAAAGGCTTCCCTAGTAGATAATGTCACCAAATCTTAAGGGCATGCACAATAACTACTAGTTCCAAATCATGCGTAGCATAGTTGACCTCATGCTTCTTGAGTTTCCTTGACTCATAAGCTATGACTGAATCATCCTGGGATAGAACTCCTCCCAAACCTTCCAAAGAAGCATTAGTACAGACTAAAAAATTCCCTTGTGGATCTAGAATCTTGAGAATAGGTGTAGTAGTAAGCTTCTATTTAAGTAACTCAAAAGTGGCTTTGCACTTGTCCATCCATTTATATTCCTTCCCTTTTCTTTGAAGGTTAGTTATGGAATAGGCTATCTTGGAGTAATCCTTAACAAACCACCTATAATACCCTATCAAGCCCATGAAGCTCCACACTTTAGGCACATTAGTGGGTGGTGGCCAGCTCAAAATGACCTCTATCTTCTTTGGATCTACTACTATCCCTTCAATAGATATAATATGTCCTAGGTACTATACCTCAGGAACATAAAAATCATATTTTGATAGATTCCCATAGAGTTGGTTCCTTCTCAACAACCCAAGCACAATCCTTAAATGCTTATCATGCTCTTCCTTATTCTAAAGAATATATCAAAATATCATCCAAGAATACTAAGACAAACTGATCTAGATGCTCCCTGAACACACTATTCATCAGATTCATGAATGTTATTAGGGCATTGGTCAGTCCAAAAGGTAAGACTGTAAACTCATAATGCCCATACCTAGTCTTGAAAGTAGTCTTGTGAGTATCCTCCTCATGGATTCTTAGCTGATGGTATCCTGATTTCAAGTCAATATTTGAGAATATGGTGGCACCCTTGAGTTGATCAAACAAATCCTCAATCCTGGGTAAAGGGTACCTATTCTTAATAGTTGCTTTATTCAACATTCTATAATCTATGCACAACCTTAGTGAACCATCCTTCTTTTTGACAAAAAGAATTGGTGCACCCCATGGTGATACACTAGGTTTAATCAACCCTTTTTCTAGCAACCCTTAAAGTTGCACCTTTAACTCCTGCATCTCAATAGGATTCATCTTATAAGGAGTTCTATGAATAGGTTCTAAACCTAGCAGAAGTTCGATAGTGAAGTCAAATTCACGCTTAGGTGGTAGTCCTAGAAGATCTTCAAGAAAAACATCCCCAAACTCTTACAAAATTGGGTGTTCCTTAAACAATTCTTCCTTCCTATCATCCTTAGTCTTGTGGTTCAACTTAATGACATAGACCATACCACATTTCCTAATAGCTTTCTTTAGCTGCATTATTGAGATCATCTGAGGGCGAAAAGCCCCTTGCTCACTATGAATTCTTAGTCTCTACTTGTCCTTACTTGAAAAGTCTATCCATCTATCTTGAAAATTAATTATGGCTTCATGAGCCCTTAACCAGTCCATTCCCAAGATGATGTCAAAGGCATGTAGTGGTGCTACATATAAGTGCCAAAGGGTAGAGTCATTGGGTAGGGTGATCTCAGTTATGGGAAAATATTGATCCACTAAGTAGGTCTATCCAGACCCATACTCGACTTTCCACCCTTGTGCCAAAAATCTTGGTCTTTCTAGAAAATCCTTGACTATACTAGAAGAAATGAAACTATCCGTAGCTCCACTATCTATCAAGATCTTAACTTTCTTATCAAACAACTTACCATTTAGAATCATAGGTGTGGCTTGGCCATCCAGATTCTTGTTTCTAGTTGTCGCATAGATTCTATGGTTGGGTTCTTCAGTATTTTTGCTTGGTCCTACTCGATTTGGATACTTGTTTGCATAGTGAGGTCCCCCACAATCATAGCAACCACCCTTGGGACCTAGGTGTCTTTCCTATTTCTTTTCCCTATCTGCTCAATTCGAGATGGTTCAGGTTATTTCTATGCTTGAGGGGTACTATTATCCTTCCTCTTCTAGAATTTCTTCTTGGAATTCCCTTGTTTTCCATCATTTTTCTTTTCCATATTTGGATTATCTTTGCTTTTCTTACTCTACTCTTGTTCCCAATTCATAAAACCAACACTCTTCCTTTTCCTTAAGGCTTGTCGATCTCTTTATGATAATACCACATAGTTAAAGTGGGTCTTATTCAACTATAGGTTGGACTCGACTTGATGAGCTAGATCATATACCTTTTGTAGAGTCTCAGGCTTATGCATGTTTACTACCGATCTTATCTTAGGATCCATTCCCAAGATAAACTTATGTACCTTCATATGCTCATCCTGCTCATAGAGTGGTACATACTTAAGAAGTTTTACAAATTTTTGGTAGTAAACCTCTATTGTCATTGTTCCTTGGAGAAGTGTGGAAAATTCCTTAAATTTCTCCACATAATGTTGTTCAGTAAGGAATATTTTCTTAAAGGCCTCCACAAACCCCTCCCATGATAGGTTAATAGCCTCAATTTTCTGATTAGATTTAAAAGTGTTCCACCATTCCAACCTAGTCTCTTGCAAATGGAGAGTGGCCCAACAGGTCTAGGTCACTAAAGAATAGTTTTTCATGGAGAAATAGGTCTCCAGCTCATTCAGCCAAGCTTCAGTTGAATCACCCCCATCCTTTTTAGTGAATTTAGAGGTCTTAACATTCTTCATATCCTTAGCTAATTCTACCTCTATAAGAGCCCTAACCTCTTGCTCATCTGAAGGAGGGTTTCCTTCCTATCTAACCTTAGGATTTCTATTTTGACTCACTAAGGTTTCCAGCATCTATCTTTGTTGATCCATTTGTTCTCTTTGTTGCTCTATTTGCTCTTGCAAAAGTGAGACAGTAGTAGTGAGGTTCTCCACCTCTCTACTAGAATTCCCTAAACTTTCTCCTGGGGGTCTAGCCTCGACACTATCCTACCTAGCCTATCTTGGTGGTATGGAAGATCCTCTTCTTCCTCTCCTTAAGTTTGGTGCCATAGTTTCTTGGTCACACAAAAGTTCCTAGGTTAGGTTGCAGTTCTCCTTCTCATGCCTCCTACCTACTAGTTAGTCACATCTTCCATATGTACTAACAACTAAATACTATCATCCACTGATAGTATTGATGGACATTCTAATTCCACATAAAATGCCATCTCCCAAGAGAATATCTTTCTACCCATAAGTCATCCATCAAGTCAAAACATCTCTAAGTCCTTTCCAGGGAAGCTTCTAGTCCTACGACCTAGAGCTTTGATACCAACTGTAACAACCCCAAAAGCTAACCAACCCGAGAGAGATTTTTTTTAAAGAACTTAATAAGGTTCACAGGAGTATCCATGGAATACATATATTGACTAGACATACCCACATTTTGAGTCTAATATGCTACAAACATCACTCAAGTGGATAAGAGAGGCCAAGATCCCATAGGTAACTGGGGTTTACCTCGTATACCTCTATGGTATAGAGGACACTTTTAAAAGGTCTCCCCATATTTTTGGTATTCTCCATGAATGCAGACTTCTTGACCTTAGCATTAGGATTATCCCTTCTCATCCTTTAGAGAGGGGGATGCCAATTCCTTCTTCCAACCATAAGTCAGTCTATGTTGGGTCCATTAGGCGTAATGCCTTAGTCTAGTTTAACTGCACCTCCATGGTGATCCCTTAAACTTCATGCTTGTCTTCCCCATCTCCATGATGGGTCTCTAAGCAACAATCACTCCATGTGATTGTCTTCTCATGGACACAAGAACTAGGTGTTGCTACCCCACAACAACCCAAGTTGAAAAGGAGAGTTTTAGACAAGGTTACCTTTAGAGCCCTTCCCAAAGAAACCCCTAAGCCCAAGGATAACTCTCTCTCTCTCTCTCTCTCTCTCTCTCTCTCTCTCTCTCTCTCTCTCTCTCTCTCTACAAAAGCATCTTCTAGGATGGAAGCAAAACTATTTATCTTAAGCTTGCAAAATAAATCTAACATAACCTTTATATCAAAGCATTAGCACTTTTAGAGTATATTAAATTATTTGGTACATGCCAATGTACCACCTTGGGTAGTTACTTCAAGCAAGTAATAAATTTACAAGTGTTAGAATGTAAATGTACATGTAGTCCACATGCACATGAGTCATAGAATAGGTAGATGAAGAGTCATGGGTAGAGTAAAGTCTAAGGAACATATCTTCCTATATATAGACCTTTAAGGTAGAGAGTAGAGAGAGTGAGATAATGTTACTATAGAGAGTTAGATTATAGTAGTGAGTAGGTACAATGTAGTTCATTATAAATTATGGAGTGTTCATTTCCTCCATGGTATTGCATTGTAATATTTTTGTAATATTTCATTAATGGCATATTACTGAATTATTGCAGAAGTCTATTTCATCATTTTCTTGCATATTATAGTGCCATTATCATATAGTTATCATAGCTTTCTTATTTCATATCTTGTGGTTGCATTTCCTTTAATATATATCATCAAAAGGTAACAGTGGTATTAGAGTCATGGTATATAGTTAGGAAATAGAGAGAAAGCCACAAGAGAGATTGAGAGGAGTTTAAAAATCTCATTTTCAAAATTTATAAAAAAATATTTGGTTTGAGTCTTTCCACAGAGTTGCAAAAAAACTCGTGAATACTAGAACTCGGGATTGATTCCACTAGATTGACAAATCAACTAGTGAAGACTGACTAACTCTAGATTTAGAGTATTTTCCATTACAATCCTAATACTTTGTTGTAGGAAAAGGAGATTCAAAGAAATTGGGGAAGCTTACTACAAGAGCTAGGAATAATATCTTCTTTGGAATCAATCTAGTAGTTGAAGCAACAAATGAAAGAACAAAGAGTTGGAGACCTAAGGAAAAGGTCTCATTGCTAGAGTTGCAGACCTACATATTGTAGAAGGGAGAAAAAGGCCAAAGGAGCCTTATTGCATATTTAATAATAAGAGAATCAAGAAAAGAGTCCAAGAGAATATTGGAGGTTGGTGATCTCCATTAAAAATTGAAGACTGCATATCAAGGAGGAGGTCCTAGAAGGAAGATCCCATTGAAGGAAGAAGAGACTCAAGGAAAAGAGTCTTGAAGAAGAGTAGAGATTGGAGATCTCCATTGAAAGTTAAAATGAAGACTCATAGAAGGTCTCATTGAAGAACTTACAATCTTAGAAGACTGGATATTAAGGACTAGTAAAGGTCTAGTTCCAAATTCTAGTAGAAGTAGATTTTAGAGATCCAAGAAGGAGATCTCATTGCAAAACTTCCATAGTTGAAGGTTGAAGAAGAGGTCTCATTGATAATACCAAAGAAGCCATGAGATTAGAAGACCCTAGAGAAGAGGTCTCAAGTAGAAGGAAGTAGAAGGCTAGGAAAGCCTCATTATAGACTTGAAAAATACCATTGGAGAAGATCTGAGAAGAACTCAAGGAGAAGTTCCAGATAAAAGAAAATTTAGAACAATTATCACCATTCGACAACAAGCCCAAGGAAGAAGGATTTGGTAAGAAGTTTATCAAATTTTAGAGGAGAATAGTGAAGACCTTAAGATAGTTATAATATTAAGAAGAAGACCATTATATAGGCCAAGATTGCAATCAAAATTTGACAAGGAGAAAGAAGGATAAAGTGACTACAAAAATGCAACAATTCTGGTAACATTACAAGCTACGAAACTTTAGATCTACATAGTGCATTATGAAGGAAGAGAAACGTTACCAAACTATAATTTTAGGATAGCAAGTTAGAGAGTTTCAAAGCTACAAATAGGTGAACTAAAGAGCTATTTTGGATAGCAAGGAAAGGCTATGATTTCATCCATTACAAGGCAACAATTAGGTAAATCGAATCACCAAGACAACCACCATCTTCAAAGGAAAGTAAGGTAAGCAACTTACGTGCAAAAAGGTTCATTAGTTGAACATTACTTATTTGGTTCATTATTAAGTTTCATTAAGCACCATATTAGAATTTAAAAGTTGCAAAAAGAAGGTTGCATATTAAAGTCTTCAAGGGAGTGTAGAAGATAGTTTTACAAGGGTTATAACCTACACACAAAAGGAGTTAGATATATTTTGAAAGAAAGAAAAATATCAACATCCTACCTTCTAGTTAAATCAAATATTATCTGTAAGTGAAAGTTTGCATAGATTATAGTGCATATTTCAAGTTACTTTTAAAGAGTTCATTTACAGGAGCAATAAGGAAAAATTACTATTGCACTATACTAAGTTATTATAGGTGGATTAAGTATTCAAGTGAAGTTGAAAATTAGTGCAAATTTAATATTAGTTGCATGATTTAGAGCTTGGATTTATTATTGAAAAGTTAACCAAGTAAAGGAAAGAGTTGTCTAGCAAGGAAGACAACATCAAATCATCGCTTGCCACCAATGAGTAGATCAAAGAAGATGCCATATCTAAGAAGTAAGGAAAAGCTTCAAAAAAGAAGACTTAAGGAGATGTTAAACTTTGGTGCAAATTAAGGTACTATCTATTACAAAGGTATTTATATTACATTGGCACCGATCTTGTCCTTTCAAATACAATAAAATAGGACAAAAGATAGAGTGTCATAAAGAAACTATAACAGCCAACAAAGTACAGTCTTCAAGTGGCCCATTATCAAAGTTTGAGGAGCAAATTTCAAGCAAAGTAAGTGAGCCAAATAAGGGCTCATAAGCGATGATTTCAAGGTTTCTAAAGACACCATATCAAGCACCATCGGTTCATGAAAGGAGAACTTACTATAGTGAAAGAGAAATGACCTGCAACATCGAAGAATCCACGTAAGAGAACATAGTGGTTATTGCAAGGTAACGTAAAAAATTAAGGTGCAAGAAAAGAGCATGTTACTGTTGAGTGTTAATTTCACCCAATTCTGAAATTGCACTCACCCTTAGGATTTGTATTCCAAATCCCCTCTTGCAAAGAAGTTAAATAAATGACTTCTTCAAAGTCTCCACTATATTAGCATTTGCATATGTGTATTAGTAATCTCAAATAAAGATGTATCAATTTAAATGTTTGGAACACCTTAGTGATTGCAAGTAACTGTAAACAAGGAGCATGTGTTGGTTTATTTTACCATGCTACTTTAATGAATGTTCATTGAACCAAAACAAAACAAATGTGAGTTGGCCCTCATATGACCATGATGTAGTGCCTTTGTTATTTTTATCTTGAGGGTTTTAAGATGGATTTTATCTTTCTTTATTAAGTGGATTTTAATCAAGTTTCACCTTGCATTAAATCTTACTTTAAAACATGAAAGTAAAAGATAAAATCTATTTATGAATATAAATCCAAAATGATGAATAGGCTCCTTGAATATGACTTCTTATCATGAAGATAAAAATAGCTTTCAATATAGTCAATAAAGTATCCCTCTTTGGTGAAATTGATTTTCACAAAGAGACAATAATTTATGGCCTTTAAATAAGGACTTTAAAATGTCACTTCAAATTATCACTCTTAAATGAAATTAAATTTTCATAAAGATGGGTAATGTAGTGCTTTGAAATAATAACCTTTTAATATAACATGTAAAATTACCTCCTTCAATGAAATCAAAATTTTCATGAAGAAGAGGTACATTTATGCTCCAAAAATGGTAATTTGTGAAATGCCATAAAACATAACCCCTTCAATGAAATTGAAGTCTTCATGAGGGGAATGTCATCATAGGCTCATAAATGAGATATAAAGCTAAAAAAATTAACTTTGGTCTAAAAATGAAGATCTTGAAATTTTGACATTTTAAAATCTACAATAAAAACAACAATTTCGGGTAATTTTTAAAAATATCAAATGACTCCGAAGTAAAAACGTCTAAGTGTGAGAGAGGGGAGGGCTCTGGTCCCTCCCCTGCTCCCCCTCCCATGGCTCCTGGTTCCTGCCTAGTCCCTGGTTCAACCCAGGTCATCCCTCCCAGGGAGTGGTTGTTTGCAGATGATCTCTTGAGGGGAGATCCTTCTCCACTATCTGCACCCCTCCCGGCTGGCTAGGGTTTCCTTGGTTGTTTTTTCGGACTGGTGCTTCCCAGGGATCCCTGTTTGGTTGGGGATCCCTTCCCTTTTTCCCTCAGGCTTCCCCCTGGGGTTTTTTGCAGGTTATTCGCGTGGATCTGGTCCCCTACGTTTCTCGGTGCGGTGGAGGTGACGGTTTAGGGTTTGGACAACTTCCCCCTTTTTCTTGTGAATCCTCGACGGGCTCTGTGCTTGGACGGGATTCTTGGTCCCTGCTGCTGGGATCCTCTTCTGTTTTCCGAAGGCGGGTTCCTTGTGGTGCAACTCTCTGGTCACTTCCTGATGGGCTGGATCCTCTCTCGTGTCGGTCGTCGGCTTCCTACAGGATGGCTCTTGCTGAACGGAATGTTTTCCCGATGGGCGGGATGGTTTCTCCACAGGGCGGGATCCGCCAAATCTGTCGGTTTTCCTGCGAGGCGGGATCTTTTCTTTTCTGCTGGTTTCCTGGATGGCGGGATTTCCATGTTGCTTCCCGCTAGGCGGGACTGACTGTTTGTGGTGGTTTTGACTGCTTCCCGCGAGGCGGGATTTTATTGTAACGGTTTTTCTTTGCTTCCGTCGGGCGAGATCTTCTCGATGGTGGTTTTTTGCTACTCCCAGGCGTGGATCTCCAAAACTACTTTCTTTCTTATTTGTTTGTTTCCCGTCGAGAAGGATTGTTTCATGCTTACTGTTATCACTGGGCGGGATTTCTGTTTTGGTGTTCGGTTTCAAGGGATTGATGCCCTAGGCCCATTGCTTATGTAATCAGGTTTTGGGATCCTTGTTAAAACCCATTGTAAATACAAACACTACTTACCAAAAAAAAAAAAACGTCTAAGTGTGTAATAGAAGTATGAAGTGCACTCTACGCAATGGTGCAATTATTTTTGAATTTTGAAATTTTTTATTTTTTATTTTTTATTTTAATGTCCGCAAATAGAAAAAAATTCTGAAAAAATAGAAAAATAAAATCTGCATAAAATCAAAGGCTGAAAATGCAGAAATACAAAGTTCTCTCAGTTTGATGGCACACTGTCCTGCAAAACCGAAGATGTGAGAAACTCATGCATGCAACTTAGCCTATTAGACCTGCAAAACAAGCACAATCAGAACAAGCTAGGTGCTAGCTCCTAAGGTACGAAAATTAGCTTCAGATTTCAAACGTTTGCTTAATGTAACCCATTTAATGGCATAAACATCATCTATAAGTTCGAAAACTGAAAGGAGAAAAATAGACAATCAAATTCATGCATGCAAAAATTTTCTCCTCCTTTCTTGCTAACAAATTCTAAATTTCTGAAAAGGCATTTACATTAAAAACAATATGTTACAAATACATCATTTGTCCTTCAAAAGGTCCAACCATGAAAGGAAAAATAGGTCAACAAAAACAAATCCAAAATACTCCTGCAATCTCGTAACTTTCAATCGTAATCCAATTGCCCCGCTTCGTCGTAACTTTCCGTCTACAGCGTTGTCCGCCTGGTATCACCACGTCACTGTTCTTTGGTGTGGTGAAACCCAAAACGTCGTCCCCATCGCAACCAATAAAAACACTGCATCACCACCCCGGCATCGACCACCTGATCCACCATAGCTCCCTTTCGGCAGTCTGCTGCTTTCTAGTCGTCGCTAACATGCCTCTCTTCACCGATTCGTTGCTCTGTACTGGCCTCTACAGCCTGCTTTACGTCGTTCGAATGAGGCTCTAAAAATCGCCTGGAAATGGTCGTTACGTTCATGGGCACATCTACCTTGCCCAATCGTAACACTCCACGCCTCCATGTATACCTGCGAACACAACATGATGCAACCTCATAAGAAATAATAATTTTAAAAGCGATTGTTTTCATAATATATGACGCCTAGCATATGAGATGAAAGGTTTTAATTACTTTTCGCCAGCATTACATATGGTCTATGAGCACGATGAAAGAAGCTCTCCTTTTCTTTTTCATTATAAACTCTTTTTATTATAATTTTTTTTTATTCACTTTATTTTATTGTTTTTTTATTTTTATTATATGAGTTCATATATATATATATATATATATATATATACACACACACGTTATAACTATAACTATAATTATAATTATAGTTATAATCCTATAGTTTTTTTTTTTTAATTTACATGGTGGAATCGGTAGTCGCCACGAATCCGAGTAGGCTGTCCAGCTTTTATGGCCGCCACAGTATTCTGCGTTGTCCGCCCTGGAATCCGCCACATAGATCTTCGCACAGTCTGCCCTTATAACCACCATGCCACAATCATTTTAAACCTTTTATGCCGCTGAAAGCACCAGGAAAGGGACAAGCGTTCAGTCCGACGAGGCCCGAGATTTGAACCTTGGATCTTCGCCCCCTTATGGGGTTTGGATGAACCAATTGCTCTACACCTCGGACCTAGTTATAATCCTATAGTTATTTATTTATATATATACTATTTAATAAAGGATAGTGATAATTAAGTTAATAACGAGAGAATAATTATCCTTCATTTAATATTTTTTTTAGTTTTCTTTTATTATTTATTTTTTGGATCTAACAATTATATTCAATTAATCTAGCAAAGGTCCTTTTATTTTATTTTATTTTTTAATTTTTATTATAATGTTTTCATATATATTATCTAGATAATCACATATGAAAATATTATAATTTTGTTTTATATTTTTTATTTTCATTTTATTGGAACCAACAATTATATTCAATGAAAAATCAAAGTTCCTTATGTGAAAAAATAAAGAAACACGACATTTAACAAGAAAACTACAATAAAAAAAATGACGACAAAAAATTGTCGATAGTAAATTTGACGATAAAAACTGTCGATAACAATTTTGACAAAAACTGTCAACCCCAAACCAAGCGAAGCATAAGACACCTACAACAAAATGCAAACACCGGAATATCAAAACAAAAAGGTGGGTCCCCAAGTTTTGGGGCTAGTTGTGGAGCAACCACAACAAATGGCGATTCTATTGGAAATGCTCCTGAGCATTTCGGGTGAGAACCCAACCTGAAAACACACAAAACCCAAAAATTAGAATTACAAGCATCAACAAGTATCCAGAGAATGAAAGTAGACCAAAAAGACATGAACCATCAGAATCATTCAGCATCAGCTCAGTGTGTGCAAAGTGATTCATTCCTTATCGTCTGAAACCATTCAACATTCCATCGTCAGTTTCACATGGATGCATATGATATGTTATGGATGATTTATGCAGGATTGGATGTATTGAAAGGATGCTATAATATGAGCGACCTATTTTGAAGAGACTCAAACATTCTAGTACCATAAACAAACACACTAAAATTGTCTAACCCTCTTAGGACCAAATGTGTGTGCAGTGAATTCATTTACCAGATCAAGAGCTCAATTATGAACCGCTACAATCCAGAACCAGTGTGTGTGCAAGTGGACTCAGAGCTTTGGGGAATCGGATTCTCAACCTAAGTATGATGAGAATTTGACCCTATCCTTACTACTCTGATCTTTGAGTTTATTACCTCATTTTGACCAAAATGGTTAAACATGTTATGGATGAAACCACAAGGCTAGCCTGTCCATTTGAGCGGTCAGAGGTCTCACTTTTAAATGAGACATGTCACCACGCATGAGCATACTCCACTACCAGTCAAGCGTCTATAGCCCCGATGGAGGTTAGCCCCATAGTCCATGATTTTGCTTTTGATTTCTTGAATCTTGGGGATGACTACCCATCCTTCTGAGGGGACATGTAGTACGATCCTTACAACCCAATAGTCAGTGGTGTGTGATGCAAGCAGACTCAAAGCTTTGGGGAATCGGATTCTCAACCTAAGTATGATGAGAATTTGACCCTATCCTTACTACTATGATTTTGAGTTTCAAGTATTGTGGAAGTGGTGAAAACCACTATTTTATGGACTATGTTGCATGATAGGACCGACAAGAATGACTCTTTTTGCCTCACATTTTCTCCCAAGGATGGTTTTGACCATTTTACCCAAGATGTTTTTAATATGTGCAAATTGTGTTTGGTTCAAGACAGTTTCGGCATCAGTTCCCAATCTCAAGATCTTCTTAGTGTATATTGTGCAATGATCCTAAGAGAATTTGACATGTTTTTCGGTGATTGTCTTTGAAATGTAGATGCAAGTGAGATGCAATGTTTATGCAATGTGAAATGTACCATGAAAAACGGATGAATGAGATGGAGTATACAAAATATTTCACCCTAATTTGCAAAACTGACAACTTCACGCATCCCAAGTTTCAAACGATATTCTTTAATGTGTTTGTGGTACTCGTGGAGCCTTCTGCAATACAATTCCAATGTTTCATATTCTCCTTATCTTAGTTAACATTCATGAGGACATGAGCTGACATCTCACTCTAAAATACTAGAAAACAACCAAAACTTGGAAGCGAATGAATACAAACACACAAATCAAACTTGCAAACATCAAAACAAAATCCAAACCCAAAACCAAACATGAAAACCAAAATCTATATACAAATGTACAATATGGTACAAAATGGTGCAAAGTTTGACCTATCACTTCCCTGGATCCCAAACATGATTAGAACATTTCAAAAGACATATAACATGATACGCATGCCAAATATTGTAGGAATCCAACAAAAACAAGATTAAGCCAAACAATGCAACAAACTTCAACTTGCCCCTCTCACCATACCAATTTGATTTAGTTCCATTAATAATCCTATGGTGGAGTTTCAAGTTCTCAAATTGATTAGACAATAATTGATCTTCAATTTTTTCTTGTCTATTCTTTAAGATGTCAATTTCACAATTCGATTCATGGTTTAGAATTAGGCTTTCCTTTTTAAATATGAGATCTTGTAAATAAGAGCCTATTTCTAAAAATTTCAAAGCCAAATCATTTTTCAATATTTTTAGGCCAATCAAATTTATGTAACCATTTGCAAGCATCTAGGATATTTATTAAATGAGCATCATCATAAGTTTTTATCCTAGATTCAATTACTAATTGATTATGGACTTGATTTAACACTTCAAGCATACCAACTTCATTTTCATTCAATAAAGCAATATCATTAGTGGTGTGAGGAGAAATTAATTCAAATTCTTTATCAACCACAAATGGCATTTCATCATTGATAGTATTTGAATCCAACAAGCAATTAGGTAAACCATCACCTGAATTTCGAATGGTAGAACACAAAGGGTGAGATTTTACCTTTTGCATATTTTCATTTGACAAACCTTTGTGAGCATTTGTAATCTTTACCTTTTCTTCATGACTTTCATCATCATCAAATACCTGTTTATTAAAGACACCAACATTAGGCACCCAATTAAAAACACGTCCATCCTTTTCAAACCATAGGTCTTGTCTATCTAGGGATGGGTCAACTAACACATCTCCATGATCAATCACTTGGGTTGTTTTAGATAACGTGATATTTTCAATTGGATCATCAGTGATATCAAACCCAAACCATTCAGGTTCTAAAATTTCCTCATTTTGAAATGGCATAGACATTGTAGAACCAATAAGTGGATCAAGATTTTCAATTTCTTTTCCCTCAAAGGGACCCAAAGCAAATGATTCTCCTTCTTTATCCATGGTTGTAGAATCCTTATCACTTTCCAAAATTTGATGAGATTCAAATTCCTCTTCCAAAACTTTCTCAAATTGTACAGGATTTGTAATATCCTCATGCGAGAAAACAATTGTATTATCCTGCATATCAATTGACACAAAAAGTTCATTAGAAGATTTAGAGCGAGCATATTCTTCCCATTTCTTCCAAGAATCATAGTAATCATCTTCCAAGATCAAGTTGTGATGCTCAATTACTTCTTCATCATCTTTCGATTCATCAACATGTTTCTCATCCAATTCATCTTCACCTTCCTTAGATGGTTCAATTATTTCCAAAAGTGGGTTATTTCTTGAATTCAAATTTGTAAGGCTATCATAATCCAAATTTGTAACCCATGATTCAATTCTATCACAATTTGGAAGGTGTGGATTTTCTTGGCCATCAATTTCAACAATATCATCCAAAGTATCTTCCGAGAACAAGTGGTGAAATTTGTTATGTCTTCAAATTCATTTATTGATTTTCTTTCAAATTCACTTTCAACCACTTTTGATGGCTTAGGAGCTTCTATAATGGGATCAATTTTTACATCTTGCTCCATATAGTCGCTCCAATATTCCTTTGCGAGTACACATGACCAAATCATATCCTCATAGGTTTGTTCATCCAAATCCTCATTTGTGGGTAATGATTCTAGATCTTTTCTTTCCAAAACAAGATGGTGATCATTTGATTCCAACTTCTTGTTACCCATCCATAGAATTTCTTCTCCAAAATATTCATGCTCTTCAAGACATTCTGAATAGGCATTTACTTCAATGTAAGTCACATCAAAATCTCTTCTATCACCTAAAGGAGCATAACATGAAATATCATTAAGATTAGCATTATGAATTTTCTTCCTAGGATGATTTGGATGCATACATTGATGTGCTCATTTTTGTGATGGAACCACATCTCTACTTAACTTCTTAACCACCTTCTTTTGCTCTTTTACTTTCGATACAAGCTTGTTGGGTTGAGTGGTAGAAGTAGTAGGATTAGTTGGATTGATATCAACAGATAAAGCCTGAACACTTGTTGCAATGGTTCCATGAGTGATCACATGATTCTCTAACTGTGGAGTAGTTGGATGGATAGATGTACTCGTATACGTGCATGTGGGAGAATAAGTGGGTATGGTAGGGTAAAATTGATTGTGGGGCAAAACGTTTGATATCAAATTCTGTTGTGCCCATGCTTGATTTACCATCGAGGTTTGATTGCAAGCCCCTAGTTGTCCTACCATAGGCAATTGCTCCATCCCATAACCTTGTGGCCTCAATTGTTGATCTATAATCATAGCTTCTGTGTAGGCCGATGCAAGATTAGTGACCAAAGGATTTGTCCTAATGAACATGGCAAACAATGGATCCAATGCCCCAAAGTATATTTGAAGAGCACCACTCTCCTCAATAGTATAGGGAGCAATTAATCTCGCATAGAGCTTTCGAAATCTCATGTTGAAAATTCTCACTGGCTCATTAGGTTCCCTCTTGCAAGAAGCAAATTGTTGATAAATCGTGAGAGGATCAATGGGCAACCTAAATTGATTGATAAAAGCATTTTCCAATTGGGCCCAGGATGTAATAGAGCTAGTGGGTAAATTGATGTACCAATCATATGCTACCTCATCTAGGCTCCCAGGAAACAATCTACATGCCACATCCTCATGTTCGACATTCCATCTAACTAGGATATCCACATAGGATTGAATGTGCTCCTCGGCCAAAATTGTGCCATTGTGCTTAAACTTGGGCAAAAGTTTCTCTATGTTCTTGGGTAAGTCATGAGCATCTCCACTAATGTTCAAAGGATTACCATGTACCCCATACCACTTTCCAGTATTTGTAGCCATTAGTGAAACTCAAAGGATAACTTCAAAACCAATTTGTTAGTCAAATAAATATTTCTTACAAATAAGCATGAAATGACTAACCAATCTCAAACATGTAACATATGAATAATCATGTTAGCATCAACCAAGAGATATGTATCCATTAAACCATGAAATTGAAGAACATTCTCAAATTTGCAACATGTTAGCATTAATGCATCATCAAAAATAGAGAATGTTAGAATCAAATGAAAGTAATCATATGGAAACAAAACCTCGTTAGTCAAGACCAATGTTTTGCAAATAAATCTTTCAAGTAACATGAACAATTTAGCATCTAAATGGCAATAAAATAAATCAATTCAAATCCTCCTAGCTCCCAAAGTGTGAGTGTTAGAGGAAACCAAAGATGCTAATCAAATGAACTTGAAATATTTAGCAATTCAAAACTTTCAAAATTATACCAAATCACATTATTCATGTATGAACAATCCAAAAGCGTTAGATCAATGAAAACCAATGCATGAATTGCTTAGCATAAATAAAATAAAGTAAACCAATTCAGGCCCTCCTTCTAGCGCCAAGAATTGCTAATATAGCGGAGACCTTGGAGAAGTCATTTATTTAACTTATTTTCAAGAGGCGATTTGGAATACAAATCCTAAGGGAGAGTGTAATTTCACAATTGGGTGAAATTAACACTCAATAGTTACCCAAGATGAATAGCCAGCTAAGAGGATAGTGTAAAAGCACTCAAGAGCCACCATCGCTAGAGTAGAACAACCAGCTAGATTCACCATCATTGGAGTAGAACTGCTAGTTAAGAGAATCACTCAAGAGCCACCATTGCTAGAGTAGAATGACTAGCTAGAGCCACCATAGTTGGAGTAGAATTTCAAGCTACGAACATAGTTTTGAAGCATCTTCGATACACCATTGTTGGATCCAATGTCATAAAGGAGGAACGCCATTAGTCATAGGAGAAATAACATTTAAATCAATCCAAAACAACTTGTATTTGTTGGTATTGAAGTGTTGGAAAATAAAAGGCACTGGACGTAAGGTTACATGAAAGGAAAAGACATTCCACTTGCCACCTCAAGGTAGGGAATATCATGCCACTTTGCATAATGAAAGATAAGTGCTCATATGTAACGCCTATATCATAACATATGAAGGGAGGGCCTAGGGCAGAAGTAATGCTCATCGTGGAGCGTTGAAGGTATAATAATCATTTCAAGGAAGAGCGTTCAAGGCTCACCAACTAATGCTCGTAAATATTGTAACCTCTATTTTCCTAAGCAACGTACGTTCCAAATGGTTGAAACATTAAGAAGGAAAAAAGTATAGTAATGCACCAAGTGGAGTGCATCCCAACTTAAAACTATTAATAGCCCGAGTGAAGAAGCGCGTCATACAAAATATAGAAGAGAGGAGCTCAGATTTAGCATCTATAAGTCGGTGCATAGAGAATTCAAGGCACATTAAAGGAGGTATTAAGGTTGTCATATATGATTTCCATTAACCAACGAGCTCACTATTATACACTACAATCAAGAAGATACATCATCCACCTTCGAGATAGAAGCCAAAGCAAAGCACCATTTACCTCATGCATTCAACCTTACAAAGGTATAGTTTCACTTAGATTAATATTTGCTTTCATTAAGGAGTGATAAGGTATATTATATAAGGTTAAGATCATTTATCATTTACATTTGGGATTCATTATTAATATTAAACCCACTATGCTAATTAGGGGAATAGTTTTATGCAAAAGGTTGATAAGAACAATATCTAAAGAACAAGTTGCTCTAATTGAAGAGGTAGATAACTATGAAGAAATGTTATTGACATGTGATATGTGTAGATACATATATACATGATAGGTCCTTAAAAGATTGCCATCCAAGAAAAGAACCAAGTTCAAGAAAAAGATGATAAACTACTAATGGTTAGATAATGTCTTGATTAAAAAGGGATATGATGGATTTTTGCTCCATTGCATAGAATAAAATAGATAGAGACCCCTGATCAAATAGTACCATGATGAAGGAGGAAACTTCTCTATGTATATGGCATCCCATAAGATCTTAAGAGATGGGTATTATTAACCCACTACTTTTACCGATTGCCACTATTGGGTAAAGGATTGCAAATATTTTTACATATTTTATAGAAGGAAGAAAAGAGCCCTAATGCTTTATAACCTATTATCATAACTAAACTATTCCAATAGTAGGGATCTTGATTTCATATACAATATCAAACCCTTATCAGGTGTGGGTCATGGGTCAATTCTCACCACTATAGACTATTTTACCAAGTGGGTTGAAGCAATCCCATTTAAAGTGACTAATCAAGAGATAGCGGTGCAACTGCTTCAAGATATCATCACTAAGTTTGGAGCCCCTACTTCAAATGTCATAGATAATGCCACATATTTCAAGGGAGCTAAAGTTATGAAGCTCACCATAAAATATGAATTTCTACTCAAAACATCATCCAGTTCCATCCTTAGGGCAATGTATTTGGCTGAATCAACCAATAAAAATATCATAAGGATCTTGAAAAGGACCATTTTAGAGTCACAAGGGGACTAGAATATGAAGTTGTGTATGGTACTATGTGAAAATAGAGTGACACCAAAAGCATCTATTAGGTTATTCCCCTATAGGCTAGTATACTAGAAGGAGGAAATGTAACCAATTAATCTCAAGCCCTATTTCCTTCAAATATCATGGCATATCAAGGTAGAGGACATCAATTTTGAATCTATGCAAGCAATATTAAAGGCACTACTAGCCCTAGAGTAAGAAAGAAATATCTTTTAGAAAGACTGTGTAATGACAAGAATCCATCAACAAATTGTTTGATAAAAGTCCTACAAAAGTATAATATAAAGGAGACCTTGTGCTTAAATTATGAAGATCATACAAAACCAAGGGCTCATCATAATATTGATTCATTGTGGAGCGAACCTTACCAAATCATTAAAATTATAGGGCTAAATACCTACAAGCTTGCCTCCATGGAAGAAGTAACTTTCCCTACTTCAGTGAATGGGTAGCACCTCTACCTAGTGTAGTGACAAGAATTTTATGCAATAGAATATGCATGTACATAATACCAACTATTATTTTTGCAAGTACACATTCCTCCTCTTACTTCTACCGTTCTTGTTTTTACTTGTTTTATTTCTTCTAAATTTATTGGATTTTCATCAAGATTTGTTTTTCTCTCTCTAAATTAGCATTATGTTGAGTTATTATAAGAGAAAATAGTACCTTTCTTGCTTTAATGAGTAATTTTTTGATAAAGTGAGTGACCCACTTGTATAGACAAGTGGCTTGCTTTTCCTAGTAGCCAACCCTGAGATGCCACATGTAGGGCTAATTGGCCCTTAATTGGTTGATCACCTTGGTCGATTAGCTTGTGCTAAGTAAAAGGTAAAGCATACCCTATCCAAGGTGTATATAAACCTTGGGTAGGTCTCAAAAGGTGTACATTTGTGCATTGCATCTGCCAAAAACATAATAAGTGGCACACTTATCATTTTGCACCTTGAAGCAAATTGCATGATGAAGTTTAATTAGGTCATATACCCATAGGAGATCCCTATCAATATTTGAGTGAGTCACTCAAGAAAAAACTAACAAATACCAAAATTTTCAAATTCAAAAAAATAAGAGAATCACTCTCCACTAAAGATGAATCAGTTGAACTCATCAAGTGAATCATTCTCCCCTAATAGAGCAAATCATGCCACTCTGTAGGCAAATTACTTTGAATTTTCAAGCAACTTACTCCTCTTTCTAGGCAACTTAAAAGCACCCCCAATGAGTTAATCACTCATATTTTTGAATGAATCACTCCAAATAGTGAGCAAACCACTCTTGCCCCCAAAAGATCAAATTTACCCATTTTCTCAAATTTTTTACCTTTTTCACCCACTTTATTATCATTTCTTCATCATGGATACCACATTTACGTCCATTAGCCCTTCATTACTGATAATACATATTGCCTCACCTCCTTCCACTAATATTTCCCCACCCTTTGTCATTCTACTATCACACATTATAGACACCATAGTGGAGGATGGACCATAAAAAATATAAGCCTAGAAGAAGAAAAAGAGGAAGAGAAATAGGAAAGGGTCCCCACCTCCTCAAATACCTAAAGAGTATTTTGAAAACCCATATTGAAAAGTGGGAAAGAGAACTTATACACACTCCACAAGACAAGTGAGAAAAGAATTCCTAAGGAGGTACAACCTACTGTTGGAGGCATTACAATATTTGGTCCTTTGTAAATATATAGATTAGGGTTTGTATTTTATATTTGAGTCCATAGTATGTATCAAGTTATTAAGTGTAATTATATATCATGTAACTAATTATGGAGTTATGAGTGTGAGTTGTCATGTGTGTAAGTGTGAGT
The DNA here is from genome assembly GCA_028583015.1 of Wollemia nobilis. Classification (NCBI taxonomy): domain Eukaryota; kingdom Viridiplantae; phylum Streptophyta; class Pinopsida; order Araucariales; family Araucariaceae; genus Wollemia; species Wollemia nobilis. The sequence continues at coordinate 11,693,220 of JAQPPZ010003016.1, forward strand.
TATGAGTGTGAAGTATCAAGTTTAGAAGTTAGGAGTTAGAGCAATCATGAGAGACTTTATTTTTATGTAATATGTGAGATTTATTATGTAAGAGAGAAATGTGAATATTTGGATATCCCATGAGTTGGATGAGATAAAAGGTCAAGAGTCGTGTAATATGAAGAGTCTCATGTATTTATTTCTTGAAGACAAAGCCATGTAATATGTTTCGAAGAAGAATTACATCTATGCATTACTTATAGTAGATGTATTTTCAATAAAGTTTTCTATGAGTTTGATGTTCATTGATTTATGCATGTTATAATATTGATAATTTTGTAACTGTAGACACCTAAAACACATCATGTTTAGGAGACTACTCATATGGGCACATTCGGAGACCATATGAATCATCTTGGACCTTTCTAAGAGCTAGAAGTGGTCTTAACAACTCAAAAAGGGTAGTTCTAGCCCATTCAGGCTTAGCCACTATCAAGCAGAGCGATCGCCACATCTGGTCGTTGAAGCTGACAGTGGCCACATCTAGTCGTTGCACTCGATAGTGGCTAGCACCATGCATAATCTGCCCGTGAATACGGGTCATAGTCTGACTGCACCTTGTATTACTTGCTGGAAGATTTTGGCATGGAATGCCTAGAGTTCCTCCTAATTATCCCTTCAATGCAGATTTGTGACTGATGCTTTCCCCCCGAAACGTTTAGTTACATGTAATTTTATATTTTGGCTTCTTCAAGAAGCCAAATTCTAGATCTAGGTCTAAATCAGAGGGAGGTCTACTTATGGACTCTCTCAAGAAAAGCAAAATATCCATGAACATCAGAATTTAGTACAACGAAGCTCTAGCTGATTAGAGAAAGAGATTTCATACCCCTTGGAGGAGTAGCGAAGCTCTGCCTAATTCAGAAACGATTTCCAACCATACAACTATTCAGATCCATTATTATTCACCACCAACCAGTGTACCAAGACATAGCCTATGACCCTTGAACATCAATTGGAGCGAAGAATCTAGTGCTATAGCCTCTAGATTATGAGGAGAAAGGTTTTATTTCAGGGCCGCTATCCTGGATAATGGCCTGCAAGCATAAAATAGGGTTTTTAGACATTATTTTCCTTAGTGCTAGCTTAGATCCGTGTGCTTTCTATTTTAATATTTATTTCTAGTATAGATCTGATTTATTGTATGCATTTACATTAATATTGCTAAGTTTTATTGTATTTTGATTATATTATGCTTATTTATCGTGATTATTAGATTTGCTACTAACAACCTCATCCGGGAAGGTAGCCCATGCTATTAAGTGTGCTCTGTTTTTTCTATGCACGCAGTGTTACAAGTTTACAGTACCGGTTCAAGCCAATCGGAGCACAAGATCCCTCCAAGACGAGAAAAGGAGAAGGAGGTGTCTATAAGACCTCATACATCTTTCATGTACAAGATCGGGAAGCCTGCAAAAGCACACCACCCCTTTGCGAGGGGATTTATCCACCATTGTTCCGCTTGTAACTAATTGTAGCAAAAACTAGGTATCCCTCAGAGGGATGAATATGTAACCGGATTCATCTTGAAATTAATAAAAAGATATTTCTTTGTTATTTATTTGTTTTCATGTTATGCATATTGCTTTGTGTTTTTCCATTTGATATAATAATAATAACTACAAGTGAGGCAGCGGTGCATGCTACCTAGGGTCACACATATGGTGATCACGGTGGGACCACCACCAGGTTTTTATTTTTTGTTGATTTACTTATAGTTTTATGGGTTTTCTGTGTGCAGGTTTGGCCGCTCTGGTTGACAACGACCAACAAAGCTTGATCGCTGAAATAGACAACGACCAACAAATCTTGATCACTGAAATAGACAACGACCAACATATCTTGACCGTTGAAGTAGTTAGCGGCCAGCAACAACCGCTCTGGTCAACAATGACTAGTAGAAATATGTAGCAGAGGGTTCCCCTTTCATCATAAGATGAGGATTTTAGGTTGGTTACACTCCCTGATTTTCTATATTCTCTATATGCATTTTTTTTCAAAAAATAGGAAGTGAAATCACATTTTATTTCATTTTATTAAGTAAAATATAAGAATATATGGAAGAAAGGTGTATTTGAAGCTTCCTATATTTTTTAGCTTTCCTTTAGGCACTGCTAGGAACAATGGGCCTCTATTTTCAAGGTCTGCCCTAGTCTCCAGCGTGCTAGGTTCTTGTGTGTTTAAGCTTGCTTGCATGTGTCCCAACTATAGGTCGTTACATCATAAAGTAGAAAGTGCATTATATGAAAGTAATTTAGATCAGTTAAAGATGCATTTTTTGAATTCAAACATTCTTTTTAGGCATGTAGGAAAATGATCATGAGTACTCTTTGTTGCATAGTTTTCCATTATAAAAATATAAAAAGAATCCCACACACCACGTATTACTTTAACGGCAATGAGTTGGAGGTCATGACCAACCACTGGTAGATATCAACGAGGTGGCTTTCATCTCCACCCGTTGCCTCAAATCCCACATACCTATTTTTATTGGCCAGTACCAACTCCAAGATCCATCATAACCCATGGAAAATTTGCATGTATCTCTCTTCAAAGGGGTATATCACTGATTGTGGGTGAACTGGGTGAGGATGGGGAGGACCTGTGATCCCTGACCATGTGTGGACTTCATTACCACATATTATAGGTTGGATTACGCGGCCTAGATTTCATAACCAGGTTGTCGAGCTGCGAGTATACAGGTTAAATCTATTTCAACACAAGAATATCATCCAACGAAATGCAAAACACGTGACACAAGGTCTTCTTTATAAACAACGCATCTAAACACACAAAAAAACTTAGGTAACACACATTAATCCTTAAATGAGATAAGCATCTATTTGCTTTGCTTGAGTGGTTTGAAATTTACTTAAGAAGATAAGTCACAATCATCATGGTATACACACGAAGCAACAACCCTCGGTCCAACATCGAGGGGAAAACTAACACTTCGCACACTCATAGTCACACTGGCATTGAGCCACCCACCCATAGTGTCGTCAGATGAAGTTCAGTAAGTCTTAGAGATGAAAACTAAACCCTTGGAGGTACTCCTTGAGAAACCCTAATGAGAGAGCCATATCTTGGTTCCTCTCATGGTAGACATGAGGAGGCCTCAAGACCCTCTTCATCACACAAACATACGGAGGCATCACAACCTTTCTCGTCATACAGACATGTGGAGGTATCACGACATACCTCATCACACAAAAATGAGGAGGCCTCAAGCCCTTCCTCGTCACATAGACATGCGGAGGCATCACAATCTTCCTCATTACACAGACATGCGGAGGCCTCAAGGCCTCCATCATCACATAGGCATGCAAGGGTTGCAAGACCCCAAACTTCACATGATACACTTAGGACAGATCAGCCCACTAAGGGGTAAGACACTAGGCCTACATCTAATCATAGAACAAGAACATCTTATAGCCTCCTGAAATATGGGAGGATACCCCTAGATTATAACCTCATTGGTGTTAATGGGACTCGACGGGATTAGCCATGGAGGACCAGATAGCTTGACGAGTTGGATCGATCTCCCCCGAGAATAGCTCAAAGAAGCATTGGTACCACGCATTATGTCTTCAAAATTTTACATAGCATAACCACTAGACACACCAATGAACCAGGGGAAGCTCCGAAGCGGCCCCAAAGCACCTACACTTCCTCTGACCATGGGGGTACACAACACAAATCACAACACATAGAACAAGTTGCCCTGATAGACAAGGGTAAGAACACAGCACGAGCCTCCTTGAGGGGCCTAAACATTAGAACTCCTTGCACAAAGTTAGAAAGGCATGAACCTTCAGTAGAAGGTTAGTCTGACCACATACGTAGGTTAGAAGAAGCGTTATGCATTGAGCGAGAGCGTGTGGAAACTCTCGAGGAAGAAGAACGAAGGAAAAGGTGTATGTGCCTAATGAGCAACACTCAAGAGAGGAAAGGGTTGAGTGCAAAGAGCTAGCAAATAGGCTAGCTCGAGCTGACATACACATAGGTGGTGAGAAATACCAACATGAAAGATGTGTCGATTCTCAATGAGAGAGAAGCACTAGATAAAGAAATGAGCGTACTCACCATGCTTCACAACATCAACAACACCTGGACCTCAAACAAACACAATTCAATGAGGAATAGGTAGGGATGGAAGAGCAGAAATAGACATATCCTAAACCTTCATTCGTGGTTGTGGGGGTTGAATACAGATGCCCAAATCGGAAAAACACAGGATTGCTTCCCTTACCATTGCGAGTAAACCTTCAAGAATAGGATATTATTTCTTCAAAGGCATACCAGAATAGGATGAGCAACTGGTGAATGCATTCCTTGAATGCTTCTCCTTCGGTGCCAAGAAGAAGGTGAACCTGTCTGATCTTGTCAACTTAAAGCAATATGATGATGAGCCAATTATGGATTATGGGAATAGGTGGAGGAAAATAATGTTGAAATTACCATTCTTCGTTCCCATAGAAGAGCTCACCTGAATGTTCACAAAGAGCTGCACCAAACACATCTTGTTGTTATTGCAACTGTAGTAGTATGAATCATCAAAGAAGCCTTGGCTCAAGCCAATATTATTTAGGACATAAATATTGATGAAGGAGACCTCAAGCTTTGAAACAAGGAGTGGAATAATGCCAACCGCAACAAGAATCAACAGAAGTAGACCAAGCTTTCTCAAGTCAACCAAGTTGTTTTAAGAACACAAAAGGGAGGAAATAGCCAGCAACCGTAAAATTATTAGGCTCACCCCCCACTTTCCAATTACAACCCCAAGAACAATCAGGGCCAAAACAAGGAACATCGACCACCTCGTTATTTCATGCCTCTATCTGAATCGATGCAATCAATATTTAATTAGTTGAGCGAGGCACAAAGAATAAGATTTCTTGATGTACAACTCCGGGACCCTAACCATCCCAAATACAAGGGATATAGGGAGGACTAATATTGCTTGTATCATAGACAACAGGGGCATGACATCGAGGTGTGCATCAGTTTCAAGCACGTGGTCCAAAACATGATTGAAAAGGGAGAGCTAAAATTTGACAACCCGCTAGCTCTCGATAATAGAGATATGGGCATATTCAGGAACCCACTACCAAATCATGAGGCTTCTAGAGATCAGGGTGCCCAAGTCAACCAAGTTTAAGTTGAGCCACCCAGTAAGGGATATATCAAAATGGTTGAGATAGTTAACGTGGTAACTAGGAGTCGATGATATGGAAAACCAGAGCCTCCAGGGGCTCCCATTCGTATCCCGGCTGCACCTCAATAAATACAGATGCAAAAACATCCTCCAGGTCTGCCAACATGACCTGTGGTAACTGTTCGGAGTACACTGGAATAAAATATACAAACGAATTTAACCAACCCTAGAACCCATATGCGTTCACACACTTTGTGGGGTAAGTGCAATAGTACCAAGAACTTGTGATCCATTTTTACGATCATAAAATTAAGGTGGTTCCTACTACCTTAGCAGACCTACCTCTACATAATATCATATAAATCAATGACATAACATTCAAGTGGGTTCTAATTGATACGGGCTCATCGATCAACATTATCACTACAAAGGCTATAGGGCACCTGAAGATCCCTAAGTCCAACATTGTCCCAACTTCCTACACGTTAAGGGCTTTCAACGATGTGTTGTGCTCCACAATGGGTACAGTCGTTCTACCTATAAAGGTAGGACATAAGACCATCCCCGTGATGTGTCACATGTTGGAAGGGATGATGCAATACAACATCCTTCTAGGGCATCCTTGGATAAGGGACATGTAATGTGTTCTCTCAATCTTGCACCAATGCATCAAGTATGTGCATGAGGAACAAGTTCATGTGGTTCCATCTGATGAAGAGCCATTTAAGTACATGCATCAAGTCAACTTATCGGGGAACTTTGTCCTTCCATCAATACACCTACACATAAGGCCTTCATCCCCAACCACACAACCAGAAAACAAGAGCAAATCAGTGCGAGGTGACCCATCCACATTGGAACCACCTTCTACCTCTAAATTTATTGGCGCTTTTGAGAAGCCTTCAACATATAAAGCGAAAGATACTCAAAATCTGAAAGCACCCCTAATGGAGGAAGGACCCAAGGAAATTTCGACCATAGCAATTGTGGGAATTCTGACTCCCATGGAGGAGGAATATCCCTAAGATATAGTCGATGAGGTACCTCAACCTACCTCGCATGTGTCATCAACAACATTATCTGCACCGCAGGTGAAAATTCACTTAGCCAACACAGTTTTAGGTGAATATCTTGTGCAGGACATGACTTTCACGCCAATTATTGAGTCTACACAAGACATGGGATGACCAAGAGTCCTAAATCTGCCAATAGGGACGGTGGTTCCATTAGGGTTTCCCCCCAACCAAACCAACTTCATATATGCTGGTTTAGATTACACCCATAGTGCTCCTAATCTTGAAAATGATGAGGATGAACCATTCACTATGAATGTTCACTAATTATCAAATATTGAGTTTGCACTAAAATACTTTTAGTGCTGCCACTGGCATAGCTATGGCTTAGGTATATATGAGCAAGGGCGGTGGCTTCTATTTCAGCCACACTACCAACTACCTACTAACAGGTTTGGACTTGGCTATTACATTCAAAGCAATGATGACTCACTAGCAACATCTCTAGACAGGCTACGCTTGGGGTACGGAGAAGACATTGACTGGAATACCTATCAACCCCCTATAAAAAACTATTTGGGTGATGGATGGGTGGCCATGGTCAATACCGAACCACCTGATGAGTATCAATCTGATTCCTCTCCTGAAGCATGCCCATCAGGAATCATCCTGTGGGAGGACGAGCCAACTCATGGGTATGAGTGAGAGGAATATGAGTATGTCTCAAGCGAGGATGAAGATGAAACTAGCTTGGCTTATCATGGGCCTCAATATGTGCAAAACCTCGCTTGGTCTAGCAACATAGACAGTGGATACATTTTGGATGAGAGTGGCTATGAGTCAGAGGACTCAACAGATATGGCCTACCTAGGGCCTAGACATGTCAGCCACATCGTTGGGCTGGAAGTAAATGCCAATGGATTATTCATAAGCAACGATGATTACGAAGACAAGACTGAAATGGCCTATCTAAGGCATCAACAGGTAAGCCATCACCCAATTCTAGTGGGCAGGAATAAAGGTTTCCTCATAAGCGATGACAAATTTGAGGATGAGACCGAGATGGATTATCTTGGGCCTCATCACCTATGTCAAGTCAATCTACTTATGGAAAAATAGGCGGTACTCCGCACCATAGATCCTGATATTTTCTTCCTTGGAAGACTAGTAAATATAGATATCATTCATCGCATGGTCAACCCGGATCCGCCAACATTGATAGATATATTACTGCCTAACAATCCCATCATCTCATTTATCCATAGACTGGATCCTGAGATACCTATGTCCTTAGAGCCTCATCGTGATTATGGAGGATGATCCATTGATGTAGAACTTTACCTGCGTGGTCTTGGAGATTTTATCCCATCCATCAACATGATCTCCATTGATTTGACCACTCCACTCCATAACCCAACAATCCTTCCAAACCATTATGTCTTAACTTAGACACTATTGATTGGAATCGCGTTGATTCACCCCTAGAGCCTGAAGATTTCTTCCCTAATGAAGAGATGCTACATCTGTTTCATTTTACACTAGGCTACGCACATGATGTCTATCATGTTGGTCTCAGCCTTGAGTTAGTGGGAACTATAAATCCAGTAGATGACATCCATTTAATCCCCACTCCTCACCAACTTGAGGAGGGGTCACATATGGCAATATAGGATACTTTCAAGGTGGACATCAATGATGATCCTTCTCAACCAAAGAAAGTCAAGTTTGGAGAAAGCTTATCTCCAGAAGAGCAGGCCATCATTATTCCCCTATTGCACGAGAGACCAAATCTCTTTTCTTGGACCTACAAAGGGACTCGATCCGAAATTGGTTGTCCATAACATTTTGCTAGACCCTGCAAAGAAATCAGTCAAGCAAAAGCTCAAAAAGATGCATCCAATCGTCACTTTGATGGTAAAGAACGAGTTGTAAAAACTATTGGATGTAGTTTTTATTGTTCCCATCAACTATCCAGAATGGGTATCAAACATGGTGCCTATAGGAAAACCTAATGGAAGAATCCACATTTGCATGGATTTCAAGGATCTCAATAAGGCAACACCAAAGGATTCATTCCCATTGCCCAACATAGATTCTCTTGTAGACGCAACTACAGGTCATGAGATGCTCTCCCTAATGGACGATTTTTATGGCTATAATCAGATTCAGATTAAACCCGAAGACCAATATAAAACCGTGTTCACGACTCCATGGGGGATATTTTGTTACAAAGTGATGTCATTTGGCCTTAATAATGTTGGTGCCATATATTAGCGGGCTATGACGTACATTTTCCAAGACTACATGCACAAGATCTTAGAAGACTATATCGATGACTTATTGGCCAAGTCATTGCTGCATGAAGAGCATGTTGAGATCCTCAAGGTCTTCGATTGCATGATTGAGCACAATGTTAGGTTGAATCCCAAGAAATGCATATATGGCGTAACTTCTAAATTTTTTTGGGATTCATCGTTTCTAAACGAGCCATCGAGGTAGACCCAGCAAATATAAAGGCTATCCTGGAAATAGCCCCACCCACTAACATAAAAGAGTTGAGAATCTTACAGGGCAAAGTAGCATCCATAAAGTGATTCATCGCATAACTATCAGATAAATGTCGACCCATGAATCGACTGCTATACAAAGGGGTTCCATTTCAGTGGAATGAAGAATGTCAGCAAGCCTTTGCTGAAATCAAGAAGTACTTGACAACGTTGCCAGTCCTAGCTCCACCAAGGCCAGATGTGTCATTCCTATTATATATCTACCACTGATTTTGCTTTGTGTACCATGTTGGCTCAAAAGAACGCGTAAGATAAATAACAAGCAATATATTACATCAACTACACCTTGGTGAGCTACGAGATAGGATATGCATACCTAGAAAAGTTGTGCTTAGTAGTGGTCTTTGCAAATAAGAAATTACACCACTACATACTGAGCCATACGACGTATGTAATATCCAAACAAAATTCTTTGTAGTATATGATGAGCAAAACATATCATAATACACGTACTGGAAAGTGGATCATGTTATTGACAGAATTCGCCTTGGAATTCATAAGCCAAAAATCCATCAAGGGACAAGTCATAATTGATCAACTAACAGAGGTGCCTCTGCAGAAGAGTAGGCCTCTCACCATAGAGCTTCCTGATGATGTAGTCTTTGCATTATCAGAGGCACCTAAACTCGAAGAACCGAAAAATAAAGTTGACATGCATCTGTTATTCGATGGTCCGAAGTGTGAGAAAGGGGACGGTGCAGAGATTGTCATTTTCACGCCACAAGGTGCTCCCATACCCTTGTCATTTAAGCTTGACTTCCCTTGCGTGAACAACAACACTGAATACGAGGCCCTAATATTGAGCCTCCAAATAGCCATCGCTATAAATATCAAGAGGCTAAATATCTTCGGTGACTCCCTACTCATAATCAACCAATTCAAAGGACTATTTCAATGCAAGGATCTAACCTTGAAATCTTATAAAGATATTTTTGACACATATCTAGCCCAACTAGAGTGGTATGACATCGAGGCAATCCCTCGCACGTCAAATAGATTCTCAAATACTATGGCGTCTTTGGATCCTTGATCCCTCAAAATCCATCTACTAATTTCACTACCATTCATGTGAAAATGCTCTCGTACTCATCAATATAGTGTGAGGCTTTCGATAACAAAGAATTAGTCAACATGATTCATATAGAACCAGATCATGACCGGTTCTATAAATCTAGAGACATTTTATAGAAGGCACCTTGGGGGTCCTTGATATTGCAAGGTCCTACGGGGAATGGCACCACCATTCACCACAAGGTTGTTTCTCAATATGCATTTGTGCACATCGAATCGTAGGAGAAACAAGTCGTCTTACCTGTTGAGGCTTTAGCTTATCAGGATTGGCTATCCTAGTTACAAGATTTCCTGAAACTTAGAATCGTCCCACAGAGACTATCGCATGCCGAAAGACGAGCATTCAAGCAAAAAGTGACAAGATATGTCTTGCTAGGAGGCATATTGTATCATCGAAGTTAATATGAAGTCCTCCTTCATTTCTTAGAGCCCCAAGAATCAAATTGGGTGATTTTTCAAGCTCACGTCGGTACATGCAGTGGCCACTTTAGCGACATGGTCATTGTCAAGCGCATCCTTTGAATGAGCTATTACTGACCCACCATGGAGAAGGATTGTTGTGAGTATGTCAACAAATGCATTAAATGTCAATATCATGCAAATCTAATGCACCTACCATCTCAGGCCTTACAGCCCATTCAGGCAGCTTGGCCTTTTCTCAGTGGGGTTTCGATCTAATCAAAAATATTTCTCCCTTGTCTTTAGGCCAACGCACGTTTATCTTAACAGCCACTAAGTACTTCACCAAATGGGTGGAAGCGGTCCCCTTAACCTCGATGATTGGACCACGAATTGTGGAGTTCATACTTCACAACATCATCTATCATTTTGGGGTACCCTTCAAAATAATCTCAAATAATGGTTTATCATTCAAAAACAAAAATGTGCGAGCTTTAATGTCCAAATACAACATTCAACACAGTTTTACGACACCATACTACCTGCAGGAAAATGGGCAAGCAGAGGCCTCAAATAAGATAATAGTATCCATCTTAAAGAAGACGGTGAAAGAAAATCATAAGGATTGGCATATGCAATTACCCCTTGCATTATGGGCTTACAGGACTAGCATGTGGACGTCCACCGGGACAACACTGTTTTCACTTGTATATGGTGTTGAGGCCATTATACCCTTAGAGTTGTAAATTCCAATATTGTGCATCGCATTGAAAGAGTTCATCAATGATGACACTACATGGTAATCTCACCTTGACCAGTTGACCCTTCTGGATGAACGTCACATAAATATTTTTACTTGCTCACCTTGCGATGCGCTTGGTCTAGGTTTTTTATCATTGGCAAAAGGACAAGCTCTCTCCTACCCAAAGAAATCCCTTGCTTTCATAAAAATAAGCAAAAATCCTAAAACAAAGTAAAATTCAAAAGCAAAATAAACAATGATTATCATCACTACAAAAATTCCTTGCTCAAAAGAAAATAAAATTCAAAATAAACAGTGATTTTCATCACTAAGCATGAGCAAGTATCCCAAGTAAATATGAAGAAAAGAAGGGGGTAAAGAGCTTGAATACCTGAAATGGTCGATCTCCACAAACCATTGAGTAATCCCTAATACAACAATGGACTGAATGAATCCCACCTGGCATTAGGGTAAGCTCAAAGTAAATTACAAACAAGGCTAGCTTTAGGTGTCCTGTATCGCCTAGTGATCTAATCCAAATGAGTCCAACTTAGGATCCGGATGAATATTTGAGGATCTCCAATACAACAATGGGTTGAATGAATCCCGCCTAGCATCGGGGTATGCTTAAGTTTTATCTAATATATTCATTTGCACACATAGGGATAATGAGTATCTAGGTATTCATAACAAAAACTTCGTGTGCAAGGAGTCCTAAATGGTCAGTATTCAACCTTTAATGAAGTAACTAGGGTGTTTGAGTCTCATGGAAAACCTCAAAAATCCTCTAGTAGAAACAAATCATACCATCAATCACATCATCAACTTTCTTTAGGATGTTTTGTTCGTTAAATGGTGTGCATGAGATATGATAGATACCGGATGAATGTTAGCAATGATATTAAAAAGGCCACGAACTATTTTTTGCATATATTTTAACTTATAGAAGCTTATAAAGAAAATACATACATATCACATCATCTCATCTCACATTTGGATGTTTAAATGATTAATTCTTATTATAAGAGTTATTATTTATTCATGATTTTTATACTTTCTATGGTGTCATCCATTAGATTGTCATAACTCATATCACATGCATTCCTTATGTTTTAAGTGATAAAAACATATAGGTTCATTTAAATTAGATCATCATCATAATGCATTACACACATTTCATCTATCATACCATAACAACATAAGTTAGATGCATACAAATAGATCAAAATTAAACATGCATTTAACAATAAGAACTGCATCCATATATGCCTGCATCACCATAATGCATCTATACATATAAATCATACCATCTAAGCATCCATTCATAACATAGCTAGAACATGTAAATCAATACATCAAAGCTTATAGAATAAAATCATAACACTGCATCACATAAACATAAAGGCGAAAACATATAAATACACATAGTGAGTCTAAAAGTGTAGATATCATATATGTGTGTCCAATAAGTACATGGAGGTACAAAAAGGCCATAAGACTACAACTGTGTAGGTCATATAACCTTACACTCAAAAATAATAACATAGAATTAGAATCATCAGACAGGGCCTGCGCCCCTAGTGTCACCTCCAACCTTTGCTCCGTATATGTGAGTGTGATGCAAGATAGACCTTATAGTTTGCTTTGTACAGGTCCTAGTCCTCTGACAAGGCCGAACTGATGATTGCATTGATGTGATCTGCCTACTCTTATATGAGTCGCTAGTTGTAATCCTAGCTCGAGGAATGTCCCCTAGCATCCAAATATGATATCATAGAGTGACAACGTAGGTGGCATCTAACGCAATATGATCCTCGTTCTCCTCTACAATCTTCTATAGCTGCATCATCTCAGCACCAAAATCCAAATCTGTAGGCCCCTACACAACAGGAGTAGTTGGCACAATATGACCCTGTGCAACATCTCGCTCGGTAGTAAGCTGCACAACCTATGCCTAAAGCCCAACAATGGTAGAGTCCCTCTGTAGAACTTGGATCTAAGTTGACTAAAGCTCAGACTCCACGTGATGCAGTTGAGCCTAGAAATGGGAATCTTGCTCCTCTAGAGCTAACTCCTCCTCCTCCTTAGGAGCAACCTGCTCCTCTACTACCTCCTACTCTACTGGCTGGCCCCACCCTCTGTCCAAGCCTGCACTCAACATCCATATGGATCCTCCTCAAGAGCAACTTCATCCCTATTGCGACCTAAGCTACCATTGCCCTGCCATAGACATGTGATCTACCATTGAGTGAAGGCCTCTCTGATCCCGCAATCTATAATACCATCATCTACTACTGGAGGATAATCATCCTCTATAACTGTTGTAACCTGGGGTAGTAGAAGTAGTGACTCGCTTGTACAAGATCGGTACTAAAGGAAACTCCTACTGCAAGCCATACTGTCATAGCACCTAAGAATAGTGAAAGAACTCCCTGATGTCATCGTTGTAGCCAATAACCCATCGGTCGCACCTAGTCCTGGTCGTGAACCTTTCTGCCTCTACCCAAGTGGGGTAATCATGGTAGGGCCTCTAGATGATGTTCTTGGCCTAGAGGCCAATCAAAAATGCAGTGTAATTGGAGAGCTCTCCTGCGAAGCGCTAACTCTTACACTCCTCGCGCTCTCAAGGCCACCTAGATTTGTAGCACTTAGTTGTAGTAGCTATCTCAGTAATCCCAGTAGTTAGTCCTCCTGGGCAGTCCACTTTGATGTGCTCCCATCCCCAGATCTGGAGGAGCAAGCTGCAAGCAATGCTAGCCCGTTCGTGTTGTTGTATCTTGTAGAGCTCATCATAACACTAAACCAACAACGCACTCCCCCAAGCCATGATTATGGGTGCCTCACTATCAATCAAATCTTGAACCATCACCAAGAGGTTCCATGGTAACCTCGCTTCGGAGTAATCGGGTAAAATAATATTACATATGACCATTAACAAGACCATATATCTCCAAGAAAATACGTCCTCTTGGTACCACCGAGCCACATAAATCCCACTAGACCAGGTATCCAAGAACGCAACAGTTGCATGTGCTCTAAAGACCCTCGCAAAGATAGTCTCTCTGGCATCAATAGGGGAAGATACAATGGGGACTCCATCGAAAGGGATCCAGAAGATCCTATAGACATCCTCTGGTGTGATAGTCATCTCACCGATGGGGATATGAAAGGTATTAGTCTTAAAATCCCACCTGTGGGCTAGGGTAGTGATGTAGGCTTGGTCTAACATGATCGTCAGAAGCCTAGTGACGTACTTGAGCCCGCGAGCATCCAGCCAACCCTAGTCCATATCATCCATGTCAATAAGGAGATCCACAAGAAACTTCAGGTCCTGAGCCTACGTAGACAAAATCTAAGAGTGCAATATAAATGCCTAAATTAAATGCACTTAAAAGCTAAAAGCAATCATAAAGCAAAACAAATGGTGCAAAAAAAAATAAGACAACCTAAGGCCACAACCATGATGGCTAAATGCACCTAAACACTTCAAAATTTTTAAAAAATCAATTAAAACCTTCAAAGATGCAAAAATTTCAAAAATAAGCCTAAATTTGCGTAGCCACTCATGCTAGGAGCGGCCACACAATGGTCATTAAAGCCGACGGTAGTCAGCCACCAACGGTCAAAAAATTGACTATTGAAATTCAAGCTGATCGCTGACAACAATAGCGACCCCTCTTTGGCCATTTCAGTCGCCCTGAGCGTCAGTGGCCACGGGGCGACATGCCAATGGCATCTCCCCTCGGAAAAAAACCACAAAAAAATTCAAAAATTACTAAAATAAAGTAAAATCCACTTAAATTTAGCTTAGACTAAGCCTACCTATGAGTTCAGTTTGTTTCTAATAGGTTTAGTGAGGTTCCTTTACCAAATTAATTAATTAAGTTTATTTTACCGAATTAAACAAAACAAGCTAGGGTTTGCAAAGTACCCATGAAGCTTTAGCTCCTCCGCTCATAGATTCCTCCCCCTACTCAACTATGGCATCCACGTCAGCAATAAATTCAGCAGCACTATGTAGCATAATGGCACTTTCTCACTTTAGAGCTCAAAAGTGCAATCGACAGCTGGCAATAATGCAAAGTCAAACCCTAAATTTGCTTTTACATTTTCAAGTTAAGCCTCGACCACTGATGGCATTAGTGGCCTACACTTCCTAGTTGTTGGACCTGATAGCAACCACGAAGCAGCAATTAGGGGTCGCTAGACCTGACAACGGCTAAGAAGCAAGGAGAAATTCACTAAATATCTCACGTAAGGTACCTCAAAATGGGCCATTAAGCATACCTATCGGTCTAAAACAACCAAAAATTGCACAAATACCAAAAAATTACATAAATCAAAATCCAAAAACATCATAAATTCAAATTAACAAAAAAAATAAAATAACAATAAAATCTCAAGTGCGCCTTGTATTTAGTGGTTTACTGTATACACCTGGCGGTTGCAGCAACTTGCACTCCATGCAATCCGGAAAGATGAGTAAATTACCATAAGGCCACTTGGGGAAAATTAGTTATGGTAAAATTGAGACTTGTCACTTCAATCCCGTAGAAGGCCATGGCAGTCAGACTGCTCCATGGAAATGAGGATTCATCTCCTTTCTTCTATAACATTTTTCAGAAAATCATCGAGCATAGTGATTCAACATAGGCTTAAAAATAATTGCTAGCATCTTAATTCCCTAAGAAGGCCATCACGATCGAATTGCCCCATGGGATAGGGATGTATAATTACCATTAATGGTTGAGATCAAACCTGAAATGGGATCTGCAAATAACAAAATAAACCTCTAGAAAGGTCCAAATCATTCATCTTGCTCAAGCGACTCGTCGCTTTATTAATTTTCCTTTCCTCGTCGACTCGTCATTTGCAGGGGTAGTCATAATATCAACAATCATAATCAAAATCAACAAAATATCACTCGATCATGTCAAATTGCGTTCATCTTATGAATCGTTACCAACAACTATCATAAGCTTACCCTTTGCTGGGGCAAAAATCAAACATGACAGTTAAGTTTGTAGCTCTCCTCCTTTCGGATCTATAAAGCACTGAAGTCTATAGTAGCATTGAAGCTACCCGATCGTCTGATGGACGTGTGTAAGCTTTTGCAAATTTAAGCCTTCCATTCCATTGGAAGCAATGATTCTAGGATGCACACCTCCTGCATGACTGGGACATCCAATATTGATCTAATAAATGATCATCATACAACCTACAATGTGACCCTAGGTGGTATATTTTTGCTTCACGTTGTGTTTTCCCATAGTGAATCCCAAAAAGGGGTATCTATAGACACCTAAAACATGTCATGTTTAGGAGACTATTCATATGGGCACATTCGAAGACCATATGAATCATCTTGGACCTTTTCAAGAGCTAGTAGTGGTCTTAACCACTCAAAAAAGGTAGTTCTAGCCTATTCAGGCTTAGCTGCTCTCAAGCAGAGTGGCCGCCACATCTAGCCGCTGAAGCTGAAAGCGGCCACACCTAGTCGCTACACTCGATAGTGGCTAGCACCATGCACAATTTGTTCATGAATACAGTCCCAGATCATGCAATATAACTGCACCTTGCATTGCTTGTAGGTGGATTTTGGCATGGAACTCCCATAGTTCCTCCTAACTGCCCCTTCAATGCATATTTGTGACTGATGCTTTCCCTCTGGAACGATCAGTTGCATGAAATATTGGAGTTTGGCTTCTCCAAGAAGCCAAATTCGAGATCTAGGTCTGAATCAGAGGGAGGTCTACTTATGAACTCTCCCAAGCAAAGCAAAAGATCCACGAACGTCAGAATTTAGTACAATGAAGATCTAGTCGATTGGAAAGAGAGATTTCATACCCCTTGGAGGAGTAGCGAAGGTCTGCCCAATTCAGCAACAGTTTCCAACCATACAACTATTCAGATCCATTATTATTCATTGTCAACCAATGTACCAAGACACAACCAGTGACACTTGAACATCAATTGGAGTGAATAATCTAGTACTACAGCCTTTGGATCGTGAGAAGAAAGGTTTTATTTCACGGTTGTTGTCCTGGACAGTGGCCCGTAAGCATAACCTAGGGTTTTTAGACATTATTTTCCTTAGTGCTAGCTTAGATCCATGTGCTTTATGTTTCAATATTTATTTCTAGTAGAGATCTGATTTATTGTATGCATTTACATTAATATGGTTAAGTTTTATTGTTTTTTGATCATATTATGCTTATTTATCGTGATTATTATTTGCTACTAACAACCTCATTTGGGGAGGCAGCCCATGCTATTAAGTGTGCTTTTTTCTTTCTATGCACGCAGGGTTACAGGTTTACAGGACCGGTTCAAGCCATTCGGAGCACAAGATCCCTCCAAGACAAGAAAATGAGGAGGTATCTGTAAGACCTATACATATTTCATGTGCAATATCGGGAAGCCCATGGAAGCGCACCACCCCTTTGCGAGGGGATTTATCCACCATTGTTCTACTTGTAACTGATTGTATCAAAAACTGGGTATCCCTCAGAGGGACGAATATGTAACCAGATTCATCTTGAAATTAATAAAAAGAAGATCTTTCTTTGTTATTTATTTATTTTCATGTTACGCATATTGCTTTGTGTTTTTCCATTTGATATAATAATAATAACTGCAAGCGGGGCAAAAGTGTGCGCTCCTCGGGGTCACACAATAATAATGGTACCAGAGCTACTATGTTATGGTCGAAGTGATTGGAGAGGAAGATATTTGGCGAGGAAAGTAATTAGAGTTTACAAGGTGTTATTTTTGCATCCAAATTTAAAGAGAACCATGGAGAAGAGATTATATGAGGAGAATATAATGATATTTTGTATTATGAAGAGAAGCAAGTGAAGAAGCAGAAGCATGGTGTAGTAGAGATAAAGCTATGGTGGAGAAGCAACTAAGAAAATGAGGAGCTATGATAGAGAATTGATTGTACAACTAAGAAAAAGAGAAGCTCCAATGGAGAAGTGACTGCATGAAGTATAATGTGGAGATAAGATAACAAACAGATATTTGTAGGTCTAGTGTCCTGTCTAAAACTGGTGCGAAAGATATTGTAGAGAGAACATTGTGATATTGCAATAAAATTGGCATTGAGAGTAAACTCATACAAACATTATTATTTGAAAAATGTTGCAACATTGATTTATTTGAAGAATGCATTGTAACATTGATTTATTTTGAGAATGCATTATTTTAAAAATATTATAGCATTATATCATTCAAAGAACATGCAATTTGAAGATCATTGAATTTGGAGATGATGTCTACACAAAGGAGAGTGCATTCATTGTGTTCAAAGAAATAATTGTTACATTTGAAAAAGAGAGGAGACAGAGGAGAAGGAGATTGTATTTCTAGGGGGGATGAAGTGAGTTTGTAGAATAGAGAAGACCAAGCATGCAATTGGGGAGGCATAGCATTAGAATTTGTGGTTACATATTTGTTGTAACATCCAATCAAGAATAATTGACTCTAGCTATAAGTTCATAAGGAAGTCAATATAGAATAAGGTAAGCCATTTATCTTATAACATTGAAAAATTTATCAAAGTTCGAATAAGTTATTTTTTGGAGAAAATAATAAAGGGGGTATAAGAAGATAATGAATGTCTAATGTGAAGGAGGAGAAAATAAATTGATAATTATTATTTGAAGAATAAAATCTAGGAGGAATAAGAGGAGAAAGAAATTAATTAAATGGAGTTATAATAAGATTATTGTTTTGAATAATTGATTATTTTTATTAGATAAGATAAGGGCTTTTGAAAGGGACCCAAAACTTTTTACAAAAGGAGCTAAAAGAGCTCAGGGCCAAGCCTCAAGGCTCAATCAATAAGAACACCAAATCAAAATAAAAACTGCCTAACAAAAGGCTACCCAACACCATCAGAAAAAAAGGGGAGCACAAAACCTGTAGGACAAGGACTGGAAAACAAACAAAATAAAACAGAACTTAGATCTCAGCCCACAAAAAACCATTCACCAAAGGAGGAGACCTAGGTCCCCACAGACTACTTGGTATTCGATATGTCCTTCTAATGCCGTGTCATTCCACGAATCTCATTTATGAAAGAGATCGTAACTTTGAGGGAACCCAACAATGCCTGATGTTTTTCATAAATCTTACTCTAGAAAGGCTGGATGCTAGGGGATTTAGGTCTTGGAGAGGGGGACATATCTTTGGCATCCTTTGAACATTTAGGGATTTTTTTTTGTTGTTAGACTCTATTTCAAATCAGTCACCTCCATCGAAATATGAGAGGTTTCAAACTTCAAAGTCTTTGAAGAGAGGTATTTTGAATGACGTGCTCAGCCCCCCCTGATGCTACTAGGGAAAATCACCATCTTAATCGTAGCCTTAGCGTTTTCTTTTGAAGAGGAGAAGAGAGCATTGAAACCGTTTGACTCAAAAGAGTCACTTTATGACCTAGAAGGTGATAGAGGTAGGTCGAATATTGGGGGAAGTTTTTGGAATTCAATCTTTTCCAGTGCCTCTTCCACTACAATGCCTCTAAACTTGGCCATGTGTTCAAAAGTTAGCAATAACAGGCCTTGATGGATTGTGTCCAACCCTTTCCTTACCCTCACATCCATCAAAGATTTATCTAGAGAGTGGTAAAGAAATGAGGGGATATTCATGAGTCTTTTCCTCCTAAGCTGGTTCAGAAACATCATATGATAGTTGTGAATCACCTTCCTATTTGTATCCAAGGTAAAATGGTCTAATATCACCAAAATAGCATAATTTCATGGAGCCTTGAGAGCCTTGGCATCATAGCCATTCTGCAACCTTGGTAGATATTCCCCATTATCTAGGAAAAAAATGCATTCTCTCTTTAGGGAATGTTTTGGATTATTGTGGTAACCATTATTGACTGGCAGACTGGTCACCTCGCCCATCAGAGCTATCAAAAATTAAAACTCAAGCCTGACGACTTGAACCCAACCCTTTCTCCAAGAGTGCACCAGCATTTTGGAAAAGCCTCTATGATGTCCATGAAAGGACTAAAGTTAGTCCAAGAGGTAACATATAAAGGATAATTCACAATGCATCATTCACTCTAAATACTCTTAAGACAAAAACACAAAGAAGAATTGAAGAATAAAAGAACCTATGATGAAATATGTATGTTGTGAAATAATTTATATTTATAAGAATTGTGATTTAAAGACTCATAAAAAGGTTGAAAAAGGATAAAATTCACTAGTGTAAGCATTATAATGGATATGGTCACAATGTAGATAAAGTTATAAACTTCATTGTTGTAAAAATTGTGGAGGTAGTAATCATTATCAAAGAAATTATTGATGCAAAGAAAATAATGATTTAAATAATGGGTGGAAAAATGTGTTGATGATAGCATTAGATGGACTACTGTAGAGAATCATATTGAAGGCAACATCAAAATTAATCAAATATACTACCAATACAAGAGATAAGATTAAAGAACTGAGACTAGATCCAATGTTAGCATCAAATCAAGAAAATAGTCAAGGAGACTAAAAGTGCATTAAGAAGAGTTAGAGATAGAAGGAAAAATACCTTCATACCAAACAATGTAATATGAGGGCGTGTTGGAGGTATTACATTATTTGGTACTTTGTAAATATTTATATTAGGGTGTGTGTTTTATATTCGAGTCCATAGTATGTGTTAAGTTATTAAATGTATGTGTCATGTAATTAAGTATGGAGTTATGCATATGAGGTTTCATATGTGTAAGTGTAAGTTATGAGTGTGAAGTGTCAAGTTTAGAAGTTAGGAGTTGTGAATAATCATGAGAGACTTTGTCTTTATGTAATATGTGATGTTTATTATAGGAGGAAAATGTGAAGAATTGTATCTCCTATGAGTTGGAGGAGAGAGAAGGTTAGGAGCCATGTAATATGAAGAGTCTCATGTATATATTTATTGAATACAAAGCCATGTATATGTATAGAAGAAGCATTGCATTTATACATTTCTCATAGTAGATGTATTTTTAAAAAAGTTTTTTATGAGTTAGATATTCATTCATTTATACTTGTTATGATAAGATCCTATGAGATAATATTGATAATTTTCTAACACCTAGGACCATAAATGGAATCATGGAGTTTAATTCAAATATGAATATATGGCTTGGTGACGAACATGGTATCATGAGTATGGAGCTTTCCATCATTGGTGGAAATAGTCGCAAAAAAACATGACCCTATGACTAGAAGCTTTAGACTCCACAAATGGACTAAAGATGTATTCTATATTAGGACAAGCAGGAGCATGATCAAGGCCATCAATTACCTAGGCATGTGGATCTCCTATATCCCCTAAACCTAAAAGGGATTCTATTATAGGTAGCCCAATGACTGCTCACAGAGTTTCCTAATCTCTCACCCGAAGAATCTTGATCTACAATATAACTTTAGTATTCCACTAGAGTTAGACCAGTTTAAGGAGGATGTTCACATGGTGAAGTCATGGATAGCCATAATCCTCAAGAAAATGAGTGATATAAATATCTACAAGGAACACATCACCCTACTACTTGATATCTAGACCTACTTTGGGTACTCCTAGATGATTGGCTATGCCAAGCACATCTCCAATCAAATGGATAGTCAATTAAAAGACTTCAATAAAGGGAGGAAGTTCACCTATACCTCCTACCTAGTCTAGTTGATTTTTGACCAGAAGAAAATTTGGTTTCCCACCCTCTAGCTAGACTAGGTAGGGGTATATGGATGTCCCCTAAGCATTATGCAGTGTATAGATGTACCGTGTCAAGAAATAAGAAAGACCTCCTGCTAATTTTATGACAATGTGTATGAGGTCATTATGGTGAGGTTCAAAGGAAAGGTATTGAGGCTAATATATTAGAAGCAGAAGCTACTAATAAAAGGAAAATAGACCAAGAGAGACTTCTATTTAGGGAGGATTAAGTCCTTCATTCACCTCTATGCATTTTCAACCATGTCCTTTGAGTTATCTATAAGAGTCCCAAACTACATATTCAATCTAGAGTAAGGCAACTCGATTACATGGATTTGAAGTATTTCAAAGGGTAAAAGAAAGCCACATTTTATCCACTCAAACAAAAAATCATGAGTTTCACCATCAAAATGTATCATTGCCAAGATGGATCTTGAACAACTCAGAGACTGATGGTCCTATGACCTAAAATAAAAAAATTGAGCAAACCCTTTGTGACAAGAAATTATATACCTTTGTCACACATGAGAAAAGATATAATGTCTATCAACAAGCCAACTTGGACGAAGATATATCCCTTAATACTCTAGGGACCAATAGGGATTATGAAGATGAATTTTAGAGCTAGTATGACAACCCCCAAAGTGGTATACCTTCTACTCAAAGATGAAGGATTAATTCAACAAAGACATCAAGTTGAACCATCATAGATTAGGGCACTCTTAAAGTTGGGTTAGATGGGAAAAAAGATTCGTGTATGGTAGAGAATGAGGTACAAAATAGACACAATTACCAAATCTATGAGATATGGTCCATTCAACATTGGGTTTTCTTCCACCTAAGATAAGAGACACCCCAAAGGCACCAAAGAGATAGAACCATAATGAAGGAAATGGTATGCACTTCAAGACCACATAAAAAGAAGCCCAAGAGGTAAGTAAGACTAGTTATTACTATCTTAGCTAGACTAATGATGCTAACAATGGTTAGTGTTGATGAATTTTGAGCCTCCCACTCAAATTCATTAATGGTTGCACCATTTTAAAAAAATTGGCAGTATGTGTTGGAGCAGTTTGTGTTGGCAGCTTGTGGGGAGTTTTAAACAAGTATTGGCAGTCATGTTAGTTTCTAACAGCCTAGAAGAGTTGGTCAGGACATGCTGATGGCGTCTACTTCCCATCCAAGGGTGCCTATATCTAGGGGCATCTATCTCTAGGGGTGCCTATATCCAGGGGAACCTATCTCTAGGGCACTTATATCTAGGGGTTCCTACATCCAGCGGTGCCTACATCTAGGAACACCTACATCGAGTGGTTCCTACACTCAACGTGAGAAACACCTACACTCAAAACAACATCCTTAATTGAAACCTACTTCCTAGTATCGCTGATGCCTACTTCCTAGTCTGGCTAGCACTTACACCTAGTTTGAGCACACAGAGATTGTTTTAACAAAAGACCTTCACAATTTCCAATGACAGAGACTATTTATTTTTAGTAAATATATCCTACAAGTTTTATTTAAAAATTATCTAAACCTTCTCTTTTTGTGAGCTTTCCAAATTCTGTAACATGTAAAATCTTACGAATCTGGACAGACAATGGAGAAGATATGTAAAATTTGGCAAGTAGGTAGGAAAATATGTGAAGTCTTGTGGTATTAATTAATTCACGTGGAAAATAATCTTTGGCAGTATGGCAATGTTAGTGGGTTGGTGGAATGCCACTAATCTTAAAGGGGTTTTGTAATGTAAAGTGCAGTGTTGGTTGTACGTGGGTTGTTTGAAGGCTTTAAGATTGTTGGCACTGAGAAAAGAATGTTCAGTTTGCAGGGATGCATGGTCAAGTAATGGTAGAACTTGCAGTTAGTTTTAATTGTTGTCATCTACCATTTTAAATTTAAATTGTAAGTCATACATGTTCTATATAATATTACCACATGCACCTTGTAATCTCAGCTTTTGGTCCTCGGGATTTTGCCTTAAGATTTTAGCCCTAGTAGGATGATTCACCACCATATTTTGCTGGTCTATGTAACACCATGGATTTAATTTAGAAACTATTTTCAAATGTATCTATGTATATTTAGATTTGGTGGAATTTCATGTGGCATTGGCCCTTGGTTCACACCAACCTTACCTCTTGTAGTTATTTATAAAATCTATTTTATTTTCATGTTTGTTGTACTGCATCTAGATGGATTTAATATCGAGGGACGGTTGTAGCTTTATTTTGTGTATATTTAGCCTCGATTGAAATTCATGTGGTATTTTCCCTTGGTACACCTTGCCTTACCTCTTGCAGTTGTTTCAAACTCCGTGTTACTTTTTGTCATCGTGTCTCATATTTCAGTGGATCAATCAACTACTTTTATTTTTGGCGTTATCACCTCTTTTCTTTCTATTTCCCTATTTGTTTTTTATTTTCCTCTCCCTTTTCCCCTGCAATTTTTATTTATTTATTTTAGTTTACGAGAGCCAGCTCTCTCTAGAGGTCTTTTCCTCTCAAGTAGTCCCACATGAGAGGAAATTCCCGATGGGATAGATTTATAGTTTTACTAAAATATCTGCACATATCTAGTTTATGTTTTAAAACAATCAATATTTGGTGTTTGTTTTGACTATTATCTACTTGTTGAAGCGTATTTTTAAATCACCTAGTGACTTTGGTAAAAGAACTAATCTAGATCTGCCTTACTTTTCGTTCTTTCACTTTTTTTTGGAAGGTCTTTGTTGTCACGTGTTTCAATTTTGTGAATACCTAGCAATTTTGTTGAGTGTGGATTTATGGTTCTATTAAAAATTTTAAGATATTAATGACTCTATGCCCAATGGATGCTAGGGCTACCTGGTCTTCTAGGTTCTTTTCATATTACCGGTATGTGTTCCCTTTGAATCACCAAAAAGTTAATGAATTTTGAGCCTCCCACTTAAATTCATTAACTTTTGCACCATTTAAAAATATAGTGGTATGTGGTGGACTAGTTTGTATTGGTAGTTGTTGGGGAGTTTTAGCAAGTACTAGTAGGTCTGTCAGTTTCTAACAGCCTGGTAGAGTTGGTCAAAACACGTAGATGGTGCCTACTTACATCCAGGGGCACCTATATCTAGGGGTGTCTATCTCCATGGTGTCTATATCCAGGTGTACCTATATCCAACGGTGCCTATATCCAGGAGGACCTACATCCAATGGTTCCTACACTCAATGCCAGCAATGCCTACACTCAGAAAAACATCCTCGACTGGCACCTACTTCCCAGTCTAGCTAGCACCTACTTCCTAGTCTGGATAGTGCCTACATCCATTTTGAGCACAAGGAGACTATTTTGACCAGAGACCTTCACAATTGCCAATGACATAGACTATTATTTTAGTAAATATATCCTATGACTTTTATTTAAAAATTATTTAAACCTTCTCTTTTTGTGAGCTATCCAAATTCTCTAACATGTAAAATCCTACGAATCTAGACAGACTGTAGAGAATATATGTAAAATTTGGCAAGTAGGTAGGAAAATATGAAAAGTCTTGCAGTATTAATTAATATGCATGGAAAATGGGCTCTGGTAGCATGGCAGTGTTAGCAGATTGGTGGAATACCAATTATCTTAAAGGGTATTTATAATGTAAAGTGTAGTGTTGGTTGTACGTGGGTTGTTTGAAGGTCTTAAGATTGTTGGCATCGAGGAAAAAATGTTCAGTTTGCAGGGATGCATGGTCAAGTAATGGTAGAACCTGCAATCAGTTTTAATTATTGTTATCTACCATTTTAAATTTAAATTGTAAGTCATACGTGTTCTATATAATATTGTCGCATGCACCTTGTAATCTCGGCTTTTGGTCCTCAGGCTATTTGCCTTAAGATTTTAGCCCTGGTGGGATGATTCACCATCATCTTTTGCTGGTCTATGTAACACCACGGATTTAATATAGAAACTATTTTCAAATGTATTTGTGTATATTTAGATTTGGTGAAATTTCATGTGGCATTGGTCGTTGGTTCACACCAACCTAACTCTTGTAGTTGTTTTTAGAATATATTTTATTTTCATGTTTGTTGCACAGCATATGCATGGATTTAATATCGAGGGATGGTTGCAATTGTATTATGTGTATATTTAGCCTCAATTGAATTTCATGTGGTATTTTCCCTTGGTACACCTTGTCTTACCTCTTGCAGTTGTTTCAATCTCTGTGTGACTTTTTGTCATTGTGTCTCATGTTTCAATGGATCAATCAACTAATTTTATTTTTGGCGTTATCGCCACTTTTATTTCTATTTCCTTGTTTATTTTTTTGTTTCATTTTTTTTTTATTTTCCTCTCCCTTTTCCCCTGCAGTTTTTATTTATTTATTTTAGTTTACAAGAGATAGTTCTCTCTGGAGGTCTTTTCCTCTCAAGCAGTCCCACATGAGAGGAAATTCCTGATGGGATAGATTTATAGTTTTACTAAAATATTTGCATAGATATAGTTTATGTTTTAAAACAGTCAATATTTGGTGTTTGTTTTTACTGTTATCTGCTTGTTGAAACGTATTTTTAATCTCCTGGTGACTTTGCTAAAAGAACTAATCTGGATCTGCCTTACTTATCATTCTTTCACTTTTTTTTAGAAGGTTTTTGTTGTCACGTGTTTCAATTTTATAGATACCTAGCAATTTTGTTGGGTGTGGATTTCTGGTTCTATTAAAAATTTGAAGATATTAATAACTCTATGTCCAATGGATAAAAAGGCTACCTTGTCTTCTGGGTTCTGTTCATATTATCGGTATGTGTCCCCTATGAGTCACCAAAAAGTTAATGAATTTTGAGCCTCCCACTTAAATTCATTAACAGTTGCACCATTTAAAAAAATATGGTGGTATGTGGTGGACCAGATTGTGTTGGAAGTTGGTGGGGAGTTTTAAACAAGTACTAGTAGGTCTGTCAATTTCTGACAGCCTGCTAGAGTTGGTCAGGACACGCAGATGGTGCCTACTTCCCATATAGGGGTACCTATATCTAGGGGCGCCTATCTCCAAGGGTGCCTATATCCAAGGGCACCTATCTCCATAGTGTCTATATCCAGGGGTGCCTAAACCCAATGGTGCCTACATCTAGGAGCACCTACATCCAATTGTGCCTACACTTAGTGCAATCAGCACCTATATTCAAAACAACATCCTTGACTGGCACCTACTTCCCAATCTAGATGGCATCTACTTCCTAGTCTGGCTAGTGCCTACATCTAGTTTGAGCACCAGGAGACTATTTTGACCAAAGACCTTCAAAATTTCCAATGATAGAGACTTTTTTTTAGTAAATATATCCTACAAATTTTATTTAAAAATTATTTAAACCGTCTCTTTTTGTGAGCTATCAAGATTCTCTAACATGTAAAATATTACGAATCTAGACATACGGTAGAGAAGATATGTAAAATTTTGCAAGTAGGTAGGAAAATATGCAAATTCTTGCAGTATTAATTAATTCGTACGAAAAATGGGCCCTGGTAGCATGGCAGTGTCAGTGGGTTGGTGGAATGCCAATTATCTTAAAGAGTATTTATAATGTAAAATGTAGTGTTGGTTGTACGTGGGTTGTTCGAAGGCCTTAAGATTATTGGCATCGAGAAAAGAATGTTCAGTTTGCAGGGATGTGTGGTCAAGTATTGGCAAAACCTATAAGTAGTTTTACTTGTTGCCATCTACCATTTTAAATTAAAATTATAAGTCATGCGTGCTCTATATAATATTGTCGCATACACCTTGTAATCTCATATTTTGGTCCTCGAGATTTTTAGCTCTGGATTTTGGCCCTAGTGGGCTAATTCATCGTCATATTTTGCTAGTCTATGTAACACCGCGGATTTAATATAGAAACTATTTTCAAATATATTTGTGCATATTTAGATTTGGTGTAATTTTATGTAGCATTAGCCCTTGGTTCACACCAACCTTACCTATTGCAATTTTTTTCATAATCTATTTTATTTTCATGTGTATTGCACTATGTCTGGGTGGATTTAATATCGAGGGATGGTTGTGGTTGTATGTTGTGTATACTTAGCCCCAGTTGAATTTCATGTGGCATTGGCCCTTGGTTCACCTTGCCTTAACTCTTATAGTTATTTCAGGCTCCATGTTACTTTTTGCCATTGTGTTTTTCATGTTTCAGTGGATCAATCAACCATTTTTATTTTGGTGCAATCGCCTCCTTTTTTCTTTCTATTTCCCTATTTGTTTTTTTTGTTTCGCTGTTTTTATTTTCCTCTCCCTTTTCCCATATATTTTTTTTGTTTTATTTTATGAGAGTCAACTCTCTTTGGAGGTCTTTTCCTCTTAGGTAGTCCCACACGAGGAAAATTCCCATGTTGATGTTGTATGCGGGTGCAAATGTAAGCGTATATTTTTAGAAATTAACAGTTAGCATATCAATTGGAAAGGAAAAAATTAAGGGGTAGAAAGGGTTCAAAAATTATTTTGATATTTAGTGAGGTAACTATTATAGTAGACCAACAAAAAGAAAAATAAATCTAATTCAAGGAGATGGAATCCCTCAAGGAGGCTCCCCTCCTAAGTTCTAAATGAGTAGTCTATTGACCATGATTGTATACTCTTCCTCTCCATTTTTACCATCCACCACTCCATATTTCTCTACCATTTATTCTTCTTCTATATTTGCTCCATTTCTCTTTTCATCCCTTCTTCTTCCTCTATTTCTACTACTTCTTTTTCCCTTTATTCAACTATGATTATCCCATCATCTACCAAAATAACACATCTTTATCCTAGAGGCACCATACCTCGTGCCATCTAGGGTAACCCTAGCTATGATAGTCATGATTGTAGAGGAAATCACTCTCATCATGTCATTCTCATACCCACTTGCCCAAGCTCTAGCATCATAACCATTAGTTTCATAGACCATGTCACCCCTTTTGGCCACTATAGTCAGATTGACCACTCATCCCACTCCTTCACTTCCATTTCATTCCCCTCTATCACTAATCAATTTTTACCTCTTACAATGTCATCCATATTTGCTTTCCCTCCATACCAAGCATGGAAACTTCTCTTACAAGTGACAACACCCATCATTCCTACCCAAGCAACCAATTTTATAAGAGCTCCCTCATCAACAAGTATGTTTGAAGGACTTGGATCAAGATCTTATTATAAGGATGAAGAAATTAGCATTTATAGGATTTTAGGTATCATTTTTATTAAGGAGAAGGGATGCAAGAAAGAATACAAGTGACTCGGTTGAAGATCTCCATTGCCTAAGTGCTCTTTCATTCATACCTACTAAAGAAATGGAATAAAGTATACTTCAAAGAGGCTTCATAAATTGACCCCAAAAAGTAGCACTAGCTCCTACTAACTTGAGTATTAAAGTGTCACAACTAGATCTAGATAAAATGGACTCAAACCAAAATTTCCAGTTGGATAACCAACTCACACTTGGCATAGTAATTAAATCTAGTTAGCTAGTGGTTGAGGGTGAAGCAACACAAACTAGAAATAGGAAACTATAGATATAATTGACATAACTAAAGGTAAAAAGAAACCAACTCCAACAAAAGAATGAAGGGATGAAGAAAGACATCGCCAAAAAAGATCAGTTGAAGAAGCAAGTTGAGGATGTCAATACCTAGCTTGCTAAAACTAAATAACTCATGCAAGAAATGATAGAAGAATAGGGTAAACTTTTGGAAAGCCTAGAACAAAAATACCAATAGATATAGGAGTTGGTAGCCTCAAGGCCTTAAAAAATGGATATAGACCCAATGCAGTGCAAGAAATTTAGATATTTAGGACCCTTTGGCATCAAATCAAGGAGGATATAAGGAATTATTTTGAACACTTTTAAATAAAATTATTCCTAGAATAAATCTTGAAACAAATCACATAGACTATAAAGCAAGTACAAGGGCAATTCTCTATAAGGGGTGAACACTAGGAAGTCCACAAACCCCCTACATCAATGACCATAGCATAGGTACGGTAGCAAGGAATAGAACATAAATAAATGGTCAAGAGGATAAGGAAGATTTTAGATGCCTAAAGGAATCTACAAACCTGCAAAGATAACTCAACATCCTTGAAAACCCAAGTGTAGGAAATGCACAAGGAAACCTATGGTTCAATTGCTACTAGGATGCCTAACATTTTTTATGATAGGAGGTATACCCTAGATGATGATGTTGTTAGTGCTATTATTGAAGAAGAAAAGGTCCATGTTAACCAAGGGAATGTAGCCAAAACCAATGAGAAGCTAAAGCCAATTTGTGCCAAGATAAAGGAGCTAGCTACCAAGGGAGAAGAATTTTCAAAAAAATATTTTGAAGACCTTATGGGGAAGCAAAAGACCTTGAATGGTATAGTTGTTAGATTACAATGAGTGGTAAAAACTATTGGGGTTGCTACCATCAAGAACTGACTAGAGGAGAAAGAAAATTTTTGCCAATTTTATAGTGTGAATCCCAATTTTGTAGACTCTATTCTCAAGGATAAAGGCAGGATCTAGGATCTCATGCCAATCAAGATTTATGTCCCATAAAATTACCATAAATATAGTACCTTGACACTACCTTTACATATTTTACCAATTTAGGAGAGAAATGTAGCAATGGGAGGTTAGACAATAGGAAATACACCAAAATATCAAAAATTTGATCAAATTTGATAGAGACTGATTCACTTATGAAAGGCACTAATTGACTTGATAGAGAAATTTGCTCAATAAAGGTGACTAGTTTGCTTGTTAATTGTGATCAAATCACTTAGAAATATAAGAGAATTATTCAAACAAACATAGAGGTGAAATTTGGTGTGGGTCATAAATAAAATATTTTAAAAAGTGATTTTTCATTTTTGGAGCCTTCTAATCCTATTAAGGTACAATTAGAGACATGTAACATTTGGGGTGAACATTTTGCTAAAATTACCCCAAAATTTATTTATTTTAATTGATTATAAGGATTGAAATGAGCCCCACCCGTATTACATCATCACCACATAGTGGTATTACAACAAAGCTTGGATATTATCCATGTATCACTTGGCAAGATTCAAACCTTGGTATCCTCCTTAAATGTTGAGGAATCTAACCAGTTCAGCTAATGCTATTTGATAAAATTACTCCCAAATTTTTACTTTTACTAAAAGTAATTGTTTTCACATTGGGTAACTTAGAGGTAAACATTTACTATAAATAGGGGCCTAAGGCCCTCATGGTGACCATATTTTGGCCATCAAAATTTAGGGCTACACTCTATGTATCCCATATTATGCTTTATACTCATGAGTTTGTAAGAAATTTGCAAGTCCTTATGTATTCCCTTAGTGGCACCAACCTCTTGGTTTTCTAAGTGCACGACAATTGTGGCACAATCTTCCTAACCCATATTGTCATTCACTTATCAATTTTACAATAAAAAATGGATGAACATTGATGTTATTCAACTTATCACGTGTTGATTGATCTTATGCTATCCTCACTACAATTTTAAAACCATATTTACTTTCAATTTCTCACACTCTAAAACTCTTATAGTTTTATTTTTTGCACTTTACTTTTTATGCATTTTTCTTTTCATACCTTATTTTCATGTATTTTAGTTTAGATTGACAAGGGCAACTAGGAGCCAACCTAAATCTAGAGGCTGGGAAAGCCTTTGGAAAAATTATCCAATCTTGTTAAACTCAAATTTGGGGGCACAAAACCTAAATTATAAGTCAATTAAATTCCATAGATCAACACTAATATTGTTAATTATATATCATTGTTTTATCCATGTGCATTGCTATAATACATTCCATTTGTGACTTTCATTTCAAAAAAACACCAAGACATACTAGATTCAATATTTACCACTACATTCACCATGTTATTTATACTTGAATTATTTTCATAATATATGTCTATCAATTTCCCTACTAGGAAATCTGGTCTTTAGAATCATAAGGGGTCCTCCTTTCTTTCCATCCTCCATCATAATGTTATTGTTCATTAATTTTTAACTTGTTGGACATATCCCTCATAAGTGAGAATATCTCATCCATACACTGCTTGACTTTATCCACCCTTCCTTTTCCTATTATGGTTGATTTGGATATATGAGAGAAGAAGGTAAGGCTAATTACTATTGGGAAGAAGAAATTTTAATTGTGTTGAGGTTTGTATACAATGGTGTTTGGAACTAATGATCTTGGGAATGTCATTGTGTATGGGGTTAAAGGATTTGATTGTTGGTACATAGGCGTGCTTGACAATTTTAAATTAGATAATGGTATAATTGAAGGAGGTGGAGGTAGAGTTGGAAATAATTGTTGATAGGCTTAATATTTTTAAATGAGATGTTTGGCAATGGGATAATCTATAATAGGGGAGGAAATTAAAACTATTATGTAATCACTTGATTCACACTTTTTGGATAAACCATTGGTGGTGCAAATGGTAGTTTTCCCACTTGAATAAGTATCCCTTATGGATGTACAAATACCTAAAATACTCTTAGTAATATAACATTATTTGCTACCCTAACCATCATCATCCAATCATATTACAAAGCTCTTATGTAGTAAACCATTACTTGTTCATTAGATGGGTTGATATTGATAGGAATTCAATGTAAGTGTGCATCAATTTAACATTGATTTCATGAATTTTATTTATTTAAAACCTTATTATGGTGTTTAATTAGAATAGCATTCAATAAAAATCCATTAGATTATTGAGTTTATTTCATAACTAGATATATAGGAGTAACCTAATTGGTAACTAATATATCTATTAAGATTTTATACCATCACATAATCTTATCGCCTAATGAAAATATAACCAATCAATGGATTAGAATAGCATTTTTTTCTTGAATACAATGAATGGATTAGAATGTAGACAACTTATTATGATGCTTTTGGGTTGTTTTTCATAATTTTCATTTAACCTTAGTAAAACCTCTAATGTTAGTATTGGAATCTATGAATATATAGGTAGATTAAATGGATATTTATTAATTTAATCAAGGAATTTATTTCGAGGTGTAATTTACACTTGTATCTAAAATATAGGTTGCCCTTGTACAAAATACATATATTGAATAGGATTTTCTATTGGAATGAATGGAGTTTATCGAGCAACTTGATGATTCTGTGGGTTTTACATTGCCTACATATTTTGTGCAACTTGTTGTTATGTAGTCTATTGGGTAAGTTTTTTTGTTATTATGTAATCTACATCACATATTATTGGACTTGTGCCATCTCCAATAGCAATCATTAGGCATTAACATTTGTAAGTTGTTGAACATTTTGTTGTGTGAGTTGATATCCTAGAAATATTTACTAAATTATAAGTTGTACTAGTTTATTAGGTTGTGTCAATTGGTTAGGTTGATTAGATTGAGAAAAATTCATAATCAGATTATAATACTATAAAAATGATCTTTTCCTTTGTTGCGGTCTATCGGCAAGGACGCCACTTGCATTATTGGTGATGTGACCCAGGTTCAACCCCCACGACCGATATGTATATGTATGAGAAGTATTTGCTCAATAAAAAAAAAAAAAGATAATGGGTCTTACGGATTTTTAATGTTTCTAGTTCTTCCCCAAAATAATTTTGTTATTCTTAGGATTTTTCCTCTATACAAATACAACTTGATTATATTAACACTTCTTTCTTATATAGACAATAGATCTCATATTTATAAACTCATAAAATTCTTTTACTTAGTGGAACCACTAAGGTATGCAATAGTTGACCTAAATGTACATCTATATCTTTGCTTGCTAGACCTATAAGAAATCACTTAGAAAGCTAACACCAATAATTTGGTACTAAGAAAGCATAATTTTATAACTATTCAATAAATCATTTATCTCAATTAACAAATTGCTATTATCCCTTAATTAGAAAACTGCCCTTTAAGGGACTCTATAGATTTACAAAAAAAATTACACTTTTTTTATAAATTGTTGAAAATTTAATGAATTGCTAGTTTTAGAACTTGGATGACTTTTGAGCAACGTTTTGGCTTGTTAGAAAACCATTATTGATGAGTTGATTGATTTTTTAGTAATTTTTTAAAGTTTTCTTGCAAATTATTGGAAATTTTGATGAATTTCTGAATTTTAGACTTGCTAAATTTAGTTTATTAAGAGAATGATACTTTGAATTATTAGTTCCTAGAAAATATTATATCTTAGTGTTGGAGATATTATATTATTTGGTAGCATATGGTACATTGAAAATATTAGATTAGGGAGTGTGATTTTTATTTCTCTAATGTATGTGTCAATTTGTGAGAAGTGTACAAATATTATGTGATAAAGTGTGCAAGATGTGAGGTGTGAGTTGTAAGCATGCAAAATATCATATAAGTAAGTCAAGTTTCATAAGTGTAGATGTCAAATATGCACATGAAGAGTCACATGATATGTGGCAAGATGTAAACTCAAGAGTCATGAGAGTTTTATCATATGTGAGGAATAATAAAGGATGCATCTCCTAGATGTTTAAGGGGAGCAAGAGTTGAGTATTTAAGAGTCATATTGTAAGGTTATATTATGGATAAAGCTCCATGTATTGGATGAACAAAGTATCAAGAACAACAGTTGAATGACAAACAAGTTTCTTGTATATTTGATGATTTATGAATAATATTATGAGTTTGATTATTGAGAAATATTATTATTATTCTATGAATGTGATTTATTGATATTGGTCATTGAGTTGAATGCTTTAATATTGTGATTAATATTTGATCCTTGATATTGGACCTATGAGATAATCGGGAGGATTCCAAACACTTATTAGAAAATGATGTAAATTTACCAAAAAATTGTTGAGGAATATTACACTTATTTGGTACATGCTAATGTACCCCCATGGTACCTTCATGGTACAATTTTAAATATGTAATAGATTAGGGTTGAGTCTATATTTTAGTTGAGTGATTTATATTTACCCTTTCATGTAAGTGTCAATGTACAAGAAATGCACAAGTGTCATGTAAGTTAGAGTGCAAGAGTGTATTGAGAGAATGTGCACAAGTGTTTTGTATGTAATTGAGCAAATATGTAATGTGAGGATGTGCAAGTGTCTTAGATTAGGTGTAAGAGTCATGTAGAAGTGTGCAAGTGTCATAGAGTCAAGTGTGCATGTAAAAGAAAGTGAAGAGTCTAGTATGCAAGTGTCAAGATGATAAGCCAAAGGTCATGGGAATTTTCATATGGAGAGAAATAGTCAAGTACATGAAGAGTTATTTTTTATGTCTATATTATGGAGACAAATCTCCATGAAGAAATATCCAAGAATATGATGATCTGATTATACAATTATAAGAGAAATATCCAAAAAAGGAAATAAAGCTTGTATACATATTTTGAGTAATTAATATTGTAAGTCTTCTTCATGCATAGTTCATGAATGACTTAGGTCATTTACATTCATATGTCATTTTCCTTATTATATTGGCCTAGATATACACAATGGATTACCCATATATGATTCTACTCTTCAGTATTGATATTTTGACCTTTGATATTATGACTTCTTTATATTGGGGCCTGTGATATTCTATGTTAGTAAGGATTAAAATCCAACAATGGTATCAGAGCTACCATCTAACTCTATCCATTTTTTATAGAGTTATATTAGCCACCTTAATATTGGAGTCTATCCACTTTGATAGTAGTGAAGACTTGGACTCTAATTTCTAAAAGGTCTAATAGAGTAGATATTGAGGGGACAAGATATAGTCACCATGATTTTGAATGTTAGGGTCTTTCCACTTGGTTGAAGAAAAACCAGTGAAGAATATGACTCAACTTAGATTTAATTAAAAGTCAACTTAGGAGAAAAGTTGGACATTGATATATTTATAGCCAACTTAGTGAAATTTGGAAATATGGGGACACTTATAGTCACCTTGATAATATTCAAGATTCTCTAGAGAAAGAGGAGA
The DNA here is from genome assembly GCA_028583015.1 of Wollemia nobilis. Taxonomy (NCBI): domain Eukaryota; kingdom Viridiplantae; phylum Streptophyta; class Pinopsida; order Araucariales; family Araucariaceae; genus Wollemia; species Wollemia nobilis. Next base: position 11,728,866 of record JAQPPZ010003016.1, read on the forward strand.
ATCACTATTGAATATTGAGAAAGAACCAACTCAAGAGAAAGTTGGTCATTCGAGGACATTCATAATCACCCTAACATTGATATTGGGTTCTCTAGTAGGAGGATAATTGTATTAGGTTCTTAGGTGTGACCTAAGACATTGCAAAAATATTTTCTAATAGATAGAGAAACATCAAAAGCTTCCTACAGATATAGAGAAGTATTTTAGCTTATTGAGTATAAAATTTTGAGAAGCATAATTACTAGAGAGTATAAAAAATTAAAAGATTATCTAAGCTTCTATATAAAAATAGAGTTCTGTGAGAAGAAACAATAAAAAGCTTCTATAATAGAGAATAAACACAAAGTAAAACAGAATTAGGATAAACAGAGTAGAGAAGAAAGAAGCATCTTCCCAAGATACATTGAAGAACTAGGCTGACTGAATATATCTTTATATCAATTCAGTATTTGATCAAGGATCAATATTTGAAGCAAGTTCTTCAAGGTGGATTCTCATTACAATAGTGAAGAAAAGAGACCAATATCAAGGCCAATATAAAATCTACGAGTATAGCTATTTAGGCGCTAGTATTCAAGATTCAAGCGCTATTATACAACGAATCCTTATCAAGATTCAAGCGCTAGTTAGGTGCTAGTCTTTAGAGAAATACAAGAAGACATTTTCAACTCAAGAAAGGTACCTATTCTTCAAGAAAGAATAGAAGATATTAGAGCTAAAGGTAGACACTACAAGAAGACATAAATATTTTAGGAGCTATATAAAAAAAGGGAACATAAGGAGAGTAAAAAATCATATTTGAGCATTTTCTAATGTGCTATCAAGAAAAGCATAGAATAAAGGGCACCAAGAAACTAGATTTGAGCAGTATTGATCATTGTCCAACGTGCTATCAGGTGGAACATATAGCAACGTGAAGAGAAATGTGAACAACAATGTAACAACATAACAGAAAAGCAAGCAACATCTGGTCTCTAAAAGGAAAGATGTTTGGTCATCTCTAGAGGAGAGACACTCAATCGTCATTAACAAAAAGATACTCAACCACTATTAGAAGGAGAAATTTGTCTGGCCATCAACCACCATCAAAAGGAGAAAATTTCTTGGCCATTTGACCATCATCAAAGGGAGAAAGTTGCCTAGCCATTTTGCCACCATTAGAAGGAGAAAGTAACTTGGTCATTCAACCACCATTCGAAGAAGAAAATCGCCTCCATTCTCAGTAAATATACATTTATTCTCCATTCATAGTGAAGAGACATTAGTCTCCATTCTCAATGGAGAAACATTCAACCTTCTCAGCGAAAAGATATTTGGTCTTCAATAGTGAAGAAAATTTTGGTCTCCAACAACAAGAAATGATCAACCTCCATAAGAGAAAGGCATTTGAGGAAAGACAAGAGAAAGGTATTCGAGGTAAGACAAGTGAAAGATATTTGAGGTGAGATAAGAGAAAGGCGTTGGAAGCAATCAAGCACTATGGAGAAGGATCATTCAATGTTAGCAAAGCGCTTCTTACATAGCAGCAAAATTTACGTTGACCAACCCAGGTAACGTTATTTAAAATTACATTATATTCTTTATGCATAGTGAAGATTTGGAGGGAGATAGATTCAGAATTGACTTTTTGAAAACCCAAGCGGAGTAATAAGGGTTAGGTATTATTAAATTTTTTTTTTTCAAAAATCAATCTTAATTTGAATTTATGATTTTATAGAGTGATAAGGTTTAATATTTTAAAGTTTTAAAGACAAGAAAAATTAAAAGATTGATGAATTAAATTATATTGGAGTTAAAAGGGTTTAAGAATTTAAAATTTTTGAAGAGGAAATTATTTATTTTAGTTTAGAGTTATTTAAAGATTTTGAAGTTTTTGAAAATTTTGAAATTTGCAAATTTAATATATTAGGGAATTATAAGGTTTTCTACATCAAAGATTAGAAAATTTAAAAATCTGCAAATTTCATACTTGAGTGCATATTTAAATTTGGGAGATATAAGGTTTACTACTTCAAAGGAATTAAATTATCAAGTTGAATCACTGATTATCATGGAAGAAATTATTAGAAATGCATTCAATGAGGATAGTGAAGAAATGGTGAACAAGTTAAAGTTTTATTTTCAAAATTTGATAGATGACATTGATGGAAATAAGCAATTATAAAACGGTTTAAATGAAAAAACTATCTTTTTTGTCAAGGATGCAAAAGATGAAAATTTCACAACACTTATAAGTTATATTCATGAAAAACGTTTTAGAACATGGTGGAATTCACAAAACACCATTATATTTTCTTTAGAAGAATGTTTATTGATGTATTTGTCACTACTTACCTTTGATATCTTTCAAGAAAAGAGACAAGAGAAGAAGAATATAAATTGTGATACATACAACTTGAATGAAGCTTATGTTAGCTTCAATGAGGAATCATTGAAATCAAGGATGTATTATTGTGATGATTTACTAACTCAATGTTTAGAAGGCACATCATCAAGTACATCACAACTAAAGATGAAGAAGAGAAGAGGAAAGAAGAAGAATAGAGGAAATCACACAAGGAAGGCTAACAAAAAACTTGGATCCAAATCCAAAGAAGAATCATATACTGAAGATTTAGATAAAGACCTGAAATAGGTAGACTAAAGATGAATATGAAGACAAATCTCAAGCATAGATTCATAAACAATGCAAGGCCACATCAAGATTGAATATGAAGACCAATATTGAAGACTAAATTCTTCAATAACCAAATAATGTAATGTTGGGGGTGTTGAGGAATATTACATTATTTGCTACATGCTAATGTACCCCCATGGTACCTTCATGGTACAATTGTAAATATGTAATAGATTAGGGTTGAGTCTATAGTTTAGGTGAATGATTTATATTTACCCTTTCATGTAAGTGTCAATGTGCAAGAAATGCACGTGTCATGTAAGAGTGCAATGTGCAAGAAATGCACAAGTGTCATGTAAGTTAGAGTGCAAGAGTATATTGAGAGAATGTGCACAAGTATCTTGTATGTAAGTGTGAAAATATGTAATGTGAGAATGTGCACAAGTATCTTAGATTAGGAGTCCCTGTAGAAGTGTGTAAGTGTCATAGAGTCAAGTATACATGTAAAAGAAAGTGAAGAGTCTAGTATGCAAGTGACAAGATGATAAGCCAAAGGTCATGAGACTTGTCATATGGAGAGCAATAGTCAAGTACATGAAGAGTCATCTTCTATGTCTATATTATGGAAACAAAGCTCCATGAAGAAATATCCAAGAATCTGATGATCTGATTATCCAATTGTAAGAGAAATATTCAAAAAAGGAAATAAAGCTTGTATACATATTTTGAGCAATTAATATTGTAAGTTTTCTTCATGCATAGTTCATGAATGACTTAGGCCATTTACATTCATATTTGATATTATAAATGAATGCTATTTTTATTATTATATTTTCCTAGATATACATATTAGATTGCTCATATATAGTTCTACTCTTCAAAATTGATATTTTGACCTTTACTATTGTGGCTTCTTTATATTGGGACCTATGATATTGTGTGGTAGTAAGGCTTAAAAGCCAACAAAATTCACAAAAATTTTAGCTCTAGAAAATATTTTGAGTTTTTCAAAGATAGAGTTGGCATACACCAATACTTAATTGAAATTAGCAAATCTAAAGGATAATGCAGTAAAACCCTTAAATATCAATGTAAAAATAATTATTTAATATAATATGAAGTCGATATCATTGAATCTGGAAAATAATTTGTAGAGTTCGTTAGATCTTAGGTCTTCTTTAGACCCTTTTATGGATCTGGCAAGATGATGCATGAGTCTCCCTAGATCTAAAATTCTAGGTCCTAAAAATGTAGATTCTTAATATCGCAAATGATTCTACCATGTTAATTTCTAGAGAAAATCAACTCAATACATCCCATTAGGCATGCCAAAAATAATTGAACCATGAGAGTATTTGTTCTTCTATTTCTATCCACATAACATAAGTAACATTAGATGAGAGGGGTTCACTCCTCTCCACATCAAGAGAAGGTTGACTCCTTGCTAATAATCTACTCTAGGTACTTTGAGAGAAACTGAAAGATAAATAAAATAAAATAGAATCAAATGATTATAGCTAGATTAGCATGATCCAATCAAATACTCATAAGATAAACAACTTTTATGTATCAAACCTCAAACATTTTTACAACATAATATATAAAAATTATTAACATAATATAAACATGTACAAGCACAAATATCATTCATTCAAAGACAAAAAGATTATCACACATAATCTATCTTCAAATTCCACACAGTTTACCCATAACTTGTAGTAGAAAATACAAATAGAAGTATGACTCAACATACAAATAGTCTTTAAAAGCAACCAAAATGATCCTTACAAATGAGCTTTGAAATCATATTTATAGAAAAATAAAACTGACTCTAATCTTATCTATACTAAACAAATTTTGATCTTAGTAAACATGATTTAATAGAATATTTAAAGATAGTTGGTAAATGACTGCTCAACCAAACAAATTTGGCACTAAAGCTCTTCCAAATGCACTTTAGTAGATATTTGTCTTTTCCAAATCCACTTTGGAGGGAGGGATGTCACTTTGCAGATCGTTATCTTAATTCTCATGCCTCAAGATCCATGCTAGACATGCCTCAACCAACAAATTATCAATCTAGCTACACTTTTTTGATGTTTTCTTTGATCGATGACTTGTCCTTTGGCTAATCCCCATATTGATGGTTTCTCTTTACTAAAAAATTATTATATCATATTTCAATTCTATTTAAGGAATCACCACCTTCCATACTTTGACCATGTTCCTCTAATTTCTTGATAACCTAGCCTAATCCTTGAAAATGAGGTAATCCATGGCACCATAGGCACCCTTTTGCATTTTCCAATTTCCCCTAATTTTTTTGTAACATGAATTATTTTGATCCCAACTGTGTCCTTCTTCATAACTAATTTCTCATTTAGAATGTAATGGTAGTAGTCAGACTACTACACATTAATACAAAATTTTTGATAAAAAATATTTTTCAAAATGTATTGTCCTTTTAATAAACTTAATTGCAAATAGTATTGAGGTGTACATTTGTCTTTACAAAAAAATAATAATGATTTTAAAAAAATCATTTACAATCTCCTTTACCATAATAAAAATGTATACATTATATAATTTTAATCATTATATTATATTAATAAATATTTATTTCAAATAATAATTATTTAATTTGTTTGAACATATATTTTTCTAAAAAAAATTCTCCACTATAATTACATATAAACCTTTATGTTTTTATCATTTTTTTCCTCGAAAAAAGTTGTAATTTTATATTAAGCAAATATGAAATTACATTCTTCATATGCCTCTTTGGAATTTCTTCAAAGCTTCAGTAATAACCTAAAAATCAGGTCACTTACACATCATAACTAGCTATATCTATCAAGATAAGTTCTATCCTTAGACATCTTCCCAATTTTTCAACCAGTATTCTTTAAATCACGAACTTCCAAGGTTTTTGAAAAAGTTGCTTTCAATAGAGTGAATTAATCCCCCCAAATAGAAATATGGACCAACTACAGTGCATTGCCCTCATTGAATTCATGTACTAAGCATGTACCTAGTTCAATATAAAGCGCCTCCTTTGAGAGTTCATTTGCTTCCCTATTCAATTTTCTATAAATATGCCAAAAAGTAAAAGCTTCACTTCAATCCACAACTTCTTTTATTTGAGATAATATGGGTTGTATCATGCTTTCTATCCTAAAAACACCAAGCATCTAGTTTATTACCACCTATGAGTCTTCATAAATTTAGATTTTTTGTATTCCTTTTGATTCTGCCAACTAAACCAACAATTTGAGTGCCATAATTTTAGCATAATTATTAGAACCTTATCCCAGTCCAACCTTGAATTTAAAATAATGAGTAAAAAATATATAGTAATCCTCCTACTCCACAAAATCCAAGGACCCTCTATATAGCCCCATCCAAAAAGCCCTAGGCCCCTAATTTATTAATATTTGGAGGGATGATTTGTTTGTTTACCTTTTTTGTTGTTGAAACCTTACAGTTATTTAGACTTTCGATGATTTGGGAGGAGACCTGCCACATAGGCTTCTCCTGATCCTAAAATATTTCTATGTTCCTAGATAACCATCCTCCCCGTGACACAAACAACGAGATAGCTATAAAACCTTTGTATGACCTATTTTCAAACCTGAATTTTAAGCACTCTCCTAAGGAATCTTCTTGTCATCCTATAGGAAGTTTTAACTACACTATAACCTCCCTCCAAAATTGTTTAGTAAGGGAGAAAGCTACCACTAAATGATAAATTGTTTCATTGTATGACTTACATAAATGGCACCTTTCTAGACCATTCCAATTCTTCATTTGTAATACCTCCGATGTCAGAACCTTATTTTTCATGGAAATCCATACAAACAATCTTGTCTTCAATGGGAATTTTTGCTTCTAGAGTGTCTTCCACCACCATTTTGGATCGTCATTGTTATCTTCTAATAGAGTCTTATACCCAAACTTTGGAGTGTACTCCCCCATAGCTCATTCTTATATTGGTATTGCATCTAACAAAGACTTTACCAAAGTCAATCTTCCCCCTAAAGAGAGTCATTTATTGCACCATATATAAATTCTTCCTTCCACCTTTTTTATCAACCAATTCAAGTCTTGATTAGTGTAGTCATTGGGTTTCAAAAAGAATCCCTAGGTATTTAAACCCCTATTGAAGATCAAATTTATTAAAGGAAAAAATATGACCTATTAATATGGTTGGATCTTGATACACATGGTTAAAAGAGATGCTTGACTTTTGTGCATTAATATGCATACTTGTTGCCAAGAAGAAAATATCTAAATATTGTTTTAACTTCTCGGCAACTCTTACCATTCCATTTGTGAAAAGAACATCTACAAAATGTAGATAGGTGACTTCTACTATTCTACCTATATTAATTCCCTTTACTGCTCCTACCATCTTGACTTCTAAAATAAACCTACTTAATCCCTCAACTCCCAAAAGAAATAACAATGATGACAAAGGGAAACGTTGTCTTATAGTCTAAGAAACTTTGAAGAACTAAGAGATTGGCACATTAACAAAAACTACAAAAGAAATAGAATAAAGACATCCCATAATCTAGTTCACTATTTACACATAAAACCCAATATGAGTATCATTATTAAATATAGCCCGTTTACTTTGTCAAAAGCCTTGGAGAGATCCAACTTCATCACCATTATTGGAAATTTCTTTGATTTTATGGTATGAAGATTTTCCCGAGCAACATCAATTACTTCATGAATTTGTCTACCATGCAGGAAATCGAATTGCTCAATAAATATAAAAGCATAGAGGAACCTTTTAATTATTTATGCAATTAATATTGCTATGATTTTGTACACACAGTTACACAAAGAAATGGGCCTATAAACATCAAAGGAAGAAGGATTGCCCTTTTTGAAATAAGAGCAATGAAGGTAGAGTTGAAGACTGCATTTACCCTTCCTGTTTTCCAAGACTCCTCCACAACCTTGAGTAGGTTAGACTACAAAAGGTTAGAGAGACTAAGAAAGAATTCCATAGTCCACCTATCAAGTCTTGGACTCTTATATTTCTAGAAGGAGGTTAAAGCAACTTTGAGCTCTTCATTTGAGTTTTCCCTAATCAATTCACCATTGGCTTCCTCATCTATAAATCTAGGAAAGAGAGAAGTAATTCTAATTATTTTAACTATATTAACATGACCAAGATTCTTGTATAGTTGACCAAAATGCTTTGCTCCCATGTTTGCTATTCCTTTAAAGGATGATACTTTACTTCCATCTTGTTATTGTAGCTCTCAAATTGTATTTTATTTTTTTTGTGATTTGCAAAGCTATAATATTTTTTAGTGTTCTCATCACCATTTGCAATCCAAAGTGCTTTACTTTTGAGCCTTTGTAGTGCTTCTTTCTTTGCTAACAATCTTATCTTCTCTTATTCCAAACTTCTATACTTAAGCCTTATTTCCTCATCAATTATTTTTCAAAGTCATCTACTAGAAACACTGCAAGCTCCTCCTCAATCTCCCTTAGTTTTTGTTCATCCATTAGTTTCTTTTTATAGGCCCACTGAACCACTGCTACCTTAACCCTTTTTAGATTTGTTGCAAATTGAATACTAGCATATTCTCTCAAACTTGGATCAAACACCCATTATGAATTAACTAGAGTTACAAAACTATCCTCTTTTAGCCACTCAGAATTGAATTTATAAGGACAATGTCATTTTTTCTCCTCTTTTGCTATCTCCTCTAACTTCAACCCAAGACTTCAATTTGTAAATGTCATTACCAAACTCTCTACTACTAAGAATATGTCTAGTCTCTTAGAAATTCTATCAACTCTTGTCCTCATGTTTCTCCAAGTTGGGATAAACTTTATAGGCATCAAGTCTATGAACCCCTTGGCTTCAAACTTTTGGATGAAGTAATTAGCCAATGGATCAATTCTAGTAGCAATACCCCACACTTCACTCCTAGAAAGAGTTAAGTTTAAATTACCTTCTAAAATTAAATTATTAGTTTCTAAAAACTTCTTATCCATAAGCTTATCCCAATACTGCATCCTGTCTTTATAGGGGCCACAAATGTTCACCACTATCACTATTTCCTCAAGCTTCATTGAAAAGAATTCAGTCCCTACTCTTGAGTCAAGTAATGCAAATTTGGTTAGCCTAAACTGATTTCCTTCCACCATATGGTCACTCCTCCTGAGACCCCTATAGCATCAAGGACTAGAAAATCCATCCTTTAAGCAATTTACAAATATCTTCCATCACTGTCATAGCTAACCCCTTTGTCTCTTGAATTAGTAAAATATCTAGATTATAAATTTCTTACAACCTACACAAAGCAACTTTTTTTGTTGAGTCACCCATCCCTCGGATATTAAAGGAGAGTACTTTCTTTGATTAATTGTGTCTAGGATCATCCCTAATCTAAGGATCCTCTTTAAGGATGATTGATTACCTTGTTGAACTTCATAGAGGCTTTTATTCTTAGACAATGAAGTAAAATATATTTTTCCCCACATATTTACTAAGGCCTCCCTCAACTCCTCCTTCTCTTAGTCCTATTTTTCCTTTTAGGGATCATAGGGGATATCTATGGATTTTTGGGTACATAGAACCTTCCTGACCACAAGCAAAATGAAGTGGGGAAGCAAATACAAGTGATTTACCTATGAAGCATTACTAAAAAATATACCAGAGTCTAAACCAATGTCTAGATCTACTTCCTCCCAGGAAGAAGAATTTGAGGGTCCTCCTTGCCCCTCAACTCCACCCTTACCTTCTTATAGGGGAGACTTTGTTTTACAGACTAGTAAATCTAACCATTGGTTAGTTGAGGGACTTAAAATAGAATTACCTATAATCCCATATAAGACATGATGTTTGGTAATAGTTTCGCTTTGAAAGCTTGTATCTGGGTCCAAGAGCATGCAATCCGATTTTTTCCCTAAGATTCTTGGCCTTACTTCAATTTGAGATGATTTTGAATCCATCACTTGTTATGGCACAAAAAGTTTTATCTCCACCTTCTTTGCATATTCTATTGTTTTCCTTGATTCCTCTAGCTTGTGTTCCTTATGCATTGATTCAATAATATAATCAATTTGTAAGTCATGTGCATGAAGAGAGAATTTTATCTCATTCTCACCCTTAAAGACCCCTTTGTTTTCCTTATGATGTCAAACCTTCCTTGAAAAAATAAGAGAATAGTCCCTTGCAACATGCCCATAATTATGACAACAAGCACACTTTAAAGGCACACCAATATAGTCCATGGTTTGTACATGCATCCCTTTGTTTTACTTCAAGACAATTTCCCCCACGAATCCATCTCTCCAATCCATATCAACAAGAATCCTAGCTATTGTGCCCAAGTATGAGGACTGATACCTCTTGTCCACCTCCAAGAAAGAACCAATGCAATTGCCCATCGCTTGGAAAACATCTCTAGACCAAAATTCTAATAGAAACCCTGTTAACTTTACCCATACAAGGTGAGAAGGTATTCAAGTGGGCCTATGGTCAAAACAAGGGTCCCATAGTTTGAGAATTAACAAAGTTGATCCCTGAACCATTTCTGTAACAAAAGTTTTACCACATCTTCCTTAGTCTTGAACTAAAACAACAACCACCCTCTTCCCAGAAGTAAAAAATTAGTCACATACCCTAATACTACCATCCATTCCCTAGCCATCCAGTCTGCCAAGGATTTTTTAAAAATTACACACACATAGAACCTCCCAATAAGTGTTTTCTTTAAGCGTTCAATGACTTCCCCTATTTTTGCATCTTCTTCTAGGACTAATTTTGCTTAGTAATTTTTCCTTCGAATGCACTTGCTTGTCTTTGTACATGCTTCCAAGGGATTTTTCTTTGGGTTTTCTTCTTCCAAATTCTTCTGTTGTCCCTCGTAGCCTTGATTGGAGAATTGTGGCCTATTTTGATCTTGCTCAAAAGAGGACATATCCCAATCATCACTCCTATCCAAGAGTTGCATATCCTCTTATAAAATTATCATCGGCTTAGGCCCATTCCTGAACTCTTTCAAAGGAGACCTCCTTCTTCCATACTTCCTTTCACTATCAAATATGGAGACCTCTTCATAAGGATCCATTGAATAGTCCACTGCTTCTTCATGACCTTGTTCCAAATAAACCTTAAACCTTCCTTCCCTCTCATGAGCATGCATTCTCCTTAGAGCCTCAAGGTCGAGGGACTCTCCATTAGCATTTGCATTAGCAAACCTAGCCTTGATAAAGAAAGTCCCATTGTCTTTATCATCCATTTCACTCACCAGGGTGGTAGTCTTATTAGAAAAAAATCTAAAAGATAATTTTCTTAGCCCATGTCTTTAGAACCTTAGGTTTAAGATACATGTTGTGCAACAATGACTCCATCCTCAATGGCCACATCCCTAGTATGTTCTTCTCAATTTTCTCCTCCTCACCTATTTGCTCTCTTTTACATCGAACTCACCCAAAAACCCCTTGCAAATACCTCGTTCAAACCCTCTATTGAGCTGCTACATTTTGTTGGTGATACAACCTGGAATCAAGGGCTATGTGATGAATATGGCAAGGGGAATGGTAGTTGTAGTAGTGACCCATCCTTCTCCTTGTCCTATTTGTATCCCCTTGACCCCTTCTTCATTGTCGAAGTTGAAACCCTAGTAACTTTTGACATCCATCTACACCTTAATGCAACATCTCATATTGTTTTTTCAAGCAAAAGTGTAGCAGTCTTAATATATTTCAAAATGTTTGTTTCTTTTGCACACTATTGAAGGCTCTCTTCTAGCATGAACTATTCTTCTACAGTCCATTCATGAGCAAGCCCTGGGATTTACTTTAGGGTCTATGAATTCCTAGTGTTGTTCCCCATCCATATTTCCACGAAAGCCTAACTTGCCCAGAATGTTGCCTACCCAAATGACAAGTACTATGAAGTTTTAACAGATGGTAAACTTATTCTTCTTTAATGGCTACCTGAACCTTCGTATTAAAAAAAAAGACCTCATACACAACTCCAAAAACAACTTTTACTTTCATCTAAAAAAGTAAACACTAGAGAAAAAGTACATATCAAGAGATCCATAGCTTTCCACAAACCAAAAAAATTTCACAGTATCTCTAGCACCGAGATATTTTGAAGCTAATCCAATAGTCACAAATGTAATGTCCACCCATGTGAACGGCCATCCTGCATTTGAAAGGAACTTTTAAAATTTCTCTATCTTGGCCATGTCAAACCAACAACTAGTCAAATAAGTATGGGAGTTTGATAGTTTTGAGTAATGGAACCATCAAGTTTAGACTCCGCCTTTCAAGATAGCTTAGGTAATTGAGGTTTGTGCTCATATTCTTCTTGAGTGAATTTATCCAAAAATGCCAGTAACGTCAAGAGCGACCACCATGAAAATGGTGCTGCAAACACAGCATAAGCTGCTACCGATAGTGCGCGAAGTATACCATTGCTATAGAGAGGAAAAGCCATGACAAGCAATACTCCAAAAATCCCAATCCAGATGCTCAGAAGAGCCAAACGAGGTGCATCAAACATCTGTATCGTTAAAAGAAGAAGAAATAGAGAACCTAGTAGGTAGAGTACCCAGCCCATCAATGGATGGATTGTTTTAGGAACAATAACAAATGGGAATAAGTAACTTGTAGCTATACAGGACAGAACTAATGTCTTCGATAGAACTGAGTACAAAGAGTATCCCAAGTTCTCTCGCAAGTAGTAGAGCCTAATTGAAAAGTTCTGTGAATGGAAACTGCTCTTTGTAAATACTGCCACAGCTATAATGAGATAAAATATTGCCGCTGCAATTGCAACAGGTGTCTCCTCACCATACCTGTTATATCACAATTGTATTCATTGGCAAAAGTTACTTTGGAAACAATAAAAAAGTGTTGAGGATGCAGAGTTCGCCATACAAAAATACTGGATTAATGCAGCCAAAACGTTTAAGGTGTTGGACATTTTTTTAGAGTATCAATTAAAATTACTAGAAATGAACCTTGCAAATGCTTAACAGATCAAGGACAAATACCGGTATCAAGCATCTAGCCTACAAATAAATAATCACTTAAACAATGAGTTGTAAGGGGAAATGAGTTTAGAGAATACCAAACAAGAAAGATGCAAAAATGATCAAGGGAAAGAAATGAAATTTATGAACAAAAAATTACCCTATTGTCTGTATTCGTTGATTATGCCATGATAAGCCCAGCGGCAATACAGGCCAAGCCCACCAATACCATGGCTTCAACCACAGTGCCCCTGGAAATGTGATGACACTGTTTGGCCCACATGGTATATCCCAACTCAGCTTTAAATCTGCAATATATCACACCGTCTCAAATTCAAGAGGCGCTTTCAGAGATGGCCCAATCATATATAACAAATTCAAAATAAAAAATAAAACATCCAAAGGGTTATTGGACTTTCAACAATCTGTATACTGGTACTCTTAAAACTTCTAAAGTTTGCAATTCTTGCAGTGTTATTGGACTGTCCATACATTTATTTAAAGATCCAAATTCAAATCAAAACAGAATATGTATAAGTATATTTAAAACCCTTAACCAAAATAAAAAATTCAAATCAAAACAGAATATGTATAAGTATATTTAAAACCCTTAGCCAAAACAGAATATGTATAAGTATATTTAAAACCCTTACAAAAATAGAAAAACTTACAGTAGTAAGAGGCGTCCATTTGGTATCCTAGAGGCAATCTATAAAAGCCATTGAGCATTGATCCGTTTGCAGGTGGATGGAACATAGGCCTGTCCAGTAAATCATGAAAATATGCTCCTATAAACCCTTGGTCTGCACCATCCTCATTTACTAGCCCTGTTGCTAATTTGTGCATTATATCACGGAAGATTTCGCCTGAAGGCTGCATACAAAATATGATTTTTACAATCATGAAATAAAATAGAACCAACTAACTAGGCCAGTAAATAAGAACATCAAAACAAAACCTTCAAAACAAAAAGACCGGTGTGAAAAATGCAGGGGTTGATGAAGGCTGCACAGAACTGTCCACACTGAAAAAGCTCATCGGTATTGCGGAGAAAGAGATTATCTGCATCAAGCATTACTACGCGCTCGTACTCAACAAGATTCCATGCATACAGCTTGTTTAGTGAAAGAGCAAAACGCTCGTCGAAACCTGACTGATTCTTGTAAGGACTCTCGATGTTGCCCACCGACATTATTTTGGCCCCGTCTTCGTACCTGAATGTTAACAATAATAAGTCCTCCATATACGAAAAGATTTAAGTTTTTTTTTTTAAATTCATAGGGAGTAACTGAGATATTCTATTTTCTATTTTACTCTCAATTCAATAGTCTCAAATCTCAATAACACTTATTCCACTTCGTTGTAAAGAAGGTTATTTATACATTCAGTGGATTCAGGTCAGACTACTACCCTTGCAAACAGATATGTTCTAGGATTTGGACCTAAATTTTTTCTTAGTATGGTTTACTCTCAGTTCAAATCTTGGATAGTCTCAACAACATTCAGAAGGCTATCCACTCATTTGGGTGTGTGCACTCAGTGGATTCAGGTCAGACTGCTACCCTTGCAAACATACATGTTCTAGGATTTGAACCTAAATTTTTTCTTGGTATGGTTTACTCTCAGTTCAAATCTTGGGTATTCTCAACGAGGGCTACCCACTCATCTGGGTGTGTGCATTCAGCGGATTTAGATCAGACTACTACCTTTACAAACAGACATGTTCTAAGATTTGAACCTAAATTTTTTTTTGGTATGCCCCAGAATTTACCAATGTTGAAAATAAGAAAAGATTTAAGTTAAAGGAAGTGGATCTTACAAAGTTGTTCTCCAAAGAAGAGGAACATCATTGGCTGCAATAACAACGAGGTCTGCATTGACGTTGAGATTACGCAGAGATCGCATCATGACTCGCGCTGCAACGTAGAAGTCATAGTCTCTTGGAGTTCCCATGTACAGCATTGTTGCATATGCATACGCATGTTTTGGGTCTGGGCGTGGGCGCTGTGCAAAGGCTGATCCCATAATTAACAAAAATGAAACGAGCCATAGCCATATTCTCAGTCTACCTTGACTCTTCATAATCAATTTTGATCATCAACAAGGCCAATCTCAAGACTCATGCTTAATTCTTACTCTTTTCCCCCTGCAATATCCAAGGCCAGAAATTTGGATTGCATCGTTGCCGACCACAAGTATAACTATCCTTATAAATATACCAGGTATTTAATTGTTCCTCTTATTTTCTAATCCTCGTATTCCTCTTATAAAATTCAGTTCTACCTCTTCTTTAATGGCACGGCACATACCGAAACTCATTCAATACCGATGCTTGCAAGTTGCAAGGCACGCATCCCCTGGGCATCTTCAAATAAAATTTTGAAAACTAATATAAAAAGAGACTTGTCAATTAATATCGATTGCTTGTCGGCACAAGCATCACGCATCCAATGGGCATCTTCATAGGACTGGTCAACTGAAAATTTCAAAATTAATAAAAACAGGCTGGGACCTGCAATCCATTATGTCATTAACTCACGTTGGTGCGGGCACTAGATATCATTGGGAAAATAAATCTCACATAATGTGACGTTACACAAATTCATTATCACTACTATAAAGTATTTCATTAAATGCGTTGAAACTATACCTTTAGCCTTGCTAAATGAAGTGCAACTCTTCAAATTCATCTAGAATCAAAAAATCTATTGATCCGGTATCCCCTTTATCATCATTTTAAATAGTGGCACACCTTTTTCAAAACTAATACAAAGAGACATGGACCTACAATCCATAATCTCACCTTGGTCTTTCTCCTTTTGGGAAAATAAATCTCACACAATGTGATGGACACAAACATCACAAAATTTATATCATTAAGTATGTTTTGAAGTTTTACCTTGTTAAATGAAGTGAAAGTTAGAGTAAAATTGGTATCCCTTACCCATGTACTTTGGGTAAGTTGAAAATGGCAGGATAATCCTTCAAGGAAGGTCCTTGGTTCGAATCTCCACCTTTCCAAACGCACATTGGGTACCTAAAATCCAGTTAATAATGTTGGTGCGATCAGGATCGGGTACGAATTTCAAGTGATTTTGACGGTGTAGAACCCCCTAGTCGTGGTTTCTCAAACCAAGGCGGCCTCCTACAGGGTTTTTCGTTAAATTTTAAAAAAAAATTGGTATCCTCTTTATTATTATTTTAGATGTCTAAAAAAATTGTAAAGTATTATATACATCATAAATAGTTTACACTTTATTACCTCAAGACAACGGTTAAGTTGAAGCTTCTAACACAACTCTTGTCAAAATAGAAAAATCGTCAATAAATTGGTTATTAAGACTAGAAGAGATTAGCATCTCTAGTTATACCCATCCCTTTGGGTGTA
The DNA here is from genome assembly GCA_028583015.1 of Wollemia nobilis. Lineage (NCBI taxonomy): Eukaryota > Viridiplantae > Streptophyta > Pinopsida > Araucariales > Araucariaceae > Wollemia > Wollemia nobilis. The sequence continues at coordinate 11,744,890 of JAQPPZ010003016.1, forward strand.
TCAAACCAGTATTAGAACCTCTACTAATACAATACCTTATGCTTTGGTGTGTGATACCAAAGTAACCTTTTTCTTCAAGCTTGAAGTCTTGTCCTTATGAATTATTTTATAAGATGCTTATGTAGGAGAAAAATATTATCTCATCCTTGGTCAATTGGAATCAGTTGATGAAAAGTAGTTTCATGCCCTAGAACACCTATGGGTCTACCTACAAAAGCTCAAGCAAGGTTGTGGTAAAAAGGTAAGACCCCAATCCTTTGAGGTTTGTGATTTAGTTCTCAAGAAGAATGAGAAGAATACCAATACCAAAATTGAGGTTAGGAGAAAGTTTGAGCTCAATTTGTTAGGCCCATAATTTATCAGTAGTAAGTATGGTTTAGCTACATATCAACTTGTCACACTTGATGATTAGAAACTTAAAGAACCTATGAATATCATGCATCTAAAAAGATACTATGCCTAAAAGTCTAAATTCTCTTTGACTATTTAGTTTGAGCTTATATGTCTTTGTTTGTTCTAGTTGTTAAGGGACCCATGAGGACATGCAAGGGAAGATCTTGGTTAGGTTAGTTATTTTCCTAAACTAGGTATCTGAATCAAGTAGATCCCTCATCTCATTGTTTGAACTATCCATAAGGTCATGCATATCATATGATCTGATAGCAAAGATACAACATTACTTACAAAATTATTGGTAGTATTACATTTTTTGATCATGTAATAGTTTACGGAGTGTTTAATATTTGAGTGTGAGAATTTAGTATTCAGGTTAATAGTATGTGTCATGTTGTGAAGTGTGAAGATGTGTCAAGTGTGCAAGTGAAGAGTGTGAGTGAGGTGTCTAGTTAGGATATGAAGAGTTGTGTGAGTTGTAATGTGAGAGTAATGTAATTATGAGTGGCTTTGTCATTATGAGAGAAGATAGAAGGTCAAGAGACATGCATGTGGAGAGTCATGTGCAACTTATATTGATGATAAAGCATTGTAAAAAGCATCAGACTAGCATAGCTTCATGCATGCTACAATATATTGTATTAATAATATTATCAACATTTTCCTGTGTACATTATTATAAGTATTATTGTATAATCCTAGAAATATTTACATGTGAGATAATTAGTCATATTTTCCAGCAATCGTAGCAGAGCCATCTTGGTTCATAAATATGGTTGAAATATTATTGATTGAACATGGAGATTGATATTGCAAGAAGAGCTATGATAAGAGAGACTGCAAAATTTGAAAGAGATTATGTAGATAGTGTTTTTGAAGGAACCAAGCCTTGATTAAGGAAGGCTCATATTTGTGAAAGACAAATAGTGATAATACCATACTTGTAAGAAGCCAAGCCTTGAAGAAGGAAGGCTCATAATTCTATCATAAGTGTAAGAAGTCAAGCTTTGAAGAAGGAAGGCCCATGGTTGCACTAAAGTTATCTGTGATAATTCAAATACGTAGCTACAAACATTGAAGATTGGAGATTGAAGAAGAGAAAGAAGAGAAGGAAGAAGAAAGAAGAAAATAAGGGTTGAGGTTGCCCAAATTGCAAAAGAGAAAATAAATTGGTAGGCAAGGCAAATATAAATTCATTTGAGAAAGTTATTGGAAGTGTTTATAATTATTGGAGGAATTATTATTCGAGGAATTCATATTGTTATTAGAGAAATAAGAAGAATATTTTTAGAGAAAGAATATTTAACATGATATATAAGAAAAAATGTGTTTTGAAGAATTAAAAAAGAAACAAGAGATAGAAGAATTATTGTTGAAGAAGAAATATTTTGAAGAAATAAAAATTGGATAAGAAGATTGATATAGAGTTGATAGACATTGGAGTACAATAGGAAGAAGGTTGATATCAACCGTGTTGAGAGATACTAAAAGGATATATTGAAGGTTGGAAGAAGCACTTGAGGTAGAACATAGAATGAGGAAGCAAGTCCAAATCAATTAAATTTACATGATTATTGTGTTTGATAGAGAAGACATGGTGTTAAATTTAAAAAAGAATGATAAACTATGCAGAGCAAGGAAATGTTACGAGCGTGAATGTTACATGCAAGAGAAGTAAAGGTAAAATCAAATATTTGATTAAGATATTTTGATTTATTTTAAGGAGAAATGAGAGTTATAAGAAAGTTGTTTTTAGAAAAACGAAACAAATTTTTGGATATTATTGTTTATTTTAAAAAAAGGTATTGCATGTTTGAAATTGAATATAATTTAATGCATCGCTATAAAATACTTAGTAAAAATGGGTGAAGGCACCTTTGGGCAAGTTGTTGAATGTTGGAATTTGCCAATCGAAAGAATTATTGGTTATCAATATTGTTAGTGGACTAGAAAAGTACAAAGATGCTACAATGATTGAAATTGATGTACCTTGTAAAGTTGGAAGGAAAGATAAAAGGGGTAATTGTTGTGTGCATACGAGGAACTAGTTTGACTACCAAAATCACATTTGTATAATATTTAAAAAGTTAGTCGAGGCAGGAATGATGTCATCAACGGTGAAGTCAATAACATCAGATTCAGTAATTTGTGAGGTACATATTGTGGAGGCGAGCCTCAAGACTAATGTGGAGAAAAATGTTGTAAGAGAATTTGGTATACAGAGTTTGGTTCTCCACTATTCTACCTTTAATTTTGAATTTCTCATGTATTACATTTATATTTATGCATGTTCGAGGGCCATGGGAGAAAATTTATCTTGCCATGTTGTAGTTCATTTACACCATTCTATTGAGATAATGAGTTATATGGAGAAAGTGATATATACAGTGCTATCAAATAAGGAGGTGATGTATGATTTGAAGCAACCTTGTTTAGATTTCTTTGAAGCTTTAGACTAGATGATAGGCAACAAAATCGGTTGTCTACATTTTAACATTGGAAGAGTGGACATTTGCATAGGTAATGAGACATTGTTTGTTAAAGATAAAAGCACTAATGGAAGTAAATGGAGAGGTACTATTAGCAATACTTTCAAAGAAATAGATGAGCAGACATATAGGTTTTAAATAATCTAGTGCATTGTTTTGTAGATGTTGAGCAACTTTGAGATTAACATAAGCAAAGAGCAACTTCTTGATAATTTCAATGATGATCCCAAGAAATATGACCTTGTCATGACTAAATTCAATTGTAACAAGCCAGAAAATCATATCTATATTTTCATCCTAGAGGAAGTGAAGGTTGGCATGCAAACTATTGAGACATATGTGGAGTGCTTGAAATTAAAGAATATCTTTTAGGCAATGTTGGTCATCCAACAAAACTTAACTTGTTTTTGCCAAATAGAGTCTCCAAGAGTTTTCAAGTAAATTTCACAAAGAGTTTTTTTAGGAATCAGAATTGTTTGTTAATGTAAATGAATATGTTCTTCTGTAAGAACACCAAAATTTTACTAATGAAGAAAATAAGACGTTATTGAAAAGATATACTATGAAAGAAAAACAACTAAAAAGAAATGTATGAAACTAATCATATTTCATGGTATCATGGGCTTTGGCGAGGTCAAGTTGTGAATATCGATCATTCTAGTGGAACGACTAGAAGATATGTGATTTATTGTTATGTTTGACCATGATTTTACTTTTTGGAAAAAAAATCACCAAACAATGTAATACAAGGAGTGTTGGCAAAATTACATTATTTGGTCATGTAATAGTTTAGGGAGTGTTTAATATTTGAGTGTGTGAGTTTAATATTTAGGTTAATAGTATGTGTCATGTTGTGGAGTGTGAAGATGTGTCAACTGTGCAAGTGAAGAGTGTGAGTGAGGTGTCTAGTTAGGAGGTGAAGAGTTGTGTGAGTTGTAATGTGAGAGTTATGTAATTATGAGTGACTTTGTCATTATGAGAGAAGAGAAAAGGTCAAGAGACATGCATATAGAGAGTCACATGTAATTATATATTGATGAAAAAAGCATTATAAAAAAGCATCAAACTAGTATAGCTTCATGCATGCTATAGTAGACTTTATTTATAATATTTTTAGTAGTTTTGTGTGCATTATTATGAGTATTATTGTATGATCCTAGAGATATTTACATATGAGATAATTAGGTATATTTTCTAACAAAAAATATACATGTTTCCCATGAGGATGTATGCCCTTGAGGCATAAGTGGGTATCATAAACATTATCATTCTTTCTCTCATGACCTTCAATCTCGCTCCTATCATCAACATCCTCTATCCTTTTTTCATAACTTTTAGGTTTGTAGCCTTGTTGCATTGCACCAAAGATTAGAAAATTGAGTAAATATCCCTCCATTCGGGTTCGAGGTGTTCAGACTAACAAGTATGTATGCCACTAAAATACTACCTTTTATCTCCCTTCACATCCTCTCATCCAATTACCACAATTGATTTCATGCTAAGAATTCAAAGTGCCTTGTAAATCGAACATAATCTTTCCCTATCCTCAAACTTTCTAAGCTCATTAATCTTACAACTTTATACTAAGGATAAATATTTTGATATGAATAAGCATAGGGGTGTTGACTAATTAACTCATCCTTGATCCATATCCAAATAATAAATCTTCATTTATAGATTAAAATTCTCTTCTATATTCTAAACTCATCAACCTTGCAACTTTGTGCTTAAGATGGAAAATGAGACAAATAATTCCTACTCTTGGGCTTAAAGCTTCAAGGTTGACAAGTCTTGAGACATCCTATAACCAATTTATTTGAAAATAATGATTTTAGTTTAGGATTAGTTTTTATTTTCTACTCTACTAGGAATATGATGCTAAGAGAGGTCCTTCTTGTTGTCCACTTGTTAATATTTGGATAATATTATCATTTTACCTCGTAGGATCCATCAAATTCATGGATCTATATTTGATATAAGAAATCAACTATATGATTCCTCCATTAAACACAAAGCCTCTAGATTGACAAATAGTGAATGCCTTGATTTCCTCCAACTTGTTATGACCAAATTACTCAACTTCTATTCAATCCATGAACTATAGTTACATGAAAAATATTGTGAGGTTTTGTAGGTACTAATGACAAAAAACCCTTTTTATTAGGATTATATTCATACCCTAATTCCTATAGATGTCCATCCTATTTTCCAAATTATTGGGAACCCACGATAACAATGACTAATGTGTTGCTCATATTATCCAAACAAGCTACAAAAGAGAATGGATATTTCTTGATCATACTATGTTTTTGAATGAATATTAGGATGTAGAAGGAGCTCTACCTTTGGTTTCTTAGAATTTATTCTCATACACATTTTATCTTAAATCTAGGATCATAACCATTACCCTCATCCTTGAAAATCTTATCACATGATGAATACTACAAGATTTGTAGGTGTTGATGGAAACACTATCTCTTTCTTAAATTTATTTCCGTGAATATCATGTAGCTAAATAATTATTGCAATTATTTCTAGACACCTTATTAGGTGTGTAGACATAAAGGCGGTTATCCTTAATATTTGATAGGACATCTAGAAAATTAAGTGATGTGATCCTTCTTGAGTTGAATCCTAATTTTGATAAACTATCCTCATCACACATTATCCTTGGTCACTTGATTATTCAACTTTATATCATAAACCAGTATCTTCTATTTTCTCATTTATAGGGTACAAGGATTATATTACCCAAATATCTAGGTAATCTATCACATTTATCAGGTAAAATATTACACATTTGATAAAGCATTAAAAAAATTGAATAACACATTATTTATTACCCTATCTGCAAGGGCCATAAGAATTGTGATACCTATATTTATGGATGCTCTATCAGACATATAAATATGAAAGGGTTATTTTCTACATATGATAGGGAATCAAGGAATTATAATACATATGATATGAAATTAAGGAATGATAGTGGTACGGTCCTTAACAAAATCACACCATCATAATTCATATCATGATCATATCCATCCATATTTTGTTAATAAAAATATCATATTATATTGATATTACCACTCCATTTTATTCTACAAGGGTCACAAGAATTGGGATGCCAAAAATTTTGGATGCCCTGTCAAAGATATAAAGATGAAACACGTTACTTCTACATTTGATAGTGCACCCAAAACTTCAAGTGACATTATTATTGACATCCTGAAAGGACTACATCACCACAATCATATCATCAAATTATACCAAACCATAATCATTAACTCGTCACCCTAAAGTCATATTGCTTTTGTAACCATATAAAATATTGTATGGCCTTAATATGATCTTTCAACCACCTATGTAGGATCATTAAAACTCCAAAATACATATAGGTATGGGGTAATATGAATCCCATATTAACAAGTTTCCTAACTATTTGTCAATTTGGGATAATTCATTATCTTTACTCATCTAAATTGACAATTCAAAACCATCTAGAACATATCTTATGTCATGTTATATCAAAATTCCTCCAAGGCATTTGTCTTGAGCTAATTCTATCACATCCACGGTCCTCTAATATGTTTATCTTGAGGTAAGTCTATCACCATCTAGCATATCCAAAGTCCTCTAAGACATTTATTTTGAGTAAAATCCATTACTATTTGATACATCCAAAATTCTTTAAGATGTTTCTCTTGAGGTAAGTCTATTGTTGTTTGGCACATCCATAGTCCTCTTGTTAGAGTATATTACATTATTTGATATGTATCATAAGAAAAGGTCAAGAGTCTCTTAGATAGGTGTCAATATAAGAAATTCAAAGGTCATTTTGTAAATTTATATTATGGACGTAAATATCCATAACTTGAATGCACAAGTTCTTTACATAATAGAATTATTTAGATTGGGTTCCCTCTTGTTAAGTCTGTAAATTTTATTCTTATCATTATCTTGATCTTACTGTATTGTGTCTATATTATATTTGATCTTGTGATATTTATCCTATGAGTTTTATGTTAGTATTAAGGCTTAAAAAGCCATCACCTCTAAGAAATTTATCTTGAAGTAAGTCTATTGCCATTTGGTATATCAAAAGTCCTCCAAGATTTTTGTCTTGAGGTAATCCTATTTCCTTATGAATATTTACTTTGAGGAGAAGTTGTCATATTTCAAGATGATAAAAGTCTTCACAAAGATTTGTTTATGGACACAAAAACTTTATATCATATTATATAAAGTCTTTACATAATATAATTCTTTAGATTGGGTTCCCTCTTGCTAAGTCTGTAAATTTTATTCTTATCATTATCTTTATCTTACTTTATTGTGTCTATATTATATTTGATCTTGTGATATTTATCCTATGAGTTTTAAGTTAGTATTAAGGCTTAAAAAGCCATCACCTCTAATAAATTTATCTTGAAGTAAGTCTATCTCCATTTGGTATATCAAAAGTCCTCCAAGATTTTTGTCTTGAGGTAATCCTATTTCCTTATGAATATTTACTTTGAGGAGAAGTTGTCATATTTCAAGATGATAAAAGTCTTCACAAATATTTGTTTATGGACACAAAAACTTTATATCATATTATATAAAGTCTTTACATAATAGAATTCTTTAGATTGGGTTCCCTCTTGTTAAGTCTATAAATTTCATTCTTATCATTATCTTGATCTTACTTTATTGTGGCTATATTATATTTGATCTTGTGATATTTATCCTATGAGTTTTATGTTAGTATTAAGGCTTAAAAAGCCATCACCTCTAAGAAATTTATCTTGAAGTAAGTCTATCGCCATTTGGTATATCAAAAGTCCTCCAAGATTTTTGTCTTGAGGTAATCCTATTTCCTTATGAATATTTACTTTGAGGAGAAGTTGTCATATTTCAAGATGATAAAAGTCTTCACAAAGATTTGTTTATGGACACAAAAACTTTATATCATTTTATATATCATATCTTGTACCATAGCAATGTCATTTGGCATATCTAAATCCCCCTTTGTACATCCATTTTGTATTTTATCTTGTATCATATTTTGTATTGTAGCAATGCCATTTGGCATATCCCCCTAGGCACAACCATTTTTGTATAATATCTTATACAACAACAATGCCATTTGGCATATCTAAAAGTTATATTTTATCTCTTTATCCATTTATATGCATAGTTGTACATAATGATTCTATTATAGTAAACACAAAATCCAACTAACCATATATTGTGTTACAAGTAATATATCAATTTGTTGTCTTAATCACATCAATACCACAATCAAAGCATCATATTCATCAACATGTAATCAATTAACATCATAATCCATCAAATTATTATTCTAAAATTGAATCATTATGGTCATAACATCTTTATAACACCATCAATCAATAATAAATCATATCAAATACACATAATATAAATTAATCATCCATCCACAAAATTATGACAAGAGTCATGGATCAGATCAAATCGATATATGTGTGTGTATTTGTCACCAATAAATATATTATATGGTACAATATACTATGGATCAAAATATCAAAACTAGCCCTAAGGTTAGGGTAGAGTAGCTCATAACCGTAATCTAGTATTGAGGGTTGCTTTTCCTTCTCCTTATGAAAATGACATCATGGTTGAACACTATGAGTGATGAATGATTTTTAATGAGCACATACACATCCTAAATATCATGTGACTCAAATATGAATGTCAACCATCAATAGAAACTATGGTATGGTAAGTTGTGTAGTAATGGGTTAATCAATTGACCTCCATCATCAACTCCTCCTAAAGTTATTTTACCTCTGTTTACACTCATACCAACATAACTATATGCTATTCTTATATCACTACCATCTGATCCAATAATATCTAAACTAGTTGGCTACCACTTCTCATGGCCTTCACCACCATCACATATTTCTCTATAGTTAGACTAATAATAATTGACTATATCATAGAGGTTTATTGTACTAGATGATCTCACTCCTAATTATACATTGTTGCCTTTGTCTATGTTTATTTTTCTCCACCCTTAGTGACTCTATCACTACCTATAAGTTAGATACTTGTTTATCGAATGTATAATTCTTTGTTTCCACTGATGACTAATGGGACCTTGTTTGTCCTTCCTCCCCTATCATGATCATTAACAAGATTGTTTATCGAATGTATAATTCTTTGTTTCCACTGATGACTATAGTTTCCCTATAATATTATTACTAGAATTCCTTCAACTATGTCATAAGTGATAGTACTACACATTGCACTCCCTATAGTATTTTCCCCACCCACATCCACTAATCAACTTGTAGCCTTACCACTATTACCCACTATGGCTGAATGGTTTGATACCATCCTTAGTATCAATTGTTGACTCTTGGATCATCCATATTGGGGTTAGGAATCATAGGTTCATTGATGTTTGGATTCAAAAATGAATCTAAATTAGACATCCTCACTACTAGGTGGTCTTCCTATATAAGACTAGGTTGAGTGGGATGTCTTGACTCAGGCCAAACTAGCAGACCATACGCTTATAATGAAATAGCTTCTACTTTCCATGTGGTTCAACCAACCACCTTTGACTCCTAATTTATACCCATTGATAGTCATCCTATGGTCATCCTAGGTGTCTACTATATGAATTCCAAGTCATGTCCTGATGGCATAGGTCATCCATATACCTGTTTGCTCTACCTAGGACCTCTTGGTCTAGGTGACTCTACCTAGCCTCAAACTAATGGGTCCATTAATAATTTTTATGAACATCCTTGTCATAATTTAGCCTTAGTGGCCATTCCACTAAGATGTTCTCCCATGTCCATACCTAAAGTAATATGCAACACATCAGGCTCTTGTCACTCTTATAGATGATATGATGTAGAGAGTGGTACAATTGAGTTAGGATGATGGGCCTCCAAGAAAAAATGATCTACACATCTAACATATATGCCATTACCTCTCTCAATGTTCAATGCACCACTCACATAGTGGTATATTCTACGACGACCTTTTAGATCAAATCTACCAATAGAGATGCATGTCAATCCAACAAACCATCAACATAAGCAACATTGATATAAATGGCTAACCTAACCAATAAAAACCAAGTAGATCTTATCATCATCCTAATACTTTACTAGTAGAACTCCCCATAAGGTAGCTAGAAGGTATTAATTTTTGAATACCATCTCTTTTCCAATGCTATTACTAAGACCTCAACCTTGGCATCAAGGCTACATGGTATAGCCCTATTGTTGAAAGAAAAGCATAGTCCTCAAAGTCCAATAGTATCAAGATGGTCTAGAGAGCATGTGGTCTATATATTTGAGAATCCAATATATGTAGCCTCACCTATAGAAGCAAAAGTTGTTCATTAATATCAAGCATAAAATTACCATTAAAAACCTTAAAAAATTCATTCTAAATCTATGTTTGGCAAAAGTGACACACTCTGGCAAAAAAACCATCATCGAAAAAATACCATTGATTACTAGTGTAAAAGCACCATCACAATATAATAACATTATGCAATAGTACTAGCACAAGAAATATCATTGTGTAACGATTATACCATTGTGCAAAAGTGTTGCCTTTAATTGTGGGCATGATTTTTGAGGAAAAGTTATAAAACTAGGCTAGTTTTGATAATCATACCTAACACTGGTCTTGTCCTCCTATGGATGGAAATCATACTCTATTACTATGGTGCATGGTTCTCACCTATTATGCTATTGGATTCTATAGTGAAATTATGCATCTAGATCTATTTGTGTTATTATCATAGATAAAAATAATTTTTTTACCCCCTATTCATTTTACCCTCATCTATTGGGTTGATTTGATTCCTCAATCATAATTTCTCATCAGTTTATCTATGTGTATTTTAGTTAGGTCAAATTTTCTCAATCAAACCTGAGTTTCCCTTAAAAACTTGAGGGGGAAAACAAGGGAATGATAGCACTTATTGCTATCATAAAGACAAATATTGCATCATAGATAATATGCTCATGACAATCATCAATATTTTAAATCTTGAATCTAAGTCATCATGAAATTTATCTTCTAAAATTAGGGGTATGCAAGCTAGTTTTTGATACATTTATTATTTTTATGAATGCATCAAAAAGGGATAAATATATGTATCTAAGTTTGAGCAGATCATCAATAATATCATTAAGATAACACCTACCCCATCAAGCATAACAAACATCATAATCAGTCAGTCAACTAAAAGTTCATTGAAATTTGTATTTGATGATCCAAATCAAAAGTGCTACACCATAAGCAGTAGCATCAATGATATCTTTGACTAAGGGAAATTTTTTTTATCCAAAATTGAAAAATGATATTTCATACCCAATAAACCTATGAAAAATCATGTTCTACACTAGTGTTAGGGTATATTAGCACTATAACACTTTTGGATCTAGTGTTATTACTTGATTATGAATCAAAAAATAAAATAAGTAGCTATCTAGATTCAATTTCTTATCAACATGACATCTTGTCTTCCCCATTACATACAAATCTTCATGTGATCCTGATTGACTACCAAAAAGGGATAAATATATGTATCTAAGTTTGAGCAGATCATCAATAATATCATTAAGATAACACCTACCCCATCAAGCATAACAAACATCATAATCAGTCAGTCAACTAAAAGTTCATTGAAATTTGTATTTGATGATCCAAATCAAAAGTGCTACACCAAAAGCAGTAGCATCAATGATATCTTTGACTAAGGGAAATGTTTTTTATCCAAAATTGAAAAATGATATTTCATACCCAATAAACCTAAGAACAATCATGTTCTACACTAGTGTTAGGGTATATTAGCACTATAACACTTTTGGATCTAGTGTTATTACTTGATTATGAATCAAAAAATAAAATAAGTAGCTATCTAGATTCAATTTCTTATCAACATGACATCTTGTCTTCCCCATTACATACAAATCTTCATGTGATCCTGATTGACTACCAGTCACACTTCATAACTGGAAATCATGTCAATCGTCATATTTAAATTAGTCTTTTGATCCCATGCAACTAGTTGGACTACCAATCAAGATCCCATAATACTAGTTGAAATAATAATGCTATCCAAGCAAATATTCTAATGGATTCATTAGCCACATACCTTTCTATCCAAATCATATATTTTTAATTTCTATAAAATTATGTTTTTCTTTTGATTAGGGTAATACTATATCTTATACGTAATAGTTTTTTTTAATTGGTTATATGGGATTTATATGGGTCTCACCCATGTTACATCATCACCACATAGTGGTATTACAAAAAAACTTGGATATTATTCGTGTATTGCTTGGAAATATTTTAACCTGGATCTCCTCCTTTAATGTTGAGGAATCTAACCAGTTGAGCTAATACCACTTGATATCTTATACGTAATAGTTAATCTCTAATCAATATTTGATTTTATTTTATTTTCCTTTGATGGGTAATCTTTGTATCTCTTGCAACATCAAATTCTTACCAAAATCTTCAAGAAGAGACTCAAGGTCATGGAGTCCATGGAACATCACGATGAAGGTTTTATCTATGAAATATAGGGATAACTAATCCTTCCACATTAGAAGCCCTTGTGGACTTGCATCTATATCTTGTTCCCTCTAATTTTTAGTTGTAAATTTTATTTTAATAGGATTTATGCCCATCTATATGGTATCGTTCATTTATAGCATATATTATTCATATAATTTATTTTGATTTTGTCTTGTCCATTCACTTTCATATTTCATATCTAATCATAAAATCTTATCATTTTCATTAGGATTTGGGCTATGCTTGCTACTTTATGTTTGGGTCTTAGACTACTAACAATTTTTGTAGGCTCTTAGATTGAAGTTTTGGATTGTAATAACAATATTTAGTAGCATTGTGTCAAAGCAACACTATCATTTGTGTTGGTGGTGCTATCAATAGTGTTATTAGATGATAGCACTTTTGCATATTTGATTAAAACCCAAAACTTACTATCCTATTGTTGTTTCCTAATATTTTGTTATTAGTTATAGAACTAGAATTTGATTGAGACAAACCCCTTAAACCTTGAATATGGGTGTCTTTCTAATTCATGGAAGGTAGACCATCATATTTCCATATGGGTGACCTTCCATATTCAATATAGTGGATTTACAACACATCAAAAATATCATATAAAGAGAGATGCACCCCTAATTATAAAAGCATGAGTAATGAATGCAATATTATAACCTTACATCCATTATCAAAGATTGCTTGCATTGTACTCTATTTTCTAAGCAATAAAATCATTATGTTATTTTGCTTGCATATTTTGTATTCTAGTTTGTAATACTCTATTACTTTTGAGTTGCACTATTTTTTCATATTTCTTAACTTGAAATTTTAAGTTTTAGATCAAGAATATAGAATCATACTCCTCTTTAAATTTTAAATTAGCACGGTGTCCCGAGTGAAGTAGAGGAGCTTATTCAACAAGAATGCCAAAAATGATAGTCGAATTTACCAACAGGGAAGGCACTGTAAGTTCGAAGGCTATGAGTATTACCGTCTCTTTTTTTAAATGGAATCACAATAAAAATTATTTGAGCTGTCAGTCTTGGTGGATGTTAATTGGAAATACCACAAAGACTAATGGGGACAATCACATGTCAGATAACATGGCTCCTAGTCGTCTTAGTAATTTAAGGTTGGTTGATAATCACAGGGCAGGAAAGAAACGATAATATAAGACTTTGAACCAGAGCCACGTGGACCACCAGATAGCCACCGCCATAAATCTAGCCAATAGGTTCACTTCTCCAAGGTTGATTGGCCAAGATGGGATGTGGTCCCAAAGCATGTCATATACGGAAGAAAGCAATTACCAAAGAATTATTAAGAGTAACTGTCAATACAGAGCTTGTGGGAGTTTTTTTCAGTACTCTACTATGTGTGTCTGCAACTTTTTTTTTCTCCACTGTTTCAAGGAAGGGATCTATGTCTATTTCTTTTTTTGTAATTATGATGTAGATGTGTTTTCTCGGGGCATACCCAAAATGTTGTATAGGAAGTTTCTTTTTTATAACAGGCTATGTGCCTTACCGGATGTAATGGATTTGGTGGCATGTAGATTTTACATATATAGGATCCTTAGTAAGGACATGTTCATCAACAGCCCTGAGCTGATTTTTGTAAGAGGTTTTGGGTCAACCTGTAAAACCCGATATTAATTCTTTAGTATCTTATCTACAAAAAATAATAATTAAATAAGCATTAAAAAGGATAAAGTCATACACTGATATGATTAAAGAGACCACAAAGGCCTATATAGGGATTATGTTTGAAAATTTCATATTTTAGTGGACATTATACACATATTTTTATAATGTAATGTATAATATAATACATATGTCAAGGTTAGCAAGGATCATAGAATATTATGATGCTATAGAAGATCCATCTCCATCCCCTATGATTTCAACAAGAAGTGCAACGAGAACCTATAAGTAGCATGGGGACATAAATTTCTTCAACTAGGGGAGATGACGGGCCCCTATTTTACCCTTGTTGAAATCACTTTTAAAACTATGGTAGACATGTGTTGTAAAAGTTATAAAATAATATAATGGATGTAAATTCAAGACCTAAGATCATAATATTTTTTTTGGCCCATGACAATAAAACTTTTCAGAGTCACTCTAGGTCTAACACCTATTGCAAAAAAATCAATAAAAATCATGTGTAAGGTAGAAAAATACATGGTCTTTGCAATTTTGAACTACTCACGTTTGGAGATTATAATATTTTTCCACTGCTAACACCAATTATGGGTAGAGGTGCACCAAATTATAGATGTATGAGGATAAAAGCAAGTGCAATGTAAACACCCTTGGACTATTGGGTGAAACACCTTGTGCCCTTTGTTCGGTCCTTCTCGGAGACCCTTATACTTTGACTTTAGAATGATTTTTGTATCCTAGATCTTGCTAGTATAGTCTTGCAACACTTTTTGTTCCCTCTATAATTTCTTGCTATATATTTTTTCTAGTTCTTTCTGCTTTCCTAGAAGACATTTTATCTTTGTTAGCCATGGTCATAGAGCTTTGTTTTTTAATGCTTCAATATTTTCAATTATTTATGGCAACCACTACTACGTACATGTGAAGCTATAAATAATTCTTTCTTTGGATGCTCTAGTTGCTCGAGGAAAAAAAATTGACCATTATTATCTTCTAGCTCATATGTATTACAATCACATTTGGCAACAATGTGATATGGTCGACAACAATGTGATATGGTCGACAACAATGTGATATGGTCTAAGACCAAAACGAGTTAATTTTTTATGGTTTCCTGACTTTGTTATATCTTCATCCCATTTGAGCACTAAGTCACCAATTTGATAATACTGGAACATGACCTTTTTAATAAAAATCACTTAATTCTAGATTGGTGCTTTCAGAGGCTATTATAAGCTTTTTTACTTTGTTCTTCCAAAAGTAAAAGCTCTTCCATTTGGACTTTTATTGCTTGGATGTCGAGAAATTCTCTATTCTCTATCAACTTCATCATCGATAATTCTAGGTGTAGGGGTAGAGTAGCTTATTTTTCATATACTAATGAGTAAGGTGAGGCATTCAATGCTTTCTTCATTATGATGCAATTTTCTCGCAAGGCTTGATTCAGTATTAAGTGCCAACTCCTTTTATTTTCTCCAATAGTCTTCTTGATTATATTTAGTAAATTTTTGTTAGTAGATTTGGCTAACCTATTCCCTTGTGGATAGTAGTTTGAGGATACCTTTAATTAGATTCCATACTTATTTATAAAATATATAAGCTTTATGGATTGCAATGGGATAGGTCCCTCACAAGGGCTTGGTGAAATATTATAAACTTTTTTTTGGGTTTGGAAAACTCAAAATATTCTAGAAGATAAATGCACTAGAAGATCATGACTATGCAATTTGGAGAACAATGAAGGAGAGCGAAGGAGGATCCAGTGAGAGGATCCGTGTGGCAAAATGTGGGAAAGGATTTGTCCCATCGACAGGAGGCAGGAATACCAGCAAGGCGGATGGAGGTTGGAGGGGATCCAGCGGGATGAATCAATGCACCCGACAGCAAAAGGTCAATAGGACGGATCAAAGAAGAAAGACAAGGACCCCTCGAACAAAGGAGGCCAAAGGGGGGCACCCAACCCTAATGCGAGAGGATCCTATGCCCACATGGTGGCGAGCCATGCAACCCTAGACAACTGCTTTACCTAGGAACTATTTCCATTTGGCGAGGATTTGGACATCCCCGACAAGGTCCTGAATAGTTTTCTAGAATTTAAAAAGTTTACTCTAATTGGCAAGTTCATAGGAGGACGCCCAGACATGGAATCCATCCATAAATGGGATCTCTCCAAGTGGCGAACCTTTGGAAACATGGAGATTACGGCACTAACCCTGGGTTTCTTTGCCATCATCCTGAACAACCAGGAGGATTACTGTAAAATCCTAGTGGTAGGACCATGGTTCATGGGGCGCAGGAGCCTCTTTCTTTAGAAGTGGGGAAACGACTTCAACCCGGATACCCAAAAAATCAACATTGCTCCGATTTGGGTAAGGCTTCCCAGCCTTCCTCTTCATTGATGGCATGAAAATGTTATCAGAGGGATAACACGGTCCATTGGAGAATTGGTCTCCATTGATCCCCCACTAAAGCTCGATCCAGACTGACCCAGGCTCGATTCTGTGTGCTAGCGGACCTGGACTCCGAGCTCCCCTCCTTCATCCACATGCAGTCAGGATCAACCTTCATCAAGAGACAGGCCATCGAGTATGTTTAAGTGTTGCTTAAGGAATGTCATTGAGATGTACCAAGCCAAGCGGTCCAATACTATTCCAACTAGGAAAATCTTGAGGAGGTTGTTGGGCTTGCTAAGCCATAGCTTATAAGTGAGGAGTGTCAAAGAATTATTGAGAATCAGTGTACGTGGAATATACACTCTCTATAGGAGATGAAAATTTAAGGGGTTAGGATTTGGTTCTTCTAAACCTATAGGGTGGCAACTCAAGAAATCATAAAAGGTTTTCAATTTTCTTGGATACTAACCTTGTAAACATAAAAATATGGATTAAATGGCAACTAGGTCATGGTTAACTAGAGTCATTATTAACAAAGTTGCCAAGTGAATGGTTGTAAGAACTTAGAGAGAAATTTTTTATCAAATTTCTACTCAATCATATATGTAGGATGGATTGAAGTAATTTGTCCCATTGGGCATGCCAAAACTCTTGGTCTAAAATCTTCCTAGTCAATAAAGTGTGCCCTGGAGTTTAGCTAATATTGGATGATTGGGATGTCTTCCAAGTTGAACCTTTGGAGTAGATTGGTGCCTTGTAATTCTTACAAAATTAAAATAGGGGTTTAATATTAAAGAGATAAATTAAAGGGTTAAGAATGGATAAGGGTATAGAAAATTGCTTAAAAATGGATGGGATGTAGCATAACAACAATGAACATATAGAGAACACAATTCTTACACAATCAAATCCTAGTGAAACTTAACAAACCATTCATTATTAAAATCATCACAAATTTCATCTAATTCCAATTATATGTTTCAAACATTCCAAATACTTATGACGAGCAATCCAAATAGTAATCCAAAAAAACAAAATTTTCTTTAACATAATTCACTAGTCATAAAGTGCAACATAAATGAATTAAGGCAAAAATTCGTGCATAAAAACTTGAGAACACAATTATAATAGAGGCTAAACAACTTTCACTTTTCATTGATTGGTAATAGTTATCATGCAATGTACATTCAAGAAAATTCTACAAATTTGACCTTTACTATGAGTTGTATTAAGCCATTTATATGCTACTTATGAATCTTGCAATGTAAGATTTACAAAGTTGATTATAGGTATGTTAGAAAATAGCTTATATGGAGCACTCCTAGAAGCATATGTTATTTTCATGTTGCATCAATAAACTGTTCACATTGCCGATGTGGTCAATTTAGATCTCATCTTACACCTTTGGTTCATGCATTTTCAATTTGGTCCATATATCTTTAATTGTCTTCTTCTACAAATTGCTTGGTCACTACAACTATCTTTTAGGGATGTCATTTTCAAACTTAATATCTTGGCTTGGATAACTAGTAGGAATTAGTACAATTACAACTTCTAATAGGATCAATCTAAATGAAAGAGACACCATCGGGTGATTGTGTGCCAAATATAGACTTTGTAACAATATTAGACCTGTTTTACTTTCTTGGGAAGCTCTTTGGATCAAATTTAGACTTTTGAAAGGATTGGCTAACATCATCGCTTAGCAAAGTCTAAATTTTTATCTTTTTGGTAGCGCTTTGCTCTCCCAATTTTGTGCGTCTTTAGAACTCTGCAATGTTTTACCTTCAAAACTCAATTTTGTTCCACTTTGGCATCTTTTATGGTTTTTTTGACTTTATAACATAAGTGCTAACATCACCACCTAGTAAAGTTTAAATTTGTGTTTTGTTTCATCTTTAAGCTAAAGGAAAGCTTTACTTGATTGATGTTGAAGTTGTGCCATCTTGGTATTGTGCTTTGAAAATATGTTTTTATTCCACTTCAACATATTGGAATATTTATGGACTTTCGTAGCACTTTTGTTGATGTCATTACTTGCGAAAGTCTGAGATTGTTCAATTTTGGCTTTATACATTATTGAAATCATTTTGGGACTTAGCCAATTTTCTAAAAATGCTCAATTACCTTGGAATTTAACCTTGGGCTGATGTGTTAGGGCTTCTATTAACTTGAATGTGTCTCTTGAGTACTTGGGCCAACCTTAAGGTATTTTTCTTTAGCAAATTTTGGGTAATATTTCAGCATAATGGTGGGTTGACTTGGTTTATAAAGGATTTGTGAATGAGAGTATAACTTTGACCTACAATAAGGATGCTCTAGTTGGTAGGAAGGATGTCTTAGTTGGAGGTATGGATGCCCTAGTTAGCAATAAGAGGAAGAGTGAATCTATGGAAAACCCTATCCAGGTAGTAGATACTACACCAAAAGTGATTATCAAGGATAAGATGATCAAGCATGATATAATGGTTCTTAAAACTAAAGGGTTGATACGTAAGTTCCATGGATAGTGGCTAGGTATTTTTGAGATTCAAAATTGGATCAAGTGGAAGTGGGGATTGAATTCAAATAAATGTATGACTTTTCCTCCAAAATAATTTTCTCTCATTATCTTCTCTAGTTTAGAAATAAGAGATAAAATAATGGATGGAGTACCTTAGTTTAGGGGAAATTATGTGATATATTTAATACCATAGAGTGATAATTATTCTATGGAGATAAAGGTTAATAAAAGGCTTTCAATATGAATTAGGCTTTTTGGACTTACTTATCAACTTATTAATAACGAGGCTTTAAGGAATATAGGCAATACTTTAAGCAAGTTAATCCAAGAGGAACCGACTATTAAGGAGAGAAGGCATGTTATATACACTTGAATATGTGTTGCCATGAATATTTCAAACCCTTTACCATAGTTCATTAGGATTAAATTTGAATCAAGAGAATAGAAAGAACAAATGGATTATAAAAGTATTTCATTTTGATGTTACACATGTCATAAACCAGACACATGGCAACAAATTGCAAAGTAAAAATGATGGAAAAAAGATATGGAAAATTTTGGACATGAGGTAAACTTCAATATGAATCAAGGACATTTTATCATAGGAGAAGTCGGATCAAATTAAGGATAATCCACTCCTAATAAATTAGCAAGAAAAACTCCTTTGCATCATCAACTAGTAAAGGCCATTACAATTCACTCAAATCAACCATTAGAAGAAAAAAATGATACAAGGGATTATGAAGTAAAATGCGTGAGTTCAAATACAAAAGGATTTAAAGATGCGAAGGAAGATGAGGAGGCAAATTTTAAAATGAATAAGGTGAAGAAGGTCAAGTTTAATCTACATAAATCATCTTTATTTTTTTCAAGTAGCATAAAATATTCTTCTTGCAATAAAAATAAAAGTATTACATATTATATTTATTGCATTTTAGAATTTCAGGAGTAGCATAATAATTGAAAAATATATGGAGGATATCCAAGGAAATTTAGGGTTGCCAGGGCAACATAAGAAAGTAATGACCATGGAAAATCATCCATGCACTTTAGGGTTTTTGGGGCAACATAAATAAGAAAGTGCTTATGAGGCCATTCCTTGCATTTGAGATTCTTTAGGGTAACATAAGTCTTTAGAAGATAAGTATCATTATGAATAATATGACAAATAGAAGAGATTGATGAAGATGAAAGTATTGGTGGAAATTTAAAAAGGAGAGGAAGGCCATCAAAGCATGAACAATGAGAAAAAGAAACTCAAAGAGATATTGATTTGGGAAGCCAGATAAAAATATCACTAGTATTAAAAAGAATTGGGGCTAAGTCTACTAATAAAAATAAAAAATGATAATGATGAAAATGATATCAAGGAATATTAAGGGTATGAATAAGACCCTTAAAAAAAGAGTTATTAAAGAATTAATAGGTTGTTATAGTCCTAAGTTTATTTTAATACAAGAAACAAAAATAAGTAGTGAGGAATGTAAGGATGCATTCAAAAAGATTTGGAAGATGGGATATTTTCTAGCAATTACTTTCATAGGAGCTTCAGGCGGTATCACAACAATATGAGACAAACACTATGAGATGGAAAATTGTTAGATGCAAAAATTAATTAGGTTGTTGGACTATTTTATATGAAAGCAAAAAAAAACAAAATTATGATTATAAATATATATGTTCTAGCTATAGTTACTATTTTATCTCCTTACAATATTTTTGTCAAACACAATGATGATTCATAATTGTGATCTATGGATTCTTGGGGCAATTTCAACACTATTTTATCTCTTTTAGAAAATAAGGATGACACTCCATGATGGTCTAAATCAATACGAGATTTTTCTTTATTTGTCAATTCAAATGGTCTTTGGGATGTTAGTCCTTCAAGTTTTCAGGATACATGGGATAGTAGTTGTATTGGGCAAACTCATACAACAAAAAGATTGGACAAATTTTTGTTATCCTTATAAATGGAGTATACAATATCTTTAGGTATTTTATTATGAGTAGGATAGGATCACAGACCCATTCATTTGACTTGTGATTTACCCAATAATGATAATCTAAAGCTATTTCACTCCGTATCTATGTGGCTCCAAGACTCCTATTTCTTTGAGATGGTTATGTTATGGTAATATAAAGAAAAATTTAAAAGATCATATATGTACAGGTCTATTCAAAAGATGATATATTTAGAGGAGTAAATGAATATTTAGATTACCAAATATTTTGGTAACATATCTAAAGAAAAGAAATTGAATCTAAACTCAAAAATTTACAAGAGATAGTAGAAATATGAAAGAAAAATAATTACTTTATGATTATCATCATGCATTAAAAAACAAGGAGTCTTATTGGTTCAAAAAATATAGAGAAAAATGGCTCAAGGAAGGAGAGAAAAATACAATTTTTTTATTGCTAGAAAAAAAATCACATAAAATTACTTTTACTCTAGATGCAAGAAATATTAACAAAGAAGAAGATATAAGGAAGTAAGCAATAAATAATTTCAAAAATATGTTGTTAGATACTAGGCAAGGTAAGGAGGCATAAGATAAGGTTTTGCAAAAATATTCCATCAAGTATCACATAGGGACAAAACGAAAGTTTGATGAAGAAGATATCTATGGAGGAGCTACATGAAGCCGTTTTCTCTTTCTATCCTAAAAAGGCACCTAGTCTTGATGGATTTCCTCTAATTTTCTATCAAAATTTTAGGGAATTACTGAAGAGTGATATGTTAGTTGCAACTGGAAAGGCCCAAAAAATGAATTCTACAATAAGAGATATCAATGCCACTTTTATTACATTGGTTCTCAAGAAAGGTGAGACATTTTTTTGATAATTTTTGTCCGATAAGCCTCTTTAATATGATCTATAAGATCATTTCAAAAATTATGGTAAATATGTGGAAGGAATTCTAGATTGTGTTATCTTAGAGGAACAAGATGTTTTTGTTTGTGGTAAACAAATTCTTGATTATATAATCATTGCACGAGAGGCCATACATTTTCTTCATTACATGAAAAAACAATATATGCGTATGAAATTAGATATGAACAAAACATATGATAAAGTTTCTTGGAGTTTTCTACATGATATTCTCAAAAAGTTTGGTTTTGATTATAGTTGATGTGAATGGATTAAATGTTGTTATAGCACTACAAAATATTTGATTTTGACAAATTGTTCTCTTGCAAGTCATCTTATGGACTCTGCCAAGGTGATCCACTATCTTCTTATCTATTCATTATTCTTGTAAAGGCATTCGAGAGAGATTTCTCAAAGGCAAAAATGGAAGGAAAAAGCAAAGGTATTCAGGTTGCAAAAAATGATAACTTCAAATCTCATCTCCAATTTATTGATGATACTTTTATTTTGGTCCATCCCTTAGTCGATGAGGCCATGGAGTTTAAATCAATATTATCATGCTATGAGAAGGCTACTAGACAATTGGTTAATACTACAAAATCAAGGATTTTTTATTAACATTGCTTTAGATTTACAATGAATTATTATGGATATTTTAGGGTTTAAAATTAAAAATTTTCTATCAACCTACTTGGGTATTTCTTTGTCTCATAAAGGAAATAAAAATGATATTTGGGTCTCTTGTTTGGATAAAATGAAAGCTTGTTTAGCAGGTTGGAAAGGTAAGTTCTTAACCATGGCAAGAAGGCTACAATTTATAAAGTCTGCATTGCAATCTATCCCTATTTATATGATGTCACTTTGAATATTTCCAATAGGTATAAGCATCAAAATTGATAAAATTCAAAGAGACTTTGTTTAGAAAGGATGTGAGAAAAAATAGGTTTCCTCTTTGTAAGTGGGATAGGGTTTGTAAAAGAAAGAATAATGGAGGAGCAAGCTTGCAGAATTGCAAACTTTTGAGTTTGTCCTTAGGGGCAAAGCTTGGATGGAGATTATTTAGAGATGAAGGAAAAAATTGTGCCAATATGTTACTTAAAAAATATATAGGTTCTCTTGGTGCAATAAAATTGTGTAGGAAAATATGGTCACTTTATAATCAACATGGAAATTCATATTAGATATTTTATAATTTATCAAGAAATATATTAGATGGTCAATCAAGAATTATGCAAATTCTTGGTTTGATGATTGGTTGAAGCTTTATCCTCTTATCTCTAACTCAAAATGGCAACCATTGGCTTGGGCATGATGAGCTTGTAAAGATCCAAAGGTCAAAGACTATATTAGTATGAGCAAATCTAGATCATAGATTTTTTTAGTAACTTGGTTGAAGAAGAGGAACTTAAATAAATTGTAGACGAACTTCAAAATATGCTTCAAGAATTCTATTTGCTAATTTTGACATGAAAGAATGAGTTGGTTTGAAATATATCAAAATATGGTGGATACCCAGTTAAGTTGGGATATGGGGATTTAGAGCAATCAAAATCTCCAAAAGATTTTCCTTAGAAGAATGTTTGGTCACTAGAGGCTCTCCTTAAGGCCTCAACATTCCTTTGGTTAGTAGTTCAACATAATATTCTTCCAGTAGAGAGACTAAAAAGAAGAGGATATCATGGATCTTTCAAATGTGCCTTATGTGAGAAGGAATTTTGAAACATTAGACCATTTACTTCTTCATTGTTCCTTTGCTCACACTATTTGGGGTTATTTTAAAAATATGAAAATATACTAGGTAGCTTCATCAACATTGAAAGAGTTAATGCAATATTTCAAAGCTAAATCATTATGCATTTTATGGAGGAGGTCTTGCTATTATTTGTTGAAATTTATTGTTTGAAAGGAATAAGAGAATTTAAAAAAATAAATCTCAAAATCATGCCCAAGTTTGAAATTATACTATTGTCTCTCTTGTAGAATGTTTACATATATGATGTTCAACATTGTAGAAAAATAAGTGGTAACATCATCGAAAATCTAAAATACAAAAAAGAGGTGGTAACAACTTGGTTATATGATTTGAACATACATGGAAGAGTCATTTACGATAATGGCATTAAAACAAAGGATTTACTCTGGTCTAGGGTAAAATGGAAATGTCTAAAATTTGGGTTTATCAAAATTACTTTTGATGGTGCATCTAAAGGAAATCTAGCAAAATGATGTGGAGGTGGTGTTTTTTGAAATAATGAAAACAAAATTCTCCTCGCTTAGAATCATATGAAACTTCAACCAACAACTATGCAAAGATTAAAAACGCTTTTTATAAGGATTAAAATTGCAATAAAAATAAATAAAAATATATTTCAATTGAGGAAGGTTTACAAATTTTCATTAATGATATCAACAAAAATGGATGTGAGAAAAAATAACCAACAACTATTCAAAGTTAGAACACTTTTTATAAAGATTAAAATTGCAATAAAAAAAGATGAAAATATATTTCAATTGAGAAGGGTTTACAAATTATCATTAATGGTATCGATAAAAATTAATGTGAAAATCAAATAAAAAACATTGTTGTTGATGTTCACCATCTACTATTAAAACAATATTTTAAAAATATAAACGTAACAAACAAGTATTAATGTGAAACGAAGTTCCAATTATAAAATATGCAAAGTCATCACATTACTTTTATATATATATATCACTTTTGATCTCTGACCTTATCTTCTCTGTTCGGCTACTATTTTTATCATACGGTAACTTGACTTGTATTTTGTATTTATTCTGTTTGCTTCATGGTGTCTACTGACCAATTATGGTCGCAATCCAACCTCACGTCATGATTACAACCACAAACCAAAAGAAAACAAGACAGGACTTCGCCGTTAGAGGAGTCATGTCAGCAATTCAAAAAAAACTTAGTAAAACACGTGGGCGGCATTTGACGAATTCCTGTGAAACTTGCTTTGATTTTTTAAAGCAGCATTAAAGACAATATAGTGGTCACTCATCGCTGGTAGCAGTGGAGTCGGCAGACCGAACACACCGAGGAATAGAAATGTCGGCGGTCACCACCGAATTCCAAAAACGTGTGCTTTCAACACCATTAGAAGAATAATAACAATAATTATTAGTTGACATGCCTCCCTCCTTGACCGTCATAATAATAATAATTGATCACGGTGGAACCAATATAGCATTATCCCTCAACGTTACGTCCTAAAGTGGTGTGGAGAATTCAGCCTCTGTGAAGTGATATGTTCTAGATGAAATTTCTTAATGATGAAAGTTGAGTTTATTAATAGAGGCCAAATACAACCATACACACATTTACCATATAGCCATACACATATCAACCACTTCATACACTTGACCACGTCATCCTTATCTCAACCATAACCTTTGACAAGGACGAGAATTGAGCTTATTAATAGAGACCAAACAAAGAGCATACACACCCACCACCTCACACACTTACCCACACCACAATTTAAATCTTAAAACTCATAACAACTTTTTTTTAAATATCAATGATTAGTTCACAGGACAACGATGGAGTGCTTCTTTTCTTTGTCCTTTTTTTATTGTGATTTTTGATAAGGATGAAAGTTGAGCTTATCAATAAAGGCCAAACACAGCCATACACACACCTACCACATAGCCATACACATACCAACCACCTCACACACTTGCCCACACCATCCTTATCTCAACCATAACCTCTGATAAGGGTGAAAATTGAACTTATCAATAAAAACTAAACAAAGAACATACACACCCACCACCTCATACACTTACCCGCACCATAATTTAAATATTAAAACTCATAACAACGTTTTTTTAAAGATCAATAATTAGTTCACAAGACAACGGTCAAGTGCTTCTTTTCTTTGTCCTTTTTTACAACTTTGTAGGCAGCTAGGCAAATATGGTGATGAGGTTGTATAACTATAGTATGAACTAATTACTTTTAGAGAGGATGACACATTATAATATGATCGATCATAGGGTTATCTTTAAAAATAAAAATATTTTCTTCACCTCTTGCTACATGGATGAGGCCCAAATCTCAAACTCTGACACAATCACACAGGATAGTTAAGATGCCACCATTGCAAGGAGATGGTGGAGGCAATGCTGCTAGAGAAATAGCATCTAAGACATGATGTCTATGAGGCCTATGATGCTACATTTTTATGGTAAGATTTTTTTTGTTGTTGTTGGTGGGTACATTTATCATTCATAATATACAAATAAATTATATTTATTTATTATTTATTTAAATACATATTATTATGTTTAATTTAATGATGATTTTAATATGTTTTTAAATATTTAGATAATATCATAAATGCATTTTTATTTATGATATTGTGATGATGAATACATAATAAATTAATCATACTTATTTTATAATATAAGTAACTAATTTATACATGCAATAATAAAAAAATAAAAAGATATTTTTAAATAAAATATTTAAGATCATAATTACTTTGAGATGTCTCATGTTTTAAAATTTGTTTATAAGGCTATGAAAAAGTTGTAGATGGCCTTAAATAGTCGTGAAGGATTTATGATTGTAGACATATATATGTAGGGCCATATAAAGATCCAAAGACTTTATATGATGATAGTTGTAATCAAGACAAACTTTTGAGATTAAGTTGTTTCACATGGTACTTTTTTATGTACAAGATTAATCTTTTGATATAATTTTTGTTATATATAAAAATTTTTATTTACTTGTGCCTAGAGGGGATTTAATATTTGCCTTGGATAAGGATACAAGTATTTCTATTGTGTCACATGGGGCTTTAGATTTTCCTTGGATAAGGATGCAAGGATTTATGTTGTGCCACCTGGGACTTTAAATTTGCCTTAGAGAAGGATCCA
The DNA here is from genome assembly GCA_028583015.1 of Wollemia nobilis. NCBI lineage: Eukaryota > Viridiplantae > Streptophyta > Pinopsida > Araucariales > Araucariaceae > Wollemia > Wollemia nobilis. Next base: position 11,771,690 of record JAQPPZ010003016.1, read on the forward strand.
AGGACTTCTAATTTGCTTCATGAAATTTTAGATTTTTCTTGGACAAACACCCAAGGACTTTTATTTTGTTATATAAGACTTTAGATTTGATTTAGATGTGCCTAGAGTTATTTTAGATTTGGTTTAGTTGTGCCAAGAGGGATTTTGTAATTTGATTTGGTTAAGGATCCAAGGACTTGTACTATGCCACATAGGACTTTTCATTTTCCTTTGATAGAATATACAAGGATTTCTATTGTACAACATGAGACTTTTGATTTACCTTCAATAAACACCCAATTTAAATTTGATTTAAAAGTATAAACAATATGTACAAGATTTAATCAAGATATAACGAGATAATAATCTATGGTATAAAAATATTTAAATAAGCTTTTGCTAAACAATATAATCTTGTTTTATATATAGAAGTGTTCTATGTACAAATATACAAGATAATCATTTTGCATATGGTTGATAAATTTGTAACCATGACATGGGACAAGATCAAGATAAATAAGATTTGCAAGTAGATAAACAATATGCTTTTTGGATTTAGATGGGATCAAGTTTTAAAGATGTTGGATTGGACATGCAAATTACCACCATTCATGTATGCGATGAAGGATTTTTGATAGAGTTACATAGTGTAAATAATTGAGGCCACCTGTCATATTGAATGAGTCTCAAAGCAACTTGCATCAAATGAAAATATTATTTTTGTCATATTTATATATATATTTTATGGATTATTTGTACCTACATAGATGCCTATGTGTAATCTATTGAGACCACAAAATATTTACATGTGTACAAAATCAATACATAAAAAAGAAGATTGATTGCTAAGGTAAAATAATATTAATTTTGTTTCCACCAACTTGGAAGACACATAATGCTAATTTAGTTAGACTTCATGATTTAAGAAAGATAAGTAGAAATAAAATGGTCAATTGAAGTTCTAGTATTGGTTGATACATTTCCATTTATTTAAGTGTAAATATTATATAAAAATATTAGGGATAAGGATCATGGAGATAATAGACATTCACTCTCATTGACACTTGTTATTTCAAAGTATTGATCATTTGAATCATTGTGAATGTATAGATTAAAAAATTGTATGAATTTGATAGCCCAAGCAAAATTTAAATTTAAATGATTGTTTCTTATATAGAGATGAAATAATATGGATCAAGATTATGAAATGTTTGGTTCTTGGGATAACCTATAAAAAAACAAATATAATGTCATTTTCCATTTACACATCATAATAGAACCAAGCATAAAGATCTCAATGTAGACTTAATTGTATTTTATTTATAGGATTATCTGTTAGAGGAAGAAATGTATCAAATATTTCATCCAATTAGTATATTATCTTGTAACAAAATATGAGGATCCTAAGTTGATAATAATACCAAAAGGGAGCTAAAATAATAATGGGATCTACTCTCATAAATTTATAGCAAACGAAGAAAATAACCAACTTTAGTTGGTATCATCATGTAATTCTCCTTATGGATACCATCATAGGTTGATGATCAAAATATTCTTCGTGAAGAAGATGGCTCTTCGAGGATGAATGGTGAAATTTGACAATAGAAGATCCTAATATGTTTTGTAATATAGATAATCTTCAACAAGATGGTGTAGACACGAAAAAATGACCCACTTGAGTGAGTCATTTTCCCTAGATCCTTAGGGAGACCCTCCAACTTGCCCAAAGCAAGTTTGGGCCTCTCTGCCCTTCCTTTTCCTCATTTTTTTCCTAGTTTTAATGAAATCACGGTTAGCCCTTACAGGGCATGATTTCGCCTAGCTAGGGTTTTCTCTTAGAAAACCCTAATTTTTCAAATCGACCTCTTTGATGCTAGTTTTCCTACCCATAATTCTTTCAAATCCATTATAAATAAAGGGTTTGAAGTCTTATTTTCCCTCAGATCCAAGAAGCAAGCTAAGAAGAACGAGTATTAATACAAGTAAGAAGTGCCCAATTACAAAAGTGCCAAGTAATCTATTGAAAGTTATCTAATCTTTGTGGAGTTCTCTTCTACTACTTTGACTGTGTATAACTGCCCTTGGTGGATATGTTTTGAAGCCCTAAGGAGGAGTCTACTATCTTGGAAGTCTTCATCGTTTTGTTTGCTTTTTCGATATCACTAGGTTGTTTTTTCTCATTGGTATTTATTCGTTATTATTTTTGCATCTTCCATTGATTTATTTGTATTTTTCTTGGGCATCCTTTTTCTATTATGAAATCATACACCATAATTACAGGGTATAATTTCATCAACAATGAAATTGCGACTGCCCTATATAGGGCATGATTTCATCTGTGTCAAGCTTGGGGGTAGAAGTTCACCCCCAAACCCTAGATCTGCATTTCATGTTATATTTAGAATATAATAGCATTATTTGCGCTTTGTTCATCATATTGTTCTGCTGCATTATATTTTGTTTGTTTATCTTCCAAAAAGGTCAACTTCTAATTTTGCATTCTATGTTAGCTTTTGATGAGTATATGATATAGGAAATGCAACCACAAGATGTAAGATAAATAATCTAATATTATTGTATGATAATGGCACTATAATATGTAGAAAAATAAAGAAATAAAATTATGCAATAACTCAAAAATATACCATTAATAAAAGCTCACAAAAATAGTACAATGTAGTATAATGGAGGACATGAACACTCCATAAACTATTTTAAGGAACTACATTGTACTCTTCTATCAATCTATACTATGCACTCTCTATATTCTCTACTACAATCTATAGCTCAAGGTACATATATATAGGAAGATAAGTTTCTTGGCCTTTACTCTACCTATGACTCTATCCTAAGGCTCATGTACATGTGGACTACATGCACATTTACATCATTGCACATTCTAACACTTTTGCATTTATTACTTCTTCCCCAAGTAACCACTTAACATAAGATAAACTCTTAATCTAATAATGTACCAAATGTGGTACATTGACATGTACCAAATAATGTAATATACTCTAACATCCCCCTATTTTACATTATTTGGGTATTGAAGACTTGTCTTCAATATGGATCTTTGTCCTTCAAATATTTTTCAACTTGATTTGGTCCTTTGTATTATCTTTAGTTCACCTTGCACTGTATGCCTCTTTGATCTGGTTCCTCTTCTTCTACTTCTTTATTTTTGCCTTTGGATCTAGTTTTTGCACTTTCATAAGTGGTTGTACTATCACCTGATTCTTGTAAAAGTATTTCCTCTTTGCATTTGTCCTCATTATTTTTTTTGTTGTGTATAAAGGCTTTTGAACAAACAGGGACCATGATAAGATCTTGAGTTAGTAGAACTTGAAGTATCAATACTGCATGAGGATTGAAATATCTTCTCTAAGTATGATTCATCCATTTATGTTTTACTTTTATGAGATTCTATCAATCCTTTTTATTTTACATTCTCATCCTTGTAATATTTGAATGTAAGTAATGCCATATACAATATGCTACCAAAGTTGATGAGGCCTAGAAATACCTCATTATTACACTATGGTTGACATATAAAAACTGCCATAATATTAAATATGACAAAGTTAAAGTGTCAAATAATAATTAGAATATGTTATTTGTTAAATGTTTGCATGATTTTATGTTTGGAACATTATACCTCTATTTTGACTGTTTTCAGCATTTTATGCACTGTTTCAGTTGATTATGTAGTAAATAAAACATGTATTGCGATTACTATACGATTCCTCTCATCAAGAACTACAACTTTGCTTTTTGAAGCAAGTCAATCCGAGCTGTAGATAAAAAGTTATGAAGGTTACATAATTCCTGCGCTCATTGTTCATTCCTGCGCTCATTGTTCATGCCTGAGTCTTTTCTGGAGCTGTTAACAGGTGCAAATATGCGTTAAAGGGAACATTGACGGATCTACTGGGAATTATCCAGAGTGAGTTAAGGTACCAAATTCATACCAATGGTACTTCATAATATAGAGAAAACATGACCCAAATTTGAAGGCATATGGACAAGTAACCTGGAAGTTATGGGGCCTTAAAAATGGTAGTTTCACACTTTTTGACAGCTGGAAATGCTGGTAAAAATCTATGTTAAAGGCCAACTTGACAGCGATGCAGAGAGTAATTTCTAAGGAATTAAGAGTTGAAAATTGAACCAATGTTGTTCATATAACCAAGAACACGTGGACATAATTTGGTAAAAAATGGAGTTACGATAAACAAGTTATGAGCACTCCAAAAGGGCATCTGGGCATGTTTTGGCAACTGGAAACAACAAGTCACAGTCCATACAAATTCTAGCCACCTGTCACTATGAAGGAAGACATGGAATTTGTCAACTAAGAAGAGGTAAACGCTTGGAAACAGTTGAGGGAGGATAGGCATGACTCTTTCTCCACCTAACAACACTTCCATGTGATGCAAATGGGAGCAACAAGTCAAAAGGCTGAAATGCAAGAAATTTGGTAAATGCAAGACACAGTCATGCAAATTCCAACCAGCTATACATATACAACAGGGCTTGGAATCAGTCACTCCAGCACGTGCCACCAATGTAGAAGGGTGTACAAGATAAGGGAAAACAATCCAAACGGTCAAAAACTTCCTCCCTATGCGTTTGGAGCACAGATAAGCAATGAATTGTCACCTGCCTGTTATTTTTGAGCAGCATAGGAATAAGCGATGCAAGAATAGGGAATAGCATAGGAACAACCAAAAATGGTCAAAATGCATCAAAACCATGGAAAGCATGATTGGAAATTGACCAAGCGGTTAGTCCACCCTATTTGGACTCCGTTCCTTCACCATAGGTGGACCATCTAGGATAAAGGGATAAATTTTGATAAATTATAACCCTGCATTCCAGGAAACTGTTTTGTAAACAGTTGGAAATCCCTGAAACTCAACAAACAGATATATCAACTTTGTCTTATAAATAAAGCTCCCAGCACGGTTGAGGAATATATAGATATAAAAATAGAGAAATAGGGATAGAGGAATAGGAGATAGTTATTAGCAGAAGATAAAGTCCTTGTAGCATTACAGTAAATTGTAGATTTTTCCTGCAGTACTGTAATGCAGTTTCAGATGGAATAAAAGGTGCATTCTTTAGATTTTATTGGCATTTGATGGTTGATAGTGCACATTTAATTTACCTGGTATAATTCTTCACCCTCTTATGGTTCTGGAAGTAAGGGCCACTTGCAGGATCAGAGGAAGGGCAACACAGTGACATCAAATTCTTGCTGATTTCTTGCTGTAGTAGATCAGCAGAATTCTGTCAACATTTATTTGCAGAATTAGTTTCATTTCATAAGTGCGCCATAGTATTTAGAACATGTTTGGAATATTGTTTAGCATTTAATAGGATTTGACAACATTTTCCATAATTCACTGCAATTTCCAGATTTCTGTCATTTTCCAGCTTTGCAACAATTTCTAGATTTCTGTCATTTCACTACAATTTCCAGATTTGTGTTATTCTCCAGTTTTGCAATAGATGTTAATTTGATTTTCCAGATTTAGAACATGCTTAGATAATTGTGAACTTTGTAATTAGTTGACTTTTCTGCAACTATGTGTGTGTTTTCAATTTTGCAATTTACTTTTTTGTCACTTTCAATTTAGCAACATTTCACTTCCTATTATTTCAAATTCTACAATTTTCATTTCCTGCAATTTTAATTCAGTTTCAACTTCTGTAATTTGATTTCCAATTCTAGGAGTTAGAGGTCACACCAAACCCCCAAACACTAACTGATCCATCAATAAATCCTGTTTTCTAAATGAACTAATCTTTAACCTGTTGGAGCCTTCTTTCGTATATAGCCTTGGACACCACCCTGGATTGACACATATAATTACTAAATGATGAATGATCAACGACCCTCATAAAAAGTCTAAAGGGATCTAAAATTCACTCTTTCCATTATCAATTACTTCAGTGAGTCGAGCATGTAGATAATATTACATGGTTTCAAATTTATCATTTAAAGCTTCACTATGAATCACTTTTGAAGTGAGGTCTAAGTCTCCTTTAGAATTTATAAGTAAATTCTTGATTCTAATATTTTAAGCACTTGCTCTTTCCTTTCTAATGGCGTTATTCATGTCATTATTCATTGTATTCTTTGAGGTTGACATCTTTCTTCCTCCTTAGTTCTAATAGATTATTGTCACTTGTAGACCTTGTATCTTTCTATCTGAATTCTAAGCTGACTCAAATCTTGTAGTGTATGATTAGATACTTTTGATAGATCCTTTGTAGTAGTCTACATTATGACCCCCTAGTGGTTATAATATGCTATAAATTTGATAAGGTGCTTAGCAATTATTAGTTCACCTTTTGAGTTGATTTTGTAATGTTTTGGGAATGATAATAATCAACTCCTATTTCACTTTATTTCTCCTATTGAACTATGCACTTCTCAATTTGATGAAGTTCTCTATGGTTGGATTCCTTTTGTCCCTTTAGTATGAGTATGAGACAAGTATAATTAAATAATTCCAACCCTTTTAAGTAAATAATGATTTTGCTTCTTTAACCTTAACTTCAATAGATCAATTTTATAAATTCCAATTGACTAAGGTTTTGATGTAGTATACCTTATAACTCCCTAATTTGGAATTTTAGAAAATAATATTTGCAAAATAATATTAATTATCTAAGGTAGAAACCCTTATTTCTCCTACTTAATTATTTGTAAATATTCAATATAATTCTCCTTGAACTAATTCTTAAGGTTATGCACTCTTTGATTTAATTGCTTTCCTTTCTAAGGTTATAAATACTCCAATGCAATATAAATTTAACCTTAGATATATAAGCTACCTTATACCTCCTTTTATACTTTAATGAAAGCAAACGTTTAGTGTAAATATACCTTTGAATTTTGTGTGTTGATTGGTGTTGGGCTTGACATCGATGTGTAAACTATGAGCACTAGAATTTTTGCGTCTTCTCCATGAGCATTAAATGCTCTTCCTTTGAACAACACTCTTCTAGTATGTCTCTTGCTCCTTTTAATGCACTTTGACTACTACGCTCAAGTCTTGTTGGAGATGCACTTCTCTATCTATGTTGTCTTCATGTGGTGGCTATTAATATGCACTCCTTGAAACAAGTGCCAAGTGGAACTCAACATTACTCAATGCCTTATGTCCTCTCCTTAGGTGGAGTGGTGCTATCAATAACACTGTAATATATTACTCCATGTGGTGCAGGTTTGAGATAAGTCTTTGAACATTGGAGATGCTCTTTCTTAAGCGTTAAAGCAATGATAAAAGGTCTTACTTCTTTGAGCACTTGTTGAAGACTCTTGTAGGCATTATAATATGTTGTTGTCTCTTCCTTCTTTTGTGCCATGTGGCACAAGATGCCTTACTCTATTAGGTAAAGTGAAGGCGCTCCTTTGCATGCAATCATGCTACCAAATATTCTCTTATTATCTTGGTGTCCTTTCAATCCTTTTGCAAGCTATATCAAGTCTTTTCCAACATGCATCAAACTTGTTCTTGCTCCTCAATGTAAAGTGTTGATGGTGGCTCCTTCTCAGTGGCAGTGGTGATTGCTATGTTGGATGGTAATATTCCTCCTTACACTTCAATTTTTGGCCATGTATGCTATGTAACCTTTGTGTTGTCCTTGTTCTTACTTGCACTCATTGTAATGGTGTTATCTTACGTAGACTTTCTTGAACCAATGCAGGTTTGTTCCTTGTGCACTATGTAGGCACTGAATTTGGTTGTGTTGGCACTATGTTGGGTGTCTTTGGACACCTCCAATGGAAGGATATTGAGCCCTTGGATGGATCTATCTTTTTTGTCGAAGCTCCTTCTTTAGACTGTGTAAAACACCCACTTTAATGGCTAAAATATGGGTAATGTAGTCTCCTTTCTAGTGCACCTTTGTCTTGATGATGCGATCCCTTGTAGACTGTAATAGGTTCACTATAGTAGTTTCCTTTAAACACTCTAGCTTCTACACTTTATTTTCTAGGTAGAGTAGGGTGCAATGATGTAGATAAATCTTCCTTGACATGCATCAAAACTTGAGACTTTTATGGTCTCTTTTTGAAGCTTTCTCGCTTCTTTGATAATCCAGTTTTTTTCTCCAATCTATGGAGGTTCTATTGCTCTTTTGGTGGCTTATCCTTGCCACAAAATGCTACAGGTTTTGTATGCTCAATAGTGTCTCTAGACACTTTACTCTTACCCTATTTTGTGCACTAAAACTTCCTTCTTTGATAAACTCTTAATGCACTTTAAAGAACTTAAGGGTAACCAATATAATGCACTAATAATGACTTCAACTTAATGCACTTAAGAATAGCTAGAATAGTGCAATAGTAATCTCACCTTATTTCTCCTTCAAAGTAATTTGTAATATGTACTAATAATAACTCTCAAATGCACTATAATATCTACAACTTTCACTTAAGAGTAATGTCTTCTTTGCTTTAACTAGATAATAGGAAGATGATATTTTTCTTTCTTTCAAAATATATCTAACTCCTATTTTGATGTGCATGTATTAACCTTATAAGAAACTACCTTCTGCACTCCCTTGAAGAGTTTGATAAGAGACCTTCTCCTTGCAACTTTTAAAATCTAATAAGGTGCCTAATTGAACTTGATAATGGACCAAATAATTTAAGTTCAACTATTGAACCTTTTGCACCAAAGTTGCTTACCTTAATGATCACTGTAGATGATGGATATCTTGATGATCAGATTCACCAAATTGTTGTCTTTTACTCGATGAACTTGCAACTCTTCTTTTTTGACCAAAACAACTTCTCAACTCACCAAATTTTTAGCTTTGTGCCTCTTCTAACTTGCTGCTTGAAACTGTAGTTTGGTGGCTTCAACTTTCCTTCAGGATGTATCCAAAAAATATGAAACTTAGAAGCTATTGATGCTGCCCAAATTGTCGCTTCCTTACTGTCCTCAAATCTAAAAATTTTAGATTTCTTAGCAGTCGATCTCTCCACTAAAATGTTATCCTTGAATCTCAAAAATTTTGTAGGGAACTCCTCCAGATCATAGCTAAGATTTATCTTCAAGAACCCTTTAGTTTTTTGTTGTAGAAACCAGTAGATCTCCTTTCTCCGAATGAGCCTTCTAGCCTTCAAAGGAAATCTTCAAATCTCTCAAATTTGGTAGCTCCTTCTATATCCTTTCTCCTTCAACCTCCTTGTCAAATTTTGACTTCAATATAGGCCTTCTTCTCAAGAATATGAAAGTCTTGAGGTCTTCACCAATATCCTCTAAAATTTTGCAAGCTTCTTGCCAAATCCTTCTCTCTTGGGCTTGTTGTCGGATGGTGATAATTATCCCAAGTTCTTTACTATCAGGAACTTCTCCTTGGTAGTAAATTTATCCAATGAGTTCTCCCAGGAACTCCTCCAATGGCCTTCCCTGAATATCTTTCAATGAGTCTCTCCAAGCCTTCTTGTTTCTCCTTGAGATCTCTTCTCTAGGGTCTTCACTCTCACAGCTTCTCTAGTCTTCCCAATGAGACATTTCCTTCAAACTTCTACTATGGAAGTGTTGCAACGATATCTCCCTCTTGGATCTCTAAAATATACTACTACTAAAATGTGGAACATGACATTTGCTAGTCTTTCTCTATCTTCCTGAACTGTAAGTTCTTGAATGGGACCTCTTGTAGCTCTCTTCAGCTTCTCAAGCTGATTTATTCTACTCCTTCAAGGTGAATTCTTCAATCTTCAATGGAGATCACCAATATCCTATCTTCATCGGGATTCTTCTCCTTGAGTCTTCTCTCCCTCGAATATACAACAAGGCTCTTATGGCATTTTATTTGCTTTTGTAATCTACAAGTCTACAATCTCTAGCAATGGGACCTTTTCTTCAGGCCTTTAAATTTTTAACTTTCCATTTTTTGCTTCTGGTTTTGGACTGATTCTAAAGAATATATTCTTATTAGCTCTATATAGGAAGCTTTTGAAATTTCTTTGAATCTTCTTTTCATGCAACAAAGTATTAGGACTGTAATGGAATAAATTCTAAATCTAGAGATGATCAATATTCACTAGTTGATTTGTCAATATAGTGGAATAAACGCTGAGTTTGTTGGCAATTTGAGTTATTTTATGTTGTCATTGATGTCACATGGATCGTTGATTTCACATGGATCACATTGAGTTTTGGTGGCCAAATGATATTTTGGAAAGCATGGATAAATACAGGGTTTATGTGAAAACCAAGGCAGGCAAAATGGAAGGTTTTATTTAAAACTATGGATGGCAAATTTGAACTGGATTTTTCTTAAAACCCAAGTTGGCCTTTCGTTTCATCTAAAAAGGTGCCCCGATGATGGAGATATTTAATTTTTAATATTTAGTTTAAATTTTAATTATTTAAAATTAAAATTAAAATTTAAAATTAAATATGCAAGATTTTCGTCGACGTCATCAAAAATAATAAGGAGGCTATATAAAAGGGATACCTAAGGTTCATAAACTTAGGATTGCTCGTGGTTAATAATCGTTAGCAAAGCATCTGAATTGAGCTTGTGCAAAAATATTTTAGAAAGTAGAAGCAATGAATAAACGAAGGTTGGTCGAAGTCTAAAGTCATCGTGGATAGAGTGGCGCATTAGCAATTGGCTTTTAGATAAGGCATGTGGCAGCACAAATGTTAAGGTTTCAAATCCCCTTGACCACATTTGGAAGGCATTGGAAGAAAAGCGATTGAAGTGCTTTTGATTTACGAAAAGGGAGGAAAGGTTTTAAGGCACATTGTGCCTTTCCATTTTGAACGAGTGGCTAGTTCGTGTGGCAATCGTAGTTGTGGCTAAGGCGCTCGTGGTGTGGGCAAGTCGGGGGTTTGAATCCCCTTGAGGAGGTAAATACGTTTTTGCTCTAATTAATTTTGTTAAGCCCTAAGTTGGAGTTATAAGGTGGTTAGGAATAATTAAAGTTTTTAATTAAACTTTGTTTTTATAAGGGATGCAATTATTATTTCAAAGGTGGATGAGTTGTTGATTTAATTTGATGTTCATGAAATTGAGAATTAAGATTTAGGAGAAATAAGGAGTTGTTATAAAATAATTTTTGAGAGGTTTATTGATTATTATTTTTTTGATAAGGGTTTTTATTAAAAGGACTTTGGTGGATGTGTTTATTAAGTTGGAGTAAAAAGGTGTAAATTGAGTTATGCTTTATCTTGTGATTATTATTTTAAGTCCACTAACCCTTATTGATATTGGAAAGAAAATTTGTGTTTAGTGTGGTAGATTTTGTGGAAAACTTCTTGGCATCAAAAAAAGGTATGGGCACATTCTCCTATTGATTGTTTATGGTGGTTGATTTCTGAAATATCATTGGAGTGAAAAGGATTGATTGTGGTTTCATTTTCGAAAGTGGTTGGTTGAATGCTTCAAGGTTTTCTGGTTTGAGAGTTGTGTTTAAAACTTATTTTATAAGCATAGTTGTTGAATCCCAATGGTTATGTAAATAACTTGAAAAGAACATGAGTATCATTGTTATGTGAAATTTGTGGTTGAGCATTGTTGGAAACATTTGAGTTGGTTGATACATACTTGGACTAGGGTTTTGTGAGAAAGAGTTATTCCTTGTGGTGATTGGTTGAGTTGAGTTGATTAAGCCTAGTCAAGTGATTGGGAGAAGTGATTTTTTAAGTTCCATAAAAGAAACTATTCTATATTCTGATTTGAGTTGAGTTTAAGTTGAGAAAGAAATTGAGATTAGAACATATTGAGTCTCTAACAATTCTCCTTATGCTTCTATGATATTACCTTGAGTTGAGAAAGATATTGGATTTGAGTATAGAACATATTGAGTCTAACAATTCTCTTTATGCTTCTATGAGATTGATTTGAGTTGAGATCATTGTGGATCATAGTTGTCATCCTTTGAAGAGTGTATTATCATTCATTATTGAGTTCATATTTAAGCCTTGCCTTTGATTTATGGATGAGATTAGAGTACTACTTGAGCATGATTGATTGAGCCTTTGAGAAGGCCTTTGGGATAGATTTATGGACAGATTTGTGGTAGTTTGTGTATGATTGATTGAGCCTTTGAGAAGGCTTTGTGGACAATTGTGGGATAGATTTGTGGACTGTTTTAGATAGATTTGTGGATAGATTTGGGACAGATTTTGATGAGGTTTTGAGTGAGCCTATTGAGTAGAGTTGAGCAAGTTCTTGGTGAGCTTGCTAGAGCAGTTTTGAGCAAGTTCTTGGTGAGCTTGCTAGAGCAGATTTGGAAAAGTTCTTAGTGAGCTTGTTGGAGCAGATTTGAGCAAGTTCTTGGTGAGCTTGCTAGAGCAGATTTGGACAAGTTCTTAGTGAGCTTTTTGGAGCAGATTTGAGCAAGTTATGTGTGAGCTTGTTGAGAAGTTTTAGACAAGTTCTGTGTGAGGTTGATATGTAAATTTGGACAAGTTTTGTGTGAGCTTGTTATTTCCTAGCTTTAATCAGATCAAAAAAATTTGGACAAGTTCTGTATGAGCTTGTTATTACCTAGATTTGAGCAGATCAAAAAAATCATTGTATTGGATAAGGATCCTTATTTTTGTGTGAAATATTATAAGGAGATTATCTTGTGGAGTATCCCACATTGGGGGAACCACATTAAATATTGTGTCTCAATTGTGTATGGTGACTTGTGCTCTTACTTACTATTGCTATATGAGTTATTAATGCACATTGTTATATTTGGTTATTGCAATTAAGGACATTAATTGATATTTGTTTTGAAAGAAAGTAAAAATTAAGCTTGTGTTCTTTAGAGTCCTAGTCTTCACAAGTTTTTTTGTAACTCTGTGGAAAGACTCTAGCCAACTACAATCTCAAAAAATCTGAAAATGAGATTTGCTATCTACTCTCAATATCACTTGTGGTTGTCTCTATTTCTTATCTGATCTACCATGTACTTTGATACCACTTTTAGCTTTTGATGAGTATATGATATAGGAAATGCAACCACAAGATATAAGATAAATAATCTAAGATGATTGTATGATAATGGCACTATAATATGTAGGAAAATAAAAAGAAACTTCTACAATAACTCAAAAATATGCCATTAATGAAAGCTCATGAAAATAGTACAATGTAGTATAATGGAGGACATGAACACTCCATAAACTATTTTAAGGAACTACATTGTACTCCTCTACCAATATATACTATGCACTCTCTATATTCTCTACTACCCTCTATAACTCAAGGTACATATATATAGGAAGATAAGTTACTTGGCATTTAATCTACCTATGAATCTATCCTAAGATTCATATACATTTGGACTACATGCACATTTACATCATTGCCAATTCTAACACTTGTGCATTTATTACTTCTTCCCCAAGTAACCACTTAACCTAAGATAAACTCCTAATCTAATAATGTACCAAAGGTGGTACATTGAGATGTACCAAATAATGTAATATACTCTAACATTCTAAAGGTCAGCTAAAAGGACCTAGGGGGCTTGATTGTTGCACCTCCAAGTACAATCATATAGTGGCCTAAGTAGGCCCCCTAACATTGATCATATTTTTTGAGGGTTTTGTGAAGTTATTTTGCAAGATTGAAGTTGTGGGACATTGTTGGATGCAAGATAAAGCTTGGAACAACCACCAAATCAGATAAGTGCCCTAGTAGATCTCTAGGTTGTTTGTTGATTGCTTTTTATTCATTTTTGTTCAAAATATAGATCACAGGTGAGGAAAAGCATTTGATCAAATTTCTAGGCATTTGAAAGAATAAAAGCATATAGTGTGCATCTAGGGTTTTAACCTTGTTTGTGCATTTCTCTTGGACCCTTGCTTAAAGGATTTGTTTTGCAATCCTAGGGTTAGTGATCATTCAAGCAAAGAATCATTCTAGGGTTAGCTCTTGTCTTCTTGTATTTTGTATCTTGCATTGTTCTTTCCCTTTTCATAGTGTAGTTTTAGAAAGGCCAAACATAGGTGCATGCTTAATTGACACATTCAAACACATTCCACCCTAGACTTGGAGCGAGTCCTAAAACCATTCCTAGTGAACCCTTCCCCTGGTTTCCCACCGAGTGTAGAGTTATAACATACCCCCATAGGTCACCTCGGCTCCCAATGGATCCAACTGAGAATCGTACGTGGTAGGGCAATTTTTCCCCTCTACATATTTGGTGAACCCGACGTGAACATGCATCTTAGTGGCCAAATTAGGAAGCCTCTTCCTTTGCTCTTCTTGAAAACTTTAAACAAGACCACTAATTCTATTTGTTTAGATCAGAAAACATTTAAAAACATCTTAAAAATATTTTGTGTGCTTTTGTTAGTTTTTAGTTCTCCTCCTTTTCCACTCTATCCTTTCTCTCTCTCCTAATGGCTCCCAACCTTAGGAGTGGGTGAAGGCTTTTAGAGTCTGATGAGATTTTCCAAGAAGATGATCAAATTGATAGAGAAAATCATAATCTAGAAGAGGAGGAAAATGAAGAGATTGAGAATAACCTTGATCCTACTAGGGGACCCAATGGGAACCTTATCTTTAAATCATTTGAACATGTTTGGAATTTCTACAAGCATCATAAGGATGCCTTGGATAAAGCTATGGAAGAGGAAGCCCGACTCAAGGAAGTTGGAACATCTCATCATCAAACCAATTTCCCTCGAGATGTTCATAACAACTCCTTGATTGAATCTTTGCATCATGGTAATCTTGTTCATAACCCAACATATGCTACTACTATGACCACCAACATTGGAAGGATTCTACAAATTCCTCCAACTAGTAGTGCATCTCAAGATTATGTTCAATTTCCTCCTCATTAAGCTAATCTCAATATTTTTGCTTCTATTCCACCAACTGTTAGTTATCCTCTCCAGCAAGATACCACATATCACAATAGTATCAATACCTCCAACATGGGCCAAGTACCCTTTCAACAACCTACCTATACCCCTCCCTTAGGGAATCTAGGGGTATTGCACAACAACAATCCTGAGGTGTAAAGTTTAACTAATATGGTGAAACAATTGGTTTCAAGAGTGGATATGATTCAACCCCTAGTTTCACCTACAACTATAGAGAAATGTGCAATCAACCCTTAGACCCTATCGTTGTCGCTAAGCCCTATCCTAAGCATTTTTCCATGTTGATTTTGCCTATATATAAGGGAATGAAAGATCCAATTGAGCATTTAAGAATGTTTAGAACAACTTGCCATGATATCATATATGATGACATGTTGTTGCTAAAGACGTTCCCTAAGAGTCTTGGTGGCATGGCATTAGAGTGGTATTATCAGTTGCCCAACCATTCTTTGAGGAATTTTGAAGAGACAATTGAATTATTTGTTCAACAATTTGGTGCTTATGTTGAAAAGAATGTGACCATGAAAGATGTTTACATGTTAAAACAAGGTAAAGAGGAAAGTTTTTCAGAATTTGTCTCATTGGAGGAGTCTAGTTGGATGCTTGAGATATACCTTACCTCCTCGAGACATGCTTGAAATATTTATTGGAAATTTGCAAGAGCAATTATCTTATGCATTGGAAACTACAACTATCACATATTTTGATCAAGCAATTGACCTAGCAAGAAAGGTAGAACAAGCTCTTATCAGAAGAGGACAACTTAAAGTGAAAGAATATAAGACCACTAAAAATTAGTATAAGAACAAGCATGTGGTAGGTGATGGAGTCATAGATAGTAGGCCTATTAATAGTATTATTAACAACCTACAAAATATGGTGCTTAGCCAACCTCAAAAACCTCCACAAAGGAATTTCACAAGGCTTAACATACCTATGGAAGTGGTCCTAAAGCAAATTTTGGAAGCTAATATGATTGAGTTACCTCCCATAAGGTAACCTGATACCACAGCTAATTGGTATAAGGTTGGTCAACACTATGAATATCATAGAGTGGAGGGACACTGGATGAATTCTTGTAAGAGGTTGAAACATGTGGTTCAAGATCTGATTGATGCAGGATGCCTTGTTATAGAAGGTTCTCACCCACAAAAGGATCAACCTCCTACTCAACAAGCACCCACAACTAATCAAGATATGGGGATCTTCCAAGATCCCCTACCTAAGCATGGGTAGCAAGTAGCTAATCAAGTGTCATATCAGAATGTGCCACCTCCTTATGATAATATGGTTGGTATGATAGCAACAACTACAAGGCAACAAGCACAGAATCATCAGATCCAACATTCTCAGTAGGAGATGAGTTCTTCAACCAAGATTTCTCTCTTAGAACTTTTGCAAACTTCTCCTATTCATGGGGAAGCCTTGTTGAAACTTCTAAGACAACAATCTATCCCTCAAGATATTTCCCCTAGTGCTATGGCTAATGTTGTAAGCTCTCTTGGGATACATCATATCACATTCTCGGATGATGATATTTCTTCCTCAAACTTACAGGGGGATTCTTCTCTCTACATCACTACATTTATTGGGGAAACTTTTATCAAGAGGGTTCTGATTGATAATGGTTCTTCCCTCAATTTATGCACTTATCAATTTTTCCAAAAGTTTGGATTAAAAGAGGAAGATTTAACTAAATCTGATGACATCATCAAAACCTTCAACAATGAGTCCCAAGAAGCTTGTGGCATTATATCCCTCCCCCTTAAGGTTGGACCCAAGATCTTAGATACCATGTTCTATGTGGTATCTTGCCCTGCATATTTTAATCTACTTCTCAGATGTCCTTGGATCCATGCGATGCGGGTTGTCCCTTCTACCTTTCACTAATGTTTGAAGTTTGAATTTAAGAATCAATTTATCACCATTTTGGGTGATCCTCACCCATTTGAATATTGTTCACTAGTTGAACAAGCTCAATCTGATTTCCATCCATCAGATCCCTCATCTCACATAACTAAGCAATTTGAAAATCTAAACGTGAGAGAGGAATCATTAATTAATATCTCATCATAGGATCAAGTCAATCCTTCTCATCAAGAGCCTCTTCTGAGGATATCTCATCAAGGTTTGGAGTGGAGTGTTGAGGATGAGGGCTCACCCTCTCCCTCTCTATTAGTTGTAACCCCAAGGGAGTATGCTGAAGGTGACACTCTTTATGATATGATTCATGAGGATGTTCTCCATGGTGGCATATCCTTTGATGGGTTAGTCCCTTGTGTTGCATAGGTTGAGTCTTCTAGTTCTTAAGAGGACTTTGGTTCTATGTCTCCCGAGGACCTTGAGCAACTAGGAGTAATTCCTACCCCACCTCCTCTTGAGGATGAGTCATCCATTCTCATTGAGGAGACCATAGATGTGAACATAGGTTCTGAGGAGACCCCTAGAATCCTTAAGTTAGGTAAAGCCTTGTCCATGGATGAGCAGGAGCAGTTGACCAATTTGTTAAGAGAATTTCATGATATTTTTGCTTGGTCATATGCCGACATGCTAGGGCTTGATCCCTCCCTTGTTATGCATCATTTGGTAGTGAAGCCTAGTACTAAGCCTGTTAAGAAAAAACTTAGGAAGATGCATCCTAAGGTCACCCTTTTGGTTAAGGAGGAGCTCCAACAACTCCTTGATATCAATTTTATAAAAGCCATCGACTATTCTGATTGGATCTCCAACATCGTTCCTATAGCTAAGAAGGAAGGAACAATCAAAATATGTACCGACTTTAGGGACATCAACTTAGCATGTCCCAAGGATGATTTTCCCTTACCCAACATAGATCAGATCATAGATTTCACTACCAAATATGGGATGTTATCTCTCATGGATGGCTTCTCAAGATACAATCAGATTATGATTACCCCTGAGGATCAGGCCAAGACAACTTTCATCACTCCATGGGGTACCTTCTATTGGAAAGTCATGCCTTTTGGCTTGAAAAATGTTGGTGCCACCTATCAGTAGGCTATGACTTATATTTTTCATGACATGATGCATGATATTCTCCAGGACTATGTGGATGATATTTTAGGTCACTCCATACATCGACAAGATCATGTTCATGATCTAAGGTAGATTTTTGAAAGGCTTCAACATTTCAAAGTTCACCTTAAGCCCGCTAAGTGTGTGTTTGGAGTCACATCTGGCAAGTTGTTAGGTTTCATCATTTCTAGGTGAGGTATTGAAGTAGATCTCACTAAAATAGTGGCTATCACTAACATACCTCCTCCCCACACCCTAACCGAGTTGCATAGCCTACAAGGTAAGCTTCAAGCTATTCATCGGTTCATAGCCCAGTTAGCCGATAAGTGTCAACCCTTTCTTAAGCTTCTTAAGAAAGATGTTGTCTTTCAGTGGGATTATAAGTGTCAAAAATCTTTTGATGACCTCAAATGGTATCTCACTTCCCTACCTATTTTAGTCCCTCCTATACCTAGTAAGCATTTGATGCTTTACATAGCAACCACAACTCATGCTTTGGGAGCCTTATTGGCTCAACATGATGATAAAAACAAAGAGTGAGCTATCTACTATATCAATAGAACTTTGGTTAGCTATGAAACTAGGTACACCCCCTTAGAGAAGCTTTGCCTTACCATAGTGTTTACTTCCAGAAGCTAAGACACTACATGCTCAACCATAAGATATTGGTAGTGGTAAATTTTGATCCTTTGCACTACTTAATGTCTAAGCCTCACCTTTTAGGTCAAGCTGCTAAGTGGGTTTTAGCCCTTAGTGAGTTTGACCTGACCTTCATAGGTCAGAAGGCTATCAAGGGTCAGGTAATCATTGATCAGTTAGCCTCCACTCCCCTAGAAGTTACCCATCCTTTGGTTGTTGAGTTTTCCAATGAGTGCTTCAATGTTAAAGTTGAAGAGCCAGAGTCTTGGACTTTATTTTTTGATGGAGCTTAATGCATGAAGGGTGTTGGTATTATCAAAACCCCCCCTTCATTTCTCTTGCATAAACAATACTATAGAATATGAAGCTTTGATCCTTGGCCTTAGAGCAACCTTAGCTTTGTAGGTTAGAGTCCTTTCGATCTTTGGTGACTCTCAACTTGTGGTCAATCAGATCAATGATGTTTATCAGACTCAGGATGATAAACTAAAGCCTTACAAGGAGATTGTCACCAAGTTGTTGTCCTCGTTTGATCGAGTAACCATAGAGTCTATCCCTAGATCCTCAAACCACCATGTGGATGCCATGGCTACTACTGCATCCTTGTTTCCTTTGGAGTTAGAAGATGATCAAGCATCATTACAAATTTAGAAGCATGCATCACTTGGTTCTTATCTTGTCTCATTAGATATTTTGACCATCGAAGCTATCCCATATGAGCCATGGTATACCAACATATTTAATTTTCTTAAGGATGGTTTGATGCCTAATGGTTTAGATCATAATCAATATAAGATTTTGTGCAAAAGAGCATGTCAATTCATTATAATTGGCAATACCTTATATCAATATTCTTTTGAAGGTATCCTCTTACGATGCCTTAACTTTGATGAAGCTCGACTTGCTCTTAGTGAGGCTCATGAAGGATCATGTGGAGGTCATTTTAGTGGTAATGCTATTTCCAAGAAGCTCCTTTGGATGGGGTACTATTGGCCTTCCATGGAGAAAGATGCATGTGACCATGTTCGATGTTGCAACAAGTGTCAATGCCATGATAATCTTGTCCATGCTCCTTCTCAACACCTTCAAGTTATTTCTTCCCCTTGGCCATTCTCTATGTGGGGATTGGACATTATAGGGAAGATTAACCTAATGTCATCTGATGGTCATAAATTTATCATAACAATGATAGAGTACTTCACTAAATGGGTCGAAGCCATGCCCCTGGCCATGGTGACTAGAACTCAGGTTTCCAAGTTCATCTTCAACCAGATTCTTTGTAGGTTTGAGATTCCTTTGGTGATTATTTCTGAAAATGACACTCCTTTCAAGAACAAGGATGTTCATAAACTTTGTGCTAAGTACAAGATTTAGCATAGGTGGTCAACTCCATATTACCCTCAAGGTAATGGATAAGTCGAAGCATCCAACAAGTCTTTGATCAAGATCTTGAAGAAGTTGGTTTGTAAGATTGGTCATGACTGGCATATCTAACTTTATCCTACCTTGTGGGCCTATCGTACTAGTGTGTGTACTCCCATAGGTGCCTCACCCTATGTCTTGGTATATGGGTCTGAGGTGGTGTTTCCTTTCGAGCTCGAGGTTCCCTCATTGCACATCTTGTTGCAAGATGCCTCAATCGATGATGAGTATCACTCAGATCATTTGCACCAATTGGAGTTGTTGGATGAAAAGTGCATTCATGCCTTAGAGCATTTGTGAGCCTATCAGAATAGGCTCAAGTGATCTTACTCTAAGAAAGTTTGCAATCATTCTTTTGAGGTTGGGGACCTTGTCCTCAAGGAAAACCAAAAGAACACCAATGCTCGTTCTGATATTAAAGGTAAGTTCTAGGCCAATTGGTTAGGGCCCTTTGTCATAATAGCCAAGTTTGGCTCAGGTGCCTATCATTTAGCTTCTTTATATGGTGAAGAACTTAAAGAACCAATGAACATAATGCATCTCAAAAGATATTATGCATGATCCATCATCTACATTGCACATTGCATTTAGAATAGTTTCATATTGCATTTTGTTTGCTTGATCATTTTGCATGGTTGCATGTCATATTTTGCATGGTTGCCTAACATTTTGTTCCATTTACATTTTTTCTTGTCATAAATTGCACTTCTGCCTACTCATATTTGCATGATTGCTTGTTCATATAGATTTTTGGGGATTCATGCAACAATGGCAAGTGATGACACCTAGTTAGGTCATAGCTCACATGCATTGCACTCTCACTAGGGCTCTGATGCCTAGAAAATCCCCAACCTAGGGTCCACCTTCATGCATTTCCATCATTTCATCTACCCATCTCATATTTTCCTTATTCCTTGACCTTGAAAGTTTTCATTGCTTATATCTCTCCAAGTCAAGGGATATGGTTCTCATTTTACTCCATTGGCCTTGTCCATACACATTATTGCACACATCACACCCCTATCGGGTAGTACTCACTAATTCATCACTCACACACAACACACCCCATACAAGATAGCTTCATGGCCACACACGAGGGGTAGCCTCCATCTCGATCATTTGTGAGCATACATCCTAACGGGTATATCTTTTTCTTTTATCCATCTTAGCGAGCACTACACCCATAGTGGGTACAGCTCCACCCTTGTCCATATTTGCAACCCAATCCCCACCCCCTCCATCCATCTTGTAAGCATACACCCTCATAGGGTTTTGGTTCCTTTTTCTTCTTCTTTGGCCTCTTTGGAGTTTTATTTCTTCATTTTCGCTTTCTCTTCCATTATGTTCGCTATGCCTCTTTATGTCTCATCACCTTGCTCATCTATTGCATTTCATTTTGCATTTTTCTCTCGCCATCACTTTACCTTGCACTTTAGGAATTTTGTTAGTTAGATTCATTCATTCATAGTTAGGTCCATCATGCATTACATCCAAATGTTTATGCTCATAATTAATTATTAATTAAGCATAAAATAATAATAAAAAATAATCACACATGAGCACACACTCATGTATTTTTCCTTTCTTGCTCTCTTGTTCTTGTTTTCTGCTTTTCTTTTCCTCTCTTCTCTCTTTTCTGTTCTTTTCTCTCTTCTTTCTTCTGTATCTGCCATTTCGATTTTCATTAGGAATTTTGCATTCCTTTCAAAACTCAAGGGGCACCCTAGCCTGAGAGGCATTAATGTCCCTAATGCCTCGATTTGTATGTAAAACAAGAAAGTGTCCAGAATGACACCATTTTTGCACCACTCCTTTCTTCTAAACTAGCCACTCCTTTTTGTTGTTTGTTATCCTCCACCCATAGGTGTCTACATATTTCTTTGACGCATTTATTAGGCCATAAATGCATCAAAGAGGGGGAAAAATGTAGACACAAAAAATTGACCCACTTGAGTGAGTCATTTTCCCTAGATCCTTAGAGAGACCCTCCAACTTGTCCAAAGCAAGTTTGGGCCTCTCTCCCCCTCCTTTTCCCCATTTTTCCTAGTTTTGATGAAATCGTGGTCAGCCCTTATGGGGCATGATTTCGCCTAGCTAGGGTTTTCTCTTAGAAAACCCTAATTTTTCAAATTGACCTTCTTTGACATTGATTTTCCCTTGGTTTTCCCACCCATCCTTGTTTCAAATCCCTTATAAATAGAGGTTTGAAGCTTTCTTTTCCCCTAGATCCAATAAGCAAGGTAAGAAGAACAAGTGTTAATACAAGTAAGAAGTGCCTAATTGTAAAAGTGCCAAGTGATCTGTTGAAATTTGTCTAATATTTGTGGAGTTCTCTTCTATTGCTTTGATTGTGTGTTGCTGCCCTTGGTGGATAAGTGTTGGAGCCCTAAGGAGGAGTCTACTATCTTGGAGGTCTTCATCCTTTTGTTTGCTTTTTCGCTACCACCAGGTTGTTTTCGCTCATTTACATTTATACATTGCTAATTTCACATCTATTATTAGTTTATTTGCATTTTTCTACCATATTTTTTGTTGTGAAATCGTACCCCATAATTATAGGGTATGATTTCATCAATAGAAAAATCATGGCTGCCCCTTGTAGGGAATGATTTTGTCTGTGTCAATATTGGGGGTAGAAGTTCACCCTCAAACCCTAGATCTACATTTCATGTTACATTTAGAGCATAGAAGATAATTATTTGCACTTTGTTCATCATACTATTATATTGCATTGTATTCTGTTTGTTCATCTTCCAAAAAGGTCAACTTTCACTTTTGCATTCTAAAGGTCAGCTAAAAGGACCTAGGGGGCTTGACTATTGCACCTCCAAGTACAGTCATATAGTGGCCTAAGTAGGCCCCCTAATGTTGATCATATTTTTTGAGGGTTTTGTGAAGTTATTTTGTAGGATTGGAAGTTGTTGGATGAAAGATAAAGCTTGGAACAACCATCGAATCATATAAGTGCCCTAGTAGATCTCTAGGTTGTTTGTTGATTACTTTTTATTCATTTTTATTCAAAATATAGATCACAAGTAAGGAAAAGCATTTGATCAAATTTCTAGGCATTTGAAAGAATAAAGGCATATAGTGTGCATTTAGGGTTTTAACCTTGTTTGTGCATTTCTCTTGGACCCTTGCTTAAAGGCTTTGCTTTGCAATCCTAGGGTTAGTGATCATTCAAGAAAATAATCATTCTAGGGTTAGCTCTTGTTTTCTTGAATCTTGTATCTTGCATTGTTCTTTCCTTTTCATAGTGTAGTTTTAGAAAGGCCAAACATAGGTGCATGCTTAATTGACACATTCAAACACATTCCACCCTGGACTTGGAGCGAGTCCTAAAACCATTCCTGGTGAACCCTTCCCCTATTTTACCCATCGAGTGTAGAGTTATAACATACCCCCATGGTCACCTCGGCTCCCAATGGATCCAATCGAGAATCGTATGCGGTAGGGCAATTTTCTCCCTCTAGAAATGGTAACATAAAAATATTTTTCTCCAATAGAATATTATCAAGGATACAAGACATAAAAACTCTTTAGTAGTCACAATCAAGTTTAAAAAGTGATAGACAACAATGGATATTGACTCTTGTTAGTGATCCAGAAAAAAAAAAGAACTAAACCCTTAATAGGATTATCATTCAAATGTCCTTGTGGATGCCATTTTCATAAAGTAAAGGAACAAAAGGTAGAAGATAAAATATAATAGATAATTTTTTGTTGAATTTTATACTCTAGATAGCTTTCAAAAGAAGAAGTCTAATGAATATTTTCCCTTCAAAATTCTATCCAAGCTATAAACATGGAAATTATTGAAGATGCACATGAAGTCAAAAGGAATAATTATTTCAAAAGGGGTGCAAGATAATTGTGAATACATACTCTCATTATATTCCTAGTAGAAAGGGAAAACAACTAACCATAGATAGCATCATCATATGATTATCCTTAAGATTCCATTACTATATCAGTAAGGGCCAAAACATTGTTAAAGCTTAAAAAGATGAAAGGTAACAAGCAAAAGAGAAAACATGTAAGATAAAAGGTAGAAGACATAAATTGGATGACAAAGAGTTACAACACCAAAATATTATTGAATATGTGATAAACCATAAGTAACATAAAATAAAACTTGTCCTTACTAATATTAACAAAGACAACAAAAGTTAACAAGTGCATACAAGCAGATAAAGGAAAGAATAAAGATCAAAAGAAAAATATCTTATCAAGCATAATATGTTTTAAGGTGCATGATATCCATTTGTTTTTAAAACGTTTTAAATCAATTATGAATATGTCATATGTATATAAATCATACTTGTTAATTGTAATAAATAGATCTATCCAATTGAGCTCAAACTTATCCTTAAGATCTACTTTTACATTGGTGTCTTTTGGATTTATTTTAAAAATAAATCACCAACTTCAAAGGATCAATTTTTGACCTTTTTATTATAGGATCTTTTAAGACTCGTCTTAAATCGTAAGTTATTATAGGGTATGGATATATTTTTGATGAGTAACTCTAGTTGATTGAGTCATTATAAATAGTACTTATCATCATTGGAAGATCTTACAAGAGAATCCATAATGATGGAACCTTGATATTGAAAGGAAATAAACCTTAGATCCATAGACCAAGGTATAAAGATTCATAACTATTGGGGTTTTGATGCTAACATGATAGTACCAAAAAGTAGGGTAGATTTAGAAATACTAATCTTACCTTGACTTATTAACAAGTTTCTTGAGGATTTTGATAGGGGTTTTAGCTTGACCATTGCCCTAGGGGTAATAGGGATAGATAAATTACATTGAATATGATATTGAGAATAATTTTTCTTGAAATAATTTTTCTTAAAAGGATTTTCAATATTTAAAATGATGACAAATGGAATCAAATACCTAGAAACAAGTTGATTCTAGATAAACATGGATACTTGAATACAAGTGATAGAGGCTAAATGCATGGATTTAACCCACTTGATAAAATCCATAGTGAATATTATAATGAGCTTATATCCATTAGAGGATGTGGGATTGATCTTCTAATAATGTTAATTCTATGAATGGAGGGCTAGGGAATGTGATGGACTACAAGTCTTAGGATATCATATGGGAATTACTTATTGTATATGGAAGAGTCCTTTTCTATGGTGCATACACCTTAATAAAATTTATATCAAGGCTACATTGATATAAGATGCAATCCACTATGACATATCAACATGATATTTACCTTAGGTTCTATTGATTTTTAGTTACCAAGCATTGGCTATGGGATAACTCTCTAAGGTAAAGATTTATAGAGGATAAACATTGAATTCTATGATTATGTGATCTTTAATATTATTAATAATCAAGATTTATTTCTCATATTAAAGTTCTAAATGGATGAGGAATGCCATAGAAGCCATAACATTTGCATGGTAAATGCTAGTTCTAGGCATAGACTTGATCATGACCTTGTTAAAAGTCATAAATAACTAGCCAATAATCTCTTTATAAGGCTTAATATTTTCATATTTGTTTTGATAGTCTATTTATTTTGTTGAAAATCAGCTATGATTAATCAAAGACTTTGAGGATTCAAATCTTTAGAATATTATATTTCTCAATAGAAACAATGAGAACTTTATATTTTGCTACATTGTTGATACAAGTAAATTTAAGATTGAAAAACAAAGGGATAGGTTGGCCTTGAGCAGTGGAAAGAATAATATATACCACCTCCTTGGACACATATAGAGCCATGAAATAATAGAGATCAACAAGGCTCCTCCTCAAGTTCTTATTTAACACAAAGAATAAACTCATTGAGGAACATAGTACTCAAGGGATGGTTAACTTCTAAAGGTACATCTTTTAACTGGTTAGTTTTTTAATTGTTTAAATGGGATTAAAAAAATCCCACCCATATTACATCATCACCACATAGTGGAATTACAACAAATATTGGATATTATCCATGTATCTCTTGGCAATATTTAAACCTTGGTCTCCTCTTTAAATAATGAGGAATCTAACCAATTGAGCTAATACCACTTGTTTTTCCAGTGAGTTTACACATGTTTTATGAGGGGTCCTGGTCCCCTTATACCGAGTGAGGTTTGAAACTTGGACCTATTAAAGAGATGCCAAAGCCATTATCACTACAATTAGATTTTATCTATTCTTTTAACTGGTTATTTATAATATTACAATTCTTTAATTTTTGGCTTATAAATTCAAGATCAAATTTACTAAGGAGAATGATCTGCTTAGTAGTGTGACAAAAATAATAATCTTCATATATAATTTGTTATAAAGGATTAATCCTACAATTATAAATATCTTATAGTTGAGCATGTAGTGCTTAAGCCTCTGAGAAGAAAATACTACAAATAAAAAAATATTCTCTAAAGGGGTGTAATCGATATCATAGCTAATTGATAGTCTACTAATATAGTAGATTGAACTTTCTCTACCTTGATCATTGAATTGGACTAGTAGTTCACTCAAGGCATACTCAACCATAGGTATATACAATAATGAAGGATTGCTAAATTTTGGAAGGATCAAGATAGGAGGCGATATTAAGTACTTTTCAATGCCATTGAAGAATTCATTACAATTTTTATCCTAAATAAAAATTATATATATCTTTAGAAACTTTGTGAAGGGTATCATTTATTGGAGATTTGAAATGTGAAATTCTTGATGGCTTAAATATTTTCTTGGGGATTCTTTAGTTGATTAATATTCCTAGGGGATGGTATGATAATTATAGCCTCTATATTTTTAGAATATACTTCTATGCCTCTCCTAGACATTATAAACCCTAAGATATTGCTAGAAGTTGCAACAAAAATGTACTTATTTTGTTTAAGACATACATTATAGTCTTTCAACCTTTTAAATACATGTCATAGGTCACTTGAATGGTCATTCCTATGAATGTAATAATAAAGGAGATCATATACACAATTTTACACAATATCATGCTTGAGATTATTAAAGACATATGTCAAGGTTTTTTGTTCATTAGCTCCTATATTCATGAGACCAAAGAGAATTACTTGATAGTAGAATATTTCCCAAGGTGTGTTAAAGGTAATCATATATTGTATTTCCAAGGCTATCCTAATTTGAATTTATCATAAAAACCATCCATAAGAGATAAGATTCTATATCCTATAGTGAATTCAATTCTTATATCGATGTTGAGGAGTAAAAATTCATCTTTGGAATAGGCTTTATTGATATATTGAAAGTCAATATAGAATTTGATGTTACCCATTTCTTGGCCACTAGACCATCTTTGAAATACTATTATAATAGTCAATAAGTTTAATAAAACAAGCATTAATAGCTTTATAAAGCTTTTATTTCATCAAAAGTACAACTTTAGTATGCATCTTGTGCAACTTCTATTTTATAGGTTTGACATCTAGCCTAACTATTGGATGATGGACAACTACGAAAGTGTCTAAGTTGGACATGCCAACACACAACTAGGCAAATATATCTTTAAATTCAATTAATATCTTGGTGTATTATTTTTGCGTAGTAGGAGTTAAGCTCTTACTTAGCTTAAGGATATGGGTTATTTTTGGAATCCCCACATTGATGTCAATTATATTATCTATCGAAAGATATGATTTAGCTTCTAGTTTAGGAGAGGCTAGTATAATACCAAAGCTCTCTAGGTATCCACTATTAAGGCCTAAGGCATTAGGATCTAGATTAGGATATTGGGAAAAGACTACATTTGATATTCATGGAAAAGAAACTTCAATGAATAAGTTAGTATTGAATAAGATAGTAATGAATTTGTTTAGAGTTTTTTGGAATAGAAATGATATCATATTTCGCAAATTCATAAGAATATTCACCACCTATAAGAATAGAATAAACTAAGGTTAAATAATTCACATCATGATGATGGGTGAAATCACTAGAGATTCTACAAAAGATTATGAGATCAAGAATAATATTCATCATTCCAATCTAAACCATTCAAAGAGACCATGTTTCCTAAGGAGATTTCATCACAATGATATCATTGAATAGACTTATTATCTTCATTAGAGATTGAGTTAGGATAAAATTTAGTAGGGTCAAACCCTATGTTGAACCATCCTTGTAAGGATTCCACTTAAAGGTATTCTTTTCTACCCTAATCATGAAATCATATACCCTTTCGATGATAGTCCATATTGGCTAGTACTTGTTTATGCATTGAATACAATTTGGAAGACTAGGGAGTGTTTCAATTTCTACAAAAACTTTATCCTAATTAACAGTCCTAACAAAGATAAAAAAATATCTAATCTATACATTTTTACCAATATTGTTAATATTTTAGGCAACATAAAATCCTAGGGGAAGGAGGGTTCTTGGATAGGTCCACCATCTTAGGAGTAAGACTAGGCTCTACGATTTTTGAAGAGATAGAATTAAGGGATAGTTGTTTTACATGATTTTTAAGGCTAGGTTGGGCTAAACTAGTTTAGTTAATCCTTTAAGAGATTCCATGGGTTTTATAAGATGATATTTGAAAAAATTCCTATTAGAATCTCCTACATTAATTATGGTTTCTAAGATATTAGGTACCTACCAATTAGGGAGAATCATTGTGACCTTATATTCTATTAAGTGAAATTTTATGAATGGTTTTTTGATTCAACTACTTTTAGTATTTAAAAGGTTTAGGGCCAACAAGTATGCTATAGATTTGGCCTATATACTAATTCTTTAGGAATTAGTGAAGGATGGAATTATGGATTCAAGGTTGGACTAAAAGAATGTTATAAGATATGTCACAAGGTATGACATAAAATAGGGTGTTAAGAATTCCAAGTCCAACTTTGAGAGGTAATACTATTATTCAACTAGTCTTGTATTCCACATTATTAAATATTTATATTTGTAAAAAGAGCACTAATGATTAACTTTACAAGTGGTGAAGAGTATTTTCCTCCTATATATGGGATATGAGTGGAATAACTTTGTTAGTCCTTAGGTACGATGATGACAAGCCATGTTGGTTGATGGTTTTGATTCCCTTTCTTCACCTAGTTGTCAAATTTCTACCACATTTCCTTGTTAACTTTTTAAAAATTTAAAATAAGGATAGATTCATGATTAAGGGATAAATTTACACATCTCCCAAAGCATGCATTCTTAAGATAAATAGTTCCATGATCACCACTTTAAGTTATGATTATAGTTCTTGATTGATTTTTAGGGTTTTTAATATACGATTGTGATACCAACATGTTTTATACATAGGGTTTAAATGGTGCATCATTTGGATTGATAGTTGTGATTTGATAGCTCTAATAAGAGTGTAATCCAACCATCAACTTCAAAAGGGAAAGTCATTTTTTCATCTGCTATAAATATCTATTTCATCTCCTGATTTAATCACCATAAATTCGCTATACATAAACTATACATATGCTTCCATAATATTGTACCTTGAACAATATGACTATAAATTTGCATTAGTTTGAATCATTGGAAATCAGACCAAACATTCCACTAAAAATTACAAATGATAAGATTTATCATATCCAAGGAGTTGGAAAAGTTACACACAAGATATATTTTGGCTCTTCTACTACATGGATATTGTGGGATTGATCATCTATTTTAATTGAAAAATATCACCCAATAAGGTAGGGCTACTAGTGATTAATGACATGTAAGATTGCCATCATTTCCTTGTTATAGGTTTATTTACCCAAGTTTTTCCCTAATAGTGCCTTGCTTGTATAAGCTAATGGTTATTCCTATTGCATCAACACTATATTTATATTATCTAAATCATCACTTTCTATCATAAAAGGTTTTGGAGAAATAAGGTGTTACCAACATAGGCATAGTTAACATGGCTTGCTAAAGGTTCAAGAACACTTTTTCTACTGGAAAGTTTTTTTTTCAATATATTTGTAAAAGGAGCTATACTATTCTCATAATTCTAAATAAAGTTTTGATCATAACTTATGAGACCTAGGAAACCCTAAATACCTTTGAGAGTGTGGGGTTTTGGCCACTCTTGGATAGTCATGATTTTATTTGGGTCCACCTTAACCCCTTCCCTTGAAACTATGTGGCCCAAGTACTCCACTTCTTACATCCCAAAGTAATATCTGGACCATTTAGCACACAATTTATGTTCTATTAGGAGTTTTAAGGTTTGGTACAAATGATGATAACATTCTTTCCAAGTGTGACTATAAATGAGAATGTCATCAAAGAAGAACAATATGAATTTGCATAGAATGGGATGAAATTTAACATTCATAAGACTCTACAAGGTAGAAGGTGCATTAATAAGACTAAAGGGTATGACCAAGGATTCATAATAACCTTTGTGAGTCTGAATTGTTATTTTGGGGATGTATTTTTTTTAAATTGATAATACCTAGAGTGAAACTCCATCTTGAAGAAAAATTGAGCACCATGGAGCTCATCCAATAGCTCATCAATAATGGGAATAGTAAATTTATCCTTGATGTTAATCTTATTGAGCTCATGGAAATCCTTGCATAACTATGAAGACCCATCCTTCTTATAATCCAACAACACTAAATAAGAATAAGAAATGACACTTGGTCTAATAACCCCTACTATTAGTAGCTCTTGCATCATTTTATTAATCTTAAAATTTTGCACATACAAAAACCTATAAGGGCAAATGTTAGGTGGTACAATACCCTATATAAGTTGGATTGCATGATCATGAGTGCATCTTGGTGGAAGACCCTTTAGTTTAGAAAAATATGGATGCATGTTTGCCAAAATTAGTTGTAAACCTAATGGTTGGATTGTATCCTTGGTAGTTTGGGCTTGTATTGGAAATAGTTATGTTATCACTCCATGGGATGATTTTTTCACTAGTTTTTCCATCTGGCGAGAAGAATAAATTGAGTAGTCCTTACAACCATACCTCAAGAAGTATATTGTGTTCCTTGTTGGATGAATTGCATCGAAATTTTAGAAAAAACCAAAGTTATCAAACCCAAAATTGAAAGGCACTATGTCCCCAACACAACATTACATCCTCCCAAAGTGTTGGTATTTTAGCCAGATTATCTCAGGTCCCAATATTTTGGATCTTGAGTAGTCTCAAATATAAGAGCAATCAATATATTAAATGGCCAAAATAATTAACAATAATATTATGAAAACAATAATAATAATATGAATATAAATGACCAATATCATTCATGCAATAACATGAAGAATACTTATAGTAGAATTGCTCAAAATATGCATACAAGTGTAGACACCTAAAAAGTGTCACATTTGCAATGGTTAATATTTTTTTTTTGGTAGATTAATAAATTTATTAAAACCAGGGCATTTGAAATGCGGCCTAACGCCTTATACAATGGAGGATAAAAAAGGAACAGAAGAAAGAGAACATAAGAAAGAAACTTTGAACTGAAAGCTAAAACAGAATTACAGCCTCAAAATTACAACCTCAGACTAAAAGGAGCCAACAACCTTAGACAAAAAGGCACTGAGAGAAACCCCAGAGCTCAAAAATAAGCGGTCCTCGACCAAAAAGGAACTCAAAAATATGCGATCCATTGCTGTAGAGGACCCAAAAAAACAAAGGAAGAACCATCAGCCGTCAAGGGGAATATCCAACTGCATGAGGGACGAAGCAGCACCTTCCAGACCAACAACTTTCGCATCTATTTTAGAAATCTCCTTAGTGCTATCCTTGGGAACAACAATGCATGCCTCCTTAGCAATATTTAATAATGTGTGCAATTAGTTTAATTAACATATTGCAACCTTATAAATTATTAGTATTTACTATTATAGCCCCTTTGACCCATCTAGCCCCTTTGACCCACTTTAACCCCTTTCTATGCCTAACCACGATCATCATGAGATCACCCCACTATTTTAAACTTTGGTTCACCTTAACTCTAGTTAACATTTATTTCCCCTTTTTCCTCCACTTTCCAAGCGCATTCAATGCATTTGGGTGAGGATTCCCTCCCCCGAGAACATTAGTGAGAAACACCAATTTGGTGGGTGAGGAATCTCTCCATAAAGAGGACATTAGTTAAGCATATCATAATTCATCATGGCATGTCATGAGGTTTTATGGCACATCATAATGTATCATAGGACATCATAGGCCAAATAAGGAAACTTGAACATTTGTCCACCCAAGTGGGGAATCCCTGAGATTCCTCTCTTATGCACCCATGCCACTGTTAGGATTAAATAATAAAACACAAGAAATAAATAAATGCGAAAATAAAACACAAAAGAATAAAGCAATACACAAGACACAAATTTACGTGGTTCATCCAATGTGGGCTACATCCACGAAGAAAATAACCAGGCCTTATTATTCCATCCAGAAAATCTCGAAGGGATACAACCTACAACAAATTCGTCGTACTTCCTCTTCGATCTCACAATTATAGTCTCTCTTCCTTCTTCACTTCCTTCACACCCTTCACACTACTATCCCCACTGTCATACAACATCCTCTTATAAAACGAGGGTTACAATTTTAGGGCAAATCATTAAGACCCCAAAATAAAAAAGAATTACTATTTTTGGGAAATGATCTTTTCTATTGCAATTTGTCATTTTTAGTAATTACTATTTTCGAAAAAATATTTTTTGTCAAAACAATTTTCGTTTTTAGTATTAACTATTTTCGGCAAATTATTTTTCGTCAAAAAAATCCATTTTTAGTAATTACTATTTTCGGAAAATTATTTTTTGTCAATTTTTTTTAAAATAGTACTTCACAATAAACTTGGATTAACAAGCAATTTGAGACACAATTACATAATGTCCATATCCTTTCCTAGAGTGGGTCCAAACACAGCTAAAATAGAACCTCCAAATTAAAATAAGGCTCCACAACCAACAATCTCCCACTTGGAGACTGATCATAGTAACTTCACCACTACTGCACCTGTTGGACTATGCTTCAACTTTGGACCTGAAAATTTTCTCATCTTTTACTGTCATGTTTGAAGATAGACTGAAACTGAGCAAGAACTTAGTTTCTTCCTAGTTACTGCCTTTGTGAACATATATGCAGGATTTTGGCTAGTGAATATCTTCTTTAATTTTAACTATTAATCTTCCAACACTAAGCATATGAAATGGTACTTGATATGTATATATTTAGTCCTAGAATGAAAGGCTAAATTCTTGGCAAGATGAGTGGCACTCTGACTGTCACTGTATAATATGCTATTCTCCTAATTCTTTCACAACTCCTCCATAAAACTTTGTAACCAAATCATCTCCTTACTAGCCTCTGTAACAACAACA
The DNA here is from genome assembly GCA_028583015.1 of Wollemia nobilis. Taxonomy (NCBI): domain Eukaryota; kingdom Viridiplantae; phylum Streptophyta; class Pinopsida; order Araucariales; family Araucariaceae; genus Wollemia; species Wollemia nobilis. The sequence goes on from JAQPPZ010003016.1 coordinate 11,804,944, forward strand.
TACTCTGCTTTCATTTTTGAAAGAAAAACAAACTTCTGTAATTTTGAAATCCAACTTACTACAATTCCACCTACAGTTAAAACATACCCTATGGTACTCCTGCTATCTATATCACTAACATATTTGAATCAACATATCCCTATAAAGTAGTGTTAGAACCTCCAAAGCATAATACCTGAGTGACAATACCTCTCAAATACCTAAGAATCCACTTCATTGCCTCCCAATGTTGTTTTCTTGGATTGTTCATAAACCTACTCATAATTCCTACTACATGTGTAATATCTAGTCTTGTGCACACCATCACATACATCAAACTGCCAACTATTGATGAATAAGGAACCTTGGACATAGAGTCAATCTCCTATGTGTCTTAAGACACATCTCTTTGGCCAGTTTGAAATGATCGGCCAAAGGTGTACTAACATGTTTTGCATCCTTCTTATTAAATATTTCCAACACCTTCTCAATGTACTCACTCAGAGATAATGTTAATTTACAATTTTTCCTATCTCTTGTTATTCTCATACCAAGGATTTGCTTTGCAGCACCCAAATCCTTCATTGCAAATAACTCTACCAATTTTCTTTTGAGCATAATTATATTTTGCATGTTAGACCCTGCAACAAGTATGTCATCTACATACAATAATAGGATAATATAGTTTCCATTATCCAATCTCTTATAATAAATAACATCTACTATAACCTTTTTCTAACATAAACCTGTCAAATTTCATATACCACTGCCTTGGAGCTTGCTTTAGGCCATACAAGCTCTTTTTCAACTTGCATACTAATTCCTCCTTCCCTTTGACCTCATACCCTTGTGGTTGCTGCATATAAATATCTTCCTCTAAAACCCCTTGGAGAAAAGTTGTTTTTACATCTAATTATTCAAGATGCAAATCCTCTACAACCATTAGGCTTAAAACAGTTCTAATTGAAGTCATTTTAACAACAGGAGAAAAAATTTCATCATAATCAATACCTTTCTTCTGTGCAAACCCCTTTACAACCAGTTTAGCCTTATACCTCTTTTTATCTCCATCTTCTTCTTTCACCCTGTAAACCCATTTATTCTATAATGCTCTTTTTCAAGTAGATAACCGAACCAGATCCCAAGTCTGATTGTGAACCAAGCAGTCCATATCCTCTTTCATGCCTTGCTCTCACTTCTTCCTGGTTTCTACCTGCATCGCTTATTCATATGTTATTGGTTCACTAGATCCAGACAATAATACATAATATAATGAAGGAGACTAACGATTAGAAGGTCTACTTATCCTAGTATATTTTCTAACAAAACTTGCAAGAGTTTGAGGTGTTTGTTGTTGTTGTTGTTGATTTTCTAGCACCTTTGGAGATTCAATTTCATAAAGAATTGTGTATTATGTGTTTTTCTTTTCCTATTTATTTTGCTGTAAGTGGTATTTATACATGACTTTTTCATTGAATACCACATCTCTACTCCTAATGATTTTGTGATTTTCATAATCCCAAAAATGATAATTAAAATCATTAACTCCATATCCAGTGAAAGTGCACTTCTTGGATTTTACCTCAAGTTTAGTTCTATTTTCTTTATTAATATGCACGAATGCTTCACAACCGAAAGTCTTCAAAAATGAGTAGTTAATAGGCTTACCTATCCATGCCTCTTCTAGAATCCCACCATTTAGAGAACTTGAAGGCCCTTTGTTTATTAAATAAATTGCAGTATCCACAACATCTGTCCAAAACTATAAGGGCAATCCTGCATGTAATCTCATACACCTAGCACATTCCATGATAGTCCTATTCATCCTTTCTGACACACCATTTTCTTGTGGATTTATTGGAACTGTCTTCACTCTATGAATCCCATGGTATGAACAATAACTGTTAAACTCTTTGTTGTAGTACTCACCTCCATTATCTAATCTGAGACACTTCAACTTATTTCCTATCTCATTCTCAACCAAAGCTTTCCATTTTTTAAAAGTATCAAAGACATATGATTTATTTCGAATACAATAAACCCAAGTTTTTCTAGTTGCATCAACAATAAATGTAACATAATAATAAGAGCCACCAAGAGATGATCCTGAGCTGGTCCCCATACGTTTGTATGCACAAGATCTAGCTTTTCACTCTTCTTTTCTTTTCCAACTCTGAGAAATTTGACTCTTTTTTGTTTTCCATAAATGCAGTGCTCACAAAAGTCCAAATCAACCTGCTTCAAACCTGGAAACAAATTCCTTGAGTGGAGAATCTACATCCCATTCTCACTCATGTGCCTAAGCCTATGATGTTACAAAACTGTATCCGCTCCTGTAGAAGCTAAAGCAATAAAAATATCAGTATTACCAGTACATACATATAACATACCTTCCTTATTTTCTTTTTTTAATAAGAGTGATCCTTTAGCAACCTTCCATGAATTTGTTGAGAATGTAACTGTACATCCTTCGTTGTCCAACTACCTTGTGGAAATTATATTTCTTCTCAAATCAAGAATATGCCTTACCTCTTTCAAAAACCATTGGTTTCCATTTGGTAATTTTATCTATATCTTACCCTTTCCAACGATTTTACATGGTCTATCATCACCTAAATAGATTTTTCCAAAATCACCTTGAACATAATATAGAAAATATTTTCTATGAGGTGTGGCATGATATGAAGCCCTTGAGTCTAGCACCCAAGAATAATTAATATTATCTAGTGAAAGGATTAAAGCATCTTGCAATACATTACCTGCTACGTTTGCTTCTTGATTATTATTTTTTTCTTCTCCCTATTTTTCTTTTCAAGTCCAACAGTCTCTTTTCAAGTGTCCTTTCTTTCTGCAATGCCAACATTCCAATTACTTCCCATTGTATTTGGATCTATATTTCTTTGTTTTTCAATGTTTTCCTAGACTCTTTCCTCTCTCCTTTTGTATACCCCTGTTTTCCACAATCAATGCATTACGCAATGTCTCACTTGTACTTTTTCCTTGCATTTCTTCACTAAGGATAACACCAATAACATCATAAAATTTTAAAGTATTTGAACCAAAAACATAATTACTCACAGTCATGACCAAGTCATTCCAGATTTTTGGCAATGAGCATAATATCAAAAGAGCCCTAACCTCATCATCAAAATTTACTCCAATATAATTTAACTGATTAGTAACCTTTTTAAACTCATTTAAGTGATCAGTAATAGACCCACCTTCTGACATCTACATATTAAATAAACGCTTCATAAGAAATACCTTGTTTGAAGCTGAGCATTTTTCATACAGTTTAGCCAACGCATTCATTAAACCCTTCATTGTATTTTCCTTTGAAATATTGAATGCCATCAACGATGCCAGGCATAGTCGTATTGTTCCTAGTGCCTTTCTATCCATAACTTCCCATTCTTCGTCTAATGTCTTCACTAGCTTCTTTTCTATTCCGCCTAATTGTAGGTAAAGATCATTTTGATAAAGATAGTCCTCCATTTGCATCTTCCATAGTTGGTAATTTTGGCCATTAAACTTCTCAACCCTAAACCTTCCTTCTTTTGCCATTGCTCCTACTCGAACCAAAAACCCTCCTTTCAAGTGCGTTTTTCAAAACCCTAAGCTCTGATACCAATTTTTAGGATTAAATAATAAAAACGAGAAATAAATAAATATGAAAATAAAACACAGAAGAATAAAGTAATACACGAGACATAAATTTACGTGGTTCACCCAATGTGGGCTACATCTACAAAGAAAATAACTAGGACTTATTATTCCATCCAACAAATCTTGAAGGGATACAACCTACAACAAATCTATCGTACTTCCTCTTCGATCTCACAATTACAATCTCTCTTCCTTCTTCACTTCCTTCACACCCTTCACACTACTATCTCCAATGTTGTACAACATCCTCTTATAAAACGAGGGTTACAATTTTAGGGCAAATCATTAAGACCCCAAAATAAAAAAGAATTACTATTTTCGACAAATTATATTTTATATCATAATTTTCCATTTTTAGTAATTAATATTTTGGAAAAATTATTTTTCATCAAAACAATTTTCGTTTTTAGTGATATCTATTTTTGACAAATTATTTTTTGTCAAAAAAATTTTGTTTTTGGTTTACTATTTTCGGAAAATTATTTTTTGTCAATTTTTTTTGAAAATAGTAATTCACAAAAAAACTTGGATTAACATGTAATTTGACACACAATTACATAACGCCCATATCCTTTCATAGAGTGGTTCCAAATGCGACTAAAACAAGACCTCCAAACTAGATTCAGGCTCCACAACCAACAACCACTTGTCACTTCTCTGCCATCCTCCTCACTCTCACATCCATGGGAGACTTTACAAATAGGTCCCCATTTTCATTTTCATATGTGCACAAAAATATAATGAAACTCTGCTCAAATTTTATTTGATTTTGTTGTGTATGTGTTTAACATTGTGGTTGCAGGTTTACCATCTGGAGAGCTTGAAGGCATAAACCATGGAGGCTCTTGGGATTGTTTACTAACATTTGTTTTTGCAGTCACACCCATAATCAATATACAACAGTGCACCTAATATGCAACAAAGATCCTAAAACAAATATATCCTCCTCACTCTCACATCCATGGGAGACTTTACAAATAGGTCCCCATTTTCATTTTCATATGTGCACAAAAATATAATGAAACTCTGCTCAAATTTTATTTGATTTTGTTGTGTATGTGTTTAACATTGTGGTTGCAGGTTTACCATCCAGAGAGCTCGAAGGCATAAACCATGGAGGCTCTTGGGATTATTTACTAACATTTGTTTTTGCAATCACACCCATAATCAATATACAACAGTGCACCTAATATGCAACAAATATCCTAAAACAAATATAGGAAGGCTTAGATCTAGGATCAAACCCTTTTCTACATAATAGTCTCAACCGCCTAGGGTGGTTAACTAGTAGCACAACTTCATAGGGAAGTTAATTGGAAGCATAACCGCACAGTGTAGTTACCCATAGATCCAACCTCCTCGGGCGGTTGAGATTCAAGACTAGTAGTAATTCTAGATCATCCAGAGACTGCATAGAAAGGAAAATAAGGTATTTTGTCAAATTGTGTAGACATTCCATACACTTTTATATCTTTTACATTTGATTTTGTAATGTTTTATTCAGTTTTGCAACCCTTTTTCATGGTTTTGGGCCTCATCTTGAAAGGCCCTACATATGTTATTGATGTTGTGTATTGTGAGATTGTGTAGGTATTGGATAAACATGGAAGCTCAAGAGGTCAACCAATGCACCTTATAAATCTTCCCACAAACCATTGTGTGATCGAGAAGATAACTTGCGACACCATAGATCTTACTTGTAAAGAAAATCGTCTATGTTGGGAGGTCAATTGTAATTGAAAAGGTCAATTTGTAAAAGACACAATTTATTAATATCAAATCCATTTACAAATCTCTTTTTTTTCTATTTTTAATTGTTATGGTGTATTTTCTCTTTCACACAAATGGCGATCATGATGGGACCCTTTTCCCACAACACATTTGATGCTTATTATTTTACATGAGCTTTGGCACTTACATCGATAAAACATATCTTATATGTTTGCTTAGGGTTATTTGTGCTTGCATGCTTGTTTAGATTGCGTTCATAACCTCTTACTTTTTGTCTCTATTATAGGCACCCAAAGGCAGGAAAGACACAATCACAACTCTGATATAAGAGTTGGATCTTGCAAGATCTACCCTCACAAGCTTAGACACAACCACCTAGGGTGGTTCATAGTCTTAGAAAACCACACAAGATGGTTCATAGACTCAAAATCAACCACATAGGATGGTTCATAGGCTCAAACTAAATCGCACATGATGGTTCATAGGCTCAAACTCAATCGCCCAAGATGGTTTTCAAGCTCAAACACCACTACATAGGCTCAGAGTTAGAGACATAATATACTCAATTTTCTTTCTTTCTATCATAGGATTATAGGTTAGTCACTGATATATTTTAATCTTGTGCAAACATTCATAGCATAGTTCCTTTCATTTGTTTATTTGAATCTCTTTTCTCCCTTTTTCCTTTCAAATTTCCCAAAAAAAATAAAAAAGGCACTAGCATAGTTGTTTCGTGGTTTCTTCTTTAAAAATTCAAGGGCACATTAGATTAGTTGTTTCTTTCCATTGTTCTTAAAAAATCAAAGCACAATAGCTTAGTTGTTTCTTTATGTTCTTTTTAAACACTCAAGGCACATTAGATTAGTTGTCATTTATCTTCAAAAACTCAAAGACTCAGATTAGTCATCATTTACTTTTCAAAACCTAGTAGCCTAAGTTGTTATTTTCTTTCCAAGCTTAGTAAGTTAGTTCATGCATGCTTCCATAAGATCATTTAGATCAAGATTTATTTTAATAGTATATTAGATCATTGTTTTCATTGCATCTTTAGGGTTAGTTTTAAACTTGCATGGTAAATAGGCATCAAGAAAAAAACAAAACCAAAACAAAATCAAAATCAAAAGACTTACCTTTCTCCACCTAAGCCAAACATCATGGCCATTGATATCGACACCACTTGCTTCCTTTTCACCAATCCAATTTACCATGTCCAATCACCTCCTGCTCCCCAAGACCTTTCTTCATCATATTCCCCACCACCTAGCTCATTCCCTCCATATTTACCCCCACTACACATTCTTGTCTGCACTAACTCCACACTCACCCAGGTGCAAGCTTATAAGCCCTAACATTTTCCATTACCTCCTACATATTCCTTTATTTTTCACCCTACCTCGAGTAGGATAACTTTTGGAATACCACCATCATCCTCACAACTTGGCGGAACTAGTACCACCCCTTTGAAGCATACCACAAGCATAGTGTCTATGGCCATCAACCTTAATCACCCATATTCATCCAATCATGTCCACTTATCATAATACTCACACATTTCTACATCACCCTCCTACATCATGCACACTTCTCACCCACATCATTTAGCCCAAGTTTGTGTCACTTCCCATCTACACTCATTTAGTCCATCTTCTTCTTTCCAATTTATTAATCTACCTCCCCAATCTGTGACTCTTCATGTCGCTCCTTCCACCACTTACCCTTCATCCCCTACCACTCATATCACTGGTGCACACGTTGCACATTCTTCTACTGTATGTTCTACTTGTCCCTCATCATTCTAAAATCCTAGGGCATCTTCTCATCAGTTGTCTTTCCACCAAGCGCCACCTAATAATTTCCCATCATGTCACATTCATTCTTCTCATACTACCAATATCTCCCAAAAACCACCTCAAACCCCCTATCCGTCATCCCATTTGCTGACCCAGATATCATTCTTTCCTCAATCACCATCATGGGCCTCCTTTCTATCCACGGTGCCTGCAATCTATTCCCACCCTCATGAATCTCATCATTGGCCTATTATGTAGTCGCATAACCCACACCCACATCAACCACCACCTCATCAATACCATTCCACTCCTAATCCATATCAACCCACCTCTCCACACCCCACTCAACATATTCATCATTCGACCTCTACACAACCCCTCCATTAATATCCATCATCGTATCCCTAAATTCAACCACTTACCTATCATAAACACCACACTCAACAACCACCATCACACCCCCACACACCCATAATCATTCTTATCATTGCCATCAATATCTACCCTAAGGATCTCAAGTCCCACAAGCACCATCTTCAAAACATAACCACCACCATTACCATCACCTCTATTCACACCAATCATATCCTCCCATAAAGCCATCCCATCTAACTCATAGCACACACTAATCATCTCCCCAAGCCGCTCCATATGCATTCCAACAATTAGCCAACAAGGTCAATAGTTTAGAATCTCAAGTTATAGGTACAAGATATCAAAATCCAATCTTGATTCAACTTCAAAATTACCCCATCAACCCATTGATCCCAACACGACCTTATCCTCCTCTATTTGAAATTCCCAAATTCAAAAGTTTAAGGGCAAAGAGGATCCTCGAGATCACTTGAGCACATTCATCAATGCATGTTATCTCATCAATGAGACAGATCCCCTCATGCTCCGTATATTTTTGCTATCCCTTATGGGAGGAGCCTTGGATTTGTACAACCATCTACCCAGACACAACTTGTATAATTTTGAATTGATCAATCTCTTCTTAGAGCACTTCACTCTAAATGTTAAGAAGAAGATCACATTGACGGATCTCACCAACCTTCATCAATTTGATAATGAGTCTATCCTTGACTATGGAAAGCTATGGAGAGCAGTATTAACTGAGTTACCCTTCTCTATCCCAATCACCGAGTTAACTCAAATGTTCACTTGGAGTTGTTCCAAATCAATATAAATCCTTATTCAACTTCAACAATACCAAACTCTCAAGGAAGCCATAACTTAAACCAAATTTTTCAAGGATATTAAAATTCAAGAAGGAGAAATCAAGCTCTAGAAGAAGGAATGGGTAGGCAAAAATACTAAGGGTAACAACACAAAAAATCAATCTAAGCCTACCCAAATCAACTAGGTAGTGTTGAGCAACTTGACGAAACAACCTTCCCAATAACAACCTCAACATCTGCCACAACAACATTCTTATCCACCACAACAGGTAACATACAATACCATACCACCTCCCATATAAATTTAAAATCCCATTCAATCCACCTACTAGGTTGCACACCCTCAATAATCCCAATGCAATTTCCATCTCTCTCAAATCCCTTGTCCATCATCTTTAAAAAACTTATGGACACACAATTGATCTCTTTACTCGAGGTGAGACCTAGAGATATAAATAAACCTAGAGGAAGAGGATATAGATATTATCGATATTGCATCTACCATCAATAGAAGGGTCATGATATTGATAGGTGTATCCAACTTAAACACAAAGTGTAGGATTTGATTGATAGGGGAACTATCAAAGTTGACAACCCTCTTGCCCCCCTAATCAAAATCTAGGTATCTATCAAACTCCATTGCCACAACATAACATAGCACAACCAGATGCTGGAGATACCACGACTGCCCCTCAATTGAATAAGGTTAATCATGTCAATAATATCTCTAATTATCAAGGTTTTGTTGGCATGATTCATATGGTCACCAGAATTGATGATACCTAGATCTACCTGCACAAATAGTTAATCCCTCAAATATGCCATCCTCATCAACTTTTCCACATTTGCCAGTGCAAGTCACCCTTACACCTCAACCTCAACCAGTCATCCATATCAAAAGTAGGCTTATGCATAGCCTCAAAATTAACCTAAGCTAAGCTCTAAATTTATGAGTTAATTCAATAGTTGCCTTCCCATCAAGAGGTATTAATGGATATACTCAAAGCCATAGAGCTACAAACCCATGACCCTAACAATTTTTTCAGTTTCATGGGTAACATTCAAACTTGCACCATGTCGGTCATTACATTTTATGACACTGAGATTAAGACTATCCTAGTGGAAGGACCAAATCCACCCTTGCACAACATGGTCTCTATTGACAATAAAATTTTTAAACATGTCTTGATTGACATGAGATATTCCATCAACATCATCACATCATCTACCCTCAAACATCTCAATCTTCCATCCATTCATATCGTCGATTCTACCTTCACTCTGTAAGCATTCAATAATACCTCATGCTCAATGTTAGGAATAATCATCGTCCCTATCCAAGTATGGGTCTATACTATCCACACTCTATATCATGTCTTGGATGGAGAGATGCAATACAATGTACTCTTGGGTATACCATGGATACAAGATATGCAGTGTGTACCCTCAACCTTACACCATTTCCTCAAATACACACATGAGGGTCACATTCACTACATTTTGATGGACGATGAACCATTAAAGTATTACCACATGGTCACACACCCACACGATTACCCATTGCCTTCAACACATTTATCCCTCACTCATCACCCACTTAACTCATCTTACCATCCAACCACATCTCTCACTCCCTCACCTATCTTGCACATTTCCAATTTGTAACCCACTCACTTGATCTCACACAATCCAATTCCTCCTCCTTCATCCATGGGCACCAACAACACCTCTCATCTTACCCTAAATCAAAATCATCCATATTTCTCATATTGTTTGCATCTTCCTCCTCAACACTACCCACCTTATTCCTATCCTTCTATGACGCTCAACCATTCCACCCTTATTCTAGCACATAAACTATTTAATCCCATCCCTAAACCCTTCATCCTTCATATTCTCCTTATACCTCTCCTTCATATTTAGTGGCTTGGCCTCTATCCTTAATCCTACCCATCACACCCATACTGCATCATCCTTCCCCTTTGGCCCCTTTTTTCAATAACTCCCCACCAAATCCATCCATATCACACCCTTCTACTTATTATACTAATCCCAACCACCATCTTAGGGTTCCTCCTTTTTCTCTCATCACCTCTCCCATTAGACAGACTACTACCACTCTCACTCCTACCATCGTTTCCCCTTATATCACCCCCATAACTACACCTACACAACATCTTAAACCATATCTTATTCCATGACACTTGATCCACCCCCACCTCCAAACTCATCTAAGGTGCATCCACCCATCCTTGACACAGATTAAGGGACACCCACTCTCATTTTTACATCCTTTGCATCCTGTTCCACTTTCATGGACATTGTAGAGTCATCATCCTCATCCTCATTTTATTTCCCCAAGTTAATATATTTTATGTTGACTTATGCACACCCTCCATAATATATATGATACTTCGCATCCCATCCCCCATAAATACCTATCTCATTGACTTCATTCGGATCTCATCCCCTCCAACTATCTTTGATTTCTATCCCTCAAACATTTACTTTCTTTCTTGCCCCCATTATTTACCTTCTTTTGTTTAATACAAAAAAGTTAGTGAGGCTACGCTATCTCTCCCAGATAATGCCATAGATAACATCCATCTCATCCCCACCCCTCATCATCTTGAGGAGGGTTCCCACGTGCTCATTGAGGAAACCATTGACATGAAAATAAACACAAATCCAGATAACCTCAAAATCATCAAGCTTGGGAAAAGTCTCTCAATCGAAGAGCAACAAATTTTTGTCATGCTCCTAACTGAATATCAATAGGTCTTCATGTGGTACTATAAAATATGCCTAGCCTTGACCCAAATCTTGTCATGTATAACCTCACGCTGAACCCTAGCGCTAAGCCAATCAAACAAAAGTTGAGGAAACTTCATCCTACCATAGCCCTCATGGTTAAAGAAGAGTTGTAGAAACTCTTAGATGTGGGTTTTATTTAACCAATTGACTATCAAGAGGGGATTTCAAACATGGTTCCCATTGGCAAACCTAACGAGGGGATATGCATTTGTATTGATATTCATGATCTTAACAAAGCATGTCCTAAGGATGAATTTTCTCTCCCTAACATTGATATGCTCATGGATTCTATCACGGGTCATGAAATGCTCTCCCTAATGGATGGTTCTTTAGGATATAACAAAATTTGATTCAATCCTGATGACCAACACAAAATAACTTTTACATCTCCCTAGGGGACATTTTTTTGCAAACTCATGTCATTCGGTCTCAAGAACGCAAGAGCCATGTACCAATGAGCCATGAATTACATCTTCCATTATTACATGCATAAAATCATCAAATATTACAGTGATGATCTCTTGGCCAAATATAAAACTTGCCATAAGCATATCGATGTTTTACACAATTTTTTTGATCGCCTTCTCGAGCATAACATGCAACTTAATCCTAAAAAGTGCATCTTTGGTGTCACTTCAAGGAAACTTTTAGGGTTCATCATCTCCAAGAGAGGCATTGAAGTGGATCCTAATAAATTCAAGGTTATAGTCAAAATGCAACCCCCTATGACCCTTAAAGAAATTCACGGCTTACAAGGTAAGATTCAAGTGATCTATCACTTTATCGCTTAATTATCAGATAAATGCAAGTCATTCAATAATTTATTGCAAAAGGGGGTCATACTTCAATGGACCACAAAGTGTCAGGAGGCATTTGATGCCATAAAGTGTTGCCTTTATCTCCCTCTATTTTTTCCTTATCTAGACCAGTCATCACATTCCATATGTACATATCTACCATCGACTCTTCTTTAGGGACTATTTTGGCTCAAAATAATGATGCCAATCGAGAGCGAAATATCTATTACATTAGTCATACCTTGGTGATTTATGAGACAAGATATGCATATGTGGAGAAGCTATGTCTTGCTATGGTTTTTGCCACCAAAAAGCTTCACCACTATATGCTCAATCATACAACACATGTCATTGCTATAGAGAATCATTTGCAGTATATGATGAGTCACACTTACACAAATACCCACATAAAAAATGGATAATGCTATTAATGGAATTCAATCTAGAATTTATAAGCCAAAATTCCATAAAGGGTCAGGTCATTGCCAACCAACTCGTTGAAGCTCCTCTTCAAGATGATAAACCTCTTATCATAGAGCTTCTGAACAACTCTATCTTCAGTATTACCGAGCTCAAAGAGCATGTTAAAGTTGAAGATAAAGTCAATATCACCCTTTTATTTTATGGATCTAAGTGCAAACAAGGGGGAGGTGCAAGAATTATTTTCTTCATGCCTCAAGGGGTTCCCATCCCTTCATCATTTAAGCTTGACTTCCTCTTTACCAATAATAACTTGGAGTATGAGGTATTAATTTTAGGCCTTCAAACAACTATGGCCATATACATTAAATATATACACATAATAAGTGAATCCCTACTCTATTAATGAAGTCAAGGGAGTCTACCAGTGCAAATTCTCGCTCTTAAAAGCCTATAAGCAAATCATTGATAGGTTACTCATCAATTTTGACTATTTTGACATGGAAGCTTTACCAAGGTTGTCCAATAATTTCATAGGCACCATGGCATCTCTCAGGTCTCTTATCCCACAAAAATCCATTGATAACATTACTCACGTTCAAGTCACCATGCTATCCAAATTGGCTATCTCCCATAAGCCCTCTAATGACAAATGAGATGTCCATCTAATTTAGGTCAAACCCTACCCCACTATTTTTGTGCAGATGAAGGATTTTATAAAACTTGGTATCCTTCCTTCTAACTTGCTACCAACTACTAAACACATGTTCAACAAAAATAGCTTGATACACTCTTTTGGAAGATGTGCTTTATTGACATGGCTATGATGGTGTCCTCCTTCATTGTCTTAAACCACATGAAGTCAATTGGGTAGCGTCTTAAGCCTATAATGATACATGCGATGATCACTTTAGTGGGATGGCTATCACGAAGTGCATTCTATGCATGGGTTATTATTGGCCCACCATAAAACATGATTGTTGCACATATGTCAAGAAATATTATAAATGTCAACATCATGCCAATTTAACCCATCTTCCATCATAAGACTTGCAACCCATTCAATCCCTGTGGTCATTCTCTCATTAGGGACTAGATCTGGTTGAAAAAATCTTCCCTCCATATTTAGGCAATCACACTTCCATAATCACCTCCACTGAATACTTCACCAAGTGGCTTAAGGCTATTCCTCTCACTAGTACAATAGGACTCCAAATTATTGAGTTCATATTACGACACATCATATATTATTTTGGTATCTCTTCGAAAATAATTTTTGATAATCCAACCTCATTCAAAAATAAGGATGCTTGAGCACTGTGTAACAAGTACCATATTCAACATAGTTTCTCAACACCTTATTACCCTTAGATAAAGGGATAAGCTAAGGCAACCAATAAACTATTTGTGTCATTCTCAAGAAAATGGTACAAGAGAATCATAAAGATTGATATCTCCAACTCCCTTTGGTGCTTTGGATGTATTAAACTAGCATCTGCATGCCAACATAATCAATTCTACTCTATTTAGTTTATGTTGTTGAAGCCATCATGTCTCTTGAGCTCCAGATCCCAACTCTATGCATATCTTTACAAGAATTCATGGATGAGAACACAACTCGTCAAGCTAGGATCGATCAACTCACTCTCCTTGATGAACATCAAATCAATGCTCTTGAGCACCTTTGCATTTACCAAGATCAAATTAAATGAGCCTATTATCATGAAATTAATCGACAAGAATTCCAAGTTGGTGGCCTCATGCTTAAAGAGAATCAACAAAGCTCGAATCTTCAACCTCATTTACACGATAAGTTTGTTGCTAACTGGCTTGGTTTGTTTATTGTCAAACAATCATTTGGTTATGGGGCCTATAAAGTTGTAACTCTTGAGGGATTTTTTTTTTTTGAATTTAGATGGTGGAATCGGTAGCCACCACGAATCCGAGCAGGCTGTCCCGACTTTTTATGGCCGCCATAGTATTCTGCGTTGTTCGCCCTAGAAGTCGCCACACAGATCTTCGCACAGTCCGCCCCTATAACCACCATGCCACAATCATTTTAAACCTTTTACGCCGCTGAAAGCACCAGGAAAGGGACAAGTGTTCAGTCCTATGAGGCCCGAGATTTGAACCTTGGACCTCCGCCCCCTTGTGGGGTTTGGATGAACCAATTGGTCTACACCTCGGACCTGAGATTTGAGGAATTTGAACCCATTAATATTCTTCATTTGTGCACGTTCAACGTCTAATTACTATTATACTCTATCACATAAAAAATCAAATTATATATATATATATAAACAAAAAATAATAATAAAACAAAAAGGGAATTTTCCTCTGTCATCCTTCATTTTTATCCAACCATTCTCCAACGTCTTAATAGAATAAAATCATGAAAATATCACCAAAACATGATGCCACATTTACAATGAAGACACTAAAAGTTGTTGCGAAATGGTTGGATAAAAATAAGGCATGCCCATCATCAAAAATTCAAAATAAAAACAATAAAAAATCAAGAGAATAAAAAATAACACATGCATATCACAACTATTTTTCATTCAACCACTTGCCACCTGTATCCTCGTGCTTTTCATTGTTTTCCTCTATTTTTCCTCCTTTCTACACATCACTCCTTGTTGTATGATCACGCTTTGAGCGGCTATGTACGATGGACCTATGTGTTTCCTTTCCTCTTTCCTCTTTCCCCTTTATTTGTTCTTCACATTTTCCTCTCTTTTCCTTGTCATTCATTCTCTCTTGTTTCTCACCCCACCACCAACTTATTATATTTTCATTTTGCACATTCATTTTTATCATAATGCTCTTTTGATCATTGTTTAGTTAATATTAACACCTGTTGTTACGAAGTATTTTGGTTGTGTTAATCAAGATCATCTTCATAGTCGTAGTTGTCTAACCTCTTTATATGCACTTTTTCACCATATCCACTATGTCCACCATTCATTGTTCTCCATGCTTTATCTCTTTTCTCTCGCAGGTTTAGAGAATATTTGGGTTCTTTTGGTCATTCGCCTATACCTAGTATCTTTGTCAACCTTCATTTAAAGTCATGTATCACTTGAGTGCTATAGGCATTCCTAGTTACCTTAGGTTTTCTCTTGGACCATACACATTTCACATATTAGTCATATTTTGAGTCTCAAAAATTTGAAGTCATGCATAGCTTTATGCTATAAAGTGAACGGTTTCCCCTGCTCATCTTATCATGCCATAATTTGATCCCAAGAATCCATCTTGCAAAAAAAAGCAAAAAAATGAAAGAAGCAAAAAACATCATTAGTTGTATCAATTATCATGGATCCTAGGGAATTTTAGATATCTCCACCGAGGCTATAGATGCCTAGTTAGTAGTGTAGGAACATAAAAGGATTGTGGGACTATCTCCATCAGGGCTATAGATGTCTGACTAGCAATGGAGTAAGCCCTTGTGTGGCAACATGTTTGTCACATTAGTGAGCTTCTTTTGTACAGATCTATGTCTACTCACAGATGAGATAGCTTATAATGGCTTGAGTTACAATTGGTTAGTCCTACCTCCCTCAAAATTAGAAATGAACTTCACTACACACATAGTGGTCTTTGATAAACTTGACTCACTTGGTTGGTCTTAGTATCTTCAAGAGCTTATTTTATCAGTAGATGAGTTTGATCAATATCACTAGGGTGTTTGAGCTTACTGAAAGTACTTGTTGATCCTTCATTCCTAGGATAGGTAAAATTACAAGTCATGTCACCTTTATTCATAAAGTTTATTTCTTTCCTATATCCATATTTTCACATTCACTTCATTCCATTCTACAGTTATGTCAGTACCTTGTGTTGATGCCCTTGATTAATCAGTCACTTCATGAGTGAGAAATACATTGTTAAGCATTTTTGAACAATAATCAAACATGCATTTATCTACCATCTTCTTGCATTCATAGTTTCATAACCATTCCATTTTATGTTAGTCACACTTATTATTTTCATAAGTATAATCATCTATCAAGAGTATCCTCACATTCATATCATTTCAATCACTACATCTATCCATGCATCATCAATAAATTCACATCATACATCCTCACACATCATCATCAATTCATAACACATGACATTATCATCACAAATATACAATAATGTTGCACAAAATATGTATATATCATCTTATGAGTGTCTTGTACATCATAACCATGTTAGACCCGTAGGATACATCATCATGGCCTAGTGGCATACAAAAATATAGTTGCATCATCACCACCTCAAACCTCAAGGTTGCCTACTACTGGTCTTGTCATCTCCTTCGTACCTCAATATTCTGCCACTCTATTGTCCCCATCGCTTGTTGCCTCGAGAGGATACAACACTCAAAGCTCATGATATAGGTGGATCTTTGAGCCATGGCCTTACCATGGTACCTGAGGGTCCACTAGCTAGGATCTAATGTGATCCTATCAATGTCAACCATGGAGGGACATCCAATCCCTCCCTGATCAGGATATACTCTATATCCATGGCTTTTTTAGCCTCTAGTTATCACTGTACCATGTCTCTCATTTCTCTACTCTAAGTCATCATTGCCTCTACTTGTGCTCTAGCTAACTCAACCTGTAGTACCTCGTTTTTCCTCCATAGTATTACATGGAAGAAGATATGGAATCTCACCAATTATTTCATAAGGATAATGATTATATTCTTTAGAATAAAGAAGAGGAATCATTGATTTCTTTCACACATCTTAGAGAAACTTCTATCCCACCTAAAGTGCAAGACATTGAAATCCATATCCTACCTAAAGATCCTGCAATTCTTATACAGTCAAAAATAGAGAAGAATCTAGAACCAAATAATCTTGGATATGATTTTATTGAAGTTAAGGAAAATAGTCCTTTGATTGAGATAGTTCAGTTGGCTAATCACAAATATTTGTTGTTTGAGAAAGAAGAAACTACAAAGGCTAATCATGATAAAGTGGCTATAAACACAGGGAAGTTAGAATCCTCACTTTCATTGTTGACTACTAGAATTTTTGGTAAAATTTTACATAATTGTCTTGTTGATTCAAGTGTTTTTGATAATGAAATGTCATATGTTGTCAACAAGAAATTAGAATGGAATCCTACTAACTCAAATAATGAGGTTATTACATTGGACAAGACAGAGGTAAATATGCTTAAGGTACTAAATCAAATTCATAGACAATTGATTACTGAACCTAGGATACAAAATTACAATGATCCCCATATGATAGATATCCTAGAGGACTGTAAAACGTTGCACATTCATGATTGGTCCAAAATAATAGATAATGCTATAATAGCTAAATTTTTAGAATAGGGTTAAGGTTGAAAGAACTCATTGTTGATCAAAAGAATAATAATAAAAATCTAGAAATGAAAGCCTACAACATAGTAGTGGAAGTTGTAACTGAAGATAATTATTCAGTACTAGACACCTCATAGAGTAAACAAAAGGTAATCCAAAACCAGTCATGGACCTTTAAGTCTAATGAATCAAAATCTAAGTATGGCAATGGGGATGGAATTAAATTGAGTTGGTGGGGTGAAAGGTAAAACAAAGACCTTTGGAATTTTAGATCTGATATTGCTATGGGATAACACTCATGAAATCCAACAACCTTGTCATTACATGCATCTCCCAAATGATCATAACCATGTATGGGATCTTGGGAAATTTAATATGACCCAATCATTGTACCATAGTTTTTTTGTTTTGTCGTCTTTTCTTTTATTTTGTTTTGATATAGTTTTCATTTTTTGTTCATAGATTAGTTTGTTTTCTGATTTTTGAAGTTTTCCTTTTTATGTTTAATGTTTTAGATGTTTGTTCAATTTTACTTTTTTTTCTAAAATTCTTTTTCATTTCATATTTCATTTTCTTATCATCATGTTGTCTTTTTATTTTTCAAATTTTGACAAGTGGATTTTAATTGCCATCAACTTCTGGTTCCTCTAAAGGAAATGCTTTCTATCAATTGAAGATGAATAACTTGTTTGAAATTTGGTGAACCTGATGATTAGTGAATCACATTATTTGGTTTTATTCCTTGATTTTGGACCAAAATAAATGAGATTGGATTAATGCAACTTCTTGCTAAGCTTCACTTTTATCAATCATATTTAAAATATTTTTGGATCATAAAGAATAAAATTTTCTTGGTTTGATGATTAGGCAAATATGTATACACTCTATCATTAGCCTTATAGATCTCTAACCCAAAAGCACACTCAATGTTTGTAATTTATCTAAATACTTCTTCATCAAGAAGGAAAATCTCAATAATGCAATATGCTAAAGTGCTTGGGTGATCTATATAATATCTACTAGGGCTATAAATGTCTGGCTGGTAGTAGAGCAAGGTCTAGAAGAGATCAAGGTCATCTCCACTGGAGTTATAGATGCTTGACTGGTAGTGG
This sequence comes from Wollemia nobilis, assembly GCA_028583015.1. NCBI lineage: Eukaryota > Viridiplantae > Streptophyta > Pinopsida > Araucariales > Araucariaceae > Wollemia > Wollemia nobilis. Next base: position 11,823,765 of record JAQPPZ010003016.1, read on the forward strand.
AGCAATGCAAAGGCAAATATTTTAAGTGATATCTTGAGTAGCCTGACTTCAAACCAAATGATGGAATTTTTATTGATCTAATAACATAAATGAATGCATAAACACACACTTATAGTTGAAGTAAGTGAAGCATTATTTTCGAGCCAATTTGTTTGAATCCATTTTCTTAGAATATTGCCAAGCAATGTATATTTTGCTAGTTAAAGTTTCATCTTATTTCAAGATGGGTTCTTTGTAAAAAATGCTTAAGAGAATTTTCTAGCAGAGTCACCATTTGTTTTTTCTATTGCACAACTTACCCCAATTTGGGGACCCACTTGAAATTTTAGCTTTAATTTAAACTTTTGCTTGCTTACATCAAGATTTTAAATTTTGCTTACACCAAGATTGCTTGCATTGCATATTGTGAAAGACTTATATTGATTTAAATTGTTTTTTTTTAATATTTTCATGTCAAGGGAATTATTTCAGATTAAATATTTCAGAAATTTTAAATTTCAATGGTTTTTCTAATGTTCAAAATATTAAAATCAATTTTAGGGTTCTTTAAATTTCATCATCTTGCCCTAAATTTACTACAAAATTGAAATTGCCATAAATTTTGATTGAAAACTCCGTTTGAGGTGATTTAAAGCCTAGTGAAAATATCTAGAACTCCTCTTCACAATGGTATCAAATTTACAAAAAAATGGATGTGAATTACATCAAAAGTAGCAGTTTCCCGTTGCAAGAAACGAACTTATAAATGTAATATATATTTATGCACAATGATTTTTTGAGTTTTCTCAATATATTTGGATACCCATTTGGCATTTTTAGAACCATGGAAAGTTTGATAAAATTTTAGAAACTTTGAATTTTTTACCTATTTTTGCACTATGGGAAATAAAGAACGAAATCTCAGCCTAGAGGAGGATGCTCTAAACCACGGTGTTCTTAGGGAAAATAAGGCCAAACCTAAAAAATCATGGTCAAAATGGTCAACCTTGGCCATTTCTAAATTTGGATCATGGTCATGAGCAAGTCACTTGAAAATACAAGGAGAATCACGACCACAAAGAAATAATTTCTTGAAACTGTGATGTTCAATGGAAAATAATGAGAATTTCCTAAAATCACGATGTTCAATGGAAAATACTGAGAATTTCCTTAAATCATGATGTTAAATGGTAAATAATGAGAATTTTTTGAAACCACGATGTTCAATGGAAAATAATGAGAATTGTTCGAATTCGCGATCAATTGGTCAAACTGGCACAAATCATATTTTGGCACATGGGTTTTCTTTGTAAGTGGCATGACAAAGGGAAATGGCTTGCAAATATAATTATTGCTTAAATCCGTGAATTTCCACAATTCCACGATCAATTTGGTAAACATTGGCCAAATTCGATTTTGGAGCGTAGCCACAAGATTTTCTTTGTAAGTAGTACATTCGCAAGGTAAAGGTTTGATCAATTAGATCATAAGGATACATTTCATTTGCTCAAAATTGTGGAATCCTTACCATCCATTCTTAAAGAAATGATTTTTTTTCTCTTGCTCAAAACCAGGACTAAGCTTGCAGATTTTCGCAAAAAGTTAAATGCATATTAATACTGGGCTAGAGCAATCCCCCATGCCATGGTAGCAAATTTGATTCAATGAATTTGTATTTCAATTGCAAAGTTAATTTTATTTAATAATTCTAGAATATTGCATGTTGAAAATTTTAAAATTTTCTAATGCTTACCTCGAGACCATGCCAATAAAATCATTTAAGGAAAGAGAGCCCAAACCCTAGATTTCTTGAAACCATGAATTTTTGTGAATCCGTGATCAAGTTGGCCAAGTTGCCATGAATCTTATTTTATCGCATGGTTGTGATACTTTCTTTGTAAAAGGTATGACCAAGAGAAAAGGAAGAAGCCCACGACTATGAGATTTGCTCAAAGCTGCAATTAAGTCAAATTTCATTTAAAATTTAACTTTGCTTTATCATTCATCGGATTTTCACAAATTATTAAATTTGCTTTTTAGAGCCCTAAAAACAAATAATCCTTTGGATTTCACTAAGGTCATATCTTTGCAAAATTTTATTTTATTTTTTACAATCTCCATGCCATGGTCATGGTTTTAAGACAAGGCAAATAAATGAAGTCTACATCAACCTAGAGCATGTTGAAGAAGAAAAAGTAAAATTCTACCTCGGCCCGAAGCATGATGAAAATACAACAAAACCCTAATTGGAATTTCAAGCATTTTTTTTGGAATTTAAAATTAAATATAATATTTTACCCTAAAATTAAAAGCAAAAACCTTAGCAAATAACATAAAATTAAAAATTTAAATGAATTATAATGTCAAACCTTAGAAAATCAATTAATAAATTTAATAATCATCAACCTTAATAATAATAATAATAGTAGTAAAATGAATTTTCCCACCAAATTTTTATTTTGATTTGCAGGTAATTGAACCAGAAAGAGAGGAAGACGAAGCGTCTGACAAGAAGATGAAACGTTAGATCGAGAAGGTGAAACATTGAAGATATTGAAATTTCTAGAACCTCTAGAGAACAAATTTTATTAAAGAATTGTTGGTGGTGAATTATCGCAAGTACAAGGGATGAATCAGATTGAAGCTTAGCCAACTAGAAGCTATTAATGTTTAGCAAATTAGAGAAACCAGTCACAGAGAAATGAGAGCCAAAGGAAGCAAACATACACTGAACCTGGACCTAATTTCAACCACCTGGTGCCTAATAGCTCAACATATTAAATAATTGTAGAGGTCCAAGGGCTGAAATTACAGATCAAATTCAATATGAACCTTAAGATGACACATCATCTATCCAGACAATGATATACAACTCATTTGTACAACTATAAAGCATTAAGATACCATTGTAAAGCACTAATATTTTGAAATTGTAAGGCTATAAATAGCCATTGAGACCCATTCCAAATGGTCAAATTCCATTATTAAAAATAGGACTTTTAGAATTTTATTTTCTTTGGTAGTTGGTGGAAGTCTACACCCCTATCATTGTACTTGGAGAATTGTATTTACAATCTCTGTAGCAAGCAATTCTGAGAATGTAATGATTGAACATCTTCTATCAATGCATTATACTCAAATTCTTGGTGTGATCTACACATGCTAATGGTGTTATCATTCAAGTCAATTTCTTGTATATTATTTCTATTCCCTTTGAAGATGGCACAACTTTGATCTTAGATTGTGCAAAGATCTAGTCTAGTTAAAGCTGGTTTGATTCAGAGTTTGTTGTTTCAACAAATTCTTTTACAAATCTCCAATAATGCACTGGATTGTTTTCTTTTATTTCTCTAACCCTTTTCTTTTAAATTTTCTTTGAAACATGATCAGAGTAGGAGTAGATTAGTTGAATTTCATTTTTTGAATATTATTCTTATGATTACGTGCTTCATTTATTTCAAGTTTTAGAATAAACATTGCAATTTGCTATAAATATTATGTTTCATAATGCAATGAATGTGATATATTAATAATTTCAAGGTAGCAAGCCTAGAATCTTGCTTTTATTTGATCTTTTGAAGTAATTTGTGCTATTAAATGTTCATATCTAATGATTAATTGAGAAATTAAGCTAGACCTTTAGTTCTTCATGTTTAGACAATGAAGCAAAACTCACCCTTATAACAGTTATATGTAACCCTGAGTGATCCACATGCTTTCCCATTCCTATATTATTTTTATTTAAGACTTAAAAATTGACATACATTATCAACCAGGTTAGACCAACCTTACCCGAACCTTGGGGGATCAATGTTCTCTTTCAAGAGAGGACACCTTGTCCTAGTCGTTGGTGTATGTTTGCAACTGTACATATATATCACTCAACACATATTTCCTCCATATATACTACCATCCACTACTTCTCAGCCATCACTACATCTAGCTAGTGGTATAGAGCCTCCCTCTCGACCACCCCCATCTCTACCTATCATCGTAGCTCATCCTACTTGACTACTACTACCAATCTATCTTCCTAAATTTGTGATAGTATTTGCACAAGCCTATATTGCTTGCCCATATCCTCCTCTCTCCCTTATCCCCACTCCTCTCTCTTGGCCACTAGCATAGCCGATTGTTGCTCCACCTCTACAAACCATAATTCCATCTAACCTAGCTCTACTCGTAGGGTGTCTCACTCTTCCTAAAGCTTGGATACCTTATCCTCCATCCCTCTAGGTGGATCACTACCTATCCATTATCATCGTACTAGTGGATCCTCTACCTCGCCCACCTTCTTAATCCCACCTGCTACATACATTCCTCCATCACCCCCTATGACATCCTTACCACCCACCTTCTCTATCAACTCCCTGGGCTCACCTTGTTGGGTTGTCTTCTTGGGCTCCTAATATTGTGTTGCCCACCATGTATCATACTCTAGGGTAGTCTCAACATCATCTGCATCTACCACCTTAGTATCCCCATTTAACTTCTCCTTGACTACCTCTACCTATGGTAGTGGTAAGACAACCTCATCGTATTGTCTCCTATAGATGACAAGTGGATCTAGAACCCTCTGTCATAAACCAACTATCACAATATCTTAGAAATTTGAAATAGCTCATGCTCTATATCATGTTGACCAGTTAACCATCTCATCCACTACATCCAACTCAAGTGCATCCTATCCTCTGTCCATGTGGGCCCTACCCTCCATGGTCTCCATATCACTACCTATGGCCTCAACTCTACCCATATCTATCGATAATATTCCCCAGCCTTATTTCATGGTTGTCCTCATGGTCCTTTCCTATTGTATCACTATATCAACATATAGGATCGCTCGATCACTACTCCCCCTCCATCTCACATGATAACCCTGTTGGTCGACATATCATGAAGTGCTTGCACCTCCAAACTTGTAGCAATCACTGCAACCTAAGCCCACCCTTAATTACTGCACCTCATACAACTTAATGTACAACTGGGTCAATAGTGAGGGTTCCCATGCGTATACTATCGGTGCCTTGATCAAATCTACCATAAATATTAATAGATTCTATGGAAATCAAGCTCCATTAGAATTTGGCAGTATCACATTTGATATCAAAAACATCACAACCAACTATCATGGTGTTAGCCTCCTCATACCGTACACTACCAAGTATTATATTCCATTGTTATTTGTGTCCATTATCTTCCCCTCCTCATCGTATACCTCCATAAACACCTCTTCCCTATCCATGGCTATGCAAATAGGTATACCCTCCACTAGTAGCCTAAATATGCGGTACATGTCCTCTAAGGTCACCATCATCTCCCTTTTCAAAATGTGGAAGGTTCCCCTATTTAGGTCCCATCACTCTACTAAGGTGGAAAGGTACCCCTAATCCATGCATATAGGCTCTATCTATGCCACCTCCTTCAAACCAATCAACCCCAACCACTCCCAATATGCCTTGTCAACTTGTCCCTAACACTTGGAAACATAGTGCTGAACCAATGTCATGGTTGTAGCATCCTTTACAATCACCACAACAAGGTCATCAACTCACCATTTCCATTTCATATATCATAATTATATAATATATATATATATATATATATATATATATATATATATATATATATATATAACCACAAAAAAAATAAAAATAAAAATAAGTTGTTCCATCCATTCCACACTGTCACCATTTTAAATTTCACCCATTATTTCACAAATTCCACATTTCAAAAAAAAAAATTCTTCTTTAGCGCATCCCATCACTTCACCATATAACCCACAATTTTTAATTGCTAATTTCTTAGTTTTCAAAAAAAAATTACCTACTCTAGGGATATTAAAATTTCAAAAAAAAAGCAACAATGAAAAAAAAAAAACATATAGCAAAACCAAAGGAACAACGATACTTACCAGCTCTACACACCCTCCAACTCTTGTTGTCATTCTCATTCACTATCATTCTTCTCCTTCCTTCTCCTTTTTCTCTACCACCCTTCGTAGTTGCACAAATAAACCCATAAGCCCTATTTATAGCTTTGCATTGGTAACCACCCAAATAGGTTTCCAACCACCCTAGGTGGTTTCCAAGGAGTTCTTTTTCACAGAAAACTCTCAAATTTTTCACATGACCCCCAAAATCACATTTTTTGCACCTTCCATTCTTCCCTACTACAATTTTCATCCATATTTTGTCAATCGGTTCATATTTGTCACCCATTTCTTACCATCCACTTGCCATTTGAGGGGGTTGACAAGTACCCGTAAATTTCGTCTCAAATCAGTTCAATACACAAACACTCAATTTTGGAGTCATTTAAGTTCGAGAATCTTTGCCTGAGGCTATCATACCCTCCTATGCAAAACTATTTTTTTCTTTTCTTTTTCAAATTTTCTAACCAAAACCTTGATTCTAAGACTCAAATTCTAATCAAATCAATCTCGTCAATTCATCAAAGGCAAAGGTTCAAGGATATTTGTTGCTTCCATAACTATGGCATCTTACATTGTCCTTGATTTGAGATAATCTTGCATCACCTTCCTCAAGGCAAAGTTCACTTTCATCATTTACCAATCATTTCCTCTGTCTATCGTCAACCCAAAAGTCCATGTCATTGGATTTTACACCATATTTTGTTTTCACAAAATGTGGTACAAAAAGGGGTATCTGTAGACACCCAAAAAGTGTCACATTTGCAATAGTTAATAGTAATATTTAATAATGTTTGCAATTATTTTAATTAACGTATTACAACCTTATAAATTATTAATATTTAATATTCTAACGCCTTTGACCCACTCTAGCCCCTTTGACCCACTTTAGCCCCTTTCTAGTCTAACTGTGGTCATCGTGAGACCACCTCACTATTTTTTAACTCTGGTTCACCTTTAATTTGGTTAGCATTTATTTCCCCTTCTTCCTTCACTTTCCAAGTGAATTCAATGCATTTGGGTGAGGATTCCCTCCACCCAGGCACATTAGTGATAAACACCAATTTGGTGGGTGAGGAATCTCTTCACAAAGAAGGCATTAGTTAAGCACATCATAATGTGTCATGGCATGTCATAAGGTGTTATGGCACATAATAAGGTGTCATACGACGTCATAGGCCAAACAAGGAAAATTGCACATTTATCCACCCAAGTGGGAAATCCCTAAGATTCCTCTCTTACGCACCCATGCCACTTGTCACTCCTCTTCCATCCTCATCACTCTCCTCCACCCATGGGAGAATTTACAAATAGGTCCTCATTTTCATTTTCATGTGTGCACAAAAATATAACAAAACTCTGCTCAAATTTTATTTGATTTTATTGTGTATGTGTTTAACATTATGGTTGCAGGTTTACCATCCAGAGAGCTCAAAGGCTTCAACCATGGAGGCTCTTGGTATTGTTCACTAATATTTGTTTTTGCAGCCACACCCACAATCGGTATCCAATAGTGCACGTAATCTACAACAAAAAACCTAAAACAAATCTAGGAAGGCTCAAATCCAAGATCAAAACCCTTTTCCAGATAACAGTATAAACCGCCTAGGATGGTTAACTAGTAGCACAAATGCACAAGGTGGTTACCCATAATCTCAATCGTCCAATACGGTTACCCAAAAGAATAACCACATAGGATGGTTACCCAAAGAGCCAACCGCCCCAGGTGGTTGAAATTCAAGGTAAAAAACAACTCCAAATCAACCATAGACTGCATAGAAAGGTAAATTAGATATTTTTTTAGGCCTTGTAGATATTCCATATAGTTTTTTAACTTTTACATTTGATTTTGTAAGATTTTGTAACGTTATATTCACTTTTGTAACTCTTTTTCATGGTTTTGGGCCTCATCTCGAAAGGCCCCGCATATGCTATTGATGTTGTTATTGTGAGCTTGTGTGTAGGTATTGGATATGCATAAAATCCTGGGAGATCAAGCAACACACCTTTTAAACCCTCCCACAACCTATTATGTGATCGAGAAAATAACTTGTGACACTATAGATCTTACTTGCAAAGAAAATCCTCCATTTTGGGAGGTCAATTATAACCAAAAAGGCAAATTTGTAAAAGATATAATTTATCAATTTCAAATCTATTTACAAATCTCTTTTTGTCTATTTTTAATTGTTATGGTATATTTTCTCTTTAACACAACAAGCTTCAACATTAATGCTTGAATATAATCTTCAATTTTGCATACCTTTCATGGAGCTCAACATTAATACTTGACTATTGCACTCACATATCTAGGAGTTGCAATATTTCTTGTTCCATACAAAATATAAACCTCACATGTCCTTTTGGCTTCTCACCTTACCACTTGTATACATGACTCTTGATTCTCTATTTACTTGTACATTTTACTTTATGACACTTGCACACTCCTATAAGCATACTTGATGCTTGCACACTTCTACATGTGTAGTCTAATACATTATACTTGCACACTTTCTTACACTACACACTTTCACACATAATTACATGACACTTGTGCACATCTTACACATAAACACTTACATTAAGGGGAAATATTAATCACACTCCTAAACTATAAACTCAAAACCTATTCTAAAATTTACACTATACCATAGGTACCATAGGGGTACATTAGCATGTACCAAATAATGTAATAATCTACAACACCCCCTGTATTACATTATTTGGTTATTGAATACTTTCTTATTCAATCTTTGATTCTTGATTTTGTTTTTCAGCTCTGGTTGTGGTACTACTCTAGATTATGGTGCTTAGATTCTTTCCTCTTAACTACATTTTCTTTGGCTATCTTTCTTTTACCTTTTTTGATCTTTTTCTTCTATTTTTCTATTCTATTCTATTTTGTCCTAGTCTTGATCATGCTTTGTTGTTTCTCTAAATTCTTTCTTGTTCTTGTAACTTGTTTTTCTATAACATCTATAACATTGGTGCCTTTAGAAAATTTGGAAGAATTTTTATCCTTTTCGTAATTTCCTTCATTTTGATTTTTATTCATAATTCTTGTTGTAAGAACTTTAATTTCATTTCCTCCTATAGATTATATTATATCTTTAATTTCTTGGACTAAATTGCATTTTTTATTTTCTTCTCTTGATTGTGGTTGATGTTGTTGTTGTTGACCATATCGATATTGAGACTGGTATTGCCTTGGTTGGAAATTTTGAAAAGGTCTATTCATTTGATTTCCTTTATTCATATTCATCTGATTTCCTTGATTCAAAGAATTATATCTACAAAAAAATTGTATTATGACCATTTTTTCTGCATATGTGACAAAATATTGGTTTCCATCTAGATTGTGACTTTGATGTTACTATAGTATTACTTGATACATTCTCCTTAGATACCAAAGCATTATTAGTCATTTCATATTTGACTAAATTTTCAACCTCATATTCTTGAAGAATATTAACTAAGTCATCAAATGTTGTTTCCTTATTTAGTACTTGAAGTGAAGTAACTAAATATTTATAACTCTCTAGAAGTGCTCTTAATGTAACTTGAACAAGAAACTTGTCTTCTACTTTTTCTCCCAAAGTCAATAGTTTTGCTTTTATATCTACTATTTTTTGAAGAAAGAGTTCTATACTCTCTCCACTATTAACCTTCAAATAATATAATTGATATTGTAAATTTAAGATGATTGCTTTGTTCTTTTCTTCAAATATTTTACATAATTTCTCCCAAGAATCTATAGAAGTTTCTACTCCACTTAAGTATAGTTGTATTTCATCAATTATCCCAAATGTAACCAACATAAGGTCTTTTCCATCACTCCCTTCAAACTTTATTTTTCTCTTTCATCTTCACTAGTTTGTTTTTTGTTCCATTCTCTATTTCCCAAAGTTTTTCTACAATAAGAGTTGATTTCATTTTGTTTTTTTGTGATGCAAAATTTGGGCCTTTCAAAGTTGATATTCAAAAATAAAATTTTTATTATTTGAAATAATGGAAATCATAGAAAAAACTTCAATAAAATTTGCAAATCAACAATTTGAAGTAGGAATCCTTTTATCTCCGTAGAAGTTTATCAAATTTACAAATTAAAAAAAAAAATAACTTTTTGGAGTAGAAATCCTTCTCTCTCCAAAATCTAAACAATCAATCAAAAATCAAACTGTAAAATTTATTTGCAAATATAAAATCTTAAATTTTTAATATTTTCAATTTTCAAAAATATTGGAGTTGAAGTCCTTTTAACTCCCTCCTTTAATTTTTATAATTCCAATGGAGTTGAATTCCTTTTAACTCCCACCTTTAATTAATTCTAAAGTCCCTAAGTTTCCAAACTTTAAATTTAAATACTCAACTTAGGACTTTAATATTGCACTAAATTTAATTGAATAAAAACCAAAGGTAATGATGCTTACCATTATTTTATCTTGCCTAGCAAATTAGATCATGATATTCTTTCTAACCATGACACGTTAGAATTGAAGAAATTATGCTCCATGAATCCAAAAAAATGCTTGTTGTTGCACCCTAGAATTTGTTCCTCTCAGGTATGAATAATTAGACATTACACAAAGGTGTAATGTTAGGCTTTGTAGACATTTCAAACCAAGCACTTCATCTTCCTTCAACTCACAACCTTTGCAAATGCTCTCTCTCTATCTTCAACAATAGAGACCCAAAAAACTATCATAGAGAAATGCACTTTGTGGCTAGACTATCCCGGCTTGTCACTAGATCAAGTAGCTCTCTCTGAAAAACAATTTTAGTCTACCTTTGCTTTGATTTTCTACTCAAAATTCTATTTGTATGCTCTACATTGGAAATTTTGTCCTATTCTTTGAATGTCATTAGACTCTTCATCCTCCAATTATTTATATGCTTATGGATATTTTTTGTCCTTCAATACTGTGATTCCTTATATAAAAAATTATCCTTTAATACTTCAAATACTGATGGAAATTTTGTCCTCCAATAGTGGCTTAGACTGCTTTAATCTTCTAGTTTTCCTTTTCTAGAGAATCCTTTCAAATTTGGATTATTATATTGTCCCCTAATCAATCTTCAAACTTCCAAGCTTGTGATAATAGACATTCTCCAATAATTTATTTGAATAGAGTCCTAGTCTTCACTGGCCTTAGGACCAAATGGATAGGCTCCAACATGTAATGAAATATCTTTCAGATGTAAATATTAAAATATTTACAATGGATTCCTTTCATATATTAATTTACAAATTCAATATTTGTAGCAATATGAGTCTATGTTTCCTTCACATGAATTTGATTTAAATTCACATTGAAGACTTCTTCTAATGCTAGAAATAAAGATTACTCAAAGTGGATCTAAAACCATTGCTGGATTTTTATCTAGATTATCTTGTCCTAATATTTTGAATATTGAGTAGCCTCAAATATAATAGCAATCAATATATTAAAGGGCCAAAATAATTAACAATAATATTATTAAAATAACAATAATATAAATTTAAATGGCCAATATCATTCATGCAATAACATGAAGAAAAATTATAGTAGAATTGCTCAAAATATAAATACAAGCTTCAATATTAATGCTTGAATATAATCTTCTCATTTGGATGCATTTCATGTATCCATTAAATAATCTTAGAAAGGTGACTATTCAATACTTGACTATTATACTCCTCACATATCCATGAGTTGTAGCATTTCCTATTCCATACGTAAGACAAACCTCACATGTCCTTTTGGCTTCTCATCTTGCCACTTGTATACATGACTCTTGAATCTCTATTTACTTGCACACTTTATGACACTTGCACACTCCTACATGCATACTTGACACTTGCACACTTCTACATGCACACTCTAATACATGACACTTGCACACTTTCTCACACTACACACTTGCACACATAATTACATGACACTTGTGCACATCCTACACATAGACACTTACATAAAGGGGAAATATAAATCACACTTCTAAACTATAGACTCAAACCCTATTCTAATATTTACATTGTACCATAGGTACCATGGGGTTACATTAACATGTACAAAATAATGTAATTTTCTCCAACACAAAGGAAGGATAAATATGTCAACTATGAGATTGTATTCTCTCATATACACCTTGAAATTTCTAACTTTACCTTTAAATGGAAAGGTTACCCTATTAGCTATCATGACCTCAAAATTATTGCATGAATTTATGTAACAATTTTCTCATTTCACCACTTAAGGATCAATGAAATTGTATAAAATTCCACAATCAATGAGTACTATGATTTGTTGGTCCTTGAAATGTCCCACCACCTTCATGGTTTGGGAGGTGGCTATTCCTACTAGTGCATGTACTAAAATTCAATGTATGGTTCCTTTGGTGCTTTGGGTTCTTTTGGATGCTCTTCTTCCTAATGCTTCTCTTCTTCTTGGACTCACTAGTTGGGGGTTTGCCCACATAAAGCAAATACAATTTATATTGTACACACTTGTGCTCTGAGAAATATTCTTCATCGTAGTTATAGAATAGTCCTTGTGTCCTATGAGTTTTCATCTCTTACTAGGTCATACATTTGATTACAAGTAATTTATCGATAGGGTTTGTTGCTGGCTAATTTAGAGGTGGGGGTATAGCTTGTGGGAATTTGGATGTGCATCTTGTTGGAAATTTAGCTAGATTTAATCATAGGTCCCAATTTATAGGATCAAATATGAAGTATATATATATATAAAGACTAAATCACAAAATAATATCATTGATGAATCAAATATACAAGAGCGTTATTATTGAGAAATACTTCATATATTTTTAGGTACAATACATGGATCTTTGTCTCCATAATATAACCTTAGAAGGTGACTCTTGAATACTTTGACTATTGTTCTCCTCACATATCTAAGAGATGCATCCTTTCCTATTCCACACATAATACAAACCTCTCATGTCCCTTCACTTTACATATTGACACTTGTATACATGAATCTTGGCTTTCTATACACTTGCACATTTTACTATATGAAACTTTGCACTCTCCTACACACTCCACACTTGCACACTTTATTACATAACACTTGCACACTTTCTCACTCATGATACTTGTACACATCCTACACATAGACACATACTTTAGTGAAACATAAATCACACACCTAAACTATAGACACACACCTTAATCTAATATTTATATATTTAAAATTGTCCCATGGAGGTACATCCACTTATAAAAATAATGTAATAATCTCTAACACCCCCTTGTATTACATTATTTGGTTATTGAAGATTTTAGTCTTCAATCTTCATCTTCATATTTCCTCTTGTGTCCATCCACTACCTTTGTCTATTATCCTTGTTAAACAATCTTTCACTATCTTTGATCCATATTCCTATTTCCTATCTTTTGGATAAATAAAATAATTCATCGTTAGTCTATTTTTACGATAAAAGATAATTTAATATTCCTTCTAAAAATCCCATTGTGTCTAGAGCAAATATTCCATATTTGATGGAACCCATAGCTTCAATTTTGTCTTGTTTCTTTATGACACATTTTCTATTTCCATTTATATATTTGAATTCCACTATTATACCTATTTCAACTAACTGGGCTACTGAGATATAATTATTTGATAATATTGAAATGTATGAAACATCATCTAGCACAAAATCTAAAAATGACATGATAGGTGTAACTTTTTCAGCTCCTTAGACATGATAAATCTTATCATTCACAATTTTTAGTGGAATGTTTGGTTTGATTTTCAATGATTCAAACCAATGCAAATTTTTAGTCATATGATGATTGGTACTTGAATAAATATACCATTTATCTTTTTCTATTCTCATATTTTGATGAGATTCAAATGATTTTATTTCATATCTTTGATAAAATATTTGAAATTTTCTTCTATTATTTGGCCCTTTGAATTCATATGATTGTATTGGTGTGTTCATTATTCTTTGTCATCTATCCATTTATTCAAAAATTTTAAATTCAATAATCAATAATACAAAATTTCAAATTTCACAAAATTAATTCCTTTGGAGTAGAATTCCTTACGTCTCCTAAATTTCAATTAAACAATTTTAATTTGAAAATTTTCAAGTTTTCAATTTTTTTTGGAATAGAAAACCTTATCTCTTCCAAGTTTAAATTGCATTCAATAATCAAATTTTATTTTTCTTTAAAATGCAAAAATAATTTGCATGTATTAAATTTCAAATAATTAAATCAATTTTCAATTTTCAATTTCCCCTTATAACTCCCAAATTTATTTTTCCAAATACTCCTTTAACTAATCCTTTAATGAGCTTATCCTTTGATTAATTTTTAATGCCAAATATTCAATTTTAGGATTAATAAAATCACAAATCACTAAAGTCCAAATGCATGCCCACAAATTTAAAATATAAAAAAGATGATTTTATACCTTAGCACATGCAATATTCTCCTCACACATAGCAATGGATGTTATTTTCTCTTTTATCATTGTCAAGCACAGTTTGCTTTTTCTCAATAAGCATTATGTGAATTATCACGCTCAAGATTCATTCTATCTGGGATGCTTTATACCTCTCATCCTCAATAGGCACTCTAGTTGTTCCATGACACTTCAATTATTTCTCTAAACTAGTGTGCTCTGGTTCATCCAAGTGTTTCTACCTTCATACTTATGCTCTAGTTCTTCCAACTATGTTAGTATTCTCATTCTTACCAGGAGCTCAACCTTTGTATGTCTTCACCAAGTGCTTAGTCTTTTCTCTTCACTAGTTTGCTTTGGTTTTTTAGGACACTTTAGTCCTTTTTAACATCTTATTTGACATATTTTTTAATGCCTACTAGCAAACATTTCTAGAAAAATTAGCTCTCTACTCTTCAATATTTTCGAGAAAAATATCACTTAGCTCTTCAATGCTTTCCAAAAAATATCTTTTTTCTAGACTATTATTCAATATTGTATCTTGGTGATATTCACAACGATCTTTTCCATGTCCATCCACCTTTTTCTTAGGCCATTATCCTTTGTCTTATAAATACTAGGCTTTGTCCTATCTAGATTAAGACCTCTCCTTCAATAGAATATGTTACATAACCAACATTCAACATTTTCATCAATCAAATTATCAATAATCAATTCTGTCTAATCAAATTAAAATTCACATTAAAAATTTTCCTCTGATGCTAGCTTCTAATCTGCAACATTTTTCTTCAAATAAAATTCACACCAAAGAAAATTTGGTGCTAGTTATTGCCAATATGCTCCTCCAAAAATGGATAGAGTGTGGTAGCTCTGATACCACTATTGGATTTTTTTCCAAAATTTAATCACAGGTTCCAATATCCAAGATCAAATATGAATCATAGAAACTATATATGAAGGCTCAATCACAAAATAATATCAATGTCAATGAATATAAAATTCATGAAATATAACAATATCAATCAACAATATACTTACAATATTATTGATGAATCAAATATACAATAGCTTTATTATTGAGAAACACTTCATATATTTTTAGATACAATACATGGAGCTTTGTCTCCATAATATAACCTTTGAAGGTGACTCTTGAATACTTTGACTATTGCTCTCCTCACATATCTAGGAGATGCATCCTTTCCTATTCCATCCATAAGATAAACCTCTCATGTCCCTTCACTTTATATCTTGATACTTGTATACATGACTCCTGGCTTTCTATACACTTGCACACTTTACTATATGACACTTTGCACTCTCCTACACACTCCACACTTGCACACTTTATTACATAACACTTGCACACTTTCTCACTCATGACACTTGTACACATCCTACATATAGACACATACTTTAGGGAAATATAAATCACACACCTAAACTATAGACTCACACCTTAATATAATATTTACATATTTAAAATTGTACCATGGAGATACATTCTATTATACCAAATAATGTAATATTATCTAACATGCCTTTGAGTAGCAAATTCATTTTTTGCTAATTTGGCCAACCCTACTGCTTGTATAATAGTGTTTGGTTTTAACATCTATACCTTAGCTTGAATATCTTCCTTGAGGCCACTAATGAAATGATTTTTAAAAAATTCATCACTTAAGCCCTTTGTATAGTTTTCTAATTTCTCAAACTATGTTTGATAGTCTTGAACCATTGTGGTCTATTTCAATTTAGCGAGGGCTCCTTTGAAATCCTCATATTCATTGGGTCTAAATCTAGTGAACAAATGGTTTTCAAATTCATCCCAAGGGATATCTAGATGCATATTCTATTACCATTAATACTATTGAAGTTCATCAAATTCAAATTTGAAGGACACTATTGTGAGCCAGAGGTCTTGGGGAATGTCATGAAGAGTAAAATATTGTTTTTTCCAACATAACCAACCATTGGGGTCCTATCCATAATTTTTTTTTAAATCTAATTTGGGTATATTATATGAGTTATTATTGGTGAAGAAACTTGTGGAAATATTTTGTCCCTTAATTTTAGTTTTCACTCCACATAATAATTTTTAATCACAAGTAGTATCACAAAATTTGGTGGATCTGCCACTTTAATTCGAGAAAAGATTATCAAAAGGACTCTAGACAGACCAAATTGGGTTAGGATGCCCTTGAAGTGAGCTTACAATATTTCTTTGCATGTTCATGTTCATTCAGATAAAAAAAGATAAAAGTTGATGTTCTTTGACCAAGATTTGCTATAACTCTTTGATTATGCCTTAACATATGACTGGTGCCTTATCCATTATTAATTGTAGTGGAGTTTTAAAACCATTAATGAGAAAGAAAGAAAGGGAAATAAGTAACTAGGTTAATTAGATCCATTCAAATAATGTAACATATGTAATTAAGACACATAGTGAGAGAAAGTGACATTCATACATTCAAATAATGTAACATACAAATGTGATCACAGATACATAATTGAACCAAAGAAATGTCTAGAGGGAAGCTGGATTTGTATTATTTTATTGAAAATATATTATAATTAGAGTTTGACAAAGTGCTTAGATCTCTATGAACAAATACAAAAGGTTCTCTTTGTTCAAATGATGTAACAAATAAACTCCATTCTTCATCCTAAAATAGTGATAAAACAATCTCTAAGCTTCCAATCCAATCATTGGAAATGATCTGAGCTAACTGGTACACCCTGAACACAACCAACATAATAAAGGGAAGGAATGAGGAGTGGAAGACAAGACATAAAATAAAATACAATGAACAAGACAAGTGTACTCTAAGTATACCTCTAGCAAAAATGGCTATGCAAAAACTTGATCCTTTTCTTGGTTGTAGCAGTCCCTTTTATAACTTATTGGTGTCATGTTTTAGTTACAACTACCTTCATCTGATCCTTACATATATCATGATACTTTACCTTTGATTGGATGAGTGTGCTACAACAAAATTACAGCTGGCCTAAGTTGTTTTATTTGAAAAAATTTCCCTTTGGCTCTTGTTAGGACTTTAGATAAAAATGTGATACGACTATTACTATATATATATATATAATCTTTTTATGCTTTATGGTTGGCCAACCTCTTAGTCGATGTTCCCCTCTATGGTGGGCCCAATGTTGACTTCTTCAATTTTATCTGTTTGTGAGTTATGCCCTACCTCTATGTTCTTTTCCTAGGAAGTTGTGGTCGTAGAACTTTCAAGGTTGCTTTTCTAGATGTACTTTCCTTTATTTATTTCATCTTGGAGGTCTTTTACATCTCTATCAATATATTCCCAAGCTTCTTCATAAAAATTCATAATAAACTTTAGCATGTTTAAATCTTGTATGATCTTATTCTTTTGAGTTTTTGACCATTCTTTGCTTTCTTGAGAAAATGTGCACAAGCGATCAACTATTTTTGTAAGAAAGTTAGCTTGCCTGGCCAATTCTTTCTCATTATCAGGATCACAGTCAAAGTCTTGTATTCTATTTAGGATCAGATCTTTGACATTGGCCACTTGTAGGAATTCTTCTAGAGTGAATCCTACTTTAGATAGCTCATCATTAATCTCATATTCCCATTCAATCACCTTTTTGGTCCAAATTTGCTAGCCTGGATTATATCTCAGAAATATTGAGATCTTAATAAATTCTTTTGCATAAAAATTATGGGGTCATCATCCATAACTATCTGTCCTTTCACTCATATCTTCATAGTACTCTTCAAACATCCAAAAAGTAGGATATATTATTTTCATATTTTCTTTTGTTTGTTCTAAGAGATGTTTCATGTTATTTATAGAAATCTTAACTAAGTCAATGTTGTAGAATATCCCCCTTAGATCCTCTAACTTATTCTAAATTTTATTTTGCATTTCTCTTTTGTATTTAGAGATAAATTTAGAGCAATCAATGCTATTGATAATGATTTGAGATTCAGTTCTAAAGGTTGTAGCCTGGGAATTTGACATCTGTTGTCTTAGGTTGTTTAATTCTGCTCATAACATCTTATTTTTAGTATGTATTTGGTGTGTTTTAGTAGTCAAAGCTTGGTTTATTTTGTAGAGGCTCCCTACCATGGCTACATGAGATTGAGCTTGGGCCCTTGCTAAGAAGAGAGGATTTTCTTGCTATTGGACTGTGGCTTCCTCTATTGTCTTATCCAGTTGAATGGATGTAACCTAAGCCATTGGTATAATCACTTCTACTATTACAAGTGAAGAACCCAAGCTTATACTGAGAGGGGGGGTGAACAGTATAAGACCTCTTTTTACTTTTTCCTTTATACTTCAAAACAATAAAGCAATATATCCAAAGCAATATCAAAGCAATGCACAAAACCATCCACAAAGTGACACAACAATTTATGTCCACAAAAATTTTCTCTAAAAGTTATCTCAAAGTTCTTTGGGAAACCTTCCCAATTACAATGTTTATGAGCCTCGGCTCAAAGGAGAAACCTTCCCCCAATCTGAATTTATGAGCCTCTGCTCAAAGGAGATACCTTCCCCTACCTCTGCTCTGGCTGGTGATCCTCTAGAAGACCTCTGCCTCCGCTGCCCTTAGCAAATGGAACTCTATCCACAGAAGACACCTGTCTTCCCTACTCTGGCTGGAGACCTTTGTCCTCAACTCTATCACCTCAAAGCTGGTCCTCGAATTTGCACTAAACACAGTCCTTCGGTCTAGCACAAATGTCCTCATCCTCTGTCTTTGATCAGCACCAAACACAGTCCATCGGTCTAGCACAAATATGTCCTCAGGTTCTTCTCATAGAACCAATGTACCTCTGTCCTCAAGTTCTCTGATAGAACTTCACCCCACCAATGCACCTCTGTCCTAAACCTGCTCACAAGTTCATCAAGTAAAGCTTGCTTGGCATGAACCCACAGAGAGAATTGTTAGAGACCCAATGTGATTCATCAACCTCATAGAAGCATAAAGAGAATTGTTAGAGACTCAATATGTTCTATACTTAACTCCCAATCTCAATCTCAACTCAATCTCAAATCTCAAAAGAATAAGATAGATGAAGTATGCTTTTCTCAAGAACATGAAACACAACCCAACAATTGCCAACCAAGCAATATGTCATATAACAATGATACTCATGTTCTTTCCAACAACCAATATCTTTTCTCAACCAATTTGGGCTTCAACAACAATGCTCATAGACAAGGTTTAACCAACATCATTCAACTCAACATTAACCTTGAAGCATTCTACCAATCATCACAAGAAAAGGAAACAAGTAGAAATCCTTTTCCCTCCAAAGATATTTGAACAAAACAACCACCAACACAATATCATCAAATGCAAAGAATAACTTGTTCAAATCAACTCAATGGAGTAAGCCCAATATCATGTATCAAGTAAAGCATTAACTTGATCAACACAACCACTATGGAAGCAACTCATCCATCACTATCAAAACAGCCAACTAAGGATTCACCAACT
The DNA here is from genome assembly GCA_028583015.1 of Wollemia nobilis. Classification (NCBI taxonomy): domain Eukaryota; kingdom Viridiplantae; phylum Streptophyta; class Pinopsida; order Araucariales; family Araucariaceae; genus Wollemia; species Wollemia nobilis. The sequence goes on from JAQPPZ010003016.1 coordinate 11,843,583, forward strand.
CAAAGCAAGTAGCAAGACTCACAAACATAAACCCTAGTGCACAATGCTTCCACTACCTCAAACCAGAATTATGCATTCACCAAAATTCTCATCAATGATAACAATGCATAAGTAGTCTTCAACACCCAACCAAAGGAAACCTAGTAGAATCCCTTTTCACTCCAAACTTATTTCAGAAAAACATACACCAATCATACTCATAAGAAGAATGTGCCCATACCTTATTGAAGTGAAGGAACCCCTTTGGAAATCTGCCACAATCACAAAGTTCTTTTGCCAATCTTCACAAAGGTTAGTAGATCACAAAATAATCAACATTACTCCACTTTTCAATCATCATCACCAAAGTCTTTAATTGCACAACTTCCTTATCTCTCCTAAAACCACTTGTACCATAAAATAAAATAAATCACAACATTACATAACCTTATAACTCCCAAAACCACTTATACCATAAAAGTAAAATAAATCACAACATTCAACCTTATAACTCCCAAAACCACTTATACCATAAAAGTAAAGTAAATCAAAACATTCAACCTTATAACTCCCAAAACCACTTATACCATAAAAGTAAAGTAAATCAAAACATTCAACCTTATAACTCCCAAAACCACTTATACCATAAAAGTAAAGTAAATCACAACATTCAACCTTTCTTCACTTAGGTTGACTTTCCTCTAAAATCAAAACCAACTTACAAAATATCAAACCATTACATACCTTGTCACCTCATGAAAAAATTAATCCTCTTGAAAAAGAACAAGGCAAACTTCACTTTTGGAACCCCTTTGCAAAATCAGAAATACCTCTTTATACACACCTTAATTCTCCTTCTAAATAAGTTAGTCAAATAGCCCTTGAAATAAGCTTTCCGACGATATATAATATGCCCCATTTTCAAAATAAATTGAAACCTTTACATGTATATATATGCCAACTTCCATTAATTGCACATAGGTCGGCCCTCCATTAATTTAAACTTAACTTTAAACTTTAATATCTTCATCATCGGAGGTCCTTTTTCGATGAAACAAAATTCCACCTTGGTTTTTAAGAAAAGCCCTTTCCACATAAGCACACCATGGTTTTAAATAAAACCTTTTATTTTGTCTGCCTGGGTTTTCACAAAAACCCTTCCACTTCTTGACATCAATGACAACATCAACACTTGAGCAAAGGCAATGTACCCAATGTACCCAAAATTGCCAACAATCTCCCCCTTTGTCATTGATGGCAAACCTTTATTGAAAAACACTTCTTAAGAGCCAAAACTGAAACCCACAACTAAGAATCTACCTTTGAAGTTTTGCTCCCCTTGACTTGAAGCTTTCCTCTTCACTTGAAGCTCTCCCCCTTACTCATATCTCTCCCCCTTTGTCATCAATGGCAAAGGGCCACCTTTGGGGCTCGAAACTAAGAATGAGCCTCTTAGCTTAGTCCCTCCCCCACCTCCTATTGAGGTGATTAGTTCTGGGATGGGAGTAAAACTCCCATTAGGCACTGATCATCATCAGCGTCTATAACTTCCTTGCCGGGCCTTCTCTTGAACTCTTTGTCCATATTCCTGTTCTTGTCATTGTTCTGATCCTTGGACCTGATCATGCCACTATTCCTATTCCTGTATTTTGGAATTTCAGCTCTACACTGTCTAGCTATGTGTCCTTCATTGTTGCACTTGTAACAAGTAACAATGTTATTTCTTTGAGGCATACCTGTTCTTTGAATCCACCTGTTCTGACTAAACCTGTTCCTGTTGTTTGCCTTGCAATGAACTGCCTTGTGCCCAAACTGATTGCAAGAGTAGCAATACCCATAAAAGAAATCTCCACTTTTGAAACTGTTATTTACCTTCTTTACCTGAGCCATGCAATGTACAGCCATGTGACCAAACCTGTGACAAGCAAAACATCTGCCTTGAAACTTTCCTTTATTTGACTTCTTAGGTCCTGAAAACTTCTCCTTCTTCTCATTCTGAAATTTGTTTTCTGTTTCTATGCATCTATCATTCAAGAACTCATGATCTGAAATACTTTCTTCATTAGAACTCTCTTCCTTTTGGAATCTCTTACTAGACTCTCCAACTTGTTTCTTGTGAGGCTTAACAAAACCAAGACCTGTTTTATCTGTTGGATTTCTTTGACTTTGGATGAGAGACTTAACCTTTTTGGAGCTTTCTTGAAACCTGTACAACTTATCCTTGTACTCTTTATTTTCCTCTTTCAAAGAAGCCATTTTTTGTTCTAATTCACTATACTCAAGCACTTTAGATTCTAACTCATTCTTGAGTTCTTGTGCATTAGCCATAGAGACATCAAGACTTTCTATAAGTTCATCTCTCTCCATACAACATTCATCTAACTTATCCTTGAGTCTAGCATTCTTCTTTCTTTCCTTTTTCAAAACACTAAGAGCATTTGTAAGTTCACATTCAAGATCCTCTATTTGATTGCACTTTGAATTATCAAGGCCTTTTTCAGATTTCTTATCACTAGAGGTGCTACCCTTTTCAAAAACCATACATGCATCTTCCTTATCATTTTCTGAAGCATCCTCATACATACTAACAACCAATTCATTATTTGTGCAATCATCCTCAAGGTGACCAAAATTTCCACATCTAAGACATTTCATGATAATGAATCTATGTTTTGGTCCTTCCTCTTTTTCTGATATGAACACTATCTCATTTTCATTATCACTTGAAGAACTTTCACTATCACTACTAGAACACTTACTTGCTTTGTCTAGGTAGAAGCTTTTCTTGTGTTTGTGAGAATACCTCTTTCCTTGATTGTTGTGCTTATCTTTGTTTTTCCTATGATGCTTGTGCTTTTCAAAATCCTTGCTCTTATAGTCCTGTTTATCTTCATCACTTTCATCCTTGGCAACAGTACAGTTAGTAGCATAATGACCAAACTTTCCACAATTGAAACATCTCATGTTTTTCATATTTTTGTGCTTTCTAAAGAACTTGCCTTTCTTACTGTAATATGCCTCTTCATCATCAGAAGACTCATCACTCTCTTGAAGCTGTTTACCTTTGGAATTCTTGGTAGCCTTGAAAGCTACCTCCTTCTTGACATCAACCTTCACTTGAGTTCTTAACTCAAATGCTGCAAGTATACTATGGAGCTCATCTTTTTTCAACTTATCCAAATCTTTAGCTTCCTCAATAGCAGAAATATTTTCACTAAATCTATTAGGAAGAGATCTTAAAATCTTATCACAAATATCATTTTTAGCAAGCTCAAGACCTAAGTCTTTCATGGAGTTAACAACTTCATCCATACGAAGCATGTAGTCACTAATCTTTTCATCATCATTCATTTTGAGTTGTTCAAACATACCTTTGAAGTGTCTCAACTTGGCCTTTCTGACATTTGTATCACCTGTATGAACCACCTTCAACTGATTCCACATTTCACTAGTTGTCTTGCAATGAATCACTTTGGTGAGATCTGCTTTACGTAAGCCTTTCGAGATTGCATTCATTGCTTTTGAATTGTTGTGATGTAGGAGCCTTTCTTCTTTAGTATTAGGACCATGTTCAGGAATAGTGTACTCATCTTCAATCACTTCCCAAACCTCATTCCCAAGTGCCATTAGATGAACCTTCATCCTTGCACTCCAAAGACCAAAATATGACCCATCAAGAATAGGTGTTGCATTGCTACTTGAATGATCCATTGTGTTCTTTACTAGCTTTTCCTTCAAGTTGTTAAACCTTCCGAAGGAACCCGCTCTGATACCAATTGAAGAACACAAGCTTATACTGAGAGGGGGGGTGAACAGTATAAGACCTCTTTTTACTTTTTCCTTTATACTTCAAAACAGTAAAGCAATATATCCAAAGCAATATCAAAGCAATGCACAAAACCATCCACAAAGTGACACAACAATTTACATCCACAAAACTTTTCTCTAAAAGTTATCTCAAAGTTCTTTGGGAAACCTTCCCAATTACAATGTTTATGAGCCTCGGCTCAAAGGAGAAACCTTCCCCCAATCTGAATTTATGAGCCTCTGCTCAAAGGAGATACCTTCCCCTACCTCTTCTCTGGTTGGTGATCCTCTAGAAGACCTCTGCCTCCGCTGCCCTTAGCAAATGGAACTCTATCCACAGAAGACACCTGTCTTCCCTGCTCTGGCTGGAGACCTTTGTCCTCAACTCTATCACCTCAAAGCTGGTCCTCGAATTTGCACTAAACACAGTCCTTCGGTCTAGCACAAATGTCCTCATCCTCTGTCTTTGATCAGCACCAAACACAGTCCATCGGTCTGGCACAAATCTGTCCTCGAGTTCTTCTCATAGAACCAATGTACCTCTGTCCTCAAGTTCTCTGATAGAACTATCAACCTCACCTCACAACCCCCCAAACCCCCCACACCCCCCCCCACCCCCCCCCCCACCCCCCCCAATGCACCTCTGTCCTAAACTCGCTCACAAGTTCATCAAGTAAAGCTTGCTTGGCATGAACCCACGAGAGAGAATTGTTAGAGACCCAATGTGATTCATCAACCTCATAGAAGCATAAAGAGAATTGTTAGAGACTCAATATGTTCTATACTTAACTCCCAATCTCAATCTCAACTCAATCTCAAATCTCAAAAGAATAAGATAGATGAAGTATGCTTTTCTCAAGAACATGAAACACAACCCAACAATTGCCAACCAAGCAATATGTCATATAACAATGATACTCATGTTCTTTCCAACAACCAATATCTTTTCTCAACCAATTTGGGCTTCAACAACAATGCTCATAGACAAGGTTTAACCAACATCATTCAACTCAACATTAACCTTGAAGCATTCTACCAATCATCACAAGAAAAGGAAACAAGTAGAAATCCTTTTCCCTCCAAAGATATTTGAACAAAACAGCCACCAACACAATATCATCAAATGCAAAGAATAACTTGTTCAAATCAACTCAATGGAGTAAGCCCAATATCATGTATCAAGTAAAGCATTAACTTGATCAACACAACCACTATGGAAGCAACTCATCCATCACTATCAAAACAGCCAACTAAGGATTCACCAACTCAAAGCAAGTAGCAAGACTCACAAACATAAACCCTAGTGCACAATGCTTCCACTACCTCAAACCAGAATTATGCATTCACCAAAATTCTCATCAATGATAACAATGCATAAGTAGTCTTCAACACCCAACCAAAGGAAACCTAGTAGAATCCCTTTTCACTCCAAACTTATTTCAGAAAAACATACACCAATCATACTCATAAGAAGAATGTGCCCATACCTTATTGAAGTGAAGGAACCCCTTTGGAAATCTGCCACAATCACAAAGTTCTTTTGCCAATCTTCACAAAGGTTAGTAGATCACAAAATAATCAACATTACTCCACTTTTCAATCATCATCACCAAAGTCTTTAATTGCACAACTTCCTTATCTCTCCTAAAACCACTTGTACCATAAAATAAAATAAATCACAACATTACATAACCTTATAACTCCCAAAACCACTTATACCATAAAAGTAAAATAAATCACAACATTCAACCTTATAACTCCCAAAACCACTTATACCATAAAAGTAAAGTAAATCAAAACATTCAACCTTATAACTCCCAAAACCACTTATACCATAAAAGTAAAGTAAATCAAAACATTCAACCTTATAACTCCCAAAACCACTTATACCATAAAAGTAAAGTAAATCACAACATTCAACCTTTCTTCACTTAGGTTGACTTTCCTCTAAAATCAAAACCAACTTACAAAATATCAAACCATTACATACCTTGTCACCTCATGAAAAAATTAATCCTCTTGAAAAAGAACAAGGCAAACTTCACTTTTGGAACCCCTTTGCAAAATCAGAAATACCTCTTTATACACACCTTAATTCTCCTTCTAAATAAGTTAGTCAAATAGCCCTTGAAATAAGCTTTTCGACGATATATAATATGCCCCCTTTTCAAAATAAATTGAAACCTTTACATGTATATATATGCCAACTTCCATTAATTGCACATAGGTCGGCCCTCCATTAATTTAAACTTAACTTTAAACTTTAATATCTTCATCATCGGAGGTCCTTTTTCGATGAAACAAAATTCCACCTTGGTTTTTAAGAAAAGCCCTTTCCACATAAGCACACCATGGTTTTAAATAAAACCTTTTATTTTGTCTGCCTAGGTTTTCACAAAAACCCTTCCGCTTCTTGACATCAATGACAACATCAACACTTGAGCAAAGGCAATGTACCCAATGTACCCAAAATTGCCAACAATCTCCTCCTTTGTCATTGATGGAAAAACTTTACTAAAAACACATCTTCAAGAGCCAAAATTGAAACCCCCAACTGAGAATCTACCTTTGAAGTTTTGCTCCCCCTGACTTGAAGCTTTCCTCTTCACTTGAAGCTCTCCCCCTTACTCATATCTCTCCCCCTTTGTCATCAATGGCAAAGGGCCACCTTTGGGGCTCGAAACTAAGAATGAGCCTCTTAGCTTAGTTCCTCCCCCACCTCCTGTTGAGGTGATTAGTTCTGGGATGGGAGTAAAACTCCCATTAGGCACTGATCATCATCAGCGTCTATAACTTCCTTGCTAGGCCTTCTCTTGAACTCTTTGTCCATATTCCTGTTCATGTCATTGTTCTGATCCTTGGACCTAATCATGCCACTGTTCCTATTCTTGTATTTTGGAATTTTAGCTCTACACTATCTAGCTATGTGTCCTTCATTGTTGCACTTGTAACAAGTAACAATGTTATTTCTTTGAGGCATACCTGTTCTTTGAATCCACCTGTTATGACTAAACCTGTTCCTGTTGTTTGCCTTGCAATGAAATGCCTTGTGCCCAAACTGATTGCAAGAGTAGCAATACCCATAAAAGAAATCTCCACTTTTGAAACTGTTATTTACCTTCTTTACCTGAGCCATGCAATGTACAACCATGTGACCAAACCTGTGACAAACAAAACATCTGCCTTAGCAAGATTGTGAGGGGTGATATGTGCCTATACTAAAGGAGTTGTAACAATTTCTTTCCCCTTTGTTGCAACTAAGGTAGTGCTATGGGAAGAGTGAGTCACCAAAGGATCCTCTACGTTTGCTCCCACTAAACTTATCACTTCCATTAACACTTCTATCTGCTCAAGGTCTCAAATTATGATCTCCAAGACAAGGTTTTTCTATTCTTTGAGGTGTATTACCTAGATTAAGGGGGTAGCTAATTCAATTGTAGCTTTTCTTAATATGTTCAATTCAGTAGGGTAATTACCTACCATCTCTATCTGAGTATGTGATATACTCTTTGAAAAGTCTTGCCATATAGGTCCTAGATATTCCCCTTTCCTCAAAGCTACCTGCATTGTATCTTCTAATAAAGTCCCCTCAATGGGTTATCACCCAATTTGGTATTTTATTCACAATAGTATTATTATAATAGCCATGGGATCATATGGTCTCCATGTGATCTTGACGAAACCTTATGAATCCATTTTCTGCAAGGATGCTACCACACTATGATACCCTTTCTATATAATATCCCATTTTACAAGGGGTATTTACCCATGGTATTTTAGCTTCTTTCTTTGCTGCCCTTTTTTTGGTCTCTTTTGTAACCTGATTGACAATCTCTAATGTTGTGATTGACATAGGGTACAATTCGGGCAAGGCATTTAGGGTAATTTTTGACCTATATATCCTTATGTAAGTGACATATTTGGTGAAAAAGTAATTCCCTACATTATTTTCATGTAAGAAACTGGTCACACCTAAGCCAATTCTGTGAGGGTTCTTACTAGAGAGCTTGGTATAGACAAATTGAGAGGAATTTACCAAAAAAATTGGTATAATTGGACTCACCCTCTTGTATATATGGGAGTCTTTCTTGAACAATTTCTTCATACACTCCTTCCCATTCTACAATTTCCCTTTTATCCATATGCCCTATTATTAAATGCATGAGAAAAGAATAGTGCAAAAAATAGGGCATTACTTCCCTCTGTTCTATAATGGCTTTCTATAATCCCTAAAGCTCTATGTCTATGGTGTCATTGAGCATGTTTTCCCATTTGTACATGATTGGCTATCCTTTTCTAATACACTGGACTATTAAATACATGATCTCTTTTTCTACCCAATTTGAATCTTGGTTTCCCATTAGTATATTGATTATATCAGCATAATATTTTGTCTAGGGATGGAGTACAAATTTATGTACAATAAATTATGATACCACTTGTTCATTATAATCAAACAATTTAGTATGAAAAGTAGTCCCCCCATATATTAGGCTTGATAAGTCAGTACATTTTTGTCCAAAATCCTCATGGCTTTTGTTAGATAAAATACTTTGTTGATCTTCTTCGAAGTAATCCTGAATATATTTTGATTTGCATGGTCTTTTATCACCCTCATACTTGGGTCATAAGCCATCGCTAACTAGTATAATAGGTCAAAAGAGTAAATAGACCTTAGGGCATATCACTATTCCTAGGTTGCACATCCATCTGTTATTGTACGGGCTAGGTCTATTTCAAGCTTTATATACCCTTCTAAGAAGCCTTTTGAGTAAGGAAAGATGACGTTGGTAATATTCCTTAGTTGGTTTGTAGCTAAAAATTGTAGTCTATTATACTACCCACTATTGATCAGTTGTGTACTATTGGTTTGGTCCTGACAAACTAGAAAATTGCTTCATGTCTCTGTTAGAAGTTGTACCCCACAATTGTTGGTATAGAAACATGTTGATTAATTATTTGACCTTTATCATGGTGGGGATTCTGGGAATAACACTAGAGGAAGCCATTGCTCTGTTTTAAGATTTCAAAATGATTTCTGCAACAAACAAAAATTCTCAAAGCTTTGTGTATTTGCAACGTGACCATGAGTAGTGAGCTAGGTGGGAATTTATAGCACTTATAGAGCATATTCGCATGCTCTATAATTAATCCTTAAACTACTATCTTCATTTTTTTTCCACCCAAAAACTACCACCTTAATTCTATAATGACATTACCCGTAATGAGTGTCTTTTGGTAATTGGCCATTTATTTGCACACTTGTCTGAATATAATATCCCTACTGAATCTTAGTTGCTTTAAGGCACATGCCCAATAATATTTGAGGAAATTACATGCTCATAATAATACTTTGGCTTGTATGCTTTTAATTGTATTCACAGGTGTATCTAAGTCACAAATACTTACTTCAAAACATGTGCTAGTCAGCTGGCCAGTTTAATTTCATCGCTTGATTTGGAGACCGTTTATATCTGCCACTACCTATGACTGTTAGGTTTGAATTTTCTTGGAGCCATAAAATATTTCACCAATTTTTTTGAGTGTTTCTCATAGAAATCATTTTGGCCTCATGGTATAACTTATTTGTCTATACTTCAAGAAAGAACCGGGTGATGTTAGTTAAAATAAATTCAAAAATTGAACTTACAATGTTTTATCGGGGTACAAGTCCTTTGTCATTATATTTTTTCCAATTAGATGCCAATACCTTAGATTCGATGAGCCAATATGGACTGTCCTCCTTAATTTTGGTGAGCTAATGAGAGTTGTCCATCTTTGAGCCAATCAAGTCTTAGCACCCGACCTCCGGCAGGAGTATTAGAGTCATCCATCTTTCTTTGGCAACACAATCTGGGTCGCTCACTTCTATCCAATTGGATCTTAGTGCCGAGGTTGTGGCACTTGAATCTAGGCCATCTACCTTCATTATAGCACTCGATTTGGTCCACTTATTTCTCAACCAATCACATTGAGGAACCCTACTCTGGGTGACCAAATCTTGTGGTGCCATGTTATATTATTTTTATTTTTAAGACTTTAGGTAAATATGGCTAAAGTATTTAATTTCCAATTGAAGAGGGCACGTAGACATGGGAATTTTAGACTTAGAAAATTTTATAATTCTTCATGGGGGTCCTTAAAACATTATAAACACCAATCATTTCCTAAGGTAGACTTAATTTTATTATTATGAAATTAGGCAAAGGGGGGAATTAAATGCATGTGTCTTGGACCCTTACATAAAAAATAGGAATGAAAGCACGTAATAGCATGACCATGGTGTGGGAGGGAACTTACGCAAATGTTTAATATGATGTGATTATGCAGGTAAACCTTATAATGATAGAAGATATATTTACGTAATATTAAGGTTTAGGTGACCTTAAGACATAATTATTGTGTCTTAATATGAAATAAAATTTTAATCCAACTTAATATCTTCGAGCTTAGTGGTATAATTCCCTTGTTTTTTTCTCCTACCAATCAAAGGTCAGTGCTTCGATGGGCCAATCAATATCATCTTCTTTCATGCGACGATGCATTGTAAGCCATCCTTTTTGGGTCAATAAGATGTCGATGCTTGACTTTGGGTGGGCAGATCAGGATCATCTACCTCCACTTTGGTGGGTCTCTTTGAGCTATTGTTTCTAGACCAGTCATGTGGTGGCACCCTACCTCTAGTGATCGAATCATAATCATCCACCCTTGCTTTGGTGGGTAAATCAAAACCATCCATTTATAGCCAATTGGGTGCAAGTGCCATGCTTTGGATGGGTAAATCAGAAGCAGCTTCTCTTCTTTGGCGATGCATTATGGACCATTCATTATTGGACCAATAGGAACCGGTGTTAGTGATATAACATGAAAATTTGTATCACTCATTTTATTTTGATAAAACCTTAGGAGGGATTTTAATTATTTCATAAATATAGACCATAATGTGGGCATAACTTTAGAAGGATTTATCATTTGGGATATGAGACTAAGGAAAAAATTAGGAAAATGTGACCTTAAACCTTAGTGAAAAGGAATTGATTTATGGATCTAAGGCAAGGACCTATTATGCAAAAATTAAGTGAAAGGGGGGATTTTGAGTCTATGGGCTCATGATGACCTATGAACCTTAGAGGATGGGAAAAATTATTTCTTGGAAGACATTATTGGCATGAATTTTTTTATGGGAGTTTGAGATGTAGAAGGGGGGAAATGCATGGGTGGCCTAAGGTTTAGGACTTAAAAATGTTTGATGAAGCTTATACCTAGGGGATATTTATGAAAGGAAAAATAAAATGGAGGTCAATGGTTCAGGATTTTCAAAGGTGACCTTGGGGACCAACAATTGAAGGATCAAGACATGTGAACTCATGGCTTCACAAAAATAGAATTTTTAGGATTTTTTAAGAGCAGACATGCTTTCAACTAAAATAAAAAATTGTAAAGGACTATTGGACATGACTATATACAAAGGGAACACTTTTGACCATTTTTATTTGTAAAAAATTTGAAAGCTATATAACCTTGACTCAACAAAAATAACCTAGACCTAGGACTTTGCAAGACTCATCAAAATTTAAAATTAGGGGTAAATTTCAAGTTGGATTTTGAGGATCCAACATAGGCTTCGACTAAGACAAGCAGTATAAACTTGAAGCAATTGAGAACCTTAGAATATCTGGTTACACTTTCCTAAAATCACCTAAAACAAACTGAAAAAGACATTAAGAAACATATATTTTTCTACCTAATCACCTAATACTGTAAAATGAAAAATTGAAAGAAAAATACTACAATGGACTGCTTAAAGGCCTAAAAACAAAATTGACCAAGACATTTTTAATCACCTATAAAAATATTGAAGGAATTGAATTTTTTTTTTTTGGTGAGATACAAGTATAACTTCATTCTCTTCTAACCCTAAAATAGGGCTGATACAACTTCAGATCTTGGCCATTGATTGGAATTTGCATTAGTTCTCCTTCTAGAGTCTACAACCTGTAAGTGTGCTATCCAATAGTTTGAATTATTTGATATGGTCCTAGCCATTTGGGATCTAATTGACCTTTTTCACCATGCTTATAATTTTTGGGGTCCTAGTATATAACCATATCTCCTTCAATAAATGGTTTACCTCTTGCCTTTTTATTGAAAAACTACTCTATCCTTTGTGTTTGCTCTATAATTTTGTTCAGGGTTTATCTTCTATTTTTGTATAATTATGCAATTTGATCTAATCTCCTTTGCAGAGTTTCTGTATTCTCATGATATTGGAGAAGTAAAGATAAGACATTTTTCTCAATTTGAGAAGGCAACATGGAATTTTCTCCAAACACTAGCTCATATGGAGACTTTTCAGTGTTTATTTTGACAAACAACCTATCTGCCTGTAAAGCATATTTTAACTAGTTGTCCCAACCTATTTTATTATTGCCTAGTGATCTCTTGATCTTGGTAATCAGATTCTTATTTGAGGAATCAACCAAACCATTTCCCTTAGGATAATAATTTACAGCATGAGAGAGTTCTATGCTATACTTGGCATATAATTCAATCATTTCGAAGGAGGTGAAATAGTTGTCATTTTTTGTAACTATCTTCTTGGGGATTCCAAATCTAGTCAATATATTGTCTTCTAGGAATTTTATTACAACCTTAGTGGTTGAATTCTTAAGGGGAGCTGCTTCCATCCACTTAGTAAATTAGTTAGTAGTTGTTATGATCCACCTATGTCATATAGAGGTATTTGGGTTAATTTATCCAATCAGATCAATTTCCCACTATGTAAATGGAGCTTTGATTATAACTGACTTCAAAGGCATGGCTGCTAAATGTTTCTTTCCTATAAATACCTAACAGTTGTAACTTCTTACCAATTAATGAGCATATTTAAAGAGGGTATGCCAATAGTAATCAAATTTCATTATTTTATTGGTAGTAGCCTTTGGTGCAAAATGACCACCAAAAAATCTAGAATGATATTCTTCCATTAGCTGAGGAATTTCCTTTTCAAATAGATAGAGCAACAACACACCATATAGGTGTCTCCAATAGAGCTTACCTTCTTGCAGTTAGTATTTTTCGATTTGTGACTTGATAGATCTCATTTTTTGTTTAGATATACCCCTTAGGCAAGATAGTGTCTGAAGATACATCAATATGTCATCATACGATTTGCACTCAAAATTGTCAATTTTAATTTCATGCATTTCATCAACTGTGATAGTATTTTTCATATCTTCCCCTTATTTTTTAGCTATGTATTTTTCCAAACCTTACCCTCTACAAATATGAACTTATTTAAACTCTACATCATATTGTAGCAGTTTAACCATCCATCTAGCAGTACTGCCTGTTGGTTAAAACTAAGGACATCTTTTATGTATATGTAAGAAATGTAGACAATAACTTTGCTTGACCCAAATATACTTTTAAAATACTCCAATGCTTCGATTAAAGTGTAAGCATGCTTCTCTATCATGGAATATTTTAGCTAAGCTCCTTTCAGTCCTATGCTCATAAAGGCTATTGGTATTTCATTATTTTCATCATCCTTTTGAGACAAAACTGTAACAATAGTATGTTTAGATTCAAAGAAATATATATTGAAATATTTAGAGTAGTTAGGACAATTCAATATAGGGGTTGTAGTAGTGGCATCTGTAATACCTTGAAAAGCTTTGATATTCTCTTCAGTCCATCTTATGTCCCCATCCTTTTTAATCATGTCATTAATGGGCTTTGCAATTTTAATAAAATTGGGGATAAACCTCCTTACAAAGTTAATCTTTCCAAATAAATATCTAACTCCTTTCAGATTCTTAGGAGGAGGTATTTTAGCTATAGCTTCAATTATTTATGGGTCAATATTAATCCCTTCTTTTGATACTACATGCCCTAATAAATTTCCCCATGTTGCCCCAAAAATACATTTCTTTGTATTTAAAGATATCCCATATTCTTTACATCTAGAAAACACAATCGCTAAGTTTTCAAAGTGGTCATTTGGATTCTTAGAAAATACTATTATATCATCAAGGTATACAACAACTATTTCAAACATGAGATCTTTGAAAGCAAAATCCATAGCTCTATGAAATGTAGCACCTGCATTCATTAATCCAAATGGTATTCTAAGATATTCAAAGGTTCCCCAAGGTGTAGTAATAGTAGTCTTATGTATGTCTTCTGGATTAACCAATATCTGATTGTATCTTGAAAAACCATCTAGCAGAGACATTCTTGATGACCCAACTACTGCTTGCAATAATTGTTCTATGTTGGATAGTGTATAGTTGTCCTTAAGTGAACTCTTGTTCAAATTTTTGAAGTCAAATAAAAGCCTAATATCTCCATTATTCTTCTTGACTAGTACCAAATTTTCTATATAGGAAGAAAATATCACTTTTCTAATTACCTTAGCATCTAGTAATTTTTGTACTTATTTTTGCATGGTTGGATGCAATGTGGGATTGAATTTCCTCTGTTTTGCCTAAAGGGATTTTCATCTTCTTGTAGAGGTATTATATGATTCATGAAATTAGTGTTAAGTATCCTCAAATATTCATATATCCAGGTAAAAACGTATTATTCTTTTTTAGAAAGCTAATGTATTATTTTCTTTCATTCCCTGATATAGATTTATTAATTTTTACAATCCTAGGCTCTTCTTCTATTCCAATGTTAACATAATTTGCTTTATATTCTTGAAAGAGTGGCTTATAAGCTTTGTCAAAATCATCAAATAAGCTTTCTAAAGAGATAAAACTCTTAGGGATTATATTTGTATTTAGTTGGATTACTCCAACTGGTTCTCCAATTACATATTTTAGTTTCTCTTCATCCCCTTCCTCACATATTATATCAGCAAATTTATTTTAAAGAGACATGAAGTCTTTGATGTCTTCATCATCCTGAATACTTGATGATAAACAATATTGTCTGGTACAAATGGATTATAGATAGAAATAATAGGAAACCTTTCCATATACTCTATGTTAATTTCTAGACAATCTGCACTAGATGCATTTATGGCCAATAAATTTGTGACATGGTTCTTTTCTCTTGGAATATACAACAAATTAAATGCCAACAATTTATCAATTTTAGCTAACACTGCTTGTCTATACTATTTTAGCTTTGGATGCTTAGCTTGATATTTTCCTTTTATGTGTTGAATGATTAGTTCTACATCATCACTTACAATCAAGTAATTTATGCCTAATTCTTTGGCTTTTTTGATTCCTAACAGTAAAGCTTCATATTCAACCACATTATTGGTGTAGGGAAATTCAATCATATAAGGGATGCCTAAGTATTTACCCTTAACATCTACCAAATTTATTCGCACTCCAACCCCAAATTAAAACTTTACCCCATCAAAGGTCATGGTCCAAAATTCTGTAGTTAGGATCCTAGTAGATTTTGCATCAACCTTTACTCTAATTTTTGGATCCATATCTTGAGCATCAGGAAATTATTTTTAAAATGGTGTATGCCAAACTGAGTATACTCCCATTTATTTCTCCTCAATAGAATTAACCATATTAATCATAGTATCATCAAATTTTCTTAATTCCAAAGTGCAAATAAAAGTTCCAATCAAACAATATTTGAGAATTAAAATGTAAAATGTCTTGAAAGACACAAATAAGCCAAGTTACCAAAAGTCAAAAGTTATATAATTTTTGACCAAATATATAAGTCCAAAGTTTTGATGCAATGAGTTTTGAGGTTATATTATGAAAAGTTGTGAGGTTGCAAAATGATACAAGCATCGGAATCAAATGGTGATAAAAATTTGAGGGCTAAAACCACCCATGCTTCAAAAATTTAAGGAACTTTTTCTAAGATAAATAGTCCTTTCTTACATTATTTTGAGGTGTATAGTATTCTAAGATAAATAATACTTTTCTATAAGTAAGACGTAGAAACCCAAGGAAGAAGATGATGCATTAAAAGTAGAAGTGATGGGAGTCATAATAAGAGAAAGTTGCAAACCAAGTGACATTAATTTCCCATGCTCAAACTTTGGAAATCCCCAAAGGGAGTAGATGGCAATAATTGAGGCAGTTAAGAATTCAATTACTCAAAAAACTCAATATTTATTATTCTAGATCAAGAAACCTCAAAAATACCAACATCTTAAATGGAGACATGACCTGTCATCAGGAGAAACGATCATTTTGAAATATTTGTATAGTTTTGGAGGGAAAATCTTCCTCTTTCTAATCTATAAATAGCAGTAATGTAGTCTTTGTAAAGGATCAACAAGTTCTATAAGATTTCCTTTAATTTCTTCCTGTATAGTAGTTAGTGGAATCAAGAGTGGCTTGTGGGCAATCTAACCCTTGTTTCTAACATAATATTTATAAATTTGTTTGCATATATATATATATAATTGGAGGCCTATGCATTTATTTTGGATAGTCATTTGTGGTTCTCATGTTGTGACCCATATTTGTATGTATGTGTGTGTTTGTAGTCTTTACTTGTTTTTGAGTTTTACATACATGTGTGTGTGTATGGGATACTGTAGACAGGTAAATTGATACATCCTTATTTACTTAATCAGTTTTGGTATTGTAAATGTACACAAAGTGTTTGACAAAATGCACGTGCATATATTTAATAATTTTTTAAAGTGCAATTTAATATTGTATGTAAGAATAAAGTCATGTAATTCAATTATGTTGGCTAAATTAAAATTATAAGCTATTTCATCCTTTAGTGGAAGTGTCATGTAATGCAAGAGCAAATGCACATGAAATATAATTTGAGGGAAGTTATGAGGTAGTTGGAGAACATAACTACTTTTGGGTGTATAAATAAACCCCTCCCTCATTCATTAACGTGGTTCACCTAGAGAAGATGTGCAGGCAGTAAGGAGAGCAATACATGGTGATTGATGCAGTCCATTGTTGTGTGGAACCATGAAGTGTTTAGCCTAGGGTTTGCAAGTGCATATTGTAATGCTGAAATTGTAATGTTATATCATAAATTTCATTGTTAATATAAACTATTGTATTTACTGTTCTCTACCATTGCTGCTACTATTCTATCATTGTTGTTGTTATTAGTGTTGTAGGTTTTCTTTGCATTATTATTTATATACTACAATGATTGTAGATCTGTAGAACTATTAAGTGTAAATGAAATTGTGTAAGCATGTGAAAATTCATTTCTACATCTGGCACCATTGTTTGATCGAATTTGGGTCCAATATTGGTGACATGAAGTTCTAAAACATGAAACCCTTGGGAAGACGAATAAACAAAAACAACACAATGCAAAGACAAAGGTGAAGATGCACCAAATTTTTTTTTGGTGATGTAGATGAAGGGTTGTCAAAAAGGACGTGCACACCAATTAGAGGGAAAAATACAAGTGAAGACTTTGCAAGTTGATAATTTACAAACGTCTACATTCTAGATGTTTGCAGTTTGACGTCTATAGTCCAAATGTTTGTAGTCTGACGTCTGCAGTCTGACGTCTATAGTCTGACATCTACAATTTGATGTCTACAGTCTAGACGTCTATAGTTTGACGTCTATCTTACAATCTAACTTGATATCTAGTTTTCTTGACATATACAACAACAGAATAGGTAGATCAGTCAGTTGTTTGGAAGAGTAGAGTCCAAGAGCAGAGCAAGAAGGAGGTGAATGACACATTGCTGATAGGAATGAAAGAATGGGTACAAGGATCACCAAGAGTCGAGGAAAACATTGATGTAAGGAAGATATTGAGATGTTGAGTGGATGGTAACACCTAAACAAGCAACAAGAAGGTTGCAAAGGAGTGCAAAGTATAGGAGTCAGGCATAGATAAACAGTACATGAGGTCTCAAGAAGGAATACTAGACATTCTAGTGAAGGATATCACGAAGTAAGGACGCATAGGAAATCAGAGAAGATTGTTTGGTGAGAATAAGGTACCTAGGCTAAAAACATCCGATGAGGAGCAACATAGTAGGAACCCCATCAATGGATAATGTAGCCACCAAATCATTAGAGAATTTACCACTTTTCACAAGAGAAGGGAAGGAAGACCCGATTAGGCATTGGAGAATTTGTTGCATGGAGTGGAAAGTGATTGGGAAGAACAAAGAAGAATATTGGAGGAAGTGGTTTCCTGAAACGTTTCGAGAACCTGCAATGGACTGATATATATACTTACCACAAGGTAAGTACAAGATATGGGAAGAGTTGCGTGATGCATTTGTGGAAGAATTTTTAGAAAATGAGACTGATGAAAATTATAACATACAAGGAGAGAAGGAGCATATTCATTCTTAAAATCAAAGATTGAGTAGGTTGTTTGACTATGTGGAGAAAGGCCACTTAGAGGAATCAAAGACTACGTGGTTCATAGATGGACATATCCCTGTATATGAAAAGAAGATGAAGATATTTTCTCCAAGATCATACCAAGAGATTTTGGATTATGCATTGACTTGGGAAAATGTTGCAAAAACCTCATCGATGAAAGAGACTCAGATGACTAGAGAATGTAGTCGAATGGTGGTAGATGATATGTCTGAGCAGAAGATGTATGAGGTGTAGCCATCTGAGAAGGAGACGTCTGAGATACAACCATCTAAGGTGGAGACATCTGAAGTGCATCTGTTGAAGGAAGACCCAACTAAAAAAAGAGAAGTTTGAGATGGATCTGTATGAAGCATACCCGTTTGAGGATGTTAGATGTATGGAAAATTACCCATATTGTGGTCGTATTTTAGTCCAGATGTCTGGCCAACCTACCTAGATGTCTACCTATTTATTCTAGACTTCTGGTCATCTGTTAGTTTAGACATCTAACCAACATGCCTAGATGTCTACTTGTTTGTTACAGATGTCTGGCCATCTTTCAGTCCAGACGTCTAACCAACCTGCTTAGATGTCTATGTGTTTGTTTCAAATGCATGGTCATCCATCAGTTTAGATGTATGGCCAACCTATTCAGATGTGTACCTATTTGTTCTAGATGTTTGGCCATCCATTAGCCTAGACATCTGGACAACTTGCTCAGATGTTTACCTGTTTGTTCTATATATCTGGCCATCTGTCAATATAGATGTTTAGCCAACCTACTTAGACATCTACCTATTTGTTCTAGATATCTAGCCATCCATCAATATAGATGTCTGGTTGACCAACCCAAACATCTACCCATCTATCCCATATATCTAGCCATTTGTTAGTCCAGATGTCTAGCCAACCTGCTCAGATGTATACTTGTTTGTTTGAGATGTCTAGCCATCCATCAGTCCAGACATTTGGCCATCCATCCTAAATGTCTACCCATATATCCCAGATGTCTGGCCATTCATTAGTCTAGATGTCTGGCCATCCAACCCATATGTCTACCTATTTGTCCTAGATATTTTGCCATCCATCAGTCCAGACATCTGGCCATCCATCCCAGATGTCTACCTATTTGTCCCAAATGTTTGGCCACCATTAGTTGAGACATCTGGCTGACCAACCTATACGTCTATCTATCTATCCTAGACATATGGGCATCTGTTAGTCTAGACGTCTACCTGTATGTCTCATCATTTAACCCAAATTTCTAACTGTCTGGCTGGCTATATTCCTAGCCATTTGTCCTAGATGTCTAGCAACCTATCTAGACATCTAGCCTATCTGTTTGATATGGCTATCCATATGAGTTGTCTAACTTGTTTTCCTAGATGTCTAGATGTTGTACCCTATAGACTTCATAATCTGTCTAGTCTAATCCATCAGGGACTAAGCCATCAAGGATTATCATTAGAAATGTTATCATCTAAGGTAGAGCAGTCAGATAAGTCACCATAAAAAGTATAATCCAACAAGGGAAATGTCTATCAAAGGTTGATAAGAAGCTAGTTGGATCATGAAAGCAATGAATTAGAGTTGAGAGGAAGCAGTTTCAATGGATTGAGTGAAGGCTTCCAGAATGTTGCTAAGAAGAAAAATTTAGTTTGGACATTGCTACCCCTCGATCCCACAAGGGACGATGTCCCTTGACCCCCGACACAGATGGTGACGGGTATTACCGATCATGTTCATGATATTGATGGCACTGCTCATGCTAATAATATGGCTAACTACTCAAAATGAAGTGCCTATTCAGAGAATGTTGATCATACTGATGTTACAATTGCTTGCAACAAGAGTGCACAATCAAATAATAAGGTGTTGTGAGAAGTTTCAAGTGAAGTCTGTGGAAATAGATGTATGGAACAGGAGAAATAGGAAGGAGCATGACAAGAGATCCTGTTACATTATTCAATACTTCTATTCCTAGTATTTAACTCATGTCATTGAGGATAAATACTAGTTTAGAGGAGGGGATAGATGTAGACATGCAAATTGATATGTCATTATTTACTAGAATTAGTTTTGGTATTGTAAATGTACGTAAAGTGTTTGACGAAATGCATGTGCATATATTTAATAATGTTGTAAAGTACAATTTAATATTGTAAATAAGAATAAAGTCATGTAATTCAGTTATATCGGCTAAATTAAAATTATAAGTTATTTTTTCCTATAGTGGAAATGTCATGTAATGCAAAAGAAAATACACATGAAATGTAATTTGAGGGAAGTTATGAGGTAGTTGGAGAACATAACTACTTTTGGGTGTATAAATAAACCCCCCCTCATTCATTCAAGTGGTTCACCTAGAGAAGATGTGCAGGCAGTAAGGAGAGAAATACATGGTGATTGATGCAATCCATTATTGTGTGCAGCCATGAAGGATGTTCACCTAGGATTTGCAAGTGCATATTGTAATGCTGAAACTATAATTTTGTATCATAAATACCATTTTTAATATAAACTATTGTATTTACTATTCTCTACCATTTCTACTAATATTCTATCATTATTGTTGTTATTAGTGTTGTTGCAGGTTTTCTTTGCATTATTATTGCTATACTACAATGATTGCATATCTATAGAACTATTAAGTGGAAATGGAATTGTGTAAGCATGTGAAAATTCATTTCTACAAAGACCTATGCATTTATTTTGATTAGCCATATGGTTCGCATGCTCTGACCCATCTCTTTATGCATGTGTAACTCTCATTTGGGCTTATCTATGTCAAGGAGAGGAAGTGTTCACCACTATTACATAGTGTTCAAGCATCTTGTATATGAATATCTTATTTGATATTTTGGTACATTGCCACCCTTTTTAGCTTAGTTTTTTACCTTGTTATTTATTTTAATTTTATCTCTTTCATCCTGTAGAGGGGAAAAATTGTGCATCGTGTACAATTCTCGACTAGATCCACTAGGATCCGAGGTGACCATGGTGGTTGTTATAACTCTACACTTGGTGGGCAAGGAAAAGGGTTCACCAAGAATGGTTTTAGGACTCGCTCCAAGTTTGGATGGAAATATTTGATGTTTCAATTAAGCATACACCTATTGTTTGGTCTTTCTAAACTAAGCTAAGAAAGATGAAAGAACAATGCAAGACACACCAAATGCAAGAAGACAAGGACTAACCCTAGAATGATTCTTTAATTCAATGATGTCTAACCTAGGATTGAAAAATAAAATCTTTGAGCAAGGGTCCAAGAGATATGCACAAACAATATTAAAACCCTAGATACTATTGTGGAGTTTCCACAACTACCCCAAACTTCTTGGGGACCCACTTGTCATGTTTTGGTATTAAAGGTTTTTGGTTTTCTTTGGGCTTATAAGAATAGTGATGTTTTACCATTTTATTTTAATGATTTTTTTTAGTTATTTATTTGATATTTAAATGATTAATTAATCTAGGCATTAATGCTTAGATTAATTAAAATCCATTTTGATAAATAGAGTTTAATGTTCTTCATATTGTCTAAAGTGACGGAATGTGTTCAACAAAGCAAGGCCTGACTAAAACATTACCTAAAACATTAAGAGAATGCAAAAGGGACAAAGAGATTGAGATAGAAAGTAATATGTTATTATCTACATAATATAATTGCATTAATTATATTATGTACATAATAGTAATATTATTAAGATTATATTATAATGTTCTAAAATATTATTATTATAATAATATTATTATATTGTATATAATAATATTATTATAATATACTTTACAAAGGATATGATAATAATATTTAAGATAATGTTTAATCATATTGCGTGTGATTGCAGGAGAAGGCAATGGTGGCCATTCGACAATGTTCGAAGGGAAGGGTGGCTATTCCAAAAATGTTTGATGCCATGGCGACATGAGACGTCATGGAGTAACGCCGACAAGGAAGAAATCCAAAGATAGCATTAGGGTTTTAGGAGGACAACACGTAAGGCGCCAGATTTGACAATAAAATAGAGACATGTTGTCGAACAAGGACAAAGAAGCGTTATTAGGGCAACCTATAACCCTAATTGATGGAGTTAAAGGTGTGTGGAGATTTTTTTTGTTGCGTAGCATGAATGTGAGCTTGGTAGCACCATGGCGACATGAGGTTGGTAGCGCCATGGCTGCATAGATCAATGGCAATGCCATGGCTTTGTAGATTGATGGTAGCGCCATGGTTGTGTGGGTTTAACAGCACCATGGCTGCATCATTCGTAGCACCATGACAACACATTGGACAACACCATGGCTGCATCAATTGCATCACCATGGCAATGCATTGGACAATGCCATGGCTACATCGATCGCAGCACCATGGCAACGTATTGGACAGTGCTATGGCTGCATCAATAACATGATGGCATCATTTGGTTATGTGGACACCAAAGTGCCCAGGATGAGGAATGTTATCCCAGTCCTTGGGCACGTCGATATGGCTTCGAAGGGATACCATCGGATCTTGGTTTTGAAAAGCAACAACGAAAATTTTGTTGAATAAGATTGGCCTACCTTATTTTAATTTATTTGGATGTGGTTTGATTACATTCAATGTTTTAAAGGAAGTTTAAAATCGTAGGGGTTATAAGGTAGAGTTAATTTTTTTTTTTTTATCATTCGTTTTGATGGATGCAAAGGGGTGTTCTTGGGTAGAATGCTTATGTGATAAGAGAAAGGGGAGACATAAGGAGTCATGCAAGGCTATGTTTTTTGTTGGTTTTATTATTGTTTTAAAAAAATGTTTAGAAGTGTTATTTTTATTTTATTAAATCTTATAAAATGATGATAGATTATCTTATTATATCCATTCATTATTTTGATTGTGAAAGAAGCTGAAGCGAAAAGACTTCCAATCATTATTTATACCTTGCTATCCTACCTTTTTGGAGGGGGGCTGGAAATGATGTAACATTTCGAAAAGCAATAAGAAAGAGCATTTTCAAATTTTGAAAGAGTAGCAAACTTTTGTGAGCAAAATCAAAAGGAGGGTTTTTATCATAAAACTAACGTTTTTAGTGTCTTATCATTTCTGCATTTTAGTGACTTCTAGCCATTGTCTTATGCCATGAAATGGGTTGCAATAGGCGAAGGTCAAGATGATGTAGTTTCTCTATGTTTCCTTTGAGTCTTGCACTTGATTTAATGGTATTGTGCTTATGTTGCAGGTCCATTAATTCAGGTTGTTTTATGATTACCTCATAACTTGGGATTTTGCAGGGAGGAGCTTGCTAAACTGATTCAGAATTTGACTTTTTTAGTTAACCAAATTTGCATTTTTATTTATTTATTTATTTATTAAGTTCATTTTATTTCAAGCACTCAATCATTCAATTCTGGTCCATCCATAATTTTATTTTCTTTTTATTTCCATTCTGGTCCTTTTCCAGAATTTATGCTAATTTCATTTCTATTCTGGTCCATTTCCAGAATTGTTAAGCTTTCAAGTTGTTTTCATTCTGGTCATTTTCCAAAATTTTTGCACCTCCAAACTTCATTAATCCAAATTTTTAGATAAAACACATGGTTTAGGAGGGATACTAACCTACAATTTCACATTAAGTTAAGATAAGAAGTGAAAGCTAACTTTGCTAACATTGCTAACATGCTAACTTCTACTAATCACTATTAGGGTAGTGGCATCAACATAAGGAAGATAAAATGAACCCACTATCTAAAATTTACTTCATCTTAAAGGTACGGGCATTAAAATAAGGTAAACAATTCCACATTTTATCATTTGAAACATTTTAAGTGAAGATAAAATACTTTACTAACAGGGATTCAGGGTAGCATCAATTTAAAAAAACCTAAAAAGAACTACTTTTATTTTACATTTACTTTTAGTTAGATCTTTCAATCACTAAGCATTGTTTAGAACCAGCAAAGGCCCCTTGTTTATGGTCACATGCATCATTGAATTATTTCTGGCATTATTGTAATAATTTATATATTTTATCAAAACCTTGGAGAAGTTGAATGTTTGTCATTTGGTTTCTTTTCAAGAGATTTTTTTGTTCAATACTCTGCATGTGGTGGTATTTTGCAATTGGGCAAAATATACACTCAAAATTTTTGGTACTAGGAGGGCCTTTTTTTATGCTTTGTGATTTAGTCCTTGCTAATGCTAACATGGTCAATTTTGATTCAATAATATTGTATTTGCAGGTTCAACATGTTACTCTTGACTAGTTTGTGAGAAGCCTTAATAGAATAGATTTAAGTTTCCCAGGCTAGACCCACCTAGATGCATTGCTACTAGGTCCAAAACCACTAAGGAAACCATTTTTCAAAGTCTTTCTCGCAAACCTAGGAAACCAAGATACAAAATCCAGGGGATCGAAATCTCGTCTTAGCCTTCTGATACATTAGGTTTAGAAACGATTTGCCAAGATTTGGAAAGGCTAGCTCTCAGACCTCTGAATCTAAAATACCTTTAGTGGGTGTGCACCCATTAGTTCCACCGCAAGAGCTACATCAAGTGTACCCATCCCCGTCATCCCGAGTGTGTCAACTGCTTTAGTAGGGTCATTACCTTTGGTTAATATGGCCCAACAACAACAGCAGCAACAACCAGTTCCCTGGTTTGGTACCCAAAATTCTTCGTTAAGTATACCTGGGGATGTCCAAACATACCTAGGCACCTTGAGATGTCTATCCCTAAGTTTTTCCATGATGGTCCCATTTGAGCTGAAGAGCACGTTCAAATTTACAAGGATCACATGATTAGGCAGGGAGTCATTCATGAAGACGTCACTTGTCGACTCTTCCCTAATAGCTTTGACCAAATGGCTAATGAATGGTACATGAATCTTATTGCAGGGTCCATTACATTTTGGGCCTAGTTGGAAGTTGCCTTTGTTAATCAATTTAGGTCATTGCTAGATCCTACCATCATGTATAACCAATTTGTGTCATGCAAGAGGTATCCTAATGAACCTATCAGAACATTTAATACCATATTCCAAAATATTTACACAAATGTGACTCGTTATTTTGCAATAGACACTGTTGTGGCATTGCAATTATACCTCATAGCCTTAGACCCGATGACAACCATGTTTACCAGGAGAAATCCTCAAGTTACAATGTTGGCCTTAGCCTATGTTGAAGCCATGACTATTGAGCAGCAAATGACACTACAAGGTGGCACTATGCCTCAATTTCCCATGTTAGGGCAATATGGCCCTTACAACCAATTTGCCATGATGAATCAAGCTATGACACATCATATGCCCATGATGAATGCTTTGCCATATCATCAGTCATACCCATTCGCTCCCACACTTCCATATTTTCTGACATACCCTAGTGCTGCCATTCCACCCACTCCACAAACAATGGTTGCTAATCAGATAACCTTACCAGGATTTGAGGCAAGTAGTACTCAAACCTCAAATGCATATCCTATGGTTGCACCTCTTTAGGCCAAGGTTCCATAATGGACCCAAAATACCCAGCGTCAAACCTTAGTGCCTAATCCAGAGGTTGCTAATGTCAAAAATGTTAGTGGATCTGGGGTTGTCATGTCCCAGCAACAAGGATCCAATTCTAAGCTGGAATAGATCAATAGAATGACCATCAAATAGGGCAATAACATCATTTAGTTACAAAAGCAAGTTTCCCAAAATCCCATGCCCAATCGAAACCACGGCCATAGGAGAACAGGACCGTATAATACACAACCTAACAATGGGTGCGTACCCAATCTGGTAGCCAATCAGGCTGATGCGTTAGGGGATTGTGATGAGTCAGAGTCATGTGATGAGGAAATGCATCACTATTACCATAGAAATTCAGATGCTTTGGTGTCTGAAGTCATCCATTATTTAGAAAACGATGAGATGGAGGAAGATATGAATGTGTTAAGAGAGGAAGAGGATGAATCTTTTGAAGCCCAGGCCGCTAAAAATTTTGGGAAAGCTAATCACAAGTATTTTACGAGGAGTCCTAAGGATCCTAAAACCTCCTCTACTCCTCCAAACAACCCTGTAGTTCCTCCTAATACAAAATGTGATGTGAATACACCATCTCCATTGTTGTAAGCACCTAGGACAATGCCAAAAGTGTCAAATCCAAGAACATACACTTATGACTTGGAAGAAGACATGAAAAATACCAAGATCAATATCTCAATGTATGAGGTCTCTCAATTGTTGAGGCAGGATAAAATCATGGGGAAGAGATTGAATTCCCCGAGTCAAATTCATGAGGTTAAATCTGTAGAACCCCAACTTGCTATGATGAAAGAGAAACCATAGGTCCCCCCTTTTCTCATAACTTTTAGGATTGTAGGAAAGAATTTACACAACTTTTTGATTGATTCTGGTGCCTTGGCCAACATCATGCCTCTTGAGATAAGCTAAAAGCTAGGACTTAAGCATGTTCATTCGAATAGCAAAGTGGTCCAATTGAACAGATCTATGGTGAATGTAGTAGGTGTTGTAAAATATGTTCTAGTTCAGATCAACTTAGAGCCTAGGGCCCAAAATTACACGGATATCCTTGTGCTAAATATTGCTGCCAAATATGGCATGGTTTTGGGTAGGGATTGGAGCAGAAATCTCAATGGTTATGTGGTGACTGATTCCTCCCATATGTAGTTGCCATGGAGAGGAGTTGTCAACCAAATACGGGTAGACAGAGAGCCCAGACTTAGGGATATGATTACAGAGTATAATAAACCCAATGATATTCACTTTACTGAAACAAATTTTGGGGTTTACAATTTTAACATAGAGGACATAACAAAAGGGTCCCAAAACGATAATATTTACCATTGTACTTCAAAAGAAAACAAGAGGGTGTGGACCCTAAAGTTTGATGGGTCCAAATCAAAACAAGGTGTGGGAGCTAGGATAGAGCTCACATGTCTTGGTAGTAAGCCTATGCTTGCTACCTATAGATTACAGTTCCCAGCCACCAATAATGTGGCAGAGTATGAAGCCCTGATTTTTGGACTTCAGTTGGCCCTAAGAGAAAAGGTAAAATACCTTAAGGCATCAGGAGATTCAGATTTAGTAGTCAAACAGGTCAAGGAGCAGTATACCTGTAGAGACAAGAGGTTGAACCTCTATAAAACCAGAGTGAGGGAATTAATTAATGAGTTTGATTCTTTCAATATTTCCCTCATCTCAAGAAAAAATAATAAAATGGTTGATTCGTTAGCCATAGCGGTCAGCATGCTTTCGCCTGCTAACCATAAAAAATGTAAAAAAAATTCCATAGAGCTAGTGCCTTGCCCCTCCATACCAGACAATGTCACGAATTTATAGATCTTTGATAGTGATAGACACATTTTTAGTTTTGTTACTAATTTTGGTATATTTGAAAATTAGGTTATAGAAGAAGAGAGGAGGCAAGTAGAAGTACGAACAACCGGAGTATGGAACGAGATGCCAAGTGATAGGGCCTCTATAGAAAAGTTGTTTGATATTGGATATCAAAATAAAAAAGAAATAAAAATACCATCCCCCAAGGAATCATGCAATTTAGTCAATTTGGGGAGTGTAGTAGATCCACGTGAAGTGTTCATTGCAAATGCATGCACACAACGAGAGAAGGAGTCAATAGCTCAAGTTTTAGGAGAATACATTGATGAACACTGATAGAGAAGGAAGTGAAGAGGCTGATGGAAGCCAAAATCATATTCCCTGTTAGGCATTCCACATGGGTGGCTAATATTGTTCCTGTTAGGAAGAAGAGTGGAGATATTTGGTTGTGCATAGATTTTAGAAATCTGAACAAAGCTTACCAAAAATACAATTACCCATTACCCACCATTGATGAGATACTCCAAAAGGTAAATGGGTCTAAAATGATGTCATTATTGGATGGATACTTAGGATATAATCAAATTCTCATACATCCAAATGACAGGATGAAGACGACCTTCACCATGAAGTGGGGAACATTTGCCTACCGGAGGATGCCGTTTGGTTTGTTGAACGTTGGAGCCACTTTCCAAAGAGCCATGTATTTTGCATTCAAGGGGCTCAGTGGTAAGTGCATTATTTTCTATGTGGACGGTATTCCTGTCTTCTCCAAGAAGAGGGAAGATCATGTTAGAGACTTGAGGAAAGTGCTCCAAAGGTGCAGGGAACATGGAATTTCCCTAAATCCAAAAATATGCATCTTTGGGGTAACGGAGGGTAAGCTGTTAGGACATGTCATTTTGAAATATGGGATTTCTATATACCCAGAGCGGATAGCCATTGTCCAAGATATTCCTCATCCCAATAGCAAAAAGGAGCTTAGGTCCTTTTTCGGTAAGATTAACTTTGTGAGAAAATTCATTTCAAGTTTTGTCGAGATCGTCAAGCCCCTAAATGAAATGCTAAAAAAATATGTTCAGATAAAGTGGACAAATGAGAATAGGTTTGCCTTCACAAGCATCAAGGATGCTATTTCCAAAGCCCCTGTTCTCATTAGTCTAGACTATGCTAAACCGTTTTATGTTTACACATTTGCTTCAGATCATTCTTTTGCAAGTGTGTTAACTCAGAAAAGTGAAGACAACATTGAAAATCCTATAGCCTTTTTGAGTTCTCCTTTGAAGGACGTGAAACTAAGGTATTCTGTCCTAGACAAGCAAATGTATGCCTTGTTTAAAACTGTTAAAAAATTCAACCATTACATTGTGCATAGTAGAGTTTTTGCTATAGTTTTTGACCCTGCAGTAAAGTCCATGTTCTTACAGAGTGATCTAGGTGAAAGAAGGGGGAAATGGCTTTCCACCCTTCAATAATTTGACTTAGAGATAAAGCCCATGAATATAGTGTGTGGAAAAGGTTTGGTCAAGGCTATCACATAAATTGACCCTTCAATAACGTGCCAAAACTACGAGGTTAATGATATCACTACAAAGGAATGGTACGTAGATATTGTATATTTTTTGTTGCATGGTAAGTGCCCTTCTCATTTGAATTCCACTCATCAAAGTGCACTACATTTAAAATCAGCTAGATTTTGGATTAAATCTGGTGTGTTGTACAGGAAGAATCACGAAGGAATTTTCCTTCGTTGCATTACTCAAGAGGAAGCAACCCAAGTACTCAAAGACTTCCATGGTAAGTATGGAATTGGACATGGGTCAGAAAATGCGACAACACACTAGATTCTTAGAGCTAGGTATTATTGGCCCCACTTGTTTAAAGACGCACATGCACATGTAAGAACATGTCACATATGCCAAGTGGCAGCCAACAGAGAGCGAAATGCAGCAATGTCATTGCAGTCAGTGGTAGAGACGAGATCATTTGCACAATGGGGATTAGACTTTTTTGGGGTGATAAATCCTAACTCATTCGATTCCCATAAGTTCATCCTCACCGCTACTTATTACTGCATGATGTGGATAGAGGCTATACCTACTAAGAATGCCACCTTCGAGGTTGTGATTAGATTTCTAGAGGAAAACATAGTCACTCATTTTGGAATACCTAACTCCATAGTAAGTGACAATGGTTCTGCCTTTTCCTCTTTAGAATTTGCAAATTGGGCATACGACAATAAGGTGAGTCTAAAATTCTCTTCCAATTATTACCCCCAAGGCAATGGTTTGGCATAATCATCAAATAAAAATTTATTATGCATAATCAAAAAATTACTTGAAAATAACCCTAGAGATTGGCATAGTAAGTTAAAATTTGCCCTTTGGGCAGATAGGACCAGAAGCAAGGAGTCAATTGGGACATCTCCTTATCACTTAGTCTATGGGCAAGACCCTATTTTTCCCACTAATATGAAGTTGCAAACTTTACATTTTATAAAATACTATATTGGGACTGATAATAAACTTGAAACCAGATTAACCCAATTAATGCATCTTGATGAGAAGAGGGAGGAAGCCATGCTCCATTTCAGCAAACATCAAGACATAATCAAAAGGTGGTTTGATAAACGATCCAAAATTAAGGTCTTTAAAGTTTTAGATTTAGTTTTGTTGTGGGATAAAAGGCATGAGAAAAAAGGAGAACATGAAAAGTTTGATTGCTTGTGGCTGGGACCCTATCTAATATCCGAAGTCCTAGGTGAAAATAGTTTCAGATTAAAAACCTTGGATGGAAAATATTTGGCCTTACCCATCAATGGCCTTCATTTAAAGCATTATTTTCAGGCCTAAGGGTAGATTCATTGTATTATATGTACACTAATCAACTTGTTTGATTGTTTGTCTTGTCAATTTTATTTCCTGTTTATTTGATCTTGTTTCTTTGATTTAAGGAGATTTTAGTATGTCAAGGTTGTCCAGTTTTGGATTTGATTGTAGGAGTAAGAGGTCAGCCTATGTGTATATGAATTTCAACCAAGACTAAAAGGATGTGAAACATTGGAATCATATGGCAAAAAGGCTTGAACATGTGAATATTGGTTGCAGCTCATGAAGCATGAAGTCTTTGATTTTGCATATCATCCACCCATGTCTCAAAGGCACATTCTTATTACATAAACATCATGACCAATCCACCTCCATATGCTAAACCCAAACACTGAAAGTGATGTCCAATTATCTTGGGATCAAAGGCACAAAGAACACTAAGAAGATCTTAGGTTTGGAAGTTGTTGCCGAAGTTGCCTTGGGTCTATCACATTTTTTTCCATGTCCAATATCTTGGGTAAAATAATATGAAACCATACTTGGATGGGGATGTGAGGCAAAAAGGTAATTCTGGTCTATCCCGCCCTGCACATAGTCCATGAATAGTGGTTTTTATCACTACAATATTTATGCTCATAAAACAGTGGTTATCACCACTAGCATGATTTACAAATCATAGTAGTAAGGATAGGGTCAAATTCTCATCACACCTTGGTTGAGAATCCGATTCCCCAAAACTCTAAACTGAATTGTAAGGATCGTACTACTTGCCCCCTCAGAAGGATGGGTAGTCATCCCCAAAATTCTTTAAAAAATATATATAGAGCAAAGCCAAGCAAAGAGGACTGGACTATGGGGTTAACCTCCATCGGGGCTATAGACGCTTGAATGGCAGTGGAGTACACTCATGCCTGGTGACATGACTCTCGTAAGGTTGAGATTTATGTCCGCCATGAGGATAGATTAGTCTGATGACCTCATCCATAACCGGTTTAATTATTTTGGTCAAATATGAGAGCA
Source organism: Wollemia nobilis (assembly GCA_028583015.1). Taxonomy (NCBI): domain Eukaryota; kingdom Viridiplantae; phylum Streptophyta; class Pinopsida; order Araucariales; family Araucariaceae; genus Wollemia; species Wollemia nobilis. The sequence goes on from JAQPPZ010003016.1 coordinate 11,874,843, forward strand.
ATAAAGGATAGGGTTATATTCTCATCACACCTTGGTTGAGAATCCAATTCCCCAAAGCTCTAAGGTCCACTTGCACACACTGGTCCTTGATGATGACGACTCATAACCAAGCCCCAGATCTGGTCAATGAATTCATCGCACACACATTTGATCCTAAGATGGTTAGACATTTTGAGGTGTTTGCTCAAGCCACCATAGAATGTGTTGCCCATGCTATAAAAATTTTTACCCTCAAAGCTCTCCATATTCTTTGCAATAATTCTAGTCAAGTAAAATTGGTGATGCAATGCCGAAAAGTTACAAACAATAAGGTGTGAAGTGCTTCACACACACAAAGCTAATATTGCATGATTCTAATGTTTTGTTGTTCTTATGAGTCTATTGACATTATTCATGCATTTGCTGATGCTTGTTGCTTCTTGGTTTGGAGTGTGTTTTCAGATTTTCTTTTTGGGTTCTCACCGAAATGCTCAGGAGCATTTCCTAGCAAAGTCACCATTTTGCTGTGGAGTTTCCACAACTACCCCAAACTTCTTGGGGACCCACTTGTCATGTTTTGGTATTAAAGGTTTTTGGTTTTCTTTGGGCTTATAAGAATAGTGATGTTTTACCATTTTATTTTAATGATTTTTTTTAGTTAGTTATTTGATATTTAAATGATTAATTAATCTAGGCATTAATGCTTAGATTAATTAAAATCCATTTTGATAAATAGAGTTTAATGTTCTTCATATTGTCTAAAGTGATGGAATGTGTTCAACAAAGCAAGGCCTGACCAAAACATTACCTAAAACAATAAGAGAATGCAAAAGGGACAAAGAGATTGAGATAGAAAGTAATATGCTATTATCTACATAATATAATTGCATTAATTATATTATGTACATAATAGTAATATTATTAAGATTATATTATAATGTTCTAAAATATTATTATAATAATATTATTATATTTTATATAATAATATTATTATAATATACTTTACAAAGGATATGATAATAATATTTAAGGTAATGTTTAATCATATTGCGTGTGATTGCAGGAGAAGGCGATGGTGGCCATTCAAAAACGTTCGAAGGCAAGGGTGGCTATTTCAAAAATGTTCGATGCCATGGCGGTGTGAGACGTCATGGAGTAACGTCGACAAGGAAGAAATCCAAAGATAGCGTTAGGGTTTTAGGAGGACAACATGTAAGGCACCAGATTTGATAGTGAAACAGAGGCATGTCGTCGAACAAGGATAGAGAAGCGTTATTAGGGCAACCTGTAACCCTAATCGATGGAGTTAAAGGCCTACCTCGAGTGCGTGGAGATTTTTTTGTTGCACAGCATGAGTGCGAGCTCGACAACACCATGGCGACGTGAGGTTGGCAGCACCATGGCTGCATAGATCGATGGCAGTGCCATGGCTGCATAGATCGATGGCAGCGCCATGGCTGCGTGGGTTTAACAACGCCATGGCTGCATCGTTCGCAACACCATGGCAATGCATTGGACAACACCATGGCTACATCGATCGCATCACCATGGCAACGCATTGGACAACGCCATGGTTGCGTCGATCGCAGCACCATGGTGATGTATTGGACAACGCCATGGCTGCATCAATAACATGATGGCATCATTTGGTTATGTGGACACCAAAGTGCCCAGGATGGGGAATGCCATCCCAGTCCTTGGGCACATGGGTATGGCTTCGAAGGGATACCACCGGGTCTTGGTTTTGAAGAGCAACAATGAAAATTTCGCTGAATAAGATTGGCCTACCTTATTTTAATTTATGTGAATGTGGTTTGATTACATTCAATGTTTTAAAGGAAGTTTAAAATCGTAGGGGTTATAAGGTAGAGTTAAATGTTTTTTTTTTTATCATTCATTTTGATGGATGCAAAGGGGTGTTCTTGGGTAGAATGCTTATGTGATAAGAGAAAGGGGAGACATAAGGAGTCATGCAAGGCTATGTTTTTTGTTGGTTTTATTATTGTTTAAAAAAAAATGTTTAGAAGTGTTATTTTTATTGTATTAAATCACAGAAAATGATGATGGATTATCTTCTTATATCCATTCATTATTTTGATTGTGAAAGAAGCTGAAGCGAAAGGACTTCCAAGCATTATTTATACCTTGCTATCCTACCTTTTTTGAGGGGGGGCTGGAAATGATGTAACATTCCGAAAAGCAATAAGAAAGAGCATTTTCAAATTTTGAAAGAGTAGCAAACTTTTGTGAGAAAAATCAAAAGGAGGGTTTTTATCATAAAACTAACGTTTTTAGTGTCTTATCATTTCTGCATTTTAGTGACTTCTAGCCATTGTCTTATGCCATGAAATGGGTTGCAATAGGTGAAGGTCAAGATGATGTAGTTTCTCTATGTTTCCTTTGAGTCTCGCACTTGATTTAATGGTATTGTGCTTATGTTGCAGGTCCATTAATTTAGGTTGTTTTATGATTACCTCATAACTTGGGATTTTGCAGGGAGGAGCTTGCTAAACTGATTTAGAATTTGACTTTTTCAGCTAACCAAATTTACATTTTTTTTTTGAAGTTCATTTTATTTCAAGCACTCAATCATTCCATTCTGGTCCATCCAGAATTTCATTTTCTTTTTATTTCCATTCTGGTCCTTTTCCATAATTTTTGCTAATTTCATTTCAGTTTCATTTCTATTCTAGTCCATTTCCAGAATTGTTAAGCTTTCAAGTTGTTTTCATTCTGGTCATTTTCCAGAATTTTTGCACCTCCAAACTTCATTAATCTAAATTTTTAGATAAAACACATGGTTTAGGAGGGATACTAACCTACAATTTCACATTAAGTTAAGATAAGAAGTGAAAGCTAACTTTGCTAACATTGCTAACATGCTAACTTCTACTAATCACTATTAGGGTAGTGGCATCAACATAAGGAAGATAAAATGAACCCACTATCTAAAATTTACTTCATCTTAAAGGCACGAGCATTAAAATAAGGTGGAAAATTCCACATTTTATCATTTGAAACCTTTTAAGTGAAGATAAAATACTTTACTAACAAGGATTCAGGGTAGCACCAATTTAAAAAACCCTAAAAAGAACTAATTTTATTTTACATTTGCTTTTAGTTAGATATTTCAATCACTAAGCATTGTTTAGAACCAACAAAGGCCCCTTGTTTATGGTCACATGCATCATTGAATTATTTATGGCATTATTGTAATATTTTAGATATTTTACCAGAACCTTGGAGAAGTTGAATGTTTGTCATTTGGTTTCTTTTCAAGAGAGAGTTTTTTGTTCAATACTCTGCATGTGGTGGTATTTTGCAATTGGGCAAAATATACACTCAACAGATGCACACTATATGCTTTTATTCTTTCAAATGCCTAGAAATTCAATCAAATGCTTTTCCTTTACTTGTAATCTAGGTTTTGAACAGAAATGAATAAAAGCAAACACCAAATAACCTAAAGATCTATTAGGGCACTTATCTGATCTGATGGTTGTTCCAAGATTTATCTTGCATCCAGAATATCCAATAGCTTCAAACCTACAAAATAACTTCACAAACCCTAGAAAATTTGATCAGTTTTGGGGGCCTGCTTAGGCCGCTATAAGACTGAGCTTGGAGGTGCAGCAATCAAGCCCCCTTGGTCCTTTTAGATGACCATTCAAAATAAAAATTGATATTTGACCTTTGGAACATGCACAAATAGAGTGAAATAGATATGTAATAGTAAAATAAAATGCAGACAGGATGGACACAATAGAATGCTAAAATGCAAGATGTGAATTAGGGTTTTGGGGTGCGAAACTTACCCCCAAGCCCTAATTTACCAAATTCATGCCTTGTAAAGAGGGAGCATGAATATAGTTTACCAAATTCATGCCCTATATAGGTGAGGCATGAATTTGGTTTAGATGCCCTTTTTGGGCCTCAAAACGATGAAAAACAGAGCACAAAACAATGAAAAATAGACTTAAAAAGTGACTAACATGAAAATCAAAACCTGATGAGCTGATGGAGAAAGTAAGGAGAAATGAAGAGGTGGAAGAAGTACTCATCAAGACTCCTCCACTCAATCCCCAAGGGCAACCACCACCAAAGCACAAAACAACAAAAATAGCAATTTAGAGTAGATGAGCACTTGTTAGCATGAACAATGAGCAAGTCAAGAATTAGAATCTCAAAAGAAATTATTGGTAAAAATTAGGGAATCCAAACCCTTATTTATAAGAGGTTTGGAGGGCAAAATGGGTGAGAAAATGAAATTTCACCATGGGCCGACAAGGGGAGGGGTTTTAGTGAGAAAAACCCCTAGAATACCAAATTGCACCTCATCATTATAGGGCATGAATCTGGTAAGCCAAATTCATGCCTCATATAGACCAGGCACGAATTTGGTAAAGCTAAGGAAACAAGGCCAAGGGGGAGGGCAAAAGGGCCCCAAATTTACACTTAGCAAGTTTGGGTGGCTAGCTAGGGATCTAAGGAAGAATTGACTCATTTTGATGGGTCAATTTTTTATGTCTACATTTTACCCCCTCTTTGATGCATTTATAACCAAATAAATGCATCAAAGAAATATGTAGACTCCTATGGGTGAACACAAAAAGGGGTGGTCAAGTTTGGATAGAGGGGCAATGCAAAAAGGGGTGTTAGCATGAACATCACAAATTTACATGCAAATCGAGGCACTACTACCATTAATGCCTCTAAGGCTAGGGTTCCCCCTAAGTTTTTAGAAGGAATACAAAATTCTAGATAAAAACTCAAAAAAGGTAAACAAAGGGCAAAAAGAAAAAAAAGAAAAAAGAGCAAAAGACAAGACAAGGAGAGAGAAAAGGAAGAAAGGAGGAGAGAGAGAGAAGAAAGGGAGGGAAAAGAAAAAAGGAGGGAAGAAAAGAGGAAAAGGAGGGAAAAGAGGCTCATTTTCACCATGCAAGGAGGAGAAAAGAGCTCTAGAGAAGAAAGAGGAGAATGGCACTACCAACTCACCATGCTACCATGGCGAGGGGAGAATGGACTGTTGACCTAGTGAAGGTATAGATCAAGACCCACTTGCTCATTTTTTATTTTGCACCTACACAAAAATTTAGTATTTTTTGCATTTTTTTAGTCATTTTTTGTAAAATTTATTGTGGGATATGAATTTATCATATGCCATACCAAATTCATACCTTGTATGGATGGGGCATGAATTTGGTTGGGAGACATTGCCAAATTCATGCTCAATCATTCCAAGGCATGAATTTGGTAAATTTTGCACAAAAAGTACTTTTTTTAATTTTTATGAGTTTTATATGTTAAATGATGATTTAATGATAAAATTATGTTGATTATGTAGCTAGATGTACTCGAGAGCAGAGAGTGTGATCAAGCACACTAGAGGACTACCTATGGAGTAGCTCATATGATAGGAGAGGGAGACACTCGAGAACGTGGGGCTACTACACTTAGCAGAGATGCCCTACATTGAGGTAGACCGAGCCCTACTAATGGCTCTAGTAGAGCGATGGTATCCAAAATCATCCACATTTTAGCTATCGATCAAGGAGATGATGATCACACTAGAGGATGTGTGGTGCATCCTGAGGATCCCTATCAGAGGGAGGATTATTTACATGGTATGGGTGTCGATGGTGGCATCAAAGATGATGTCAAGAGATCCAACACATGTGATCCAGTAGAGTGGATTCCATGTCGATGAGATGCCATATCGATATGGAGTTGGGGCACTAACATTCATACTATGCAGAGTGGTGGTAGGGATGTTGGTGTGCCATACCAGTAGGTGACACCTACCATGGGCACTAGCAAGAGTAGTGGTAGACATGTAATATCAGGGAGTGAGATTCACATGGGGACCATATGTGTTAGCCCAATTATACAAGATGTTACACAAATCATGTACAAGTGACAAATAAGGATGATTTATATGATATTGCTCTAGGTGTGGTGTTAGGAGCACATAGTAGTGCGAAGACCGAATGGACTACTAAGACCATTGCCCAACATGGAGTGACCAATAGCATATAGGTGGGTCGACACTATGAGTATGGGCATAGGGTATACATTGGAGTCTTACCACTAGGGAGGTAGGTGATAGATGAGCTATAAGAGCACCATATCATATGGTGATCATGGTATCTACACCCAAGCTAGAGGGAGGACACAAAGGAGTTAGCTTAGGTGAGGAGGATCTAATGGCTCATCACTAAGAAGGGTGAGTGGGAGCTATTCAGGTTTGATCAAGTACAATGCTAGTTTCAACATTCTATAAGAGATTCTAGACCTAGGAGACTACTAGTTTTGATAGGTGAGGAGGGACCCACCAGGATGTAGAGGTACTCTTGATGTGGTGAGGTGGGTAGAGGAGGACCTAGATGACCCACTATACATGGATCTAGAGGGATGGATGATGTTATGAGGTGGCCCTCAGGTATAGGAGATGGTACAAGAGCATTATACCCCAAGGATCTCCCCACTAATGCTAGTGTAGAGATGCTAGGTGATGAGTCAATGAGTGTAATTGGTACTTTGAGAGGCCACTCAATGTGCCATCGAGAGGTAGTAGAGAGGCATGATCCCATCCAGACCATCATAGGTATAGGTTTAGGTGGAGATAGTGATAGCCATGAGGGGGACCATCATGATATCTAGCTTAAGAGGAGGGGGAGCCATAGGGGTTACCCCCACTATGGCATAGGTAGGACCTAAGGTGATAGGTCCAAGGGAGGTAGAGGGGCTATGAGCCATAGTGGTAATGATGCAAGTAAATATGGAGTCCATCCATAGTGTACTAGACCAAGCTCAAGTAGAGATGATGTAGCATAGGCTGAGGTAGAGCACCTTAGAGGGGATATGGATCGACAAGTCTAGGTAGAGGGGATGGCTATCATGGTAGGTAGCCAATAGGGTGAGGGAGACCACCTACTACTAATGGAGCTATAGAGGATGAGGGAGTCATATGAGATGGTAGTATAGAGGGTAACCTACTACCAGATGGCCTATTACCATATCATCCTAACTGATCAGAGGGTTCCAAAACCATCATCTTAATGATCATAGAGTCATTCATAGTCACAAGCATGATCTAGTTCATGATCTATGAACATGACTCCTCCACCACCTCCAATAGGTAAAGTAGAGGGGATAGGCTCACATGGCTAGGGTTAGGATCAGGATGACATGTCAATTTTGATTATGGTATGCACCCCTAGGGATGGTCAAGTGTGTCAAGCTCTCTATTGTGGCACATCGATCGACTAGGCATGCACTTAGTGCTATCAAGTAATACTAGCTATAATTTATTTATGTGTTTATGGTGCAATGTGTGTGCTTATGTGTGATTGATTTTTATATATTTTTATAATTTTTATTTTTTGTATGCATGGTGAACACAAACATAATGAATGCAATGAATGAACCTAAATGAATGAGATGGAATGGTATGAATCTAACTAAATGCAATGCATCTAAAATGCAAACCTAAATGAAATGCATGGGTAAATGAAAACAAAGCTCCAAAAGGCCAAAGAAAAAGAACAAAACCCTATGAGGATGTATGCTCACAAATGATCAAGATGGAGGTTACCCCTCATATGTGGCCATGAAGCTATCCTATGAGGGTTGTTGGCTTGCAAATATGGACAAGGTGGAGTTGTACCCACTATGGGTGTAGTGCTCGCTAATATGGTGAGAAAAAGAGATATACCCATTAGGATGTATGCTCACAAATGGTCGAATGGAGGCTACCCCTCGCTCATGACCATGAAGCTATCCACTATGGGGTGCTAAAATGATGTAAATGATATTGCCAAAGTGAGTACTACCCAATAGGGGTGTGGTGTGTGCAATAAAGTGTATGGACAAGGCCAATGGAGCAAAACAAGAACCATATCCCTTGACTTGGAGAGATATAAGCAATGAAAACTTTCAAGGTCAAGGGATAAGGAAAATATGAGATGGGTGGATGCAATGATGGAAATGCATAGTGGGCCCTAGGTTGGGGATTTTCTAGGCATTAGAGCCCTAGTGAGAGTGCAATGCATGTGAGCTATGACCTAACTAGGTGTCATCACTTGCCATTATCGCAAACTCCCCAAGAATCTATATGATCAAGCAACCATGCAAGTATGAACAAGCAACAATGCAATCATGACAAGAAAAAATGCAAGTGGAATAGAATATCAAGAAAACCATGCAAGATATGACAAGAAATCATGTAGTATGAACAAGAAAACCAGATGCAAACTAGATGAAATGGAAACATAATGCCATGCACAATGTTTTAGGTTATTATTATTTTTTTTTTTTTTTTTTTTTTTTTTAAAGGTTTAAATTACATTCATTGGTTTTTAAAGTTGACACAAATTCTAAGTGTGTCACCTATTTTAACAAACATGATGGTGGTGCAAGGATCTAACCCATCAAAGAAAGGACTATGATGGAGGATATCTTCATGATTCTCATCATGAAGGGAATCTCCCATAGTACATTCTCTGGAAGATGTTGCATGAAAGTTAGTGCAAACTCTGATTGTACCATCCTTTTTGACAAAAGGGGGAGCGATCCCCAACTTTGCAAGGTCCCTATAAGATAGAGGAATAGGGTCTTCTCGAGAATGAGAAGACTTGACATGCACAACACAAGGGATAGACCCATCGAAGGAGAATCTATTCTAGGAGATATCCTTATGAGCTATGTCACAAGGGGTACTCCTTTTAGCATTCTTCTTTAGGGCCACACTAGACTCAGGATGCCTAGTGGTTACCATATTGTAAAATAGAATATCTGAGGGATAAGGGGGTCCCTCATCCTCATCACTCCACTCCAAGCTTTGATGATCTAAATATTCAACATAAGTAACAAGATGATCATCATTATCAAAGGGTAAAGGTTGGTTTTTATTAGGAATGTAGCCTACGCCACACCTCCTAGGCCAAATCTCAACATCCAAGGGTTCTTGAATACCCTTCTATCATGGCCCCAAACCTTTACCTATATATCCCATACTAGATAGGATTTTCTTGGGAAGTGGGTAATCATTGGATAGGTAACAATGGGTAAAAGAATGCTCAATAGGACAAGGGTTGCTACCATGAATATTTTCTTTGAGGGATGTACCCATGAAGATAAAGGTACACATGCCAATGTGTATGACTTCACCCTTCTTACGAGGTAAACCCATAATCCTTGGTGAAGGTGGTAGCTTGGCAAGATCCAGAAGAGGTGTTTGAAGAAATGGATTAACTTGATCCCATGATGAAACATTGATGAGAGGTTCCTCACTCACCTTAAGATTTTCAAGTTGCTTGGTTATGTGAGATGAGGAAACTAATGGGCATAAATTGAGATCAGATTGAGCTTGCTCAACCATCAAAAAATATTCGAATGGGTGAGGGTCACCCAAAATGGTGACCAGTTGATATTTAGATTTGAACTTCAAACATTGATGAAAAGTAGAAGGGACCACCCTCATCGCATGGATCCAAGGACATCCAAGAAGTAGATTAAAATATGTAGGGCAAGACACCACATAGAACAAGGTATCTAAGATCTTAGGTCCAACCCTAAGGGGAGGGATATAATATCACAAGCTTCTTGGGACTCATTGTTGAAAGCTTTGATGATGATATCAGATTTAGTTAAGTCTTCCTCTTTTAATCCAAACTTTTGGAAGAATTGATAAGTGCATAAATTGAGGGAAGAACCATTATCAATAAAAATCCTCTTGATAAAAATTTCCCCAATAAATGTAGTAATGTAGAGGGAAGAATCCCCCTATAAGTCTAAGGAAGGCTTATCATCATCCGAGAATGTGATATGATGTATCCCAAGAGAACTTACAACATTAGCTATAGCACTAGGGGAAATGTCTTGAGGAACAGATTGTTGTCTTAGAAGTTTCAACAAAGCTTCCCTATGAATAGGAGAAGTTTGCAAAAGCTCTAAGAGGGAGATCTTGGTTGGGGTACTAGCTAACTATTGTTGAATGTCAAAGGAGACTTTAGGTTGTGGCTTCAACACTAAAGGTGGGTTTTCTAATCTTGTGCTCCTTTTTTGGGTATTCTTCAAAACTAAGGTGGGTTTCGAAGGTGGGTTGGATGAAGAACTCATCTCCTACTGAGAATGTTGAGTCTATTGATTTTGTGCTTGTTGCCTTGTAGTTATTGCTATCATACCAACCATATTATCATAGGGAGGTGGCACATTTTGATATGACACTTGATTAGCTGCCTATTGACCATGCTTAGGGAGAGGATCTTGGAAGATTCCCATGTCTTGATTAGTTGTGGGTGCTTGTTGTGTAGGAGGTTGATTGTTTGTTGGAGGATTGGATCGAGAACCTTCTATGACAAGTCATCCTTCATCAATTAGGTCTTGAACCACATGTTTCAACCTCTTACAAGAGTTTTTCTAGTGCCCCTCCACTCTATGATACTCACAATGTTGACCAAGCTTATACCAATCAGTTGTGGTATCAAGTTGCCTTATGGGAGGTAACTCAATCATATTAGCTTCCAAAAGTTATTGTAGGACCACATTCATAGGCATGTTGAGTCTTGTGAAATTCCTTCATGGGGGTTTTTGGGGTTGGTTAAGCACCATATTTTGTAGGGTGTTAACAACATTATTAATAGGCCTACTATCCATTACCCCATCACCAACCACATGCTTGTTCTTATACTAATTTTTAGTGGTCCTATATTCTTTTACTTTAAGCTGACCTCTTCTTATAAGGGCTTGCTCTACCCTTCTTGCCAGATCTATAGCTTGGTCAAAATATGTGATAGTTGTAGTTTCCAACTCATAAGAGATTTGTTCTTGCAAGTTTCCAATAAATATCTCAAGCATGTCTCGAGGAGGTAAGGTATATCTCAAGCATCCAACTAGACTCCTCCATCGAGACAAAAATTTTGAAAAACTTTCATCCTTAGCTTGTTTCAACATATAGACATCTTTCATAGTAACATTCTTTTCAACATAAGCACCAAATTGTTGAACAAACATTTCAGTTGTCTCTTCAAAATTCCTCAAAGAATGATTGGGCAATTGATAATACCACTCTAATGCCATACCACCAAGGCTCTTAGGGAATATTTTTAGTAACAACATATCATCATATATGATATCATGGCATGTTGTTCTAAACATTCTTAAATGCTCAATTGGATCTTTTGTTCCCTTATAGATAGGTAAAATCAGCATTAAAAAATGCTTAGGGTAGGGCCTAGAGGTAATGATAGGGTCTAAGGGTTGATTGCACATTTCTCTATAGTTGTAGGTGAAACTAGGTGGTTGAATCATATCCACTCTTGAAACTAATTATTTCACCATATTTGTTAAACTTTGCACTTCAGGATTGTTGTTGTGCAATACCCTTAGGTTCCCTAAAGGAGGGGTATAGGTAGGTTATTGAAAGGGAACTTGGCTTATGTTGGAGGTATTGACACTATTATGGTATGGGTTATGATATGTGGTATCTTGATATAGAGGATAACTAACATTTGGTGGAATAGAAGCATGGATGTTGAGATTAGTTAAATGAGGAGGAAATTGAACATAATCTTGAGATGCACTACTAGTTGGAGGAATTTGTAAAACCCTTCCAACATTGGTGGTTATAGTAGTAGCATATGTTGGTTGATGAGAAGGATTACTATGATGTAAGGATTCAAACAAGGGGTTGTTATGAACATTCCTAGGAGAGATGGTAGGAGGAGGAGGCACCTCACCTCTTTTGAGCTGAGCTTCCCACTCCATAACTCTAATTAAAGTCTCTCTATGATGTTTTATGAAACCCCATAAATGATCAACTGATGTAAAAGTGAAGCCACCATTGGGCCCCTCATAGGGATCATAGTTTGTATCAGTTTCAACATGTTCTTGCTCTTCTATCTCAAGGTTATGATTCTCCCTATCAATCTGATCATCTTCTTGAGGAATTTGATCAGATTCTAGATGCCTTCATTGACTCCTAAGGAAAGGAGCCATTAGAAGAAGTGAAAGGATAGAGGAGAAAACCAAGGAGAGACACACAAGAAGATTCTTAAGATATTTTTAGATGTTTTCTGATCTAAACAAATAGAATTAGTGGTCTTATTTAAAGTTTTCAAAAGAGCAAAGGAAGAGGCTTCCTATCTTGGCCACTAAGATGTGTTTTCATGTTAGGTTCACCAAAGATGTAGAGGGGGAAAACTACCCTATCACATATGATTCTTGATTGGATCCATTGGGAGCCGAGGTGAACCATAGGGGTGTGTTATATTCTCTACACTCGATGGGAAAGGAAAAGGGTTCACTAGGAATGGTTTTAGGACTCGCTCCAAGTTCGAGGTGGAAATTTTTGATGTGTCAATTAAGCATACACCTATTGTTTGGCCTTTCTAAACTAAACTATGAAAATGAAAGAACAATGCAAGACATACAAGATGCAAGAAGACAAGGGCTAACCCTAGTATGATTTTGTAATTCAATGATGTCTAACCCTAGGATTGCAAAATAAAGTCTTTGAGCAAGGGTCCAAGGGAAATGCACAAACAAGATTAAAACCCTAGATGCACACTATATGCTTTTATTCTTTCAAATGCCTAGAAATTCAATCAAATATTTTTCCTTTACTTGTAATCTAGGTTTTGGATAGAAATGAATAAGAGCAAACACCAAACAACCTAAATATCTATTAGGGCACTTATCTAATCTAGTGGTTGTTCCAAGATTTATCTTGCATCCAGAATATCCAATAGCTTCAAACCTACAAAATAACTTCACAAACCCTAGAAAATTTGATCAACATTTGGGGGCTTGCTTAGGCCGCTATAAGATTGAGCTTGGAGGTGCAATAGTCAAGCCCCCTTGGTCCTTTTAGATGACCATTCAAAATTAAAATTGATATTTGACCTTTGGAACATGCACAAACAGAGTGAAATAGATATGTAATAGTAAAATAAAATGCAGATAGGATGGACACAATAGAATGCTAAAATGCAAGATGCGAATTAGGGTTTTGGGGTGCAAAACTTGCCCCCAAGCCCTAATTTACCAAATTCATACCCTATAAATGGGGAGCATGAATATAGTTGACCAAATTCATGCCCTATATGGGCAAGGTATGAATTTGGTTCAGATGCCCTTTTCGGGCCTCAAAACAAGAAAAACATGGCACAAAACAGTAAAAAATAGACTTAAAAAGTGACTAACATGAATACCAAACCTGATGAGCTGATGGAGAGGTCAAGAAGAAATGAAGAGGTGGATGAAGCACTCCAATAAGGTTGATCTATCCAGTCATCAAGACTCCTCCACTCAATCCCCAAGGGCAGCCACCACCAAAGCACAAAATAACAAAAATAACAATTTGGAGCAGATGAGCACTTGTTAGCATGAGCAATGAGCAAGTCAAGAATTAGAATCTCAAAATAACTTTTGGTACAAGGAGGGAATCCAAACCCTTATTTATAAGAGGTTTGGAGGGAAAAATGGGTGAGAAAATGAAATTTCACCGTGGGCAAAGGCCGACCCCAAAACGGGCCAACAAGGGGAGGGGTTTTAGTGAGAAAAACCCCTAGAATACCAAATTCATGCCCCGTCATTACAGGGCGTGAATATGGCAAGCCAAATTCATGCCCGTATAGACCGAGCATGAATTTGGTAAAGCTAAGGAAACAAGGCCAAGGGGGAGGGAAAAAGGGCCCCAAATTTGCACTTAGCAAGTTTGGGTGGCTAGCTAGGGATCTAAGGAAGAATTGACTCATTTGGGTGGGTCAATTTTCTGTGTCTACATATCAATTTTACCTTGAGTTCAAAGTACACTTAAATATCACATCTCAACAAAAATTACCCTTGAAAAATCCTCCTAGAGGCCCACAATTGAGACAAACCCCATGCTCTCGAGAGAGGCCCCCCTATATCGCTTTGTGCAAGGCACAATTATCCCGATGAGATAATAATAGAGGATAACAAATATCAAAGCATATTGTGATACGTACTAGAGGAATATGGCACAACAATAGAGAGGAAGACCATTTGATTTGGGACCCCAACCCATGGATATAGAAAAAAATGTTGAAAGGAATTACTACTAGGTTAGATGCGATTGAGACTACCTAAAGGAGAGGTGTTCATCTTGATGAGATTAGTGATAGTGAAAAGGAGGAAAATAGTCATGTAGAAGCTCAAGAGGAATGTCAACGATAAGAACCACAGTAGTGGTTGATTCAGACAATCTCAAATATGGGATGTAAGCCAAAGATGGATACTCTCAATTTTAATGGAAGTTTAAACCTAGAAAAAGTTAATGATTGGATTATAGATATGGAGAGATTTTTTTATTATGAATCTATGGAGGATCCAAAAAGGGTCAAATTTATGTATATTTGGTTGAAGGAATATACTTCAATTTGGTGGGATCATGTCCTAATAGGGAGAACAAAATGGGAAGGATAAAATCCAAACTTGGGAAAAGTTTGTGTCCAAATTAAAATCTAAGTATTTACCTACATATTATCAAATTGGATTGTTTAGGAAACTCTAAAACCTTAAGCAAATGGAGTTGGGAGTGAAATAATATGTAGAGAAGTTCTATAAATTTACCATAAAGGCTGGTCATATTGAATATGATGAGGAAAATGTAGCAAGATACATAAATGGACTAATATTGTCCATACAAGATGATATTGATATGATTCATATCAAAACAATTGAAGATGCATATCAATATGTACTCAAGGCCAGGAAAACATTGTTTCAAAGATAAAATAATATTAGAGAAAGCGGTTAGTCCTCTCGATGAAGAGGACAAACCAACAATGTAAGGGGACAACAAAAGTAGGAGGGAGAAACTAGTACTTCTCAAAATAATAGAGAAAATAGATATTTCTCAAGCGAAATAGGAGGTTATGGTAGAGGAAGAGGTAGAGGATTCCATAAAAATTATTACATATGTGGAGAGGTTGGCCATCAAACATATGAATGTACTCAAATACAACAAAGTAGCAGGCATGGAAAGGAAACTCGTAGACATGTTACACAAGCATATGAAGAAATTGTAGCTTCATGAAGCATATGGAGGAACCAAAATAAGAGTCCCTTATAATGAAAAGGGTATTGTTGAAACTAAAAAAGGAGGTGCATGAACCTGAGCAAAAGAGGAATCTACTTAGGATAATTTGCAAATTAGGAGGCAAATGTTGCAAGGTGGTTGTGAATAGTGAAAGCATAAACAATTTGGTATCAACAAACATGGTAGAGAAATTTGAGTTAAAAAGAATTAAGGATCCAAATTCATACAAAGTTTTGTGGTTACAAAATGGACACCAAATTTTGGTATCCAAACAATGTATGGTAAGTTTCCAAATTGGATCTTAAAAGGATGCGATTTTATGTGATATCATACCAATGGATGCATATCATATTTTTTTGAGGAGACCAAGTTAATTTGACCAAAAAATAATACATAATATAAAACTAAACACCTATTTAATTGTCAAGGATGGTAAGAGTTATGCATTGAGTCCATTGAAGGATAAAATAAAAGAAGTGGGAAGTAGATCTAAAGTTTGTCTAATCCCTTGAAAATAATTCCTTAAGGAGATGAAGAAAGGGGAAGCATGCTTTCATTGCTAAACCCATGGAATATGGGATAACAGATAGAATGTATGGCATTCCATATAAAGTGAAGGATTTGATGGAAGAATATGCTAATATTCTTTTAGAAGAATTATCCGACGAGTTACCATCTATGAAAAACATTAATCATCAGATAGAATTCATATCTAGATCATGTTTTCTAAACTATACGATCTAAAGGATGATATCTATGGAGATATTAATCCCATATGTCTAATCCCTTGATAATAATTCCTTAAGGAGATGAAGAAAGGGGAAGCATGCTTTCATTGCTAAACCCATGGAATATGGGATAACAGATAGAATGTATGACATTCCATATAAAGTGAAGGATTTGTTGGAAGAATATGCTAATATTCTTTTAGAAGAATTATCCGACGAGTTACCATCTATGAAAAACATTAATCATCAGATAGAATTCATATCTAGATCATGTTTTCTAAACTATACGATCTAAAGGATGATATCTATGGAGATATTAATCCCATATGTAGTACCAGATATACTAGCACCCAAGAAAAGAGGAGTGGCATACGTGCATAGAATCTATAAAAATAAATAAGATCATAATAAAATATAGGTTTTCATTACCTCATATGGATGGCTTGATGGATTGTTTAAGAAGGGAAGAGTACTTCAAAAAGATTTATTTGAAAAGTGGTTATCATCAAATTCAAATCAAAGAAAGAGATGGATGGAATACTGTGTTTAAGACCAAATAAGGATTGTATGAATGGCTAGTTATGTCATTTGGGTTGGCAAATACACCTAGTACTTTTATGAGGTTAAATGAATGAGGATTTGAATCCTTTTCTTGGTAAATTTGAGGTGGTTTACTTGGATGACATTTTGATGTTTAACAAGATGAAGGAAGAACACCTCATGCATCTGAGGTTAGTTTTACAAAAGAGGAACAATTGTTGATCAATTAGAGAAAATGTAGTTTTATGGAGAATGAACTGATATACTTGGGTTTTGTCATATCCAAGGATGGTTTATGGACAGATCTAGCAAAGGTGAAGGCTATTGCAAAGTGGTCATCACTAAGGAGTATGTTTGAAGCTAGAATTTTTTATGATTTTGTAAGCTTTTACAAGTTCATTAGAAATTTTAGTGGAATTTGCACTCCAATCATAAAAATGGATAAATGCAACAAAAATAAACTTTTAAATATTAAAAGAGAAATTCATGGAGCAGTTGATTTTGATATTTCTAGACTTTACCAAAGTTTTCCAAGTAGATTGTGACACTAGCAGGACAACCATTAGAGGATTTTTGACTCAATAAGAAAAACCCATTACTTATTTAAGTGAAAAATTGAATGAGGTAAAGAGGAAATATTCAGTTTATGATCAAGAGTTCTATGTCATTTTTTAAAGCACTAAAGAAGTGGAGACATCATTTATTACTAAAAGAATTTGTGTTATTCACAAATCATCATGCTTTGTAATATATTAATAGTCAAGGCAAGTTGGACCAAAGACATATGAAATGGATGGAGTGTCTTCAAAGTTACTCATTTTTTTTGAAGCATAGAAGTGAAAGTTCAAATAATGTAGTTGATGCCTTGAGTAGAATAAACTTGTTGATGAATGTAATGAATATTTAAATGATATGTTTTGATGTCATGAAAGAACTGTATGTTGATGATTTGGACTTTAAAGGAGCTTGGACAACTTGCAATGATCCTACTGTAAGAGATAGAATGCTATGGGTGGATTATTTTATCCAAGAGGGATTATTATTCAAGGGATAGTAGTTATGCATACCAAAAAGTTCAATAAGAGAGAATATGATAAGAGAAAAACATAATGAAGGACTAACTAGACATTTTGGAATAGATAAAACTTTGAAATGGCTTTGTGAAAGCTATTACTAGCTAGGAATAAGTATGGATTTGTAAATATTTGTATAGAGTTGTCACGTCTATCAACATGCAAAGGAAAGAGTCATAACATTGGGTTGTATCAGCCATTACCGATATTAGAAATATCATGGGAAGATATAAGTATGGATTTTACCCTTGGATTTCCTTGAACACAAAAGCGGAATGATTCAATTTTTTGTTGTTGTTGATAGAATTCTAAAGATGGAATATTTCATACCTTGCAAGAAAATGAATGATGCTACTCATATTGTTGATTTTTTCTTTCAAGAATTTGTAAGACTACATGGTTTTTCGAAAATCATTGTGTCAAATAGAGATGCAAAGTTTATAGGTCACTTTTGGTGTACCTTGTGGAAGAAGTTGGATACCAAATTAATCTTTAGTTTAGATTATAACCCACAAACAGATGGTTAAACCAAAGTTGTGAATAGAAGCCTTGTAAATTTGTTATGGTGTCTAGCTGGAAAGAAGCCAAAGTTGTGGAATACCATATTGGCACAGGTAGAATTTGCATATAACAATTTAGTAAATAGAAGTACAACCAAGATTCCATTCCAAATTATGTATGGAATCTATCCAAAAGGAGTGGATGAGTTCTAGAGTACAACTGATTTACAAAAACTTGCTATAGAATAGGATTTTGTTGAATATATGCAATATTTACATGAGAAGTGAAAGTTTATTTGGAAAAGAATGTAATAATATATACTCAACATGTTGACCTTAAGTGTCAAACACAAAGATTACTAGGTTGGAAATTTGGTTTTGGTACATTTGTGGAAAGATGGATTTCCAAAGGGCACTTACAATTAGCTCAATTGGAAGAATAGGGGATCTTGTAAGGTTTTGAAGAAGTTTGTAGCTAATGCATATGAAATTGAACTCCCATGATGGGAAGACATCTTGCCAATTTTTATAGCTACAAACTAACAAATCCCGACAATATCCAAAGGGAATGGCCCCACATCATGCAATTCCACAAATCTCCAAATTTACTATGGATATTCTGAACATAGGAACTTTCACACCTTGGCATGACTTTCTAAATGTCCTCCCTCCTTTGTCACTAGATGAAGGATATTTGGATGTATACCATTTGACGGTATCCATATTTTATCTTCCTCTCTAAGAGCTCCTTAGTTGGCTAGTCAATTGACCACCCCATTTCCTTCTCTATAGACATGTATCACTTAAAATTCATCCAGTGCATTTAGGTATCTTAGCGTGTTTGTTAATATGTATGCCTCTATTTAGGTATCTTAGTGTGTTTGTTAATATGTATGTCTCTATTTAGGTATCTTAGTGTGTTTGTTACTATGTATGCCTCTATTTAGGTATCTTAGTGTGTTTGTTACTATGTATGCCTCTCTCCAAACTTCCACTGACCTTTTGTCGAGGGAATTAACAATATTCAATGAGTCTTCCTCAATTATTAATATCTTAGCCCCTAGTTGAATTGTCATCTTTACTCTTGCCAACATTGTTCTAGCTTCAGCCTGATGACTAGTCATTATGCCCAAATATTCACTCATAGCTCCGATCACCATTCCTTGGCTATCCTTTAGATCCTCCTTCAACCTTCCCTAGAATTCCTTTAAAAACCCTATCAAAATTTAGTTTCATCCATCCTTGTATTGGTGGTTTCCACTTGGTCAAGATCCTCAAGCTTCCTTGGGGATTCACATTCCCCCCAACTGGACTTAGGTTCCAATTTGTACTTGCTTTAGCTTCCTCCAATGACTCTATACTCTCATGCACTTTCATTGCTTAAAGGTTCTCCACTATGGCCACTATGATGTGTTCTCTATTCCTGGTTGTAGATCTCTTCTCCCCTTTAAAAATCCTTCTATTTCTCTCCAACCAAACTCCCCATGCATAATGAAAGGGAATCAAATTCCAAATATGATTTAGTCTTGGGTTTTTAAAAGACTTCTCCCACTATTCTATCCATCCTGCCATGTTATTAGGCATCACCCATGCCTCCCTCATCTTCTCTATTATATCATACAATATTTTGAGGGACTCGAGTAAGTCCTTTGACTTATAAACAATAATTTTTTTTGTTGTATAAAGAATCTCTATAATCCCTAGTTCATTAGGTAAACACAAATTTAATAGGAGCTCAACCCTCCAAGAAATTGAACCATGATAGTCCACCTAGCAAGCGGCCAAATCAAACTAGGACAACCCACCAACAAGCAGCCAACCTATCCCTTTCTAGAATGTTTACACTATGTTTAAGAATTTATTAACTTTTCTCATAAGTGTTACAAGAATTTATGGTTCACAAATTTTTTTATAAATATATAACAAATGGACATTTTTTGTAAAATAATATTAATTAGAATTATATTATAATAAAATATATAAAAGTGTTTTAAATATTATAAAAATGTAAAAAATATATATTATTAAAATGATTTATAGTTTTTATTTTTTAACAAATAAAATAATATTTAGAAAAATTAAGTGCTAATTGGATGATAATGTTAGAGAATGTAATTTGAATAAGAATGTTTTTTGACATAGACAATGAAATGATTTAACTATATACGTACGAGACCAAAATAATTTGTAAGATCACGAGGTTTCACAATATTCAAGAAAAAGAACTATAAAATTTATAAATTTATTGAATTTGAAGTATAAAATTTTGATATCCTTTTACTATTTTTTTAGTGTGTTTTTTAGTGTGCTTCTTCTACTATTATTTATTTGAGAAGTTCTATTTTTTCTATTATCAATTGGTCATAAAATCATTAACAAGTTCATTTTTTTTTAAGTGTCTTCATATGCATTCTTATAATCCTTATAGGCTTAGCACTCCATGGCAAAAAAAAAATTTGGTCTCCATCGTCCCTTAGTGCAAAAGATATTTTTATTTTGTCCATGCCTTCTTAGGTGTTATCCATTGCTTAGTTTCACATCTAGGTTGGTGTTAATTTAATCATAGTTGGATTATAAGCATTTTTTTGTTGAAGTAATGCAAAGCACAACCGGTGGCACAATTAGGGGCCACACTCCCGAGGGCATAGTAATAGGAGGCCTCTCTTCCCATGATCTGAATAATGTCACCAAGATGAAACACTAATGACATACCATTAGGGTGTTTCAACAAGGACATTATAAGCATTTTTTCCTTACATTTGGTGATTCTATGTATAAACTCTTTTGGCCATGTTGGCAGTTTGGCGTAAACACATTAATATCATATTGTTTTTTGCTTCTTTTTTTGGTCCACATGATAATTCAATGTTTTTCTATCACATAGTCCATAATTTTTGTTTTGGAATTTGGGACCTCATTATGTTTATGTTTAATGATTCATTTGTTCATCCATTTGTTTTCGTCCAAGTTTCTTTTCTTTTATTCAATATTTATTTGATTATTTTTTTAATGAAGAGTTAGCCTACATTTTTTATTTTTTTTAAGTATCTTAATAGTCTTACCATAGCTTCTATTTTTATTGGAAAAGTCTTTGTTTCAACAAGAATTTCACATAGAACTAATGTTTTAATTTTAAAATTATATATAGTCAATCTCTTTTTGTATTTGTTTAAAATTTGATGTATTGCTAGCCTACACCTCACATTGATATAACATCATTTGCATAACAAGAACCCTATTTTCCAATTTCACAATTCTATTTTTCTACCTTTGTTTTACAATGAATAAAGTGTCCTCCATACTACAAGTTTTTAGATTGAGTTTTTTTTTCAAATCTTATTCAAGGTATTTATATTTTGTTACCACCTCTAAAATATATAGATGTTTAATTGAATTTGTTTTGAAGATCTTACTCAAGGTATTTAAATTCTATTACCACCTTTAAAGGCTTTTCTTAGAATAAGATATATGTATATTTTTGTTCTTTCCCAATAGAGACGACTATAATCTTATTTTTGCTAGCATTTAACTAAATATTGGTTTCTTTATAGAAATGATTTAAAGCCTTTAAATGTTCTTTTAAACTTTGGATTTTCTTTTCAATTATTACATAGAAAAAATCTAACTATATAACTAGTCAATTATAATCCTTCTCCTACCAACCTTTGCATCCCCTCTTTCAATGTATCACTATAAAGGCTAAATAAAATAGTAATAAAAAGAGGTCATTTGACGTCGATATTGCTTCCAAAATAATTTAATAGTCCTTCTAAAGTTTTAATTTTGTTAAAACCTACTTATAAAGTCTAAATACAGTTGCTTCACACCTAGTTAGTAAACCAAGTTATTCCTCTGTTTTCCATGATTTACCTTTGTCATATAAAAGCCTTTTTAAAATTCATAAAAGAACAATAAACTTTTACACCTAGTTAGTAAATCAAGTTATTCTTCTGTTTTCCATGATTTACCATTGTCATGTAAAAGTTTTTTTAAAATTCATAAAAGAACAATACATTTTTTCTTTTTTATTTTACAATGAATTAATGTTAAGTACTTTGATCCAAAATTCACTTGTCTTATTACCCTCATTCCTTGATCTCTTATCCTTACAGTTTTTACCTTACCAAACAATTTTATAAAGAAAAAATTAACCACAATTATATGAAAATTTAAAGGATTAATAGTATATTTTTTATTTAATAATATAATTAAAATAGTTATCTTTTCTAATAAAAAGTCTTCTTAAATCATGTTATAAAAATAAATATGTACAAATATAATCTTAATTTTTTATTCAAATAATATATAAGTAGAATAGTTACCCTTTCCAATGAAAAGTCTTCTTGTTATAAAAATTAATATGTACAAATGTAAGTAAACTAGTGTTATCCTTTCCAATGAAAAGTCTTCTTAAACCATGTTATAAAAATTAATATCTACAAATGTAGAATCTTATCATCTACCCAGCAGATGTTCAAGTTAAATTAATTTTAATTTTTTATTATCCTCTTCACATATTTTATAGAAAAATGTTGGTCAAAATATATTTTTAATTTAATTTCTTATAATTATTTAAACCAGTATAACCATTGATGGCTTGTGACATACTAGCATTCGCTCCTTGTGACATTATTTATTGCGTGCATTTGCTATGCTGTAATTCTTTCCAAAATGATAGTAATCCCTCCATAATGAACTGGCACAAGGCCTATATGGAATAACTTCGCGTACGCACAAGTGATGAATCTTCCCATTTCATTCAATTCTCTGTCAACCTTAATCTGAAAAAAAAAAAAAATGGAATGAGCAGTACTATAATTTCAGGTACTATTCATGCGGTATCCCTGTAACCCGATGAAAAGACATTAATTTACCTACTCCCAAAGGTCATTAGAAGACATACCAAAGTCAAGTCGCATCACAAACTAAGTGGAGGTTGTTCCACCAGAAACCATTGACTATGTGTCTCAAGGCTTTTTTCTTATTCCACCATTATATTATTTTATCTATCCAGGACCGGTATCGCTGTTTGCATTCACACTAATGGTTTTCATTTAATCGCTCTTAGGTATGTTGTAAAAAGTTGCAAGACCTACAGAGAGACTGGTTCCAACTGTTCAGGCTTGGACCAGATGTAGTTAAGCTACAGATCTGTTTTGGTCACAGAGGGCTATAACAGAATTGTCTAGACATGACTATTCCAGCTAAACTTCTTCAACTGCACCAAGATCCTTTAATTATGACTGAAGTTACTTCTACTAGCTTTAATCACATAGATTAACAGTTATGAACTCACTGCACGTCTCAAGTTCAAACGCTCCTCCACAACCATAAGAAGATAAGCAATTGTAAGACTGAGACACTTGTGCTGGATCAACTGGAAACCCAACCATAAGAAGATTACAAAGATTTGTACAATTACCAACGGCAATAAATTTCAGATATTATAAATTAAATGCAAAACATTCACTTGGACATTAATAATGCAACAAGTCTTGTTTCAATAATTGGTTTAATGGTTGGGACAAATAGTTATGTAAACCACACCAAAATTCAAATCTGAACAGCACTATAGTTGAGACAAATAGTTGTGTAAACCACACCAAAATTCAAATCCAAACGACACCAAATAGTAAAATGACCACTAATAATTGGTTCAATAGTTGGGACAAATAATTGTGTAAACCACACCAAAATAATTTCAAATATTATAAATTAAATACAAAACATTCACTTTGGACATTAACAATCGTCAATAAATCTTTGGTGTAATAGTTGAGACAAACAATTATATAAATCACACCAAAATTCAAATCCGAACTGCACCAAATAATAAAATGGCCACTAAGTACATCCTTAATCCGTCGGAAAAGAACGAAGTCGAAGACCCTGATTATTCAATTTGTCTTTCCTCTATCAATTTGCCTCTATACATGGAATAAAATACAAATGACTGTAGTGTTACAGTAATAATAAGAGGAGTAGATATAGAGCATAGAGCATAGGATTACAACTCTATAGTGAGTGCTCTTGCTGCTCCCTGTCCCTGTCCAATTTCATCTCCCTTATATTGCGTGCCATCAGGAGTATAGCCATACTTTTCTCCGTCAGCCCAGAGAGCATAAGCTTCTTCCCCATGAACTGCATCGTCTCCGATCAAAAGTTCATCGTCTGGCATCCTCAGTGGAATGAAGATTTGGATGACAAGGAGGATGATGCTGGTGACAACTATGTTCCAGCCGATGACAAAGGCAGCTCCCACAATCTGTTTAACGAATTGCATGCCATCACCGTAAAATGCTCCCTTGGAATTTGTTACTGCAAGGAAGAGGGAACATAGTGTTGGCTGTGCAAAAAGGCCAGTAAGTGCTCCTCCCAATAGTCCTGCAACTGCGTGAGTGTGGAATACGCCCAGTGTATCATCAACTTGCTGCAACAATGTCGACTTCTTGTGTACTATCATCATGGTGAACCATGGAATACTACCAGAAAGCACTCCCATTACAATTGCAGCCCACCCTTGAACAACACCTACATAACCCAAAAAAAAAATAATGAAATGGGGATCAAAAAGTGTTTGCACATCTCTTTCCTCTACCTTACTCTTAAAAGGTGGACTATAAGCAAGATTCTAATGAACTTATGATGTGTTTGAATCCAACATCCTAGAACGAAAGACATAAGGCTAAGGACTCAAAAAAAAAAAAACAAAAAAGACTTAAGTCCTGTATTGCAAGATGAAAGAATGGAAAATAAATTAAAAAATAGAAGTTGATTTCTTGAGATGGAAAAGGGCAGGGAATAGTGCTTTTTGTCATTTTTCTTCCATGGTGGAAGAAAAAGCTATGAATTGAAATGCATGCCGACAAGTAAAAAGGAAATTTAAACTTAATAATAAACCAAAAAACAAAAGAAAAACAGAGCATGCTTCTCTATAGAAACATATATATCCACTCTAGCCCTTAAGATATTAGGCAATTCTTAACTATACACAAAAGGACATTCCCCTGTGCAGAGGAGCACATAAGCAACCAAGGAAAACATTCAGAACCATTTGTGTAAATAAAACGAATTAATTATTTACAAAAGAAAAATGATAATGGATTTAAACTTACCAGCCCCTGGGGTGATGCAGACAAGCCCAGTTATCATTCCCTGAACCGCTCCAATGACTGAAGGCTTCTTAAAAAATATAACATCCAAGCAAGTCCATACAAGAAGACTGGTAGCGGCACATATGTTGGTATTCAAAACGGCCATAGATGAAACAACATTGGCAGAATAAGGGCCACCCCCATTAAAGCCACACCATCCCAACCACAAAAATCCAGCTCCAGCCAGCATAAGCAGCACATTGTTTGGGGGAAATCTTTCACGGTCCTTTGTTAGCCTAGGTCCTACCTGCAATCCCCACCAATCAATTCAGATAAACAATCTAGAATTGTAAAAATGTTTAGTGTTAAAAAAAAACAGAGAATGGGGCATACCCAATAAGCTGCAGTGAAGCCTGCAATTCCAGAGGATAGATGGATGACATAACCACCTGAAAAATCAATGACGCCCCACTGGAAAAGGAAGCCTCCCCCCCACAAACTAAAAGCGCCTACAGTATATGAAAAGGTGAGCCAGAGTGGCACAAAAGCCATCCACGCCTTAATATTCATTCTTCCAAGCAAAGAGCCAGCCAACAATATCAGCGTAATAGCCGCAAAGACGAACTGAAAGAAAACAAGAGTCGCCATGGGGAAAAGAGGCTCAAGCGCTGCCGTTTCCTGTGTTCCATTTTTGTAATTGTGTTCTGTTTCAGGGACTATAGCATGCTCTATAAGAAACTTTTGGCCAAGGGCCGGTCCTGCCTTTCCCCAGAATGGAAGGAGCTGTTCACCAAAGGACATCTTGTAGGCCCAAGTGACCCAACAGATCAAAACAGCTGCAAATGCATAGAGGGCCATGAATGCAGAATTGACAGCCCATTTCTTCTTCACAATGCTTCCATAAAGGATTACAAGACCTGGCATGCTTTGCAATCCTACAACAGTTGCAGCTGTCATTTGCCATGCATTGTCACCTTTGTTAAGCCAATCCGGTACTCCAGTGCCATTCTGATAAGCGCTGCTCGCCATTACTGCTACAAATCAAAATGCTTCACTCCAATTGTCAAATTCAAAACCCTGCACAAAAATCCACAATTATATGTCATCATAGCTGGCTCATAAACATGAAGTATAATATATCTCCATGCTAATAGTCACACAGAAACATGAATTTCAGCTAAACCCAAGAAAGAGATATTGGAGAAACTTCAAAACCTAGAACAAGACCATCATGGAACTTCATTTCAGGGAAACAACAGGCTTTAATAAAAGTCAAATACTCCAGAACTGAGCAACAAACACCGTTGGCTTTTATTTAATTTGATGGTATGTTACATTCTATGAATCCCTGCCAAGTGGAGGCTAGTTGATTTAACTTAGATATAAAATAGGTAGTGAAAGAGAACCAAAGATGAAAGGAAGAAAAGATCTGTAACTTTTATACATCATTATAAATTTAGATTAAAGAGAAATTTCTTATTTTGGAATGCAAAGTGATTATGATATTTGAGTTCACTGGGCTGATATACTAACAATATTTAAAAAGCATGGTAAAAATTTGTTTAAAGAGAAAAGAAAAAAAAATGGAAAAATTGATTATCCGAACAAAACATTAATATTCCAAACAAAATTTTAAAATTATCAACCCCATTCTTATAAATTCTTGTCCATAGAATGCTTCAGAACTCCTTAAAAACCTTCAACAAAGAGGCATGCCAGATTCTTAAAATAAAAGACCCATTACAGAGCTTCCTGATTAAAAAACGTATGACCCAGAAAAGCCCGATGTTAGATATCCCTAACACGAGACCTGCCATCAGCCATTGCAGGAAGTCAAGCTGAAAATCACAAATCCTACCCAAACACAGAATTTCATAACCCAACATGACCTTGCAAAACTTAGATATAGCAATCACAGCAAAAAGATGACCCTGCAGAATTGAAAAATGCATGAATCAGCACCACCTACCACAGAATTCCAATAAAACAGGATGACTCGTCACACTGTTGCATGTTTCTGAATTCCCCAATGCAGGGCCAACGTTTGGTCTTATACCAAAGAGAAAAGAAAAATACAAACGCACACAAGCACAAGCCAAAATAATAAGAAATTGATAAATATACCTTGATTTCAAAGCACGTGACAGATTTATACATAAAAACAACCGACCCAAGTGTGAAAGGAAGAGCTTTCTAAGTCTGACCCGAGTGTGAAAGGAAGAACTTTCCAAGTCTGAGGCAGCGTAGCCGTGATTTATACAAGACAAGGATCCAGCATTTACAAGCCAACCAAACAACAAATCACTAGACCACAGACACGCAAACAGGAAAGAAAGGAAGAAAGGAAGGCCACCTCAAAAGTCCAACTTTTGCCGAGTCAAGCGGCGGCTCGATTGCAGTGGTAGAGTAGCGACGGTGCGATGTAACAGGGCAGGACGAAGGCCATGTATTTATAATTCCGCCGGCGTGGACTCGCGCTGTCTTGCTTTACCCGCTTTGGGAAATCTGTTCTTTATTTTTAGTGACACCCACCAGATTTGATATATTTAGTTTATTTGATATTTTTAATTATTTTATACACGTTTGCTTCGAGCAGCAAAAAGCTCGGCCACGACGCTACCAATAAAAATAGACGGGCGTGAATCGGAATCGGGATCCCAGTTTCGAAGTTTCTAATATTGTTGTATATAAAGATTCTTCTGCCGAGGAATCTCAAAAGTGGTCAACCCTGACCTCAGGAAGCGTAACAAAATTTTAATTATAGATAGATAGATAGGAATATGTAATTAAGGTGAATGTATAAAGATATTTTATTTTTATTTTTATTTTTATATTAAATATTAAAATAGGGATAACAGTCTTGTTTTTTTAATAGATTCATCAATTTTATTTTTATGTTTAATATATATATATATATATATATATTTTTTTTTTTTTGTTTATATTATTTATATATATACTTATTCAATTATAGTTAGAAATTTGGTGTACAATCTTATTTTTATATATTTTGAACCTTAAAATTTTATTTAGAGTTTTTAAGTCTCCACCATTAAACTCTATTATAACCAATTAAAATTATGTAAATTATAAAATCAATAAATATTAATTAAATTTTTTTTTTGGTAAGTTGGAATTATATTGCAAGCGGGTTTTGAAAGGATCCCAAAAACCTTCTTACAACAGGTCAAAAGACCAAACCGAGAGTTAAAACCCAAATGACACATCCCACCCAGTGGGAGACTCATTACAAGGATGAAGATAAAATCCCGTCTAGAGGGAAACATCCGAAGACCACCACAAAGGAAATCCTGTCCAACGGGAAAAACCGACAGTCAAAAAGGGAAAATCCCGTCCAGCGGTGACCCTAGCAAATTTAAAAACCTTCCCAATAGGGAAAACAACAGAAAAAATTACAATCCCGCCTCATGGGGAAAAAACCGCACAATCTGGAAATCTTGCCACATGGAGAAAACAAGCATGTTTAGGAATCTCGCCAAGTAGGAAAGGCACACAAACCCTAAACCAACATGTTTGAGAAATCCCGCCTAGTGGGAAAACCAGCAAAATTGGAAGATCCCGGTCGCGGGAAAACCACCAAACCAAACCTAAATCGGGTGTGAAGGGTCCCGCCCAGGGGGGGACAAAAAACCAGCAGCAAGGGAAGGTCCCGCCCCATGGGAAACCCAACAACAACAGGAAATCCCGCCTTGCAGGAAAAAACAACAGCATGCCCAGAATATCACCTTCAGAGAAACCAGCAAGAGAAGGCAAACCCGCCCAACGATAAAAACCAGCAGTACGCCCAAGACCTGTAGACAAACCCACGACCCCCCATCGGGGAAAACCAGCACGCCCTGAACCTGCAAAAAATCCTGCGAACTCATGGATCCCGCCCAGCGGGAAAACCAGCAACATGCCCAGAAGAACACAACCCCTGCCTAACAGGAACCTCGATCTGGGATGCAAGCTGCAGAGGAGAGACAAGGAAGTTGTCCCATGAGCGTCCATGACTGAGAAGGATTTTGACGGGTAGAAAAAATAGCGGAAGCCATTGCATTGTAAGAACTTGAGCCCCCATCCCAAGATCAAACCCTGCAAGGAAACAAGCCATTAAAACCACCATCAAGAAAACTTCTAGCCCCACCATTGTCTGTCAGGGAATGGATCCAAGGAGAGATGTAGCTGCATGCATGGGCACCCCCCAGGACCCAAACAACAAACTACAGAAAGATCCCTGAGATCCATCCACAAGAACAAACAAACCCCGGATCTATAAGGAGATCCCGAAGACAAGGGTTTCATGGGGCGACTGGGAAAACCATCTATGGGAAAAGGCACCCCCCGAAGCCAAAATAACGTAGATGAAGATCCCGAGCAGCAACTAGAAAACTAGAACCAACCCTCTTCCAACAGCCTCAAAAACACACTGGAAACCCGTCGAATCAGAAAACTCAGGGCAAGAAACCACCAAACCCTCCTTGCAGACCAACAACCCCGTCAAGAGGGAAACTTGAGAAAACAGGGGAACCTAGAAACTAGGCCTGAGAGCAGACCCGGGAGGGAGGCAGGAAAAAGGAGAAGTGGGACTGGTCAGTCCTAGGGAACCTGGTGCTGGAGCCATCCCTCCCTTGCCCCTCATCCACATTTAGAGGTAATATTAATTAAAATTTTATTATATTGTAACCTCTCCTATTTTTTATTGAATATAATTGTTAGTTCTAATAATAATAAAAAAAATTGAAATCATGGGGATGATTTTTAGGGCGGGAAATGAGCTCTGGCGATTTTTTCCTTTGAACTAGGGTTTTTGGAACTTCGAAAAATCTAGGGCATCAGCTGGATTGCAGAAGTGCCTTCGGGGTACGGTGGATCTGAAGGCTAGATTGGTGCCCCGGGAGGGTCCAATGGGGACTTCTCCGGCTCCTTTTCCGGGGAGTAGCGGCTCATACGCAGATTTGTTTAAAGAAAATTCTCCTCCAAAGAACGACGAAGCTCAAAAAATGGCATATAAAATGCTCTTCACGGCTGCTTGGGAATAGGTCGACGACACATCGTGTGAATGGATGTTTGCCGCGAGCCGAAACCAGGCC
The DNA here is from genome assembly GCA_028583015.1 of Wollemia nobilis. NCBI lineage: Eukaryota > Viridiplantae > Streptophyta > Pinopsida > Araucariales > Araucariaceae > Wollemia > Wollemia nobilis. The sequence continues at coordinate 11,904,914 of JAQPPZ010003016.1, forward strand.
AAAAATTGTCATCGAGCCAAGTATGGTTGAAGAATCGATCATTTACAGAGCTAATCACGATTTAATCTGCAAGTTCATGGGTATACGTCCTTCCCTGAATTTTTTGCACTCTTGGATCCGCCAAAACTGGGAGCCTCACGGTGAGTATTCATTGTGGTTTATTAGCAATGGATATTTTATTGTTAGCTTTTCGTCTTTGGCCGATAGAAATAGGGCTTTCGAGTCAGAGAAGAAAAATCATGGCCCGGAAGGGCTATTTGTTCAACCATGGAGAGTGGGATTCGATCCCCGAGTTGAACCTACTGTTGTCCCAGTATGGATCCGACTATATGCTCTTCCAATGGAATTCTGAGTGAGCGAGGTGTTGGCAAGGATTGGCAATTCTATTGGAAGACATCCGGGTGTTGCCGAGAGACACAATTGAAGGGAGCATGGCGGTGTATGCAAGAATATGTGTGGAGATGGATCTCGGCCGGCCTTTGTCGAGAGAGATGGAAATTGAATTGGCGGGGACTCTCCTGGATTCAACAAGCTGGACTATGAGGCCCTACCCTTTAGATGTAGGGTTTGTCACAAACATGGACATTTGGCCCGTTTTTGCCCTAATAATATGAATGCTAAAATGGAGGCCCCTTTAGGAATGCCAAACCTGCCTAAAGAGGATAAGGCAACACTTAATAAAGATTCTAATAGCACCGTTCGGGGCCGGGGAAGCTCGAGAGAGAGGGTTTTGAACGACCCGAGAAGAAAAAGACGGACAAAGAAAAAAGAGGGAAAGGAGCAATCACATCTCGGACACTGCCAATAGGTATGAGATTTTTAAGTCCATTGGTTGACGAAGAGGAACAATCTATGGAGGGCATGGAGGGTAATAAGGAAAATTCTAATATTCTCGGGCAACTCCCACTCTCATCTCCTCCCGTCATACGGCGAGGTAGTTGAACTCCGTGAGGTATCACGACCCGGTGTGTTCGGGGGCTTTAGTAGTGCATAACCGGGGAGCGAGACGGTATCTCGGGATGTCGGCATGGGAATAGCGAGAGAAGAACAGGGAAAGGCCAACTTTGGGGATAACCCGGGTAGAAAAAAGATCAAAAAACAGCAATTCTCGGGGAGTAGGTAGAAGATCCAATAAGGAGTTGCTAGCGGCCCAAGGAGACAAAGCGATCACGGGAGGATCGGTGAGGACAATAGACTCTTATTGCTCCCAGGGTAACCAATGATTATACAATCATGGAATGTGAGGGGTTTAAACAGCGGAACCCATCAATCTGTTGTTCGAAGACTTTTAGAGAATCGTAATACTGATTTTTTGCTTTTACGGGAGACTAAGATGTCATTAGATCTTATGTCCAAAACAGTCAATAGAATTTGGAGGGGTTTTGGTCATATGGATGTGGCTGCCCAAGGTGCCTCAGGGGGGATTGTTACTCTGTTGAATTCTCTTGAATGGTCTGCAATAGAACATCTTGCACTGGAGGGGTGTTCTCACTTCTCTTTTTAGGAATAATGTCAACTGCGGAACACGTTCTAATCACAAACTTTTATGGGTCTCAAAACCTAGATGGTCGGAGGCGGCGGTGGAAGGTTGTGCATAACATGCGAACCTCAAGGGAAGATCTAGGCTGGATTATAGCGGGGGACTTTAACGCTAAATTATCTTCTAGAGACCGGGAAGGGGGAACACCATTTTTGGACCCAGGGGACCGTTTCATGATTGCCCAAGTCCGGGCTTTGCACTTAGTGGACATTAAATGTCCTGGCATTAACTACACTTGGACTAATAAAAGGCGGGAGCCACATAGCAGGAAGGTTAAGCTAGATCATTTTTTGGTTTCGGAGGAGGCGTTTGTAAAATGGAATATAAATTTTTAGATTTTAGAAGGCCCTGTTTCTGATCATTGTCCCATTATGTTGGAAGGCAGGACTAGGATGGGGCAGCATCACAAACCTTTCAGATTTGAGAATTTTTGGCTTTAGAAAGAAGAACTTCGGGAGAAAATTCCACAGTGGTGGGAAGAAGGCCGCCCAGCTTATGGGAGAGCAATGTTCAGAATCCACAAACAACTACAATATGTCAAAACTCAGTTGAAGTATTGGAGGCGTGCTAATAAAACAGACTTCCAGGCCCAAAGAGCTCCATTGGTGGCCAGATGGGATGAGGTCCAAAAATAGTTCGAGAGAAGGAGTAATTACGAGACCAGCTCAAAGGCGAGGATGATGCCTTGCGTACGGCGGTTGAGGACATTGACAACCGGGAGGAGACCTATTGGAAGCGGAGAGCAAGAACCACCTGGTTATTAGAAGGGGACAGAAATACAAAATTCTTTCATCGGATTGCTTGTGCTCGAAGACGGATGAATAAGATGGAGGCCCTTCAAGATGAGAACGGTCATTCCTTTGATACACTTCCGTGTATGCATTCCCATGCTATGGATTATTTTTCTAAGCTTTTTAAGGAAAGTGTGGTACAAGATGTAGAGGCCCAAAATGAAGTTATTTCTGTCATACCTGTTGTTATTTATGAGGATGAAAATCGGGCCCTCCTCAAACCCATTGATAGAGATGAATTGAAAACTGTGGTCTTTGGAATGAGCACTGGTAAAACTCCGAGTCCAGACGGCTTCCCAATTGAGTTTTTCGGGCTTTATGGGACTACTTAGAGGAAGATGTAAGGGTTGTTGTAGAAGAGTCCAGAGAAAATAAGAGAATGCTTAAAGCTATAAACCACACTTTCATTACCTTAATTCCAAAAGGGGAGGAGGGGGTTCATATTTCAGATTATAGGCCTATTGCCTTATGTAATGTGTTGTACAAAATAATCACAAAGGTAATGGCTGAGCGCCTAAAACCTCTTCTTCACAACATTGTCTCCTCTGAGCAAGGGGGTTTTGTTGAGGGACGGCAGATTCTGGATGGGGTGGTTGTGGCCCAGGAAGCAATCCATTCAATGCACACTTACGGTAATAAAGGGATGTTCATAAAAGCTGGACATGTCAAAGGCTTATGACGGGGTTGAATGGAGTTTCCTGGCTAAAATGATGGCAGCCTTTGGTTTCTCTCGGAATTTGGATAGAGTGGGTCATGAGTTGTGTCTCTACCCCGACTTACTCTGTGCTAATCAAGGGCCTTCCTTCGCAACCATTTGGAGCTACTCGGGGAGCTGCGCCGGGGGGATCCATGTTCTCCTTATCTTTTTCTCATTTTGGCTGAAGGTCTTGGCAAACTTTTCTTGAGGAGAAGACAACAAGGTAGATTATTGGGTATCGGGGTGGGTGACGAAGTTTTAACGCACCTGCGGTTTGTGGATGACACTTGGTTTGGTGGGAGTGGCCGGCTTCGGGGAAGCAAGAATGATTAGGGATACTCTTAATGTCTATCTCGGGGCTACTCAACAGGTCATTAATGACAAGAAATCCAAAGTGGTTTTTTTAATCTGGAGCAAAGGCTTCAGAACAGAATTTTAGAAATCCTGGGATTCACAAGGACTTCTCTCCCAGTGGTTTACTTGGGGGTCCCCTTGCACTTTAAGAAGCTGAAATTAGACACATGGAGGAATCTGTTGGAGTGTATCAAGGACAGAATTAATCACTTGTCTCACAAGTGGTTAAGTTATGGTGGCAGATTAACGTTCTTACAGTCAGTCATTCAAGCCATGCCAATTTACAAATTCTCTATCCTGGCTGCCCCGATTACAATATGGAAAGAGTTGGACGGGATGGCTAGAAAGTTTTTATGGGAAGGAGCAAAGGGAGAGAGAAAGTGGGCCTTAGTGGGCTGGGACAAAGTTACCCGACCCAAGGTTAAAGGAGGTGCGGGTTTGAGAAAATCTAAGGCTGAATAATAAAGCTTTGGGTGGAAAGTTGCATCTTGGAGATGGATCTCCCAACCCACCTCCCTTTTCGGTAGAATCCTAACTAGCAAATACCAGGACAGGCCAACCCAATCGATGTAGCTCGCATCCCCTTGGATGGTACTTGGGTCCCCTAGTTTGGCGAGGCTCTCAAGTTAGGGTCTCGGGTTGTTAAAGACCGCTTATTTTGGAAAGTGGGAAGAGGGGAGAAGGCTCGTTTTTGGACAGATTCTTGGGATCAGTTCCCACCCATCATTGCTGAATTTCTAGAATTACGGCCAATAAAAGCAGCCATTGAAGCCAAGGGATGGATCCGTATTGAAAGTTATTTCACAACTACTCAAGTTGGGGAGTGTAAGTTTAAGCAGTTCAAGAAGTTGGATGAGTGGCCCATTTCAATCCCTCCGGATTTGACTCCCATCATGACTAAAATTCTGACAGAAAGATTTCTTACAGGGGGAGACGTGGAGGATGAATTAGCCTGGGGCTTTGGGAGTCTTGGCGTCTATACGATAAAGGACGGATATGACAGCATTCTCCCAGAGCCCCCCCTCATACTTTTCGGGTTGAGGACTGGAGGAAAATATGGCACTCTAAAGGCTGGCCGAAAGTTAACTTTTTGCACGGCGGTGCATGCACAATGGAATCCTCACTTTTGATAATCTCGGGATCAAAAGGTATCATCGGCCCTTCTTAATGTGTACTATGCTACAAGAGCGAGGAAACTGTTGACCATTTGTTGTTTGGTTGCCCTTTCACCCGACAGATTTGGCTGCGTTGGTTTGCTTACTTTAAAATTCAAGTAAGTGGTGAACTGAACCGGATGAATATCTGGGCAAAATGGCAGAAAGGTAGATTCAAATCTAAAGCTCTTCGTTTTGGGTGGGAGCTCGGTTTAAGCTTTATCTGGTGGCAAGTATGGCTGGAAAGAAATGCCAAAATTTTTAGAGAAACTTTTACTGCTCTAGACGGGGTTTGGCGGACCATTTGGAGCAAGGTTACCGAAGGCTGTGGCTGTTCATGCTTGAGGAGGAAGCTCAAATTGACATTGGAGCTTTGGAATAACACCTTGAACTACAAGAGGGAGAGGACAAAAATTGTTGGAAACCTTCCCCTAAAGGTTGGATTAAAATCAATACTAATGGAGCTGCAAAAGGCAATCCGGGTAGAGCCGGAATTGGAGTGGTGTGCCGGAACCATACTGGGACTGTGCTCTATTGGGAATTGCAAGGCCTAGGAAGATCCACTAACAATGAAGCCGAAGCCATTGCCATCAAGTCTGCTTCTGTTTGGGCAGTGAAACATGGCCACCGCAGGATTATTCTTGAATCGGACTCGCAAATAATGGTTGGAGCTCTAGGCTGCATGAGGAACTTTGATCCGAAAGCTTGGAGGTTGAGGGCTCTTGTTACCCAAATTAAAGAATTATGGAAGGAATTGGAGGACGTGATCCCGGTTTATGCGAGTAGAGATTTGAACAAAGCGGGTGACTTTACTGGCTAAGATGGGTGCGGAAAAGGAGGTTGGAGTTCAGTTGCACGGTGACATGGATATTGAGGATGAGGTGATTAGACAGGGTCTGGAAAGGTCCTTGAGCCAATGATCAAAGAAAAAGCAAAGGGAGGAAAGTTGTCGCGATATCGCGACATGTTGCACCGTCGCGGTCGCTGGAGGAAAGTTGTCGCGATATCGCGACATGTTGCGTCGTCGCGGTCGCTGGAGGAAAGTTGTCGCGATATCGCGACATGTTGCGTCGTCGCGGTCATGGGCGAAAAGTTGTCGCGATATCGCGACATGTTCACTCGGCCAAGGGAGGAAAGTTGTCGCGATATCGCGACATGTTGCGTCATCGCGACCAAGGGAGGAAAGTTGTCGCGATATCGCGACATCTTCGTCGCGGCCAAGGGTGGAAAGTTGTCGCGATATCGCGACATGTTGCTTCGTCGCGGCCAAGGGTGGAAAGTTGTCGCGATATCGTGACATGTTGCTTCATCGCGGCCAAGGGTGGAAAGTTGTCGCGATATCGCGACATGTTGCTTCATCGGGGCCAAGGGTGGAAAGTTGTCGCGATATCGCGACATGTTGCTTCGTCGCGGCCAAGGGTGGAAAGGTGTCGCGATATCGCGACATGTTGCTTCGCGGCCAAGGGAGGAAAGGTGTCGCGATATCGTGACATGTTGCATTTTCGCGGCCAAGGGAGAAAAGGTGTCGCGATATCGCGACATGTTGCATTTTCGCGGCCAAGGGAGAAAAGGTGTCGCGATATCGCGACATGTTGCATTTTCGCGGCCAAGGGAGAAAAGGTGTCGCGATATCGCGACATGTTGCATTTTCGCGGCCAAGGGAGAAAAGGTGTCGCGATATCGCGACATGTTGCATTTCGCGGCCAAAGGAGAAAAGGTGTCGCGATATCGCGACATGTTGCATTTTCGCGGCCAAAGGAGAAATGGTGTCGCGATATCGCGACATGTTGCATTTTCGCGGCCAAAGGAGAAAAGGTGTCGCGATATCGCGACATGTTGCTTCATCGCGGCCGAGGGAGAAAAAGTGTCGCGATATCGCGACATGTTGCACTTTCGTGCCCAAAGGAGAAAAGTGTCGCGATATCGCGACTTGTTGAATTTTCGCGGCCAAAGGAGGAAAATGTCGCGATATCGCGACATGTTGCTTTTTCGCGGCCAAAGGGGAAAGGTGTCGCGATATCGCGACATGTTGCATGTTCGCGGCCTAAGGAGAAGAATAGTGTCGCGATTTCGTGACAAGCTGCATCATCTGTCCATGCCGACCCCCCTGCTAGCTAGTTAATGGTTCAGGAGATTTGGCTCCATTGCAAATCTTCTTCTACTATTGTAAGCTTGTGTTCTCTCTGAATTCGGCTGGGAAGAGTCTCTTCCCATATTGTAATTGATCTTTGTTTTAATACAAGTTTTTTCAAATTTTTCAAAAAAAAAAATAATAAAAAAATTATTATATTATTTATATATATTTGTTTGTTTATTCAACTATACACTAACAATCTTATTTCTATATATATTATACTATAAATATAATTTTATTTATATATATATTTATTATATTATTTTATATTTTTAAGATTTTTATATATTTTTAAGATAAATATGATTAAATTAATTTAAAAATTTATATATTATAGGTTATATGGGATTGAGACAAATTTTACTTATATCTATATAGTTCTATTAAAATATATTTATTATATTTTTTTGTATGATTAAACATTATTTTATTAATATAATGGCTTTTTCATCAAAAAAAATAACTTGATAATTTTGCATGTATTTATTTGTAAGATTCAAACCTTCATCTCTTCATTAAAATTCAAATAACTTATCCAATTAAGCTAATACCATTTGATAAAATTATACACATATTTTATTTACTATATAATTATTTGTTTCTAAATATTATATTATAAAAAATATTTTTATGATTTTTTAAAAATAAATAAAACTAATTACTTATTTAATCATTAATAAAAATTATTTATATTCCCGTGAGTGACCCAGTGAGTGTGGTCTACCGACAAGGATGCAACTTGCATTATCGATGATATGACCCAGGTTCAATTCCCATGACGGATGTGTATAAGAAGTATTACTAAAAAATATATATATATTTATATCATTTGGAGTGTGTGCAAGTTGGGAGCAAGTGTGAGCCACAAGCAAGTAGGAAGTAGAACGCAAAGTGTGAGCAAGGAAAAAGCATCACTTCTTATTTGATATCTTAGGAGAAACTCAAAAACTAAAGGATTTATATGAAGAAAATCTAGGTAGTTGGTAGGAAAGTCAATTTAAAAATCCTTACTAGATGTAAGGATGGCCTAGTTTGAAGTATGGATGCTCTACTTAGCAATAAAAGGAATAACAAGTTTATGGCAAACCTTATCTAGGTAATAGACACTACACCAAAAGTGATTATCAAGAATGAGTTGATCGAGCATGATATAATGGTTCTTAAAACTAGAGGGTTAATACATAGGTTCATGGATACTGACCAATTTTTTTTAGATTCAAAATTGGATTAAATGGAAGTGGGGATTGAATTCAAATTACTTCACGAGTTTTTTTTTGAAAGAATTTTTCTTCATTATCTTCCCCAATTTATAAATAAGAGATAAAATAATGGATGATGTCCCTTAGTTTAGGGGTAAATATGCATTATATTTAAAACCATGGAGTGAGAATCTTTCTATGGAGACAAAGACTAGTAAAAGGCTTCTCATGTGGATTAGACTTTTTGGACTTCCTTATCAACTCATCCATAAGGAGGTTTTGAAGAATATTGGCAATATTGTAGGGAAGTTAATCTACAAGGTACAGACTACTAAAGAGAGAAGGCATGTTGTATACACTTGAATATGTGTTGCCATGGATATTTCAAAACCTTTACCACGATTTATTAGGATTAAAACTAAATTTAGAGAATGGGATCAACAAGTGGATTATGAAAGCATTGCATTCCAATGTCATAAATATCATAAGATTGGACACATGGCACGAGATTGCAAAGTGAAAATGATGGAGAAAGATATGGAAAATTTTGGGCATGAGGCAAACTTCAATATGAAACAAGAAAATCATATCATAGAATTTGGGTCAAATCAAGGATTTTCCACTCCTAAGAAAGGGGTAACAAGAACTCATTTGCATCATCAAATGACAAAGGCCACTATAGTTCACTCAAATCAACCATTAGAAAACAAATGACATAGGGGATGAGGAAGGAACATGGAGAGGTAAATTTTACAGTGAATGAGATGAAGGAGGTCAAGGTTAATCTAGGTAAATCATCTTCATTTTTCTCAAGTAGCATAAAATTTTATCATTGCCATAAAAATGAAAGTAGTATAGAGTGTATCCATTGCACTTTAGTGCTTCAAGAGCAACATAATAAGAAATGCACATGGAGGATATCCATAGAAAATTAGGGTTTATAGGGTAGCATAAGAAAATAATTACTATGGAGGATTATCCTTGCACTTTAGAGTTTATGGGGCAACATAAAGAAGGAAGTGTTTATGAGGTTGTTCCTTGCAATTCAAATTCTTTAAGGCAACATAAATCTTTGGAAGATAAGTCTAATCATGAACAATATGGAAAAAAACAAGAGATTGATAAAGATGAACACCACTTCCTTTGGAATATCTGGTTGGAACGTAACAACAAAGTGTTCAAAGGAGTTGCCAAAGACCCTCAATCCATCTTCCTTCGCATCACCACCTTTGCCTCTGAAAATGCTCACCTTGTCTCATCGAATGGGGCCCCCAAACCTGGTCTTAAATCTCACTTTTTTGCAAGTTTCAATCTAACAAATTGTGTTGTAGGATCTCCTCACCCTGTTTCTAACAAATCAGGCATTACTTGGACCCCTCCTCCTACAGGGTGGATAAAGCTCAACTTTGATGGAGCAGCTAAGGGAAATATTGGAAGGGTTGGGAGAGGTGGCATAATCAAGGACGATACAGGGAAAATGATTGAAGTCTATGCAAAGAATATTGGAGTTCAAACAAACAACTTTGTTGAGGCGAGAGCTCTTTATCAAGGTTTGCTTATCCTAGAAAGCTCTGGCTTCAATAACTTTATCATGGAAGGAGATTCCTTTCTTGTCATCAACTGTCTCAAAGCTTCTCAATATCCTTCATGGAGCCTTTTCGATATCATTTATAAATATAGGAGGCTTGTTAGTAGATAGTCTAATGTTATTATCTAGCATGTGTTAAGAGAAGGAAATAAAATTGCTGACTCACTTGCTAATATAGGAGTTGAGGAAGAGACCCTTCGCGTTTGGCATGTTGATTTCCCTCAAAACCTTAGGTCTACCAATCAGGATGATGACATTTGTTTACTCTAAATTTTCTTTCCATTTGGTTCATCGATCTATCACTCACATGAAGTCCTTGATGCTGGTTTGTGCAAATGAGACTCACTTCATGGCTGACTGGTGTTGATATTTATGTAGTTCTTGGAACCAGTTACGCTTGGATTTATTTGGGTTTCTTTCGTCTCTCCATTTGGTTTGATATGTTGTTTTATTTGCTCCTTTTTTTGTTTCTTCTTGGGTTTATCTTGCTCATTTACCCGATTTTGATTTTTGCTTTGTAAAAGGTTCAAAGTCCTTTTCAAAACCCTTTCCCATCAATCAAAAAAAAAATTGTTGGAGGGAATGGAAAAATGAGAAAAAGTGCATTAAAGCATGAAAAAAGAGAAAAAGAAAACTTTAAAGGGATATCAATGTGGGAAGCCAAACAAAAATATCATAGATGTTAACAAGAAGTGGGGCTAAGCCCACTAATAAAAATAAAAGGTGATGATAGAAATGATATCATAGAATATTGGGGTATGAATAAGACCCCTCAAAAAATAGTTATTAAGGAATTAATATGTTATAATTCTAATTTTATTTTAATAAAAGAAAAATAATTAAATAGTGAGGAATGTAAGTATGCTTTTAAAAATATTTAGAAGATGTGTGATTGTCTTATAGTTTCTACTATAGGAGCTTAAAGCAGTATTGCAACAATATGGGATAATTGTTAGAAGAAAAAAGGAATTAGGTTGCTATATTATTTTGCAAGAAAGAGAAAAACACCAAAGTTTAGGTTAAAATATATATGCTCCAACTACAACTACTCTTTGTGAAAGATGTGGGAAGGACCTTAGCAATTTTTTTCCAAACACAATGATTTTTCTTAATTATGATCTATGGATTCTTGGGGTGACTTCAACACACTTCTACCTCTTTTGGAAAAGAGGGGTGGTGTTATAGGATGATCTAGATCAATGTAAGATTTTGCTTCATATATCAATTCAAATGACCTTTCAAATGTTAGTCCTTCAATTTTTTGATAATAGATGCATTGGGCAAACTCATGTAGGAGAATGATTAGATAGATTCTTGTTGCCCAACATATGGTTGCAATAGAGTATACAATCTCTTCAAATATTTTACTGTGAGCAAGATAGGATCACAAACTTATTTTGTTGATTTGTGATGTACCTATAAATAGTCATCCAAAGCCATTTTGCTTCCAGTCTATATGGCTCCAAGACCTTGATTTCTTCTAGATGGTTATGTTATTGTGGAATGAAGAAAATTTTAAAGGACCGTGTATGTATATGTTTGTTCAAAAGATGAAATAAGTAAAGGAGCAAATGAATATTTGGAATACCAAAACTTTTGGTAAATGTTTTAAAGAAAATAAGGAAATTGAATCCAAGCTCAAAATTTTACAAGATATAGGAGAAATTAATGGAATGGACCAAGATTATTATGTGAAAGAGAAATAATTATCATAATGCATTGAAAAAGGATGATTTGTACCAAAAATCTAAGGAGAAAATATTCAATGAAGGAGATAGAAATACAAAAAAATCATGTTACAACAAAAACATTTTTTTTCTTTTCATCTAATCAAAAACATTATTGAGGAAGAAGATATAAAGAAGGAAGCAATTAATTATTTCAAAAATATTTTATCAAATACTAGGCAAGATAAGGAGGCACAAGATAAGCTTTTGTAAAATATTCCATCAATTATCACACAAGGACAAAATGAAAGCTTTATGAAAAAGATATCTATAGAGTAACTACATGAAATAGTTTTCTCTTTCCATCCTAACAAGGCACTTGACCTTGATGGATTTCCGAAAGTTTTCTTTCAAAATTTTAGGATTTATTGAAGAGTGATATGTTGGTTGTGGTTGAAGAGGCCCAGAAAAGGAAGGCTACAATAAGTGATATCAATGTCACTTTTATTACATTGGTTCCCAAGAAAGGCAAGACAAAATATTTTGATAATTTTCATCTAATAAGCCTTTGTAATATGATTTACAAGATTATTTTCAAAATTATGGAAAATAGATTGAAAGACATTCTATATTATGTCATCTCAAAGGAATAAGGTGTTTTTGTTTGTTGTAAACAAATTCTTGATGATGTAATCATTGCAGTAGAGGCCATACATTCTCTTCATTCCATGGCAAAAACTAGGTATGCTTATGAAATTAGATATGAACAAAGCATACAATAGGGTTTCCTAGAGTTTTCTACATGATATTATTAAAATATCTTATTTTGATTACAATTGGTGTGGATGGATTAAATGTTGTTTTTTTTAATTGGTTATATGGGATTGAGACAGGCCCCACCCATATTACATCCTCACCACATAGTGGTATTACAACAAAGCTTGGATATTATCCATGTATCGTTTGACAATATTTGAACCTTGGTCTCCTCTTTAAACATTAAGGAATATAACCGGTTGAGCTAATGTCACTTGATTGGATTAAATGTTGTTATAACATTGCAAAATATTATATTTTGATCAATAGTTCTCATGCTAGTTATATTAAGTCATCATGTGGACTCCACCAAGGTGATCCACTATCTCCTTATCTATTTATTATTCTTGTGGAAGAAAAATCAAATGCATTTAAGTTGCAAAAAATGGTCCTTTTGAATCTCATCTCTAATTTGTTGATCATACTTTTATTTTGAGACATCCCCTAGTCAACAATGCCATGGAGTTTAATCAATATTATCATGCTATGAGAAGGGTATTGGATAGTTGGTTAATACTACAAAATCCAAGACTTTTCATTAACACTGCGCTAGATTTATAATTAATTATTATGGATATTTTAGGGTTTAAAATTAAAAGATTCCATCAACCTACTTGGGCATTTCTTTGTCTTATAAAGGAAATAAAAAGAAGCTTTGGGTATCTTATTTGGATAGAATGAAAGCTTGTTTGGTAGGTTGGAAAAGTAAGTTCTTAACCATGACAAGAAGGTTACAACTCATAAATACTATGTTGTAATCCATCCCTATTTATATGGTGTCACTTTCAATATTGTAGAAGGTATACCATCAAAAACTGATCAAATTCAAAGAGACTTTCATCGGAAAAGATGCGAGAAAAATTTAGGTTTCCTCTTTGTAAGTGGGATAGAGTTTACAAAGAAAATAATTTAGGAGTAGGTTTGTGGAATTGCAGACTTATGAGTTTGGCCTTAGGGGTAAAACTTACTTGGGGATTATTCAGGGAAATAATTGGGTAAAAATGTTACTTAAAAAATATACAGGTTCTCTTGATGCAATGAAATTATTTTGGAAAAGAACCCTATCCAAAGAATCACCAACATGGAACTTCATATTAGGTAGTTGGAAATTGATCAAGAAATATATTAGATGATCAACCAATAAGAGGAATTATGCAAATTTTTGGCTTGATGCTTGGTTGAAGCCTTATCCTCTTATCTTTGATTCAAAATGGCAACCATTGGCTTGGGCATGCCTAGCTTGTAAAGGTTCAAAGATAAAATATTATATTAATATGAGCAACAACTCTAGATCATGGATTTCTATTAGTAACATGGTTAAAGGAGAGGAACTCAAACAAATTGTAGATGAACTCAAAAGATGCTTCAAGAGTTTTATTTGTCAATTTTTACATGAAAATATGAGTTGGTTTGAAATCTATCAAAAAATGGTGGATACTCGATCAAGTTGGGATATGAGGATTTAGAGCAATCAAAATTTCTACTCGTAAATATTTTCCTTGGAAGAATGTTTGGTCACTAGAGGCTCTCCCTAAGGCCTCAACATTCCTTTGGTTAATAGTTCAAAGTAAGATTCTTATAGGAGAGAGTATACAAAGAAGAGGATATCATGGATCTTTCATATATGCCTTGTGTGAGAAGGATTTAGAAACATCAAGCCATTTACTTCTTCATTGTCCCTTTGCTCACACCATTTGGGGTTACTTTTTAAAAATATGAAAATATATTAGGTAGCTCCATCAACATTGAAAGAGTTATCCTCGTGAGTGTGGTCTACTAGCAAGGACGCCACTTGCATTATCGATAATGTGACCCGAGTTCAATCCCCATGGTGGATGTGTATAAGAAGTATTACTCAAAAAAAACATTGAAAGAGTAGAAATGTTGGATTAACTGCTTGAAAGCTAAAACATTATGTATTATATGGAGGATTGCTCCTACCATTATTTGGTGGAATTTATGGCTTCAAAGGAATGATAGAATTTTTAAAATAAATCTCAAAATCATGCCCAAGTTTGGAATCATACTATTGCCTCTCTTGTAGAATGTTTATAGATATGGTGCTCATCATGGGATGTCTCAAGTGAGGAAAAAGAGATGGTAAAAATTTGGTTACATGATTTGAACACACATGGAAGAGTCATTTGCAATAATGGCATTTAAACAAAACTTTGATATAGGGTAAAATAAAAATATCCATAAATTAGGTTTATCAAAATTAATTTTGATGGTGCTTCTAAAGGAAATTTGAGAAAAGTTGATGGAAGTGGTGCTTTTCAAAATAATGAAGAAAAAATTATCTTTGCCTACTAAGAATCATATAGAACTTCAACTAACTATGAAAAAGCTAGGGCGCTTCTTACAAGGATGTAAAAAGCAATTGGAAAAGGATGGAGATATATTTTAATTGAGGGGGCTTCACAAATTATCAGTAATGCTATAAATAAAAATAGATGTTGAGCTTGGATAAAAAATAATATTATTGTTGATTTTTATCATCTATTATTGAAAGTAATCTCTTGTAAATATGAGGATAACTCCAATGAAAGAAATTGAGTTAGTCAATCGCGATGTTGGTCTTCATCTTGGTTTACTTTAAATTTTAGAAGGTACGTGGCTAAGCATGATTTTAACTCTTAATGAAAATGATGTCTAAGGCTATGAAAAATAACACTTTAAGAAAGATGGAGAATATATTTATAAAAAATATAAATAAAAAACATATGTATTATAAAGACATATTAAGTATGGTTTAATTAACCTAACAACAAATATAATATTTTAAAATGTTAATAAATTTAACTCTCATTAAAATTCATGTAAAACTTATTTTAAAAACCAATAATTAATATTATTTAATTAACTCTTAGGTTCAAACTGCGGCGTGGGGTGAGTGTGTGAGGGGGTGGGTGTGGTGGCTTTGTGTTCAATTCTCTATTGATAAGTATAGCTCTCGGCTTTACGAGGGGTCATGGTTGGGAGGAGGCTGCTCAGCCCTGTACATCGGTCATAGAGGTTTTTCACAATAACTTAACCAAAAAATAAAAATAAAAATAAAAAATAATTAATATTATTTTAATAAAAATTATTTATATTATAAAAATAAAAATTTACTTTTCATAATATATTAAATTATTATTTTTATATATTTTATTGTTTTTTAAATTTTGATTTAATATTAACTTTTTCTAAACATATATCTAATAATTGATGTTTCTATATAATAAGAATTTGTGACTATAATTGATGACCTCATACTCACACTTTAAACAATATAATTAAATAATAAATTAAATTTTATAATATTTTTTGAAAAATAATTTGAAAAAACTTGTATTAAAACAAAGATCATTGGGATGAGACTTTTCCCAGTCATAGTCAAAGAGAACACATGTTTACAACAGTAAAAAAAGATTTGCATTGGAGCCAAATCTCTTAACCATATTTCTACAATGACTGTTCACCTGTTTACAACTATAAAAGAAGATCTACATTGAAGCACAAATCTCCTAAACAGTATTTCTAGAATGGTTATCAAATTAGCTAAGCATTGGATTCGCTCACCAACCTGCCTAATCATCTCATCCTCAATAGCCATGTCACTGTGTCACTAAACCCCTACCTCCTTCTCAGTATCCATCTTAGCTAGGAAGTCTGCCACTTTATTTAGATCTCTATTTACATAAACTGGAATCACATCGTCTAATTCCCTCCATAATTTCTTAATTTGAGTGACAAGAATCCTCAACCTCCATGTTTTCAAAGCAAAGTTCCTCATGCAATCTAGAGCTCCAACCATTATTTGAGAATATGATTCTAGGATTATCCTCCTGTGACCTTGTTTCACTGCCCAAATAGAAGCAGATTTGATAGCTAAGGCTTTTGCTTCATTGTTTGTGGCTCTTCCCAAGCCTTGCAGTTCCCAATAGAGCACTATTCCAACATGATTCCGATAAACCACTCCAATTCTAGCTCTACCCGGATTGCCTTTTGCAGCTCCATCAGTATTAATTTTAATCCAACCTTCTGGGGGTGGTTTCCAACTAGCTCTGTCATGTCCCTCTTGCACTTCAACTTCCTTCTCCATTGCCCCAATAACAATCTGAGTTTCCTCTTTAGCATAGATTGCCACAGTTTCTGTGACTTTGTTCCAAATGACCTGTCAAACTCCATCTAAAGAAGAAAAAGTTTCTCTAAAAATTTTGGCATTTCTCTCCAACCACACTTGCCACCAAATGAAGTTTAATCCAAGCTCCCAACCAATACAAAGAGCTTTAGATTTAAATCTACCCCTCTTCCATATTTCCCAAATATTAATCCGATTCAAATCACCATTAACTTGAATTTTATAATATAAAAACCATCTCTCCCAAATGCGGCGCGTGAATGGGCACTCAAACATCAAGTGATCAGTTGTTTCCTCACTCTTGTAGCATAAAACACATTGAGATGGACCAATGATTCTCCTACATCTGATATTATCAAAAGTAAGAATTCAATTATGCATGAACTGCCAGGCAAAAAAGTTTACTTTCGGCCAACCCATGGACTGTCAAATCTTTCTCTAATCCTCAACCTGATATGTATGAGGAGGAGGCTCTGGAAGGATCTTATCATATCCATCCTTCACTATGTAGACACCAAGGTTCCCATAGCCCCAAGCTAATTCATCCTCCTCATATCTACCTGTGAGAAATCTTTATGCCAAGATTTTAGTCATGATGGGTGTCAAATCCGGAGGGATTGAAATTGGCCACTCATCCAACTTCTTAAACTGCTTAAACTTATAATCCCCCAGCTAACTAGTGTTGAAATAACTTTCAGTTTGGACCCACCCCCTGGTTTCTATGGCTATTTTTATTGGCTGAAGTTCAAGAAATTCAACAATAATAGGTGGGTATTGATCCCATGAATCTATCCAAAATCGTGCCTTCTCCCCTCTCTCCACTTTCCAAAATAATCCATCTTTAACTACCTGAGATCCTAACATGAGAGCCTGCCACACTAAGGATCCATTACCATCCAAAGGGAAACGACCCACCTCATTTGGGTTTACCTGTCCCAAATATTTACTAGTTAAGATTCTACTGAATAAAGAAGTTTGTTGGGAAATCCACCTCCAGTAAAGCTTTCCAGCCAAAGCTTTATTATTTAACTTTGATCTTTTCAGTCCCAAACATCCCTTTACCTTGGGCTGGCTTACTTTCTCCCAACCTACTAAGGCCCATTTCCTCTCCTTTTACTCCTTCCCATAAAAATTTTCTAGCCATATTGTCCAACTCTTTCCATATGGTATGAGGGGCAGCAAGGATAGAAAATTTATAAATTGGCATGGCCTGAATGACTGACTATAAAAAAGTTAATCTACCCCCATAGCTTAACCATTTGTGAGACCGATGATTAATTTTATCCTTGATACAGTCCAGAATATTCCTCAAGATATCTATTTTTAGTTTTTTAAAATGCAAAGGGACCCCCAAGTATAACACTGGGAGATAAGTCCTTGTGAATCCCAAGATCTCTAAAATTATGTCCTGAAACCTTTGATCAAGATTGAAAAATACCACTTTGGATTTTTTATCATTGATGACTTGCTTTGTAGTCCTAAGGTAGACATTAAGTGTATCTCTAATCATTATTGCTTTCCTAAACTGGCCACTCCCACCAATCCTGTGTCATCCACAAACTGTAGGTGATTCAAAACTTCCTCACCCATCTTGATACCTGTTAGCAAATCTTGTCTTCTCCTCAATATGAGTCTACCCAATCCTTCAGCCAATATGAGAAAAATATAGGGAGAGCAAGGATCTCCTTGACGAAGGCCTCGAGTAGCTCCAAACAATTGCAAGGGAAGACCCTTGATTAAAACTGAGTATGTCAGAGTAGAAACACAACTCATGACCCATTCTATCCAATCCTGAGAGAAACCAAAAGCCGCCATCATCTTTGACAACAAGCTCCACTCCAACCTATCATAAGCCTTTGACATATCTAATTTTATGAACATTCCTCTATTACCAGATGTTTGCATTGAATGGATTACCTCCTGAGCTAGAACCACACCATTCCAAGATCTGCCTACCCTCTACAAAACCCTCTTGCTCTGTGGAGATAATGCTATGTAGAAGAGGTTTTAGCCGCTCGGCCATTACCTTTGTGATTATTTTATATATGACATTGCATAAGGCAATAGGTCTATAATCTGAAATATGTACCCCCTCCTCCCCTTTTGGAATTAAGGTAATGAAAGTATGATTTAATGCTTTAAGCATTCTTTTACTACCTTTGGAATCCTCTATAATAGCCATTACATCCTCCTCCAAGTTATCCCAGAAGGCCTAAAAAAACTCAATTGGAAAGCCATCTAGACCTGGTGTTTTTTCGGTGCTCATTCCAAAGACTACATTCTTCAGTTCCTCTCTATCAATGGGTTTAAGTAGGGTCTGATTTTCTTCTTCAGAGATAATAGAGGGTATGACAGCAATAACTTCTTTTTGAGCCTCTTCATATTGCACCATAATTTCCTTAAATAGTTTAGAAAAATAATCCATTGAATGGAAATGCATACCTAGAATTGTATCAAAGGAGTGTCCGTTCTCATCTTGAGTAGATTCCATGTTGTTCATTTGTCTCCTAGCACAAGCAGTTCGATGGAAAATTTTGGTATTTTTATCACCTTCTAATAACCAAGTGGTTCTTGCTCTCTATTTCCAGTAGGTCTCCTCTTGGTTGTCAATGTCCTCAACCACTTTACGCAATGCATCATCCTCTTCGTTGATTTGCTCTGTAATTGTTCCTTCCCTAAAGTGTTTTTGAACCTCATCCCATCTGGCCACCAATGGAGCTCTTTGGACCTGGAAGTCTGTCTTGTTAGCTCGCCTCCATTGTTTCAATTCATCTTTGACATAATGAAGTTGTTTATGGAATCTAAACATTATTGTCCCATATGTTGGGCGACCTTCTTCCCACCATTGTGGAATTTTATTTCGAAGTTCCTCTTTTTGTAACAAAAAGTTTTCAAATTTAAATGGTTTGTGATGCTGCCTTGTCTTGATCCCTCCTTCCAACAAAATGGGAAAGTGATTTGAAACTGGACCCTCCAAAATTTGAAATTTTATATTCCATTTTACAAATGCCTCCTCTGAAACCAAAAAATGGTCTAACTTCACCTTCCTGCTATGTGGCTTCCTCCTCTGAAACCAAAAAATGGTCTAACTTCACCTTCCTGCTATGTGGCTTCCTCCTCTTATTAGTCCAAGTATAGTTGGTTCCAAGGCATTTAATATCCACCAAGTGTAATGCCTGGACTTGGGCAATCATAAGTCGATCCCATGGGTCCAAAATTGGGGTTCCCCCTTCCTGATCTCTAGAGGATAATTTAGCATTAAAATCCCCAACAATAATCCAGTCTAAATCTTCCCTTGAGACTCTCATGTTATGCACAAATTTCCATTGATGCATCTGACCATCTAGGTTTTGAGCCCCATAAAAATTTATGATTAAAACATGTTCAACTGTGACATTATTTCTAAAATGTGATGTGAGGTCACCCCTCCAAGTTATATGTTCTATTGCAGTCCATTCAAGAGAGTTCCAAAGAGTAACTATCCTCCCTGAGGCCCCTTGGGCAGCCACTTCCATATGACCAGCACCCCTCCAAAGTTTGTTAACTGTTTTACACATAAGATCCAATGACATTTTTGTCTCCTGGATAAAAAAATTGTTTTACATTTTTTGAAGAGTCTTCGAACAATAGATTGATGGGTTCTATTGTTTAAATCCCTAACATTCCATGATTGTATAATCATTGGTTACCTTGAGAGCAGTAAAAATCTATTGGCCTCATCGATCCTCTAGTGATCAATTTGTCTCCTTGAACTGCTATCAATTCCTTATTTGATTTTCTACCCACTCCTTGAGAGCTACTAATTTTTTATCTCTTTTCCACCTAAGTTATCCCTAGAGTTGACCTTTATGTGTTCTTTTTTGCTATGCCCATGCTGACATCCTTAATTATTGGTTGCTCTTGGTTATGCACTATTAATGCCCCTGCACTCTCTGACTGCGGTAACTCACTATACTCAATTACTTGCTCTATGATGGGGGGAGATGAAAGAGGAGCTTGAACATGGTTGTTATTATTTTCATTATTCCCATCCACTCCTTCCATGAATTGTTCTTCTTTTTGGTCCATTAGTGTTTTAAATCTCGTACCTATTGGAGGGCTTGAGTTGGGTTTGCTCTTTACCATCTTTTTTCTTTTGCCTTCTCCTTCTTTTGGGTTGTTCAAAACCATCTCCCTGTGCTTCTTTACCCTAAGAAATATTGGTTGGTTCTTTGTTGATTGTTGACTTACCCTCCTTAGGAAGATTTGACATTCCTAGAGGAGCCTCCATTTTTATGTTCATATTATTTGGGCAAGATCGGGCCAAATGCCCATATTTGTGGCAAACTCTGCATCTGAAGGGCAATGCCTCATAATCCAATTGTTGAATCCAAGATAGTCCTGCAAGTTCAAGTTCCACCTCTATCGGTAGAGGTTGGCTAAGATCCATTTCCACACATAATCTTGCATAAACAGCTGTGTTTCCTTCTATTGTGTCTTTGGAAACACTCAAATGTCTTCCAAGGGAATTACCGATAATTTCCAATACCTGCTCACTCCAAAACTCCATTGGAAGTGCATACAAATGGATCCAAACCGGGACAGCAGTGAGTTCAATTCGAGGATCAAATCCCACTCTCTAGGGTTGAACAAATAATTCTGCTGCACCATGATTCCTCTTTTCTGATTCGAAAGCCCTATTTCTATCGGCAAGTAAAGAAAAACTAACAATAAAATATCCATTGCTAATAAACCACAAAGAATACTCACCAAGAGCCTCCCAGTTTTGTTGGACCCAGGAATGCAAAAAATTCAAGGTAGGGCGAATACCCATGAATTTACAGATAAAATCATGATTGGCTCTATATAAAACGGTTTCTTCGACCATATTTTGCTTAATGAGAATATTTGGCCTTGATTCTGACTATGGCAAGCATCCATTAACTCGTTGAGATGTTGATCTATTTCCAACAGCCGTAAAGAGCATTTTTAATGCAGTTTTTTGTGCTTCTTCAGTCTTTGATGGAGATTTATCCTTTAACAAATATGCAAAAGAACTGTCTCTCTAGAAGATGATCCAGAGGTGTCCCCATTGGGCCCTCCCGGGGTAGCAATCTTGTCTTCAAATCCACAGTAACCAAAAATCTCTTCGGCTACCCAACTGATGCCCTAGTTTTCTCTTCCAGAGCTCTCGAAAACCCCGTTTTTCTCGAATAATAATCCTCAATTAAATTTTATAATATTTAATTTGATGCATTTCTTCTAGTTTTTAAGTTATATATGTTTTGGGTCACCTCATCAAAAGATAAGACATTATGTTCTCTATAGTTTGTCACTTCATGTTTACACTTTTCAGAGTTAAATAATAATTAACTTTTTTTATTTAGTTAGTGTGAAAAACTTTTACGCTCAATGTATAGGGTTAAGCAGGTTCCTTCAATCATGATCCCTCCTAAAACTGAGAGCTATGCTTATCAATAGGGAATTTAACACACAGTCATAGGGTTATGCGTAAGAGGTCAGCCTCAAAATGTATTTATAAAAATTTTGCAAATCAATTTCGAAATCCAATTAAATAGTGTCCAAACGCATGTAGAAGGTTCACTATTATTAGAGGCAATGTTGGAAATTTAAACTTAAAATGGTCAAATTATTATAAAATTGGGGGCGAATTGACAAAAAAAAAAATTTGCCCCCAAAAATTTTTGGCTAATGGGCCCTGGTCAAGGGTTCCAAATATTAGCCAATTCCAAATTTCGAACATCCTAATTTTAGACAATTTAGCGATAAATAACCACTATGCATAACAGTCACCACACACCCACCCCCTCACACACTTACCCACACCACCGTTTGAACCTTGAACCTCATGAAAAAGAGCTAAAGCCCGAAATGTTGCTTTGTCCCCTTGGGATAATTATAATTAATTAAATTATCTATCGTATTTTTCTTTAATAATTAGCTCAATAGTTAAGACAAATAGTTGTGTAAACCACACCAAAATTTAAATCTCAACAACACTAAATAGTAAAATGATCACTAATAATTAGTTCAATAATTAAAACAAATAATTATATAAACCACACCAAAATTCAAATCCGACCGGCACCAAATAGTAAAAACACCACTAGTTGGAACAAGCAATTACGATATCCTTAATCCGTCGGGAAAGAAGTCGAAGACCCTGATTATTCAATTTGTCTTTCCTCTATCAATTTGCCTTTCTACATGGAATAAAATACAAATGACTGTAGTGTTACAATAATAATAATAGGAGTAGATATAGAGCATAGAGCATAGGATTACAACTCTATAGTGATTGCTCTTGCTGCTCCCTGTCCCTGTCCAATTCCATCTCCCTTATATTGCGTGCCATCAGGAGTATATCCATACTTTTCTCCGTCAGCCCAGAGAGCATAAGCTTCTTCTCCATGAACTGCATCGTCTCCGATCAAAAGTTCATCGTCCGGCATCCTCAGTGGAATGAAGATTTGGATGACAAGGAGGATGATGCTGGTGACAACTATGTTCCAGCCGATGACAAAGGCAGCTCCCACAATCTGTTTAACGAATTGCATGCCATCACCGTAAAATGCTCCCTTGGAATTTGTTACTGCAAGGAAGAGGGAACATAGTGTTGGCTGTGCAAAAAGGCCAGTAAGTGCTCCTCCCAATAGTCCTGCAACTGCGTGAGTGTGGAATACGCCCAGTGTATCATCAACTTGCTGCAACAATGCCGACTTCTTGTGTACTATCATCATGGTGAACCATGGAATACTACCAGAAAGCACTCCCATTACAATTGCAGCCCACCCTTGAACAACACCTACATAACCCAAAAAAAAAATAATGAAATGGGGATCAAAAAGTGTTTGCACATCTCTTTCCTCTACCTTACTCTTAAAAGGTGGACTATAAGCAAGATTCTAATGAACTTATGATGTGTTTGAATCCAACATCCTAGAACGAAAGACATAAGGCTAAGGACTTAAAAAAAAAATTAAAAAAAAAGACAAAAAAGACTTAATTCCTGTATTGCAAGATGAAAGAATAGAAAATAAATTAAGAAGTTGATTTCTTGAGATGGAAAAGGGCAGGGAATAGTGCTTTTTGTCATTTTTCTTCCATGGTGGAAGAAAAAGCTATGAATTGAATGCATGCCGACAAGTAAAAAGGAAATTTAAACTTAACAATAAACCAAAAAACAAAAGAAAAACAGAGCATGCTTCTCTATAGAAACATATATATCCACTCTTGCCCTTAAGATATTAGGCAATTCTTAACTATACACAAAAGGACATTCCCCTGTGCAGAGGAGCACATAAGCAACCAAGGAAAACATTCAGAACCATTTGTGTAAATAAAACGAATTAATTATTTACAAAAGAAATATGATAATGGATTTAAACTTACCAGCCCCTGGGGTGATGCAGACAAGCCCAGTTATCATTCCCTGAACCGCTCCAATGACTGAAGGCTTCTTAAAAAATATAACATCCAAGCAAGTCCATACAAGAAGACTGGTAGCGGCACATATGTTGGTATTCAAAACGGCCATAGATGAAACAACATTGGCAGAATAAGGGCCACCCCCATTAAAGCCACACCATCCCAACCACAAAAATCCAGCTCCAGCCAGCATAAGCAGCACATTGTTTGGGGGAAATCTTTCCCGGTCCTTTGTTAGCCTAGGTCCTACCTGCAATCCCCACCAATCAATTCAGATAAACAATCTAGAATTGTAAAAATGTTTAGTGTTAAAAAAGAACAGAGAATGGGGCATACCCAATAAGCTGCAGTGAAGCCTGCAATTCCAGAGGATAGATGGATGACATAACCACCTGAAAAATCAATGACGCCCCACTGGAAAAGGAAGCCTCCCCCCCACAAACTAAAAGCGCCTACAGTATATGAAAAGGTGAGCCAGAGTGGCACAAAAGCCATCCACGCCTTAATATTCATTCTTCCAAGCAAAGAGCCAGCCAACAATATCAGCGTAATAGCCGCAAAGACGAACTGAAAGAAAACAAGAGTCGCCATGGGGAAAAGAGGCTCAAGCGCTGCCGTTTCCTGTGTTCCATTTTTGTAATTGTGTTTTGTTTCAGGGACTATAGCATGCTCTATAAGAAACTTTTGGCCAAGAGCCGGTCCTGCCTTTCCCCAGAATGGAAGGAGCTGTTCACCAAAGGACATCTTGTAGGCCCAAGTGACCCAACAGATCAAAACAGCTGCAAATGCATAGAGGGCCATGAATGCAGAATTGACAGCCCATTTCTTCTTCACAATGCTTCCATAAAGGATTACAAGACCTGGCATGCTTTGCAATCCTACAACAGTTGCAGCTGTCATTTGCCATGCATTGTCACCTTTGTTAAGCCAATCCGGTACTCCAGTGCCATTCTGATAAGCGCTGCTCGCCATTACTGCTACAAATCAAAATGCTTCACTCCAATTGTCAAATTCAAAACCCTGCACAAAAATTCACAGTTATATGTCATCATAGCTGTCTCATAAACATGATGTATAATATATCTTCATGCTAATAGTCACATAGAAACATGAATTTCTGCTAAACCCAAGAAGTAGAAATTGGAGAAACTTCAAAACCTAGAACAAGACGAACTTCATTTCAGGGAAACAACAGGCATTAATAAAAGTCAAATACTACAGAACTGGGCAACAAACACCGTTGGCTTTTATTTAATTTGATGGTATGTTAAATTATGGTACTAGAAGACTATGAATGCGTGCGAAGTGTAGGTTAGTTGATTCAACTTAGATATAAAATAGGTAGTGAAAGAGAACCAAAGATAAAAGGAAGAAAAGATCTGTAACTCTTATACATCATGATAACTGAGATTAAACAGAAAATTATTATTTTGGAATGCAAAGTGATTATGATATTTGAGTTCCCAGGGCTGATATACTATTATTGTAAAAATTATTAAAAAGTACGGTAAAAATTTGTTTGAAAAAAAAAAAAAAATTGGAAAAATTTATTATCGGAACAAAACATCAATATTAAAAAAAAAAAAAATTAAAATTATCAACCCCATTTTTATAAAATTCTTGTCCATAGAATGCTTCAGAACTCCTTAAAAACCTTCAACGAAAGAGGCATTGACAAATTCTTAAAATAAAAGACCCAAAGTTGTGTATTACAGAGCTTCCTGACTAAATAACGCATGACCCAGAAAAGCCCAATGTTAGATATCCCTAACACGAGACCCGCCATCAGCCATTGCAGGAATTCAAGCTGAAAATCACAAAATCCTACCCAAACACAGAATTCCATAACCCAACATAACCTTGCAAAACTTAGATATAGCAATCACAGCAAAAAGATGACCCTGCAGAATTGAAAAATGCATGAATCAGCATCACCTACCACAAAATTCCAATAAAACAGGATGACTCGTCACACTGTTGCATGTTTCTGAATCCCCCAATGCAGGGCCAACGTTTGGTCTTATACCAAAGAAAAAAAGAAAAATTCAAACGCACACAAGCACAAGCCAAATTAAAAAGAAATTGATTCATATACCTTGATTTCAAAGCAACAGACAAATTTATCCACAAAAAACAACCGACCCGAGTGTGAAAGGAAGAGTTTTCTAAGCCTGATTCCAAGTCTGAGGCAGCGTAGCCGTGATTTAAACAAGATAAGGATCCAGCATTTACAAGCCAACCAAAAAACACATCACTAGACCACAGACACGCAAACAGGAAAGAGAGGAAGAAAGGAAGGCCCACCTGAAGAGTCCAAATTTTGCCGAGTCAAGCGGCGGCTCGGTTTGAGTGGTAGAGTAGCGACGGTGCGATGTAACAGGGAAGGACTAAGGCCATGTATTTATAATTCCGCCGGCGTGGACTCGCGCGGTCTGGGTTTACCCGCTTTGGGAAATCTGGCCTTTATTTTTAGTGACACCCAGAAGATTTGATATATTTAGTTTATTTGATATTTTTAATTATTTTATTCACGTTTGCTTCGAGCAGCAAAAAGCTACCAATAAAAAAAGACGGGCGGGAATCGGGAATCGGGAATCGGGATCGGGATCCCAGTTTGCGAGTTTCTAATATTGTTGTATGTAAAGATTCTTCTGCCGAGGAATCTCAAAAGTGGTCAACCCTGAGCTGAGGAAGCGTGAGTAGGTATTAACTTGTAAATAAATTTCAATTATAGAATAGGTCAGTATTTGAATATGTATTTTTTTTTAATTTTAAAATAGGGATAATAGTTTTGTTTTTAATAGATTCATCAAATATATATATTTATAAAATATTGTTTATATTTTATATATATACACTTATCTAATTATAGTTAGAAACTTGGTGTGTAATTTTATTTCTATATATTTTGAACCTTAAAATTTTATTTAGAGTTTTTAAAATTATTTAAATAATAAAATTAATAAATATTAGTTGAAAGTTTATTATATTGTAATTTTTTTTATTTTTTTATTGAATATAATTATTAAATTCAATAATAAAAATTATATATATATATATATATATATATATATATATATTATTCAACTATAAAAACAATCTTATTTTTTTATATATTATACTATATATATAATTTTATTTTTATATATGTTTATTATATTAATTTATATTTTAATATTTGTATATATTTTTAAAATAAATATGATTAAATTAATTTATAAATTTATAAAATATGGGTTACTTATATTTATATAGTTCTATTAAAACAACTTAATAATTATGCATGTATTATTTTGTAAGATTCAAACCTCCATCTCTTTCTTAAAAGTCAAATAACTTATCTAATTAAGCTAATACCATTTGATAAAATGAAAGGCATATTTTATTTACTATATAATTATTTGTTTCTATATATTATGTTATAAAAAGTATTTTTATGATTTTTTAAAAATAAAGAAAAATAATTTCTTATTTAATCATTAATAACAATTATTTATATCATTTGGAGTGAGTGCATGTTGGGAGCAAGTGCGAGCCACAAGCAAGTAGGAAGTAGAAAGCAAAGTGTGAACAAAAAACAAGCATTACTTCTTCTTCTTCTTGTGTGAGCTATTAAAACAACTTGATAATTATACATGTATTATTTTTTAAGATTCAATCCTTCATCTTAAAAGTCAAAGAACTTATCTAATTAAGCTAATACCATTTGATAAAATTATACGCATATTTTATTTACTATATAATTATTTGTTTCTATATATTATGTTATAAAAATTATTTTTATGATTTTTTAAAAATAAAGAACAATAATTTCTTATTTAATCATTAATAACAATTATTTATATCATTTGGAGTGTGTGCAAGTTGGGTGCAAGTGTGAGCCACAAGCAAGTAGGAAGTAGAAAGCAAAGTG
The DNA here is from genome assembly GCA_028583015.1 of Wollemia nobilis. NCBI lineage: Eukaryota > Viridiplantae > Streptophyta > Pinopsida > Araucariales > Araucariaceae > Wollemia > Wollemia nobilis. Next base: position 11,932,321 of record JAQPPZ010003016.1, read on the forward strand.
TGAGCAAGGAACAAGCATCACTTCTTCTTGTTTGATATCTTAGGAGAAACTAAAAAACTAAAGGATTTATATGAAGAAAATCTAGGTAGTATGGTAGGAAAGTCATTTTTTAAAGTCCTTTCTAGATGTAAGGATGCCCTAGTTGGAAGTATGGATGCCCTACTTAGCAATAAAAGGAAGAACAAGTTTATGGCAAATCTTATACAGTACAGCAAAGGTGATTATCAAGGATGAGTTGATCGAGCATGATATAATGATTCTTAAAACTAGATGGTTAATATCTAAGTTCCATGGATATTGATAAGTTTTTTTTTTAGATTCAAAATTGGATCAAATGGAAGAGGGGATTGAATTCAAGTTACTTCATGACTTTTTTTTTAAACAATTTTTCTTCATTATCTTCTCCAATTTATAAATAATAGATAAAATAATGGATGGTGTCCCTTAGTTTAGGGGCAAAGATGCATTATATTTAAAACCATGGAGTGAGAATTTTTCTATGGAGACAAAGACTAGTAAAAGGCTTCTCGTGTGGATTAGACTTTTTGGACTTCCTTGTCAACTCATCAATAAGGAGGTTTTGAAGAATATTGGCAATACTCTAGGGAAGTTCATCTAGGAGGGACCAACTACTAAAGAGAGAAGGCATGTTGTATACACTTGAATATGTGTTGCCATGGATATTTCAAAACCTTTACCACAATCCATTAGGATTAAAACTAAATTAAGAGAATGGAATCAACAAGTGGATTATGAAAGCTTTGCATTCCAATGTCACAAATATCATGATTGGACACATGGCAAGAGATTGCAAAGTGAACATGATGGAGAAAGATATGGAAAATTTTGGGCATGAGGTAAACTTCAATATGAAACAAGAAGATCATATCATAGAAGTTGGGTCAAATCAAGGATTTTCCACTCCTAATAAAGTGGTAACAAGAACTTATTTGCATCATCAAATGACAAAGAGCATTATAGTTCACTTGAATCAACCATTAGAAAAAATGACATAGGGGATGAGGAAATACAATGGGCAAGTTCAGATATAAAAGGAGTTAAAGGTGCAAAGAAATATGAAGAGGTAAATTTTAAAGTGAATGAGATGAAGGAGGTCAAGGTTAATCTAGGTAAATCATCTTCATTTTTCTCAAGTAGCATAAAATTTTATCATTGCCATAGAAATAAAATTAGTATAGAGTGTATCCATTGCACTCTAGTGTTTCAAGAGCAACATAATAAGAAATGCACATGGAGGATATCCATAGAAAATTAGGGTTTATAGGGTAGCATAAGAAAATAATTACTATGGAGGATTATCCTTGCACTTTAGGGTTTCTAGGGCAACATAAAGAAGAAAGTGTTTATGAGGCTATTCCTTGCATTTCAAATTCTTTAAGGCAACATAAATCTTTAGAAGATAAGTCTCATTATGAAAAATATGGAAAAATAGAAGATTGATAAATATGAAATTGTTGGAGGAAATGGAAAAATGAGAAAAATCTCATTAAAGCATGAAAAAGAGAAAAAAAAAACTTAAAGGGATATCAATTTGGGAAGTCAAACAAAAATATCATGGATGTTCACAAGAAGTGGGGATAAGCCCACTAATAAAAATAAAAGGTGATGATAAAAATGATACCATAGAATATTGGGGGTATGAATAAGACCCCTCAAAAAAGAGTTTTTAATGAATTAATATGTTATATTTCTGATTTTATTTTAATAAAAGAAAAAAATTAAATAGTGAGGAATGTAAGGATGCTTTTAAAAATATTTAGAAGACATGTGATATTCTATTAGTTTCTTCTATAGAAGCTTCAAGAAGTATTGCAACAATATGGAACAATTATTAGAAGAAAAAAGAATCGGGTTGCTGGATTATTTTACAAGAAAGAGAAAAACACCAAAGTTTGGGTTATAAATATATATGCTCCAACTACAGCTACTCTTTGTGAAAGATGTGGGAAGGACCTTAGCATTTATTTTCCAAACACAATGATTATTCTTAATTATGATCTATGGATTCTTACGATGACTTCAACACACTTCTATCTCATTTGAAAAAGAAGGGTGGTCTCATAGGATGGTCTAGATCAATGTAAAATTTTGCTTCATTTATTAATTCAAATGACCTTTCAAATGTTAGTCCTTCAAGTTTTTGATAATAGATGTGTTGGGTAAACTCATATAGGAGAATGATTAGATAGATTCTTGTTGTCCAACACATGATTGCAATAGAGTATACAATCTCTTCAAATATTTTATTGTGGGCAGGATAGAATCATAAACTTATTCTTTTGATTTGTGATGTATCCACAAATAGTCATCCAAATCCATTTTGCTTCCAGTCTATATGGCTCCAAGTCCTTGATTTCTTCTAGATGGTTATGTTATGTTGGGATGAAGCAAATTTTGAAGGATCATATATGTATATGTTTGTTCAAAAGATGAAATAATTAAAGGAGCAAATGAAGATTTGGAATACCAAAACTTCTCGTAAATGTTTTGAATAAAAGAAGAAAATTAAATCCAAGCTCAAAATTTTACAAGATATAGGAGAAATTAATGGAATAGACCAAGATGCCAATGTGAAAGAAAAATAATTATCATAATGCATTAAAAAATGAGGATTCATATCAAAAATCTAGGGAGAAAAGGTTCAATGAAGGAGATAGAAATACAAAAAAAGATCATGTTACAACACAAATATTTTTTTTCTTTTCATCTAATCAAAAACATTATTGAGGAAGAAGATAAAGAAGGAAGCAATTAATTATTTTAAAAATATTTTATCAAATACTAGGCAAGATAAGAAGGCACAAGATATGCTTTTGTAAAATATTCCATCAATTATCATACAAGGACAAAATGAAATCTTGATGAAGAAGATATCTTTAGAGAAGCTACATAAAAAATTTTTCTCTTTTAGGGTTTATATATTTATTGAAGAGTGATATGTTGGTTATGGTTAAGAGGACCAAAAAAGGAAGGCTACAATAAGTGAGACCAATGCCACTCTTATTATATCGGTTCCCCAGAAAGGCAAGACAAAATATTTTGATAATTTTCATCCAATAAGCTTTTGTAAATGATTTATAAGATTATTTCAAAATTATGGCAAAAAGATTGAAAGGCATTCTATATTATGTTATCTTAGAGAAATAAGAATTTTTTGTTTGTTGTAAACAAATTCTTGATGGTGTAATCATTGCATAAGAGGCCATACATTATCTTCATTCCATGGAAAAAACCAAGTATGCTTATGAATTTAGATATGAACAAAGCATACGATAGGGTTTTCTAGAGTTTTCTACATGATATTATTAAATTGTCTTGTTTTGATTACAATTGGTGAAAATGGATTAAATGTTGTTATAACATTGCAAAATAATATATTTTAATCAATAGTTCTCATGCTAGTTATATTAAGTCATCATGTGGATTCCACTAAGGTGATCCACTATCTCCTAATCTATCTATTATTCTTGTGGAAGAAAATTCAAAGGTATTTAAGTTGCAAAAAATGATCCATTCGTATCTCATCTCTAATTTGTTGATCATACTTTTTATTTTGATACATCCCTCAGTCAACAATGCCATGGAGTTTAATCAATATTATCATACTATGAGAAGGGTATTGGATAGTTGGTTAATACTACAAAATCTAAGGTTTTTCATTAACACTGCCCTATATTTATAATTAATTATTATGGATATTTTAGGGTTTAAAATTGAAAGAATTCCATCAACCTACTTGGGCATTTCTTTGTCTTGTAAAGGAAATAAAAATAAGTTGTGGGTCTCTTGTTTGGATAGAATGAAAGTTTGTTTAGTAGGTTGGAAAAGTAAGTTCTTAACTATGACAAGAATGTTACAACTCATAAAGACTACATTGCAATCCATCCCTATTTATATGGTGCAACTTTCAAGATTGCAAAAAGAATAACATCAAAAATTGATCAAATTCAAAGAAACTTTCTTTGGAAAGGATGCGAGAAAAATTTAGGTTTCCTCTTTGTAAGTGGGATAGAGTTACAAAAAAAAGAATTTAGAAGGAGCAAGCTTGTGGAATTGTAGATTCATGTTTGGTCTTAGGGGTAAAACTTACTTGGAGATTATCCAGGGAAATAATTAGGTAAAAATGTTACTTCAAAAATATACAAGTTCTCTTGATGCTATGAAATTATTTTGGAAAAGAACCCTATCCAAAGGATCACCAACATGGAACTTCATATTAGATAGTTGTAAATTGATCAAGAAACATATTAGATGATCAACCAATAAGAGGAATTATGCAAATTTTTGGTCTAATGCTTGGTTGAAGTCTTATCCTCTTATCTTTGATTCAAAATGGTAACCATTGGCTTAGGCATGCCTAGCTTGTAAAGGTTCAAATATAAAATATTATATTAATATGAGCAACAACTCTAGATCATGGATTTCTATTAGTAACATGGTTGAAGGAGAGGAACTCAAACAAATTACAGATGAACTCAAAATATGCTTCAAGAGTTTTATTTTTCGATTTTTACATGAAATTATGAGTTGGTTTACAATCTATCAAAAGATGGTGGATACTCGATCAAGTTGAGATATGAGGATTTAGAGCAATCAAAATTTTCTACTCCTAAATATTTTCCTTAGAAGAATGTTTGGTCACTAGAGGCTCTCCCTAAGGCCTCAACATTCTTTTGGTTAGTAGTTCAAAGTAATATTCTTATAGGAGAGAGTATACAAAGAAGAGGATATCATGGATCTTTCATATAAGCCTTGTGTGAAAAGGATTTAGAAACATCAGACCATTTACTTCTTCATTGTCCCTTTGCTCACATCATTTGGGATTACTTTTTAGAAATATAAAAACATATTTGGTAGCTTCATCAACATTGAAAGAGTTGAGATATTGGATTAACTATTTGAAAGCTAAAACACTATGTATTATGTGGAGGATTGGTCCTACCATTATTTGGTGGAATTTATGGCTTAAAAGGAACGATAGAATTTTTCAAATAAATCTCAAAATCATGCCCAAGTCTGAAATCGTATTATTGCCTCTCTTGTAGAATGTTTATAGATATGGTGCTCATCATGGGATGTCTCAAGTGAGGAAAAAGAGGTGGTAACAATTTGGTTACATGATTTGGACACACATGGAAGAGTCACTTGCAATAATGGCACTCAAACAAAATATCTACTTTGATCTAGTGTAAAATAAAAATGTCCATAAACTAGGTTTATCAAAATTAATTTTGATAGTGCTTCTAAAGGAAATTCAAGAAAAGTTGATGGAGGTGGTGCTTCTCAAAATAATGAAGAAAAAATTCTCCTCGCCTACTAAGAATCATATAGAACTTCAACTAACTATGGAGAAGCTAGGGCACTTCTTACAAGGATGTATTGGAAAAGGACGAAAATATATTTCAATTGATGGGGCTTCACAAATTATAGTAATGCTATAAATAAAAATGGATGTTGGGCTTGGATAAAAAATAATATTATTGTTGATTTTTATCATCTATTATTGGAAACAATCTCTACAAAGAAGGAAATTGAGTTAGTCAATAGCGATGTTGGTCTTCATATTAGTGAAATTCAAATTCTAGAAGATAATTGTCTAAGCAGGATTTTAAGTCTTAATAAAAATGATGTCTAAGAATTGGCTATGAAAAATAACACTTTAAGAAAGATGAAGAATATATTTATAGAAAAATAAAAATAAAAAACATCTGTATTAAAAAACATATTAAATATGATTTAATTAACCTAACAACAAATATAATATTTTAGTATATTGATAAAATTAACCTTTAATAAAATTCATTTAAAACTTATTTTAAAAACCAATAATTAAGATCATTTTAATAAAAATAATTTTTATTAAAAAAATTAAAAATTTACTTTTCATAATGTATTAAATTATAATTTTTATATACTTTATTAAGAAGAGGAAGCAAGTTCCAAACTTACAAACTATCTCTTCCAACATATTTGACATCAATTGACTTACCACTATGTTTACAATGTGATCAAATAGAGAGAAGGATCCATAGTAATTTAATCGGTTTTCTATCTAAATCAGAGATTGTGTATGTCAATACTCACATCACCCATTAGCACATATTCTCCAAAGGCCTCAAAAGGTAGGAGACTTAATGGGACTCAAACTCAAGATAATTGAGTACAAAAATATTAGTTGTTACTCGCAAGTCAAAAGACCATAAGGCCTAGCTAAGAGGCATTTACTTCAACCTTAACCAAGATAATATTATAGACGAAGTGTGTCCCACAAAAGAAAAAGAATTTATAGCAAAGAATTGAACTCACACCCTCCCACTCCTAAATTGTTTGCATTGACCAAGACATCCATGGTCATCGATAGAAAAACAATCAAAGATGTGCCTTGAAGATACCTCATTCATTCTCTAGTAGGAATCAAGAAACCTTCCTCCATGAGCACAACCAATTTATAACCCACAACTTCATGGATGAAAATATTTAAATATTTTTCATTGTCCAATATTTCTTATGTTGCTACAATACACCTTATCACAAAGTTACCATGAATTAAGGTGTGTGTGAAATATAAATTTGTGGTGCATGAGAATCCATAAATTTAGACATATAAAGTTGGAATCAATATTTTGAATTTTAAATTCAAATTTTAATATTGCCCTCAAAAAAGATAAGAGAGGGATTTCTTCTTCAATTTTTTGTTCCTTGTGTTGTCACAAGACTTCTTTTGGGTAATCAAGTGTTTCCACTTCAAATTGGCTTTGAAACCATGTTGGACTTTATAATACTTTTCAAAAACATTATAATGCATAAAATCATGAAATAACATATTGCAAAAGGATAGAAGAATAAAAATAAGGAGCAATACATGAAAGAATAAGATAGAGATAAATAAAATAGCAAGAAGGGGTACTTTCCCATAGACACCCTATGATATCACATCACTTGAACTAATAAAATGGATTGACGATTGGAAGTATTTATAGCAGATATCTAATCCCCAATAATAATTACATATCATATTAACCCAAGCATATATTACTTGGCTTAAAGTTTAAATTACAATTACAAGGTTAACTATATCAATAGTTTAACTAATCTTTCTAAAGTTGAATTCATGAATAATTCTAGTAGGCCTACACGGAGAATTCTTGTAGGCTTATATTTCACATCATATATGCTTACATCAAGAATGCACATAGGCTTACATCACAACTATCATCCATGGATAATGAGGTCAAATTACTATTATTCCAACATGAACAAATAACATCCCAAAGGCCATTCAAATTAATAAATAAAGCAAAATACTTCATTAATTTAAACCATCCAAGAATACCACCCTTCTTTTTTGAAAGATATATACGTGTATGGAAGTCCTCTCAAGAATCCATAGATCACTATTATAAATTATCATTGATTTGACATAACTGAGGTCTTCTCAAGATATTTCACGCAAAGTAAATGAAGTTTGAGCATATACATTTACAACCCCAATTTTGATATTTTTCTCTTTCTTGCAAAAGAGACTAGCAATCCAATTATATTTTGCTTTTAGCAATTTTCTATCCATTTGCATTTGTCCCATATTTTTGTAATTCATTGTAAATATCCTATAGCAAAAAAATGCTAGAGAATACCCCATATTCCAAATATTTTTGAATGCATCCTTGCATTCCTTGATACTTTTTTAGTTTCTCATATTGAAATATACTTGGAACTATAACAATGTATCAATTTTCTAATATCTAATTTTTAGGTTTCTTATTCGTACCCATAATATTCCAAGATATTATTTTTTTATTAGGGTGAAAAGAAGGGGTTTTTGAAAGGGCCCCAACCCTTTTTTACAATACCACTCCTCTACATTAAATCAAACAATGAGGAATTAGAAAAAACAAAAAGGAACTAAGACATCAACAATCTACAATTACAAAGAGTAGCAACAGAACAAGACAAGAAGTCACATAGACCCCTTACAAGGAAAAAAAACAGAAATGCTTCACTTCCTATGACTACAAGAGGTGAATAAATCCCACTGATTAATAATTTAACCATAATTTTATCTATCATAAGCTTGCAACTCCCTCTCAACTATACTCCTCAACTCACTAGGGAAATCATCCCTCCATAGAATTGGTTTAGGACTGTCTACACCTTTATTGGCCAACCAATCTGTTGCTTGGTTGCCCTCTCGATAGATATACACTATATTAACCTCCTCCAAGGCTATGATCTCTCTTGCATCTGATATAATGTCTGATATGTTCCAACTAGCTTCATTCTTACCCCTTAAGCAATTAATAATATTTAAAGAGTCACCTTCAATAATGACCCTCTTTATATTCAATTGCTTCATTAAGCTCATGCCTATGAATAGGGCCTTTGTTTCTACCATATGGTTGGATTGAATGCCATAATATTCTACAAATGCTGCTATGATCTTCCCACTTGGATTTCTAAAAATTCCCCCTCCTCCTGCCCTACCAAGGTTTCCCTTAGCTACCCCATCAAAGTTCACTTTAATCCAACCGAGTTGAGGTGGTTTCTAGACTATATTCCATCTAGCCAATCTTTTGGGGTCAATATCATAATTTTGGCTTGTAGGAAAGCCCCATTTTAAAGCAATTATGGCTTCCACTACCCTTCCTCCATCATTATGATGAGGTATAATAGAGAGATTATCCTTAACTATAGCTAAAATTTTATTGAAGGTTGAGATTTCATTCCTATACATTTCCTTAAAGATTCTATTATTCCTTTCCTTCCAAATACCCCCAAAAAAGTGAGGCAAGGCTAGCTTCCAAGCTTGAGATAACCCTAAATTGGAAAAGGGAGATTTCCATTGTTCTAATAAATTTGTAACATCCTTTGGCTTCACCCACTGAATTTCAAATTCCTTCATCATCAATTTGAAAACCTTTGAAGAGAAGGGGCACTCCATAAACATATGCTTGATTGATTCTTCACTTTTAAGACATAACACACATCTATTGGGGAGAGAAAATCCCCTTCTCATTAAATTATCTAGTGTTAAAATCTTATTTTGTATGGCCAACCATAGGAAGAAGGCAATCTTTGGAATTAAAAACTTGCTCCAAATGTTATTTGCATCAAAGCTACCTAGGGAGGGAGAGATCTAGGATTCATATCCTGATTTAACTGAATAGCTACTAGAGGGATTGGGAGCCCAAATAATAGTATCTTTATCCTTCTTTTGGCTTAAATGATATCCTTGTAGCAATTGATTTATCTTCATAATTGCTTGTTGAATGTCCCTCGAACTAGAATGCCTATCGATATTTTTCCATTGCTTGCCATCAATTCCTCTATTTATAAAATCTTTGACTTTTATTTTGAAGGAATCAGCCAAAAGGTTTCTAGTAGGATTCAACTCATCAATCATCCCTAGAGGAGTATCCATGAGCCATGAGTCTTCCTAAAAATCAATCTAGGAGCCATCTCCAACCTTCCACCGAATCCCTTTCCAAAGAAGCAGTCTCATCTTAACCAAATTATTCCAAAGAGAGGAACCTAGAGGAGGGTTTGCACATCTTAGAAAAGAGTTATTATTCTCCAGATATTTAGCTTTGATTATCTTTATCCATAAGGCCTCATTCTCTTGAATCAACCTCCATCCAATTTTGCTAACCAAGGCTTTATTAAACCCTTTCATTTTTCTCAGTCCCAATCCTCCTTCCTTTTTAGGATTACAAACCCTATCCCAAGCTACCAAGGATATTCTTTATTTTTCCTCTATACCAGTCCATAAGAATCTCCTTTGAATTTGTTCCAACCTATTTGCTACTTTAGCCAACATTTTAAATAAAGACATGTAGTAAATAGGTAAGCTTTGCAGAGTTGTCTTCACCAACTGAAGCTTCCCAACTTGGCTTAAAAGCACCCCTTTCCACCTTGCTAGATTTTTCTAAAATTTATCTAGAATAGGATTCCATAATTCTTCCTTCATTCTACCTTTAAACATGGGCATCCCTAAGTACAAGGAGGGCAACTCCTCTACTCCACAGTTGAGAAGTCTAGAAATTCTTTGTTGCTTCATTATCGGAGTATTAATGAAGTAAACCTTGCTCTTAACAAAATTGATCTTCTGATTAGAAGCCTGTTCATAAGTTTCAAGAATATCTTTTATCTCCCTTACCTCAATTACCGAAGCTTGGCCCACTAAAATGGTATCATCAACAAATTGTTGATGAGTAACTACCTCAAGATTTGAAGTTGGTTTAAAACCCTTAAGCCTTGTAGAAACCCTAGCTGTAGAGAATGCTCTCCCTAATGCTTCTACCATGATAATAAAAAGATATGGGGAGATAGGGTCTCCTTGTCTTAAGCCTCTCTCACTACTAAAATACCCTACAAGTGCCCCATTAACAATTATCGAGAACATGGCAGAAGAAATATAGGTCCCAATCCATTGTCTCCAATGGTCATGAAAGCTAAAATTTTCCAAGATTTTATTGAGGAAGGACCACGAAACCCTGTCATATGCTTTATTCATATCCAATTTAAGGATCATCCCAACATTTCTGCTTTTCTCCATGGAATGAATAACTTCATGAATAGAAATTACTCCATCCAGAATTTGCCTTCCCTTCACAAACCCTCCTTGTTGCTGAGAGATCACTAGAGGGAGGAGTCCCTTTAATCTATTGGCCATCAGTTTGGTTACAATTTTATAAACAATATTACAGAGACTGATTGGACCAAAAATCCTTGAAATTGTTTGCCCCTTGTTTTTTAGGAATTAAGACCAAAAAGGTAGAGTTAATATCTCTTGGAAGACTACCTGTAACCTAAAATTCCCTTATAACCACACTAACATCTTCTCCAATTATATGCCAGAATGCTTGAAAAAACCAGCTGGAAATCCATCTAGCCCTGGAGCCTTATCCTTTGGCATCCCAAACACTACATTCTTCACTTCTTCCCCTGAGAAGGGTCTTAAGAGATTTTCATTAATTTCTTCTAAAATGACCCTTGGAATATGAAGTAGTAGTTGTTTGGTTGCTTACTCATTCATCTCCTATTCCTTAGAGAGTAAGTTTTTGAAAAATAGGACTACTTCATTTTGGATTTCTATTTCATCTTTGGTCAAGCTGCCATCATCCTTAATTATTTCTTTGATTTTATTCGCCCTCCTATGGCAAAGAGTAGAGAGGTGAAAATTTTTTGAATTTCTGTCACCTTCTCTAAGCCAAAGAGCCCTAGACTTCTGCCTCCAAAAGACTTCTTCTTTAGCCAGGGTAGAGTGAAAATCTGATAATAAAATTTTTCTTTCATTAATATTTCCTCCATCATTCCCTGCACCTAAATTTGGGTTTCTATATCCTTTAAATTTTGGACCAGATTTTCTTTCTGCTATAGAATATTGCCAAAAACCTCCCTATTCCATTTTTTTAGATTATATTTAATATTTCTTAACTTCTTGGAGACCTTGAACATGGATGTACCTAGAGTATCAACATTCCACCATTCTTTAATTTTTCCCTCCAACCTAGAATGGAAAAGCCACATTAATTCAAATCTGAATGGGCTTTTGAAACTTTTCTTATTATCTTCAATTTCTAGCAAAAGAGGGTTATGGTCTGAGCCAATCTTAGGAAGCATCGATAGGAAAGCATTACAATTCCCTACAAACCAGTCTTGAGTAACCAAAAATCTATCCAATCTTATTTGAATAAGACTTTTCCCTAGTCACCTATTAGACCAGGTATACTTGGCTTCCCTTAAATCCAAGTCTAGTAGCCCACATTGAGAAACAAAATTCCCAAATTCTTCCATACTATCTAAAAAGGCTTGATTCCCTCCCTTCTTGTCACTTAAAAATAAAGTTGTATTGAAGTCACCCACAACCATCCATGGGATATCTAACAAGTTTTGTCTAACCTAGATGAGTTCCTCCCATAATTTCCTTCTTTCAACCAAATTATTTGGGGCGTACACATTAGTCAACAACCACTTATAGTTCCTATTCTTTGAGAAAAAAATCATTGAGATAAACCTGCAATTCTTAACCAAACAAGCTCCCTCGACCACTTCTGGATTCCACATTACAAAAAGACCTCTAGAAGCACCATTTGCACTACTAGCTACAAAATCCAAAATTTTCCACACAAAACTTTTAACTCTGGAAAATTTACTGTCCTCTATTTTTGTTTCTTGGAGTAAAAATATATCTGGTTGGTTATCCTTTCTCAAGGATTTAACCACCCTCTATTTCAAAGGGGCATTCATGCCCCTTATATTCCAGGAGATGATTTTCATTTTTTACCCCTCGTGGAAGTCTTCCTTCCACTCAAATTCAAAATTGTTTGTGTTCCAATTGCAATTTCTCTCGTTGCTTCTTTGTTTCTGAGCTCATTATTAGTTGGTCTACCTGGTTTGGCTTCAACCCCTACATCTACTATTTTTCTAGTATTCCTAATGAGTCTCACTGAAATGTCATCTTATTTAGAGGTCAAGGGTTTGTTTTGAGTAGAATTTTTTGACTCATACAGAGAGCAAGGAACATAATCAACATTTTCCATACCTTGGTTGGGAGCATCCTCTGGCTAAGATTTTACTTTAGACTCTTGTGGCTTTGTTCCCATAGAAATTGGGGTTTCCAAAATTTTAGTCACCTCCTCCTCCATTACTTTTGGCTGCTCCACATTGTCTTCCTGTTCTTTCAATTTTTCATCTTCTCCCCTAGGGCATCCTTCTAGGAATTTTCCCCCTGTCTCTCTTGATCCTCCTCTACAAATTCTCCCTCCTTGGGGGTTTCAGCAATATTTGCATCTGAGGAAGGGAACTTAGGAGGCTCCTCTTCCATTGTATCCTTTTCTTTTGGTTGCTCTTTCCTCCTCCATACCTTATTAACTAGTTTTTTGGATGGACAGTTTTTTAGAAAATATCTCGTTCTTTTACAAACTTTGCAAAGCGTCAAAGAATTTTCATATTCAATCAGTTGTTCCCAAACCCGATACTCAGACACTAGCCTAATAGAGGTTGGGAGCTCCTTCCCCAAATCAACATTAACATAGAACTAGGTGAATATAAATCTAGTTTTTACCTTTGTTGTTGAATTGAAAGCTATTAATTGTCCCATCGCTTTAGCTATACCTGCTAGAATATCTTCATCCTAGAACTCCAATAGAAGCCTTGGTAGGCAGACCCAAACTAGAGCCAAATTTATATTTTCAGAATCCGGGTTAAAACCCAGTCTCCACTTCCTCAAAAAAATGCCCCTCTTCCCATAAAACCAAGGCCCTTTTGTTAGGGCATGGCCTAAGTCTTCATAGCTTGCAAAGGAAAAAAGCATAAAATATTTGGGAGAGATACAATATTAATATGCCCCCTTGGCTTCCATTTATCAGTAGCCCATTTCCTTACCATATCTAAATCTGGCTGGGCCCCAATAAATTTCCCAACAAGGCTATTCTATTTCTGGTTCACTGGTCTATCTGCTAGCTTTTTTGGGATTTTTAAGCAGAGTTTCTCATCTATATCCTCTGGAGCAATATCAAATTTCTCCTCTTGCTGAAGATCACCACCCAAGAGTTTATCTCTCCAAGACATCTCTCTAGATTCAGGTTAACATCCATTAAGCAATCATATTGACTAGTTTTTATGTATGCAATAACCAAATATAGGCTCAATGCTCTAACAACTTGTTTCAAACTTTATAATAAAACTATAGTCTTTCATTTTTCATCACTTTTTATTAGTATTTATGGGATGGGATTAGACCTACTTCTTGTTAAGATTTGTAATATTTATCTTTGGTTTTCCAAATTGATATCCCTTTAAGTTTCTTTTTCTCTTTGTTCTTGTTTTGAGGGTCTTTCATTCATTTTTTCCTTATCAACAATATAAGTTAAAATTACATACAAAATATTATTAAATAAATAAATGTTAAAAAAAATTAATTTATACTGTATAAATAACAAGATATAAGTTAAATAACTCATAAAGATATGACTTAAATAAATCATAAAAAGGAAAATATTAAAATTTATATTTGAAAATAACATTACTTTATCCTGGTGAAAACATTGGTTAAAGGCTTTGGTTTTTCTTTGAGAGGTCTAAGGTTCAAACCATGACATGCGTAATGGTGTGTTATCAAAACACACAAAATGCACACCATCATGTCGGAACAAGTGATTCTTCATGGAGTACACAAAAACCAAATCTTGAACCAAACGAAATTACATACGGTTAAAGATGTGTGTTATCAAAACACACAAAATGCACACCATCATGTCGGAACAAATGATTCTTCATGGAGTACACAAAAACCAAAGCTTGAACCAAACGAAATTACATACGGTTAAAGAGACAAATATAATTAATAAAATACATACCCTTATGCTCCCGAGGGCTAGGTGGATTGATAAGTGCTTGTTTGACCAGGCACTTACTAAGAAGATACCCAGGTTCAAACATCAGATGCAGCTTGTTTGTGAAGGTAGTAATTTGATCTAAATATTTTAAGTGCGTGTCAAATTGACGATGATGGTACGAATCCTGGAGTGATTGGTGGTCCCCTTCATGCTAGTCAACAATAACGACATAAAATAAGTTTAATGAGAACAACCCTTATAATTTAAACCTTATACTCATCAATTACTAAAAATAATGTAGTTATAACCAACTCTATGTATAATTTAAAAAAAAAAAAAATCAAAACTGCCTTTGATAAGAGAATTTAATCACCAACAAGCAAGGTTAGTATGCACCCGCTATATGAGGTCATGACACCTCACTAAGTCAACTCCATACCACCGGAGAGGGAGAAACTCAGCTTGCTCTCTTCTGTTTATTTATTTATTTATTTTTAATAAATATAAATCAATAATATCAAATGTTCCGTACAAGAGGAAAATTATAATAAAATACAATTAATATCAAATGTTCCCTGCAAGAGGGAAATTATAATAAGATAATGATAACAAGACAGAGGATGGATGCTTGACGTCACTATTGAATCAAAATCGCTAAGGATGTCCATGTTTGAAAAATGGAGCCATACCCAACGCAAAAAAATATCTTCGTGACGTCTGCATTGTTTAGCTTAAGGCTCGTGATTTGAATTTAAAAAATTACTATTATAATTATTTATTTTAAATATTTATTTTAATGGAAAATATTAGAAAGGGTTCAAGATAGGAACCCTTCATTTTAAATTGACCGACTTTAAACTTACCAACACAATAAAAGATCGGAGGGTCTATGGGTCTGCTACTTACAACCTCAATAATTGTAAAAGCCACTATTAACACTTAACAAATAAACAAAAATAAAAATCATAACAAAAATTTGAATTTGTGTATGTAGGTAAAAATGATAGATCCATAGTGTAACGAAATACTTGTAAATGGAGTTTAATTTTTTAAAAGATTGATTTTATTGACTTAAAGTTTCTTAACAACCACTTTTGAACCGTTTCCCTTAGTTTAAAGAATCGCCTTAAAATCGAAGTCTTTGCCTAAATGATTTGGTGGTCAATTTTGACCATGTGAAACCGTACAAATTGCCTTACGAAATTTGGACTAGATGGTGTTACTATTCCAACGTTGAAACTTTATAAAATTTTACATATTTAAAGCATTTTATACCTTTGACTACTTTCACCTAAAAGCAAGCGTTATTAGGCACCCGATTTTATCAAATTGATAAATATTTTTAATAATAATTTTTTATAAAATTAAAAAACTAAATTAAACTTACCCATAAAAAATTAACACTCATATGATTTAAAATAAACCTAAACGATTAGCGATCCTGAGACAAGCTAATTCCTACTATGATCACTATACTAAATCTAGGCTATGGGGAACAAGCTAATATCTACTATGATCACTATACTAAATCTAGGCTATGGGGAAGAACGGCACATGTGAGACTACATGAGCATTACAAAGAATCATGCACTCTATAGCAATTCAAGTTGAATCACTTAATATCTACTATAGTCACTGTACTAAATCTAGGCTATAGGGAAGAAGGGCACATGTGAGACTACATGAGCATTACAAAGAATCATGCACTCTATGGCAATTCAAGTTGAGTCACTTCATCTATTTGGAATGAGAGTTTAGCCTATGAGTACAGATAACAAAATTCTATGTCAGAAGGTTTTTTTTTTTTAATGGATGGTATTGCAGACAGAATAGTACTTAAGGATGTAACTTTTGTCTCTATGCAATATTTTCTTATAAAGAGGCAAGCTTTCAAGGGTCTCTTTTTTTCATTGGAGAAGTATTATATTTTCTTACCTTTTTTAATTATTATAATGAGTTGGATTTGATATTTGTTAAAAGTATAAATTGAATTATGATCAAAGACAACATTGTATGATATAATTTTATATAAGCTTAGTCATTGTATAATTATATTTAATTTATTATAATATTTTATTAAATAAGTTTTATGGATCATAATTATGATTATTATAGTTAAATTTGCTTTATAATTTGTAATTAATCTTAAATTTTATGTCGATTTAGGTTGAACTCTTTTATGTAGTTAGGGTTTGAGTATTGGTATAAATACTTTCATTGCTTCATCTATTATATCAATGTTTTGATTCTTATATATGGATAATATTCTATTTATTTATGATACTTATGGATGCCCATTATATCTTTCTATATTTCATCCTTTTTTTAGTTTTTGTATATAGTTTGGGTGGATGGATTGCTTATGTTTGTTTCTAGAAATAGGTGTGAATTCTAACATGGTAATAAAGTGAGTATGAAGCTTCATCGCTTAGTTATGCATAAAGTTTGTTCGAAGCCTTTGATATTTCTTTTTAGGATATATTACTTTTTAAAGCTTCATAAGCACCTTCCATAAAAGAAACAAAGAGAAGATATTTTTCTTTTTCAATTGTTCTATTTTTTTTTGGAAATTTTATGTCTACTCTAGGTTATGTTCCATTACTACCTATTTTGCACAAATCCAAAGCACTTATAGCAGAAGAAGTATTGTCGCTTTGACTTCAAAAGGGTGTCTTGACTTCTTCATAGCAAGTTCAACATTGTTTCATAAAAAGAAGACGTGTTACCATTATAAAGAATAGTTGTGGTGCTTTTGTCCCACTTGGGAGCTTTAGTACCTTGGATGGAAGAAAAAAAAAGAGGCGTATTCATTTATCTCAATTTAAATCTTGCCCAACATTCATGTCTAAATAGTTAAATTTATTTATTGTTATGGATCATGATAGGGTTTTGCTTAGTGGTGAATTTTGCAATTTAGCACGAGTATTTGAATTTCCAAAATGTCAATTTTTTGATTTTTGGGACCATAGAGGTCGACCCGTTCGCCCAAAAATTTCGGGATCTAATTTTTTTAGGGTAAATTCCTCCCGTTGTCATAAGGTTTCCCGCCCAATTTTCTCCCTAAATTTATTTAAAATAAGAAATATCCCGCCCAAATCGCCCCTTGTACCCCATTATATATAGCTAAACCTGACAACGACTCTCATACAATTACAACATTTTTTTTGGATAGCGAGCGATACAAAGCAGAGTACTGACAACACCAGAGTCCACGACTGGCAGAAGGTGATTGGCAGAAGGCGACTGACAGAAGGTGACTGGAAAAATGCGATTGACAGAAGGCGATAGGCAAAAGGCGATCGAAGAAGGCGACTGGTAGAAGGCGACTGACAGAAGGCGACTAGCAGAAGGCGACTGACTGAAGGCGACTGACAAAAGGCAATTGGCAGAAGGCGACTGCCATAAGGTGACTCACAGAAGGTGACTGACAAAATGTGATAGAAGAAGGCGATCGAAGAAGGTGATTGGTAGAAGGTGACTAACAGAAGGTGACTAGCAGAAGGCTGACTATAGGTGACTGGTAAAAGGTGACTGCCAGAAGGCGACTGACAGAAGGCAACTGACAGAAGGCGACTAACTGAAGGCGACTAACTGAAGGTGACTGACAGAAGGCAACTGGCAGAAGGTGACTGACAGAAGGTGACTGACAGAAGGTGACTGCTAGAAGGCGACTGACAGAAGGCAACTAGGAGAAGGCGACTGACTAAAGGCGCCTAATAGAAGGCGACTGGAAGAAGACGACTAACAGAAGGTGACTGACAAAAGACGACTAACTGAAGGTTCCTGATAGAAGGTGACTGACAGAAGGCGATTGGTAGAAGGCGACTGACAGAAGGTGACTCAATTTATTTGTATGCTTCTTTTACCATTAAATTTCATTTTTTATTTTATTAATTGACACTCAATAAGGAGGTTTATTCTGCCTGTGAATAATATTCATGAGACAGTCACATATTCTATTGTCTTTAGCAGTAGTTCTCTTTTATACCTGTTATTTTCATATTTAAAAATGATGTTCTTTGTTCATGTTATTCTTCTGTTCATACAGGTAAAAATTTCAACTACAGGCAGTGGAAAGAAGGGAGGAGAGTCTTCCAATAAAAGGAGTATCCTCAAATACTTTCCTAATATTTTAAAACCCAGTCTGCCATCAACAATTGCACAAACTAAAGGTATGAACACCTTTACTCACCAGTTAATTTTTTTACTTTGTTAATTTTAAATATAATGTCCTCAATTCATAAAGAAGTGTGTTTTTTGGTTGATGGCTTTGTTCACTTTTATCTGTAGAAAACACTAGTATGCTTTTAAATGCCATAGTGATAATGAATCTACTATTGACATTAGAATTATCTCTACAAAAAACACTGTTAACCATGGTATTCCTCCACTTCCACATATCCACGATAATCAACAGTCCACACATGAAGATAATCTCAATCAAGTCGAACAACAACATGAAGAGATTCCTGAATCTAACACGCCAAGTGGAAAAGAAACTAATAATTCTTATGCAGTCCCTACTTCTGGAGAATCTTCATCTAAAAAAATAAATGTGCAAGGTTATCTAGGTGGACAATTAATAGATCATTTTAGCCTTATTTGATATCACAATTTCCATTTATTGAGCCAATGCTGCCAGAGAATAGTAATGATGATATAACATAATTAAGATGCATAATTTACAGTTGGAAACACGAAAAGGAGCATAGATTGCAACTTAAAAAAGATAGAGTAGAAAAACATTGTGGAAAGGTTTATATCAAAATAAAAGAAGGTGATCGAGCAACACAAAAAACTTATAGGTGGAAGGATGCATCAGAGTGCGCACATATGAGATATGCGGAAGAATATGATAAAGAAATGAAAAAAAAGTAAACATTGGTTCAGAAAGGTGCAACGATTCAAGCCCAATTTTAAAAAATGAATAAGTTAACTTTAGCTTCAAAAAGTTTGCAGTTTGTTGTTGTATTTTCTATTCTTAAGAATGGTAGACCTATGTCTGATTTTATAGATTATAAATCTCTATTTCGACTAGCTAATGTGCAAAACTTACCCAATGCTCACTGGTCAGTCGAAGTGGTTGGGAAATGGCAAAATGTCTGTCATTGGTTGAGCAGAATGACCTCAAAGAGCAAGTAAAAAAGGCAAAATTTATTTCACTTTCAATTGATGAGGTGACTGCAGTTGACAATACATCTTGGATTTGCATGCATGTTTACACATTGGAAATCATTCAAGGCAACCTCATTTACTAGGAATACGCAAAATGGTGGAAAATTGTAATGCAGAAAACATTTACAATGTTATTGTAACTAGTTTAAAAGAAGTAGGAATGAATGAAATTGAAATAGCCACTAAGTTAATATGTGTAGGATTTAATGGTGCTGCTACAATGCAAGGACACAGGAATGGTCTTTGTGTTAGAATACAAACATCGGTTGCCCCATATTTGATCCCTATTCATTGCATGGCTCACATAATGAATCTTGCATACAAATTTGTGGATACATTTACAAATGTTGCCAGAGTGGAAGATCTTATCCGTGAAATTCATGAATATTTTTCACGTAGTCCAAAAATATTTTTAGAGTTTCAACAGTTTGCACTAAAAGTTACTGAAGGTAAAAAATTATTGAAATATGTTGATATTAGGTGGATTTCGATGTATCTACCGACATTAAGAGTTTTCAAAGAATATCAATCCTTGATAGGGTTTATGTATGCAAATCATAGGGCGGTTGATAAGGCTAAATATTTACTTTTTCGAATGAGTGACTTTGAAACTCTTCTCACATTGTGTGGAATTCTTCTAATGTTGGAAAAAATGAATACTTTGATCAAAATTGCACAAGAAAGATCGATTTATATTATGGATTTCATCAGGGCGAGAATACAAATTTGCATGCATATTGATATGATGTATGCATCTAGTCAAAATTTTATGGATCCCTTGTTTGAGAGTTGGAGAGAATTAACAAGTGTGAATAGTCCTTGGAGCTTTTTGAAGTTCAATATTAACGATCATCTGTGTATTAATGTTCGTGGAAATAAAATACCTTTATATTGTTATGGTGTGCGATTGGATATAGCTACAAATAAAGTTGAGCAAATACCCATAATATACAATAGATTTCATGTGGTTGTGGATGATACAAAACTTAAACTAAAACAAATAGCAGAATCATTGACAAAAGAAATCAGAGACCATTTTCAAAGAGATGAATTGCTAGAGGCTATTGGTGTGGTAAATCCAATGTTTTGGGATCCTTGTAATGAATACCAGATTATAAATTCTTTTTTTCTCAAATACATGGGCTGACTTGCTGGTCATTTTAGTCAAAGTGTTGTAGTCAATGGCATTGAAATCAATGGCATTTTGAACAAAGATATTTTGACAAAACAATCCAACTGTTTTGGAACAACAATGTCTGCTCAAGTTTCATAGTTCTCTAACCGTCATGAAGCAAGTTCTATTTCACGTTTGTGGAGAATATTACAACCAAGTACTGTCTTAAAAGATACTATGAGTGAATATTTTCATTTATATGAATTATGTCAAATGATAATTTTGGGATCTGTGGAAGATGAAAGGGTGTTCAGTGCACTTTCATATATAAAATCTAAAGTTTGAAATAGGTTGGACAAAAATTTGGAGAATTGCTTGAGAGTATATGTGTCGGCCTATGAGGTGGAGGAGTTTTCTTATGAAAGAGCATTGTCACATTGAAGTTCTTTGGCAGAGAGAAGAGGTGTAACGAATATTGATAATGATGAGGATGATGATAACACTGGTCAAATTGTGACGACAAAATTTTTGGGAATGAGTGCAGAACATTTTGTACAATCTGAAAATAGTTTGTTCCGACTTTCCAGCATTATGATGCAAGGATGCAATCATTTGATTTTATTTCACATATTATCATTTGATTTGATTTCACATATCAAAATGAGAGGAAGCTATCATTTGATTTGATTTCACATATCAGAATAAAAGGATGTTTTCATTTGATTTAATTTGAGTTCACATGTTATTATTTGATTTGATTTCACATATCTGAATGAAAGGATGCTATGATTTGATTTGATTTCACATATATGAATGAAAGGATGCTATGATTTGATTTCATTTCATTTGATTTGATTTCACATGTTACATTATTTTTCTTGTAATATTTGTTATTCGTGAAAGTAATTGCGTATGCTGTATTTTCTGACATTTCAAATTAATTTATATAACATAAAAGAACATCTTACTGCATTCACATAATTAAATATTACTTAATATATCAACATAAACAATCAAAACATAACAACATTCAAAACAAAGGTTTAAAAAGATAACACATATCAAACATTATTTCTTCCACTTCAAATTAATAACAACAAACTTTTACATCATCATAAATAATCAAAACATACTCTCTTTCATTGAATTCAATATTTAAAGAAGATACCATTCATTCGTTATTTACAATACATATCAAACATTATTTCTTCCACTTAAAATTTCCAACAGATAACATATTTTTCGAAAATAGTCATTCATTGTTTCAATTCTAAAAAAAGATACCATTCATTTACAATTTATAATATATATCAAACATTATTTCTTTCGGTTCAAATTACTTAATACATCAACACATATAATCCTAACATAACAACATTCAAAACAAAATTTCCAATAGATAACACATTTTTTGAAAATAGTCTCATTCATTGTTTCAATTCTCAAAAATGATACCATTCATTTGCAATTTACAAAACATATCAAACAATATTTCTTCCACTTAAAATTACTTAATTCATCAACATATAATTATAACATAGCAACATTCAAAATAAAATTGCAAATAGATAACATATTTTTCAGAAATAGTCTCATTCATTGTTTCAATTCTAAAAAATGATACCATTCATTTGCAATTTACAAAACATATCAAACATTATTTCTTCCACTTCAAATTACATAATACATCAACACATATAATCTTAACATAACGACATTAAAAACAAAAATTTCAATAGATAAAACATTTTTTGACAATAGTCTCATTCATTGATTTTTGACAATAGTCTCATTCATTGATTTCAATTCTCAAAAAGGATATCAAACATTATTTATTCCGCTTCAAATTAAAACATAACAATAATTAAAAACAAAACTTCAAAATGATAATATGAATTTTTCAAAAATTGCCTCTCACATTGATTTCAATTTAAAAAAAAAATACCAATCTTAAATATTTATAAAAATATAAAGATTTAAAGAGTTTTTGTTTCACTTGAAACCCAACACAACAAAGATCTATTGTTTTTCAATATTTCCTGAAGGTCCACCCACATCTACCTCAATATCCTTTTCTTCTAATGCCCCAACCCTAACCAAACTTACTGATGTAGTGTTGATCCCCGATAACAAGGCACTCTCTTCCTTTGTTGGATCTTCTTTGAAAGGTGCATTCAGCTCCTTCTCCTTTTATTTCAGTTTAGCCTCGATATCCAAGCCCCCATCTTTGATAACCTTCTTTAGGTAATTATTTTCTCTAACCGTCTGTTGTAACCTCTTCTTCAATTCAATAGCATTATTAATGCTAATTTTGGCAGTCTTGATCAAAACTTTCATGGCACTGACTTGTTGTAAAACAAAAATAAAAAAAGGTTAATATTTATAAACAAAACATATTTAATAAAAAAATTATTTTTTAGTTAGATATAGAACTTACATCAGTTGTAAGTCGTGTTGTTTCTACAATTGCTACTTTGTTCTGATCAAGTGCCCATTCATTAAAATAAGCTTGGGCTTCTGCATTGAGGTTTTCCAAACGATTCATAACAACGACAAGAATTTCATCTCTGTATGTAGACTCGGCCTCCATAGTGCCATATTGAACTTTATGTAGCAAGGCATCGAGCTTTTGGGGCTAATTATCCATCTTGAGAAACAACTCTTTTCTTTTTGAAAAATTCTTATATCGGTCATTCATGGCTTTAATCAAAACCTTGGTCCGATATTCCCATTCCTTCAATTTATCAATATCCGAAGAGTATTATGAACTACAGCTTTACATGCATCGGCTAATAACACATTTTCAAAAACATTTAGGATATCATCTTCTATAACAGTACGGACGACGACTTGTTGTGGGTCGGAGGGGGAAACTTCGACGACATCTACATTGACATCATCTTCTTCTCCATCAATGCCCTCTTCATCCTCAAGAATATCACTTGCCTTTAAAGAAATTTTTTTAGGATTCATACCCTGATAAAGAAAGTCACAATCAAGAGTTCCCGAGGGCATTTGAGATGCACTCTCAACATTTGAAAAATTCTCCAAGGTTAATATCAGTACAATAGAAATATTATATGATGACACATTTTGTGTCTCTGTAGCACTTCTTGCATTGTGAGGTGGTGGTGTGAGGAACATTTTACCATGCATGCGTGATTGGTTCCTCGTAGGTGAAACCTGAAGTGGATGGGCTTGAACTTACTTTGGGTGGACCTGAACATGTTTTGGCTATGGTTGTGGATGTGGTTGTGGCTATGGTCGTGGAGGGTCAGGTGGTGGAGCCATATTTTTTTTCAGCCTTTTGAATCTACGAGGTCCCTTTGTTAAATTTCACACAAGAACATAAAATAAATCATTTGTAAATAACAATAGCATTAAAAAAGATTTATTCAAAATATACATACCTGACTCAGACTCTGCAGCCATTGATATTTCAACCATTTGCCCTTTATCTAAAAAATACGTAAAACACATTAAAAAAACATAATTTTAAGTCAAAAAAATAAATCATTTAAAAAAACATTTTTGAACAATGCAGAGTAAGGTTACCTTGTGGGTTGGAGGTAACCTCTTCTATGTCAACTGTAACTGTTTCTCCAGTAAAATGTGTCGCAGGTGTATGCTAAATTCAACCATCATCAGACCTCACACATTTGTTGGGAGTCATTAGTGATGGCTGCGATTGCATGTCAGAATCAGTAGATACTTCCAGAATATTAAATGCGACATCCCTCTTACTTGAAGACTGAGATGCTCTTTTCTATTTTCAAAACAAAATCAGAGAATAAAAAGTTAAAATTAAAAAAAGAAAATAAAGATATTTCAACAAACTTTTTTACCTGTATCTCACCATCATAATGCCAATAGACAACAAACTGTGGTGCAATGCAGTGGGAGGACTGCTCTGCTGAAGGTTGAAATAAGCTTCATGAAATAAACAAAGAAATAAATTATTGGTAGTCATTGTGTAAGCAGATGCTTGAATTTTTGGGCACTCAAAAGGTCGTGCTTTAGGCGGTTGGAAATGTGCATGCACCAATCAAATTTACCACCATCAATACAACGAAGCAATAAATAAAGTACCCAAAAAGGCATTTCTATAGGTCGCCCCTGCAGAATAAGCCTTACCTAAAAAAATTCAATGCAAGCATATAGAAATTTGTCTCCAACATTCAAAATGTTTAAGCCCCTTTTGGACTTAGAAGAATTGATTGAAAAAAGAGAACATTATTAGAAAACAAAAAATAAAACAAGGAGAACATTTTTAGAGAAATGAAACTATAGCAGAACAATATTTAATGTTAAATAAAAAATAAATTTTCAAATTATACCTTTTAGATTGTCAGGATGAACAACGTAAAGGTTTACTAGGGTGGATTTATCATCATCGGTTAACGCGTACTGGTTGTTCACTAGTACACCATTCGAAAGTGGCAGCCTTGTTAGTTGCTGCACATTAGAGGGTTTAACCAAAAAAACAATTTTGTTGTTATCCACAGGGATCGAAACAGTGCACACATCATGGTTGTAACAAGAAACAATCTGTTGCATCAACTGAACGTTAATGTTCAACTGGGGCATCTTCAACACACCAGCAAGTCCAGCGGTGTAAATCCACTGGGAATCTCTATCAAGAGTGTTGAAAATTCTCTTGAGATTGGGGCAGCAAGTGTACTTGAAATGAACTTTGGATGGAAGAGGGGAGGAACAACTAGTCATCTTTGAAAAGCAAGAAAACACTGATAAAACCTTATAAAAACGTTGCCAAAATGCTGCCAAAACACTCTAAAAACACTGCCAAAACATACTAAAATTGCTTGGAAATGCTCTTAAAACTCTCTAAAACCACTATGGAAAACACCTTGAAAATGCTGGAAAAAGGTTTTAAAGTTGCTTTGGGAAAAGCTGCAAATGACCCTCCAAATGATCCTGCAAATGAATTTATAGATTTTCTGCATGGCAGGAGTTAACGCATGAATGACACATGGCAGAAGGGAGGACATGTGGCACCATATTATTTATGGTTATGGCAATCACCTTGTTCCACTCACCATCTACTAGTCGCCTTATGCCACTCACCATCTGTCAATCACCTTACACCACTCGCCATATGTCAGTCACCTTATGCCACTCGCCATCTATCATACTGTCAGTTGCCATGTGCCACTCGCCTTCTACCCATCGCCTAGTGCCACTCACATTTTACCACTCACCATCTGGCAGTCATCATGTGCTAGTCTCCATGTGCCACTCGCCTTCTGCCAGTAGCCTTCTGCTAGTCGCCTTTTGTCAGTCACTTTATGCTAGTCACCTTTTGTCAGTTGCCTTCTGCCAGTCACCTTATGTCAGTCACCTTCTTCCAGTCACCTTGTGTCAGGCGCCTTTTACCAGTCGCCTTGTGTTAGTCTCCTTCTACCAGTCGCCTTTTGTCAGTCACCTTATGTTAGTCACCTTTTGTTAGTCACCTTCTACCAGTCGCCTTGTGTCAGCCACCTTATGTTAGTCACCTTCTGCCAGTCACCTTCTACCAGTCGCCTTGTATTAGTCACCTTCTGCCAGTCACCTTCTTCTAGTCGCCTTATGTCAGTTGCCTTCTGCTAGTTGCCTTGTGTCAGTCACCTTATGCCAGTTGCCTTCTACCAGTCGTCTTATGTCAATCGCCTTCTTCTAGTCACCTTGTGTCAGTCACCTTATGCCAGTCGCCTTGTGTTAGTCGCCTTATGTCAGTCACCTTCTGCCAGTCATATTTTGTCAGTCGCCTTTTTCCAGTCGCCTTGTGTCAATCACCTTCTGTCAGTCGCCTTCTATTAGTCACCTTCTGCCAGTTGCCTTGTGCCAATCGCCTTCTGTCAGTTGCCTTGTGTCAGTCGCCTTATGTTAGTCTCCTTATGTCAGTCATCTTCTGTCAGTCGCCTTCTACCAGTCACCTTCTGTAAATCACCTTCTACCAATCGCCTTATGCCAATCGCCTTCTGCAAATCACCTTCTGCCAGTCGCCTTCTGCTAATTTTGTTGATACTTGTTGAAAAAAAAATTGCCATGTTTTGAAAAAATTTCTTCAAAAATTTGAAAATTTTGCCCCACAGTTTATACAGTTTTCACGTTGATTTACCTCGATTTGATAAATACTTTTTCGGTACTACCCCTTATGCATAACCATGGATCATGATGCCCTTCTTCATGGAGAGGACACACCTTTGGACCCAAGCAATGATTGTGGCAGTCAAGCTAGATGGGCATGGCATAAGGGTATTCTACCTTTTGATGTAAGGAGTAAACGAAGAAATTTATTTCTTATTGCTTTTCCTTGCCAAATAATCAGAAGGAATTTAATAAAAATGATGTTTTCCAAAAACATCACTTTAGGGTTATTTTGTAAGGTAAACTTGCAAAGGCCATAACTTTTACATACATAAGAATTTTGAACCCCTTTTATTCAAGTTCCATGAATTTTTTATTTCTTTGTATTGATGGTATTTGTTTAAGGACTTACTACAAGTGCAAGGATGTCTCAATGTGTTATTTTCTTCAAAGTCTATTACCCCATTTCAAAAAGCTTGGACTTGATATTGAAGAGAATTTACTAGGATTAAAACAAACTGATTGCTTTAATTTTTGTAATTGGTGGGATTCCTTGTCAGGATATGGGTGGCTAAGTATGTTTAAGTATAAATAAAACATCTTGAAAATATAGGTTTCTTGAACATGTAGGTTCATGTCATTTTGGTAAGTACAAGGCTACCACCTTCTCTCTAATCTACTTTTTTTATTCCACCAAATGATAAGTACTAATGTAAAACTTTGTTAGTCATTTTTAAATCACGTATACAAAAACATTTTTTTTCAATTTAGCTATAGATCACATAATGAAAAATTTTCTCTATAATTGTTCATAGGGGTTTAGTTCTCTTCTACTATTGCAATTTGGTATTATGATTACAATAGAACTAATAATTTGATGAGTGTAGTAAGATAATATCATATCTTTGATTTAAATCGAGGATCTATAAGGAGTTAAAACTTAAATATTTTTAGTGACAATTGTTATGAAAATACAAAACAAATATGATTTTCTAGAAAATAAGATGATTGCAACACTCATGACATTCTTTATGAGGATAATTTTCACCTATGAGTAAGAAACCTATAGTGCTTAATATTTATTCATGATGTTTGTTAGAGTATGGTTTTATCACTTTAATAAAATCTAAATTCCATTATTAGTAAAAAGTATCTTCCATAACAACCTTGTTGAAAGTGTAATGTGGCTTATGGTCATGATTTAATCTTGTATATGCCTACAATCAACATTATACAAATGTATTTAATTTTATTGTATATTATTTAGTTATGTAAACCTATAGCTACAATTAGCACTATTATTGTTGAACCCACTTTATAACTTGTTATTAACCTAAAGTCTTATGGTTATGTCAACCTAGGTTAACTTTTTTATGTGATTAGGGTTTTGGTACTAGTATAAATCCCCCCAACAATCCATCTATTGTATTAGAGTGTCATGATCCTTATCTATGGATAATATAGTGATTATTTATGATGCTCAAGGGAACCCACCAATTATATGTATATTTTTTTCCTTTTATGCTTTTGTATAAGATTTGAGTGGATGGATCATTTCTATTCATTTTATGAAAATGGGTGTAAATCCCAACATGGTATCATAGCGGGTATGAAGTAGCATCACTTAGTTATGTAGATCGTATAGAGTCTGTGATCCTTCCTTTGAATCCTAGGATTATTTCTTAAGGCCTCATAAGCATTTTTAACATAAGAGAAAGATGAGATTTCAAATTAATTTTTCTAATCATCCTTTTGTTTATTCAAAAGAGTTTGTGCCTTCTTCATTTTCTACCTCATTGTTATTGAGTTTTTTAATGGAGATTTAAATCTCAAACTACATGTTTTAACTTCCTCACAAAGAAGCCATGATGCTTTTTCTAGGAAAATGAGGTGTTTGTTGCTTTAAATTTGAATCCATAGGTTTTCCCATGTGCACTCTTTAGAGTTTTAATGCCCTAAGCATCATACATCACTTCATGGAGGAGGATGTGCTTCCACATAATTACAAGTGGTTCCAAAGTTCCAAATTCAAAATTGATTGTGCTCCAAGTGCAATTTCTCTCGTTACTTATTTATTTTTGAGCTCATTATTAGTTGGTCTACCTGGTTTGGCTTCAACCCTTACATCTACTATTTTTCTATTATTCATAATGAGTCTCACTAAAATATCATCTTATTTAGAAATCAAGGGTTTGTTTTGAGTAGAATTTTTGACTCATACAAAGAGCAAGGAACATAATCAATATTTTCCATACCTTGGCTGGGAGCATCCTCTGGTTGAGATTCTACTTTAGAATCTTGTAGCTTTGTTCCCATAGAAATTGGGGTTTCCAAAATTTTAGTCACCTCCTCCTCCATTACTTTTGGTTTCTCCACATTGTCTTCATGTTCTTTCAATTTTTCATCTTCTCCCCTTAGGACATCCTTCTAGGAATTTTATCTCTCTCTCTCTCTTGATCCTCCTCTATAAATTCTCCCTCCTTAGGGATTTTAGCAATATTTGCATCTGAGGAAGGGAACTTAGGAGGCTCCACTTCCGTTGTATCCTATTTTTTTTGTTGTTCTTTCCTCCTCCATACCTTATTAACTAGTGTTTTGGATGAGCAGTTTTTCAAAAAATATCTTGTTCTTTTACAAACTTTGCAAAGTGTTGAAGAATTTTCATATTCGATTGGTTGTTCCCAAACCCAATACTCATACACAATCCTAATAGAGGTTGGAGCTCCTTTCCCAAATTAGAATTAACATAGAATTGGGCGAATATAAATCTAGTTTTTATCTTTGTTGTTGAATTGAAAGCTATTAATTGTCCCATCGCTTTAGCTATACCTAATAGAATACCTTCATCCCAGAACTCCAATAGAAGTCTTGGTAGGCAAACCCAAATTGGAGCTAGATTTATATTTTCAAAATGTGGGTTAAAACCCGATCTCCACTTAGAAAAATGTGCCTCTTCCCGTAGAACAAAGACCCTTTTGTTAGGGCATGGCCTAAGTCTTCATAGCTCACAAAGGAAAAACTTAAAACCCTTGGGAGAGATGCAATATTGATATGCCCATTGGCTTCTGTTTATCAGTATCCCATTTCCTTACCATATCTAAATATGGTTGGGCCCTTATAAATTTTCCAACAAGGCTATTCTATTTCTAGTTCACTGGTCTATTTTTTAGCTTTTTTGGGTTTTTTAAGTAGAGTTTCTCATCCTCATCTATATCCTCCGAAGCAATATCAAAATTTTCCTCTTGTTGAAGATCACCACCCAAAAGTTTCTCTCTCCAAGACATCTCTCTAGATTCAAGTTAACATCCATTAAGCAATCATATTGACTAGTTTTTATGTAAGCAATAACCAAATACAGGCCCAATACTCTAACGACTTGTTTCAAACTTTATAATAAAACTATAGCCTTTCATTTTTCGTCACTTTTTATTAGTATTTATGGGATTATACCCACTTCTTGTTAAGATTTGTGATATTTATCTTTGGTTTTCCAAATTGATATCTCTCTATGTTTCTTTTTCTTTTTGTTCTTACTTTGAGGGTCTTTCATTCATTTTTTTCCTTTTCATCGAGACAATATAAGTTAAAATTACATAAAAAATATTATTAAATAAATAAATATCAAAAAAATTATTTTATACTATAAATAAATCATTAAAAGTAAAAATATTAAAAAATTTCTTTGAAAATAACATTACTTCGTCCTGTGAAGACATCACATTGGTTAGGGCTTTGGTTTTTCTTTGAGAGGTCTAAGGTTCAAACCATGACATATGTAATGGTGTGTTACCAAAACACACTCAATACACACCATCATGTCGGAACGAGTGATTATTCATGGTGTACAAAAAAACCAAATCTTGAACCAAATGAAATTACACACGCCATTGTTTGAACGTTAAACCTCCAAAAAAAACCAATGCCCTAATTGTTGGGCCGTCTCCACAGAAATATAACACCACTTTTTAAAGAGACGTAATTAATAAAATACATACCCTTATGCTCCCGAGGGCTAGGTGGATTGATAAGTGCTTGTCTGATCAGACACTTACCAAGAAGACACCCAAAAAAAGCCAATGCCTTAATTGTTGGGCCGTCTCCATAGAAATATAACACCACTTTTTAAAGAGATATCTAATTAATAAAATACATACCCTTATGCTCCCGACGGCTAGGTGGATTGATAAGTGCTTGTCTGATCAGACACTTACCAAGAAGACACCCAATAGAAATATAACACCACTTTTTAAAGAGACATCTAATTAATAAAATACATACCCTTATGCTCCCAACGGCTAGGTGGATTGATAAGTGTTAGAGTTACTATAGTAATTCTATGTTATTCCTTTATTTATGTTAGAATTATGTTGTTAGGTTAGTTGCGCTATTGATAGCGTACATAATATTTGGTTTATTTCATTTAGACCTAAGCTATTAATTAGATCCTATAATTACGAGCTATTCTGAGCTCTCCATGTATTATTTATACAGATTCTAATTAATAGAAATTGTTCGTTTACTCTAACATGGCATCAGAGTCAGAAGCGTGAGAAGAGAAAGGAGGCAGCAAATTATTTGCAAAGTTGGGCTGAAGGAAAAAAAACAGTGGAAGAGTTGGCTGGAATTTTTTTTTTCCGCACATAGTCTGCTGTGCGTTTTTCTGTGCAGCACTGCGTCCGTAGTCTTTAAATTAAAAAAAAAATAAAAAAATTCTGCACGCACAATATTTTTTTTTCTTGTGTGCAGTGCATTTTTCTGTGCACAGTGCCCTCCCCTCCCGCCCACCATTGCCGCATTAAAAAAAAAAAGCGAAAAATGTCGCGCACAATCGCGCGACGTTCCGCGACATCTAAAAAAAAATATATATATATATATATATATATATATTACGTCGCGCGCAGACGCGCGACGTTGGGAGGACAATCCTCCCCCTCAACACGTTGCGCATCCACGCGCGACGTTGGGAGGCTACACCCCCCAACACGTCGTGCAGACGCGACGGTTGGGAGGCCCCCCTCCCCCCCAATCCAGTCGTGCAGACGCGACTGTGGGAGGCCCCCTCCTCGACACGTCGCACATCCGTGCAACGTTGGGAGGCCCCCCTCCCCCCCAATCCAGTCGCGCAGACGCGACTGTGGGAGGCCCCCCCTCCCTCAACACGTCGCGCTTCCACGCGACGTTGGGAGGCCCCCCTCCCTAACTTCCACGTCGTGAATCACGCGACGTTGGACCCCCCCTCCCCTTCCCGAGGTCGTGCTAGAGGTGCAACAGTCGAGGTCGCGCGCTGCACGCGCGACCATGCCGCGATCAAGCCGCAGCAGCGGAGGCTGCAGGCCACCCCCACGGCCACCTGCCGCTGCCAGACAAGGAGAGGAGGAGGAGCGAGAGCAGCAGGGCTGCCGAGACCTCCTCAAATACGAGGGGGCCCCTGATCCTGACGGATCAGCCCGCTAGTCCACCTGGTGGTGGACTATGCGGTAAGGCTCTGGGAGCCTATAGGTCGTGGGTTCCAATCCCGTCGATCCCCTTCAACGCGAGTTCCAATCGCGGGTTCTGATCAGACACTTACCAAGAAGACATCCAATTTCAAATCTTGGAGGCAGCTTGTTTGCAAAGGTAGTAATCTAATCTGAATCTTCAAAGTGAGTGCCAAATCGACAATGGCACAAATTCCAAGCAATTGGTGGTTCCCTTCATCTGGATCAAAAATAACAAGATGGAATAAGTTTAATGAGAACAACCTTTGTAATTTGAATCCTACACTTATCAATTACTAAACATGATATAATTATAACCAACTCTCCTATATAACCAAAAAAAAATACCCTTATTCTTTTCTTCATATGGTGGGTCATAACTGCCTTTGATAATCTATGTAAAGAGAATTTAATCACCAACAAGCAAGGTTAGTATACACCCGCTATATGAGGTCATGACACCTCACTAAGTCACCTCTATACCACCGGAGAGGAAGCAACTCGGTTTGCTCTCTTCTGTTTATTTATTTGTAATGAATATAAACTATTAATATCAAATGTTCCGTGCAAGAGGGAAATTATAATAAGACACCAAAAATATCAAACGTTCCGTACAAGAGGGAAATTATAATAAGACACCAAAAATATCAAACGTTCCGTACAAGAGGGAAATTATAATAAGACAAGATAATGATAACAAGACAGAGAATAGATGCTTAGACGTCACTATTGAATCAAAATCGCTAAGGATGTTGATGTTTGAAAAACGGAGCCATACCCAACGCAAAAGAATACCTTGGTGACGTCTGCATATAAACTATGCAACGCAAAAGAATATCTTGGTGACGTCTGCATATAAACTATGCAAGGCTTGAAGGCTCTTCTAATTATATAGATATGGTTTGAATTCACAAAATTATTATTATAATTATTTATTTTATTTTAATAAACATTTATTTTAATGAGGAGACTTAAAAAAGTTCGGGATAAGAATGCTTACTTTAAGCTGACCAACACAAAAAAACTGAAGGATCTACTACCTATAACCTCAGTGGTTGTGAAAGCTACTATTAACACACTCAACAAATAAACAAATAATAGAGTTAAAAGTGATAGATCAGTGAGTAGCGAAGGAATGTTTGTAATAGATTAAATGAATTTGATTTCCTAAAAAATTAACTTCATTTTTACTCAACAGTTTAAAAAATCGCTCTAAAATTAAAGTCTTTGCCTAAATGATTTGGTGGTCAATTTGACCATGTGAAACCGTACAAATTGCCTTACAAAATTTGGACTGGATGGTGTTACTATTCCAACGTTGAAACTTTATAAAATTTTACACATTTAAAGCATTTTATACCTTTGACTACTTTCAACCAATGGTGTGGTTGCTTATTGCGGAGGCATACAGCAAATATGAAATAGAAATATGTAATTAACATTATTTTGTTTTATTTTAGGTTACTATTCTTCCACGTTACGCCATTGACTTAGAGGCTTGTTGGAAGACATGACACATTAGAGAATCGAATGATTCACCTAAAAGCAAGGCTTATTAGGCATCCGATTTTATGAAATTGATAAACATTTTTATTTTAATAATATTTTTTTATAAAATTAAAAATTAAACTTATTAACAGCCGTCTACCCTTACAAAATTATTTAAAACAAACCCAAACAATTAGCTGTTTTCAAACAAGCTAATATCTACTATAGTCACTAATACTAAATCTAGGCTATAGGAAAGAAGGGCACATGTGAGATTACATGAGCATTACAAAGAATCATGCACTCTATGGCAATTCAAGTTGAATCACTTCATCTATTTGGAATGAGAGTTTAGCCTACGAGTACAGATAACAAAATTCTATGTCAGGAAGTTTTTTTTTATGGATGGTATTGCAGACAGAATAGTACTTAGGGATGTAACTTTTGTCTCTATGCAATATTTTCTTATAAAGAGGCGAGCTCTCAAGGCTTTTTTTTTTTCATACTTTCCTATTCAAAAGCATATTATTTTCTTACTTTTTCAATTATTGTGATAGAATTGGATTTGATATTTGTTAAAAACATAAATTGAATTATGATTAAGAGGATTAGTAAGATTTTGGGTATTTATTAAGAGGAGATTTAGGTTCAAATTTTGGGGGCATGCTCAATAAGGGTAAAGGTAGCAATCTGACTTGAGTCCACTAAGTGTGTGTCAGCTTGACAACGACGATACCAATTCTGATTCATCAAGGGTCTCCCTCACTTCAGGCTACGTTTACCGAGGAGAGGCAGGGGTTATAAAGGCAACTTCAATGATTTGACCTATGTTCGGGCTACGTTTACCGAGGAGAGGTAGGGGTTATAGAGGTAACTTTAATGATTTGACCTATGTTCGGAGGTAAAACCTCGGGGAGAATGTCTGACCCTGTGTCGAGTTGTTAAAGATGAAAGGATGTTACCGATTCTCTTGATATAAAAAAAAAAGTATGAGCAAGGATAATATTGTATGATATGATTTTATATAAGATTTCAAGTAGCTATTGTATAATTATATTTAATTTATTATAATATCTTATTCGATATATTTTATGGATCACAATTATTATTATTATAGTTAAACTCGCTTGTAATTAACCTTAAGTTTTATGTCGGTTTAGGTTGAACTCTTTTATGTAGTTAGGGTTTTGGTATTGGTATAAATACTTTCATTGCTCCATCATTGTATCAATGTTTTGATTCTTATCTATGGATAATATACCACTTATTTATGATATTTATGGGTGCCTATTATATCTTTCTCTATTTCATATTTTTTATAGTTTTTGTATATAGTTTGGGTAGATGGATTACTTATGTTTGTTTCTAGAAAATTGGTGTGAATTCTAACATGGTTTTTAAATGAGTATGAAGCTTCATCGCTTAGTCATGCATAAAGTTTATTTGAAGGTTTTGATATTTATTTTGACTTTTAGGACATATTACTTCTTAAAGCTTCATAAGCACCTTCAACAAAGAGACAAAGAGAGGATCTTTTTCTTTTCCAAATATTTTAATTTTTTTGGATAATTTTTGCCTACTCTAGATTATGTTCCATTACTACCGAAACATTTTTGACCTATTTTACACAAATTCAAACCACTTATAGCAGAAGAAGTATTGTCGCTTTGACTTTAAAAGGGTGCCTTGACTTCTTCATAGCAAGTTCAACATTGTTTCATAAAAAGAAGACTTGTTGCCATTATAAATGATATTTGTGATGCTTTTGTCCCACTTGGGAGCTTTAGTGCCTTGGATGGAAGAAACAAAAGTTGTATTCATTTATCTCAATTTAGATCTTGCCCAACGTGCATGTTTAAATAGTTATATTTATTTATTTTTATGGATCATGATGCTCTTCTTCATGGAGAGGGCACACCTTTGGACCCAAGTAGTGATTGTGGCAATCAAGCTAGATGGGCATGGCATAAGGGTATTCTACCTTTTGATGTAAGACAAGAAATTTATTTCTTATTGTTTTTCCTTGCAAAAAAATCAGAAGGAATAAAAAAATGATGTTTTCCAAAAACATCGCTTTAGGGCTATTTTGTAAGGTAAACTTGCAAAAGCCACAACTTTTACATACATAAGCGTTTTGAGCCCATTTTTTCAAGTTCCATGAATGTTTGATTTCTTTGTATTGATGGTATTAGTTTAAGGACTTACTATAAGTGCAAGGACGTCTCAATGTGTGATTTTCTTCAAAGCCTATTACCCTATTTCAAAAGCTTGGACTTGAGATTGAAGAGAAATTACTAAGATTAAAATAAACCGATTGCTTTAGTTTTTGTAATTGGTGGGATTCTATGGTCAGGATATGGGTGGCTAAGTATGTTTAAGTATAAATAAAACGTCTTGAAAATTTAAGTGTCTTGAACACATAGGTTCATGTCATTTTTGTAAGTACTAGACTACCACCTTCTTTCTCATCTACTTTTTTTATTCCACCAAATGATAAGTACTAATGTAAAACTTTGTTAGTCATTTTTTTTGTAGGTAAAAATGATTAAGTGTGGGGTTTAAATGGGCCCCAAACCCAAGTACATAAACTAGTAGCTAAACTAATAGCATAAGATAACACAGGCCTACATATTAGCCACCAACAACTTGAACAAAAAGGTCCAAATAGTAGCAAAGAAGGCTGGATGGAACACTGACGTTAGATAAACAAAAATACAATTCGAGCAATACCCACGTAGGGGTTGCTTAAGAGAAGTAACTACCTAAAAAATCTTTAAAGGAGTTATGACAAAAACCCGTATAGGGAAAGCTTGCAAAAGATCCATAAAAACTATAATAGACACATGTATAAAAATAAACATAGTGCTCAAAAAGACCCACGTAGGGGCACTATAGACTATAATTAAAATTCCACGTAGGGGATCAAAAGACCAAAAATAGAGAGACCCAGCATGAGAACAAACATAGTACTCAATAGACCCAGACCTAGACCTCTGTAACATATTCATTTGTAGGAGCATCTCTAGGATGGTTCAGGAGTAACACCTTAAGAGTCTTTCTGATCTTATCCATGGTATTGATAATGCTGTTGATGATGGTAACGTGGATTGTGTTACGAGTAGTAATGCAAGGATCGTCACTGTCTTCGTCCAAAATGTGGTAAGGGGAGCTTTGACAGGTATCAACCCTCAATTTCTTAAGCCAGGCTAACCTCCTAAATTGAGGTGGACAAAGGCCTTAGTGATATTTTGCTTAGCTCTTTTGAACTTGCGTAGAACCAGAATGAGACCATGAGCTTCTAGAAATGTGTGAGGCAATGGATCAAGCTAAAGGGAAGATGGCTCAAGCAAGGCCATGTTGGCAATATTGAGGAGAAAGGAAGACCATAGAATCTTCTTACTGCCTAGGAACGCAATGATGAATAAAACCAGATGGTGATGGACTGACACAGACCAGGGATGTAAATATAGAAATTTTTGGCACCATAGACACCCTTTCTGGAAGCTGAGTTGGTGTGATTGACAAACCACATAATAATTCTCCTTAGGGAACTGACATCGAAAAAAACAAACATGGCATAGGACAAAATTTGCACATGATAGGGTTGGGAAAGGATTGAGAGTGCTAAATGACTAAAAAAATGAATCTTAAAATTCAAAAGACATAAAATTAAGCATCTTGATACTTGAAACATATTGACATTGTTATATAACGTCCAATTGCATAACCTAGACCTACTCAGGTACTTGACATGCTTGGAGAATACAACCACGAGGTAAACCCATAAATAGGGCCTATCTTGGGACATTGCATACTTCATGGAAGGAAAAGAGGAGAACCAAAAGCTAGCACTGATAGCAAGGCAAGGAGTCACACTAATCAAAAAAAAAATTGTCATAAGAATTAGAACCAAAGAAACACATCATGCTAAAAAGGGTAGAGTCAACATTGGAGAAGCTGACCCACCAATTCTTAAATCACTTATACAAAAACATTTTTTTCAATTTAGCTAGATCACATAATGAAATTTTTTCTCTAGATTTGTTCATAGGGGTTTATTTCTCTTCTACTATTGCAATTTGGTATTATGATTACAATAGAACTAATAATTTGATGAGTATAGTAAGATAATATCATATATCTAATTTAAATCGAGGATCTATAAGGAGTTAAAACTTTAATATTTTTAGTGATAATTGTTAAGGAAATACAAAACAAATATGATTTTATAGAAAATATGATGTCTGCAACACTCATGTCATTTTTTATGAGGACATTTTTTACCTATGAGTAAGGAACTTATAGTGCTTAATATCTATTCGTTATATTTGTTAGAGTATGGTTTTATCACTTTAATAAAATCTAAATTCTAAGTATCTTCCATAACAACCTTGTTGAAAGTGTAATGTAACTTATGGTCAAGGCTGACATCTCATGATTTAATCTTGTATATACCTACAAGCAACATTTTACAAATTTATTTAATTTTATTGTATATTATTTAGTTATGTAAACTCTATAGCTGCAATTAACACTATTATTGTTGAACCCACTTTATAACTTGTTATTAACCTAAAGTCTTATGGTTATGTCAACTTAGGTTAACTTGTTTATGTGATTGAGGTTTTGGTACTAGTATAAATCATCTCAGTAATTCATCCATTGTATTAGAGTGTCATGATCCTTATCTATGGATTATATAGTGATTATTTATGATGCTAAAGGGAACCCACCAATTATATGTATCTTTATTTCCTTTTTTTCCTTTTATGCTTTTGTAGAAGATTTGAGTGGATGGATTATTTCTATTCATTTTATGGAAATAGGTGTAAATCCCAACATGGTATCATAGCAGGTATGAAGTAGCATCACTTGGTTATGTAGATCGTATTGAGCCTCTGATCCTTCCTTTGAATCCTAGGATTATATATTTATTAAGGCCTCATAAGCATTTTTAGCATAAGAGAAAGAGGAGATTTCAAATTATTTTTTCTAATCATCCTTTTGTTTATTCAAAAGAGTTTGTGTCTATTTCATTTTCTACCTCATTTTTATTTAGTTTTTTAATGGAGATTTAAATCTCAAACTACATGTTCTAACTTCCTCACAAATAATCCATGATGATTTTTCTAAGAAAAAGAAGGTGTTTGTTGCTTTAAATTTGAATCCATAGGTTTTCCCATGTGCACCCTTTAGAGTTTTAATGCCCTAAGCATGATACCTCACTTCACGGAGGAGGATGTGCTTCCACATGATTACAGGGGGTTCTAAAGTGGCCAGATGAGATACTGGTTAGAATCTATACGCAAATATTTTGTTTGTAGAATAGTGAAATGGTTTGAGGGTAAGTTGAAAGACCCTTAGTTTTGTTCTAGCCTAAAGGCATGATGACACAAACGTCAACATGATCATTTGGAGTTTGTTAAAGGGGAATCAAAGTTTGAAATGCATGAGTACCTTTTTTACTAACAACACTCTCTACTTTGAATGTTTTGGTTAATGTCATATATGGTGGCATCAACATAAGAGACACCATAGCATTTATAGCAAACCTAGATAGACCAAGTAGTTAAATCTATTAGGAGGTAGCAGGTATTATGTTCAAATTTATTTAAGAAATGATTTTTTACAAAAGTTTTATGTTGGACATTATGGAATATCAATCCTTTTTTTAAATGAACATGTGGTCTCAATAATCATGTCACTACATTGATTAGCACAAGGTACTTTTGCTTTCTAAATACCCAAGTTCAAACCACTACAATTCCCTTGGCACTTATGAGAGGATTACATGGACATTTTACTAATGTGATAACCAACGTGGTCTCATTTCATGTCACTAAAGTTCCTTTTTACTATATATGTACTAAATCAACCAATCAAACAAGGACATGTACTAGAACCTCATTGGTCTTTAACGTCCAATGGAGAATAAATAGACTGTTAATTATTAATGGCTTTCATCAACAAATCAATAGATGCCACATGAAAACTCATGGTAGGATACAATAGTTATAAGGTTTCTAAGGCTAATTTTTCATTTTTCGAGGGCTAAATCTTCTAGAGGATACAACCTTTCATAGAAAAGTGTTTTGAGCCCATTTGTTTCATGATTGTTTGAGGTTTTTGAATTGATGAAATTAGTTCAAGGATCTATTACTATTTTGGATGATAAATTATTTGTGATAGTCTTTCAGTCTATTGTCTTATTTCAAAAGGGTAAATTTATAGTATGTTAGAATATTTGGTCCATATTCATGGGAGAGACAATTGGATTTATGACATGTGAAGCAACTAAAAAGTATCCTAGAGGCATATAGAAAAAGTATTTAGAACTACTCTAATCAATCCTCCTCTTTCTATTAGATTTTTGGGCTAATGATATGTTTTATGCATGAAGTTTTAACCTTCCATGATATTTTTTTTAATTTTTTGTTCATATGTTCTTGAACCTCTATAATGGTTCTTCTCATAAATAGGTTTATGCAAAGCCTCTTGTGGAGGGGGCCTAAGGGAAAATTCAAAGTTCTCAAATACGATGAACTATGCTATAAAAGGGAAGTTTATACTTCAAAGTCTTACCTTATGTGATATAGAAGATTGAAGCAACCTTTAACCTTATATAGAGTTATAGAGGAGGTGTTCTTTGCTTTTGTGTGGGATTAGTTGATATTGGTAGTGGGGGCTACAATCTAGCCTAAGGATATTCTTGCACAAGAGCATTTCACATAAGAAAACTTCAAGATGATGTGAGGGTTCAATGAAGACTTCCTCAAGAATAGAGGCCCACTAGAGAATCTATCATGGGGGATGGAAATATATTATCAATATTGTCTTCCCTCCTTGACCCTTATATTAGATTATGAGGAGGTGTCAAAAGTGTATTCTAACTTATGGCCAAGGCCAACATTGTATGAAGTAATCTTATATAGGCATGTGGTAAATGATTGTACAAATGCATTTAGAATATTGTATATTATTTAATAATGTAAGCCATATGGGACATTATTAACCTTATTATGGTTAAACCCACTTTATAACTTGTATTTAAACTAAAGTATTCTTGTTATACTATATTAAGTTAACTTCTTTATGTAATTGGGATTTTGGTATTGATATAAATACCCCCACCATTCCATGCATTGTATTGGAGTGCCATGATACTTATCTATAGATAATACAATGATTATTTATGGTGTTCAAAGAAACCCACTAATTATGTATATCTTTCTTTTCTTTTTATTATTTTATGCTTTTGTATAAGATTTTTTTTTATCAATCAGAGGAAGGAGTTTTGAAAAGGATCCCAAACCTTTTATATAAGTGGATACAAAAAGGAGACAGTCTCCACAAGACTAAGATCAAAACAACAACAACCCAAAGAAACCAAAGGGAGTCTCTACGAGACAAAACCAACAGGAAGTAGCCTAAAGGAGGGCATCTCTGAGAGACACCACCAACAAAAATAGAAGAGAATAAAAATCACCCAAGCAGGAGCCAAAGGACCCCTAGAATCCAAACAAAAATACACAATGTAGACAAAGACAACTCGATAAAAGCCTTGAGCACTTCGTGCTCTTCACCAACCACATGCATACACCCCTCATTTTTATTTTTGAGATCTTTTACCATATAGCGGCTTGCTGAAGGAGGGAATAGACCATATTGGATTTGAGTGGATGGATTGCTTCTATTTATTTTTATAAATAGGTGTATATTCCAACAAATATTCTCTTTCTTTACTAGTGAACATTTGAAATTGCTCACATACTTTTGTAAATATATAATATATAAAAAGAAAAATGGCTATTGAGAACTAATATAAATAAATTTATGGGGTTATTTATTAGAAGGAAAGTTTTTATATATAATTATAGATGTAAGAGTTCCATAAAGTGAAATATTTCTATATAGGTAAAGGACTTCTAACATATACAATAAATGTTTCTATTACAAATAGAATATCTATCAACTTAGTTATAACAAGTTAAAACCTTGCATCATGATCAAATGGTTAGCACAATTTTACTTTAAATAATATACAATGTATCATAATATCCATTATGATTATTAGGATCTATTGTCATCTTGTTGGATTCATATGCTCATATTACATCCAAATTGGTCCTACAGTTGAGATTGGCCAAAATTTGTCCTATAATCAACTTACTAGTGCATATCTCTAGGTTAAATTCTATATTTGAGTGACCTAATGCCATTGATTTCTAGTAGATTTATGTCATGAAATAATGTAGACAATACATACTATCACTTTTCCATTTGAAATGTAATTTTAAAAATACTTTTAAAGATTGTATTCAAGATTTTTTCAATGGTGTTATATTTAAGTTGAGTGTCCTTTTTTTTTTAAGCGAAAAACCCCTTGCGGGGCCGCCTTGGTCTAAGAGACCATGAACAGGGGGTTCTACACCGTCAAAGTCACCCGGGGGTCACACCCGACCCTGCCCGCACCAACATTATCAATTGGATTTTGGGTAGCCAATTCAGCTTTTTTTTGGTAGGGTGGAGATTCGAACCTGGGACCTCCCTTGGAGGATTGCCCTCTCCTCTCCAACTCACCTACAACATCTGGGTTAAGTTGAGTGTCCTTTAGTTTATTGATTATAAATTCAATTGGTTACTCATACCCTTCATTATTTTACCATAAAAGTATTGTAGCAAATGAAAGCATTATATTAAAAAATAAAGAAGAGCAACTTATAATTCTTTTTTAAGGGTTCTTATCCACTCCCCTATTATTCCAAGATATTATTTTCAATGTTATTTTTTTATTTTATTTGTGGGTTAAACCCCACTTCTTGTTAGCACTTGCGATATTTGCTTATATTTTCCCATATCAATATAGATTCGGGTTTCTTTTTTCTCTTTGTTTTTGTTTCTTGGGTCTTCCTTTTTTTTTTTCATTCCTAGCAATACTTTCAACTTCATCAATCTCTTCAATATTCTCATAGTGATCATAGTAAGACTTATCATCTTTAGGTTTACCTTGTTCTAAAGGATCTGAAGTGCAAGGAATAACCTTAAAAGCACAATCTTCTTTTTGTTACCCTAGAAACCCTAAAGTGCAAGGATGCTCTTCTAAAACAATTACCTTCTTATTCTACTCTAAAAAACCTAAATTGTTATGGGTTTCCTCCATCCTTATTTCTTTATTATGCTGCTCTTGAAACCTTGAAGTGCAAGGGATAACATCTTCATTTCTATCACACTCATTACTTGGAGAGCATTTTGTACTACTTGAGGATAATGAAAATGATTTACTTGGAAAAAACTTGACCTCTTTTGTTGTCTTTATTTTAGGATTTCTCTCCACATCTTCTTTTACACCTTTAATTCCTTCTGAAATTTCCAAATGATATGGTAGATAGGCTTTCTTTGCCTCTTCTTTTGGAGTGGAATATCCTGGATATGATCTAGCTTCTATTATTGTATGATTTTCTTGCTTCGTCTTGAAGTTTATCTCATGGCTATAGTTTTTGGTCTCTTTCTTCATAGTTTTCACTTTGCAAACTCTTGCCATGTGTCCAATCTCATAACAATTATGACAACAAAATGCGATATTGACATAATCTACTTGTTGATCCCATTCTCTTGATTCAGATTTTAATCTTAATGGATTGTGGTAAAGGTTTTAAAATATCCATAGCGACACATATT
Organism: Wollemia nobilis; assembly: GCA_028583015.1. NCBI lineage: Eukaryota > Viridiplantae > Streptophyta > Pinopsida > Araucariales > Araucariaceae > Wollemia > Wollemia nobilis. The sequence goes on from JAQPPZ010003016.1 coordinate 11,975,697, forward strand.
CAAGTATATATAACATGCTTTCGCTCCTTAGTAGTTAGTCCTTTCTTGATGAATTCCCTTAGGGAATTTCCAATATTCTGCAGAACATTCTTATTTATAAGCTGATATGGAAGTCCAAAAAGCCTAACCCAAACTGAAAGCTTCTTAATAGTTTTTGTTTCAATAGAAAAATTTTTATTCCAAGGTCTCAAATAAAGTGCATCTCTTCCCCTGAATCATGGGACACCAACCATTATTTTATCTCTAATTTCTAAACTAGAAAAGATGAGAAAAAACCTTTAGGAATAAAAGTCAGAGTAATTTGAATTTAATCCCCACTTCCACTTGATCCAATTTTGAATCTCCAAAAATCCTAGCCATGATCTATGGAACTTACATATTAACCCTGTATTTTTAAGAATAATTATATCATGCTCAATCATCTCATCCTTGATACTCACTTCTAGTGTAACATCTGCTACCTGGATCGAACTTGCCATGTATTTGCTTTTCTACTCATCTCCAACTTAAGCCTCCATACTTCCAACTAGGGCATCCTACTTCCCATTAGGGCTTTCAAATACGACTTTCATTCCATACTAGCTAATGGGACTTGCTCTTGGCTTGCACTCCCTCTTGGATCACCTTCCCTCTCGCCTTGCACTCACTTCTGCCTCACACCCACTTCCGGCTTGCACTCTATTTTGGCTTGCAATAGCTCTTGTATTATATTTTTCTCGGTGTTCCTTCACTTCAATAATTTTTAGGAAATAATGTTCCACGCATTCATGGTAAGGGTTTGAAGCAGTGATGCACTCTAGATGAACATGTTGCTCATTCACCATGACCGAATCTTGGCTTGTTGGATAACACTTTGCTTTCTAATTTTTGCTCACACTTCCTCTCACTCTCGGCTAGTGCTCACACTCATGTCTAGCTACACTCACTCCCGACTTGCACTCGCACTTGCTTCCAACTGCACTCACTCCCAGCTCATACTCGCACCCGCTTCCAACTACACACACTCTTGGCTCGTGATTGCACTAGCTTCTGGCTGCACTCACTTTCCATCGTACTTACTCCTAGCTCGTGCTCACACTTGTTTTTTGGGTGCACTACAAAATAAAAATATTAAAATTTACCTTTAAAAATAATACCACTTTATCTCCATGAAAACAACAACTTAGTGATTAAAATTTTGGTTTCTTTTTTAAAAAATGCAAAATTCAAATCACATGTATATGTTATCCCAATATATATATATAATAAAATACGTACCCTTATTCTTCTCTTCTTCTTCTCTTCATATGGTGGATCATAACGGCCTTGATATCTATAAAGAGAATTTAATCACCAACAAGTTATACTGGCGGTGGATCACAAACCCAGATCAGTTATGGAGTCAAGTTTTAAAAACTAAATATTACCCTACACACAAAATGGAGGATGTACCATGGTTGCCATTTACAAGTGTGGGATCAGAGATATGAAAAACACTCAAAAAAGGGACCTCACTGATTAAGGAAGACTTACATTGGAAAGTAGGTGATGGGAGAAAAGTCAGGTTGTGGGATTATTCTTGGGGATTCCTCCCAATTATCAAACAATATCCTCATATTAGTGGCATCCGAGAGACTCTTCATAATCATGGCAAAACTCTTATATCTCAGTATCTCATCCCCCCAAGCCAACAATTAACAACTTTAGGAGATGGCAAAATTTGGACCAGTGGTTAGGTGAAGAATGAGAAGCTGAAAAACGTGAACTAAAAGAAATTCTAGAAAAAAAACATGGCTATGGAAATATGGACTTGACCAACTGGCATGGGAATATGGGAAACAAGGCACTTACACAGTGAAAGTAGGCTACCGAAAGGCTCACCAAAGTGGCAAGAACCAACCCCAACAACAACATCCCTGAAAAGAAATATGGCAGCCAAAAGGTTGGCCGAAGGTTAATTATTTTATATGGCAGGTTGCTCACAAAAGCATTATGACTCAGGATAATATGAGAAGAAAGGGGTTCATTGGACCCAGTAGATGTGTAATGTGCTTCCAAGAGGTAGAAACTATAAACCACCTCATTTTTTATTGCTCCTATGCTTACACAATCTGGAATTGGTGGTACTCCATCTTTAGCCAAACAAAATGGTATCCTCCTAACGGTAGTAATTTTTGGGACTATTGGTCACATAACACCTTCAAATCCAAAACACTAAGCACAACTTGGAATTTAGGGATTGGCTTCATCTGTTGGCAAATATGGTTGAAACAGAACAACAAAATTTTTAAAGAGGAATTTGGCTCAGAAGAGAGGACCTTGGAGATTATGTTAAGGAAGTTATTAGAAACAGTGCAGACCAAAGTACAAGAAGAATCTTCGATGACAGAGATAGAACAAGACATTTAGGAACAACTATGGAATCAAATACAACATGAAAGTTATTAGGAATAGGAAAAAGAACAAAGAGAACTTCATTAATCTTTGTTGGAAGAGGACATATACAATTAAGAAGGAGGTAAAGTTTAAAGAAGGGATTTAGAGATCATGGGCAGATAAAAAAAACAAAAAAATTATATTTTGAGCCTTGTCAAAAAAGACAAAATATCAAAATAAATTTATATAGGCTGATCAATTTTTTTTTTAATAAAATTTTTATCTTTTACTCAAATAAAAAAATACAAGCAAGGTTGATATGCACCCACTATATGAGATCATGACATCTCACTAAATCAACTTCATACCACGGAAGAGGAAAAATCTCAGCTTGCTCTTTTCTATTTATCTATTTATTTATTTTTAAAGAATATATACTAATGTTAAATATTAAATGTTCCGTACAAAAAGGAAATTATAATAAGATAATTGTAACAAGACAGAATAGATGCTTAGACGTCACTATATAATCAAAATCGCTAAGCATGTTGATGTTTGAAAAATGGAGCCATACCCATATTAACAACACCAAATGCAAAAGAATATGTTCGTGAAGGCTTGAAGGCTCTTACTTTATAAAAGGGATTTGCAATGCTTTCACAGTTCAAATAGGGGACTTGAAGAGGTGAAGGGTTTAGGATTAAAATCGTAAGTTGAAAAACACTTAACGAAAAATTGGACGGTTTATTACTTACTACCTCAATGGGTGTGAAAGTTATTATTAACATACTCCACAAATAAACAAAAATAAAAATCAACTCACCATTTAAAAACAAAATTTGAATTTGTGTATGTGGATAAAAGTGATAGATCTACCTACTACCTCAATGGTTGTGAAAGCCACTATTAACACACTCAACAAATAAACAAAAATAAAAATAACATCATTTAGAAATAATATTTAAATTTGTGTATGTGAGTAAAACAAAAATAAAAATCAACATCATTTAGAAACAATATTTAAATTTGTGTATGTGAGTAAAAGTGATAGATCAGTTAATAGCCATTGAATACTTGTAAGTAAATTGCTTGGATTTGATTCCATGAAAGAAAAATCTTATTAACTTTCACTTTACACAAAATCTATAAATGTTTTCTAAATAAATTCTGTTAATTTAAAAAGTCGAATTATAATCGAAGTCTTTCTCTAAATGATTTGGTGGTCAATTTTTGACCGTATGAAACCGTACAAATTGCCTTACGAAATTTGGATTGGATGGGGTTAGTATTCAAAGGTTTCAACTTTACAAAATTTGCACACATTTAAAGCATTTTTAAACTTTGACTGCTTTCAACCAATGGTGTGGTTGCTTATTCTCTTACGCATGCGGCAAATCTGAAAGTGAAATATGTCTTCTTAATTAAAAATTATTTTATTTATTTTAAGTTACTATCCTTCTACGTTACGCCATTGACTTAGAGGCTTGTTGAAGACATGGCACATTAGAGAATCGAATGATTCACTTAAAAGTAAGGCATCCGATTTTAGAGATAAAATTTGAAATTAATAAATAATAATATATTTTTTAAGTTAAAAGTTAAATTTATTAATAAGAGATTAACGTATACATTCATAAATATATTACAGTCTAAATTAAACTCAAACGGATAACTATCCGTATACAAGCTAATATCTACTATAATCACTAACACTAAATCTAGGCTACAGGGAAGAAGGGCACATGTGGGACTACATGAGCATTACAAAGAATCATTCACTCTATGGCAATTCAAGTTGAATCACTTCACCTATTTGGAAAGAGAGCTTAGCCTATGAGTACAGATAGAAAAATTCTATGTCACGGAGTTTTTTATGGATGGTATTGTAGACAGAATAGTACTTATCTTAGGGATGTAACTTTTGTCCCTATGCAAAATTTTCTTATAAAGAGGCAAGCTTTCAAGGGCCTTCTTCTTTTCATACTCTATTATTCAGAAGCATTTTATTAGTTGGATTTGACATTTGTTAAAAACATAAATTGAATTATGATTTTTGTTTGTAGAAAATATTTAAATTGTAATGTTTTTTTGATAAAGATTTAAAGAGGTAAAGGTATTTATTCCGTCAAAAATGTAAGGCTTGCATCTGGCTTGCTTCTTTCAGCACATTCAAAGAGCATACTTAAAACAACAAAAACACAAACAAACACAAAAAACAAAAAAAATAACAAAAAACAATAATAAATAAAAAATAAAAATACAAAAACAACAAAAGACAACAAAAAACATAAAAATATAAAGACAACAAAATATAACAAAAAACACAAAACAAACATAAAAACATAAAAAACACACACACACAAAAAAAAAATCAAAAACATAAAAAAACAACACAAAATATATAGAAATAAAATAGAATGAAAACAATACAAAACAACACACACATTGAAAAATAAATAAGGAGAAAAAAACTAGTTTGGCCTTTCTAGGCCAAAAGGCTATTCATGCAAGAATCAACAAAGGAAACATAAGAATGATTAGTCTAAGCAAGGGAACTAAAATATCCCGATCGAACCAAAGAGAAGCAAAAACAAAGAAAAAAAACTAGGTACCTCTAGTATTGGAGCCATCCAGAGAAATGATAGAAATAAGAGCTTCCCATATTTGTGAATCCCACCATATAGGAGGGTGGTCGTAGTAAGTAAGATCACCTTTGTCCAATTCTCAATTAGCTAAAGCATCAACACTTTTGTTATGTTCTCTGACCACATGATTGTATTCAACTTTTAAAAAGCCCATATGGATTAATTTAATCTTCTCAACAATTCTTTTTATTTTGCAATCAATCTTATGATTCTTAGAAGAAGTCTTCAACAAATTAATCATGACTTGATAGTTAGATTCAACCAACACCTTTTTTCATCCGATCTTAGTAGCCTCTCGAAGGCCTTTAAGGATACCATACCCCTCAACAAGGTTATTGGAAAGGATACCCAAATTCTCAACAAAAGTGAAAACCAGGGAACCATCTGAAAGTCTACCAATTCCTCTTGCACTAGCTTTTCTAGGGTCCCCCTAGAGGCTCCATCGGTATTAAATTTTCCAAAATCCTTAGGAGGAGGCTGCAAATTTCTTGTTCTATCCATATTTTGATTACTCACATTCTCTTTAAGTTGGTTGCCCTTAAAAGAGTTAATATTCAATCTTTGCATCACTTGATCCCATCTTTGGTGGGAGTTTTGGGGGTGTTTAAGGAGTTGTTGTACTGATTCAAATAAGTTGACAATGATCTTTTTCCAGATATAGTGAGTGTCCTTTCTTTCTTGATTGAAAATTTGGTTGTTTATTTCTTTTCAAATATTCCAAGGTAGGATGGTAGAACCCATCCAAACTAGCTACCTAATAAAGTGATCAAAACCCTCTTGATTAGGCCAGTCCCTCCAAAGCTATTCAAAAGTAAAACAATTGGACCTTTGTAAGCCAAGTAAGATGGCTATTCTCCTCCATAGCTCAGAGGCTAAGGTACACTCAATAAAAATATGGCTGAGAGTTTCCACATTCTCTCCACACATTTCGTATCTAAATAGACCATGAAAACCATGTTTCATAAGTTGCTCACCAGTAAGCACCCTACGATGCAATAAAATATATGTAAAGAACCTCACTTTAGGCCAAAGATTTTGAGCCCACAACTGAGTAAATATATCATATGATTGGTTGAGATTATTATGGCATAAGGTCAAATAACCTTGAGCAATTGAATACTCACCCTTAGTAGTGTTGTTCCATCCAAAACAATCTTTATCATGGGACCAAGAGAGAGATCTCATATGAAGGATGCTTTGGATATCTTTTATTTACCTTTTTGGCATTTGAATAGGCCACTCCTCAACAGGGATCCAATATCTACCAACCTTTGAATTACCAGTATGGTATCGATAATAATTAGCAACCTTTATCTAGTTAGCTTGATGAAGCTCCTCCATCCAAGGCCTCCAATTAGGAAACTAAGTTATCAAAGGTTGATGACCATCCCAAGAATCTATCCAAAAATTTACCTGTTGACCATTATGAATGATCCAAAATAACTTTTTCTTAATCAAATTCTCACCAGTCTTAAGAATCACTAAAATGGAAGAACCTTTGGTAGGCAATTGATAGCAAACAAGGTCTTTAGGACTTTTGTTCTCAGTATATTTAGTATGAAGATTCTTGGCCCAAAGAGCATTGGGGTTATGCAAAATACTCCAATACAGTTTAGCAGCTAAAACCTTATTGTTATTAATAGCAGATCGAAAACCTAACCCCCCTTAATTCTTGGGAAGGCATTTAGTATCCTATTTCACCTAGGCCCATTTTATTTTCTCCTTAGTACCATTCCAAAGGAACCAATTAAAGAACAACCTTTGGAATATTCAACATAGTAGAAACATAATAGGTATAGCTTGAAGGATTGATTTTACCAAGGTAATTCTACCCCCAAATGAAAGCCACCTATTGGTCCACTTTCCAATTTTCTTCTTAACTCTATCCAACAACCAATTCCAGTATTTTTTTTTGTCTTTGAATATTGAGAGGAATGCCTAAATAAGTTATTGGAAGGAAGGTCTTCTTATATCTTAATTTATCCAAGACCATGGATTCATTTTTGGGATAGCAGTGAAAGAAAATACTTTAGATTTGTCTTCATTGATCAATTGCCTGGTACCATTAGAAAAACAACTGATGATTTACTTAATTTTAGAAACTTCCTTGATTGTAGCTTTACCTAACAAAGCAGAGTTATCAACAAATTGAAGAGAAATAGGCCCAACTCCACTAACTCCCTCAAGGGTTTTTTTTTCTCTATTTTTGGCTATAATATTGCCCAAGCAATTTACAAGAATGATGAATAAATAAGGGGAGAGGGGGTCACCTTGACAAATACCTCTGGAAGCAAGGAACAACTGATAAGGCTTACAATTGATAAGAACATAGTAAGACTCCGAAGAGATACATCCCATAACCTAGTCCATCCAATCCCGAGAGAAGCCAAATTGCCTTGAAACTTTGACAAGGAAGTGCCAATCCACTCTATCACAAGATTTAGATAAGTATAAAAAAATGAACATAGATGGATAATTTTACATTTCCATGGAATGGATGGATTCTTGAGCAAGAACTATCTCATCCACTATTTTATGCACTTCCACATAACCCCTTTGTTCAAGGAAAATAATCTTTTGCAAAAGAGGCTTCAACCTTTCTACCACGATCTTTGTAATGATTTTGAGAAAAATATTATATAAAGCTATAGGTCTAAAAGCTTAGATATGATCTGCATCTTATGATTTTGGGATAAGAGCTATATAAGTTTTAATGATAACCTTCAAAATTTCTTTGGCTTTCCTGGCCTCTTCCACCACCTCTAATAAATCAGCATGAAGGATATCCCAAAACCCTTGATAGAACTCAATAGGAAAACCATTAGGATATGGGATTTTTCTTTTTTGCATTTCCAAAGCCACCTATTGAAGCTCATTAATAGTAACTGGAGCAATCAAAATAGAGTTCTCCTCAGAAGTGATAAGAGTAGGGATGGCTTGAATATTATTTTGTTGAGAAGCCAAGTCAAGAGGAGCAACAACAAACAAATTAGAAAAGTAATTGACAACAACAGAGCTCATGCCATCCCAAGTGTAGAAAACATCTCCATAATCAAATTTTAGGGAAGAAATAAAGTTGTGAGATCTTCGAGCTAGAAGAGATTTGTGGAAGAAATCTATGTTTCGATCTCCTTCTTTGAGCCATTGGATCCTAGATTTTTGCTTCCATAAGAGTTATCTTTTTCCCATTCCTCTAACTGAGCAGTGAGTCTAATTTCATATGTACTTCTACTCTTCGTGAGACTATCTAATTGGATTTTCTTATTTAAATTTTGAAGCTGAGCAATAACTTCATTTTTTTTTTGTTGAACATCTCCAAATTTCTTCCAATTCCAAATCTTGATTTTGGATTTAATGTATTGCAATATTTTGACAAAACAAAACATCTTAGTCCCATACCTTGGTTTATCTTCCTTCCACCATTGCTACACTTGGGGTCTGAAGGAACTATCTCTAAGCCACATTAACTAAAATTGAAAAGGCAAGAAACTCACATTGGTTTTCCAAATTTCCACCATGATTGGCTAGTGATCCGAACAAACATTGTTAAGAGTCTTTACCTTAGAAATGTGACCATGGATTAAGAAATTTTCAGAGAACAAGAACCTATAAAATCTCTCCATAATACAACCTAAGCCTTACATTATGTTAAATCAAGTCATAAGGCCATTATCTAGCTGGATGTCTACAAGTTAAAGGTTTACAATATATTCACTCATGAGGTCAACACTTTTATACAAATTTCTATTTCTCCACATTTTCTCATCCAAAGAGAGGATGGTATTGAAAAATCCTCCGATCAAGATCCAAGCTTCAAAAAAATGAGAGATAATATAAGTTATATCCTTCCATTGTCTTCTCTTTTCCTCAAAAGTAGTTGGAGCATAAATTGTTATGCAAATCATAATTTGGTTAGAATGTCTACTTTGAATATCTATAGCAAAAATACCCCTACTTCTAACCATATGGTGAATAACAATCTCTTTTGGGTCCCAAAGGTAAGCAATGTCACTAAAAGTCCCCTGGGAACTGAGGGAAGCAAATTTTCCAGTTGGCCAAATTTTACAAGCAATTGAATCCATTTCCTCTATTGAAATATTTGTTTCCTAAAGGAAAAAAAGATGTGGATCATTTGTATGAATCATTCTTCTAATTTCATTTTGTTTTTAAAGACTCCCTTTGAGTCCTCTAATATTCCAAGTGATGATCTTCATTAATACCAGGGCTAAAAAAATTGGTAAGGGCAGTAATCTTACCTTTCTCTACAAGATTTTCACCTTCTTTTACCATACAATGTTGATTGGTCTTGCGACCTACCTTTTGGTTGGGATTCATCTTTAGTTTTTTTTCCTTGTTTCTTGACTTACCCTAATTAAATATTATATGGATTATAACCTCAAAAATTACGTGTATAAAGCCAAAGTGTTATTGGAAGGTTCAACATAGTATATCTTGGGACCTATATTATCTAAAGTCTCAACATTCAAAAGATTGTTTTTCTTGTGTATATTTCCTCCTTTTTTTCTTGTTGAAAACCTTTAATTTATCAGTTTGTCTCTAGTCTTTCCCTACATCTCTAAATTACGTTTCTAATATTTTTGTCTCTATTATTTCCTCTTCCTCACGTGAGACATCATTTGTGGAAAAAATTCAAACATATTAGCTGATAAATTTGATTGATATTTCATAACTATTTTTTTTAGTGTTCTTCTTCTTAGGCATTTGGACACCTCCTAAGTTTGTATCATCTTTCTTTTGATCTAGAATTTTATTTGGACATACACTAGCCAAATGACCATGTTCATGGCAAATTCGACAATGAAAAGGAATGTTCTCATAGTCCACCACTTGCTCCCAAGTGTCCTCTCCAAATTGTAATGAGATATTTTCAGGTAGGGGTTTGTCAAAATCCATTAAAACACAAATCCAAGCATAAATAATATGTTCAATTTTTTGAGTACAATCAACAGTCATCATAAAAGTTCCCAAAGAGTTCAATTAAAGAAAAAACATCCAAATTTTAGAATTCAATTGGGAGGCCAAAGAGTCTAACCCAGATAGGACCTATAGAAGGCATCTCTTTTTTAAATTTACATTTAGTATGCCAAGGCTTTATGAAAATCTCCACCCTTCCAAAGAACTAAAGACTCCCTTGAAATATTTTCTCTCTATCTTAATTATTAGCAAATAAAACAAGAAAATAACCATTTGGATAAATAGATATTTGTAACTCACCTTTTGTTTTCCAAATTTTTGTAGCCCAAACTTTGAAAGTAGATAGGCTCAAATGGAAACCCAAAAAATGACAAATTAGTCCTTTTTTTTCTAGATCTTCTATGCTAGTTTGAATGACGCCCATATCTAGCTTAATAATCGAAGTTCCATCAGTTGCCCTAAGACATCCTAACTCAATTTTCCTAGGATCAATCTTAGGCATTCTCAAAGGTTTATGGGAACCCCTAAGATTAATATTAGCATTAGGTTGAGGTTGTCCACCACATCCCTAAAATTTATTTTTGGGATTGAGTCTTTGAAATCCTTACCCTTGAAAGGGGTTTCCATAGTGGTTTTGTTTTGGGGATGCTCCTTAGCACTGAATTCACTTAAGATATAAACCATTTTTTGATCAACTGCTTGAAAATTATTTCGAGATCTCTTTAATCCATGCCTTGGTTGTCGAGAAAAGGTATGATTATCACTTTTATTTTGTGTAGAAAATTGAAAGTCATTGTCAATCAAGTTCACCGCATAAAGATATGTTAAAATACATATTTCTAACCCATCTTGGGTCTCCTGCAACATATCCTGCAAAAATATTGAGTAAAAACCATAAAAATATTGGTCGTTAGGACCCAAAGGCTCTGTAAAATGACCTCTAGAGCCATTTGCACTCAACATAGATGAAATCCTTGCATAGTCACTCGCTTTCATCAGAGCTAATTAGGTGTATTCATTTATCTCAATTTAAATCTGGGGCCTTGGATGGAAGGAAAAAATTAGGTGTATTCATTTATCTCAATTTAAATCTTGCACAACATGCATGTTTAAATGGTTGGATTTATTTGGATCATGATGCCCTTCTTCATGAAGAGGGCACACATTTGGACCCAAGCAGTGATTGTGGAAGTCAAGCTAGATGGGCATGGCATAAGGGTATTCTACCTTTTGATGTAAGGAGTGAAAGAAGAAATTTATTTCTTGTTACATTAGGGCTATTTTACAGGGTAAACTTGCAAAGGCCATAACTTTTACATACAAAAGCATTTTAAGCCCCTTTTTCAAGTTCCATGAATTTTGGAGCTCTTTGAATTGATGGTATTTATTTAAGGACTTAATACAGACTTGCTTCCATTATAAAGGATAGTTGCAATGCTTTTGTCCCACTTGGGAGCTTTAGTGCCTTGGATGGAAGGAAAAAATTAGGTGTATTCAGTTATCTCAATTTAAATCTTGCACAACATACATGTTTAAATGCTTGGATTTATTTGGATCATGATGCCCTTCTTCATGAAGAGGGCACACCTTTGGACCCAAGCAGTGATTGTGGAAGTCAAGCTAGATGGGCATGGCATAAGGGTATTCTACCTTTTGATGTAAGGAGTGAAAGAATAAATTTATTTCTTGTTACTTTAGGGCTATTTTACAGGGTAAACTTGCAAAGGCCATAAATTTTACATACAAAAGCATTTTAATCCCCTTTTTCAAGTTCCATGAATTTTGGAGCTCTTTGAATTGATGGTATTTATTTAAGGACTTAATACAAGTGCAAGGACGTCTCAATGTGTGATTTTCTTCAAAGTCTGTTGTCATATTTCAAAATATTGGACTTAATATTGAAGAGAAATTACTAAGATTAAAATAAATTATTTGTTTTAATTTTTGTATGAAGAACACAAGCTTATACTGAGAGGGGGGTGAAAAGTATAAGACCACTTTTTACTTTTCTTTCCCAATCAATATTATGCAATGTATAGATAGCAATATCAACAATAGTAATCAAAGCAATGCACAAATCACACACACAATAGAGACACCAATTTTACGTGGTTCACCCAATGTGGGCTACTCCATGGAGAAAATATTTCACTAAAATTTTCTCAATCAATCTCTTGGGAATCCTTTCCCTATTACAATGTTTATGGACCTCTATCCAAAGGAGACACCAATCCCCTAATCAAGTTCATGGATCTCTATCCATAGGAGAACTCCTTTCTCCTTAGCTTTGACTGGTGATCTTCTAGAAGAACTGCTGCCCCCACTACATCGGCTAATGGATCTCTATCCACTGAAGACACCTATCCTCACTACCCTGGCTAATGGATCTCTATCCACTAGAGACTATCATCCTCTATACTCTATCACCTTCAAAGCTCTATCTCAAATCTACACTAAACATAGTCCTTCGGTCTAGCACAAATATGCTCAATATCTATCTCTGGTCTAGCACAAACCTATCCTCAAATCTGCACCAAAATCTATCCTCAAATCTATACTAAACATAATCCTTCGATCTAGCACAAATCTATCCTCAATATCTATCCTTGATCTACACTAAACACAATCCTTTGGTCTAGCACAAATCTATCCTCAATATCTATCTTCAAGCCTTAACACAAAGCTTGACTTAATCACAAATCAACTCTACTAGATCTGCCCCAAACCTTAACCCAAGGTTTGAACAAATCAATCAATCAACTCTGCTCACAAGTCTACTCAAAGACTTGTCTCAAATCTGCCTTGTAAGCTTCCACAAAAGCTCACACTAATCTATCCACAAGTCCTCTCTAGAACTTGTCCAATCTTTGCTCAACAAGTCCTCACTAGAACTTGTCCATATTTTCTAAATAAGTCCTCACTAGAACTTATCCAATATCTCTCAATCTATATTGTAAGCTTCCACAAAAGCTCACACAAATCTGTCCACAAGTCCTCTCAAAGACTTACCTCAAATATGCTCAACAAGTCCACACTAGAACTTGTCCAATATCATAGAAACATAAAGAGAATTGTTAGAGACTCAATATGCTTCACATTCATCACAATGCTCAATCACTTTCAATTACTCTTTTAGAAACATATAAAGAATTGTTAGAGACTCAATATGCTTCACATTCACCTCAATTCTCAATCACTTTCAATCACTCTTTTATCACATAAACATATAGAGAATTGTTAGAGACTCAATATGTTTCACACTCATCAACACTCAACCTCTTTCTCAAATCAATTTAGAATATAGAACAATTTGTTTCATAGAACTTGAACTATCACTTCACACATCCACTTGACTAGGCTCTACCAAATCTACTCAACCAATCACTTCAATGAAATAGTCCTTGCTCACAAACCCTAGTCCAAGCATATGAACACTCACTCAAAATGTTTCCAACAATGCTTATCAACCAATCTCACATAACAATGATACTCATGTTCTTTCCAAACCCTAGTTCAAGTTCTTCACTCAATTACTCACTTCAACAACAATGCTTATAAAACAATCTTCACATAACAATGATACTCATGATCTTTGCAAACCCTAGTTCAAGTTCTTCACTCAACTATTCACTTCAACAACAATGCTTATCAAACTAGATGCATAGCATTCACTTCACAATGGCTCAACAACTCAATAAGGAAACCTAATCAAATCCTTTTCACTCCAAAGTTGTTTTCCAAAAAACCAACCAATCAACTCAACCAAGGAAGAATATGCCCATACCTTTTTCTTTGATGGAGAAATGATCTTCAAAACCTGTCTCAATTATCACCACTTTATTTGCCAAGTACAAAGGGTTAGATGACAAGAATTATCACCCTAACACTTTTCACAATTTACCTCAAACACAAAGATAAATTAAATTCCAAATACACCTTATTGCTCCATCTCAACAATAATATTAAACATCATAAATCTCATCAAATCCCCTTTAAAATATAACACAACTTCTACTTATAACTCCTTTCTTATTATTGCATTTAATTAAAATAACTCACTTTATAACTTTAATGCAATAAATCAATTTCCACTTTTCTTAAGGTAAAAACACAATTTACCCTAGCAACTATTTACCATTCACCACTTAGGTAAATAAAATATTTACTTACCCCTTATCTCTCCAACAACCTTAGCATAGGCAATAATAAAAATTAAATCAAAAACTTGTTACCCGTTCCGCAATTTGCGGGATTCGAACTTGCACCATACACTGTAGCAGTGCCTTGGCCGTGGCTTCCATGCCATGTGAGCCACGTGCTCACCTTACCCCTTTAAAGTGCAATGTGTGCTTTACCTTCTTTGCTTTCCCTTAGAGCCTTTAGCTCCTACACCAACATGATGCTTGTCTCCCACTTGCAATTCGAAGGCACTTCTTCATTCAATTTCGCATGAGCCTTTTGCACCGAGTATTGTGGATGTAAATCGAATGCCAAACATTAAATTTTGGCTAAGGTATAAATACCTTTGCCCTCCATTTCATGCACGTCGGTGGGGATAGACTTATTGGAGGTCGACGCTTATATTTTCGCTTTTAAATATTTAATTTATAATTTATTTAAATTCTTTAGAATTTAAATATTATAAATTAATATTTAAATATTTTGGCTTTATTAGGGATTAAAGCCTCCTTAGGTTTTAATAAAAAACCTTTTATTTTGCCAACCAGGGTTTTAATAAAACCTTTTATTTTTCCCACCATGGTTTTAAGAAAAACCTTTGACTTATGCTTCTCATAATATTAAAAATAAATATTATGAAGCTCTTTTGCCATCAACCTTTTGCATTGCTCCTTTTGACCTTTTGGCATCAACGGTGGTTCATTCCTTGACATCAATGACAACTTCATGCCTTGACATCAATGACAACTTTGACTCAAAATGTCCAACAATCTCCCCCTTTGTCATTGATGGCAACCCAAATTATTTTTACCAAACACTTGACCTTTTTCTTGTTCTGCTCCCCCTAGGACATTACTCCCCCTATCTCAATGCTCTCTCCTTAAACCAAATCTCTCCCCCTTACTCAAATCTCTCCCCCTTTGACATCAATGGCAAAGGGTCACCTTTGGGGCTCGGGGCTAAGAATGAGTCTCTTAGCTTAGCCCCTCCCCCACCTCCTCTTGAGGTGGTTAATTCTAGGGTGGGAGTATTTCTACTCCCAGAAAGCACTGGTCTTTACCTTTATCCTCTTTCCTTCTCATATGATCCTTCTGATTTCTTTGATTGTTCATATTTTTGTCCCTATCCATGTCCATATTCATATTCCTGTTCATATCCATATTCCTGTTCATGTTCATATCCATATTCCTATTCTTGTTCCTATTCCTATCCATGTCCATATTCCTATTCCTATTCTTCTATTGTTCATGCTTGATTCTGGAATGTCTGCTCTACACCACTTTGTTGTATGTCCATCATTATTGTATTTATAACACTTAATGCTATTATTCCTTGGAGGTGTAAATATCTTGGGATTTCTCCTAGTGAAGCCATATCCTTTTCTATCATGAACCCTGCAATTCATTGCCTTGTGACCAAACTGATTACATGAGTAGCAATACCCATGGAAAAGTTGTCTATTCCTGAAATTCCCATATTCATGTCTTTCATGTGTCCTGCACTGTGAAGCCATGTGCCCAAATCTATGACATGAGAAACATCATCCATTGAAACTTCCTTGTCTTGACCTCATTGGTCTCTTAGTCTCTCTTAACCTATTCTGATTGTTGTTCCATATGTTTCTTCTTTGTGCATTGTTCCTTTCCTTGTTGAACTTTCTGTTGTCCAACTCATCCTTAGAAGTCTCACTTTCTCTTACACTGTCTTCTTCTAAAGTTTCTTCTTCTTCAGAACTTGAGGTTGACTCTTCTTCTTGTTTCTTTTGAGCTTGTTCAAAACCAAGACCTATTTTGTTTGTTGACCTTATTTGTACCTTGATCATCTTATCTACAATCTTTGAACTCTTTCCAAACTTGTGTAGCTTATCCTTGGATTTTTCTAAATCTTCCCTTAGTAGAGCTACTTCTTGTTCTAACATTTCACATTCTAAGACCTTTGCTTCTAACTTATCCTTGAACTTCTTTGTCTTAGCCATTGACTTGTTTAGATCCTCTATAAGCTTTCCTCTCTCTTCATCACATTCTTGAAACTGAAATTCAAGTTGAGAGTTTTGCTTTCTTACCTTCTTTAATGTTTTAAGAGCATAAATAAGTTCTCCCTCAAGATCAACTCCTTTTTTTGATTCTTCCTCTATTTTTTTACCTTTGTCAACATCTTCATTTTCTTTTGACTTGTCTTCTATAGGATCACCTTCTTCTTCTTCTAGTGCCATTAGAATATTCTCTTTTGGTCCTTCTAGTGCATCCTCATATTCATCATCACTAAAACTAAAACCATTCCTTGTACAACTATCTTCAAGATGTCCAAAATTACCACATCTAAAACACTTGAGAATTATTGGTGACCTTTTCTTGACTTCTTCTTTTTCTTCAATCAAAAATAGGACTTCATCTTTATCATTATCTAAAAAACTATTATCACTATCACTTGAGTACTTACTTGCCTTGTATGCATAGTAGCTCCTCTTTTGTCTTTGAAAGAACTTCTTTCCTTGTCTACTTTGTCCATCCTTGCCTTTCTTTTGGTACATATATTTTTCTGATTCCTTATTCCTGTGATCCTATTTTTCTTCATCATTGTTATTTTTAGCTTCTTGAAAATCAGTTGCATAGTGACCATACTTTCCACAATTGAAACATCTAACAGATTTTGCATCTTTAAATCTTCTTGAATCCTTATTCCTTCTACCATAATTTGCTTCTTCATCACTGGATGACTCATTTCTTGATTCTGACTTCTTACCCTTTGTCTTCTTAATAGCTTTGAAGGTTGCTTCCTTTCGAAGATTAGGTTCCTCTTTTGTTCTCAACTCAAAAGTTGTAAGAATACCAAGTAACATATCTCTTGTCAAAGAATCACCATCCTTTGATTCTTCTATAGCAAAAATATTTTCACTAAATATTTTTGGAAGAGATCTTAAGACCTTATCACAAACATCTGATTCTTCAACATTAAGTCCAAGTCCTTGCATAGCATTAACAACCTCATCTACTCGAAGTAGATAAGTACTAATTTTTTCCTCATCCTTCATTCTTAATTCTTCAAATTATCCTTTGAGATTTCGTATCTTTGTCTTTCTTGACACCTTTATCTCCTTCATATATACTTTACAACTTATCCCAAATTCCTTTTGCATCTTTACAATGCATAACTTTTATGGACTCTATTCTATGCAAACCTCTCAAAATTGCATTCATTGCTTTTGAATTGTAATGTTGTAGAAGCTTACCTTCCTTATCTGTAGGTGGATCAATTGGTGGTATGTATCCATTTTCAATTGCTTCCCAAATTTCATTACCAAGTGCCATCAAGTGAATCTTCATTCTCATACTCCAATATATATAATCACTTCCATCAAATATTGGTGTTGAATTATCTAAGGACACATTCTTAGAATCCATTGTGTTCTTGAAAGCTTTTCCTTCAAGTTGTTAAACTCTTCCGAAGGAACCCGCTCTGATACCAATTGAAGAACACAAGCTTATACTGAGAGGGGGGTGAATAGTATAAGACCACTTTTTACTTTTCTTTCCCAATCAATATTATGCAATGTATAGATAGCAATATCAATAATAGTAATCAAAGCAATGCATAAATCACACACACAATAGAGACACCAATTTTATGTGGTTCACCCAATGTGGGCTACTCCACGAAGAAAATATTTCACTAAAATTTTCTCAATCAATCTCTTGGGAATCCTTTCCCTATTACAATGTTTATGGACCTCTATCCAAAGGAGACACCAATCCCCTAATCAAGTTCATGGATCTCTATCCATAGGAGAACTCCTTTCTCCTTAGCTCTGACTGGTGATCTTCTAGAAGAACTACTACCCCCACTACACTGGCTAATGGATCTCTATCCACTGAAGACACCTATCCTCACTACCCTAGCTAATGGATCTCTATCCACTGGAGACTATCATCCTCTATACTCTATCACCTTCAAATATCTATCTCAAATCTACACTAAACATAGTCCTTCGATCTAGCACAAATCTGCTCAATATCTATCTCTAATCTGGCACAAACCTATCCTCAAATCTGCACCAAAATCTATCCTCAATCTATACTAAACATAGTCCTTCAATCTAGCACAAATCTATCCTCAATATCTATCCTCATCTACACTAAACATAGTCCTTCGATCTAGCACAAATATATCCTCAATATCTGTCTTCAAGCCTTAACACAAAGCTTGAATTAATCTCAAATCAACTCCACTAGATCTACCCCAAACCTTAACCCAAGGTTTGAACAAATCAATCAATCAACTCTGCTCACAAGTCTACTCAAAGACTTGTTTCAAATTTACCTTGTAAGCTTCCACAAAATCTCACACTAATCTATCCACAAGTCCTCTCTAGAACTTGTCCAATCTGTCACAAGTCCACTTTCCAATTCTCAATAAGTCCTCACTAGAACTTATCCAATATCTCTCAATCTATATTGTAAGCTTCCATAAAATCTCACACAAATCTGTCCACAAGTCCTCTCAAAGACTTACCTCAAATATGCTCAACAAGTCCTCACTAGAACTTGTCCAATCTCATAGAAACATAAAGAGAATTGTTAGAGACTCAATATGCTTCACATTCATCACAATGCTCAATCACTTTCAATTACTCTTTTAGAAACATATAGAGAATTGTTAGAGACTCAATATGCTTCACATTCACCTCAATGCTCAATCACTTTCAATCACTCTTCTATCACAGAAACATATAGAGAATTGTTAGAGACTCAATATGTTTCACACTCATCAACACTCAACCTCTTTCTCAAATCAATTCAGAATATAGAACAATTTGTTTCATAGAACTTGAACTATCACTTCACACATCCACTTGACTAGGCTCTACCAAATCTACTCAACCAATCACTTCAATGAAATAGTCCTTGCTCACAAACCCTAGTCCAAGCATATGAACACTCACTCAAAATATTTCCAACAATGCTTATCAACCAATCTCACATAACAATGATACTCATGTTCTTTCCAAACCCTAGTTCAAGTTCTTCACTCAATTACTCACTTCAAAAACAATGCTTATAAAATAATCTTCACATAACAATGATACTCATGATCTTTGCAAACCCTAGTTCAAGTTCTTCACTCAACTATTCACTTCAACAACAATGCTTATCAAACTAGATGCATAGCATTCACTTCACAATGGCTCAACAACTCAATAAGGAAACCTAATCAAATCCTTTTCACTCCAAAGTTGTTTTCCAGAAAACCAACCAATCAACTCAACCAAGGAAGAATATGCCCATACCTTTTTCTTTTATGGAGAAATGATCTTCAAAACCTATCTCAATTATCACCACTTTCTTTGCCAAGTACAAAGGGTTAGATGACAAGAATTATCACCCTAACACTTTTCACAATTTACCTCAAACACAAAGATAAATTAAATTCCAAATACACCTTATTGCTCCATCTCAACAATAATATTAAACATCATAAATCTCATCAAATCCCCTTTAAAATATAACACAACTTCTACTTATAACTCCTTTCTTATTATTGCATTTAATTAAAATAACTCACTTTATAACTTTAATGCAATAAATCAATTTCCACTTTTCTTAAGGTAAAAACACAATTTACCCTAGCAACTATTTACCATTCACCACTTAGGTAAATAAAATATTTACTTGCCCCTTATCTCTCCAACAACCTTAGCATAGGCAATAATAAAAATTAAATCAAAAACTTGTTACCCGTTCCGCAATTTGCGGGATTCGAACTTGCACCATACACTGTAGCAATGCCTTGGTCGCGGCTTCCATGCCGTGTGAGCCACGTGCTCACCTTGCCCCTTTAAAGTGCAATGTGTGCTTTACCTTCTTTGCTTTCCCTTAGAAAATTTAGCTCCTACACCAACACATCACCTGCTTCCACGTTGCGCTTCGAAGGTGCTTCTTCATTCAGTTTCGCACGAGCCTTTTGCACCAAGTATTGTGGATGTAAATCGAATGCCAAACATTAAATTTTGGCTAAGGTATAAATACCTTTGCCCTCCATTTCATGCATGTCGATGGGGATAGACTTATTGGAGGTCGACGCTTATATTTTTGCTTTTAAATATTTAATTTATAATTTATTTAAATTCTTTAGAATTTAAATATTATAAATTAATATTTAAATCTTTTGGCTTTATTAGGGATTAAAGCCTCCTTAGGTTTTAATAAAAAACCTTTTATTTTGCCAACCAGGGTTTTAATAAAACCTTTTATTTTGCCCACCATGGTTTTAAGAAAAACCTTTGACTTATGCTTCTCATAATATTAAAATAAATATTATGAAGCTCTTTTGCCATCAACCTTTTGCATTGCTCCTTTTGACCTTTTGGCATCAACGGTGGTTCATTCCTTGACATCAATGACAACTTCATGCCTTGACATCAATGACAACTTTGACTCAAAATGTCCAACATTGTAATCTCTGGTCAAGATAGGGGTTGCTAAGTATGTTTAAGTATAAATAAGACATCTTGAAAAGTTAGGTATCTTAAACATTTAGGTTCATGTCATTTTGGTAGGTACTAGGCTACCACCTTCTCTCTCATCTGCTTTTTTAATTCCACCAAATAATAAGTACTAATGTAAAACTTTGCTAGTCATTTTTAAATCACTTATACAAAAATAAAAATTTTCAATTTAGCTATAAATCACATAATGGAAACTTTTTTCTAGAATTTTTGATAGGGGTTGGTTTCTCTTCTACTATTGAAATTTGGTATTATGATTACAATGGAACTAATAATTTGATAAATATAGTAAGATAATATCATATCTTTGATTTAAATCGAGGATCTATAAGGAGTTAAAACTTTAGTATTTTTAGTGGCAATTGTTAAGGAAATACAACAAATATGATTTTCTAGAAAATAAGATGATTACAACACTCATGACATTCTTTATGAGGACAATTTCACCTATGAGTAAGGCACCTATAGTGCTTAATATCTATTCATGATGTTTGTTAGAGTATGGTTGTATCATTTTAATAAAATCTAAATTCCATTATTATTAAAGAGTATCTTCCATAGCAACCTTGTTGAAAGTGTAATGTGACTTAGGGTCAAGGCTGACATCACATGATTTAGTATTGTATATTCCTACAAGCAAAATTATACAAATGCATTTAATTTTATTGTATATTATTTAGTTATGTAAACCCTATAGGTTGTAATTAACACTATTATTGTTGAACCCACTTTATAACTTGTTATTAACCTAAAGTCTTATGGCTATGTCAACTTAGGTTAACTTGTTTATGTGATTGGGATTTTGGTACTAGTATAAATCCCCCCAACAATCCATCAATTATATTACAGTGTCATGATCCTTATCTATGGATAATATAGTGATTATTTATGATGTTCAAGGGAACCCATCAATTATATGTGTCTTTCTTTCCTTTTTGTCCTTTTATGCTTTTGTATAAGATTTGATTGGATGGGTTATTTCTATTCACTTTATGGAAAAAGGTGTAAAAACTAACATGGTATCAGAGTAGGTATGACGTAGCATCAATGTTATGAATAAAAAAAGATGAGATATATTACATATGAATGAGTTACAATATATAGGTAGGAGGCCCATATGAAAACATGACAAATATCAAGAGAAACTGACAAGTATCAAATTGAAGAACAAGGTATAGTGCACATTACAAAGATATATTACATATGAATAAACAAAGATGAGATATATTACATATGAATGAGTTACAATATATAGGCAGGGGGCCTATATGGAAACATGATAAATGTCAAGAGAAACTGACAAGTGCCAAACTGAAGAACAAGGTATAGTGCATATTAATATTCTAACAATCACTTGGTTATGTAGATCATATAGACCTTCTTATCCTTCCTTTGAATCCTAGGATTATTTACATCTTAAGATCTCATAAGAATTTTTAGCATAAGAGAAAGAGGATATTTCACATTATTTTTTCTAATCATCCTTTTGTTTATTCAAAAGAGTTTGTGCCTTCTTAATTTTATACCTCATTGTTATTGAGTTTTTTAATGGAGATTTAAATCTTAAACTACATGTTCTAACTTCCTCACAAATAAGCCATGATGCTTTTTCTAAGAAAAAGGAGGTGTTTTCTGCTTTAAATTTGAATTCATACGTTTTCCCATGTGCATCGTTTATAGTTTTATTTTCTTAGCATGATTTCTCATTTCATGGAGGAGGATGTGTTTTCGCATGATTACATGGGGTTCCAAAGTATCCAGATGAGATATTGGTTAGAATATATGCCCAAATATTGTTTTTGTAGAATATTGAAATGGGTTGAGGGTAAGTCGAAAGACCCTTAGTTTTGTTCTAGCCTAAAGGTATGGTGACACAAATATTAAAATGGTCATTTGGACTTTGTTAAAGGGGAATCAAATCTTAAAATGCATAATAACAATGCTCTCTACTATAGATGTTTTGGTTAAATATCGTATATGGTGGTATCAATATAGGAGACACCATAGCATTTATAACATACCTTGATCGACCAAGTAGGTAAATGTATTAGGAGGTAGTAGGTCTTATGTTCAAATTTGTTTAGGGTATATACTTTTACAAAAGTTTTTTATTGGAAATTGTGGAATATCGACCCTTCTTCTAAATGAACATGTGTTATCTCAATAATCATGTCACTGCATTAGTTAGCACAAGGTACTTTTGCTTTTCAGAGACCCAAGTTCAAACCACTACAATTCCATTGGTATTTATGGGAGGATTACATGGACATTTTATTGATGTGACAACTAACATGATCTTATTTTATATCACTAAATAACCTTTTTACTATATATATACTAAATCAACCAATCAAACAAGGGCATGTACTTGAACCTTATTGGCCTTTAACATCCAATGGAGAATAAATAGGTTGCTAATTATTAATGACTTTCATCAACAAATCAATGATGCCACATGGAAAATCATGATCGGATACAATAGTTCTAAGTTTTATAAGGCTAATTTTTCTTTTTTTTAGGGATAAATCTTCTAGAGGATACAACTTTTCATTGAAAAGCATTTTGAGCCCATTTGTTTCATGAATATTTGAGGTTTTTGAATTGATAAAATTAGTTCAAGGATCTATTACTATGTTGGATAACAAATTATTTGTGATAGTCCTTAAAGTCACTGCCTTATTTCAAAAGGGAAAATTTATAGCATGTTAGAATCTTTGGTCTGTATTCATGGAAAGATAATTGGATTTATGATATGTGAAGCAACTAAAAATTCTCCTATGACATACAAAAAAAGGAACTAGAACTACTCTAATAAATCCTTCTCTTTTTATTAGATGTTTGGGCTACTGATTTATTTTATACATGAATTTTAACCTTTCATGATCAATTTTTTTTTCTATTCTTTGTTCATATGTTCTTGAACTTCTATAATGGTTCTTCTCATAAATAGGTTTATGCAAAGCCTATTTTGGAGGGGGTCTAAGGAAAAATTTAAAGTTTTCAAATACGATGAACTGTGCTATAAAAGAGAACTTTATACTTCAAAGTCTTACCTTACGTGACAATAGAATATGGAAGCAACTTTTAACCTTGTATAGAGTTATAGAGGAGGTTTTATTTTCTTTTATGTGTGAGTAGTTGATATTGATAGTGGGGGCTACAATCTAGCCTACGGATATTCTTGCACAAAAGCATTTCACATAATAAAACTTTGAGATGATGTGGGGGTTAGCTAAGACTTCCTAAATAATAGAGGTCCACTAGAGAATATATCATGGCAGATGGAAAGATATTATTAATATTGTCTTCCATCCTTGGCCCTTATTTTAGATTATGAGAAGGTGTCAAAAGTGTAATCTGAATTATGGCAAAGGCCAACATTGTATGAAGTAACCTTGTATAGGCTTGTGGGAAATCATTGTATAAATGTATTTAGCTTATTGTATATTATTTAATTATGTAAGTCATATGGACCATGATTAACCTTATTATGGTTAAACCCACTTTATAACTTTTAATTAAACTAAAGTATTCTTGTTATATTGGATTAAGTTAACTTGTTTATGTAATTGGGGTTTTGGTATTGATTATAAAACCCTTACCATTCCATGAATTGTATTGGAGTGCCATGATACTTATATATAGATAATACAATGAAAATTTATGGTGCTCAAGGACACCCACTAATTATGTATATATTTATCTTATTTATATTATTTTATGCTTTTTGTATAAGATTTGAGTGGATGGATTGCTTCTTTTTATTTCTATAAATAGTTGTAGATTCCAACAAATATTCTCTTTCTTTACTAGGTTATCTTTGAAAATTTTCAAATACTCTTGTAAATATATGATACATAAAAAGAAGAATGGTTATTAAGAACTAATATAAAGAAATGTATGGGTTTATTTCTTAGTAGGAAAGTGTTTATATATAATTATAGATGTAAGAGTTCCTTAAAGTGAAATATCTCTATATAGGTAAAGGACTTCTACCATATACAATAAAGATTTCTATTACAAATAGAATATCTATCAACTTAGTTGTAAAAGGTTAAACCCTTGCATAATTATCAAATGGTTGGAATAATTTACTTTAAATCATATATGATGTATCATACTATCCATTATTTAATAAGTGAATAGGAGCTATTGTCATCCTGTTGGGTTCATATGCTCATATTACATCCAAATTGGTCCTACCATTGAGATTGACCAAAATTTGTCCTATAATCAACTTACTACTGCATACCTCTAGGTCAAATTATATATTTGAGTGACCTAATGCCATTTATTTCTAGTAGATTTATGTCATGAAATAATGTAGACAAAAATTTAATTATCACTTTTCCATTTGAATGTAATTTTGAAAATACTTTTAAATATTGTATTTATGATTTTTTCAATGGTGTTATATTTATGTTGGGTGTCCTTTAGATTGTTGCTTGTAAATTCAATTGGTCACTCATACCCTTTATTATTTTACTATAAAATTATTGTGGCAAATGAAAGCATTATATTAAAAAATAAAGAAGAGCAACTTAGAAGTCTTTCTTATATTTAAGGCTTATGATAAAAAGGGACACAACATGTCCTTAATTAGTTATATTGAAATATTATCTTGTTTTAAGTGTTGGTGTCAACATCATTGATGTGGAGGCCTGATCCTTTTTAATTATGTCAAGGATTGCTTTAATGATATTTGTAAAATTGGCCATCAACTTGTAAAGTATATTGTTATGGATAAATAACAATTAAAATTTATCACTACTTTGTGGTAGATGAACTTCTTTAATCATTTTGGTACCCTAAACATCAACTTGAGTGCCTCAGTTGGAAACTCTTATGCCTGGGTCTTTTTGCTCAATATATATAACTTGCAAGCATGCATTTAGGATGCTCTCCATGATCTTGATATTATATAGTTTTAAATAGTGTACTTTCAAGAAATATACATGGCCAATTATGCATTCAATGAGAAATTTAGAATATTTAGCTAATTATAAAATTCTAGGGTCGATGGGTTTATGACATCATTAAAGAAAAACACACATTCAAATCCAAGAAATTTTATGAAACAAGCATAAAAGGCTATAATAGAAAAATTATCTATTCAACAAATGCATGCCATAACAATTAATGTATATGAAACGTTACACACAATATTGATGAGCATAATCAACACCTTGGTCGATGCAATTTATAACATGGATATGAATGAAATTATGGTTGTTGTAATTGACTTCAACATCAAAATATTGGAATGCAACTCCAAAACAAGAGAAATTAAAAAAATAGGTAACCATAGCATGATATTTCTCTTAAGTAAGAAAAATGACTTACTAACACACCTATATTTGTAAAACAAGCAATAAAAACTTACTTTGAAGATGGTGGAGAGTCCCATCCTCCTATACATGTGACTAAGGTGGACTAATTTTGTTAGTACTTGGTGAGCCAATTGGCCAAAAGTTTTGGTTCCCTTCTAAAGTCTTTATTTTTTATTTTCCACCATATTCTTCCAACCATTTTCCTTCCATAGATATTTTTCCCCTTTCCCCATATGCTACTTTTTCCCATTTAAAGTCAAAATCCTTTAAAAAAATTAAATAAAAGTTTAAGGTTTAACCTTTTAAATTTAAAGTTAAAAACTTTAAATAAGAAGGGAATTTATTAAATTTTGACTGAAAGACTCAAAAGGAAAAGTTATTATTTTCATCTACGATAAATACACATTTTATTTTCTCATTTGACCATTATTCATTCATTCACTCCTAATTATTGCAAAAATTATTCTCAACTCTTTGCCTCTATTGCTAAAGTGACACAATCCCATTTTATTCTCTTTATCTCTTCCTTGCCCTTGTAATTACAATCAAATCCATTGACTATTGGTTTGCTACATTCCATAAGGGAGATCAAGATGCTTTACTAGGATTTACAACTAAAGATCAAGAATTATCACTTGAGGACTAGTTTTTAAGGTATGTCATACCCTTTACATATAGTCTAGGTGTTTCTATCCTTTCTTACTATTGTCCTGGTTAGAACCATCATGCCTCATGATGAATGACACAATAAGGCCTTAGCCAAGAGCACAGGTTTTGGCTTAATCAGGGGCCTTCGAGAGTATTTTACAAGGTTGGATCCTTGTTATGATGTGATATTTAGGCACACTTAAACTCAAGGGGGAGGAAAATGGATGAGATAAATATAAAACAACTCAATAAAATAAAAAAGGTGGTGATGGGCCAAAATATCCACTAAAATATCTTTGCTAAATAGGCATGAATGCTATGTGCCAGTGACGAACACTTCCTCTCCTCAATATAGTTAAACACAAATGAGAGTTATTTATATATATGCATATAAATAAATGGGTTAATAAATAATCGTAGATGGCTAGTCAAAAAATTGATGTAGGCCTCCCACACGCATATGTAAGCAAAACCTAAAAATGATGTAAAAACTACAAATACATATACACAAAAAAATGGGTTAGCAGAGAACCATAGATGGATAGTCCAAAAATTGATGTAAGATTCCATATATATGCAAGTAATTTTATACAAATATTGTGCTAGAAGCGGGATTTCAATTTTCTCACAAGCTACTTAGGAATCAACTACTTTATAGAAATAAATGAAAGGAAATATTACAAAAGAATACAAATACAAAATTGCATATTCTTTTTACAGTCTAAACTACTATTTATAGATTACCATAGGGAAAAATTCCCTCAAAAAATTATTTGCAGTTGGTTTTGACAATATTAGCCACCTCTTCTAGGGATCCTAAATTTTAAATGAGGTACCCTTGGTCATAATAGTTTTCAGATCTCAAATTGCCAACACCATACTTATCTTAAATGAACCTCTAGTTCAATTAATTAAGATGTCATCTAGTAGGTGGTCTTTCTCTTATTAGGCAAGAATACATTTATTCCACTCACTTACCTCTGCCCTAGTTCCATACACTTTGACATGGCCAAGATTTTGGTGGTATCTCAAATTTTTTGTGTACCCCCTGGTTCTTTCAAAAATCAAGATCTATCTATAGATTGGTCAAAACGTTTGTTGTTGGTTCTTTGTTAGGGATCACAAAACTTCCAATATCGAGGTTGCTTAAAAAAGAAAATACTCCTTCAACTATGTCTCCTCATCATTGTATTTGTTGGAGATTTTCTTACATTAACTAAATAAGATTCGCATAGCTTATGACTATCAAAACTCATATTGGTACACCTCAAGAAAAAAGGGTTGTCTCCTTGGCTTAGTGTTTATAAAGTTTTGATTGCCTACTGTTAAAATTTTTTCTTAAGCATAAATCAATTGTGAGAAGTCACTACAATTTTAGTGATTCATGGGGGCCTTCTAGCTTTGCTTAAAGGAGAAATTAAAATTACCTTTATCCTTGGGCTTATAGTTAAAATTTTACTACCCTTACAAATAGAAAAGACACAAAAAACTAAAAGGAATAATTAACAAATGAGATCACAAGATAGAGAGATTTTCAAACACTTGCCTAATATTTACCCATTCTTCATTTGATAGAAATTGGGTCTATTGGAATTCATTGTACAATCTAAGTACTTCATGTTTATCATCTCGAAAAAAATATTGTGTTTGGTCCATTACTTCATGCAATTATATATTAAGGTGTGCTAATGGTCCAACTATATGGGCTACTTCCTTTGCACCAAGAGGGTTCATCTACTCTTCAGGACTAAGAGGAAATTGTTTATTTGATTCAACGAACTTTAGATATTCCTCTTTCAAGCAAAGTTGACCAGATTGTTTATATGATGAAGTGAGACCTGCTTTCATCAAAGAGTCCACTTTTGTTTTAAGCTTTCCAATGGTATTGTATAGGTCATTAACTTTCTTAATACATCGTTTTGCTGCTTGTTCTCTTCTAAAAAGAATGAATATAATTTGTTCCATGGCCTCTCTATTTTATATCTTGACAACAACAATATTAGATTTAGGTGCTTTAATGAACTAAGTCTAAAAGGTTTTAGCCTCCCTGAGTTTTGCACTAATTTTGTCAAGGTCTGCTTTTGCCTCCCTATCTATCCTACTGCCCAATAGTGATGTTGAATCTATGAACTCAAAATTTGGGAATATCATTAGTGCCACACTACCAATATTACTCCAGTAAACATCCCAGATCTATTTATCAAGGTATTTTATTTTAAGCCTTTGCCTCTCTTCACTTATTTGTCTAAAATCTTTTAGCTCCTCCAATAGGTTATTCTTTTCCTAGTTAAGTTGGGCTTGTTGACTGGTAAGCTAATTTAAGAGTTCTTATAGTTGCTCCTCATTTTCCCTTAGGATAGCCTTGGTTTTTTGCTCTTTTATCTATTTAATCAACAAATTTATTTGTTTTTTTAGGGCTTTTGCTTCATCTTGTGAGTCCTTCAAAATTTTCTTGGTCTACTCCAACTTTTTTTCATTTCTTTCTAGCTCTTAGCTAGTTGACATAGAGTCATGTTCAACCATATTGTTGGCCTCTTTGGTCATATTTAACATATCTCAAGGTTATGAATCCTTCAAATCTATTATTACCATTGATATCTACCAATATTGTTCTATCATATCAATGATTGGTTTTGCCACTAATGGATTTCTTCTTGAAAGTAATAATTCTATTTGTTGGGGAATAAAATGGAAATCTACTTGAGAAGTACCTATTTATTTTGATTGTTGCTCTCTTGGTTATGTTTTGTTGTCTACTACTAAATTTTCTAATACTTCTACTAGGGAGTAAGAATTTCCATATCTTCTAGTGTCATTTTTTGATGTTCTAAAAATGAGGTAAATGCTTCTAATGGTTTGATCAATGAAAAGCCTATAATGTAGGATATTAGAGTAGCTAGGGCAAAATATAAAGGGGAAAATCTAAAGGAATATAGTATTTGTATTTCCTCATGGTCTGCGTGGGTTATTGAATAAGTTGGAGATGATGTAGTTTATGTGGTAAGGGGATCTAGGGTATTTTATGATAGTGTTACTTCTCTTGATTTTTGGGCCCTTTGCTTGGTTGTATGGGAGTGGAGTTGACTTGAGACTAATATTTTTATATTTCTTGGTTCTTCTATGATTGCATTCTACTTATCTTTCTTCTCCCTAATAGCACTATCTACACATTCTACTTTCCACTTTCTTTTCTCTTGAGTCTCTTGCTTGGGTGACTTGGGCGAGGGATGTTGAAATGGTGGAGAAGATGTTGCATTTTGAGAAGTGGGAAAATTTATACTCCTTTTTGGGGGGTCCAAAAATAATTCCCGTATCTCTTCTTGCTCTATTATGGCCACCCCCATCCTTTAGGGCACTTCACTAGTATGGATGCTCTTCATTGTATAACTCAATGAATATTGTATCTTCCTCTATTAAGCCATGATTTTTTTTATCTTTTCCACTCAATTGTCTCATATTCCACTAGAGCTGTGGTATTTTCCATGTAAGGAGGAAAATCCCCTGGACCAGATGGTTTTCCCACTATTTTTTTCCAACACTTTTAGGACATCCTAGGCTCGGATGTGGTCTCGACAATTCAAAAAATGCAGGTAGACAAGGTGGTCCCTGGTGACATCAATTCCACCTTCCTAGCCCTCATCCCCAAAGTCAATCATGCCCGTACCTTCTTTGAGTTCTGTCCCATCAGCCTATGTAATAAATTGTATAAAATCCTCACCAAATACTTGGCCTCCAAACTGAAGCTTATCCTCCCCTTCATCATCTCCCCAAACCAAGGTAGTTCCATCCATGGAAGGCAAATCACTGATAGCATTATTATCATCCAGGAACTCATCCATTCCATCTCTTCGAGTGGCCAAGCAGGCTTCCTCCTGAAGCTCGATATGAACAACGCTTTTGATAGAATATCTTAGGATTTATTGTTGATTTTCCTCCATAGATTTTGCTTCCACCTGAAATGGGTTGAGCTGATCAAAAGATGTATCACTTTAGTAAACTTCTCTATGCTGATCAATGGCTCTCTTGTAGGTTATTTCAAAAGTTACAAAGGCCTCAGGCAAGGAGACCCCATCTCCCCTTTTCTCTTCATCATCATTGCGTAAGCCTTGGGCAGGACCCTCACCCATGCTTACACCAAAGGGTCCATCTATGGAATAAATCCTGCTTTCTCTCTTCAAGCGGTGTCCCACCAACAATTCATTGATGATAGTTGCATCCTCAAAAGAAAGTAGGATGAACTTAATCCATCGGGCTTGGGGAACTCAGGCCTGGATGGCCATGATATTTAACTTTGATAAAAGTAAGCTCTACTTCTTCAACACCCTGATGAGGTACCAAGCTTGCATATCTGCTACTTTGGGATGCTCCATTGGTGTCCTCCATGCTACCTACCTGGGCTTCCATTTCTTCGAATGTCGGTCCAAAAAATCCCTCTAGAATCCCATCATTGAGCGCATCCAAAAAAATCTTACCAGCTAGAAAGGCAGCCTCCTTAGCCAAGCAGGCAAGGCCACCCTAATCAAAGCCACCCTTCAAAATATTATAGTATACTTCATGTTTGTCTTCTAGATCCTCATTGAATTCTACAACCGCATCGAGCAACTCCAAATGAAATTCCTCTAGTCCAGGCTAGAATACAAACAAAGGATTCACTTGGTGGCTTGGAATCAGATTTGCACTAGGAGGGATTATGGGGGCATCAAGCTTTGAAAGGTCTAAAATATGAACTTGGCCCTCATTTCCAAGCAAGGAAGGAGAGTCCTCACCAATAAGGACTCTATGTGGATGTCCATAATTAAGGCTAAATACCTTTGGCACAATTCAAACTTCATAGATGATCCTCATCCAATCAAAGGATCGACAATATGGAATTCTATCATCAAGGTAAAATATATGATCTGGAAGGACATCAAATGGAAATTAGGTGATGGAGCTAAAATCAATTTTTGGAGTGATCTCTAGATGGATAGCTATCTGCTCCATAAAATAGAGGACTTGGTGTGTCTCCATCCCATGATAGACACCCTCTTAGACCCAAAGGTTAGTAAGTTCCTTCTCCTAGACTTGTATTGGAAGCCATCTCGACTGATGGCCTTAATGTTGTTCAGAAGCATGACTCTGCTACCCTGTATGATCTCCTTCATCTTTGCGTTATCCCCTCTTACCCTATAAAGGATTCCATCATCTAGGCCCTCACTCCCTCTGGGCTCTTTTCTATCAAAAAATCTTATGCCATGTATGAGATCTATGGCCCCCCTGGTTCCTATCCAAACTCATCTGGAAACCCCACTTAATCCCCAAGGTCAACTTATTTCAGTGGCTTTCTATCCAAGACAAAATCCTTACCATCCCCAACCTTCATCGACAAGGCCTACCCATAACCAACCGCTGTTAACTATGTATTTCGAATGAAGAATCCACCCAACACATATTCACCTCTTACCCTTTCTCCCTCTTCATACTCTCCTCCCTCTTCTCCCTGGTTGGCATCTCCTAGGATCCACCCTTGTGGCTTAATGATTTGTGTATTTAGTGGTCGCACCCTTTTAGAGGGCATCGCCTAAAAACATTTTGATTCTTTTGCCTCCCTCACTTCCTCTAGGAGATCTAGAGGGAGCGTAACGCCCATGCCTTCAAATATGTCTCTCACAGGGCAAGCCATATCCTTGCCAAGATAGTGGCTACAACATATGAGAATGCAATAATTTTTCAATGTGAGAATGATACAGAGCCTCCCCCTAAAGGTGTCATTGCATCCAGGATTGGCATCCTGAAAGACATTTTCAACTGGACCTCTTCCAAAGTTGATAGATCCCTCATCAGATGGATCCCTCCACCTCCAGGTTTCCTTAAGCTCAACTTTGATAGTGTGACGAAAGGAAACCCAGGAGTAGTAGGTGCAGGAGGCGTAGTCCATGACCATAAAGGCAACATCATCTTGACCTATGTAGAGAATTTAGGGATCAATACCAACCATTTCATCGAGGTCTAGGATTTTTATCAAGGCATAATCTTGGTCCATAATCTTCAGGTCACAAACATTATTGTTGAAAGGGACTCTAGAAACATAATTGGTAGCCTATTCCAAGATTCCTCCATGCCATCTTGGAACATCTCTGATATGACCATCGAGGTCAAACAGTTACTTCGACACTTCTTAGGCACTAAAGTGGACCACACTTATAGGGAAGGTAATAGTGTGGCCGACCACCTTGCTAACATCAAAATTTTAGAGTCGGGTCTTAGAGTATGGATAGACTCCTTTTCCCAAGCCATCCTTGATGCCAATTATGATGACATCACCATCCAATGAGGTGCAAGGGCCCAACATGGCCAACCGCCACCTTAGTTTCCACACTTGCACCAGTATAATTGGCTCTCCTAGCACCTCTATGGTGCATTTTCATCATGGCAACATGAGATCAGCCCATTCAGGGAATTACTCATCACGTGCCAATTTCCACCAGAGAAAGCCTCTACATATATTTATTTTTAGTCTTAGCATGAACTGGGGTAACTCTTCTCATAGCAAGTTGTTCCCTCAGAGTTAGAGGTCCACTCACGAGAGTGTGGTCACATAGAGTTGGGGTAATCTTAGCATGGGCAAATCATGCTCTGTATTTACCCTCTTTTTTATTTTCTATCATAATAGGTGTACCAGTACTGTGGGTTGTTTGACCATCGAATACAGTGTCGACAATCGAGCTACCATTACAATTCCCAGGCTCACTAGCTTTTTGGGTCGCTCCCATGGTTCTAGCCAACCAATGCAATTTTCCCACCTCATCATCAGTGTCATTTTGGCAAGAGGTATTGTCATCTCAAATTTAGGTGTGGGTAGTCAACTGTTCACCCTCGTGGTGGGTGCTAATGGCTCCCCCTTTGGCCTTATCTATTACGTCCTTCGGGTCTTCAAGAATATTTGTCAAACCCATCATGTTATGTACTCTCCCATCTCATTAGATTTCCTTGGTGTCATCCCCAAAGGTCTCTGCTTGGCCACTTCCATGATCTGGAGTGCTTGCCCATCCATGCCACCAGACTTTCGCATGACCTAGATGATTTGGAGCACTGTCCACATGAGGTGGAAGAAGTGGCTAGGAGGATTTTATTTATTTAATCCCACCACCTTTCCCTCTCACTCAGATCATCACCCTTTAGCTTCTGCTCATTGTTTCATTCTTCTCCCTATCCTTTGACATTTTTTACCATGGATGAGATTGAGCCTGCGTCCCTCCAGCTGACCCCCCTGGTCAAGGATATTTTTTGTGACCATGGACTCCTAAACTTTTTACAACAGTTTCAGGGGGCAGAACCTAACTTGTCCATGGAATTTATATGAAATAGAATAGAGGCCATGTGGTGGTTCAAGGTATGGAGTTTACGATCATGACAAACCTCATGGCGGAGGTAATTGGCCTTCCAAATGATGAAGAAAACATCATTTAGGAAAAGCACTCACTATAGGAGGAATTGGCCCTGTTTAGGGATAAGGGTGAGTTGCTAGGGAAAGAGAAGGATAGGATTATCAAAGAAATGCTCTCAAAGCCCTGGGACATGGTCATGATTACTGTGCTCTAGTACTTCACCTTGGACAACCCTTCGATCATTCTATGAAGCTTTCACCTGAATTTCCTCAACCATATTAGAGGGAAGAAAGCTATCAACCTCACAAAATATATGTTTTGATTGGTGGAGAGATCAATGTTTTAAGTGTTAAAAAGGGTTGTCCTCCACACCCCTTCATAAGGATCTCCATTGTATTATTTTTAGACATGTGGTGGCAAAGCATAACTATAGAGCAATGATTCTAGTAGGCCCCCCCTCCTTGCAGGAGGACTTGCTAACGATGGATAAGTAGGAGTGGCTGCTCTTACCCCTCTCTACCTAACGACACCTTGAATCTAGTTATTAGAATGGATGACATGCCAGTATCATAGAATCCTACTCCCCATCGGTACCCCATCCGCTTCAAGGGAGAAAGTAGCAATAGGAAAGCTCTACTGGTCATTGATGACACCTCAGATGAGTCAATTTCATTCCAGAATAAAAGAAAGAAGTTGGTCAGACTATTGAACCAGATTGAAGGTCCTTCAAGGTAGGCTCCCCTCTTGGCCTTGCGGGTGACTCACTTCCCAAGTCTCACAGACTGAGGCCATATCTAGGAAATACAAGACCCAATTAGATCTCTAGGGAGGATGGCTAGAGCCATCTCCTCCCTCCTAACACAGGTAGACTCTCTCCTCAAAGAGTACAAGGGACAATTCAAAATTATCAAGGATTTTAAGAGCTTCGTAGGGGAGAATCCTATAGGCAACAGATCTGGGACCATCGTTTGAGAGTATCTACAGGTGTTTTTCAGGGGGACCCCCTACCAGTTCTATTTTTAGCATCTTTTTTTTACCGTACGATCTGCAGGTTGGCCTGTTTTCTTAGAATGGGGTTTCTCATGTTTACCCTTGCGTGGGCTAGTTTCTTTTTCTTTGTTGTATCGGTTAGTATGGTTTAGTTGTTTGTTTTCTTCCATGTGACCCTTACGAGGGTTTCTCTTTTTTTTTTGGTTTTGTATCTCGGCTAAAGCCTCTCCATAGGGGTGTTAGGATGTTCTTGTTGTAGTCTGTTGTTCTCTACAAAGATTTTGATTTTGATCTAAGCATTGTACAAGGTTATGGGACCCTTTCAAAATCCTTTTTACCAATCAAAAAAATAATGAGATGATAAAAACTACTTGGGTATTTGCTGGTAAGCAAACAAATTGAAATGAGACTGACATGGTAATTATTAAGCAATTTACAATGAATCCACAAAAAATTCATTATCCATCATTTGAATGAATATAAAGTAAGAAAATATTGATAAAAATATCACTTGTAATAGCTCTATAATAATGAATCAAGTATATATGCAAAATAAATATTGAATAATACCAAAATTTCAAACACCAATATAAATTTGAGGAGGATTTAACTTATAAATATTAAAAAATAAAATAAAAATGGTATATATATAATACATACTCAAATTCTTCATGAATATGACATGGGAGTACCATAATTTAATAATGAAAAAACTCTTCTACCTTAATGGATCAATGGTATTGATTTCACTGTTGAAAATGGTAAATTTGGTGTTTGATGGTATCACATAACAACCATCAATTACTTAATACCAATTATAATACTTTCGAGCAATAGAAAGAATTGCTTCTAACATAAGGGATAAATCCAATGAGCTCTAATCTCTCTTTTAGTAGTAGTTTGACTAGATGCACATATGATCATCATACATTATCAATTAAGTGATGTACAAACTTAGACAAAGTATGAGCAATGTACACCTATCCACAAAGAAAATATGTATCTAGCCTAACTATCCATTTTTAAATTAAATTGAAGTAAATTTATATTAGTGTTATTCTACTCCTACTCTAATGAGATATAGATCTTAACTCCTTGTTTAAACAAGGAGGACCTTTCTTGTTGCATCCAAAGGAAGTCTCTATGCCATTACTTAACTTATTATAATATTAGTCAAATAAAAACATAACAAAAAATAAATATGAGGACATTTTATTCAATACATGTGTATACCTTTTTAAAATTTAGAGTGAAATATACTTTCTCTTTTATAGAGATGCCATACACACACAATATATATATATATATATAACAACCTATCAAAGTAGAAATTCTTCAATTTAAATTAGTTGGCAACAAATCCAAGCATTTCTATCTAGAGGAGATAACAACAAAAACAAGTAAAGATTCTAACTAATTTGGATCTAGCCAAATTATTTGGAAACTAATATCAACAAATCTAACTTCCATCTAGCTGATTTGAATTCAACCAAATCAATTGGAAATTAACCTCAAAGAAAAGAATCTTATTTTCATCTAGTTAATTTGGATTCAATCAAATTAATTGGAAATTAATCTTTAAAAATATGATTTCCATCTAACTAATTTGGATCCAACCAAATTGGTTGGAAATAAATCTCAACAAATCTAATTTCTATCCCTAATTTTATTTGGGAATTGGCTAGGATTAGATCTTGTTGTTGCAAAATTCTATTACAAATTTAGAAACCTTTATATAATCATGGTTTTCCATGGTTGATACTATAGTTGATCTCATAGTGAGTCTCATATTCGGTCCATGACAGTATACCACAACTAACTTTTCAACTTAAAGCCCTATGTATAATCTCTTATTCTAATTTATCAATATAAAATGTAAATTAATTCTTATGTTGAACAAATATTATATATTACATCATAATTACAATAAATAGTTATATAATGAAGTTTTTAGCATGGGAAAATGCTTTAGATGATCCCAAAATATGTCATTTTTAGGGTTCATCAGCTGTCTCTCCTGAAATTATTATTGGTCCAAAAAAATACAATCCTCTTGTGGTATCTCTTGATGCATCAAAGTCACTTCATCAAATGTTTTAATATTATAGAATGCTGAAATAATCTTGTAATCATTTTGTTGGAAAATCCACTACCTTGAATGTCTATATTATTTTTACCTACACCACCAAGCTACAGGTTATGATTTTTGAACTTGGTGCTTCATTAAATTGCCACTTATTATTTTCAATCTAATGGATTTTTTTTTTGTTTCTATCTTAATTATTTTTTGTTTTTTCTTTTCTTCCCTTTTGTTCTCTTTGTTTAAGAAGAAGATATTATCATTCTATGGGTCTTCATTTTCAACAATTATAAAATTTTATTTTATAAGAATGGTTGTAGTGTAATTTCCATCATGCTATAATATACTAATACCAAATAGCACTATGAAAATAGTGACAAAAGAAATATTTGTAATAACCATATTCTCAAATCCAAATATGAAAGATAGACTACCAAATATATTAGCAAACATATCATCTCTAGGTGTTGATTTTATCAATACTATAACTATAAAATCACCTCTATCCTCCAAAATACCTAAGCATGCATGGCATCAATCTTATTCTATCTAAGATCCAGTAAGATTATATACTATTCATTTTATTATAAATAAGATATCAACAATAATTCTTTCCATAGACAAACTTATATAGATAACCATTTGTAAATGACTATTGTGATCTACTTTACCTATAGTCATTCAAAAATGGAATTGTGAACTACTAAAGCAATGGAAATTCCTATTAGATTAGGGAAAAGTAGAATCCCACAATCCAACTTGAGATATTCAACAATTATTCATATGAAAACAAGGATGAAAACAATAATATTTACATAGTGATAACAAAATAAAATAATACACATATAGTGTTCTCCCAACCAAGATGTAATTAGCCCCCTAATGTGTTGTATAGAAATAACTTAAGAAAAGAATTATATGAAAATTCATGGTTTATAGGAAGCCCTCACTTCATCTAATTATAAAAAAAAATCCTGAATGCATAAAAATTATATTTTATTTGTATCACTCATATAAGTTATGATATGTACCAATGCTACCATAGTGATATGCTCCTTTGTAGTCATTATTTAAAATATGTATTAAATATGATCTATAGTAGAGTGATCAATACAAAAATCATGTTCAATTATGTGTGAAGATGTGTATCAAACTATAACCTACATAAGATGTTTGATGAACTTAAGAAGCTTATGTAAGGATCCTTATTGATTAGATATTGATATATATCAAGTATATATCCCTTTTCACCTATGAAACATGTAATTATTAGTAATTAAAAACTATAGAAAGAAATCTTCTATAACATTAACAAGTCAAATTTTAACAATTGCAACCAATACTAGAAAATTATCTTATAGAAAACTATAGAATCCTCCTATGAAAACATAAATTTATTCTACAATAATTATAGGTTATGTTTTACATATAAATTCATAGAAGTATCACAAGATTGTTTGGCTACATTGGCGAGCCTTGTTTTAATAGTCTTAATAATATTATAAATTTTATCCTATAGAACTAAAAAAAAATCTATGATAATGATAATAGTAGAGTGAGTAATAAAGATTATATAAAAAATATTATATGATCTTATAAAAAATAGTAGAGTGAGGTCGATTCCTCTTGTGTTTGCTCGAATGAGCGCTGATATTTGTAAATATTTGTAAATGATGTTTAATATAAAAAATAAAGATCATATAATTTCATGTTCCAACATATATTACCACATAAAATATTTTGAACCCTTTTATTTGATAGGATAATAAATCATTTATTTTTTAGAAGTTATAAACCATTTGAAGTAGCAAATTTTTATTTGATGATAAATTCTTCATACCATGTTAAAATGAATTAATTACAGACATGTAAAAGTAATTTAAACTCCCTAGCTTATGTATAAATATAAATTTTCAAGTCACCCATTTAGTGATTTAGACCTACGATTACACATTCTATATATCATTTTGTTGTGGGACAACCTAAACCAATAAGTGGTATTTTAACCATATCTTGTTGGAATATGTGGTGGTTATGATTCTCTTGAGGATATGACTAACTTTTTTACTTGTATTGATCATGTTTTCCTTTTGGGATCATGTAAAACTTGAAAAAAGTGCTTTAATAAAATTTTATAAAATTTTATTTCTAAAGGTTGGTCTCACAACCTTGATCTAAAAGTAACTTGTAATTGGGTATAAACACCCCTTATTACAAACCAATTTTGTTACTTATTGGGGTGTAGTACATTTATGTTTAACAATATTAGTTAGTGTAAATTGAGACCCCCAATATATTCTATGTTCTTTATTTTCAATGTATGTATTCCTCTATTAAGCAATATTGGGTAATATTTGATTCCATTCATTTTTGGAAATTACTATGAAATCCAACATGGTATCAAAGTGAATGTGAATCTCTATTACTCTATTAATTCTTCCAATAAGTTGATGGTGAATTGGGAGAAGTGTTTTATAATAAAACCCTAGGTGGACTTAGATTAAAAAGATCTCACTAGGATTAGTAGATTTGCTCCAAAAAATACATTCGCTCACAAGTTATTTTTTTCCTCTCATTGACACTCATTCTTGTTTTTTAATAAAATGGTGGCTAGATGGATGCCCTAGATATAAGATTGAACTTTTTAATGTTTTTTTAAGACCTCACTTATCTTTAGTGGATGTTTTCAAAAAATCCATTTCCTTTTCTCTTTTGGATTTTTTGTCTAGTAGTCGTATAGATGAGAGGGTCGACTACTTGGGCACTATGAAAGAAGAAAAGAAGAGGCTAAATATTTTTATATAGATCCTTAGTGCCAAATAATCCATGGGAATGATTCTATTCTTATCAAAGACCTCATAGCCACTTGAAAAAGTTGTAAAAATAGTTTGGTAAATATTTTGCTACATAGTCATGAGAGGAAGTTCTAGTTGTTTGTTTGACAAAAGGGTTATCTAGGGAAAGCCATGATAGATAAGGATAAATTATTAATTTTTCAAGATTCTTTATGAAATATCAAGGATGTCTTAGTTTAGCTCTTTTTCTTATTTTACCTCTAGTTACTTCAAATTTGCATCCAAAAAAATAATCATTTCCCTCCAAAATTTTAATTAAAAAAAAGAACATTCCTTGGATTAGCAAAAAAAATTGGGCATATGGGTGCATGCTTGAATTAGCATGATGTAGGCCTATGTTAGTGTGGTTTGAAAAAGAGGGTAAATTTGGTAGTTTATTTTTATTTAAATAGATCTATTGTATTTTCCCTCCCAAGCATTGTGCTTGTAGAGTTGGGTAACCAAAACTTTGTAAGGCATTGAAACATGGAAGATGTCATGTTCAATTCTCTCCTATACCCATTTTTTTAATGACACTAATGATATTAGTATGCATGATGTGGAACCATATGATGACATGATACTTTATGATGATATGAAATTAGATTACATCACAACTTGGATAACTATAATGATAGTATAGTGTCGTATGAACAATACATGGTAATTCATACGGATAACATGATCATCCATAAAGGTTACATGGAAATAAACAAATGAATGCCAAGGTGACACATGGTAGTCTATAGATGACATGGCAATTCATATAGGTTACTTGGCAATAGGCACATAAATCTTGAGGTGACATATGGTAACCGACATGGTAGTCCATATAACTAACTTGGTGACCATTGCATGAATTCCAAGGTGACACATGGTAATCCGAACATATGATGTGATAATTGATATAGATGACTTGGCATGATACGTGGTGGTTAGTGGAGCTACCAATTATGCTAGTGATATGGCATAAATACCAAGGTGACATATGGTAGGTGATAGAGGGGCTAATGTAGGTGTTTATGTGGTTATCCTTGATTAGCTCAACATTGTATGCTATATAGTGACTGACATGGTAGGCTGTATGCAACTTAGCACATATAAATATAGTTTTATCCAATTGCATTTTTCCAATTTATGAATTTATAATATAACTTGCATAGTCAACAAAAAACTTGCTAACATACGAGTTTTAGAGCAAATCAAGACATGAAAAGTGGCATAGTGTGCTTTGTAAATTAGGTAACAAATCAGATCATGACAAGTGATATCATGCAATTCACTAGAATGCTACATAGTCAAAAAATTCTTAGAACTCTCTTAACCACTCATGTACCAAAACATGATATCCCCTCATTTGCTATAGGTACAAAAAAATCTAATTTTTCAAAGGTTTTGGAGGCATTATTTGTGATTCTAGAGCAAGATTTTGGATCCATAACTTTTGCATATGGAAGCATTTTTTTAAATATTATTGTTTTTTGAGATATTTGCATTAGTGGTGTTTTTCAGTCACAACTAAACATGTATTTTTATATTTTTGTAGAATAGTTATGGACCACCATTTGTCTTTGTTGAATGGTCCTATCTATGCTACCCATAAAATAAATATCAAAGCTCTACGCTAAGTAATGGAGAACTCAAATATGTGAATGAGAAGCCCCTTAATACTAATTCTGAATCCAACACTATAGGGATAAGAATGATGAGGATCATATTTTCATTACTCGTAATATTGACAATGTATATGACACTTATATTAGTAGCACCATGAATCTTAAAGTGTTATTTGAGAAATTTTAGGGTCTATGTGATAAAATTGATTCCATGCAAATCAATAGATTAGAGGACAAAATCACAAATTTTTCCATGGACCCATTTGATACTATTAATGATTATAAAATTTGGTTCAAGAAACTACAAGACAAATGAATTGTAAGAGGACTTCCCAAGGAGAGAAGTGAAGAACAAAAATCATTGGAGAAGGAAAGTAACACTGATCTATTCAACATTATCTTCAATAACTTGTCTAAAATATATTAGATAGTTTTGATTGTCTTTGATATGCTTCATGTATGATTTCTAGATTCTATTACACCATCCATTAATGAGGTATTTAAGTAATTTTTGCACCGTTGGTCTTGAATAAATAGGCATAAGGAAAATTCTATTTTTATTTAAGATCATCCAAGGAAGCTTATTTCCAAAGTCCAAAATAACAAGAATCCAAAATAGAATGAGAAGCCCAATAAGTCTTTCAAAAAGTCTAATAGTGAGTTTTACAAAATGGAAGGACACAAGGCATAATAGGATCCATATCAAGAAACTTGAGGAAGTAACAATAAAATGGGGTGTTTATGGTGTTATATTCTATGCACAAGGTGAGGAAATTTTTTGTGTAGAATCTTAATAAGCACATGTAGCAATTTATTTTGCATACTAGACATCCACTTATTCATATGAGTGGATTGTAGATTTAGGGACAACTAAGCCCATGATGAAGCACACACATCTCCTACAAGGCTACAACAAAGCACATGTAAGGAAATAATTATGATTAGATATGATTCATGTAATAGTGTGTGGAGATATCAACTTTGAATCTTCATATTTTTATGGGATACTTCATGCTCATGATTTTGTCCCTAACCTTTTATCTAATTTTTATATTATTTATATGAATAGGAAAAATAAATTTTTTCCTGATAGATAGGTAATCAAGGACATAGACAATGGGTTCAAACTTATTGCCTTTACTTATTGTGATAAAACATTCCACATGTATAATGTGGGAGAAAAACCTTCCTCTTCTACACCCCCTCTAGGAAGAAAAATATTGTTGCTATGGTTTCACATGTATATAATTAAAGTTAGAAGTGTCATCATAGGCTTGTGAATATTAGCTATGTATCTTTGAGATATATAAGTCAACATCATATGGACATTGGGCTTCCAGGAATTTCCCTTCTAAGTGGTGCATTTGAGAGATGTATTCTAAGAAAGCATCATAGGGAGACCTTTCCAAAAGGGATTACAAAACAAGCATCTCAACCATTGGAGATCATACATATTGACATTTATAGATCTATGGTCATACCATATCTATTGAGATGGTATTCCCTAGTAGGTATCTCTTATAATTCATACAAAAATAGAGTGATCATGGATATGGCATAATAAATAATTCATTCCAAGGGGATTGATCATAATTTTTGGGGTGAAATTATCACTTTTGCAACACACAATATCAATAGAGTTACTACTAGGGAAGTATAGGGTATGAAACCTCTTGAGATATTGATAGGGTATAAGATTGATGTTTACCAAATCTATATCTTTGGGTCTTCATCATGGGCTCATGTTCCCAAGGATATTCAAAATAAGAAGGCATCAAAGATTCATAACTATATTTTTGTGGGGTATTCATATAACTCAAAAGCATATTGTATTTATGATCCTAAAAAGCGTGAGGTTTTGATATAAATATATGTCATATTTTATGAGGTTATTCCAAGTACTTTGTCCATCCTACCACTTGAACTTTTAACAATTGATTCTTCTAAACCTTTGACCATATCAAACCCCCATTTTTATTCTAATATTTTGGTTGGATCTATTTATATTAGAGCATATTTTTCATCTTATCCTTCTTCATATTCATATTTTATTGGTATTATTTATCTATTGATTTTACCCCTTCATGGAAAACACCATAAGTAGAAATTTATTCTCACATTCAAGGCATGATAAGCTGGATACCTCAATTCAAAATGCTTTAGCCTTGCATGATGAGGTGAATGGTGATGATTTGGAATATTTATTTTTAGATTTTAAAGGTAGCACGTTTTTAGGATCCTCCCACATATTCTTAGGTTAATGGTAGGCTAGACTAGGAAGATGTTATATTTCCAAAGTATGTGGATCTAATCGAGAACACTGCTTGAGAGTTTGTTCCTCTTTCACAAGGGAAGAATGTTGTTGGATATAAATAGATTTATAAAACCTAATATACATTAGATGTTTAGGAAAATAAGCATAAGGTATGACTTGTTGCTAAGGGATTATCTCAGTAGGCATGAGTGGATTATTCTAATACATTTACACCATGGCCAAGTGTTGGACTAAAATCTGCCATACTTGTGGATAAGCATTGCACCATAGATTTTAGCTAAAGTATAGAATTGGATGAACAAGATTACTCTCTGTTTCAAC
Organism: Wollemia nobilis; assembly: GCA_028583015.1. Taxonomy (NCBI): domain Eukaryota; kingdom Viridiplantae; phylum Streptophyta; class Pinopsida; order Araucariales; family Araucariaceae; genus Wollemia; species Wollemia nobilis. Next base: position 12,019,774 of record JAQPPZ010003016.1, read on the forward strand.
CTCCAAAGAATTTCGACTCCTTTAATTGATTGTATTTTGAGGGGAAAAGGGTTAGTAAATAGTAAAGGCTAGATAAAGGTATTGGAAAGTGGATGGGATATAGTGTAACAACATTGAATCTTGCTAGATAATATGCTATCAAACCAATTCCATAATACTTAACATACTAACCATTATAAATTACAATTACACTTTTATTTAGATCTTAACATTCACTTTAATCATTCCAAGAATTCAAATAATTAGCAATTCAATAGATGATTTAGAATCACTTTAATAGAATTGAAGAACATGTGCTTATACTGAGAGGGGGGTGAAAAGTATAAGATAAAACTTTTTGCTTTTCAATCCATATGATAACATCAACAATATTAAAGCAGTAAACATCACACAAAGCATCACACACATGAGAGACATGATTTAACGTGGTTCACCCAATGTGGGCTACTCCACGGAGAAAATATTCCTTATAAACTTTTCTCAAATAATTATTTTGGGAATCCTTTCCCTATTACAAAGTTTATGGACCTCTATCCAAAGGAGACACCGGTCCCCTAATCAAGTTCATGGATCTCTATCCATAGGAGAACTCCTTCTCCTCTACTCTAGCTGATGATCTTCTAGAAGAACTATTGCCTCCACTACACTGGCTTATGGATCTCTATCCACTGAAGACTCCTACCCTCACTCAGAAGACCTATCTTCACTACCCTAGCTAATGGACCTCTATCCACTAGAGACTATCATCCTCTATACTCTATCACCTCCAAAGCTAGCTCTCAGATCTATCTCAAATCTGCACTAAACTCTGTCCTTTGGTCTAGCACAAATCTTCTCAATCTCTATCTCTGGTCTGGCACAAACCTGTCCTCAAATCTGCACCAAACTCTGTCCTCAAATCTGTCCTCAAGCCTTAACACAAAGCTTGACTCAATCACAAATCAACTCTGCTAGATCTACCCCAAACCTTAACTCAAGGTTTGAACAAATCAATCAATCAACTCTGCTCACAAGTCTTCTCAAAGACTTGTCTCAAATCTGCCTTGTAAGCTTCCACAAAAGCTCACACTAATCTGTCCACAAGTCCTCTCTAGAACTTGTTCAATATGCTCAACAAGTCCTTACTAGAACTTATAAAATCTCACATAAACATATAGAGAATTGTTATAGACTCAATATGCTTCACACTCACAACAATGCTTATCAAACAATCTCACATAACAATGATACTCATGATCTTGCACAAACCTTAGTTCAAGATAGTTCACAACTTCACATAACAATGATACTCATGTTCTTTCACAAACCCTAGTTCAAGCATATGAAAGCTTACTCAATATTTCCAACAATGCTTATCAAACAAGGTTTTTATCATCAACTCTTACTCAGAAAAACCTTTAACAATCAAACTCAACAATGCTTACCAAACAATCCTTTTCACTCCAACTTAGCATTCACAACATCCAATCCAACAATATTTTTCTCACAAGGAAGATTTACCCATACCTTTTATTTTGATGGAGATATATCTTCAAAACCTGTCTTAACCACAATCAAAATTTTCTTTACCAACACTAGGGTTAGGTTACCACAACCTCTCTCAAGATCTCCACAAAATAATTTTCTCAAAGATTATTTTTCATACAAAATAACAAATCCTTTTGTACACCTTATAATCTCCAAACTCACAATATTCAATTTAATAATTTCACCATAACACTACACTTAACAACAAGTATAGCAAAGTCCTTATACACCTTATAATCTCCAACTTCATAAACTCTAATCACCAAAAATTAAAATCAAATATTTAATTTTTAATACCCTTATATCTCCCTCAAAAAATTTAATCAACCTTTATTTTTCACAACAAAGCAACCTCCAAAATTACAACCTTAGCAAGAAAATCAAAATTGGTGCATACCTTATTTAGCCCAACAAAACACTTTTAGTGGGTTTCGAACACCTAACCTCACCACTCCAAAAGCCTTAGTCGCGGATCCCTAGCACGTGAGCTACAAGCCTCCACTAAAGGGAAATGTACCAACCTCCCTTTGAACTCTCCTTCGTGTGCCAAGATCCAAAAGGCTCTTCTCCACCATCGTCAACAAAGATCGAACGCAAACCTTTGAAATACGTGCATGCCTTGAATTCATCGTTGGACCAATGTTGAAGAGGTTGTCTTTTCATCTTTCACGCTTGGATTTTTGTAATTTTGGGGAAAACCAACCTTAGCTTATGCTCATAAATTATTTCACTTTCATAGAGAGTTCACATGCAAAATAAATGTCAATACTTGCTTTGTTATGAGGCAAAAGCTATGGTATTTATACCATATGCCTCCCTCTCTCCTACGTTGATGGATGGGGAAAATCAATGATGTCAAAAATTCAAATTATAAACTTTATAACCCTATCTTTAGGGTTAACTTAATTAATTTATAAATTAACTTATAATTAAATTATAATTAATTTACAATTAACTTAATAACTTTAAAAGTTAATTAAATTAATTTATAAATTAAATTATAATAAAACTATTATAATTAATTTATAATTAATTAAATCTCTAGGTCTTGCACCTTTAATATTATAATAAATTATTATAATATTATTTTTCTTGGGCCTTCCTTTTGCCCTTTAAACCTCATCTGACCACCTAGGAGGAAACTTTCTTTTGCACTTGATTACGAAACCTGAAACTGATGTTGCTCACTAAAACTAACATTCATTGGTGTTGACTTCTTGACATCAATGACAACAAAACTTGCTCATATTTCCAACAATCTCCCCCTTTGTCATTGATGGCAACCCAATTACCTTTTACCATTTCCTTAACCTTTTTCTGTTCTACTCCCCTTAGGAAACTGCTCCCCTGACTCAATGCTCTCCCCTTAAATCAAATCTCTCCCCCTTACTCAAATCTCTCCCCCTTTGACATCAATGGCAAAGGGTCACCTTTGGGGCTTGGGGCTAAGAATGAAACTCTTAGCTTAGCCCCTCCCCCACCTCCTCTTGAGGTGGTTAATTCTGGGGTGGGAGTATTACTCCCAGTTTTCCTCGAAGATACTCAAAAGTCTCTTTCGAAAGTGGCTTAGTGAAGATGTCTGCTATCTGCTCCTTTGTAGTAACATATTCCAACCTGACCTGTTTATCTATCACCTGTTCTCTCAAAAAATGATACTTGATCGAAATGTGCTTTGTCCTGGAGTGCATCACTGGATTCTTTGAGATACTTATAGCACTTGTATTATCACATAATATGGGAATAGGATGATCATGTTTTATCTTGAAGTCTTCTAGAGTTCGCTTCATCCATAATACCTATGTACAACTGGCTACTACTGCAATATACTTTGCTTCTACTGTAGATAAGGATACTGATGCCTATTTCTTACTTAGCCAAGAGACTAAACAGTCTCCAAGAAAGAATGCTCCTCCACTTGTGCTTTTTCTGTCATCAATGCTGCCAACCCAATCTGCATCTGTATACGTTGTGAGTGTGAAACTATCACTTTTGGGATACCAGAGCCCAAAATCCATAGTCCCTTTTAGATACCTGAGAATCCTCTTTACTGCTACCACATGTGTTTCCTTAGGTGCTGCCTGAAACCTTACCACTAATCCCACTACCTGCATGATATCTAGTCTTGTAGTTGTGACATACAACAAGCTGCCAATCATAGATCTATATAATCTCTGATCTACCTCTAGAGATTCATCATCCTTACTTAACTTACATCCTGTAACCATGGGGGTACTTACTGGTTTGCAATCTTCTAACTTGAATTTCTTTAGCATCTCTTTTATATACTTGGTTTGTGAAAGAAATACTCCTTTCTCTGATTGTGAAATCTGAAGTCCAAGAAAGAAGGACAACTCACCAAGCATAGACATCTCAAATTCATTCTGCATGTTCTTTACAAATTCTTTACACATCTTATCATTGTTTCCCCCAAAAATGATGTCATCAACATAAACAACCACAATTAGTAGATTATTCCCTTCATTTTTGATGTATAAGTTGTTGTCCGCTATTCCTTTTCTGAATCCCTGTTCCTAAAGATACTTATCCAATCTTGAGTACCATGCTCTAGGAGCCTATTTTAGACCATACAATACCTTTTTCAATATGCATACATGATCTGGTTTATCTATTAATATGAATCCCTTTGGTTGTTCAATATAAACTTCTTCTAGAACACCATTTAGAAATGTTGACTTAACATCCATCTGATATACCTTGAAGTTTTTAAAACTTGAGAAGGCTAAGAACATTCTTATGGCTTCAAGTCATGCAACTGGAGAAAATGTCTCATCAAAGTCAATTCCCTCTACCTATGCATAACCTTTGCACACCAACCTTGCTTTATTCTTGACTACCTATCCATATTCATTTAACTTATTTTTGAATACCCATTTTGTGCCAATCACATTTTTATCCTTTGGTCATGGAACAAGTTCCCAAGTCTTGCTTTTCTCTATCTGATCTAATTCCTCATCCATTGCCTTAATCCAGAACTTATCTTCACTTGCCTGATTGAAGTCTTTTGGCTCAATCTTAGATAACAAAGAAAAATTTGCTTGTTGAGATGGTGTTATTATCCTTCTCCTTGTCTATCTTTCATCTGGATTCCCAATGATTAGATCTTTTGGATGATGTTTCTGTACATACCTGGATGGAGTTTTAGGAAGAAGTCTTTGTGTTTCTTCCTCTTCTTCATTTGATTCCTCATGAAACTCTTCTTGACAACTTCCATCTTCCTGATACACAATTTGTTGAACTGGTTCTCTTGAATCTATCTTCTCATCAATTGTTACATTTATACTTTCTACAATAGTGCGTGTTCTCTTGTTGAAGCATCTATAAGCTTTACTCTTAGTAGAATAACCAAGAAAAATTCCCTCATCACATCTTGGGTCAAACTTGCCCAAGTTTTGCTCTTCCCGTCTTATGTAGCACTTGCTTCCAAAAACCTTGAAGTGTTTTATAGTGGCCGGTCTTCCTTTCCAAAGCTCATATGGAGTCTTGTGATGGTTTACCCTCATTTGAGCCCTAGTGATTATATATACTACTGTGTTGACTGCTTCCCTCCAAAATCCATCTAAAATCTTGGACTCATTCAACATAGCTCTAGCCATATTCTCAATAGTCCTATTTTTCCTTTCAACTACTCCATTTTGTTGAGGAGTTCTTACAGCTGAGTATTCTCTCTTGATTCCATGTTGTTCACAAAAATCTACAAATTCATTTGAGGTAAATTCTCCTCCTCTATCAGATCTCAAACACTTAATCCTCTTGCCAGTTTCATTTTCAACCCATTCTTTAAATGCTTTGAATTTTTCAAATGCTTCTGACTTATCTTTCAGGAAAGCTACCCAAACCATTCTGGAGTAATCATCTATAAACAATATGAAGTAACTCTCACCTTGAATACTATGTGTTCTGGTAGGACCACATAGATCAGTATGTATTAGACTTAATGGCTCAGATGACATATATCCCTTTGATTTAAAGCTTGTTCTAGTTTGCTTTCCATGTTGACAAGGTGCACAGATTGTGTTTTGTGGCCTTTTTAGCTTGGGTAAATCTCTGACAACCTGCTTATTGCTTATGTTGACTATGTTGTCAAAATTCAAGTGACCCAATATTCTATGCCACAACCAACTCTCATCTTCTTGTGATAGAAAGCACTTTTCCCCTTTGATCTCACTAAGCATATATAGATTGTTTGGAGTTCTACTTGCATTTGCAATGACTTTTCCAGTTTCTAATTTTCTTATCTCACATCTATCTGGGTGAAATGTAACCATATGACCTTGATCACAAAGTTGACTTACACTTAGCAGATTATGTTTTAACCCTTTGACATATAGTACATTTTTTGTTCTTGTTTTCCCATTATCTAAACTCAGAGTTCCTCTTCCACCAATTTTTGTTGATCCATTATCACCAAAACTTACTGATCCTCTATTGGTTTCTTTTAGTACAATAAATTTGTCTTTGTCTCCTATCATGTGTCTAGAGAAACCACTATCAAGATACCATTGTTCTTCTTTATCCTGAGCATGAAGAGTTGTTTGAACTAACATTGATCTAGCCTTTTCATTCCCCTTTTTCTCTTTCCTAGTTGTTGAAGTTGTATTCCTTTTACTAGACTCAGGAAGTATCATTTTGCACCATCTAGCCTTATGTCCAAAATTATTGCATTTGTAACATATGATATCATTATTCATAAGAGGTGCAAAAGAGTTGAAATTTCTATTGACATCATTTTTCACATAACTAATGCAATGTACAGCTCTATGACCATATTTGTTACAAGAAAAGCAATAGCCATGGAAGAAATTATGTAACCTATTTGGATGCCTTTGAGATTGTGGTTGAGTGCTTCTCCTTCTATGATTAACTCTCATCCATGGTTCTTATTTGATTTCTTCCTTCCTGATATCTTTTCTTTCTGGAGTATACGTCACTTGCTTATCTTTGTTTGAAGTTTCTACTTCTTGAAGACTTGGCTCCTCTTTCTATTTCCCAAACTTTATATCTAGCAGTACCTTGGTCTTTTCAACTTCATTCCTTAGATAAATAATTTTTGCTTCCAATATTTCACATTATGTTTCTCTTGCTCTTAATAGATCTGTCATATCCTATTCAATTTTCTTTCCCTCTTCTACCTTTATCTTGAGTTCTGTGAGACTTTGTAGAAGTTCCATCCTTTCTTCTTCATCCTCTTGAATTTGTTCCTTCAAACTTGAGTTCTTCTCTCTAATCCTTTCCAAATTCCTGAGAGCAGTGAAGAATTCCTCTTTTATATCAAACATGGTCTCTTCTTCATTTTTTGAAGTCATGTGTGTTTCTGATGGATCTTCCTCCAAGTTGTTAGTCTTTTCATGGAGAGACCCACTTTGATACCAATTGAAGAACATGTGCTTATACTGAGAGGGGGGTGAACAATATAAGATAAAACTTTTTACTTTTCAATCCATATGATAACATCAACAATATTAAAGTAATAAACATCACACAAAGCATCACACACATGAGAGACATGATTTAATGTGGTTCACCCAATGTGGGCTACTCCACGGAGAAAATATTCCTTATAAAATTTTCTCAAATAATTCTTTTGGGAATCCTTTCCCTATTACAAATTTTATGGACCTCTATCCAAAGGAGACATCGGTCCCCTAATCAAGTTCATGGATCTCTATCCATAGGAGAACTCCTTCTCCTCTACTCTAGATGATGATCTTCTAGAAGAACTGTTGCCTCCACTACAATGGCTTATGGATCTCTATCCACTGAAGACTCCTACCCTCACTCAGAAGACCTATCTTCACTACCCTAGCTAATGGACCTCTATCCACTAGAGACTATCATCCTCTATACTCTGTCACCTCCAAAGCTAGCTCTCAGCTCTATCTCAAATCTGCACTAAACTATGTCCTTCGATCTAGCACAAATCTGCTCAATCTCTATCTCTAGTCTAGCACAAACCTATCCTCAAATCTACACCAAAATCTATCCTCAAATATATCCTCAAGCCTTAACACAAAGCTTGACTCAATCACAAATAAACTCTACTAGATCTACCCCAAACCTTAACTCAAGGTTTGAACAAATCAATCAATCAACTCTGCTCACAAGTCTTCTCAAAGACTTATCTCAAATATACCTTGTAAGCTTCCACAAAATCTCACACTAATATGTCCACAAGTCCTCTCTAGAACTTGTCCAATATTCTCAACAAGTCCTCACTAGAACTTGTCCAATCTCACATAAACATATAGAGAATTATTAGAGACTCAATATGCTTCACACTCACAACAATGCTTATCAAACAATCTCACATAACAATGATACTCATGATCTTGCACAAACCTTAGTTCAAGATAGTTCACAACTTCACATAACAATGATACTCATGTTCTTTCACAAACCCTAGTTCAAGCATATGAAATCTTACTCAATATTTCCAACAATGCTTATCAAACAAGGTTTTTATCATCAACTCTTACTCAAAAAACCTTTAACAATCAAACTCAACAATGCTTACCAAACAATCCTTTTCACTCCAACTTAGCATTCATAACATCCAATCCAACAATATTTTTCTCACAAGGAAGATTTACCCATACCTTTTATTTTGATGGAGATATGTCTTCAAAACCTATCTTAACCACAATCAAAATTTTCTTTACCAACACTAGGGTTAGGTTACCACAACCTCTCTCAAGATCTCCACAAAATAATTTTCACAAAGATTATTTTTCATACAAAATAATAAATCCTTTTGTACACCTTATAATCTCCAAACTCACAATATTCAATTTAATAATTTCACCATAACACTACACTTAACAACAAGTATAGCAAAGTCCTTATACACCTTATAATCTCCAACTTCATAAACTCTAATCACCAAAAATTAAAATCAAATATTTAATTTTTAATAACCTTATATCTCCCTCAAAAACTTTAATCAACCTTTATTTTTCACAGCAAAGCAACCTCCAAAATTACAACCTTAGCAAGAGAATCAAAATCGGTGCATACCTTATTTAGCCTAGAAAAACACTTTTGATGGGTTTCGAACACCTAACCTCACCACTCCAAGCGCCTTAGTCAAATGGCTCCCTAGCCACGTGAGCTACAAGCCTCCCACATGGGAGCAAATGTACCACATTCCCTTTGAACTCTCCTTCGTGCACCAATATCCAAAAGGCTCTTCTCCACCATCGTCGACAAGGATCGAATACAAACCTTTGAAACACGTGCACGCCTTGGATTTGTCGTTGGGCCAACACTGAAGATGTTGTCTTTTCATATTTTATGCTTGGACTTCCACAATTTTTGGGGCAACCAAACTTAGCTTATGCTCATAAATTATTTCACTTCTGCAGAGAGTTTGCATGCAAAGTAATGTCCAAGACTTGCTTTTTTATGAGACAAAAACTATGGTATTTATACCATATGCCTCCCTCTATCCTATGTCGGCAGATAGGGGAAAATAATTGACGTCGATAATCCAAATAATAACAATTATAAACTTTATAACCCTAACCTTAGGGTTAGCTTAATTAATTTATAAATTAACTTATAATTAAATTATAATTAATTTACAATTAACTTAATAACTTTAAAAGTTAATTAAATTAATTTATAAATTAAATTATAATAAAACTATTATAATTAATTAAATCTCTGGGTCTTGCACCTTTAATATTATAATAAATTATTATAATATTATTTTTCTTGGGCCTTCCTTTTGCCCTTTAAACCTCATCTGACCACTTGGGAGGAAACTTTCTTTTGCACTTGATTACGAAACCTGAAACTGATGTTGCTCACTGAAACTGACGTTCACTGGTGCTGACTTCTTGACATCAATGACAACAAAACCTGCTCATATTTCCAACAAGAATAGACTAAATTTTGAATGTAACATATGGCTTAAAGTAATGAATACCAATGCTCTAATCATTCTAAGGACTTCAATTATTGGTAATCCTATAGGTGATCTAAATAGAAAATAATTATTTAATAGAATAGACTAACAACTAAGTGTAACATAAATGACTTAAAGCAAAGAGCACACATATAAAACCTGCAGTTGCACAGTAATGGAGGCCAAAAAACTATCACTTTATAGATTAGCAACAATATTAAAAAGCAATACCAGGAAAGGACTACAGAGCTAACTTTTGTAATGAGGTCTCCCTACATATTTATAGTTTACAATTTTGAATTTTATAGTGGGAATACAATCGTAATGGCCATTAAGGAAAACAATCTGGCAAGAAACCAGAAATGTTGAGGTGAAAGCTTTAAATTTCATCTCATGCATAAATTTGAATTTGGTTTATCAATATGTAACTACCTTCTAGAAGTGGTTGCATTATTGAGGCCATCATTTTCATGCTCTAGTGTCATTAACTCGAATTATTTGGCAATCACCATGGTAGTTATAGGTCTGCAAATGATGTTTCTTGAATGATTACATAAAATTAGGCTCTTCATTCTGCCTATAGAGCTCTTCTAGAATGAAACTATGGCTTTGGTTTGATGATGTCATCATTGGATGCATTTTGGCCTTGTGCTCCTTTTCTTTCTATGTTATCTTCTTTATTTGTGCAATCCCAGGCTCTAGCTTGGGAGTGGTGATGTCGTCGACTTGAGTGGCCTAATTTCATACATTTTGGCTTTGTTCGCTCACATCTTAGTTTCAATCATCTTAGACTTCTTTGTGTGGTTTCAGGATTGGTCTTCAAATTTTGACATGCAAAATATTGAGCTTCTCTTCTTTTTGGCTAACATCATTCTTCTTAGTGGCTTGGTTTTGTGCAAAGCACTTTGCTTGATTTTTTACTTTTTACACCATCTCGTGCTTTGAATTTGGCTTGCTAACATCACAACCAAATTTAGCCTAGTTTTGAGGATCACAACCTTATACACTTACTTTTGTGCATTCCCATGGAGACAAGGTTTTGTTTTGATGTCACTACTGATGTAATCCCAATTTCAAGCATCCCAATTTTGTGTAAGTCTTGAGTCTTCGACATGCTTAGTAAATTTTGGGGATCCAAATTATGTTTTTTATTGCTATGCAAATGTGGTTGAAAATTTGACCTACATTTTTGGTACCTCCCTGGGAATTTTCACTTGTGGGAATTGAAAAATTAGAAGGCTTGTTTCCATTGGGTCTAGAATCAATGTGATGATGAAATGGAACGTGAGTGGAATTTTGTCATAAATGGAAGTGACTTTTTGTAAAAGTGAAATGTGGTGAATGAGTGATTTATGTAAAGTGAAAAATATGAATGACTTGTTAATAAAATAGTAGATGAGATGGAAATAAAGAATATTTTACCTTGTTAGACCTTCTTAGTGGCTTGTTTTCCTTTTGATGCCTCTCTTTTGTCTTTTATCCCTATGGTATTGGAGGTGTCACCTCATTAGCTGCTACTTTTTTGGTGCCTCTGTCTGCACTCCAGGTATCTCTTGACCATATGGAGGCCTAAGACTCGTGTCTTTTGAAGGAATATCCACCTCATGGATCCCTTATCCTTCTTCAATCCTCTAATTTTCTTGGTCTTCTCCACAAAAGACTTACTCCACTTTCTCAAAAATTACATAGAATCCTAACCATACCTCTTATGGGGAAATCTTGAGATCATAAGGTTTTTCATGTATTGTTTTAGCCAATATAACTTTTCATAGGATGGATACTTGTATCTCCTGGCTGTCTCTTGAATTTTTGCTAGTACCGCTATTTTTCTAAAAAATTCAAGCACCTAGGCTTCTCCAATGGACTCTTACCATAGATCTATCTCTGATTGATCATTGGTGGTTGATTCTATCTGATATTGGAAGTCTTATATGGTTTAGAGTCATATCTCTTCATCCCAAAAGCCTAGAATCATAGTTATTAGGATTCTCTCATAGTTTCCTATGATTCTATCAATACTTTTTAATAGTCGTTCTATCATCTTCCATCTTTCATGGATTTTTTTGTGCCTTTTGATTACAGTTTGGAAGATATTTTTTGTTGTGTTCCATTGATCACTAGGAATGGCCCTTGTTATAGGCTCAAATATTCTTTTAGATATTCTCATTAATACCTCATATTGTCTAGTCATGCCTCCAATTTTAGCTTGGACTTGTTCAAAATATATCTTTACTTATTGTATAGCTTGTTCACTGAACTCAAGGTAGTCCATGGTAGTGTAAGCTTTGAAGGCATGTTCAAGAATCTTCCTCGACTATCTTTTCTCAGTTGCTTGAGATTTTCTTTGAAGAAGCCAGAACCTTTGGCTTTATCTTTTTCAACATGCAACTATTGTTGCAAGTCTTAAACTTGCTTGGCCAAAAGTTTTATTTAGCTCTTGAGTTTCTTGGGCTTGCTTTTAGATGTATGTGAGCTCCATGAACTTCTTTTTCTATATTTTGCTATCAATTTGTAGAGCTTTCTATACATCTTTCTCATATTTGATCATTGTTTCTAGCTCTTTGACCCTTCATCCAATTGTCGACACCTATCTCTTAGTTTGTCACCTTGTAGATAGATCATATTGACATAAGCCTATACATTGAGTAAAGACTCCTCCAATGTAAGCTAAGAAATATCCACCATTTGGGTGCTTACATGATAGTTTTTGAGTATCATTTTGACCTCTAGATTGTTTATATTTGGTGTGGCCATGACTCTCATCTACTCATGAGTGGTGGGGTCTACTACAATCATTTTCTTGGGAAGGAAAAACCCTTTTGCCTATCTAGGTGTCTTCTTTATATACTATTATTGGGTATTATTGCTCATTTATTTAAGCTTATTGATAGTAGCTATGGTTGGATGGTCAGGTAGTGGTAAACTAGCAAGAACATATTACAATATGGGAAAGGGAGATGAAGGAATTTTTTGAATGGGATTTATGGTAATAATTGGAGGGGTTTGAATTAATGGAGTGGATGTGATGATTGGGGTGGCTTCTGATGTGAGTATCTTGCATATTTAACCCCTGTGTTGAGGTTGATGGTGGTGTAGAAAAGGAAGGAATATTATTTGGGACAAAAGAAGTAATAGTAGGGTTTGAGGAATCAATACCTATTTCTACTACTATATGTTGTTCTACCATTGGCTTGATTGTTGTTTTAGCTATTAAAGGTGGCTTTTAGATTACCTAATTATTAATATCTCTCTTCTATAACTCTTTAGATGGATTGATTTTTCCCTTTCTAATCACTTTCTAGAGAGTAGAAGGAGCAGTCCCAATATTGGGTAATTGTTGTACATATGATTGCAAGTTTATTTTGAATCTCTCATCATTTTTTGTTAGGTTCATTTGATGTTTGTGCGCTTTCAACCAACACTTCTTGTTCTTAAGTCCATTGATGTTCTATCTATCTTACAACAAACTTGGGAATCGATCTGAGGTAGACCTATAACTCCTATTTATATCTAGGTAAGGGAAATTGGGAAAGGTGTTCCTATGGCCAACTTATGAGGTTTTTATTATACCTATATAATCTCTTGAGGGTCATTTTTCCTAGAATTCCTCTGGTATATCCCATATTTCCTATGATTTGGGATCCTTTAGGATAGATTTGTTGTTGTAGCTCTATTGGGATCAAAGTCATGGCTTGTTGCCTTGGTTGAGGAGCCTCTATTGTGACTACTTGCTTCTCTGAAAGAGCTACAATGTTATTAGTATTTGGAATTTCTTCTATTATATGCACCTCTTATTTAGTAGGACCCTCTTTGGGGACAACTTGTTCTATTTTAGCTTTTTCCCCTATTTTTGATTTATTATCTTTTACGTGTCTTGTTATTTAGTGATTTTGGCCTTAAAACATCCATTTTGGGACTCCCATATTTCTATATTATCATCATATTTCTATGAAAACTCTATGTCTATTGTTAATGGGCATCTGGACATTTAATATTTTTGCTCAACATTGAACATCCACCATTCTATGATCTCGGTTGTTCCCAAATTATTTTTCTTAATCATAGCATCTATATCGTCTTCCATCCATCTTTGCTCAAAATTTATTTTAGGGTCATAATCATCCTCCTACTAGTAGCAGTCCCTCCATGGGGGAAAATATGGCATCTTATCGATATTTCTATTGAGCTTATTATTTTTGTGGTTATTCCATAGTTTTTCAATTTTAGGTCTATTAGTCTTCTTGAAAATAGGTGGTTTTCCTTTGTTCACAATGCTTAGCCTTTCATTGAACTTATCATTAGGTTTGTACCTCTACCTTTGAGGTATGGCTTGTAGTCCTAGGTTTTTGAGTCTACGAGATAGTTCTTCCTCTTGCCCTCTCGCTACTATTGTAATTGGACCAAGAGTAAAGGGATACTCATAGGTGTCTTCCTTGTTGATCCCAGTGCCATATGTGATGTTAATAACATCAATCTACCTACAAAATTCCATGGCAAGGAGTCTATTTGTGATATAGTGAGGCAATAGAAAAAATTTCCTCATGAATCCATACAGTTTTATGACTATTATTCCCTCAATAAAAAAATACTAATCTCGTTCTTTTGCATGATGAATTTGCAAGGGAGATTTCAGTCTATGACCACCAATTGTTTTCCTTAATTATCCATTTTATTCAAGTTTATCCATGGCATACTATCAAAGGTTTGATGGAAGAAAATCCATGTAAGATATGAGCAATAGAGAAATATCCCATGTGGTGATATTTATAGCTGAGCAAGCTACTCATGCATTTTTTGAATAGGTAGTAGATCAAGTCAAAAAAAAGAGGATTATTTATTTGTTTTGAATGAGACTGGTCATAACAACAAGGATTGGAAATGGCATATACCATGGTAATTTGGTAGTTGTATACCTCCTTGTCAGTAGGTAATGGTCAGCATGGAGAATAGTTCTAGGTTTTTGAAATCTATAATTTTTATAGGGGTCTTAGAGAGCTTATATCCCATTGGAGGGTTTTGGAGCTATGGATCGAGCCAATTTTTGAAGTATTTTCCTCCTTCGACATGTTTCTTTAAATTATAAAATTTTCTTTGGGATTTAGGATTAAAGGGCTTAGGGGAAGCTCTTGGCTTGATTCCTATAACAAATGTGTCTACGAAAGGATTTGGGGTAAGGTAAAAAATCATTTGCCTTTGGGAATTTTGGACTGTCCTTAGTTGGGAATTATAGAACTTTGAGATTACGAGCACAAGCTCTAGACATGGATGTATAGGCTTGTAGATATAAAATATAAGAAAGAGTGGCATGCGAATGAACCTAGGCTACTTGGAGAAATTACTTGGGCTATTTTTTGCTCAACATCTTCTTGTAGCTTCTCTAGTTTGTTTTTCATAGTTATTTTTGTGTCTATAATTTGATACATTTGTACTTGAAGCATTTTTTATTTTTGTGATTTTTGACGATTGCTAGATGTTTTTTTGTTATCAACCATTGCTTCATGAATTTAGACTTGGACAAGCTTTTGTATTGTGCTTATGTTAATTTTTTTAGAGCTCTATTTGTATTTTGTAGCTTAGAATAATTTTGAGTGCAATTTTTATTTTACTCTACAATTCTTCTTTACGAACTTGAATATTGTTTAAGTATTGCCTATGTGAAGCATTGTACTAGGCATTATGTAGTTATTATGGTAGTTGAACCTCAAGTTGCTTTTATTGAAACCCGCTTTTCTTATTGCCTTGGATCATGCAAAAATCTTTGTATGTTAATTGATTTACTTTGTTGTCATAGCTCTTATCCAATGATTAAATGATATGGAAAAATTAGAGATAGTTAGATTCAGTCTCCACCAATTGGATTTATGAATTCAAAATTATCATGGCTTCTTCTATTATTATGCTTTTCTATGTACATATAATACAAGGAATTGATGATACTTTACACAAAGTGTTTTAGATGATAGTCATTCATTGATATTAGCAAAATTTTGTTGCTCTCATCTAATAGCTCATACGCATTGTGCTCTCATTTTGTAGTGATTATATATGGTCAAGACTAGAATGAATCAAATCTTAGTGATTACTTAGCTATCATGACCCTTAGCAGAATTTTTTGCACAAAGAAACAATGCATTAATTTGTGATGCTTTAATACCTAGTTTGAGAAATTGAACCAACTATGTAATGTTTAGTTTATTTGGAAGAACATGGTACTGTTGACATATTTCCAATTGTGTAGGATTAGGTACACACGTGGGTGGAAGGAATAGAATCATCCACCAGAAGTAGAGGCACTCAAGGTTGGGAAAAATATGACTAAGGCAACTCGGGGGTAACATGGATGGATACCTTCATGTAGGCATATATTCGGTTAGGTATAATCATTAATAGCTAGCCACATTGAGCCCCAATTGATAGCTTGGTAGTTATCATAAACTCTCATACTGAGACAGGTGACCAGGTTGATGGAAATATTCTCTCTTTGATTGTTGCATATGGTTTGATTGTCTTTTACTTCATCACTATCTACATCAATGGTTTGAAAAGCATGCATAATTTGGTTGCCTTTGAAAACTCCTTGTTTTGCTTAAAATATTTCAGAGGAATAATATGATGTTAGTATTTGTAAGAAAACTTATATTCTATGCTTTATGTATATATATATAGTTGTTTTATTTTTTTATTTTTGTTTTTTTGCTTGATAATAAGGGGTTGTACTTGGGTCCCCCACCCTTAACAAATTACATCTCTCTTCTTTAGAGCTTGAGAATTTACAAATAGATACACTTCTCATCTCAATTGATATTCTATAGCTATAAACCTACATCATTTTACATAAAATGTCTGAATTCTTGATTTTCATTTTTTGGATCTTTTCAAATTTTTGTATGAATACAATTACTCCATAATTTAGCATCTTTCTTGAAATTTTTCTATAGTAGCCTTCACAATGCCAAAAATTCACCTCTACTATCTATGCCTTGCATCTTAGTAGAGTAATATTTCCAAAATATCACACTATCATAGTCTGCTTTACCAAATCTGAATTGCTAGTTTCCTTCCTGAAACACAAGTGCAACCACAAAAATTATAATAAATAGTCTAAATGAACACACATTATTGTTACAAAATAAAATAGATATTACCAATGGAAAACATTAAAGTAAATCTTAATCATTAATTTATTTAGGCAATCAACATTTTTTGTCAGCTTCAACTAAAATTTCTACTTCCTATAACCATGGAAAGGAGATGTTAACTCCATGATCCTTAGTCAAAACTCCTCTATTGGGTAGCTTATTTGCTTATTTGTTTCCTTCCCTTAATATATGTGTAAACCTGATTTCTTCAAACTCTTTAGCAAGATCTTGAATTTCCACAATTATCTCTTGTATGTTCCATGGAGCCTTTGCTTTCCTCAAAATTGTATTTATTACTATAAGAGAATCACCTTCCATCCATACTCTATTCCATTTCATTTTTTTACATATTTTTAACCCTTCTAAAGCTATGCAAGCTTCAGCTTCATTATTTGTCTTAAATCCACAATTGAAAGCATAATGAGACAAAATATCTCCTCTATTGTTATTAATTATTCCTCCTCCTACTGATCTTGGATTTCCTTTAGATGCTCTATCAAAATTCAATTTAACCCACTCCACATCTAGTGGTTTCCACTTTATATTCTTTACCTTATTTTTGCTTCTCTTGTACCCAACATCATAATTCCATTTAATGACTTGACTCCATCTATCAAGACTCTCTACTTCCAAAATAGGGATATAGTTATTTTATTTTGTTTTATTTTGGTATATAAGATACTATAGCATTAATACCAGGTTTTACAGGTTGACCCAAAACCTTTTACAAAAATCATCCCAGGGTTGTTGATGAACATGTCCTTACTAAGGATCCTATATATGTAAAATCTACATACCGCCAAAGCCATTACATCCGGTAAGGAACATAACCTGTTATCAAAAAGAAACTTCCCATACAACATTTTGGGTATTCCTCGAGAAAACACACCTACATCATAATTACAAAAAAAAATAAACAGACACATATCCCTTCCTTGAAACAATGGAGAAACAAAAAGTTGCAGACACACATAGCAGAGTACTGAAAAAAACTCCCACAAGCTCTGTAGTGACAGTTACTCTTAATAACTCTTTTGTAATTGTTTTCTTATGTATATCACATGCTTTGGGACCACGTCCTATCTTGGCCAATAAACCTTAGAGAAGTGAACCTGGTGGTCCATGTGGCTCTAGTTTGAAGTCTTATATTACCATTTTTTTCTTACCTTGTGATTATCAACCAACCTCAAATTACTAAGATGACTAGGAGCCATGTTATCTAATATGTGACTATCCCCATTAGTCTTTGTGGTATTTCCAAACAGCATCCACCAAGATTGATAGCTTGGATAATTTTTATTGTGAGTCCATTTCAAAAAAGAGACAAGAATACTCATAGCCTTCAAACTTACAGTGCCTTCTCTATTGGTAAATTCGACTATCATTATTGGCATTCTTGTTGAATAAGCTCCTCTACCTCGGTCGAGACACCGTGTTCCCATTTGAAAAGTTCATCACCATCGACACCCAAATTGACCAGCTTATCAACAACTTTGTTAGCTTCCCGAAAGACATGTTGGACTTTTCTATCTTGTCTTCCCTGGAAAAGGATCCTAGCCTCTTCAACAATTGTTTTAATCCTCCAAGGAGGTGTTTTTCAATTATTGAGGAGATTTATAACATGCATAGAGTCTCATTCTATGATCAAATTGCCTTCTAAGTCTTGAGTCATTTGAAGGCCTCTCCACATAGCTCTAGCTTCAGCTTCATTGTTCGTCCTTGTTCCCAAATGTTCAAAAAATGCAAGCATCATATTTCGATTATGATCTCACACAATGCCACCAGCGCTTGCTTTGCCAGGATTGTCCTTAGTCATGCTATCAAAATTAAGCTTAAACCAACCCGTAGGAGGTGGGTACCACTTAACATTGGCTCAGGGTTGACTACCCTAGGCACAGACTCATCTAACAAGGTTAAGCTTAAATATTGAGAAATCATGGTCTCTTGTAGATGAGGTTTACGACTATCAAAAGGGATAAGGTTCACATTCTCATTGGAAAAGGATAGGATCTTGACAATGATAGTTTGATGATCATGGATAGACTCATTAAAGACTCTATGGTTCCTTTCTAACCACACTTGCCAAAGATAGTGATTGAGACAATTTTTCCACATGTATCTAAGTCTTTGGCTTGAAAATGGGCAAGGCCACTGGATGAACAAATCAAGTATCGTCGCTGGTTTAACCTAGGAAATATTGAAGGCCTGAAAAACCCCACTTAGGATAGTCAAGGAAAAAGGGCACTCAAGGAAAATATGATAAATGGTCTCCCAATTAGCCCTGCACAGATAACAATGATTAGTGATACAAATACCTTTACGCATCATATTATCAATGGTTAGAATTCTTCCTTGGATAACCAGCCATGAAAAGACTACAATTTTTGGAATTAAATTTTTTATCCAAACTAAATCCTTTTGGAGGATAAAATCCTTGTCATCAAGCAAAAGCTTGTAAGTTGTTTTAACAGTGAACTGCCTGTTTTCCATAGGATCCCAGGTCACTTGATATTCCTTGGGTCTCATGGGGATAAACTGTTGCTCGAGAATGTTACAAAGATCATTTGATTTCGCTTGAAATCCCTGATATTTGTTTCCACTTCATTCTGCCTTTGTCCTCAACCATATAATCAAAGACTTTTCTGCCAATGAGTTCTTCCATGATATCTCTGATCTAGGCTAAGTTAGGATATTGCATAAGTGGTTCGTCCTTATCCCACCTGTCATTCCAGCAATTTATCCTCTCACCATCATCTAAAACCCATATTAAACCTTTTTTGATGATTTTATTATAATTGAGAATTGCTTTCCAAAAAGCAGAACCTCTGATTGGAACTGAGTCACTTAGAAATTCCATATTTTGAAGATTCTTTCGTTTGATGATAACTATCCATTCATTTTCTTCACCATAAATGAGGCACCGTGCCTACTTAGCTAGTAAAGCTAAATTCATATGATCAATTCTCCATAGACCTAAGCCCCCATTTTCCTTGGGTCTGCACACTTTGGTCCATCCTACAAGGTGCATCCTTTTTTTCTCCTCTGATCCGGTCTATAAAAATTCTTTTTGGAGTTTCTCAATTTTTTGGAAAACCTTCATAGGGGCTTTGAAAACAGAGAGGAAATAGACTGGAATGTTTTGAATAGAGGCCTTAGTGAGGGTCAACTTTCCTACTTGCGATATAAGATGACCTTTCGATCCAACAAGTTTTTTTTGAATTCTTTCAATAATCCTCTCCCACATTGACTCTCTCGGAGAACCAATGAAAAGAGGAAGACCAAGATACGAAGTGGGGAGGTTTGCTATATCATAGCCTAAAATTTTTGTAATCCTTCCTTGCCTCTGAATGGGGGTGTTCAAGAAATATAGCTTGCTTTTACTAAAATTAACTTTCTGACCAGCAACGTCCTCGTAGAGTTGCAAGATGTATTTAATTATTTTGACCTCAACCATTGACGCCTTAGTCAATAGAATGGTATCATCGACGAATTGTTGGTGAGAAACAGCCCTAGTGAGAGATGTTGCTTTGATTCTTGATATTAGCCTTGAACTGCAAGCAATTTTTATGGTTCTGCCTAAAGCTTCTGCCACAATGATGACTAACATGGGGATGATAGGGTCTCCCTGATGAATTCCTAAAAGTAATTAGCAATTGTTCTATTAACAAAAATCGAGAACCATGCTTTAGAAATACATTTTTTGATCAAATTCACACATTGGTAGTGAAAACCAAAATTAAGGAGGACATCTATCAGAAAGTCCCAATTTAGCTTATCAAATGCTTTGTTCATATCAATCTTGAGGTCAAAAATAGACCTGTTAGTCTTATGAGCAGAGTGCAGAGCTTCATGAATTGTGATAACTTCATCCAAGATTGACCTGCCTTGGATAGAGCTTCCTTGGCACATATCTATGATGCAGGACAGAACATCTCTCATTCTATTTTCAATGGCTTTAGTTAAGATCTTGTAAGAAACATTGCATAGACTGATTGGTTTGAAGTCAGTCATAGATCAGGGGTTTGCTTCTTAGGAATTAGAGAAATAAAAGTAGATTTGAGACCTTTTGGGATATGATTGCTTGCTTGGAATTATATGACAACAAAAATTACATCCTCACTTACAATGTTCCAAAAATCTTGATAGAAATGATGGGGAAAGCCATCGGGTCCTGAGGCTTTGTCTGGATCCATGCTAAACAAGGCTTCCTTAATTTCCTCATCAGAAAAGGGATCTAGAAGCTTAAGGTTTATATCCTCATTTATTATGCTAGGAATGGATTACAAGAGAATATATTTGGCCTCCTCATTGCACTGCGATTCTTGACCAAGGATAGAATTGAAATAAGTTACTACCTCCTTTCTAATTTTTGTTAAGTCCTGAGTAATAGAACCATCTATTTTTTTTTTTTTTTATCTTGTTATTTCTTTTGTTTCTAAGTGTGGTGATGTGAAAAAACTTGGAATTTGAATCTCCATATTTCAACCAAAGAGCCCTTTATTTTTGCCTCCAATATATTTCCTCACAAGCCAAAATGTTATGAAACTCTGCTAGTTTTTTCCGTTCCTCTTGCCTAGTAGTTTCATCAACATCACCATGTTGAATCCTATGATAAATTATATTCAAAATTTCAACAACCTATTTTTTATTTTCAAAGAGGTTTCCAAAGACCTCTTTTTTCCAAGTTTGAATCTTTTCCTTAACAAACTTTAATTTACCAGCAAGTTTAAAAGTTGCACTACCCCTGACAGGTTTTTTCCACCACTGAATTAAGTTATCTCTAAAACTGGAATGTTTGATCTACATAGATTGAAATCTGAAAGGTTTATTGAAGGATAGAGAGTTAGGGATCTCAAAAAAAATAGGATTATGATCAGAGGCAATTTGAGGAAGGGCTTGCAGGGTAGAATCATCAAACAGAGTTGTAGCCTCCTTTGATATAAAAAACCTGTTAAGCCTTTCTTAAATGAGATGATACCCTATCCGTCGATTGCTCTAGGTATAATTCACTCCTCTAAGTTTTACATCCATCAACATGTTGGAGTTCACAAAGTAATTGAACTCATCCATGCTCCTGATAGGTGGTCCATTTCCACCCATTTTGTTTGAAGGGTAAAGAGGAGTGTTAAAATCCCCAGCTAGAATCCAGGGGACATTATGGAAGATTTCACTCAGATTGCCTAAGTACTCCCATAGTAGAACTCTCCCTTGAATTGAATTTAGGGTATAAATATTTGAAAGGATCCACGACCTGTTATTGTTTATTTCCTTAAATAAAACACTAATAACCCTATCATATTTTTGAATAATAGTGCCTTCTACTATCCGGGGATCCCACAAAGTCATAAGGCCTCCAGACACTCCTCTGGCTGATTTAAAAACCATATCCCCTTGATTCCATATTTTTTTTGCTACTTTTTTTGACTGAATATCATCAGTTTTTGTTTTTTGCAACATAATAGTTGGATTCACCTGATTTCTTATTGCACTGACTTCCATGTGTTTGGGCAGACCATTGAGGCCTCTCACATTCCATGAGAGGAACTTCATTTAGATTGTTTGGGATTTCTTCCTCTCCCTCTCCCTTGAGGGGGTTTTCCTAATTTTTTGTCTTCAGAACCCAAAATAACCTGTTGAAACAAAGTTCTCTATTTTCCATTGGCAATGTCATTATCGGTTTTAATTTTTTGATGCTTAGCATTTGATATTCTCCCTCTTCTTTTTTCACTGCCAAAATATATAGGAGACTTCACAGTGCTCCTGGTTTATTTAGGACTAAATTGGGGGGAGGCAATTTGTTGTAGAACTGGACTGCCATATTCCTCATTCTGAAGAGTTTCACATATCTCCACCCCTACATCTAAATCTTCTCCTTTTCTCCTGTATTTCCCTAGTCTGTAGGACGGCCCCTCAGGAGGATTCACCTGGCTCCTAGTGATGATGTTAGGGAGATGAGATTTTTTATTTTCCAATGCCTCAAATTTCTTCCTAAGTTCTTTAGCATTAGGGTTTGGCTTTGGGATGCCCACTGGGCTTGAAGTATTTTTAGCATTGGGGTTTAAGGATCCCGACTTGGATGAGGATTCTAGAGATCGGGTATTAGGGTTTGGATTTGTGATGCCCATTGGGCTTATAGTAATTTTAGCATTAGGGTTTGAGGATCCTGACTTGGATGGGGATTCTAGAGACTCATAAAGGTTAGCCTGAAGGTTCTGGGATTCCATGTTTTTTGATAATCCTCCTACTACCATATTGGATAGAATTGAAAATTTATTAGAAACTAGAGGATTGGAACTTACCTAAATATTTTGGTTGCCAACAACTTGTTATTTTCCTTTGTCTTGTTGGGACCCTACACCCTCTCTTTTATTTTTTTGGTAGACATAGTTTGTCTGATTGAAATCGCCTCTACCAGGTAAACTCCTCAAATTTCTTGTCTAGCATTTCCTGCTTCTGCTTTTCTCTATTCATTGCCAGGTTAGGGCACTAATTGCATAGATGTCCTTGATTTTTACATTCTGCATAGAATTTCGGTCTGTTATCGTATTCTACCAATTTTTTTCAATAGTATTATCCATAATCTAGCTCCACAAACCTTGGCAATTCATTATCCAAATTAGCACTTACATAGATTCGTACATGAGTCATACATGTCCTGGACAAGATCGCATGGTCAATGGAGATCAGGTCCTCTATAGTTTTGGCTATGCCTTGTAGCCAATATTCATTGAAGAATTGGGCAGGTAGACTCGGGAGACAAACCCAAATAGGGGCAATGTTAATATTTTGCTTTTCAAGGTCAAAATCTTCACCCCATGGTCTGAGAAAAAGGCTCATTTTGCCCAAAAACCAAGGACCTCCTATTAAAATGTGGTTAGCATCCTCCATATTGTTAAAATGGATAATGAAGAACCCTCAAGTTAGATCTACCAACTCCAAGCTGCCTACCGATCGCCATTTACCTATCGCCCAAGCCTTGATAGTCTCCATATCCGGCCTACCTGCCAAAAACTTGCCTACCAGGGAGAAGTATTCCATTGAAAGAAAAAGGTTCATGGAACTTGTCGGGGCCAAAATTTTATTATTTACTGGAACTAGGGGCTGAAGAGAGAGAACCTCCTTTATTTTTCCTCTAAGAGTCTCAGCAAAATACAACCACTTCTTAGGCCCCACATTGTCCTTCGTATATTTTTTATTGGGGTCTTTTTGAGGATAGTTGGGCCCCCGCATTATGCTCGCCTCCAAATCTATCGTAGCTTGACCACCTTCCTCTGGATCCTTTCTTGATCCATGCTTGAGGTTCCCACCCGCCCCTTCCATACCTGCTCTACCTCTATCGCCTTGGTTGAGATTCCTACCCAAAAAATTCAAACCCTCACTCTCGTTGCACCCGCTAAACCTCAGCTCACTCATTCTCGATGATTTATTGTTTTGGTTCCTCTTCTTGGACTAAACTATTTGCATCCTTTGTCACTTTGTTAAGTTCCTAGTTGTTTTATTTTGAATGATAATAGAATTTTATTTAAAATAATAGTTGTTTATTTTGAATGATAATAGGATTTCATGTAAAATAATAGTCTATTTTGAATGATAATAGGATTTCATTTAAAATAATAGTTGTTTATTTTGAACGATAATAGGATTTCATTTAAATAATAGTTGTTTATTTTGAACGATAATAGGATTTTTTAAAATAATAGTTGTTTATTTTAAATGATAATAGGATTTAATTTAATATAATATTTATTTTGAATGATAATAGGATTTCATTTTAAATAATAGTTATTTATTTTGAATGAAAATAAGTTTTTATTTAAAATAATAGTTTTTTATTTTGAATGATAATAGGATTTCATTAATAATAGTTGTTTATTTTGAATGATAATAGGTTTTCATTTAAAATAATAGATTTTCATTTTGAATGATAATAGGATTTCATTTAAAATAATAGTGTTTATTATGAATGGTAATAGATTTTTATTTAATTAATGGGAACTTTATTTAAATAAATATGGAACTTTTATTTACTTAAATATAAGACTTTGGATAAATATTATTAATAAAAGAAAGGATTTTTATTCTTTTAATTAAAATTCTTGTTTAGAGAAGTAAATGAGATGGTACGCTCATGTTTGAATCTGCCCTTGGTTTATTTTTAAAAATGGAAATTTCTCCTCCACCCAGCCTGACGGATAAGGATAGATTTATGGCAGGTGGGTGGAGTTAATGAGAGATAATACTAGAGGTATGAAAAAGAGGTTTGATCTTTGTTAGGAGGAGGAAGAGGAATATTGAGAGGGGAAAAAATTTGAAAAAAGGAGAACAAGAAGGAAATAAGCACAACAAGAGGAAAAACAAATCGTAAAAGCAATAACGCCTAGCAAGGATGAAATCGAATCGAAGAGTTTAGGTTGGTTTGCATCATTTTTAAATGGTTATTTTTATGCTTAGAGGTGGTTTGGGCATTCATATCTACCATTATAGAGCAATGAATCTTATTGTTACCATCCCATTGTCTTTAGTATTCCCCGTATGTGTTGTTTGGTTAGTGTCACCCATGTTTTCGATGGTTGAAAGCCCTTTGGGCTATTCTTAGGGATTTTGTTTTCGTAGCATTGTTTCTATCGATGTCAACCCAGTATCCTTCGAATACCACTACAACTATCTAGTGTTACGTTGACATTGATCTTTATTAGGGAAAATCTTAACGGTGTCATAATCCAACCTTTTACCATTTTAGAATCATGAGGAGATCCTTGTGTGGTCTCTACGATGTTGGGCATGGATCCTTATTCGTTTTCAGACCTATTTTTAACAAATGTCTTTAACCATGACTTGGGTCGGTGGATGTCCAGCCTGGTTATGTTTTGCCTCTCATAGTTTGAGGTTCTTTGTTGTACATAAAAAACAAACCATATTTTAGGAGTTGATTAAACCCACTTCCATTTCTTCTTTGCTTTCGATGTAACCTTGTGGACAAATAGAGGAAAGGTGAGTTGTCTTTGCTACGTTGCACTACTATTGTAAGTCTATCAATGCCATGTGTATTGTTTTCTCTCGTGATGTGTGCCTAACTATTACAACCTTGTCGCTCTCTTTGGTATCTCCTATGTTGCATAGAACCATCGTGATTGCTATTAAACCCTAGTTCTTAACAAGTTTGTAACCCATCGTGATGGAGAAGGTGAAGGGGATGCAGCTAAAGCCTAGCAGAGATAATTAGAAGTTTATTTTACAAGGGGTTGCTTTAGATTGGTGGGGAACATACTATGAGAAGAATAAGGTTGAACCTATTGATATTAAATGGAAATATTTTGTTGAAATATTCAAAAAGAGGTTTCTCACATAACACTTCTATGCCTTAAAGTTTGAATAATTTTCTAGCGTTCGACAAGGAACTAAAATAGTGGAGACATACTATAAGAAGTTGGTTCGATTACTTAAGTATGTGTCTACTTATGATGAGAAGATGAGGGTTCACAAGTTTATTCATGGGTTAGAATCTAGAGTGAAGCATGATGTAAACATGTGTGAGCCTAAATCATTGCAAAAGTCATATGACTTGGCAAAGAAAGTAAAGTCTCACCTGTAATTTAACTATGATGCCCTATCTGAACAAGATCAGCAAGCACTAAGTATGATGAATAGTCAAGGATTATTTAAATGGGAAGGGGAAGAGGATTGAAAGACTAAGAACCCTCAAAATTTTGAGAAGAGAAATAATAGGAAATAAGGAAAGTTCAAGAAACACTTCCAAAATAAAACCAACAATAATCCCAACAATGCAAAGCATCACCCTAAGAAATCGTAAACTTTAGCTTCAATAAGTAAGACAGGAGAACGAAAACTGAAAAAGAAGCAAGGACCCAAGGATGGGTGTGATAATTGTA
The DNA here is from genome assembly GCA_028583015.1 of Wollemia nobilis. Taxonomy (NCBI): domain Eukaryota; kingdom Viridiplantae; phylum Streptophyta; class Pinopsida; order Araucariales; family Araucariaceae; genus Wollemia; species Wollemia nobilis. The sequence goes on from JAQPPZ010003016.1 coordinate 12,046,254, forward strand.
GAGACCCACATTATGCTAATCAATGTCTATACCAACCAGGGTCGAGTTCATCCAATACCAAATAAAATGAACTTGAGCATCGGATCTACACCGCAATCGATAATAAAAGCTAGATGGGCAAATCACCCCATTGCTTGTGAATTATAAGATTTTTAATAAGCAAGTAAAAATGTAATTGATAGTGGGACCATAGATATCTTTATTTATTCTATATTAGCAAGGGATATGTTAGAAAGACCAAGATATTTGGTCCATGGTTGGAAGGTAGAGTATGGTTCTGGATAAACCTACTCGGTAAACCAGTGTTACTCGATGGTAGAGATTATGTTAGTGAGTGGTACCACATAAGGTTGTTTATATGTAGCTCCACTTCATGCCTTTGATGTGATCCTAGGTATGGATTTATTACAAACCTATAAAGCCTTGATCAATTTTTAGGATAGATGGATTGAGTATTCGAAGAAAGGTAAGGAAATACATAGCGAGCGAGGGGTATTCAAACCCTAGATGATGTCGTCTATGCAATTGAAGAAAGACCTCAAGAAAGGAGGGATAGTGTATGTTGTAAAAATCAATGAAGTAGGAGATGATTAGAAGAGAGAGGTTCTAGGAAAGCACCTAATTTTACAAGATTTTAAGGATGTATTCTCAAAGGATTACCTAGACTCCCTCCTATATGGGAATTTGATTTGACAATTGATATTATACCAGGAGCAAAACCTATTCATAGATCTCCATATAGGATGAATTATATCGAGATGTAAGAACTAAAGGTTCAAATACAAGGCTATTAGAAAAGGGATTGATAAAACCAAGTGTGTCACCTTGGGGTACACCAGTATTATTTATGAAAAAGAAAGACGGTTCCTTAAGATTATGTATTGATTAAAGGAATGCTTAATAAGGCTATAATCAAGAACTGGTATTCCGTACCTAGGATCAAATATTTATTCGATCAACTAAGATATGCCATGGTATTAACCAAGATTGACCTAAAATCAAGGTATTATCAGTTAAGAATACATGAAGAGGACACTCATAAAATGGCATTTAAGACTAGCTACGAGTATTATGAGTTTACAGTTCTACCCTTTGGACTGACTAACGTACCAGTTGCATTCATGAATCTAATGAAAAGTGTGTTTACAAGGCACCTGGACCAATTTATCCTTGCATTTCTAGATGATCTTATATACTCTAAAAAAAAATAAGAGCATGATAAACATCTCAAGATCGTGTTAGAGTTATTGAGGGAAAATCAACTCTATGGAAATCTAGCCAAAAGTGATTTCTACATTTCAGAGGTATGATATATTACACATCATATCAGTAGAAGAAATTGTTGTGGATCTAAATAAAACTGAGGCCATCCTAATTTTGCCACCCCCTACTATTATGATTGAATTTTTAAGCTTCATAGGTTTAACGATCTACTATAGACATTACATAAAGGATTACTCTAAAATTGTTGCAATAATAACCAACCTATAGAAAAAGGAAAAGTAATTTAAGTGGTTAGAAAAGTGTGAAGCTACCTTTTCACTATTGAAACATAAACTCACCACTACACCAATACCAAGAATTTTTTATCCTCAAGGGAACTTTTCAGTATGCATAAATGCATCATTGGAAGGTTTAGGAGGATTACTCTCTCAAGAAGAGTCAGTAGTAGCATATACTTCAAGTAAGCTCAAGAAGAATGAAATTAATTATGCTACATATGATTTAGAGCTAGTTAGAGTGGTGCATGCTCTAAAGACTTGGTGCCACTACTTGGTGGGAAGGCCCTTTGAATTAAAAATTTACCATCAAATTCTAAGGTATCTATTTTTCCAACCTATACTAAATGTGAGACAGAGGAGATGGGTCGAGTTTCTGATTGAGTATGACATTGAAATTGAGTACATAAAAGGAAAGAATAATACGGTTATTGATGCTTTGAGGAGAAGGAAACACATAACATCCATATCTAGAAGTCTCATGGATCTAATAGACCAAGTGAGATAGAAGAAATCTCAAGATGAGTATTGCCAAGAAATTTGAGCTAGAATGGACAGACCCTAAGGGTACTAAGGAATTTGGCATGAAAGATGTGTTGGAAATAGGAAAATATGAGATATATTATACAATAATGAGGTTACAATATATAGGCAGAAGGCCTATATGATTTACTGACAAGAGTTAAGATAAACATGACAAGTGTCACAGATAAGGCATAGTGCACATTAATATTCTAACATTCACCCTTAATGTGCACTATCCTAACTATAGAAAAACAAGTCAACATTAGGTAACATAGAGCAAAACATGGTATGTGCTTTACACAATCAAAATGGCATCACAAGAAACTCATACGACCCATACTTTGACACACAGGTCGTCTTCTCAACATATTCTAGAGCAATTCTCACCTGATAGTATCCAGATCTCAAATCCAATTTGGTGAACACCTTCACCCCTGCTAGGCGATCAAAAAAATCATCTATCCGTGGGAGAGTATATTTGCTCTTGATGGTAAGCTTATTAAATTCCTGATTATCCACACATAAGCGCAATCTCCCATCAACTTTCCTCATGAATAACATTGGCGCTCCAAAAGGTGAGTGCAAAGGATAAAGTTTTTTATCTGTGATAGCTCCGGTTGTCAAGCACGGGCAACGTTGCAGTTTTTCCTATTCAAATTAGACAATCTGCGAGCCTGAGTGATTATTACAAAAATTTCTGCTATTTTTAGCATGGAGTCTCTGTTTATAGCTTTGAAGGAGGTGGCAGTTTATGTGTCGTAGCGATTCATGGTGGGCATATGATTTCTCTGGCATCGACTTCCTAGACGTGAACTATAGCTATTACACCTGTGCAACAAATATGGTGGGTGTATCTATGCAGTTTGAGTGAAGCACCCAGGAGATATGGTGCACGAGAGGATTTTATTACATGACTTGATTGTGCTATGTTTTTTCGATTGGCATGATTTTTGATGATAGTTTTAATTAATCGAGAGGGGCATGTTTGGCAAAGATTTTAGCGGGGTGTGTTTCAAAAGATTGTTGATGACTTTAATATTTACATATTCATGGAGAATCTGATATGCGCTGGAGAATATTGATCTGTAGTTGTTGTTACATCATGCATAGTTATAGCCACTGCATTGTATGTTGGAACGAGAATTCTAATTTTTTTCTTCCTATTCGACAGGTGGGGAGGCCACACATGGCTTCAAAGATGGTGCAACTGCAGAATAAGAGTTGAAATCTATGCAGCGTAATATCCTAGTAACTTGCTAGCGGTTTTTGTTTTCTTAATATGGTTTATTGTTGCAAATGTGAGGAGTGAATTCATATCTGGTCATGCTTTCCATGTGAGATTAGTCTGTGTAATATTAAGAAAAAGCCTTTTGGAAGGTGTAAAACAAGGAGAGGCAATAGAAAGTTTCCAACGTAAAACCACCTACAATGAACAATATTTTATTCTGCACGATATTGCGTCATGGTGTTTGGTGCAGCAAGTTGGATGTGGGCTATCATGAAGTTTTTTTAATGCCCTCATGATCTAGTCAAAAAAACACCAATGATGGTGTCCTTAAACCTGAGTTTCAGTTTGAGTTTGAATGTCACCAAAATATGCTGATGAAGATAAAATATTTTTTGGCGATCTCGGAGAAGCTGATGATAGTATTGTTTGCTCCACGCCAAATGATGGAGAATTGGATAGATCCTGCGTACCAGATAATTGATATCCATTGCTCAGTGGTGGACGTAATCTTGCAAGAATTTCTGAGTGGATGGAATATGGAAGGCCAGTAGTGAGGACGTCTGGCAGGGCCTATTGATGAATTTTTAAATTTTTCTTTAGTTTGTGAGAGGTAGATTGTGATAAACGTTCATCTGTTGATGGTTTTTGGGGACAGATTCAGTGAAATATCTAAACCATATTCGGAGTGTGCAACTGTGTGAAATTTCTAGTTGATTGCACCTACTGCAGTGGTGCTATTGAAAATCACCTAACATCGTAGAGAAAGAATTAGTTTTACCTTCATGTCAAGATCATGCCTGTGGTAAATATTTTTTAGTCATTGTGGGAGGTATAGTTTGTTTCAGGCAGTATGTGTTAGCAACAATGTCATGACAGGATCCAAATAAGTAGGTGAAGTATAAATAATTTTTATTTTCATATCATGGGGGTAATTTCTTTTTAATTAGAAGGAATTATTTTATAAAGTAAAGTCACTTTATAAAGTTTTCAATTATGACGAGCGTCGTTCAATTAATGCACGAGACCAAATCAAAATTTTCTTCTTATTTATGGGGTAGAAGAGACCACCTTATTTTTTAAAATGTATGGGGAATGAAATTTTTTTATTGGTCGACCAAAAAACCACTTTGTATGTGGGAGGGAAAATTGAAAATTGCAATCTTTTTTTTTCATACAGCCTGAGAGCGATGCCAAGAATATGATATTCCTGAGGTTTATTTTACTGCCTAGAGAGGCATGTTGTTATATTTTTCCTATGGATGGAGGACTTATTCAGGTCCGACTATAGCCATGTTTATAGTCATTGGAAATATTTTTTTGAGTTGGATCTAATGGTGGGGTCCATTTTCAGTTTTGAGACTATTTTCTATGATGTTTTTAGGCTCAAATATTTTTGTATCATGGAGTGCACTCTCGGTTGAACCCGACACTCCCAAAACATTTTGTATGTGATCCTTGTACCCAGTCACCTTCTCTATAGACTTGGTGGATGCAACGGCTGGTTACCCATGCACTTTTGTGGGATGAGAGGTCGCCATAAGGACACCTACTCTAGGGACTACAGGCATAGACACCCTAGACTCTATCTCAGAATTTTTTTTTGGATCTACTTCTAAAGACTACAGGCAAAGATACTTCATAAGATTTTATTCTCTTCTTTCTTCTTCTCCTCCACATTTGGATTCTATGGCTCTATTTATTGTATTTTGAGCGCATTTTTGATAGAGACCGACACTCTTATATGGCTTGTATTTTATTTTTTTATTAAGGTGCATTTTTGGAAGAGACCAACACCTTCTAAATTGAGTTTCACCATGAGTGGGGATAATATTCATGGCGAATCTATTCAGTGACCTACGAGAGGCAACATCCTATAAGGATGACCTATAGAGACAACAAAACCATAAGTGGTTGACCCCGAGGTACCCATGATGACCTTGAGGCACTTAGACAACTGACCCAATGGCAATAGACCCATGGAAGTGGCTGACCCTGAGGCAACAGACCAAGATGTATACACCATTAATCTAGCATTATTCATAGTTGGAGATCCAAACACAGAGCATGAGCCTAGACCAAATCAACAATAAAGGATGATGATAGGGTTCTTTTAGTGAATTCAACATTAAGAGAGAATGTTACCTAATGTTGACTTGTTTTTTCTATAGTTAGGATAGTGCACATTAAAGGGAATGTTAGAATATTAATGTGCACTATGCCTTGTCTGTGACACTTGTCATGTTTCTCTTGACACTTGTCAGTTTATCATATAGGCCTTCTGCCTATATATTGTAACCTCATTCTTGTATAATATATCTCATCAGTTCTTATTCCCAATAATATGACCTTTTGTTCTACAAAGGTAGAGTCATCATACCAAAAATGAGAGATTTAAGGAAATTAATAATGCAAGAAACTCATATATATCATTTTTTTGCCCGTCCTTATGGGGCCAAAATGTGGGAAAACATGAAAAGAACCTTCTTCTGGGTAGGAATGAAGAAGGATATCATTGATTTTATCGCTTGATGCCTTGAATGTCAAAAATTTAAGACCAAAATGTAAGCATCTTGTAAGATTATTATATCCACATAATGTACCTACTCATAAATGATAGGTCATATCTATGGATTTTATAGTAGGGTTACCCAAGACTAGGTATCAACATGATGTAATCCTTGTGATAGTCGACATGTACACTAAGGTTGCATATTTTATACCCAAAAACATCAAGGATGATGCTCAGGTAGTGACTAACAGATTTTATAGAGAGGTATTATGATTACATGGATTTCCTGAGGTGATAATTTCATATAGGGATTCCAAATTCACTTCTGAATTCTAGAAATTCCTACATCGTGTAGTGGGTTCAAAATTGAATATGAGCTCGACATACCACCCTAAGACAGATGGTCAAATTGAATGGGTAAACCAAGTACTAGAAGATATGCTTCACATGTGTTGCATGGATCATAAGTCTTATTGAGAATATTACCTACATATTGTAGATTTTACCTACAATGGGCATCACTCCTCTCTAGGAATGATTTCTTTTGATGCCTTGTATGGAAAAAAGTGTAGAATATCATCATCTTGGTACAACCTAGAAGATCGAGTTGTGATTGGTCTAGATATGGTCAGATAAATGGAATATTAGTTAAAGGTAATCAGGAAAAGACTTAAAGAAGTTGTTGATAGATAGAAAAGTTATGATGATCTAAAGAGGACTCTACGAGAGTACTCAGTTGGAGATAAAGTATTTTTAAGGGTTAAACCGATGAAGAGGGCTTTCAAATTCACAAAGTTAGATTCATAGTTTGTGAAACCCTTCGAAATCACTAAAAAGATCGATTTGGTTGCATATCGACTTGCATTACCACCTAACCTATCAAAGACCTATGATACCTTTCACATATATTTGCTTAGGAATTTTTTTATTGACACTAAACATGTACGGGATATTTCTAAATTGTAAATGGTAAATTCAAAGGCTATTTAAGTGATGTCGGTAAATATTCTTGAGTTTCATTCTGAGTCTATGTAGAATCAGACTCTTGAGAAATGTAAGGTCTAGTGGAACCGATTTTATAAAAGAAATACCACTTGGGAGAAAGTGGATGATATGCAAAAAAATTCCCTTCTTGTTTGAAAATATATAATGTAATATTTTTTGTTGTTGTTTTTGTAAAACTAGAACACCCGGGACAATGTTTAGTCCCAGGGGAGTAGGATGTCATGACCCTCCCTGGTGGGATTTTTGGCACAAAGAAACAATGTATCAATTTGTGATGCTTTAGTACCTAGTTTAAGCAATTGAACCAACTATGCGATGTTTAGTTGATTTGGAAGAGCATGATACCTGCTAACTAATTACCAAATGTGCAGGATCAGGTACACTCGTAGGTGGAAGGAATAGAATCATCCACCAGAAGTAGGGGTACTCAAGGTTGAGGAAATGATGACTAAGGCAACTGAAGGGTAACATATATGGAGACATTCATGTAGGTATGCATTTGATTAGTGATAATCATAAATATCTAGCCACCTTGAGCCCTAGTTGATAGCCTAGTAGTTATTGTAAACTCTCAGGCTGAGATAGGTGACTAGGTTGATGGAAAGATTTCCTCCTTGAGTGTTACATATGGTTTGATTATCTTTTACTTCATCATTATCTACATCAATGGTTTGCAAAGCATGCATAATATGGTTGCCTTTGAAAACTACTGAAAACCTTTTAGAGGAATAGAATGATGTTAGTATTTGAAAAAAAACTTCTATTATATGCTTTATGTATATATATATATATATATATTATTTTGAATGATATTAGGATTTTATTTAAAATAATAGTTGTTTATTTTAAATGATAATAGGATTTCATTTAAAATAATAGTTGTTTATTTTGAATGATAATAGAATTTCATTTAAAATAATAGTTGTTCATTTTGAATGATAATAGAATTTCATTTAAAATAATAGTTGTTTCTTTTGAATGATAATAGGATTTCATTTAAAATAATAGTTGTTCTTTTGAATGGTAATAGGTTTTCATTTAAAATAATAGTTGTTTATTTTGAATGATAATAGGATTTCATTTAAAATAATAGTGTTATTGTGAATGGTAATAGATTTTCATTTAATTAATGGGAATTTTATGTAAATAAAGATGGAATATTTATTTACTTAAATATAAGACTTTGGATAATCAATGCTATTAACAAAAATGGATGTGGAGACTGAGCAAAGGGGAGGAGAGAATCTAGGGTTTGAGGGACGGATGGAGAGAGGGTTTCAGATGACGTCGGGTGGGAAAGCTTCTGTGGGAGAGCACGGGAATGCCAACAGACTGAACCAGGGGCACAGCAGGACGGAGGGAGGGCAGTCAGAGACCGGGGGCGCTAAGGAGTCCTCTCCAACCGAAGAGGATGTAGGTCATGACAAGGATCCACTAGACAAATGGGGAGTTAGACCTCAGAAGTCGTATGCTCAGGCAGCGGCTTCAGAAACCCTTAACGATCTGCTCTCTAAGGAGTTGTTTCTTGTCGAGGATGAGTTGGACATCTCGACAGAAATTCTTTCAAGCTTTGTGGAATTTGAAAAATTTACCCTCATCGATAAGTTTATTGGCGGCCGTCCCGACATGGAGACCATTCGCAAGTGGGCGGCAGGTAAATGGCGAACCTCTGGTCACATGGAGTTGGCGGCCTTAACCCGAGGTTTTTTTGTGATTAGACTGAATAACAAGGAGGACTACTATAAAATCTTGGCTGGTGGTCCCTGGTTCCTAGGCCGCAGAAGTCTCTTTCTAAGGAAGTGGGGTATGGACTTCAACCCCAATACCCAAAATATAAACATTGCTCCAATATGGGTTAGACTCCCGAGTCTCCCCTTCTTCTGTTGGCATGAAAATGTAATCAGAGGAATTGCACGCTCCATTGGTGAGTTGGTTACCATTGACCCTCCCACCAAAGCTCAAACCAGATTTGTTCAAGCTCGGTTCTGCGTTCTAGCGGACTTGGAGGCTGATCTTCCATCATCCATCACTCTCCGATCTGGAGATATCATTCTCCACAAGCAAGCCATTGTGTATGAGAATAGGCCAGCTTTCTGCCCCCAGTGCAGTTCTCAAGGGCACCTCCAGTCCAACTGTCCTCTTCAAAATCTAGGGATGAAGAAACAGGATTCCAAAAAACCCCTTGGAACATGGTGAAGGTCAGACAAAGCACCCTGCTACGAAAGGGCATGAATCTCTAGACTTGTCTAGGGACCATCCCGAATCCTCCCACCCAGTGGAAGCAGTCTCCCCCCAAACAGTCTCTAAGCCGTGTGGTGCAAGCCCTCACCTTGGACCATAGGAGGAGAAGGACCAGTCCCTTCCCCAAATCACCACACAGGCAGATTCACCCAAAATCCTAGACCATAACCACCCCGAGTCCCAAAATGTGCTGGAATATTACCTATTAGGAAGAAGGGGTGAGCAGTCTGGTAATATCAGCCCTCGTAATACGAGGAGTCAAAAGCAAGGTGTTGATTTTGGTAGTGAAAGGAAGCAAGGTCGTCCCCCCAACAAAGACAGGCGGGACAAGGAGACGACGGCAGATGTTGCAAATGGTACTCAACGGTTGCTTTTTCAGGATGATTTTGATTCCCAAGTGGGTGACTCGTCTGTCCCAAAACCTCCCCTCCAGAAAGGAAAGGGAGGTAAGAAAAATATCAAACTGTTGAGATGAAAGTCCTCTCATGGAATGTGAGAGGGCTTAATGCAGCTACCAAACGGAGATTGGTGGTCGATCTCGAAAAGAGGACTAATGCGTCCATCCTAATTTTACAAGAGACTAAGACCGATGCTATCTCTTCTGCCAGATCTGCTAAGGTCATTTGGGCTAAGGCAAAATTCCTCTCCAGTCCTACGGTGGGAACGACAGGCGGTCTCATGATTCTTTGGGATCCAAATATTTTTGAGGGTAGCCTTCTCTCAACTTCCAGCAAGATTATCAATGTTTTGTTTCATTCCAAAGCCATTAACTTTTCTTGGATCTTGTCCAATGTGTATGCCCCAAACTCTGTCTCGGAGAGAGCAAAAATGTGGAAGGCTATTTCCCAGATGAGGGAAACGTTCTGTAATCTCCCTTGGGTTCTAGGGGGAGATTTCAACTGTCCTCTTCACCCATCTGAAAAGAAAGGAGGATCAGACCACTCTAGCCACAGTTTGGAAGACTTTCAAGATTTTGTTTCCACCAATAACTTGCTTGACATTGACCTCAAGGGGGCATCCTTCACTTGGAGCAACAGGAGGATTGGGAGCAATCTTATTCAAGTCAAGCTTGACAGATTCTTCATATCCCAAGAGGCTATTCCCATACTCGATGCGGCAACTCTCTCGGCCTTACCAAGGATTGGGTCTGATCACAATCCTATTGTCCTGGAGACGGTTGATGGGCCTATTTTTAAAACCCCCTTCAGATTTGAGTCCATGTGGATTTCTCACAAGGACTTCAGAGGGTTGGTTATGGCCTGGTGGTAGCAGAAGGTAGCAAGTTCCGCTTCCAAGAGAGTGGCCTTAAAACTCAAGTTAATCAAAAGGAATTTGAAAACATGGAACAAGGAGGTGTTCGGCAACATTTTTGAGTCCAAAAGGTCCATTTCTTGAACCTGAAATTGGTGGAGGAGAGAATGGAGCTCGAAGGTTACACCGATTGCCTGAGGGAGGAGGAAAGGAGGCTCTTGGTGGATTATCATTCTATTCTTGCAAGGGAAGAAACTTTCTAGCGCCAAAAATCTAGGGACCTCTGGTTGAGAAATGGAGATTCCAATACAAAGTTTTTTCATGCGTCAACTTTGCGGCACAGAGGGGCTAACAAAATCAGGGAAGTGGTGTGCAAGGATGGACACGTTACCAAGGATATTGAGGAAATCTGAAGTGAAGCGGTTGACTTCTTCCAGGATCTGCTCGGTGTTCCTCCCGACAGTTGATCTCCGGGTTCAAAAATCTCTGCTGGATAACTTCCCAGTAAAATTTCCTCCCGAGGTAAGCTTTAAACTTCTGGAGCCTTTTTTTGTGTCTAAGATTAAAGAAGCTTTGTTCTCCATGCAACCAGACAAGGCCCCTGGGCCTGACGATTTCCCCCCCCATTTTTTTCAAGTTATGTGGGATGTTGTGGGCTCGGATGTGTGCGAAGCAATTCAAGAGATTCAAGCCTCCATATCCATCCATCCAAAACTAAATTCTACCTTTCTTGCTCTCATCCCTAAGTCTTACGCCTGCAAAATTTTCTCTGATTATCGTCCCATTAGCCTGTACAATGTTTTTTATAAAATCTTAACCAAGTCCATAGCCAATCGTTTGAGGTCCCTTCTTCCCTCCTTGGTTGGTCCTTCTCAGGGAAGCACCATGAAAGGCAGAAACATTCTCGATGGTGTCATCACCATCCATGAAACCCTCCATTCTGCCCATCGCTCCAAAAATGTTGCTCTTTTCCTCAAGCTGGACATGAATAAAGCTTTTGATAGAGTTGATAGGAGGTTCCTCTGTGTTGTCCTCTTCAAGTTCGGCTTTCACCCTCACTAGATTGACCTTGTCAGTAGTTGCATATCCACTCCCTCCTTTTTTGTTCTGATCAACGGATCCCCTGTTGGATATTTCCAAAGTGCTAGAGGCCTCAGACAAGGTGACCCTCTGTCTCCTATTCTATTCATCCTTCTGGCTGAGGTTCTGAGTTGGTCTTTGAAAGAGGCTCTTCGCCAGAATAAGATCTCTGGCATTTTGCCCACCTCCAGAGTCGATCATATCTCTCATCAGCAATTTTTGGATGACACCCTCATCTCCACTGGGGCGTCCATCACTCAAGCCAAATCCATCAAGCGAATCCTCCCCCGTTATGAAAAGGCTACCGGACAGAAAGTCCATTACATCAAAAGCAAAAATTACTTTATTAACACTCCTATGCGAAGGCAGCTCCACATAGCCAGAATTTTGGAAAGCACTATTGATTCCCTGCCTGCGTCTTATCTGGGTTTACCTCTGGCTTGTAATGGCCGGGCCAATGGAAGCATGTGGGACATGATCCTGGAACGTCTTCACAAAAAGCTGAGCACTTGGAAAGGCAAATTCCTATTGCAAGCTAGGAAAGCCACCCTTACCAAAGCTTGTCTCCAAGGAATCCCAACTTACTTCATGTCTGTGTTCATGCTGCCTGTTTTTGTCCACTCCAAGATTGAAAAGATTCAGAGGACTTTTCTGTGGTCTGGCAATGAAGAAAAATCTAGAATCCCTCTTGTGGCCTAGGATAAGGTTTGCTTACGAAAGGACCAAGGCGGCATGAGAATGAGGAGATCAAGACTCATGAACACTGCTTTGATCGCTAAGCACACTTGGAAGATCCTGACTAATGACCCAGCAGAGTGGGTCAAGCTGGTTAAGAGGAAGTATCTTGGATCGAGTTCTCTTTTTGATGTCGGGATTCCTCCTGAAGCGTCTACCTTTTGGAAATCGGTGCTTCAAGCCCGCTCTCTGATCAGCTCTGGTGCTCATTGGATTTTGGGTGATGGCAACTCCATTCTCTTCTGGAAGGACAGGTGGGTTACTGATGGAGCTCTCGAGTTGAGAGTGGACCTTGCTGGCCTGAAAGCCTAGGTGGATCCAAATTCCCAACTCAAGGTTGCAGACTTCATTGATCGGAGCTCTCTTTCCCCTTGATGGAATTTGCCAGTCCTGGATGGCTTTAACAATGAAATGACCTTTTTGTCTAATATTCTTCGGTCTATTTTAATTCCATCTGTTAGAAGAGATGACATAATCATCTGGTGTGGCACGGAGGATGGTATGTTCTCTGTCAAGACCGCCTATGACCTTCTTACTTGCGAGATTGCCATGGATCACCGATGGAAAGTGACTTGGAGGAAGGATATTATTCCTAAAGTTAATTACTTTACATGGATTGCCTTTCATAATAAAGCCTTAACCATCGAAAACCTCCATAAGAGGGGTTTTTCTATTCCCAACAGGTGCTTCTTGTGCTTTGCTGATTGTGAGATGATAGACCAATTATTTTTGCACTATCCTTTTCCCCATTCTGTCCTCGACACTGTCCTGTCTTCCTTTCAAATCCTTTGGAGCACTCCCCGCTCCATCAAATATGCCTTCCACCAATGGCCCAATCCTTTCAAGAATCCTAAACTCCGCTTCCTTCTTGAGGCCTCTTTCCACCACTCCATTTGGCAGATTTGGCTAGAGAGGAATGCCAAAGTCTTCGGCAAGGTCCCTAGAGTACCTCCCTGTGTCGCTCAGAGAGCCTTATCCTTCGCCATTGAGAATTCTAAAGTTGTTCCTAGTTCCCTTCCCCGCCTTCCTGGCGAAGCAGCGATATTCAAAAGTTTGGGCATCTTCCCTTTTCATGATGGTGTTTCTAAGTCTCAGCGTGGGGATGTTATGTGGACCAAACCCCCTGTGGGCTGGATTAAATTAAACTTTGACGGTGCGGCCAAAGGCAATCCTGGCCCCGCTGGTTCTGGTGGTGTGGTTAGAGACCATAACGGGAATCTCGTGTTGGCTTATTGTGAAGATTTGGGCGCCCAGACTAACCACTATGCTGAAGCCAGAAGTGTTTTGAAAGGTATCCAGATCCTCTCCGAGGATCCTCGGCCTTTGATAGTCGAAGGTGATTCGCTCAATATAGTCAACTATCTGCTAGGCTCTAAAGACCCATCTTGGAGGGTCTACAACATCATTATTGAGGCTAGGATGCTCCTCTCTCAACGTGACAGGTGGAAGGCATGTCATATTTTCAAGGAAGGAAATCGCGTGGCAGACCACATGGCCAACAAAGGGCTTGCGACCACGTGTCTTGTTGTGTGGCGCTCACGCTTTCCGTCTGAGGTGGCGAGTTTGGCCAATGCGGATATCCTCTTATGATGTTCTCCCCGCTTCAGAAGGTCATTCGTTTGGTTTGGCTGTTTCTACTTTTGATGGTCAAATTTCTCAGGTTAGTATTTTTGTTTTCCTTGGTAAAAGGTGGTTTGTTTCTAGGATATTCAGGCATAAGGGCCCTACTTGTAGCTTTCGGGCAATTAGCAGTTTTTGTTTTCTGTCATCAGTTTTATTCCTCCAGCCACAAGGCATGATGCACATTCCAGCCAGGTTGATTTTGTACATAAGGTTTTGGGATCCTCTATAAAAACCCACTGTTAATCTATTAAAATAATTACCAAAAACAAATATAAGACTTTGGATAAATATTATTAATAAAAGAAAATATTTTTATTCTTTTAATTAAAAATCTTGTTCATAGAAGTAAATGAGCTAGTATGCTCTATTTGAATCTACCCTTGGTTTATTTTCAAAAAATGGAAATATCTCCTCCAACCGGCCTGACGGATAAGGATGGAGTAATGGTGGGTGGGTGGAGTTAATGAGAGATAATACCAAAGGTGTGGAAAAGAGGTTTTATCTCTGTTAGAAGGAGGAAGAGGAAGATTGAGAGGGAATTTTTTTTTGAAAAAGGAGAACAAGAAGGAAAGAAGCACAACAGGAGGAAAAAAAAATTGCAAAAGCAACAATGCTTAAAAATGATGAAATCAACTCGAAGAGTTTAGGTTGGTTTGCATCATTTTTAAATGGTTATTTTTATGATTAGATATGGTTAGGGAATTCATATCCATCATTATAGAGCAATGAATCTTGTTTTTGTTGTCCCATTATCTTCAGTACTCCCCGTCTGTGTTGTTTGGTTGGTTTTGCCCATGTTTTTGATGATTGAAAATCCTTTGGGCTGTTCAAAGAGTTTTTGTTTTTGTAGCACTGTTGTTGCTGACGTCAACCTAGTCTACTTCAAAGACCACTATGACTATATAGCACTACATTGACATTGATATCTGTTAGGGAAAACCTTAGCGGTGTCGTCATCCAACCTTTTACCATTTTATAACCGTAAGAATATCCTTGTGTGGTCTCTATGATGATGAGTGCGGATCCTTATTCGCCACTCGACCTATTTTTAATAGATATATTTAACCATTGATTGGGGCAGTGGATGTCCAGCCTAGTCATGTTTGGTCTCTTGTAGTTTTAGGTTCTCTATTATATATAAAAAAAGAAAAAAAACCATAGTTTAGGAGTTGGTTAAACCCAATCCCATTTCTTTTTTGCTGCCAATGTAACCTTATGAATAGAGAGGGAAAATACCAATTTTTTTTGCCACGTCGCACCACTATTGCAGGTCTACCAGCACCATGTGGGTTGTTCACTCTTATGACGTGTGTCTGACTATCGTGACCCCATTGCTCTCTTCGACATCTTCTATGTTGCTTAGAACCGTTGTGATTGTTGTTAAACCTTAGTTCTTAATGAGTTTGAAACCCATGTTTTGGGTGGTTGCTTGACCCCTCCTTTCCAGTACTTTAGCTTTGCTAAAGATTATACTCTTGTTAATTTATTATTTTAATTGCTTTAATAGATAGAACGACCATTGTTTGTAAGAATTTCTTTACGACTCAGTTTCCTAAGAAAGAGGAATTAGTAAGATTTCTAATGTCGATAGGAACTCGTGGTCCAATTGTTTATTAATGAGATATTCTTTAATAAGTTAGAGAGTTAATTAAAATGAAAGGAAATAATTTATTTTATATTTTAAAGCAGGGAGATTTTAATATATAAAATAAAGGAAATGATTTGTCTAATATTTTATAGTAGGGAGACTTTAATATATAAAGTAAAGGAAATGATTTGTTTAATATTTTAAAGTATGAAGACTTTAATATATTAAGGAAATGATTTATTTTATATTTTAAAGTAGAGATACTTTAATATATAAAATAAATAAAATGATTTGGTTAATATTTTAAAGTAGGAAGACTTTAATATATTAAGTAAAGGAAATGATTTGTTTATTATTTTAAAGTAGGAAGACTTTAACATATCAAATAAAGGAATTTTAAAGTAGGGAGACTTTAATATATAAAATAAAGGAAAGGATTTATTTAATATTTTAAATTAGGGAGACCTTGAGTTATTGAATAATATAAAATAAGTTATGTTTTTATTTAATTAAATAAAGTATTATTTGATTTGGATAAAAGAGAAATAAGTTATGTTTTTATTTGATTGAGCAATAGGTTACTTGATTAAAATAAAAGAAAGAAAAAGGAAATGATTTATTTTATAGACTAAAGGTATGGGACTTTGGTTTATAAAATAAAGGAAGAACGAAATTGATTTATGAAATAAGTAATGAGACTTAATTTATGGAAATAAAAGAATCTAGTTATTTAATGATTAAAGGTATGGGACTTTATTTTGTTGAATAAAGGTTGAAATGATTGATTAAAGTAAAACTTGTGATCTAGTTGTATATGTTGAAGACTCTCATTGGGTAATGAGAGGGGAAAATAAAAATAGAGATTTTTATTGACATCAACTATGCATTAGATGGTTAGATACTTTAATTTAGTTTGTATAGTTACAATTTGGAAAAGTAAATGGTAGATGCATTTAGAGGTATGCCTATCCCAAACCATGAGTGCCCTGATCCCCTACTATTTTCAAATGATCGATGGAAAGCGAAGGAGAACCGAAGTGACAGTTGGAACCATTATGCTAGTTTGTTCTCTACTTGCTATTACTTACTTATGCTTGATAGACTAGATTTGTAGGGAGAAATCCCTAATGGAACCGATGTAATATATTATTATTTAAGAGTATGAAGGATTTACCATACTTTCTTATGTGTAATAATTGTTTAAGTGTTGGAAGATGTACCTTTAAAATTACTACTTGAATTATCTATGTTTTGCATTTAACTTCCTTTCAATCAATGTTTACCTCCTTTAAATGTCATTTTATTTCTAGTATATTTTGCATACTTTATGAATTATGCTTTTTTTTAGATTTAGTATCTAGAACTATTATTTCTTTTCTTACTAAAAAACACTAAAACTTAGGTAATGAGTTCTAGGGTGAACTTAGAGGATGGCCTAAGGGAATTGAGACCCCCTTAGGGAGATTGATAGCTAAGTTATGGAAATACTATATCTAAGTTAATATAGCTCATCGTGTAGATGAGATGGATAGCTTAACTCACAATACACATAGTATACCTACACTTATTGACTTGTGTATGGTATGGAAATGGGTGTATACCTTCGATGGATTGAAGGTGATAAGTTTAGCTCATCAAGAATTATGGGAGGGATAAACTTATTTGTGAAAATACATAATAAGCCTACATAAATGGACTTGTGTGAAGGTATTTGTGTGAGATGTAGCTCTTAAGGAAACTTAGGGGATGTAAGCAATAGATCAATTAAAGGCCGGTTAGGGGTTTACGAATCCCTCTCCTAAAAAAAAATCTTTGATTATTTTTCTTATAGTTAAATTTTAGGGTCATTACTTTTGGTATCAAAGCTCTAGGTACGAGGGTATAGAGCTTATTTTATGCTAAAGGGATTTGGATGTCTCCAATGAAGGCTTGCTTAGAGATAAGCTAAAGTTGGGATGACCTAGAATCTCCTGCTTGCTAGAATCTAATGGGAATTAATCCCAAGGGTGAATGAATGTTATGATACCTTAGTATAGGCTTTGGTATTAATATTACATTATAACCTTAGAAATTTATCCTAATTATATCATTGATGCTTTTAGCAAGAGAACTTTGTATTATGGTTGAATTAGTGATATAGTTTGAGAAAATTTGTAACCTAATCTTTTTCTTGGTTATAACTACGTTAAAATGCCACCTAAGGCCATAAAAGGGAGGCCTATGCCTTCAACTAGATGAACTCAACAAAATAATATCAAATAAGGGATCCAGTATGAGGATATAGGAAATTATAGCAGAGAGGTAGAAGACCTCACTTCTACGATTGCTTCCATGTAGGATCGGATGAGACAAATGTTGGAAACTATTGCAAATAAAAACTTGCAAGCTAGAGACTTAGAGGTTAGCCAAGCTGAGGGGTTAACTGTAGAGCAGTTTTAAGCTAGAGCCCTTCTAAAAAAAGAAATAGCTAGGGATCTGAAAAACATTTGTATCTCCAAGTTTTATGGAGAAGGTGAAGAGGATGCAGCTAAAGCCTAGCTGAGAGAATTAGAAGTTTATTTTATAGCAAAAGGCTACCCCCCAGAAACCCAAACAGTTTGGGTCATGATCAATTTAGAAGAGGTTGTTTTAGATTGGTGGAAAACTCACTATGAGAAGAATAAGGTTGAACCTGTTGATATTAAATGGAAATATTTTGTTAAAATATTCAAAAAAAGGTTTCTTATAGAACACTTATATGCCTTAAAGTTTGAAGAATTTGCTAGCCTTAAACAAGGAACCAAAATAGTTGAGACATACTATAAGAAGTTGGTTCGATTACTTAAGTATGTGCCTGCCTATGATGATAAGATGAGGGTTAACAAGTTTATTCACGAGCTATAATCTAGAGTGAAGCATGATGTAAACATGTGTGAGCCTAAATCATTCCAAAAGGTGTATGACTTGGCAAAGAAAGCAAATTCTCACCTACAATTTAACTATGTTGCCCTATCTGAACAAGATCGACAAGCACTGAGGAAGAAGAATAGTCAAGGATTATTGAAATGGGAAGAGGAAGAGGATAGAAAGACCAAGAACCCTCATAATTTTGAGAAGATAAATAATGGGAAACAGGGAAAGTTCAAGAAAAATTTCCAACAAAAAACCAACAATAATCCCAACAACGTAAAGCCTCACCCTCAAAAACCATAAACTTCAACTCCAATAAGTAAGATAAGGGAATAAAAACTAGAAAATAAGCAAGGAACCAAGGATGGGTGTTATCATTGCAGAGACCCATATTATGCTAATCAGTATCCATACCAACCAAGGTTGAGTTTATCCAATACCAAATGAAAGAACCTAAGTATCATATCTAGGCTACAATTGGTAAATAAAATCTATATGGGCAAGTCATCCCATTGCTTGTGAAAGGTAATATTTTTAATAAGAAAGTAAATATTTAAATTGATAGTGGGGCCACATATAGCTTTATTTCTTCTAGTTTAGCAAGGGATATGCTGGAAAGACCAAGATATTTTGCCCAGGGTTGAAAGGTAGAGTATGGTTTTGGGTAAACCTACTCAGTAAACCAGTGTTACATGATGAAAAAGATTATGTTAGCTAGTGTTACCATAAAAGGTTTTTGTATGTAGCTCCACTTCATGCCTTTGATGTGATCCTAGGGATGGAATTTTTATAGGCCCATAAAGCCTTGATCAATTTTTTGGGATGGATTGAGTATTCAAAGAAAGGTAAGGAAAGACTGAGAATACATAACAAGCAAGGGGTATTCAAACCCTAGATGTTGTCAACTATGCAATTGAATAAAGCCCTCAATAAAGGAGGGATGGTGTATGTTGTAAAACTCAATGAAGTAGGAGATGATTAGAAGAGAGAGGTGTTATGAAATTACCCAATTTTACAAGATTTTAAGGATGTATTCCTAAAAGATTTACCTGGACTCCCTCTTGTAGAAGAATTTTATTTCACAATTGATCTTATGTCAGGAGAAAAACCTATTCATAGATCTTCATATAGGATGAATCCTATCGAGATGCAGGAACTAAAGATTCAATTGCAAGGGCTATTAGAAAAGGGATTGATAAAACCAAGTGTGTCACATTGGGGTGTACCACTCTTATTTGTGAAAAAAGAAAAATAGATCCTTAAGATTATGTATTGATTATAGAATGCTTAATAAGGCTATAATCAAGAACCGGTATTCCCTACCTAGGATCGAGGATTTATTCAATCAACTGAGATATGCCATGGTATTCACCAAGATTGATCTAAAATTAGGATATCATCGATTAAGAATACATGAGGACACTCACCAAATGATATTTAAGACTAGGTACGGGCATTATGAGTTTACAGTTCTACCCTTTGGACTGACTAACACGCCAGCTATGTTCATAGATCTAATAAATAGTGTATTTAGAAGGCACCTGGACCAGTTTGTCCTTGTATTTCTAGATGATATCTTAATATACTCTTGGAACAAAGAAGAGCATGATAAACATCTCAAGATCATGTTAGAGTTGTTGAGGTAAAATCAACTCTATGGAAATCTAGCCAAAAGTGATTTCTATGTTTCAGAGGTATGATGTCTTGGACATATCATATCAGTAGAAGGAATTGTTGTGGATCCAAAGAAAATTGAGGCCATCTCGAATTGTCCACCCTATACTAATGTGACTAAAGTACAAAGCTTCATGGGGTTAACAGGCTACTATAGATATTACATAAAGGATTACTCTAAAATTGTTGCAGCAATAACCAACCTTCAAAAAAAGGAAAATGAATTTAAATGGTCGAAGAAGTGTGAAGTTGCCTTTGCACTGCCTTTTTGAGCTCTTGTACTATGTTGAAGCTAGGTACTTCTATTGGTTCTTTTCATTTTTTATTTTTGGTTCATCAAACATTCATGTGTATTCTTGATTAGCCTCTATTCTTTGTCTCTTCATTACTAAAGGTAATTTAAGGTTATCCTATGCTTGTTCTTTTGTTTTAGATAGTATATCTTTAGATTTTTTAGTTTACTTTGAGCTAGACTATTATTTTCATGGCTCTGGTATAGATGAAACTTTTTATGGCTCTTGTTGTTCTCTGGCTCTTGTTGAATTGGGGATTTCCCAATTCCATGCAAATATTTCTCTTTAGGCTCTTGATATTGAGCTAGGACTTAGAATGGTTCTAGCTTCTAAGGATCTACCTGAGTCAAATTTTTCTTGGATCTTGTTAACATAGATATGCATTCTTCTTCCAAAGGATCTTGAGTAATCATGATCTGCTCTAGTTACTATAGCATGTTGACTTGACCTTTCTGAGCTCTTTCAAATTTTTTAGTAGCCAATTGTGTGTGATGTTGATACATTATGATGGTCATTGCATACCAGATACCAAGGGTGGATTTTAGGTTCTAAAGTTGATGGATCTTGATCTTGGTAGCTATTATTGACCTTATTTGGAGTATTACTAACAGAATCCTTCTAATATCTAGGGACATATGGGAATATTTTGGATTGAAATATATCTACTTTTCTTTTCTCAATTTGTGTCACCTTATTATTTTGTGTCTTTAGTGTAGATAAAACTTCTAATATTATTGGTGATTATTTAGGCTAAGGCACTAGCAATGATGGCAAAGTAGGCACTGGAGGTAATGTTTTTGGAACAATAATAGGAGCAATTGCAAGAAGAGATAGAATTGTGATAGAAACTATTGATGATTCACTTTGTTGAGAATGTTGGGCTATTTCTAGGAGATATGACACTATGAATTTCAAAGGTAACTTCCCTATGGAAATCAAAGTATCTTTAGAAATAATTGTGGCTTGATAAACTTGAGGAAAAGTGATTATATTGGATTGTTGTCATTGAAATCCTAAGTTAAGACCTAATGCTCTGATATAATATATATTCCAAAAATCCTAGGGATATGATATTCTATGTAATTATCTTCTATGTTCTACTAAATATGAGGTTGAAATCAATAATTATTTCTTGAGGATGTCTTTGTATAATAGTAAATTGGTTAAGAAGTGAGAAGGGATCTACTAGATCATTGATTTATTCCATAAAGGGTCTATCTAGGTCATATCATGTATGAATAATCATATCTTCCAAATTTCAATACCAGTTAAGTATTTTCTTGCTGAAGGACATGGTAAGAAGTCTGACCATAACATTTTCATCTCTTATGTTATGGATTGTTGCTAAAGATACTAAACCTTAGCAATAATCATAAGTGGTTTTACCTATACCATCATAAGTGGTAAGGGATTTAAGTGTTTCTTGTAGAATATTATTATAATTCGCTAGACCTAAGGGTCCAATGGTGTTCCAATCAATAAAATTTTGAGGAATTTGCCATTAATTTTAGGGCTTGGTGAGCTTAATGGTGCAAAGAAATTAGCAAATAAAGAATCTACACTTTTAGGATAAAACTTAGGGAGTGAAATTTCAACATGTTTTGACTTATGAAAGGGTAACTCTAACAATGGTGGTGGACTTTCTAATTTTTTTATTGTATATCTTGAAATCGTATAAATATGATACAAAAAGCATAGATTATGAAATTTCAACAAATAAAACTAATAATCATATTACAACACAATTTTGGGTTCTATATTTTAAAGGGAGTCACTAGATGAACATACGTTCTCTACAAATAATGTCAAGAATATTCACAAAATCTTGAGCTCTTTGGGAAGGTGAGACAAATTTGATTATTTTATCCCATCGAGCGTGCCTAAAACTACTATACTATTAGACTATAATCTTCCATACAGATAGGTGTTGTGCCATGGACTTTAGACAACATATAGAATTGGATGAAACAAGATTACTCTCTGTTTCAACCTCTAAAGAAGGTTGACTCCTTTAATTGGTTGTATTTTGAGGGTAAAACGGTTAGAAAAGAGTAAGGGTTAGAGAAAGATATTGAAAAGTGGATGGGATATAGTGTAACAACATTGGATCTCACTAGATAATATGCTATCAAACCAATTACATGATACTTAATAGACCAACCATTATCAATTACAATTATAGGTTCATTTAGCTCTTAACATTCACTTTAATCATTCCAAGGATTCAAACAATTAGCAATCCAATAGGTGATTCAAACTCACTTTAACAGAATAGACTAAATGTTTAATATAGATAAAATTACTTAAAGTAATAAATACCAATACTTTAATCATTCCAAGGACTTCAATTATTAGTAATCCAATAGGTAATCCAAATAACAAAATTTACTTTAACATAATAGACTAACAAATAAGTGTAGCAAAAATGACTTAAAGCAAAGCACACACATATAAAACCTGTAATTCCACAGTAATGGAGGACACACAACTATCACTTAATTAATTAGTAACAATATTACAAAGTAATACCAGGCAAGGACTATAGAGCTAGCCCTTGTAATAATGTATCTTCACATATTTATAGTTTATAATTTTAAATTTTATAGTGGGAATACAATTGTAATGGTCGTTAAGGAAAACAGTCTGACGAGAAATCAAAAATACTGAGGTAGAAGCTCTAAACTTCATCTCGTGCATAAATTTGAATTTGGTCCATAAATATGCAACTACCTTCCTCAAAGTGGTTGCATTATTAAAGCTATCATTTGCATGCTCTAGTGTCACTAATTGGAATTAGTTGGTGAGCACCATGGTAGTTATAGGTCTGAAAATGATATTTTTTAATGATTGCACAAAACTAAGCTCTTCATCTTGCTTGTAGAGCCCTTCTAGAATGAAATCATGGCTTTGGTTTGATGATGTCATCATTGGATGCATTGTGGCCTAGTGCACCTTTTCTATGTTATTTTCTTTGTTTGCACAATCTTGGGCTCTAGCTTAGGAGTGGTGATGTCATTGGCTTGAGTGGCCCAATTTTATGCATTTTGGCTTTGTTCGCTCAAATCTTGGTTTCATGCATGTTGGACTTCTTTTTGCTATTTAAATATTGGTCTTTAGAGTTTAGCATGTGTGATCTTGGGCTTCTCTTCCTTTTCATTGATGCCATTCTTCTTAGTATCTCAGTTTTGTGCAAAGCTCTTTGCTTGATTTTTTTACCTTTTTACACGATATCATGCTTCAATTTTGGCTTGTTGATGTCATGACTAAAGTTAGCCCAGTTTTTAGCATCATAGCCTCAAAAACTTACATTTGTGCATTCTCATAGAGACAAGGCTTCGTGATGACATCATTTCTAATGTAATCCTAGTTTCAAGCATCTCGGTTTCATGGAAGTCTTGAGTCTTCAACATGCTTAGTGAATTTTGGGGATCCAAAAGATATTTTTTCTTGCTATGCCAATGTGGTCAAGAATTTAACCCACACCAAGTGGACTTAGTTAGAATGATTCTCTCCATTACTACCTTGTATAGATGGAAGGTATATCAAATGGATATGAAGAGTGCCTTTCTAAATGTGGATCTTCATGAGAAAATATATTGTTAGAGTATATTACATTATTGGGTACATTATTAGATTGGGGGTTAATCATATATTAATGTTTGAGTAGTTACTTCAAGCAATGTAATAAATGCACAAGTGTTATAATGTGCAATGATGTAAATGTACATGTAGTCCACATGTACATGAGTCATAGGATAGGTATATGAAGAGTCATAGGTAGAGTAAAGGCCAAGGCACATATCCTCCTATATATATATATGCCTTGAGGTATAGAGTGTGAAGAGAGAGAGAGAGAGAGACTGGAGTTACTATAGTGATTTATAGTTAGAGTGTAATGTAGTTCTTTTATTGAAATTATGGAGTGTTCATGTCCTTCATTATAATGCATTGTACTATTTTTATGAGCATTAATTAATGGCATATTTTTGAGTTATTACAAAATTTTAACTTATAGTTTTCCTATATATTATAGTGTCATTATCATATAGTTATCATTGCTTGCTCATTTTACATCTTGTGGTTGCATTTCCTTTAATATAAATCATCAAAAGCTAATAGTGGTATCAAAGCACATGATAGATCAATAGGAAATAGGAAGAGACATAAGAGAGATTGAGAGGAGATAGGAAATATTATTTTTAGAATTACTAAAATATATTTGGCTAGAGTCTTTCCACAAAATTGTAAAAATAACTCATGAATAATAGGCCTCAACATCAATTCCACTAGATTGACAAATCAACTAGTGAAGATTCATTTATCTCTAGATTTAAAGATTTAGCATTGCAATTTCTAATACTTTATTGCAAAAAAAAGTTGATTCAAAGAAATTTGGGAAGCTTACTATAAATTTCTAGGAATAATATATTCTTTGGAATCAATCCAGTACCTGAAGCAACAAAGAAAAGATTGAAGATTTTAGAGGTCTAAGAAAAAGGTCATATTGCAAGAGCTATAGACCTACATATTGCAAAAGAGAGGAAAATGCATAGGAGCTTTATTGTATATTCAAGGAAGAAGAGACTCTAGAAAGGAGTCTAGGAGAATATTGAAAATTGTTGATCTCCATTAAAGACTGAAGACTATAAATTACATATTGAAGGAGGAGGAGAAAACAACTCAATAAGATAAAGAGACCCACATGAGATCCCATTAAATAACTTCCATATTTGGAAGACTTAAGATTGAAGAAGGACTAGCAAAATTTCCAATGCAGATTTTAGAAGTAGTAGATTTCAAAGATCCAAGAAAAGAGATCTCATTACAAAACTTCCATAGTTGAATATTGAAGAGATCAAGAAAGGTCTCATTGAATTTTTGAGAAGACTAGAGAAGTTGCAATATTGAATACCTTAGAGAAGAGGTCTCAAGGAAGGAGAAGGTTAGGAAATATTCATTAAAGGAAAGTTGAAGAATGCCATTGGAGGAGTTTTCAAGAAAACTCATTGGAGAAATTTACTAGCTAGGAGGAGTTCCTGATAGAAGAAAAAATTGGGATAATTATCGCCATCCGAAAACAAGCCCAAAATAAGAAGGATTTGGAAAATATTTTGCCAAATTTTGGAGGAGATTAATGAAGACCTCAATACATTCAAAATCTTGAGAAGAAGGCCACTATTTAGGCCAAGGTTGAAGTCAAGATTCAACAAGAAGGTTGAAGGAGAAAGGAGTAAGAAGAAGCCAAAAAATCTAAGAGATTTAGATATTTCCATTGAAGGCTATTTTGGAGAAAGGAGATTGTTGGTTTTACAAGAAAAAAATGAAGGTTTCTTAAAGGAAAATCTTAGCTGTGATTTGGAGGAGTTTCCTACCAAATTTGGGATATTCAAGAATAAAATTCTGAAAGAGAAATTAGCTACCTTATAATTTGAAAATTTTAGAGCTACAGGCATCAATTTGGGTAGTATTACTAGCTGCTAAGTTACATAGTTCCAAGGAGCTTTGTGAAAGATAGTCAAAACCACCAAACTACATTTCCAGATAGTGAGTTATAGAATTTTCAAAGTTGTGAATTGGTGAGTTAGAAAGTTATTTTGGACAACAAGTAAGAGTTGTGATTTCATCGAGGATAGGGTAGCATTATTGGTGAATCTAATCATCAGGAAATCCATCATCTACAAGTTCATAAAGGTAAGAAACCTAAGGTGCAAAAGGTTCATTATTTGAACACTTATATTTGGTTTATTATTAAATTTCAATAAGCACCATATTAGATTTTAAAAGTTGCAAGGATAAGGTTTCATATTAAAGTCTTCAAGGGAGTGCAAAAGATAGTTTCTTATAAGGTTAAAACCTACACATAAAATATAGGAGTTAGATATATTTTGAAAGAAAGGAAAATATCAACTTCCTATTATCTATTTGGAAGCAAATAAGACATTACTCTTAAGTGAAAGTTGCATAGATTATAGTGCATGATTTAAGGTATTTTTAAGAGTTCATTTAAAGGAGTAATAAGGTGAAATTAATAGTGCTTCATAATAGTTATTCTTAAGAGTTATTAAAATTGCATTTAATATAAGTTGTGACGGATGGAGCAGCAAGGAGGAGGAGCGAGAGGTCTAGGGGCATCAAACCCTAGGTGTGGGACTTCAGAGGGCAGATCAGCAGACGCGGCAGGTGGGGGCTCTGGCGAGATAGCGAGGCCCCTGGGCGGAGGATGTGGACAAGGAAGTTCTTTTGGAACCGGTCCAAGGGCGTTGGGCGGATGCGGTTGAAGATTTCTCCGAGGGGGACCAGGACTCTATGCGTCAGGATCAAAGGAAGAACCAAGAAGGAGACAAAGAGAAACCTGGCAACTGGAGACCTTCATATCTTAATGCTCTTCGCGGTAAGCAAAAATTATCCGACTCTTGTTTTAATCTAAAATCTGTCAATGGTAGGTTGCACGTCCCGGATTCCTTAGCTCAGCATGTGGCTATGGAGGGCAGAACATCTTTGGTGGCTAAATTTATGGGGGTGAGGCCGGACATGGAAGTCATAAGGAGATGGGCCATCCAAAAATGGCAGCCAAGGGCCGGTATGATGATTAAGGCTTTACCCAAGAGTTTTCTTTTGGTGACATTTCAATGTGAACAGGACATGGAAAGGACTCTCCAAGGAGGTCCTTGGTTTTTTGGGAAAAGGGGCTTGTATCTAAAGCGTTGGTCCCCCGATTTCAACCCCCGGACTCAAGTGTTGGATTTGGCTCCTATTTGGGTTAAGATGCCGGGATTACCTCCGCTTTTCGGAACGAACAAATATTGGTCGGGATAGCTACGGAGATTGGAGAACTAATAGCTATTGATCCCGCAACCTTGAGCAAAACAAGACTCCTGTCCGCTCGCATGTGTGTGTTGGCGGACCCGAGTAAAGAGCTCCCTAAATCCATTATTTTGTCGTCTATGTTTGGCCTTCATACTCAGGTATTTGAATATGAAAATATGTCTTTTAAGTGTAGTGTTTGTGGGAAGGTAGGGCACCGGGGTATCCACTCGCATTTCCAAGAACCAGACCCCCACTCCAAAATATTGATCCTCAAACCCGAATAATATCCCTCCCCTGCAGATCTCCATTCCTACCCAACCTGGGCCTCAAGGACGTGGAGCTCAAAATCCGAATATCAGAGACCCTGTTCGCCCTATTGTAAGCAAGAGGCAACGTTTTAACCCTCCTCCCAAAAATTCCTATGCCCCAAAACCCTCTCACAGGGGAGCTGGTCCCTTTGATGGGAACCCTCAAGCTCAACCTGCTCCTAAGATGATACAGACAAGCCTCAGAGCCAAATAACAAAGGAAAGAACCCCATAGATCAACGCCCTGGGGAAAGTAAGTTTGATTGGGTGATACGGGAGGCCTATGGAGGCTCGGTGGAAGTGGTCCCATGTACTGCAGAGGAATTTATGGGAAGAAATTCCAAGGAGATCAACATCCCAGTGGAGAACAGTTTTTGATGCATTAAATCATTTGAAGGGAGATCGGATGGACAGCCAAGAAGTGGAATCGAGGTAGAGGAGACTCAAGAGAAGGATTTAGAGGAGAAAAATCAGAGGAAGGAGCAGGAAACTAATAATACAGGCAAGGATACTCGGGAGGAAGAGGTGAACCACCAAGATCAGTGTAACCCCAAAGCAGGGAAAAAAGAATCTACTAATCAAGAAGCTAAGAGCACGGAATCATCTCCACTGTCAAAAAGACCAGTTAACCTGGAAAGCCAAATTGTTACCCCAAATACCAAGACCGACCTACCCAAGATGGTTACTAGAAGCCAAGTGAATCCTAAGGAACTTCAACCTAGAGCGGATGTATGGGGATATGGTTCGGTAGGGAAGAGGGAAACCTAGCAATGCTCGCCTTAAGGCGAGAAAGAAGCGAGCGAGGAGTGGTCGATGGCACTCAAGCGATATTGCTCTTTGGGGCGAAGGTTCGAGGATCCAAAGCCCATAAATGAAGATTCTTTCATGGAATATTCGTGGGAGTAATCCTGCAAAAATAAGAGCTTTGTATGCTCTTAGACAAGAACACAAACCGGATATGATTTTATTGCAAGAAACTAAAATGGAGGAGAGTAGAGTTATTCCTTTTAAGAATAGGACTTGGCGAGAAGTTGAAGTAGTAGGCCAAGAGGCCACTGGAACAACAGGAGGGTTACTGGTTATGTGGAACAAAAATGTGATTGATAGTAGAGTGATTCGAATGTCTAGTTGGTTTATTTGTCTCTTATGTGTGGATAAAACCACGCAGGAAGAGTGGATCTTAACGAATGTATATGCTCCAGTTAGACAGGGACTGAGAAGGGTTCTTTGGAGTCAACTAGCTGAATTGAGGGAGACGGTCCCCAACTACCCTTGGATTGTGGCGGGGGATTTCAATTGCTACCTTAATCCTGTAGATAAATTGGGGGCTCTCAAAGAATAACTGCCGATATCTACGAGTTTAGAGATTTTGTTGAGCAACATGAGTCGATGGATGTGGACCTGCGTAGATTCTCCTATACATGGTCTAACAAAAGATTGAAGGAAAACCAAATTCAGATAAGATTAGATAGGTTTCTTCTTTCTCAAGAATGCCTGGAGAGGTTTGGGGACTCTTCATTAACGGCACTCCCAAGAATCGGGTCTGATCACAACCCAATTCTATGGGAAACAGGGGAGGACTCTAAGAAAAGATACATCAGACCCTTTCGATTCGAACTTATGTGGTTCCAACATCGGGATCTCAAGGATCCGGTTGCCCAATGGTGGGACAAAAAGTATAATGGTTCGAAACCGGCCCAAGTGGCATGTAAACTAAGGAATGTGAAGGCTAACATTAGAGAGTGGAACAAAACTTCCTTTGGCAATATTTTTGTTAAAAAGGCAGAACTAAAAGACAAGATCAATGAACTACGGGAGAAGTTGAAGTCGGAGCGACTTACGGAGGATCCGAGAAACCGGGAGAGGGAGTCGTTAGCCGAATACCACACGATGCTAGGATTTGAAGAAACCTTTTGGAGGCAGAAATCCAGTCTGCGTTGGTTAAAGGAGGGTGACAGAAATACAAAGTTCTTCCATGTCTCTACTCTTCGCCACAGGAGTACTAACAAAATTAAGGAGATCAAGATGGCCGATGGGTCTAACACCAAAGATATGGAAGACATAAGGAGGGAAGCGGTTGAGTACTTTAAATCGTTGCTAGAAGATGTAAATCCGACTATTGAAGAAGAGGACTCTCTGTTGGCAGCCATTCCACCCCTCAGTAATCGATAATCTTAATGGATTCTTACTTAGTCCTTTCACAAAGGAGGAAATCAAGAAGGTCGTTTTTGACATGGATGGTAACGACTCCCCAGGACCGGATGGCTTCCCTGCAGCTTTCTTCCGGAAGTTTTGGGATATCCTAGGCAATGATGTAGTGGAAGCTATAATTGAGGCTCAAAAGGACATGGAAATCCCAGAAGGAGTTAATGCTACTTTTTTAGTCCTCATCCCTAAACTAGTGGGAGCAATGGAATTTTCCAGTTTCGCCCTATCAGTTTATGTAACACTCGAATGAAGATTCTCACAAAAACAATCGCCAATAGGTCGAAGGTTATCCTTCCTTTCATCATTGATATGAACCAAGGTGGCTTTGTGAAAGGGCGACAAATATTGGATGGTATCATCACAATTCATGAGGTTATTCATTCAATGGTGACTAGTAAGGAAGCGGGTATGTTACTAAAGCTTGATATGAATAAAGCCTACGACCGGGTCTCATGGCGGTTCCTCACCAAGATTTTGGGTAAGTTTGGTTTCTGTCCCGAATGGATTAAGTTGATTTTTAGTTGTATCTCTACTACAAGATTTTCTCTCATGGTGAATGGGTCACCCTCCGGTTACTTTAAGAGTGAAAGGGGGTTGCGACAAGGAGATCCTTTGTCTCCATACTTGTTTATTATTTTAGCGGAAGCATTGGGTAGGAACATTTCAGCAGCGGTGGCAGATGGTCAATTGGAAGGTTTTAAACCAGCCTCAACAAGCAGGGCCAGTGTCTCACCAACAGTTTGTGGATGATACAATCATTGTGTCCAAAGCCTCGGTGCCTCAAGCTAGGAAGTTGAAGAGAATTCTAACCAAGTATGAGACGAGACGAAGACAGTACATAAACTATAAGAAGAGTAGCATCTATTTCTTTAACACGCCTGGTGGGAGGGAGGAAAGAATAGCTAACCTCTTCGGTTGTGGAAAGGAGCTTCTACCAGCAACTTATCTAGGCATGCCTATGTTCGAAGGAAGAATGAAGGCTACTTTGTGGAACTCAATCATTGACAGGATCTCCAAAAAGTTAGCAGGGGGGAAGGGCAGCCTTCTCAGCTCCGCGGGAAAAGCCTTATTAGTTCAAACTACTTTTCGAGCATTCCAATTTCTCGCATGTCTCTATTTAGAATGCCTGCAAAGGTCCGAGCTACATTGGAGCTAATTCAACGCAACTTCTTGTGGTCGGGTTCAGAGGAGAGAAAGAGAATTTCATTGGTAGCATGGAATCGGTGTGTGCAAGCAAGGATCGGGGGGGCACTGGGGTTAAAGAGAATGAAAGAATTGAATCAAGCTCGATTGGCAAACAGGTATGGAGATTTATCAATAATGATCAATTGGGATGGGTAAAACTTCTTAAGGCAAAATATATCGAAATAATCGGGACTTCCTGAAAGTCGATAATCTCCCTAGAGGATCCTATTTTTGGAATTGTTTGCTTGAATGTCGGGAGGTAGTCAGGAAAGGCATCAGATGGAGAATTGGTAATGGAAGACAAGTGGACTTTTGGAAAGACCCGTGGTTGGAAGAGGCCCCTCTGAAAGATAACTTAGACCTTCAAGTCCTCCAACATAAACTTTCGAAGGAAATGGGAGGAAAAGTAGGGGATTTTATTGCTGTAGCACAGGAAACTTCTTCTTGGAAGAAAATCACAGTTCATAATCTGTCGAGCAAGAGAAGGTGGCCCTAACCAAACTCAATGATGCTTTAAGGGTGTTCCCGATCATTCCCCGGGGGAGGAAGAGACAAGGCGATTTGGGGCAAAACTACAAGTGGGATCTATTCGAGTAAAAGCGCCTATAAGTTAATCCACTCGGGATTCAATGGTCGGACTCCGACTTCGTTATTTGGTTAAATAATTTAACCCCAAAAATAGCTTTCTTCTTTTGGTTGGCAGTTCAAAATAAGATCCCGACAACGGATAATCTGCAAAGGAGAGGTTTCCAATTCATCAATCGATGTATCTTGTGTGAGAAAGCAATAGAATCGTAAGTCATATATTTCTAACTTGTGATTTTTCTTGTACGATCTTCCAAATGATCCTGTCCAAATTTCATATAGATTGGGTCTGTCCAAATAGCATGTCCGACTTACGCATACGATGGGCTTCCCCCTTCCGGGCAAAGCTTTTGACTTGGCTCGGGAAGCTCAGCTTACCCCATTTTTTATGGGGGATATGGAATGAGAGAAATAAGAGAGTATTTAAAGGACGTAAGAAAGATCCCGAGGTTATGTGGCAATAAAATAATCGAGCTTTGAAAGAAAAGCTGGAAAACTTTCTTCTTCAAAAATGAGACCATGTCTCTAAGGGAAAGGAGGATTTTGCGGAACCGGGGAGAGGAACTTCCGGACCTAGACATTACAACCAACCCACGGGATGGTGTCAAGTGGATACCCCCACACAAAAGTGGGTTAAGTTTAATTTTGACGGGCAGACTAAAGGAAATCCGGGGCTGCAGGAGCGAGGAGGAGTTTTGAGAAATGAGGAAGGAAAAGTGGTCCTTGCCTTTGCAGAGCCTTTGGGAACTCAAACAAATCATTTTGCGGAAGCCCGAGCCTGCATGCAGGCAATGAGAATTGCTAGACTTGAGGGTTATAAGGAAGTTATCTTTGAAGGGGATTCGCTTAATATAATCAAGGCAATTAAGGAGGATAAAGACCCCAATTGGACCATATTGGAGCTTATCCTAGAAGCAAAGATTCATAAATCTCATTTGGTTAATGCCCGAATCCAACACACCTTCGAGAGAAGGGAACCGAGCGGCGGATCTAATGGCAAATATTGCGGTTTCTGTTGGGGAGATGCAAATTTGGAAGGATAACTTCCCTCAAGAACTATTGGTGTTGGTTGCTAGAGAAGAGCTAAGATCAAACTCGTTAGAGCATCGGGAGATCGGAGGGGCTGATGATGAGTAATCCGACGAGATGGAATTAGGCGAGAAAAGGCATCCCATTTGTTGGGGCCTGGGAGGTGACAAGTGTACAAGTACAGACAACCTAGTGTTAGTAAGTGCTAGGTGTTGTTTGGTTTTTGTTTTATCCCGAATAGTCAAGCGACAAGTATAGGACTCGTGGACTCTAAGTATGGCTTAATGTGAGTCTTAGAAAGATCCATTTTGTATTTTGATTATACGGGCTTGATGCTAGAACCAGCCCATTTTGACTTTGTAAAAGGTTTGTGGACCTTATAACCACCTCTACCTTATACCAAAAAAAAATTGCATTTAATATTAAGTTAAGGAGGAAGATTAAGTGCACAAAATGAAGCAGAAGTAAAGTTTCAAAAGACACTATTGAGTGTAGGAAACCTGCAACATATCTTGGTGTAAAGAAACCACCAAGGAGTAGAGCTAGAAGTCGCCTCATAAAAGAAGTTAGAAAGCTTCAAAAGGAGACTTGAAGAAGGTGCAAATTAAGATATTCTATCTTAATTATTATAGTAGCATTTTCTTTACATAATTACACCATACTTGTCCTCTCCAACGTAAAGAAAGAGGACAAAAGTTGAAGTGTTCTAAACACTCAAAACAATGGGTATATTACAATCTTCAAGTGGCCATATCTTCGAGTTTGAAGGTAAAATTCAAAGCAAAGGAAGAGAGCCAACTAAGGGCTCATTAGCATAGTCATTAAGGTGTTAAAATACACCAGATTCAACATTGTAGGTCTCAAGAAAGCATCGCTCAAGGTGCAAGAAGAACCTGTAATAGCAAAGAGACCATGTTGGGCATCATAACAACATTAGCAAGATAACACATCACTAGCTAAGAGTACAATGCATAAAGTAACATAAATATTAAGGTGCAAGTCAAGAGGTGCATTACCCAAGTAGACAACATTAACAACTTGGACAAATAGTCAGTGTTGAAGCACCCTAAATCCACTGCTATTGAAGCAAAGCCACCATTGTTGGAGAGTAGAACCACCTCTATCGGAGAGCACCATTATTCATTCGAGAAATCTAAGCGAAACAATTTGCAATTGTTGGAAAAATGTATTAAGGTATAAGGGAGCTGAAGAGCATAAGTTACATGTAAGATAAGAGCTTCCACTTGCTACCCTAAGTGAAGGAATCTTGTACTACTTGGCATAAAGTAGAAGAACAAGAAGAGTGCTTACAAATTCTTTGTAACGTCTCTAAAATACGTCTACATAGGGAATCGAATGCTCAAGTAACACTCTATTTGAGATGATAGGGATCAATCATCAATTAACCAATGCTCAGGCTATAGTAAAACCTATGTTATCAATATTTGCATCATCTAGCGTGCCTCACCTACCAACGCCACCTAGCAAGGAGTTACAGGCTCAATGATAACGTATATGCCATTTGGCATGCATTTCAAAGAGAGGTAAAGTTATATTAATACCTCTATCTAAATGAGAACATGAAGATGATTGCATACTCAGGTCAATTAGCATTAACAAGAAGGTGATTACAGTATAAGTGTGCCAAGAATATTGTTCAATTAATGCTAAACATCATACCTCATGGACCATGAAGACACAACACTCAAGGTTTGAAAGCACAGTCAAAGGTCTAATTTGAGTAGCATGCAACGCATTATTAAGAGGTATAAGTGCATTACTTTATTAGTTGCTTTCTATAATACAAAGGAGATATAAGGTAATCTATTTTCTAAGGTTGGTTAATTAATTAATAGGATAAATAAGGAGCTGAAACCTTAGATTATTATTGTTTAGAAATCCAATTAAAGGGAGAAGTTTATATTAAGATATTTTTCAAATTATATTGCTTGAAATTCTAACATCATAATATTTGCAAATAATAAAATTAGGAGATATAAGGGTTTCTACCTTGGATAATTAAAATAATATTTTGCAAATATTATTATTTTCTAAAGTTCCAAAATTAGGGAGATATAAGGAATACTACACCAAAATCTAGATCATTGGAATTTAGAAAATTAAACCATTGAAATTTAGAGAATTGAAAGAAGCTCTTCATAGCATTTATTAAAAGAGTTGGAAATTATTGCTTACACTAGTCTCTTATACAAATTAAAGGGACTAAGGAATCCAACTATAGAGTCTTGAAGTTAGAGAACTTCATCTAATTAAAAGTGCATATATCAATAAGGAGAAATAAGGTAAAATATAGTAGTTGAACTTTAGGGATTCAACTCAAGGAATTTAAAGAAAGGTAAGCACTTTATCAAGACTATAGTTCACTCAAACACTAGGGAGATATAAGGGGTTCTACAAAACTTGATATTAGACAAGATTTTATCAAGTTCAAAATATTTAGTAAAGACAAGGTCTTCCACAAAACTCAAGAATTGAAATGATATTATAAAATACTAGGGGGCTAAAAGAAATACTATCAAGAAATTTGAAAGATCACAAATAAGAAATTACAAAATATACCTCAAAAGGTTGAATAATTGAAAGGTAGTATTTGATCATACTCTAAACTAGGGATACATAAGGAAGCCAACCTCAAAGGTTCAAAAAATCAAAAGGTTTATTATTTAAAGCAATATGGATAAAATAATTAAGAATGCATTCAATGAAAATAGTGAAGTGCTATTTCATGAACTTAGGTTTTATTCACAAAATTTGATAGAAACCTTTGATGGATTCAAACACTTGTCTATAGAGTTGAAAGAAAGATTCTCTTTATTTTTGAAGGAAGCAAAGGAAGAGAGCTTTACGATACTAATTGGATATCTTCATGAAAATTTGTTCAAGAGTTGGTGGAATACTCAAAATATGATTGTTCTTTATTCAAAAGAGTGTTTAACATTCTATTTATCATTAATCACTTTTGAGTTCTTTTGAGGAATGAAACAGAAGAAAGTAAATGCTAGTAATGAACCTTTGAATCCAAGTCAATTTTATTGTGATGATCTACTAACTCACCATGTTGAAGATCTACCTATAGAAAAGTTACAAAAACAAAGAAGAAGAAGAAGAAGAAGAAGAAGAAACAAGAAGTGAAAACATGGTAGGAAGAAAATGGAAGAAAATATTGATCAAGCTAAAGAATATTTGAAATATGAAGATCCATATTGAAGACTAAAGTCTTCAATACCAAAATAATGTAATACAGGGGGTGTTAGAGTATATTACATTATTGGGTATTTTTCAATGTACCACCTTGGGTACATTTTTAGATTAGAATTTAATCATAGATTAGGTTTTGAGTAGTTGCTTCAAGCAATGTAATAAATGCACAAAGTTTTAGAATGTGCAATGATGTAAATGTGCATGTAGTCCATATGTACATAAGTCATAGGATAGGTAGATGAAGAGTCATGGGTAGAGTAAAGGCCAAGGTACATATCATCCTATATATATGCCTTGAGGTATAGAGTGTGAAGAGTGAGAGACAGAGATCAAAGTTACTATAGTGATTTATTAGAGTGCAATATAGTTCTTTCGTTGAAATTGAGTGTTCATGTCCTCCATTATAATACATTGTACTATTTTTGTGAGAATATATTAATGGCATACTTCTAAGTTATTGTAGAATTTTATCTTATAGTTTTCCTGTGTATTATAGTGCCATTATCATAAAGTTATCATTGCTTGCTCATTTTACATCTTGTGGTTGCATTTCCTTTAATATAAATCATAAAATCTAACATATACATCCACTTGGTTTTAAGCTTGATGCACCCACCCCATTGGTTTTCCAGCTTACTAGGTCCTTGTATGGACCTAAATAAGCTCCTCATATATTGTATGAAAATAATCATTTATTTTTTCTTAGTTATGGATTTCAATCATATGAGGTTGAACATGATGTTTACATAAAATATTAGGATGGCAAAACTCTAGTGATTTTGTTGTATGTTGAAAACCATTTGATCACTAGTAGTTCCTCTACTTTGATCTAGGACATGAAGTCACTTCTTTCTACTTTTGAGATTAAAAATTTAAGACTTTTGTATTAGTTTTTGGGGATTCCTATTGATTATATAGATTCCAACATCAGTTTTTTCTAGGCTAAGTATGCTTTGGTTCTAGGGAAGAACGAACCTCTCCTTCCAATATTAATAGTTGGATCTTGCTAGATTTAGTATAAATATCAGAAATTCAATATAACAGATGCAATGGAAATATAAGAAATCAATAATTGCAATAATAATTCAAATTATAAGATGATGCAAGAATTTTTGCCACTCAGGGTGGGCATGTCCCCACCTTAAAGACCTTGCGAATACCGCAGATGAAATATATAAATCAAGATGATAATATGATTCCTCAATAATAAAATTCTAACCTAAATATATATGAAATAATGACACTTGGAAAACATAGCCAAAATGGCTATGTTTGTTATGTAACATGACTCCCCTCCTCACAAATCTTTGTCCTCAAAGCTGAAAATGACTGGAAAATACTTTCAGATTCCTAGGTTGCATCCTCTTCAGGTAAGTCCTACCATTTGATGAGAAATTCTTGGATGTGACGATATCGTAGTCTGCGTGTTCTAGTTTGTAACACTACTTCTGGTTGTAGATAAATACGCCCTTCTTCATCTAGCACTGGTAATTTTGATTGAGATTTTACTTTTTGGTCAATCACCTTTTTGAGACAAGATACATGAAACATTGGGTGTATGCGAGATGATTGGGGTAACTCTAGTTGATATGCTACCTCCCCAATACGATGCACAATTCTATAAGGACCATAGAATCATGGTGCCAACTTTTGACTGGATTTGAGCTTCAATGATAGCTTCTTGTAGGGTTGAATATGTAAGAATACCATATCACCAATATTGAATGCTCTTTCTGAATGTTTCTTGTCTTGTTGCTTCATACGATATTGTGCTTTGACCAAATTATCTTTCAATATGGTGAGTATTGCTTGTCGCTTTTGTAACCAATCATTGACTTGGGCCACTTTGGAATATCCTAGTATATAATCTGCTACTTTTGGTGGCTTCATTCCATATAATGCTTCAAAAGGATACATCTTAGTGTAATAATGGTAAGAAGTACTGCACCACCACTCTGCCAATGACAACCATTGACTCCATTGATATTGTTTATCTTGTACAAAACATCTCAGATAAGTACCCAAACATTTTTTAAACACCTCTTTTTGACCATATGTTTATGGATGGTATGTTGAAGACATGTTTAATTTGGTACCACTAAGTCGAAATAATTCTTTCCAAAAATTACTAGTAAAAATGGGATCTCTATCACTTACAATATTTTTGGGCATTCCATGCAATTTAAAAATTGAATCCATAAATACCTTGGCCACTTTGCTTGTAGAGAATGGATGTTGCAAGGCCTAGAAATGAGCATATTTGGAAAGGTGATCAACTACCACAAAAATTATTGTTTTACCTTCTGACTTAGGAATCCCTTCAATAAAATCCATGGAAATATGTTCCCACTGACGATCCAGAATAGGTAATGGCTGAAGCAATCCTGGTGACTTAATGGTTTCTCCCTTATTACATTGGCACACCTCACATTCTTCTACCCATTGCTTAACCTTTGTTTTTAACCCTTTTCAACAAAAGGATTGTTTAACTCGCATGTATGTTTTTAGAAACCCTGAATGACCTACAGATGGAGAAGAATGTGACTCCTCTAGAATATGTGATTTGAGTGTTGAATTGTGGGGAATGTAAATGTGGTTCTTCTT
The DNA here is from genome assembly GCA_028583015.1 of Wollemia nobilis. Classification (NCBI taxonomy): domain Eukaryota; kingdom Viridiplantae; phylum Streptophyta; class Pinopsida; order Araucariales; family Araucariaceae; genus Wollemia; species Wollemia nobilis. Next base: position 12,084,341 of record JAQPPZ010003016.1, read on the forward strand.
ACGTAATATTTCATCATCATATGAGAAAAGAACCCCTAGACAATTCTTGAATTATTTGATTTGTTTCATCGTTGGACCATCATTCTTCTTGTAATTGAGACACCCATTGGGAACAAGGTCCTGAGATGGTGTTAATGACCACTTCATCTTCGTATTTGTGAGATAATGCATCAATTGCCACATTTTATTTCCCTTTATTATATTCAATCATGAAATCATATCCCAAAAATTTGGTCAACCACTTATTTTGTTAGGGATAAGAAAACCTTTGTTCTAAAAATGCTTGAGACTACTGTGATCTGTTTTTATAATAAAATGACTATTGATTAAGTAGTGCCTCCATTTTTCCACTGTGTGTACAATAGCCAACATTTATTTTTCGTAGGTAGATTTACCCAAATTCTTCCCTAAAATTTTTTTACTTTCAAATGCCAAAGGATGACCCTCCTACATTAAAACTGCCCCAATACCTGTGCTTGAGGCATCACATTCAATAACAAATGGCTTTTTAAAATTTGGAGTGGCCAAAATAGGAGTAGTACATGTTGCTTCCTTAAGAGCCTGGAAGGCTTTGGTAGCTACTTTTGACCACTGAAAAGCATCCTTCTTGGTTAGAGCCATGATAGGACCCACAATTTTACCATAGTTATGCATAAATTTGCGGTAATAGCCCGTGAGACCCAAAAAACCATGAAATTTCTTGATAGTTTTAGGCAAGGTCCACTCTTGTATTGCCTTAATATTATTGGGATCCACCTTAACACCTTCTTGAGATGCTATATGACTGAGGTACTCAACTTCTTGAACACCAAAGGAGCATTTAGATCGTTTGACAAACAACTTTTTCTTTTGTAAGATATGGAGAACTCTGTCCACATGTGCTAAGTGATCTTTCCATGATTTACTATAGATGAGTATGTCATCAAAGAAGACTAGAACAAATTTTCGTAGGAATGGACGAAACACTTGGTTTATGAGACTTTGGAATGTAGATGGTGCATTAGTGAGACCAAAGGGTATGATCAAGAATTCATAATGATCTTCATGAGTTTGAAAAGTTTTTTTGGGGATATATTTTTCCCTAACTCGGATTTGGTGAAACCATGAACGTAAGTCTAATTTGGTAAATAATTTGGCACCATGTATTTCATCTAGTAAATCATAAATGATAGGGATAGGAAATTTATCTTTGATCGTGATTTTGTTGAGAGGACGAAAATCAGGACACATACGCTAAGAATTATCTTTTCAATGAGCTAAGACTATTGGTGAGGAGTAAGGGCTAGTACTATGATGGATGACACCATGGTCTAATAGATCTTAGAAAATATTCTCAATTTCTATTTTCTAGGGTTGGGGATATCGATACGGATGATCATTGGGTGGAAGACTACCAGGCATTATATGTATGGTATGGTCGTGAGATCTTTTGGGGGGTAGTCCTTTTGGTTCCTGAAAAACCTCCTCATAGTTAGCCACAATGATTTGGAGATTGTCTTCTTTGATTTTAGGTATATCTTGGTCTAATTTCTCTATGAAATTGATTCATGCTACGAATCCCCCACAATATTTTCTTAATATCTTTTCCATGCTATGTGAACTTACAACTTTTTATGGAGGTGTGGGTAGTCCTTGAAGATAAATGGTCCTCCCATTGTCTTGCCATTCGACAAGGCGATGTTTGTGGTTAAAACCCACTATGGTTTCCAATTGTTCCATCCATGCAATGCCTAAAATAACTTTTGAATTTCCTAATTCTATAACAAAAAGAGGACCTTGCCAAGTATACATACCCATTTGTAATGAAACTAAAGATATCTTACCTAGACATTGAGAAATTTCTCTACTTGCAGTTCTAACTTAAAACTGGTCTTGACTAGAATAGAAGACGTGAAAACCCAATGTCCTTGCAATTTTTGCATCAATGAAGTTGTGAGTACTTTCGAAATCAATTAATATTGTCACCCTCTATTTTTGAATGAAACCTGCCACCTTGATTGTATGGTGAGAGGATAACACATAAGAGCATGTACTGAAATAGTCATGGTATCCTCCTCAACGATAACTTCCTCATGTTCATTTTGGTCCTCAACTGGGATATCCTCAAGTGCACCATACTCCTCTATTTATTATTCTTCCTTGTCTGCATATTCAATCTGAAATTTTTATCGTGTTGTACATGCTTGATATTTTAGATGATTATTGTGATATTTGTAGTAGAAGTGTCGTGATGGTGGATCATTTCTATTGTAATATTTGTTGTGGAATTGAGATCACCCATATGAATCACGTTGAGTGGATGGGCCTATGTGTGCCTTTGTCTCTGCCAAATCAGCAATCCTTATACACTCATCCAACTTGGATGGATTTTATAAATCCACTTCAACTTTAATATGTGCTTTTAATCCATTTTGAAAAGTTGCTACTACCACGTCCTATTGTAGGTCTTGTGCATAATGAAGCATACTGATGAATTCTGAGATATAGTCCCCTATTGATCCTGTTTGCTTAAGTGACAACAATCGTACTGTGTATGAACCTTTGGAACCTTTGTCGAATTTGTGAAGAAAGGTTTTTCTAAAATTATCCCAAAATAAGGCATAATGGGGATCCTCATGTTTATACCATGTAAACCATTGATAATCTTCAGTGCCGAATTTGGTTGCTACAAAAGGGATTTTTTCCCGTTCCTGGAATTTGTAGAATTCTAATATGCCTTCCATTTTGGCAATCCACCCACGTGGATCCTGGCCTTCAAAGGTAGGCATGTCAACGCATGGATAATTGACTCCATTAGGACCTCTTGGTTGGGAGTTAACATTATTTCTATCTTATTGCCCGTTACTCCTTTGTCGTTGGTTGTTATTTTTATAAGGTCTGTTAGAACCTCTTTGTTGCTCCAAATTTTCTTCATTACCCCCATCCTCAATATTTTGGTGACCATTGTGATTTAGGGACTGACTATTTTGACCTCTATGGTGTGTATAGTCATCATAGTAGACATCCGTACTCTAGTGATTGGAACTAGGAGGATTTGGTTGGGGTTGTTTCCTAGATGCATTGAAGCTTGCAGTCATCATATGAAGATTTACTATTAAATCTCTTAACACATCATCATTGACCAATGGATGATTACTTTCTACTTGAGTGAGGTTTTCTTGTGAGGAATCTAGAGAGGTATTGGATGCCATTGGGCTGACCACTGGATGACTTGGATTATAACTATTAATTCTGAAAGGAGAAGGAGAATTTTTTGTACCTTGGCTTCGACGAGATCTTCTTGCATTATTTTTGGGAGTCTCTAAGCTTGATAGACGACCATCAGATCCTTTGGTCCACTGTCTGCTCATGCACTAATACAAAAGTCATCTTTGATTCTGTAAAATGCTGATGTATGGTGGCAAAAAATTAGTTTAATTTTTTCTTGACACTGTCGCTCCAACTGCGACGTGGATTTGCTAGGTCTCCTCGCAATGAATTTTGGTTAGCAACCTTTCGACAACTTTTGAACGACTTTTTCATAACTTTTAGCAACTTTCCAATAACTATTAGCAAGTTTTGTGACAACTTTGAGCAAATTTTTTGACAACTTTTAATAGCTTTTGTGATAATTTCTTGATAGGATAAGCGATAGGACTCAAATGACTAGGAGCGGAGACACCGAATGAAACCTAAAATGAGACAACATCGACCTTAGATATGATAGCTGGAACCAACTGAACGTAACCTGAAATGAGACAACATCGACTCTGGACACGATAGTTGTAACCAATGACCAGACCAAAAGGATAACCGAAGAGACAAATGGAAATCAACTCAAAAAGGACACGTAACCCCAAGGGATAGCTGGACATGAAAGGGAGACATGACTATTCATGACAACTAAGTAGTACACGAACGTAACAGGAAGACACAAGGACAACACACGCTAAGGACAGTAAAGACCACTGGACCTGACAACGACTAACTTAGACAACCAGGATTAGATGGCATGACCCAAGAATCAAGACACATGGAATAATGATGACTCAACAACTTGGTGGACACGATAGCAACAAGGTGGAAAGGATCAGACGAAGGACATCTAAGCGAGTGTGTGAGAAGAGGGTATGTGACCGAAGTCACATTTAATTAATGGTGGATTATTCCTTTTAAACACCTCGAAGGCGTCCACATAGTTTGTGTGGGATAATGCCCTGATATATTACAAAATTTAAAATGTGAAAATAGTAAAGTACCTTAAGGTTTGCGTTTAATTTTTTGATTTATCTGCCTTCTGATTGGTTGCCAAGGCTGTTCGAGCTTGCAAAGTTCTGTGTGTAGGTGAATGGCGATTATTGGGGATTTTTTTTTCCATGCTTGGGATGTTGACGAATTCTACCCAGTGATATAAATTGAGAAACCACCCAAAATTTCCATAACATCATACCTTGCATTGTTCATCTAGTAGTCGGTTTTAGTGTTAGATCTGTGCCTTTTTTGATGTCTTCGATATGCTTGCAATTACATGCCTATGAGATGGCATTGAATAGGGATCATATGTTGTGGTTGTGCATGCTATTGTATGGTGTCGTTGCTCTCCTAAGGATGCATTTGAGTGTTGGACAGGGATGGTAACCATGGATAGTCCATTGTGGCTGTCACTAGGACTTTTGGGTGATGCCACTTGGAGAAGAATGAACCTCTCCTTCCAATATTAACAGTTGGATCTTGCTAGCTTTAGTATAAATATCATAAAACCAATATAACAGAGGCAGCAAAAATAACATAAAAAATCAATAATTACAATAATAATTCAAATTATAATATAATGTAGGAATGTTCGCCACTCAGTGTGGGCACGTCCCCACCTTAAAGGCCTTGCTAATACCGTAGATAAAATATATACACGAATATGATAAGATGATTTCTCAATAATAAAAGTCTAACCTAAATATATATGAAATAATGACACTTGGAAAACATAGCCGACATGGCTATGTTTGTTATGTAACAGGTTCTTCTTCAATATTTTAGAATGGAGAATTGTAATTCCACTTGGATTCCTTTTGACTTAGACCTAAATATTTGTGATGATTGCACCATGCCTTTGGTTGATGCTACATTGTATCAGTCTCTTATGGGAGGACTTCTTTATCTTATAAACACTAGATCTAATATAGCCTTTATTGTCAATTATTATTCTATATATATCTAGGAATGTTAGAGAGTTACTAGATAATAGGTAAGTAGATTTTCACATATATTAGATGGACCTATCAAATGGGTATTCAATATTCTATTATCACCCTTCCATTCTTGATAGAAATTTTAGATGCTAATTGGGTAGGTGACTTGGATGAGTGGTAGTCTACTATAGGATTTATGTTCTATTGGGTTCTGACTCTATTTCTTGGTATTCAAAACACCAATCTATTATTTCTTAGTCCTCCATAGAGGTTGAATAATATGCTACCAATGAGGCAACTAAGAATCTTAGAGAAAAGCTCATATTTTTAGATGAGATTACCAATTCATAGATTTTTTGAGTCACCCTTTGATGTGATAACCTGAACACCATCTAGCTTGTCCATAAACCAATGTGTCATTGATAGATAAAGCATATAGATATATGGATGCACTTATGACATATTTACATGCATGTGGTATGCTTGATCTATTATTTGTATCCTCGTAAAATTAGGTAGTGGATTTTGAACAAGGTCATGATTGAGGTAACTTTTGTGCATATGTAGGAGCTTATTAGAGTTAAAGAGTATCCCCAAATGGGGAGTGATAAGTAAGGTCTCTCTATGTGTCCCACATTCATATTAGGGGAGGTATTAGAATATATGGTGGTTAAGCTTATATTGAGGCCATGATTAACTTTTATACTTATATTGATCATATTTTTCCTTTGGTCCCATGTAAACCTTGAAATATATGCTTTTGTAATATTTTATTCTCAAAGGTTGGTCTCACAACCTTGACCTAAAGGTAACTAGTAATTGTGTATAAATACCCTTTCATACCGACCTTATGGTTATCATTTGGAATGTAATTAATTTCCACTTAGTGATAGTATTTAATTTCCATGGACACCCCCAATATATTCTATGTTCAGTAGTTTTTGTTAAGTGTATTCCTTTGTTAAGAAATATTGAATAATGTTTGATTCCATTCATTTATAAAACTAATATAAATAAAATATATTTCCATTATATGACATCATGTTAAGTTGGTTATCAATCCAAATTAAATTATATTAATAGGAATATAGATAGAAAATTTAAAACAAAGTGGTGTAAATATAAGTTTTGAGAACATCCATTTGATCCTATAGGTACCCAATCTTGAGCACATCATCAAGTACTTAAAAATTTCCAACATCTACATCACCTACCTAATTAGGCATCTCAACCAAATTAAGTATCTTAAGAATAAATCTAGGGGAATTTATTACTCCCAAAGTAAAAGTACCATACCCAAGGCAGTAGTATATGTAGCGCTATTGGCTGCCTAGAAGTGCTTTGTCAAACTATCAATATTTTATCTTTTCCTTCCTAATCATCACGGTAGTTGTCATTTTAGCACTATTATAGATATCTTTAGTATTGCTAGTACTCATGATTCCAATGCTCTTTATTATTATAAATAAAAATAAAGTTAGGTAGCTAGCAAGCACCAAATATCCATCAATTCTAGATATGATTGTGCCAATCACAATAGCTACCTCAACTGCACCTTGATTGGAAATCAAATCTTGGAATTTTTCTATCTTATCCTTTATCACACTTTGCATGTTACATTTTTTCAATCCTTCCTTTAATCAACTTCATCCAAGCCATGTAGCTAGCCACCTATCAAATCTGCCAATTTAGGTAAATTTTTTAAAGGATCCTCCAAGGAAACCATGGCCTTTTATAAATCCATCCCTTGATGGAACCCAATGGACCATGCCTTAGAAGTAGTGAAGCTATATAATATTAATGACTTTTCTAACACAACAAATCTCTATCCAATTGAGAAATAATTTTGTAATAGTAAAGGCCCTCTCTAATTGGTAATCATATTTCCACATGGTAAGCTCTTTCCATGCGAAGAGCATTTCTTAAGGTTGCATGTTGCAAGGCTTTTGGGAATATGATCAAGATTATTTCCCAAACTTATTGGGTTATACTTTCTCACTCTTATCTAGTTTGTTATCTTTTGTATTTTTCATCAACAAACATTTCATCCATTTTATATTTCAACATAGAAAATTATATTTTCAATAATAAAATAGCTAATAGCTTATCTCTACCAATCCCCTACATGCTTTTGATTAGGGTTTTCCATTGAATAATCCAATCATCAAGGGTGCATATCCTAAAACCTATATTGTTATGCGTATACATGAAAGCACCATAAGACTATAGTTTTAGTGGAACTTTTGTGGTCTATTTTCTACTGTAATAAAGACTATGATTTCAGAGTTAATAATCTATCGTAGATAACAAAAGCACCACCCTTAGGTAGAAGCACTAGTGACACTATTACTTAGTTGTGGTGCTTCTATTTCTATGCAAATGGTCAACATTTTAGCTAATAATTTATTTCTTATTTTATTTTCTAAATAGGTATTTGATGCCAATGAAGGGATCTACAACTCTCTACTAACATATATATGCTCTCTACATATAATTTAATCTATTTTTCTCTATTCTACACATTTTCTATGGAAGTGGTAATAACAAGAAATAGTGGCCACTAGTCATTAGAAGCACTAGCAATCCTTCTATTTCAGCCAACACTACTACCATAGAGACAAAACCAGGTTAGAGGTTTTCATTTAACATCTCTAATATTGTAAATAACTATTGACTTTTTTGTATCCCTTTGTCTATATTGTTCTATTTTTTATTTTTTATTTATTGAAGGATAAGACAAGGAAATGAAAAAATAACTTATTATTATCATTATTATGGAACCCACTATATTATTGCAATATCATTAAATCAAAATTATATATAGAAAATTAGGTTTGTTTGTATGCATTCTTATCTTATACCCTTGCTCATAAATCACAAATTATCTTTTTCATTTATCATCAAAAGACAAAAAGTGCATTGTCAATTGGGCGTATTTATTACATTGTACCTATTGCATTAGTAGATAGAATAGTGTCAGATTAAGGTTAGGTAATAAAGGATCTTCTTCGGTAAAACATAGGTCTTTCCAAATTAAACCCATTAAATTGTAGACTAGACTCATAACTACCTCTATCCTTGAGGTAAAACACCATAGACCTAAATCCATATGGGGACAAGGGAGCTAATGTACCTAATCCTATAGGTCCATCAGATTCCCTCATAATTTTACCATCTCATATTTTGGTGAACCACATGTAAACACTACAATAGGTCCTAAGATTTTTCTTGACCAAGCCAAACCTTAATCAAATTTAAAATTTATCAAAGCATTAATAAATATCATTAGTATTATTTTCCTAGATAGAACACATTAATTCCAAATAACAAGAACATAACAAATTACTTGTTATACTAGGAATATTTATGATCATCTAAGTAAATTTTATATGAGCTACTAGGCTATATTGAGTATATATTGAGCCTGAGCCACCACCCACCCACATAAGATCTCATGTGTAGCTATGCCTAGTAGGGAGTATATTATAATGTGATAATAGGAGTCATAAATAGATGCATTTCTACCCCTCACATACCATATTGGCCATGTATCGAGGAGGTCACTTCCATATACTATTAGAGTTCCATATACCAACCTTCTTTCATGTACAAATAGGTATATAGAGGTCCATAATTAGAACCTTAGCCTTGATAATCCTACCTTTGATCAAGAAGAAAAAGTATCATCAATTTGAGGTTTTCTAATTCCTACCCATGAAGATTGGATATTAGTCTTCCAATATGCAACCCATATGGCCCATTTCTTATATAAGCATAGGAGAGTCATATAATACTTCCTTAGAGAAGGTCATAAAATTTTAGGAGCCTCTATATGGGATGGTTCACTTTTTTATTGACTCCATAATCCTAGTTCAAACTCTTTGCCAACAAATAAATTGGACCCATACTTTGGTTCCATCAACATGAAAATTAATGGATCAAACTCTCATTCCATTGGTTTAAAAATATCTTGTATCATTACATCAATGGACACTAGGAGGAAAACCCTCCCTCCATTTTTTATGCATCATTCATATCTACCTATCCTTGAGGAATTATTGTAGGAATATTAGCTACCTTGCATCTCAACATGCAGGTACAAGCAACACTATTAGTCTAAGTGTCCCTCAAAGTGAACAAGTATTCAATAATCACATAAATTCATCCTATGGTTTTCATTATAATCCCACAAGAATTAGGATCAGGTTTGGATAAAACTCTAACCTTACAATCTCTCATAACTAATCTATCAATCCTTTAATCTAAAGTATCTTGAACACAAGCTACATAATTCCAGCGTCAACATCATATCCCAAAGTATATAAACCTCCATATTATAAAAAAATATCAACAAAATCCTCTTATATCTTAACACATACCTCTTATGTCATTATCATTGTCAAAATCTATTTCTCATGAACTTCAAGCACTAATTACTCAACTAGAGCAATTACAACAACAAATGTTTGTTATCCTAGGGTTGTCATCTAGTCATGAATTTTATTATGATTAATTGTATAACCAAACCCTAGATTCCTTTGTATCTAGTTTTCCCTTTTCTTCTAACTTACAAATCCTAAGTTTCAAATGTACAAGGGGAAGAACAATCCTATCAACCATCTTAAGTTACCTAGGATTGCCTATAATGATATTTCATATGATGAGTCATTACTATTGAAAATTGTATCAAAAAGCCTTAGCATTCCCATCTTGGAATGGTGCTACTAGATACTAAGACACTCCCTAAAAATCTTTAAGGATCGTGTAGCAATATTTTTCAAGTGAATCTCTATCTACATCGAGAAAAATGTCACCATTAGTGAATAGTAACAACTCAAATAGTCCAAGGATGAGAATTTTTCAACTTCTTAGTAAGATAGAAAGCCCTAGTAGGAATACTATAATATGTTTCTTATTTTAGAACCTACTTGACATATTTATAAGAAACTTTAATGAGCAATTATCCTTCTACTTGGAGATGGATAATGTCTCTTAATTTGAATATGCAATTGACATGGCCAAGAGAGTAGAAAATACCCTTGTTAAATGAGGGCAACTAAAACCTAAAATTAATAATAAGGAATAAAAGTATCTTTCTAATCTAAATGGAAAATATACAAACAAACATGTTGTTAGTGATAGATTAATGGACCCTTACCACACTTGCAATATAAATGCTACCAAAATTTTCAAAAATATATCCTAGGGAAGTCTAATAGAGAAAATCCAAAAAAGGAGGTGCTCCTAACTAGAGGAATACATTTTATCCATCTTATAGTATCTCCTTAAATCTAGAATAATAGAACTCTCTCCTATTAATACTATAGATCCTATAAGGAATAAGACTTCTTGGTTTCAACCAAACAAGCAATGCACCTACTACTACATCAATATTCATGTGATCGATAGATGCATGAGAATCAAGAAAATGGTCCAAGACCTTATTGATAATATCTAAATTATTCTCAATGATTGTGATTCTCAATCCTCTTTAAACCAAGATCTAGATATTTTCTAGAATCTATTTTCTAATACTTAGAACCAAAATATAGCAAGTAACATTACCTATAGAAATGTGTCACCTAAGGTATGGTGAGTACACTTAATTCTTCTCATCATATCCATTGTATCCATAATATTTGTGATGTAATAAGTCAATTCCACAAAAATTAGTCATTTGAGTAACCTTCATATCCCCTCTGGTCCTCCATCCAAAGGACCCCCTTTAATCATTCAAATTAGGACTAAGGTTAAGGGTGATTTTGATTTTCTAAGGATACTTAGTAACATCCTGGCTAAGATATCCCTTCTTGAATTTCTTAAGTATTCTCTTGTTCATCAAGACATCTTAATAAAAATCCTAAGTGAAATTATTCCTCAAGACCTAAACCATAAAGAATTTGTTTCCATACTGGTGTCAATTTGGATTAATCAAACCATCACAACATTCCATGAGGATAATATTCCAAAATCCTGTTGGACAAGAGATATGTCATTGTACATTACAAGCCATGTTGATGACAATTTAATTAAACAAAATTTATTTGATAATGGCTCTACTCTAAATATCTATAGCTTGAAGTTCATTAGTCATTTTGGGCTAACCAAACAATATTTATATAGATTTGATATTATTATCAAGACTTTTAACAATTGGTAATGTGAGGCTAGAAGCACTATATTCTTACCCCTTAAAGTCAGACCTTGTACCCTCAATTATCTTTTCTATGTCATGTCATGTAACTTTTCATACAATATTCTTCTTAGGAGGCCTTGGATCCATGAGATGTAGGCCATCCCTTCAACCTTATCACATTCCTTTCAACCCTAAACCTTTTATATATTATCAAGTAATCAAGGCGGACAATCCAAAAGCTTGTCTTTGTGCTTCTCTAAATTCATCTCTTGAACCTTTTTTTCCTCAATTTTTCATCACTAATGTATTAAGATTCATAAATTTAAATCATATACCTAATAATAAACCTAAAAAAAGAGATAATAATATAGTCATGGTTAATACAAAATCTAATTTAAATAATAAGCAATTTATCCTAAACCTAGCCAATCTTCCTCCAATCCCCAAACCTTAGGTTTTCCTCCTAGTAATAAAGGTACAACAATGCAAATAGGAAGTTGCTCCTTCATTTACACTAGAACTTTCAACAATTATAAAATTTATGGTAGTAACTCTTACCTATGCTCTAATTTATCCTTAACCAGATCCTCAATAGTTATGGCATCCTTTCTATTCTAATATCATATAATAGAACACCTTTTAAGAATAAATATGTCTAAACTATTTGTGCTAAATACAAGATTCAACACAAATGGTCCAACCATTACTATGCCCAAGGATCAAGATCAAAACCTCTAACAAAACCCTTTTTGATATCCTCAAAAACTCATCAAAAAAAGTACTAGATATTGGTATATTTAATTGTGTCTGACTTTAAAAGCTTATCATAGTACTATCAGAACTCCTACTAGCATAATGTCTTATGCTTTGGTTTATGTAACTGAAGTAGTATTATCTTTTGAGATTGAGGTTCCTTATGTATTTTGTTGCAATATTCCTATGTTAGAGATGAATAATATATCACCCATATTAATCAACTAGAATTACTTGATGAAATATGGATCCATGACTTAGAGCATCTAAGGGTCTACTAGAAAAACTTAAACATACCTACAACAAGAAGGTATGGTCTCTATTTTTTGAAGTTGGGGATATTGTTCTCAAGGAGAAATAGAAAAATACCAATGCCAAAACTAATCTTAAAGGAAAACTATCGCATATATGGCTAGGTCCATACATCATAACTTCCAAGTAAGGTTTAAGCACCTATTGCCTAGCCACTTTTGATAGGAAATAACTTAATGAACTAATGAACACTATGCATATTAAAATATTCTATGTCTAAATTTGTATTTGTTTCCTATTTTATTTTAGTTTCCACTTATTATCTTCTTATTTTTACGTGTTCACTTCATGACTATTTGTATATATGCACTTGTCTATATTTTCTTAGGCTTCTTATAACATAGATTCAAGGATCCATGATGACATGCAAATGGTGATCCTAGATAAGGTAGATTATTTCCTGTTGCTAGGTGACTGATGCAAGTGAATCCTCCCCTATATCATCTTTCAAAATAAGCATAAAATCTACAACAAGTTGCGTAAATCAAATATATTTATTTACCAAGGATTCTTCTATATTGATCTTAAATTCCTCCTACTCTATCACCTCATCATGTTGCCTTGGACCTGTTGTACACAAGTCTGAGTTTGTTGTATTTATTACCATACTTATATACAAAAGGATGAGGGAAATGTGTCAATCAGATCACACACTCTCATATCTATCTTATTCCATGATGAATATTGTGATTTTCATAGGTGTTGATGGTAGACTTCATCATCTCATATTCTATTTCATAAATTTTCATATGATGAAAACATGATTTTTACATTTATTTATGGAAACATCTACATATCTATCATATATCTCTTAAAAACTCTAATCCTTCATATTTTTTCTTATACTTTCTACATAATAAAAACTACAAGGTTGGTATGTGCTAATGGTAATATCATATATCTCAAATCATGTTAGGATCACTATCATATTGCTATTGGATCTATATAAAATTTTGTTTGGACTAAATAGAGCATTTTCAATTCTTTATGTAGGATCATCAAAACTATTCCAATCACATTTAGTCATGGTTTAATACATATAATATCTATACTAATTTCCTCCCCTAACTCAACTAGGGAAAAATCCATTGTCATATCAACATTGAATCAAATCACAAATCTCTTTGCAATATTTGTATGGAGCTAAGTCATTGTCATTTGGAACATCTCACAAGTCCTCTCTAACATATGTTTTAGAGGTAAGTCTAAAATTATAAATCCTTTATGGAATTTTCTTAAATGTAAATTAAAGGTCCTTTAGACATTTATCTAAATCCAAATCCCTTACCAAAATTCATTTATAATATTTATCTAGAGGTAAGGTAGAATTCTTTTAGACATTTGTTTAAAGGTAAATCTATTAGCATAAGTCCTCTAGAACACTTGTCTAGAGAAAATTATCTTTCCATTTAGCACATCTATGAAATCCTCAAAAATATTTATTTTAAGGCAAATCTATTTTTAGATTTTAATAAATAAAAAAATACCCTCTGAGTTTTTTGGGGGCATCAAAAACAATGTATTTATCAGGTATCATAGCAATGCCTTATGAAATTATCTAATGCACCCAATGCACAATTTTACCTATATTATAGCTTGTATCATAGCAATGCCTTATGGAATTATCTAAATTCCCCTTGAATACAAATTTTTTGTATATACATATATTATGTTTGTATAATGCTTACAACCCACATCAAACATCAATTTTAATCTAATCATCTATGCATTCTAAATCCCAAACTATTTTCCAAGTCAAACTCACATCATCATCATCATCTATACATCTTAAAAAAACTAAATCTATAACATCATCATCTCATTATATCAATCAAGTCCTCAAACATAACATCACCATGCATCATCATCCATCAAAAAAAACCATAATCTAAATTTAACCATCATCATCATCATTAACATCACCAAAGCAATTGCAATATAAAATAAATTATATATTAATACATAATTCACATCACTTCATCTTAATAAAGGTCAATACATATATATCACAAGATACATATACATCAAGGTTATATAATACATCATAATATAATAGTAGATCTATAAAAACTAACCTTTATAGGGGTATCCCAATTGCTAACTATATGAACTAGTAACTAGGGCTCCTACTCTTCATCTAAGTAGTGGTGGTATCCTAAATGAACATTGTGACTATTATATCACTTACCATGAGTGGGTCCATGTCATCCATTTCCTAATAAATTATGGTAGGAAAGGATTAATTGGCACTAATGTATGATAGGTTGTATGGTGGTAGGTCACACTCTCAACCTCTACTATTATCTTTGGTTATACACATGCTATCTCTATTGAATATTGCTACTAAGTGATAGATATATAATCCAATAAATTTTGGACCAACTGAATATCACTAGCACCTGCTACCACTAGGGTCTTAGTCATAGCTACATCCCTCTACTATAGTATTATCAAATGCATCATGGAGTTCTGATGATCCATCTTATCTTGCTCATATGTGCTAGATGCCACCTCATCTTATGTACATCCTACTCTATCAAATCTACTTGCATAGCCTATAGACTAACCACTTACTTGTTGTGGCTTATATTGACATCAATTTAAACTCAAACTATAAATATCATCTATAATGATTTGAAAGGCAAGCACTCACTAATCACAACCCAAGCCACACATTGGATGGATCAAAAATGCTTTAACCCAACCTCTAGAGTAGGTTGGTATTCCTTGTCAACTTACTAAATGTTGACTCAATTAAGCTTAGCTAAATGTATAAATAATAGGGATAGAAATAATAAAGGTTAAGAAAGATATGAATCAATGGTGGATAGATAAAGCTAACATCATAGGTATCTACAGAGAACCCCTAACAACTTAACTTCTATAATATTACTTAGAGCTAACAACATTCAAAACTTAGTCATCTTCAATGTTAAGAGCAATTGCATAATTCCAAAATTATTCCAAACATATAGAGTATTAATAATCCAAATTAGTAGAATTATATTAACACCCTAACTAGAAAAAAAAATAATTATTTCCAAGCATACATTTAGACATGAATCATTCTGATTTACTCTAAGTTAACAATCCAAATTACCAAAATAACATAACCATAGCAACAGTAGCAAAATTGACTTCACAAGATAGCATTCATAAGGCATGAAGATGCAAGTTTGAGGTAAGCATTCCAATTAATTCTTATTTTCATTAATTTTCAAGAAATTGTAGTAGTAGCACAAAAAAACACATTAGATTTGACCCTTTGAAAGGAGGTCTTGGCCTCTATTTATAGTTTTTACAATAGATTTTAGAAAATATGAGCATTACAAGGAAATTGGATTGCCAAGCTAGCAAGATGTTGGTGTGGCGATCTCATGCTTGATCAAGGAAAGTTGATTTATCATGCTTTGTTGATCTTCTGCAACTAGCCTTTACAACTTGCTCAGCCTTCATGGATTCCAGCTGTAAGATCTTTCCAAGAATGCATCCAGGTCATCACTTATTCTTGCAATCACTTGTTCACCATGGATCTAAAACTAGATCAACTTTGGATCTTGGATGTTTCATCTTCCTGACTCAATAACCTCAGCTCAGGTAAATGTCATCATTTTGCCATGATAAAATCTTCATTCTATGCAATATTTTGGCTAAATTCAATGTCACCCATTGATCTGCCTTTGAATGGCTAAGATCAAATTTTTAGAAAATACTTACTATGTTTTCAATGAATGCAACTCAAAGATGTTGGAAAATTACCATTGGTAAAAGGTTAAAAATAGTATTTTACCTTGGGTAAGTTTACTTACCTTTTACCTTACCTGGACGACAGTTGGACGACAACATCTTTGGGCGGCAAGAGAGTTTTAATTTAATTTCTTCTCCCTTCCCTTAACTTCTCCTATTCCCCCCTTTTCTCTAGTATGGTTATTTTGTGTTTATTTAAATCATTTGTAACCTAATTTCAAGTGAATGGTTAATGCATATTTTACCTTTGCATCGAATAGCTCACCTCTCACATTTGGTATCAGAGCCGAGAGCCGAGACCGGCTCGAATCTCGAGGCAGTGGGGCTCGCAGTTTGAGGTGGTGGCACGGATCCTGAGGCAGCCCGCAAGAACCGATGCGGCCCACAGGAGCAAATCGGCATGATTCCCAAGGCATTGGTGGAGCTGGACGTGACAGGCACAAGCAGACACATGTCTTAAGGTGATTCATTGATGAGGCAGCACATGGCCCGAGGTGGCACGTTGGAGAGGGTGGCACATGACCCAAGGTGGTTCGTTGGAGAGGCCACCTACGCGTGGCCCGAGGAGACCTATGTGTGATACGTGGAAAAAGGATCACATAGCCTGTGGACTGCTCACAGGAAATCAAAGCACATACAGTTCTTTGCTCTTTTTAAAGAGCATCAACATCGCCGCATCGACGATGTGGGACTATTAAGTCCCAAATTAAAAAAAATTTGCTTCGTGCCGAAGCGCGAAGCCAAAACATTGCTTCGTGTTTGACGCGAACGCAATAAAGGCAGGGAGCCTGCTAGTACTCCTGGATCTACCCTCTAGCACAGCGGCTACCCTTTGCCTTGACGCTTGCGAGGTCGCACGGTCGAACCTCGACGGGGTCAAAAGTTTTTTTTTAAAGAAAATTTCTTTAAAAAACCTTTAAGGTAATTTAAAAATTTTTGAAAGGTTTTATTTATCATTTGAGTTGATGATTGACATTTCCTAAGAGGAAATAGTTGTAAAAAAAAAATTACGCTTTAAGAGGTAAAAAAAATTAGTAAATAGTTGTAAAAAAAAATTTACGCTTTAAGAGGTAAAAAAAAAAAATTAGTAAAATTTCCTAAGAGGAAATCTTTGTAAAAGAAAATTTCTGGGAAATTTTCTTAAATGATAAATATTGGAAGGATGTTACCAAGCACTTTGTAGTTTGTTACTGAGAACAAACGCTGAAAGCTTTGATGAGCATGTGAGAACACTAGGCATAAATTCAGTCTTTTCACAGTTGCAAAACGCAGTTATTGCACAATAGAGAAATCCTGATCTAGGATACAAAGTAGATTCAGAAGATAACTCCTTTGGGAGCATATTTGAACAATCCAACACAGTGGAGATTGCTCCACAAGGATCTGAATATACTCATTATTGTAATTCAGTTGAAATCCTACAACCTCCTTCTCCTGAAATTATATTGATCAGTGACGACGACGAACAAGTCGCTGACAATTTTGTAATTGCTGAATCACAACAACAAGAGTGAGTTGTTTATTATTGTAAATCAAGCAAGGCTTGATAGTTTGTATATTCTTTTTGAAATAAGACTATATAAGATAGGTTTCTTATTTTAATAGATTGTAATGGGATCAAATAACAATCTACCAATCCCCGAATTCAGTGGGGATAATTATGAGTACTGGTCCATCAAAATGAGGACATTACTCATAGGAAAAGGACTATGGGATAGTATTGAAGACGGTTACACTACTCCAACAGATTGGACTACTTTGAGTGCAACCAACAAGAAGATCTTCAAAGATGCACAGAAAAATAACTCTTTTGCCTTATACCATCTTCAAGCGGGCATTAGATCCAAGTATCTTTCCTAGAATTGCATCTTACTTAACCGCCACAGATGCATGGAATGCCTTGAAAGAAGGATTCCAAGGAAGTGATAAAGTGAAGCAAGTCAGGCTTCAGACCTTAAAAAGAGATTTTGAAAATCTCAAAATGAAGGAAAATGAAAGCGTCGGTGACTACTGTGTACGAATCAAAGCAGTATTTGATATGATGCAAACTTTAGGTGATGACACAAAAGTTGAAACAATTATGAAGAAAGTGTTGAGAACACTTCTTCCTAAGTGGAATCACATTGCCATCATAATTGAAGAATCAAAAGACCTTTCTACTCTTACATTTGATAGTTTGATTGGATCATTAACATCACATGAAGAGAGACTTCAAGGAGCACCTTCAACAAGCTATGGAGGTGATGACAAAGCCTTCACTTTGAACGAAGCTACAAGACAAGGAAAAGGAAGATGCCGAGGCAGAGGACAACAACAAAGATGCAAAGGCCAAAGCAACTACTACAGAGGAGGAAATCAAAACAGAGGTAGAAATCAAAATAGAGGAGCCAATCAGAACCAAAGCGGCAATGCAGGCCATGGAAATCAAGGACGAGGAAGTAACAAGACTAGAACAGCTTGTTTCAATTATGGGAAATGTTGAGTGGTATTTTCATCCAGTTGTGAAAACACACTCTCCGATAGGATTTGGGTTCTAAATCCTCTGCTTGCAAAGAAATTAAACAAGTAACTTCTCCAAGGTTCTTGTTATGTTAGCATTTTGCATCTGTGTATTAATGATCTCAAATGAAGATATTCATTTTAAATGCTTGGAACACCTTAGTGGTTGCAAGTAACTGAAAACAAGGGGCACTGTGGTTTATTTTACTGTGAAAGTTTAGTGATTGTTCATTGAACCCGAATAAAGAAAATATGATTTGATCTTTATATGACCATGCTGTAACCTCAAAATGAAATTTGATGAAATGCCATAAATGATGGAATTATTTATGGATTTTGAAGTTTTTTAATTTTTAATTTTATTTTAATGCTTGAAAAATAAAGTTGGAACTTCTAAAAATAAAGTGCAACAAAAAGAAAATAAAATGCAAAAGAAAAGAAATTAAAATTGCATTCAGTTTGATGCTATCCCGTCCTAGCAAAACCGAAGATGTGAGGTTTCCATGCATGCAACCTAACCTATGGGACCTGCAAACATGCACAATCCTGATAAGCTAAGTGCTGATTCAAAGGGTTTTGAAATAAAATTCAAATTTTGAATATTCGCCTAATGCAACCCACAAAAGTGGCATTTAACATTATCTATAAATCCGAAATCTTAAAATGAAAGAATAAACATTAAATCTATAGCATGCACAGAAGATCTCCTTCTTTCTTGCCCACAAGATGCAAATTTTTGAACACTTTCGCATTAAAAATAAATCATGTTACAATAGCAGAATCTGTTGGTTTCCCCAAACCCAGTCTATGGAAGGAAAACAGCCTCCAAGCAGGCCCAGAATGACCCTCTGGCCTTTAGCTCTGCAACTCTGCTCGTAGCGATTTCTAACCCAATCCAATGAACAAACGTAATGTTTCCACCGGGTTTCGACCCCGAACTCATCTGTGCTTCTAATTTTATACCATTCTGATGCGGCTCTCTGTTTCGCCCTGCGTCGCTTCGTTTCACCTCCCAGAATGCATCGCTTCGTATTCTCGCCTTTTCGTTGCTTTTGAATTTATGTTCGAGGCCAAAATGTTCGATATTTTCTGTTGACATGTAACGCTTCTGTAACCCTGACACCTGTATGCCATGTGTTTCATGCTTCCTATGCACGTTCTGTAATGGCCCCATGTAAATTGCGACGTTTTTATGCATGCAACTTTGCTCCTTTGCTTTCACCGTGAAAACGTGACATGTCACGATATCGCGACATTTTCTTGCCAACAGCCTTGCCAATGCAACCTATCGCGAAATCGTGACGTTTTTCTGTTTCGAGCTGTGAGGGCGCAACCTGTCACGAAATCGTGACGTTTTTCATCTCCGTACGCCTCGGCTGCTTCCTGTCATGAAATCGTGATGTTTTTTCATTCGGAGCTATCTTGCGGCTTTCTGTCATGAAATCGCGACGCTTTTTCACTTGGGGCTATCTTGCGGCTTTCTGTCATGAAATCGTGACGTTTTTCACTTGGTATGCCTTCGGCCGCAACCTGTCACGAAATCACGACGTTTTTCACTTGGTACGCCTTTGGCCGCAACCTATCGCGAAATCGCGACGCTTCTCCACTTCGGGCCCCTTTGTTGCTTCTTGTCGCGATATCGCGACGTTTTTCACTTCGTGCCCCTTTGTTGCTTTTTGTCGTGAAATCGCGACGCTTTTCTGCTTCGTGCCCCTTTGCTGCTTTTTGTCGCGAAATCGCTACGCTTTTCGTGCCTTGCCCTGTTTGACTGTTTTGACCGTGATTTTGCGACATGTCACGATTTCACGACAATTTTCCATTCTGTCTTTCTCTCTCCTCTCTGGGCCGCGACGGAGCAACATGTCGTGATTTCGCGACACTTTTTCATTTTCGGCCGCGACGGAGCAACATGTCGCGATTTCGTGACACTTTTTCATTCTTGTGCAATTTTGCCCTTTTCTTGATTTTTAGCATCTGGGTCACTGAGATCTTCTTTGAAAGCATGCAAAAAAGGTGGGTCCCCAATTTTGGGGTGTGTTGTGGATCAACCACAACAAATGGCGACTCTGCTGTCAAATGCTCCTGAGCATTTTAGTGAGAACCCAACCTGGAAGTATACAAACTTGGAAACCAGCATTAGCACATAAGAAATATAAACAAATGCCCATAGATCAGAAATACATGAATCATCAGAATCATTAAGTATCAGCTCGGTGTGTGCAATGTGTTTTCATTCCCTATCGCTTGAACTTGATCAACATTCCATCGTCAGTTTTACATGAATGCATATGTGAGATTGTGAATGATTTGTGTAACCTAATAAATATGCTAAGAGATTTTGCTTTTATAAAAGGCATAGTCTTTCTTCTAGTATCATACACAAACATTCAAGATTATCAAACCCTCTTAGGATCAACTATATGTATAATGAATTGCTTTATTAGATCCCAAAGTTGGTTATGAGTCCCTACTATCTTGAACCCATGTGCAAGTGAACGTGAAATCAGAACTTTGGGGAATCAGACTCCCAACCTAACCGAGATGGGAGTTTAACCCTATCCTTACTATTCTGATTTGGAATTCATTACCTCACTTTGAGCAAAATAATTTAACCAATTATGGAAGAAATGGTCATGCTAGTCTACCCTTTGGACAATCGGTGGTCTTGTTTTTAGACAAGACATGTTGCCATGCATGGGCATACCTAACCCCATAATCCAAGACTTACCTTCATTTCTTTGGACCTTGGGGATGACTACCCATCCTTTGCAGAGGACAAGTAGTACGATCCTTCCAATCCAATATAAAGATGAGATGGGAAAATTTATTTTTTTACTTCTTGGACCTTGGGGATGACTACCCATCCTTGCTAGGGACATGTAGTACGATCCTTCCAATCCAAGCTTTGGATAAAAATGGAAAATATTAATTTTATTGCTTAGACCTTGGGGATGACTACCCATCCTTTGCGAGAGGACAAGTAGTACGATCCTTCCAATCCAAGATTTATTATGAAATGAGACATAGGAGCTTTGGGGAATCAGATTCTCAACCTAAGCGAGATGAGAATTTATGCCCTATCCTTACTACTCCATGTAGGTCAAATCAAAGCTTTGGGGAGTTGGATCCTCAACCTAAGTTCGATGAGGATTTAGCCCTATCCTTACTACTTTGATTTTAGGCTTTAAGCTTTATGGAAGTGGTCAAAACCACTGTTTTAAGGATCATGTTGCATAATAGGATAGACATGAAATACTTCTTTCGCCCAACCTTTTCTTCCAAGCAAGGTTTTGATCATTTTGCTCAAGATCCTTTTTAATGTGTATAAAATGTGCTTGGTTCTAGATATCTCAAGACTCAGTTCCCAACCTTAGGATTTTCTTCTTATTTATGTGATAGCATAACCTTAAGAGGATTTGACACACTTTAATGATTTGTATTTGAAATGCATATGCAACTAAGATGGCATGCATGTGCAAAGTGAGATGTAATATGAATGCATTGTCTTTTGAAATGCAGATGAAATATTGCCATATAAAACTGACTACTTCATGCATCACAAGTTTCAAACGATATTATTTAAACTGTTTGTATTTCTTGCGGAGATTTCTACCACATAATTCCAATGTTCCATATTTCCCTGATCTAGAACATAAGTTAGCATCTCAAGACAACTTTTTCATCATTTTTTTTTTTTTTTTTTATAGACAAACAAAACATGTCAAATAAACACACAACTTTAAATTAAAACTTATTCAATCCAAAACCAAACTGCAATCCCAAAAATGAAAAAAAAAAACCAAAAAAAACCCAAAAAAAAAAAATCTTGAAAACACAAACCAAAACCCAAAAAACCAAAATCTATATACAAATGTACAATATAATACAAGATGATGCAAAGCTTGGATTCTCACTTTCCTGGATCCCAAACATGATTAGAACATTTCAACAAAAATATAACATGATATGCATGCCAAATGTTGTGGGAATCCAACACAAACAAGACTAGACCAAACAATGCAACAAATTTCCACTTGCCATGCTCACCATACCAATTTGATTTAGTTCCAATAATACTCCCATAGGTGAGCATCAAATTACTAAAATGATTAGACAATAAATGATTTTTAATTTTATCATGTCTATTCTTTAAAATGTAAATTTCATAATTCCCTCCTTGATTTAGAATTAGGCTATCCTTTTCAAATATGCAATTTTGTAAGTAGTAGCCTATTTCTACAAATTTCAAAGCCAAATCATTTTCCAAATTTGTAGGCCAATCAAATTTGTGTAACAATTTACAAGCATCTAGGATATTTACTAAATTAGGATCATTAAAAGTTTTTATCCTAGATTCAATTAGTAATTGTTGATGAATTTGGTTTAACAATTCAAGTGCATCAACTTCTTTTCCATTCATTAAAACCATGTTATTAAAGGTGTGATTAAAAATTATACCTTGTTTTTCATTTACCTTTAATGACATTTCACCATTCAAATTCAAAACATGGCTCAATCCCCCCCCATCTTTATCCTTAACACAAAAGTTTTTTTTTTTTTTTTTTTTTTTTTTAAAATTTTGGGGGGGTTTTTTTTTTTTTTTTCCCCCCCCTCCTTCTTTTTTTTCTTTTTTTTTTTTATCAAACATACCAAATTGGGTACCCAATTCAAAATATGGTCATCCTTTTCAATCCTCAAACATTCTTGGTCAAAGTGTATGTCCCATGACTCATCTTGATGATCCTTCATTTGAGTTGCTTCCAATTGATCAATCTCTTTATCATTTGGTTCTAATTCTTTGTTCACTATCCATGGTATCTCTTCATGTGAGGTGGAAGTTTCCATATCCTGCATATCAAGTGAAATATGAGTTTCATCTATAGAGATGTGAGAAAAGAATGCATCATCATATCTCCCCCAACCATTGTAAAAATCGTCATCCAAATCCATAGAATGAAATTCCATGATGTTTGTGACATGATCTCTTGATTCATTCGTCAATTCTTTTTCTTCTTTGTCCTTGGTAATAGGATCATTATAATCTTCCAAAATTTGATGAGATTTGAAACTTTCTTCCAAAACATCCTCAAATTGTACAGGAGTTGTAAAGTCTTCCTTTGAGTAGGCGATTATGTTGTCATGTATATCAATGGGCACACAAGTTTCATTAGTAGTTTTGGAATGAGTGAAATCTTCCCACTTCTTCCAAGCATCATAATAATCATCTTCCAAAATCAAGTGGTGACGTTCAACTATTTCTTCAACATCTTCCAATTCATCAATGTGTTTCTCATCAAATTCATCTTCACCTTCCTTAGATGGTTCAATTATTTCCAAAAGTGGGTTATTTCTTGAATTCAAATTTATAAGGCTATCATCGTCCAAATTAGTAACCCATGATTCAATTTTATCATAATTTGGAGGGTGAAGAATTTCTTGATCGTTAATTTTACACATCTCATCAATAGTATCTTCCAAGAACAAGTGGTGAAATTCTATCATATCTTCAAATTTATTTATTGGTTTTCTTTCCATTTCACTTTCAACCACTTCATTTAATTCTATAGTGGGTTTCGTCCTATCACATATATCAAACATTGTTGAATTTAGAACCCCTTCATCCGGATAATCATGTATCTCTATGAATGAGATCATTTCTGCATAATCCTCACTAGCGGATGTTGGCTTAGCAATTTGCACCTCCCCTTGGACTACATCTAAGGTGGTTGTAAGATTTGGATATTCAAATTCATCCCCTTGATCATTTACCTTAGATATCATTGGAGTGGAGGGTGCTATATTTGATGGTTGGTGTAGGTTGGCATCAATATCTTTAGAAGGACAATCTCTTATGTGAACATATTGTGCCTTTTCTTCTTCAAGACCTTGTCGTTCTATCTCTTCTAAGATCTCATGGATTTTCTCTAAAGACAAACCACTTAGTTTTTCCTCAATGAGTGAAGCAAGTGTGGGGTGTATGGCTCCTAGGTATACTTCCATGGCTTCCTCTTCTAATGTGTTAAAATTTTCCCACATTTGGGAGTGCAACTCACGAAATATTCCATTGAATTGACTCAAGGATTCATTAGGCTCTTTACATATGGAGGTAAACTAATTTTTCAAGATTTCTAAGTCAACCTGATTACCAAAATGATAAAGATAGGTTGCTTCTAGTTGTATCCAAGAAGTCCTAACCTCCATGGGTAGTTGGCTATACCAAAAGAATGGTTTATCATCCAAAATGTATGCAAATAACTTACAAGCTACCTCCTCATAGAAAATTTGGAATTTACATAATGTATCCTTGTAGACATGCAGTTTTTGCAAGTATCCTAGTGGCACCTCTTGATTAAAACACCGTAAAAAATCCAATAACATTGTAGGAATTTGATAAGGTACCACAGGTATAGACAAACCCTTATAATGATCCTCTATCATTTCTACCATTCTCTCTCTAAGAGACACTATTTCAGCTCTCAGGGATACCATTTGCTCCTCAAGTGTTGCCATTAGTGAAACTTAAAATGTAATTTTAGAACCAAATCTGTTGAATATTCAACCTTGCAAGGTAAAAAAAAAATCAAGTTAGCACCAACTAAGAGCTGTACTTATTAAAATCAAATGTCAAGTAATTGCCTGAAACAACACTTTTTTGGCAAGACCAAAATTTTCAAAGTTAAATCAAATCACCATATTTCTGTATGAACAATCGAGAAAAGTGTTAGAATAATATACAACATACCTGAATTGCTTAAAATAGAATAAAGTAAACCAATTCAGGCCGTCCTTTTTACAATCTGTTGAATGTTAGAGGACTCAAGCATAAAAAAATTAAATTTATATTACACTAAAATAAACCCGTTCGGCCCTCCTAGTACCAATCCATTGAGTGGTGTTAGAGGAGGCCGAAGATGCTAATCAAATGGACTTGAAATATTTAGCAATGTAAAGCTCTTAAACAATTATAAACCTACAGCATCTAAAATCATGATAAAATAAACCTCATCCTGCCCTCCTACCCATCGAAACAAAAAACAACACAAAAAACAAAAATAACCCAAAAAACCCATCCAGCCCTCCTTCTAGCGCCAATCGTTGAGTGGTATTTTCACCCGATTGTGAAAACACACTCTCCGATAGGATTTGGGTTCTAAATCCTCTGCTTGCAAAGAAATTAAACAAGTAACTTCTCCAAGGTTCCGCTATGTTAGCATTTTGCATCTGTGTATTAATGATCTCAAATGAAGATATTCATTTTAAATGCTTGGAACACCTTAGTGGTTGCAAGTAACTGAAAACAAGGGGCACTGTGGTTTATTTCACCATGAAAGTTTAGTGATTGTTCATTGAACCCGAATAAAGAAAATATGATTTGATCTTTATATGACCATGCTGTAACCTCAAAATGAAATTTGATGAAATGCCATAAATGATGGAATTATTTATGGATTTTGAAGTTTTTTAATTTTTTATTTTATTTTAATGCTTGAAAAATAAAGTTGGAACTTCTAAAAATAAAAGTGCAGCAAAAAGAAAATAAAATGCAAAAGAAAAGAAATTAAAATTGCATTCAGTTTGATGCTATCCCGTCCTGGCAAAACTAAAGATGTGAGGTTTCCATGCATGCAACCTAACCTATGGGACCTGCAAACACGCACAATCCTGATAAGCTAAGTGCTGATTCAAAGGGTTTTGAAATAAAATTCAAATTTTGAATATTCGCCTAATGCAACCCACAAAAGTGGCATTTAACATTATCTATAAATCCAAAATCTGAAAATGAAAGAATAAACATTAAATCTATAGCATGCACAGAAGATCTCCTTCTTTCTTGCCCACAAGATGCAAATTTTTGAACACTTCTGCATTAAAAATAAATCATGTTACAATAGCAGAATCTGCTGGTTTCCCCAAACCCAGTCTATGGAAGGAAAACAGCCTCAAAGCAGGCCCAGAATGACCCTCTGGCCTTTAGCACTGCAACTCTGCTCGCAGCGGTTTTCGACCCAGCCAATTAAGAAAAACCCACGCCCGAAGCCTTGCCTGGCTCGCAACCGCCCTAGGTTTTTGACCCCTGAACCTGTCCTATGCTTCTGCTTTTATACTTCTGATACGGCTCTCTGTTTCGCTCTGTGGTGCTTCGTTTCACCTCCCAGAATGCATCGCTTCATATTCCTGCCTTTTTGTTGCTTTTGAATTTATGTTCGAGGCCGAAACGTTTGATATTTTCTATTGACATGTAATGCTTCTGTAACCCTGACACCTGTATGCCACGTGTTTCGTGCTTCCTATGCATGTTCTATAATGGCCCCATGTAAATCATGACATTTTTATGCATGCAACTTTGCTCCTTTGCTTTCATCGCGAAAACGCGACATGTCACGATATCACGACATTTTTTTGCCAGCAGCCTTGCCAATGCAACCTGTCACGAAATTGCAATGTTTTTTTGTTTCGAGCTATGAGGGCACAACCTGTCGTGAAATCGCGATGTTTTTCATCTCCGTACGCCTCGGCTGCTTCCTGTCGTGAAATCATGACGCTTTTTCATTCGGAGCTATCTTGTGGCTTTCTGTCACGAAATCGTGACGCTTTTTCACTTGGGGCTATCTTGCAGCTTTCTTTCATGAAATTATGATGTTTTTCACTTGGTACGCCTTCGGTCGCAACCTATCGTGAAATCATGACATTTTTCACTTGGTACGCCTTCGGCCGCAACCTGTCGCAAAATCGCTACGCTTCTCCGCTTCGGGCACCTTTGCTGCTTCTTGTCGTGATATCATGACGTTTTTTCACTTCGTGCCCCTTTGCTACTTTTTGTCGTGAAATCGCGACACTTTTCTGCTTCGTGCCCCTTTGCTGCTTTTTGTCGCAAAATCGCTACGCTTTTCTTGCCTTGCCTTGTTTGACTATTTTGACCGCGATTTTGCGACATGTCATGATTTCGCGACAATTTTCCATTCTGTCTTTCTCTCTCCTCTCTGGGCCGTGACGGAGCAACATGTCGCGATATCGTGACCATTTTTCATTTTCGATTGCATCGGAGCAACATGTCGCGATTTCATGACACCTTTTCATTTTCGGTCGTGACGGAGCAACATGTCACGATTTCGTGACACTTTTTCATTTTCGGCCGCGACGGAGCAACATGTCGTGATTTCGTGACACTTTTTCATTTTCGGCCGCGACGGAGCAACATGTCGCGATTTCGTGACACTTTTTCATTCTTGTGCAATTTTGCCCTTTTCTTGATTTTTAGCATCTGGGTCACTGAGATCTTCTTTGAAAGCATGCAAAAAAGGTGGGTCCCCAATTTTGGGGTGTGTTGTGGATCAGCCACAACAGAAACAAGGACACTTCACTCGTGACTGCTGGTCAAAGTCTTCAAAAGATCAAAGCAGTCAATATGGCTCATTCTACGGAGAAGAAGAAGGTCCATCAAATCTTTTTCTCTCTTATGGACAGTCAGATCAAAATCTTAAAGATACATGGATTTTGGATACTAGTTGCTCCAACCACATGAGTGGCAAAGAAAATCTCTTTGCTACATTAGATTCAAATTACAAATCCCATGTTAAGTTAGGGGATAATAAATCTTTGCAAGTTGAAGGCATTGGAGCTATGGAAGTTCCAACAAAAGAAGGCCTTAAAAAGGTGAATGACATATACTATACTCCACAACTACAACACAATTTGTTAAGTGTTGGCCAAATGATGGAGAAGCATTACAAATTAGTTTTTGATGAAAGAAAATGTACAATCCTTGATAAAAAACAATTGTAACAGAGTCATCACAGAAGTACCTATGACAAAGAATAGGTTATTCCCTCTAAAATTTGGTGAGCCAGGGGGAGCTCAACTTGCAAACATTGCTTTTATAAATCCAAGTGTATTGTGGCACTTGAGATATGGTCACCTCAATTCCGCTAGCTTGAAAATGTTAACATCACAAGCTATGGTGACAGGACTACCAAAAATTCAAGAACATAAGAAGGTATGCGAAGCATGTGCTTTGGGAAAGCACTCCAGAATGAAGTTTCCAAGAGGCTAAGCATGGAGAGCAAGCTATCCTCTTCAACGAGTACATTCGGACATCTATGGTCCAATGCAAACAAAAAGCCTTGGAAACAATTCTTATTTTCTAACATTCATAGATGATTATTCTAGAATGTGCTGGATCTATTTTTTGAAACACAAATATGAAGCATTTGATTGCTTCATAGACTTCAGAAATAATGTAGAAAAGCAATGTGACTACTATGTCAAATGTCTTTGCACTGATAGAGGAGGAGAGTACTCCTCAAATGAATTTTTAAATTATTGTAAGCAAAATGGGATAAAAAGGCAGTTCACCACTGCCTATACCCCATAGCAGAATGGTGTGGCCGAGAGAGAATCACACCCTTGTTGAAATGGCACGAATGATGCTTCAGAAAAGGCATCTAACATACAGCTATTGGGCAGATGCAGTGAGAACTAGTGCATATATTCTAGATAGAATTCTGACTTCTAGTTTAGATGGTATCACTCCTTATGAAGGATGGTACGGTAAGAAACCAAATGTCAAACATTTTTGAGTATTTGGTTCTTTAGCTTATGCACACATTCCTGAGGAGAAGAGAAAGAAGCTTGATCCCAAGAGTCAAGCATGTATTTTTGTAGGGTATTGTGAATCGACCAAAGGGTATAGATTGTACAATCCCAAGACACAAAATAATTATCTCCAGGGATGTAATTTTTGATGAAGGGGGAGAATGGGGTCATAAAAAATTTGTTGATATAGACTCTAATTCAAAAATTTCCACATTTGTACACCCCAAGAAAAGTAGTGGAAATAGTTCCCCTCCACAAAGTCCACATCAGGAATATTCATCAAGTACATCAAGTGGTACACCAAGTCCAAGAGGGACTCATTTGTTGGCACCCCCAAACTCTCCGAAACGATTTCAGATATCTATAAGCACTCCAAGTCCAATGGATATTGATCCAGTTTCTCAAAGGAAAGAGACAAATAGAGGAAAGCGCATACTACAGAGTCATCCATCTTCTCAAATGTTGGATAGGAATTTCCAACAAAGATACACTAGGAGTCAAGCTAGTGAGATGGACGACATTTTGTCAAGACTTGAAAATCTTCAAATGTTAGGAGATGATGAGTCTCATGAACCAAGGGGTGATGTAGTCAATTATGCTTTGTTGACTGCTGCATAGCTAGAACCATCTAGCTATGAAAAAGCATGTACTGAAAGTATATGGCAAGATGCCATGGAAGAGGAAATATCCTTAATTAAAAAGAATGATACTTGGGAGCTTGTGAAGCTTCCCAAGGGAAAAAAATGTGTTGGATGTAAATGGGTCTATAAGACCAAATTCAATGCTTGATGGAAGCATTGAAAGGCACAAGGCAAGATTAGTAGCTAAGGGTTTTACTCAGAAATATGGAATAGATTATGAGGAAACCTTTGCTCCAGCTTGCTCGACAAGAAACAATCGGAAGCTGTTCTTTCCTTGGCAGCCCATAAAGGATGGAACATTCAACACATGGATGTGAAAAGTGCATTTTTAAATGGATACCCGACAGAAGAGGTGTATGTTCAACAACCTCAAGGTTTCCAAGAACAAGGAAAAGAGAACCTTGTTTATAAATTGAAAAAAGCACTTTATGGCCTCAAGCAAGCACCACGAGCGTGGTACTCACGAATTGACGGCTATTTCAGCGAGTATGGTTTCACAAAAAGCAAGAGTGAACAAACTCTATACTACCTGAAGAATGGAGTAGATATACTCATAGTTTGTTTATATGTGGATGATCTAATATTTATGGGTAGTAATAATAAAATGAATATGGAGTTCAAAAACTCCATGATGAATCAGTTTGAGATGAAGGATCTCGGATTAATGAGATACTTCCTAGGAATGGAAGTACATCAATCAAATAATGGGATCTTCATATGTCAACAAAAATATGCTCATGACATGATCAAGAAATTTGCTATGCAGCAGTGCAAATCAGTTGCAACACCAACAGGACATGGAATCCAGCTAAGCAAAGATGATGGAGCACCAAAAGTTGACATGACCAATTTTAGAAGCATGGTTGGGAGTTTAATGTTTCTCACCAACACTAGGCTAGATATATAGTATGCTGTTTCTCTAGTATCAAGGTTTATGGCATGCCCATCCGAGCTACATCTTCAAGCAACCAAACAAATTTTACGATATGTAAAAGGTACATTGGATTTTGGAATCCATTACCACAAGTCTAACTCTATGAATTTAGTTGGTTATAGTGACAGCGATTGGGGCGTAATATAGATGACAAAAAATCTACATCAGGGAATTGTTTTAGTCTAGGTTCGGGACTAATAACTTGGAGTTCCAAGAAGCAATCTGTTGTAGCATTATCATTTACGTAAGCTGAGTATATAGCCATTACCCATGCTAGTACTCAAATCCTCTGGTTGAGGAAAATCCTTGAAGAGATTGGCAAAAAACAAATTGGTCCAACCAAACTGAATTGTGATAATATTAGTGCCATACGGTTGGCATATAATCTGATCCACCACAAAAGGTCAAAACATTTTGATATGAAGTATCACTTCATAAGAGATATGGTGGAACAGCAGATAGTTGAGCTTCAATACTACAACACTTTGGATAATCTAGCAGACATCTTCACCAAAGGCATGGCTAAAACTCAATTTATAAAGCTGAGAGACTGTATAGTCAGTCCTCTCGACTTTAAGGGGGAGAATGATGGAAAATTACCATTGGTAAAAGGTTAAAAAGAGTATTTTACCTTGGGTAAGTTTACTTACCTTTTACCTTACCCGGACGGCAGTTGGACGGCAGCATCTTTGGGCGGTAAGAGAGTTTTAATTTAATTTCTTCTCCCTTCCCTTAACTTCTCCTATTCCCCCTTTTCTCTAGTATGGTTATTTTGTGTTTATTTAAATCATTTGTAACCTAATTTCAAGTGAATGGTTAATGCATATTTTACCTTTGCATCGAATAGCTCACCTCTCACAAAAGATGCTTCATTTTCTCTTTTGGAGTCTTGAATCCACACTTCTTTTCTATTGTAGAAGCATTTTGACTATGTTGACCATGGTGTAGAGCCATCCTATGGCCTAGAACCTATTCTAAGATGGGGTCCTCCCTAGTAAATTGGCCTTGAATAGATTTCATCTTTTGCAGTATGAAACCCTATCCTAGGCCAAATTTTGGATTGAAAAACTTTATCATTTGACTGCACTGACTGCATCTTGGAGCTAGCTTGCATGGAGTACAGTCATATCTTCTTCCTTTGGTTGGTTCCAAAATAAAATTTTATCACGACATGGGAACCCTGCTCTGGACCACATTTTAGATTTAAGAACTGGTCGGTTTGACCATGTTTACTGTGGCCTAGATCCAACTTGGGTGGCATGTGATCACATCCTACTATTCTCTTAAATCAACTCACATCATTCCACTTGCAACCTACAAATTAATCTAGACTAGGATTCACCTTGTTCTTCTTTGCACTTTGACCATGCTAACCACGGACTAGAGTTCACCTACATTGAGTGTGATTCAAAGTCTGTTGTCTTTGGACCACACTTTGAAACATGAATTCATCTCGTTTGACCATGCTGACTATGGCCTGGTGCTTGTTGGATGATATAGGATATGGAACCTTACTACGAACTACAAATCAGAGTTTGATATCCCTCCATTTTTGTTATATTTTGATGTTATATATTAAAGTAAATGCAACCATAAGGCATAAAATGAGCATGTAATATTAAGTATATGATAATGGCAATATACTAAGCATGTAAAACTCATGAGAAACTTATATAACTATATAAAACAACCATTAATGAAAGCTCACAAAAATATTACATTGATAAAAATGAAGATCTCAAACTCTCCATATTGCATACATGCTCTACATTGTATCTACTACTATTCTACTCAATGCTATCTACCTTCTCTCTATGGCTCTCTCTTGTTACTCCTATAAGAAGGCCTATATATAGTGAGACATGACTCTTGGCCTTCCATATTCCTATGACTCTTCATATTCCTATTCTTAAGGACTCATGTACATGTGGACAACATGCACATTTACATCATTGCACATTCTAATAATACTTGTGCATTTATTACATTGCATAAAGTAAATACTCAAATACTAATCTAAGACAAACTCCTAATCTAAATATGTACCCATGGTGGTACATTGGCATGTACCAAATAATGTAATATATTCTAACACCCCCTATATTACATTATTTGGATATTGAGGACTTTAGGCTTCAATATGGTATTCATCCTGGTTCTGGAACTTGAGCTCTTCTATTCTGCTTTCTTTATGTTTCTCCTTGTCTATATCCAAATCAAGTAAATAATCAATATCTTCATCTTGTTCCTTTGGTTCACTTTGATCTGTATTCAGTTTGAAAGTATTTTCTTTCATATTTTTCTTTTATGTCATGCTTCCTCTTCTTTCTTCTTTATCTTCATCATTAGAGTCAGACTTTGTGCTTTTATGAATTGTCATGCTATCATCAAATTCTTGCAAAAATATTTTCCCTTTGCCTTTGTCCTTCTTATCACAAGTCTTATTTAGTATACAATCTTTTGAGCAATCATTAAAAGCATCATGATAATATTTTGAGTTAGAAGAACTTGAAGTATCAATACTGCATGAAGAAGATAATATCTTCTCTAATAAGGATTCATCTATTTTTGTTTTCTCTTTGATTGATTCAATCAATTCTTTCTACTACATATTTTCTTCTTTGTAATATTTGAATGCAAGTAATGCCATATATAATATGCTACCAATGTCTAAAGGAATTATAATATCATCTTTTCCATTATCGATTACTTTTTTTTTTTGGTAAATTAATAATTTTATTAAAAATAGGGCATTTGAAATGTGCCCCAACACCTTGTACATCAAAGGATAAAAAATGAGCATATGAAAAGGAACCATGAATCTGCTTGCTAAAATAAAAAATTACAACCTCAAACTAAAATGAGCAAAAAGAAGCAGCCTTTGACAAAAAGGAATAGAGAGAAACAGGTAGAAATATGACATAACCCAAAATGAAGCAATCCTCCGCCATAGAGGAACTCAAAAAGAAGCGATCCTCCACCACAGAGGAACCCAAAAATAGTGGAAAAGCCTTCAGCCATCAAGGGGAATGTCCATCTGCATGAGATACAAAGCAACACCTTCCAGGCCAGCGTATTTCGCATCTATTTTTGAAATATCTTTAGAACTATCCTTAAGGACAATGGTACAAGTATCCTTAGCGATCTCTATTACATATTCATCATTGAAAACATCTTTGATGTTAATTTTGGTATCAAAGGATACCTCAGCACTGGCTAATATTGGAACATTATCAAAATTGTCACAGAAAAAAAAGAGGCTAAGTGCATGGCGTTGTTCTTTGAGAGTTGGTATCACCTCTCCAATGGCCAAATGAGCAGTTTCAAGATGATCAATGGTGGCTGAAGTTGCATGCATAGCCAACTTGTGAAGATACCTTTCAACTAGGTCAGGAGAATTAGACTTATCCTTTAGAGTTTTTACAGAGGTTGACTGAGGGATTTTGGAAATTTGTTTGTGTTTCAGCCTCTGAGAACTACGGACAAGGGTCGTTTCAACTTTGGCTTTCTTCCTGGAAAAAAACTCATAAAAGGATTTACCCCCTTTGTCTTTTCTTTTGGATCTGGTATTTTTTGGACTCGGGGTTGAGGAAGAATTCTCTTCCTCATAATCAAGGGCAGGGAAGTTACCTGAAGGGAAATGCAGA
This sequence comes from Wollemia nobilis, assembly GCA_028583015.1. Lineage (NCBI taxonomy): Eukaryota > Viridiplantae > Streptophyta > Pinopsida > Araucariales > Araucariaceae > Wollemia > Wollemia nobilis. Next base: position 12,118,771 of record JAQPPZ010003016.1, read on the forward strand.
AGGAGGAACTTGTATAGGACTTTAAAAAGACCCTGGTGACAAGGTTTGGCCTCATATTTTTTGGAATAATTGGTAGTGATAGTATAGTCCATGGACCAGAATAAGGCGGTAGGAATGTTCATCATTTTTTAGTCCCGTAAGTGATTTACAAAGGCTAGATGATAACAACATAGTTGGGACTCGAGGTTGTCACAAGTAAAATATTGCATTATTGGCTTTAAAATTTATTTCCAGGGCATTGAAAATTGATGACGAAACAAACTTTTTTTTACCTTCTTGTGGATAGATGATTTTTTTCAAAGTGTGTCAACTCTGCCTCCCAGTTGTGCTTGTTTCTTTAGATAAATTTTTCGTCCAAATCTTGCCCCGTTAGGTCTGCCAACAACTTGAAGGAAATCTAAAACTGAACACTGTGGATGGAAACAAAGCCGTTATCCCAAGTTGTCATGAAAACCTTAGTAACCTCCTCATCCACACCATAGAACATGTTGAAGAAATCAATGATTCATTTTTTATCTTTAAACATATCAGTGGAAATAGAATCCAGTTCAAGAGTCTTAGGCTCAATGAAAACAACTTTCCCTTCCTTCATGGTAACAAAAGGAATTAAGGAAGAAAATAAATTGAAGGTAAAAAAGCACAGGACCAAAGGAACAGAGACAGAAATATGTGTCCACTGATAAATCCATAGCAAGAATAAATAGAAAGTAATGCTTGGCCAAAAAGGAAAAAACTACCAGAATGGATAAGATTGGTTAGGGCAGTAGGCACGACACAAAAAAGGTAGATTGGTTATCGATTACTTCAATAATTCTAGCATGTAGATAATTTTCCAGAGTTTTAAAGTTTTCTTCTAAGGCTTCACTATAGATTAATTTTGAAGTAATATCTAATTAGACTTCAGAATTTATAAGTAAATTCTTTATTCCAATTTTTATGATATTTTCCCTTTCCTTTCTAATGATTTTTTCCATATCATTATTCATTGTATTCTTTGAAGTAGACATCATTTTTCCTCCTTAGTTTTGATAGACCAAGGTCACTTGTAAACCTTATATCTCCCTATATTTTAACCTTTAATCAATAGTCAAACTTCTAAAATAGGAATCCTTTTAACTCCTTAGTATTTTGAGTATGAAATTAAAATTTGATAGAGACTTTTCAAATTGTAGAATACCTTGTATCTATCAAATACTTAGATTTCTAAATTTTCCTTTGATTTGAGTCCCTTTTGTCTCCCTAATGTTTTTTATGACAATTTCAATATAATGTTCAACTCCTATTCTTTAAGACAAGCACTTTATTTCTCCTTATAGAAAGCTAAAGATAGTTTTGATGCAATTTCAATCTCTATCTTCAATATATTTAAAGTTGGATTCCCATGTCCATTAAATTTGTATAAAAGACTAATATCAAAAATAATTTTCCAACTTTCAAACAACTCTAGGTTGTGATTCTTATACCTTTCAATTTTCAATAGTATGGTTTCTAAATTTCAAGAGCCTAAATTGGTGTTGAACTCCTTATAAATCCCTAATTGGAAATTTAAAAAACAAAGGTATTTGCAAATAATGTTTCAATTTTTGGTGTAGAAGTCCTTATTTCTCCAAGTTAATATTTTTGCAAATATTTCAATGCAATATTAATTCCAAGAATGAATAGAGTAATAAAACTTTCAAAAGACTTCTTACTTCAAATATCTTCTAAGGCACTCAATACTTTTCTTAAGGTTATCACCTTATTTCTCCTATTATAATTAATTAATATTTACTTCAAATATATTATGCCTTATACCTCCTTAAAATTTGCAAAGGTTCAATTAAATATTTTATTACCTTCTTGAATATGGTGCCTAAAGCTTTGAAAAGTGTGGATTGAAATCATCTTTCATATGTCTTTCGATAACGAAGCCGGAGTGATGGTGAGCAAAATTTTGATTTTCAAATCTTCAACGAGCAGGAAGCAAAAAAGTTGTAGTACGAGAGCATGGAGTGGAACAAGAGTGCATGCAAGTGGGTCCAAGAATGGAATGGGTGGCCAATAAAGTGGGAACGGTATCACAGCTAAGTTTGACTCTACAACTTCAAATGATAGGAACGATGTCTTTGGTGTTGAGCAAGTTGCAGCAAAAGTATTTTCATTGTTGTCAACACAGTCAGACAGATCAGTTGATGAAGTGTACAGGCAGTCAGACAGCTAAATTGTTGCAGTGGACAGGGATTTAAGAGGTTCTTCAGAGTATGTACAATGGTTTTCCAAAAGATAGAAGTGGCCCATTTGCTAAAAATCAAAAGAAAATCACAAGGAAGAAAAATGTCGTGATATCGCGACATGTTGAGGAGAGAGAAAAATTGTCGCGATATCGCGACATGTTGAGGAGAGAGAAAAATTGTCGTGATATCATGACATGTTGAGGAGAGAGAAAAATTGTCACGATATCGCAACATGTTTGAAGAGAAAGCACAAGAAAGAAAAACTGTCGCGATATCGTGACATGTTGGCAAGAAAGAAAAACTGTCGCGATATCGAGACATGTTCGGAGAGAAAGCACAAGCAACAAAACTGTCACGATTTCGTGACATGTTTGGAGAAACAGCGCAAACAAGCAAAATTTTCATGATTTCATGACTTGTTGGAAGAGAGAAAGGCAAGTAAAAAAAGTGTCACGATTTTGCGACATATTGCAAGGAAGGTTGTACGGACGAAAAAGTGTCACGATTTTGCGACATATTGCAAGGAAGGTTGTACGGACGAAAAAGTGTCACAATTTCGCGACTTGCAGGAGAGAGATTCTGAACGAAAAAAAGTGTCGCGATTTCGCGACATATTGCAAGGAAGGTTGTATGGACGAAAAAGTGTCACGATTTTGCGACATATTGCAAGGAAGGTTGTACGGATGAAAAAGTGTCGCAATTTCGCGACATGTTGCAGGAGAGAGAGTCCGAATGAAAAAGTGTCACGATTTCACGACATATTGCAAGGAAGGTTGTACGGACGAAAAAGTTTCATGATTTCGTGACATGTTTGCTGAAGAGAGAGTCCGAAAGAAAAAGTGTCATGATTTCGTGACATGTTGCAGGAAATAGAGTCCGAAAGAAAAAGTGTCGCGATTTTGTGACATAATGTAGGAGAGAGAGTCCGAAAGAAAAAGGTGTCGCGATTTCATGACATGTTTCATTTTCATGGTCCAAAGCGAAGAGAAATAGGAGAGAGAAAAAGGTTTCGCGATTTCGTGACATGTTGCATTTTCGCGGTCAGAAGAGAAGAGAAAATGCAAAGAAAAAAAAAAGTGTCGCGGTATCGCAACATGTATTTTTGGAGGCCAAAGCAAAGAGAAAGTGCAAGGAGAAAAAGTGTAGCGATATCGCTACATGTTGTATTATCATGGGCTGAAGCAAAGAAAAAGCACAAGGAACAAAAAAAAAGCGATATCTCTACATGTTGTATTATCGCGGGCCAAAGCAGAGAAAAAGCGCAAGGAGTAAAAGTGTAGCGATATTGCTACATGTTGTATTTTCGTGACCCAAAGGCAAGAGAAAGAGTACAGAGGCAAAAGTGTCACAATATCACGACATGTCGCATTTTCGTGACTTAAGAAGGAGAGAGAAAGTAAGAAGGCAAAAGTGTCGCGATATCGCGACATGTTGTGTTTTCGCGAGTTGAAGTCGAGAAGAGGACAAAGAGGCAGAAGTATTGCAATTTCACGATAGGTCTCTTTGGTGCAAGCTAAAAATAGAACCCAGCCAAAATAAGATATGTGACCGTTAACTGAAGTTATGCAGCAGTTACAAGGGACGTTACAAAAGAAAATCATGCAGTTAATTTAAGAACAGTCGAAGAAAGAGAAAATGAACAGTCGTATATATAGAATCGAATATGCATGCATGCACAGAAAAGAATACGAACAGTCATGATCTAGAAGACGAACAGTCATGGTAGGGTTATATGTGTAAATTAGTAACATGCATCATGTTTGACGAAAAGCCTACCCTATATATAGAAAAAAGCAGTTACAGTTGGAAAGCATTACAACTGACAAGTGGCGCATGAGAAATGAAAGGAGTTATAACTGGAGTTACAAAGATTCAATATGGTTATAAAATGAGGTCTACGTAGAGGATTACGTGTTGTTGATATAGTGCGTGAGTGCGCTGCTAAAGAGAGCAAAAGTGCTGCAAAAAGGAGGGCTGGAAGAGTGTCGTAAGAGAGCGTTAGGCAGAGCCGTGAGAGCTGTAAGAGTGCAATAAAGAAGCATAGCAAAGGGGTCTATAAGAATGCAGTAAAAGTGTAGTAAGCAGAGTTGCAAGTGTGTGTGGTGTTTTGGTAAATAGCGAGAGAGGTTGGGTTAGCAATAGACCAGTCAGGGTCTTGTAAAAGTGAAGGCATCTTTATGTCAATCTTCTAGTTTAGAAAAGAAGTCCAAGTTGCTACTTGGATCAGGGGTTGGTGTTCCTTTCTATAGGTGCAGATAAATTAGGGGTTGGTGCTCCTTCTAGTTGGTCTTTGGTAAATAAGGGGTTGGTGCTCCTTTCTGTTGGTGCAGATAAATCAGGGGTTGGTGCTCCTTTCGTTGGTGCGGATAAATCGGGGGTTGGTGCTCCTTCCAATGGGTGCTTGGTAAATTGATTGTAAAATTGATATTTTGCAAAGGCTGGATTTGGACGGGAGTCCAAGCAGTAATTTTTGAGGAGTAGCCAAAACTGGTGAACCTCATTACATCTTGTGTTGTGTGATTCTCTCTTGTTACATTTGCTTTATGTGGTTTTAAGCATTCATTGTTTTGGCTTTAAGAGTTGAAGTTTTTAAGTTTTAAAGAGCCACACTGATTCACCCCCCCTCTCAGTGTCATTGTGAGACTAACATTAGGGAAGAAAGAACCCCCAGATAAAACAACAACGGGAAGCAGAAAATCCCAAGCAGCATTATTTGCAAAAATACTTAAGGGAAGGCCCAAACCTCCCTTGGCCATATCATTCACTTTTATTCTTGAAGTATGTGATGTAATCCTACCAAAATAAGTCATGATCGGTTACATTTCCCTTGATTCCTTCTCCCTAGTCAGGAATTTCATGGGTGGAAGACCCGATATAGAGGTTATCCGATGATGGGAAACTATGAAATGGAAAACCAGGGGTTGTCTAGAACCGGTTTCCATTTCTAAAGGATTCTTCATAATTTGAATTAATACTCAAGAGTATGTGGATCACATTTTATCTGGGAGCCCATGGTTCTTTAGGAGAAGGAGCCTTTTCATTCGCAAGTAGGGGGTGGACTTTGATCTAAAAATCCAAAACATCAACTTTGCTCCCATCTTGGTCCATATCCTAAACTTACCCTCTCATTTTTAGCATGAGGATGTCCTATAGGGGATCACCTGTGCAATTGGGGAGCTTTTCACTATTTATCCTACCACGCACGCTCAATCAAGAATGACACAGGCTCGTATCTATGTTAATGCAAATTTGGAGACCAGCTCTCAACCCATGTGAATTTGATCTACGGGTCTTACTATCGATGCCAAGTGGTGGAGTATGAGAACAAACCCTCATTTTGCATCGAGTGCCACACCCAAGAGTACCTTCAAAGCCAGTGCCCAAAACTAAGGCTTGCACAGAGCGATCACCAAGAGTTACAATACCCACCTAAAGTAGAGGTACATAGAATGAAAGCTAAAGTGGGTCCACACTATGAGCTCAAAGGCAAGCAACATTCTCCCCAATATTTGAACGATGACAAGAATAAGGTAAGTTCCCTATTTACTTTTTCCAATAGGTTGAATTTATTCAAAAATGCAAATCTAAATGCAAACGATGATAATGAGGAGATTCCCAGAGTGGAACTCCCTGGACCGATTTATCCTGTTCAATCAACCGCGAAGACAAACCCTCCCCCATAATCCCCCATTTCATCCCTAGACCTATGTTAAAAATCCCCATCGGCCATGGCACTTGAACCCTAGCCCCCAAAATCCAATTCCCCACTGCCATCTAACCCATCGCCCAGCTCCCTCCCATCCAATAGGTCTAGCCCATCTCTTCCCTCACCTGCTCCCGTTGGTGATGAAGTTGATAGCCCTGAGTCATCTCAAGACTCCCCCGAAACTTGAAGCCCTAAATAGACCAGAATCTTTAAAAAATGCTAATTGATGTTGGATGTGATAAAAATAAAAGCAGACCATCTATTATGGAACAAATAAATAGAGATATAGCAAAATACATTGCCAATGGCACCCAATGAACTCTCTTTCAAGAACTAGGAATTTCCAACAGAGAAGAATAAAAAATATTCAAAACCCATGTGCAACAAGGCAAAGGAGGTAGAAAACCCTCCAAGATTTCCAAATGATAATCCTCTCCTAGAATGTGAGAGGGTTAAATGGAGTAGCAAAACAAATACTTGCTACTTCAATGTGAAAGGATTCAAATCCTACAATTTTTCTAATTCAAGAAACCAAATTAGGCATGCAATACTCGCCTAAAGTTACCAAAACTATTTGGAGAAAGTGTGAGTTTTCCTTTAGCCCTACATTTGGAACCTTTGGTGGTCATCTCTACCTCTAGGACCCAACACCCTAACCTTAAACAATGCATTGTTGAGTGGTGGGGGGAGAGTTTCCTAGGAACTATCACCAGCCAAGTTACTCAGAAGTTGAGGTCTATAAAAGCCAAACTAAAGGTTTGGAATAAATAATTTTTTGGAAATATCTTTGAAAACAAGCAGAACATTAGGGACAGACTCTAAATAATTGAAAATCAGTTTTAGCAGGGTCAAGGGGATGCCAATTTGAGAGCTGAAGAAAAACTTTTGCTTTCGGATTTCCATAACATATTGAAGAAGGAAGAGATGTTTTGGCATCAGAAATCGAGACATTTGTGGTTAAAAGAAGGAGATTCCAATTCGAATTTTTCCACATCTCAATGCTCAAACACAAGGGAAATAATAGGATCAAGGGTCTAATCAGAAACTATGGCATTTTCACCTCCAATATTCATGAAATTTTTAATGAAACTATTCTTCTCTTTGAGTCCCTCTTAGGCTCCTGCCCCTCATTTTGCCCAAGCCATGGATTTCCTTCTCATGCACATTCCTAGAATTATCACGGATAGCATAAATACCCATATGCTTAACCCCTTAAGTCTATGGAGATCCATCAGGCCCTTTTCTCCATGCATCCATATAAAGCCCTAGGTCCCGATGGTTTCTCCCCAAGGTTCTTCCAAGCCTTTTGGGACATCATTGGCCCCAACCTCTGTCAAGCCATCATAGAGATGAAGAAATCCAGTGTCATTCCCAGAGATGTGAATTCTACCTTTCTTGCCCTCATCCCTAAAGGACCCAGTCCCAAATCCCTGTATGATTATCATCCCATAAGCCTTTGTAATGTTGTCTACAAAATATTTTCAAAGGCTATGGCCAATAGATTAAAAGGCATCCTCCCATCCTTGATTGACCCCTGCCAAGGAAGCTCGATTAAAGGTCAAAATATTTTGGATGGGGTCATAACCATTCATGAGCTTATTCACTCAGCCCACATATCTAAAAAATCAGCTTTCTTCCTAAAGCTTGACATGAACAAGGCCTTTGATAGAGTGGATAGGGATTTTCTATCCAAGGTTCTCCATAAGTTCGGTTTCCATAATAAATGGGTTCATCTTATTATGTGATGCATCTCAACTTCTTGGATTTTGTGTTTGTGAATGACTCTATTGTAGGGTACTTCCTCAGCACCAGAGGACTGAGACAAGAGGATCCTTTATCCCTCATCCTCTTCATCATTCTTTCTAAGAACCTCGAAAGAGCCATAAAAGCTACCTGCTCTAAGGATTTGATTTTTAGCATAAGATTTGTGTCCAATATCTAGCTCTCAACTCACCAACAGTTTGTGGATGACACCCTTTTGGCAATTACAACATCCGTTTCTAAGGCAAGAGTCATTAAAACTATCCTCAACCTCTATGAGGAAGCTACAGGGCAAAAAATCAACTTCACCAAGAGTAAGATTTATTTCATCAATACCCCTCTACCCCGCCAAGTCAAAATTATGAATATTCTGGGCTGTTCTACTACAGTGTTTCCAACTTCTTATCTTGACCTCCCAATGTTCCAGGGGAATCCTACCAAGACAATGTGGAATAATGTTATTGAGATATTTCATAAGAAACTAGTTGGGTGGAAAGGTGCCCTTCTCTCTCAGGCGGGTAAGGCTACCTTGGTCATAAGGCTACCTTGGTCATGTCTATTCTTCAAAGCATTCCTATGTATTTTTTATCAGTCTTCAAAATTCTTGTAGCAGTTGGGACCACGATTGAACAAATTCAAAAATTCTTCATATGGGTTGGAGCTGACAACCAAAAAAAGTTCCACCTAGTGGCCTGGGACAAAGTATGCTCTCCAAAATATAAGGGTGGGCTTGGATTTTGTAGAATCAACAAAATGAATCAGGCCCTCTTAGCTAAGCAGGCTTGGAAGGTTTTCACTAATGAAAATTTGGAATGGGTTTCAATCATTAAAATAAAATACCTGCAGCATCACTCCTTCAGAGATGAAGAGATCCCTCAAATAGGGTCTCATTTTTGGTGATCGATCATCCAAACCAGATCCCTACTCCAAATAGGAACCAGGTGGTAGCTCGAAGATGGAAAATCCATCGATTTCTGGTATGATCCATGGGCAAGGGATGAGCCCCTTATCAATGACCCAAATATCACTGCCATCAAACATCTAATAGATCACAGGTTTGGGTTGAAAGTTACAGATTTTATTGTGCAAAACCAGGACTATTGTAAGTGGAAGCAGCTTCATCTCATAATTAGCAACGCAGTCATTGACAGAGCAATCACCTCTTTGCAGGCAGTTTTTAAATCAAAATTCGTACCTAGGGTCCAAAAGAAAGACAAACCCTTCTGGAAAGGTACTGACAATGGCTCTTTTTCGGCTGAGTCTACCTTTTTCTTATTGGATAATCCCTGTTGTAGTAAAGGAAATATGGCTCAAACATCTCATCCCAAAATTTTCCCACTTATCTTGGTTAAATTTCCAAAATAGAATTCTCACTACAGAAAACCTAATTAAGAGGGGTTTCATTGTCCCCAAAAGATATTACTTGTGCTTATAGACATGGGAATCCACTCAGCATCTACTGATCGAGTGCCCCTTTACCTAAAATGCTTTCTCTACGTTGGTTAATATGTTTCTAGTTCAAGTTGATATGGCCCTATTCAATTGTTGACCTATTTACCCAGTGGCCCCAAGTGTTTTGTAACCCCAGACTCAATTTTTTATGGGAAGCATTGTTGCATCACACCCTGTGGTAACTCTGGCTTGAGCACAATAGCAGAATCTTTAATGATCATTCCAGGGACCCAAAAGTAGTGGCTAACAGAGCTCTATGCTTTGCCATCAAAATTGACCAATTGTGGGGGTTGGAAGCTTCCCTGTTCAACTCCCTTGATATCTCTTTCAAGTGACCAAATCCCATGCCCATACCAACTACAGGTCCACTGCCAAGTGGACCCCTCCCCCTACAGGGTGGCTCAAGGTGAATTTCTATGAATCATACAAAGGCAACCTCAAATATGTTGGGGTTGTAAAGGTCATTAAGGACCATGAAGGCAAAATCATGAAAGCCTTCATTGAAAACCTAGGAGTCCAGTCCAACAACTATGTCGAAGTACGTACCCTCTGGAGGAGCCTTGAACTCAGCAAAGGTCTAACTAACCCTATGATATTTGAAGGAGATTCCCTAAATGTGGTCAACCACATTAAGAATAACTCCAATTTTTTATGGAATATTCAAAGCATCATCCAAGAGAGTCAAACCATCCTCAGGTAGTTCTCGCTCAGCATAGTCTAGCATGTTTTTAGAGAGGCCAATATGGTGGTAAAATTTCTGGCTAATAGAGCAACCAATCAGAACGATCTCACTATATGGGAAGACTCTTTCCCTCAAGACATCATTGATGCTACTAAAAATGATGTTGAGCACAATTCCAATTAATAGCAAGTGATGTTTCAAAGGTGTTTTTATCAACACCAAGGGTGTTCACATTAACACCAAGGATATTTGTTCCCCTTACCACATAATCATTGTCTTCCAAAATGTTAGAAGTACCACTTCCCATGCAAGTCAGTCAGATCATGGAAAAGCTTCAGCACCCCTCTAGTACCATCCATTCACTCTGTGCCTCTGCTTCTTCCACCTTTTTTTCCCCCATCTCTCATTTTTTGCCTCTCTGCCCTTCCATTTCCATTGCCTATCCACCTTTTGGGCCATCTGTTTTGCCTTGTTAGTTGGCCTCTTCCACCTTGTCACCCTTCATTTCCTCTTGCTTTTTCAATTTTTTTCCCTATCATGTGTAGGTGCTGAGGTGATCCAGTGTTGTTGCCATATTGTTGAAGTTCCAATATGCATCAAAAAGGGCCCTTCATTTGGTATTCTTTTCTTTTGTAGTCCTAGGCACTCTTTATTATTCTACCACCTTCTGGAGCGAATTCACTTACTGCTTAGCCTCCTTGCTACCATTATCCTATTTTGGTTCCTAAACTACTATGACCTATCTGACATTATGGCCATTCTTGAGTCGTTGATGTTGCAACTTGAACCTGTTGGTGAAGCTCTGCTAGGAGCCAAGGGGTTCATCCCCTTATTCAAGATTTTTTGTGGCATGGATTAGGGTGTCACAAGCAATTTCATAAGCTCATGTAATAATGGTGTGGTCTAGATTCAAGGGCACCACATTGAGGTAAACATCCATATGTCAGCTAAAAAATTTTGTTTCTCCTAAGGGTAGGGTGGTGCGACAAGATAGACACAATTTCAAAGAAGAGACTGAACATTTCCCTGATAAAGGTAAGGATTTGATTTAGGTGAAGGGTGGAGTCCTTCGATCCTCTCTCCCTCACCCCTGGGACTCTGTCATTGTGCCCATCATCCAGTATATCACGGTCGACAATGTTAGCAGTCCCCTCCACTCCTTCCACCTAGCCTTCGTCAACCATCTACATGATATCAAGTTGATAAACATCCCTAACTTATTGGTTTGGTCCATCAACCTCACCATAGAGAACTTTAGGGACAAGAAATTATCCAAACACCTATCGCACCAGGGCTTGTTCATCATTTACAAACATTCCCTCTTATTTTAATCTATTGTTAGTCCTTATGTTCTTCCTCTGATCACCGTACCCTCCTCTAATATTGCTCATAGTCTTGAGTATCTTGATCCTAATCCACCATTGGAGTCCCACAGCCCCTCAACCAAAGCACCTCTACATTCTGATAACCCTTTTGATGGTGCCCCAAAAGTTGTCAACCCCATGCATCCCAACAGCAAATATGAGGAAATTCCACCGTCCAATCCAAAGGATTCAACCCTTGTGGAGTCCCAAGCCATAGTAGCCAAAAGTAGACCTTTGAGGAGCAAGAGGAAAGTTGTCTAACCCTCTCATAGTAGAAGCTCATGATGCCTGAGAAGGAAGGGTGTGGATGGTTCACGATCTTCACCCAAGATCATTCTAGATGATGAGGAAGATGTCAGGTGTAATGTTGATAAAATGTTGTGCACTAGCACTATCAATCACATAACTAGAGTAGTGGAGCATCTCAAGGCTACAACTAACATGGTCAAGGAGGCGGGTGTTATCTTTTCAAACATCATCAATGAGCTCCAGGAACTCTCGACTACCCTTAGGGTCCTCCTTGCAAAGGATCAAAAGGTTGGTTTTAGTCAGGAGGATGTGGATGAATCCTAGTAGGACTGGGAGGGGGTAGTTGGTAGTTGGTCTGCCAATGGATTTTTTGTTTGTCCAAATGATGTTGTAACCCCTTATTAGGGTTCTTGTCTATGGTGTTGTTTTAACTTTCCAGTTCATATTTCGAAGCTAGTTAGTATTATGTTTCTACAAATTGTTGGTCATCACCATGTCTATCCTTGTGGTGGTGGTATGCTCCAAATTTTGTATTGTTGTCATTCAAAATTCCCTATGTAATAGGGATTGGGTCCCTTCAACCTAACAAGTAAATAAAATATTTTACCTACAAAAAAAAATGGTACCTAAAGCTTCAACTTGCTGCTCCTTGACTTTGTGACCTACATTCTAAATATGCTCTCCCTACATTTAATGCTCCTTGGTGCTCAGTATTTTGACTCTTCAATACATCTCCTCCTCTACTTGCAGTGCTTGTACAATATCCTTACACACCTTGCTCGATCACTATTCTTTTCCTCCATTCGTAGATTTCTAACTTGTACCTGTATTGTGTGTAAGAGGGCATTATGAATGTGGTGGTTGATGCTTCTTTTTACTTGGATATTTGGCATTCAATATTGATGCTTCTTCTAGGGTGCTTTGATGTAACTCTCACTCTTCTCCAATGTAGCTCTTGCATGTGGGCTTGAGGTACTAAACACCCAATGTATGAGCTTTAATTTGCTCTTTATTCCTCTACATATGCACCTTTGCTCATGATTTGTAATAACCCTTTGGTTAACATTCCATATTCCTCCTTTCTATACTCATTTATCTTCTTTGCAATAGTGGTTGAACTTCCCTTGCATTCAAACTATGTTTAGTGATTGGTCCTCTGTCATGCCAAGTGGCAAGTAACAACTTTACTCTAATTTACCAACCATATAGGTACGTTGATCAATGCTCTTCCTTGCAATGTAATGCTTGATAATGAGTGATTTTCATCTATATTCGACTCTCCTCCTTTTTTGAGATGACAAGTGGTAAATAGCTTCTTCACTTGCTCAGAATGAAGTTACCTAGTGGCGCTATGAGATGATAAATGATAAATAGTTTTTTGATAAGTTAAATTAAAGATAGGTTTTTATCAAGGATTCCAAAACCTGATTACAACAAGACACAAGACTAAAAATCCAGAGGAAGGCCACAGGAAAGGACTAAAAGATTTAGATCAAATACATAAGGAAAGCCTATCAATATAGGCTTAAGGACATCCTTTTAGGAAAGGCTAAAGGATAGCCTTAAAGGACAAAAATTTAATTTTGTTTTTCCTTTATTTTTACAATGAAGTTTGGGATGCCACCACCCCACCCAGAACAACCAAAAACACATGCAAAATACCGCTCAACCAACACATGTAAGGAAGAAAAGAAAAATGGCAAACCTACCCATTGCTTAGGATGATTTTACCTAGTGGTGCTCGTTCCTCTTTGCCCTAACACTCCAAAAGTCTATTGCACCCTTTAGATTCTCTTGACTATTATGTGCTTTAGTAGCTCCCAAATGTAATTCAATTTCTTTCAGTCTCTTGCCTTCAACTGATATGTCTCTTCGACTTCTCTCCAACAGTGCTCAAACCTAACACTCTTTCTTCTAGTGGATTCATTTACTTGGTGGTTCTACCTTTCAATGGTGTCTTAACTTATCCAAACACGATGGTTCTTCTATGCTTGGCTACTGATCCATTCACCTGCCAATGCTGGGATGCTCAGCTTTTAATGCTACTCTTCCTTAACACTTTATCATTGTAACTCAAGCCTTTAACAATTGTGTGTTGTCTTGTACGTTTCTTATATATCTTGCTTAATCTATGATAGCTTTCCAAGCTTGTTGTATATATTTAAAAATCCATAGGAAGGCCATAGGAAAGGACTCCAAAATCCAAAGCAAATACATAAGGAAAGCCTATCAGGATAGGCTTAAGGACATCCTTTCAGGAAAGGCTAAAGGATAGCCTTAAAGGACAAAAATTTATTTATTTTTTCTTTTTTTTTACAATGAATTTTGGGATGGAACCACCCCACCCAGAACATCCAAAAACACGTGCAAAATACCACTCAACCAGCACGTGCAAGGAAGAAAATAAAAAGGGCAAACCTACCCATTTCTTAGGATGATTTTACCTAGTGGTGATCATTCCTCTTTTTCCTAACACTCCAAAGGTCTATTCCACCCTTTATATTCTCTTGAATATTATATGCTTTAGTAACTCCCAAATGTAATTCAATTAATTTCAGTCTCTTGCCTTCAACTGACATGTCTCTTCGGCTTCTCTCCAATGGTGCTCAAACCTAACACTCTTTCTTCTAGTGGCTTAATTGGATCGATGGTTCTACCTTTTAATGGTTTCTTGACTTGTCCAAACGTGATGGTTCTTCTACGCTTGGCTACTGATCCATTCATCTTCCAATGCTGGGGTGCTCAGCTTTTAATGCTACTATTTCTTAACACTTTATCATTGTAACTCAAGACTTTAAAAATTGTGTGTTGTCTTGTACATTTCTTATATATCTTGCTTAATCTATGATAGCTTTCCAAGCTTGTTGTATATATTATTCTTGAAGAGAAATAAAGATCCACAACAAACTAAAACTAGAAAAGCAGTAATTGCATAATCAAAGGAAGAAGACAACAGATTCACACATTACACAATATTTATCCTGGAAATCCTCAATCGGGAAAACCAACATAGTATTATCTTATTATTACATTAACTTGACCATCTCCAATACAATAATATTCTCCTTATGTATCCCCTCAAACCCTAAAGCCATTGCGATATATATAACAAAGGCACGTGCACGGATTTTATAATATCATGGGCGAAAAAGTAAGGGTTCAAATATAGTAACACTAAAAGCCCATATGGGTCTAAAATTAACTTAAAACCCTAAAAATTTGGTCAGGAGATGTCACTCCTAGACCCCTACTTTTCATAGGGCTACCACCCCTGAACCTCAACGATTATATTATACACAATGTCTCGTACATTTTAGTGTTAACCCCACCAGAATAACATGGAAAATATTCAACATATTTCCAACACTTCTATACTATCCAATCTATTTCCTTGCCTCCTTCCTTTATCAATTCATATTTTTTTTTTAAATATGGTGATGCCTCTTCACCAAGATGTGGTGATGATTGTTTCTCTTCCATGTCATCTTTTCGTCGTTGTCTACTCTTCTAAAGGCTCCTCCTTGGCTCAATGCTTGGTGATTGCTTCTATGGTGACTCCAAGATTCTAATTTATGCCAAAACTTCTGCCTTTTGGATAGTTTATTGTATCCAATATTTGCTATATAATATGTTTATTTTCCAATATATAGTATCTAACTTCTCATTTATTTTATGCAGGTTTTAATCCCTTGCAATGTTGTCTTCTTCAACTTTGAAGACATCAACTTGAGAGCTTTCATCTTGCTACTTTAAAACCCCAAATACGATTCTTTTAAAGACTTAATAATAATCTAAATAATAAAAATTTATTGCACCAATATGGCATACCTTTTTATCTCCTTTTATAGCTAGTTTTCTTGGTGATTTGACTCACCTATTTGCTGCCTTGAAATTGTAAGATTTGTAGCTATTCCTTCTATTCAATTTCTGCTCCAAAACCTCTTTAATTCTCCTCCAAATGAGCTCTTTTGAATTCTAAAATTTGCAGCTATTAGTGCTACCCAATATTGCTTCTCAAAACCCTTTAATTTTTTTTTCAAAACTTTTTAATTTGCAACTTTCAATGATGTTCGAAAATCAACTTCTATGTTGTCTAAGAGTGCTCTCAAATTCTGCACTTTCCTTTTCAATTTGCTAGCTTAAGTTGCTTCCTATTTTTTATTTTTGTAGCTAGTCTTCTAGGTTTATTTGGTTCACCTATTTTCTGCCCTAAACTTATCAATCTTGCAGCTTTGATTGCTACCTTCAACTTTCGAAATTTGTAGCAACTTTAATGCCTTGTGACTCTTCAACTTCTATTGTGAAAATCAATGATATTCTTCTTTGCAAATTAGCCTTCAGACCTTTAATGGTAGTGTTCAATCAATTTAGTGGTCTCTTCTTCAACTTCCTTTAATAGGGATTTTCTATCCTTCTTCTTCTTTCTCCTTACAAGTTTTCTTGAGATATTTTCTCTTGGGTCTTCAAAATCTACAGTTTTCAAATTTTCAATAAGACTTTTTCTATTCCTCCTCTATATTCAATCTTCAATATTCTAGCTTCCAAATATAGAAATTCTTCAATGAGACCTATTTCTTGGGTCTCTTATTTCTAGATATGCTTTCTTCTTCCTTCAATATACAATTTTTAGTCTTCAATCTTCTATGGGGACTTCTTTCTTGAGTCTCCTCTCTCTTCAATATTTAATAGGGCTCCTTTGGCCTCTTCCTCTTTTCTCAATATTCAATATTTGAATTTTTGCTACAAGTATTAGATCAATTCCAAATAAGATATTCTTCCTAGATATTATAGGAATATTCTCAACTTTATTTGAATCAACTCTTCTCTGCAACAAAGTATTAGAAAATGATAATGGAAATTCTTTAAATCTAAAGATAATGAACTTCACTAGTTGATTTTCCAAACTAGTGGAATCAATTTTGAGTCCTAGTCTTCACGAATTTTTTTACAAATCTATGGAAAGACTAGCCAAAAATAAATTTCAAAAATTTTGAAGATAATATTTCCTATTTCCTCTCAATCTCTCTTGTGGATTTACCTATATCCTATCAATATGCCTTGTGCTTTGATACCACTATTAGCTTTTGATGTTATATATTAAAGGAAATGCAACCACAAGGTATAAAATGAGCATGCAATATTAAGTATATGATAATGGCAATATACTAAGCATGTAAAACTCATGAGAAACTTCTATAACTACTCATAAAATATCCATTAATGAAAGCTCATGAAAATATTACATTGATAAAAATGGAGGTCTCAAACTCTCCATATTGCATACATGCTCTACATTGTATATACTACTATTCTACTCAATGCTATCTACCTTCTCTCTATGGATCTCACTTGTTACTCCTATAAGAAGACCTATATAGTGAGACATGAATCTTGGCCTTCCATATTCCTATGACTCTTCATATTCCTATTCTTAAGGACTCGGGTACATATGGACAGCATGCACATTTACATCATTGCACATTCTAATACTTGTGCATTTATTATATTGCATAAAGTAAAAACTCAAATATTAATCTAAAGATGTACCCATGGTGGTACATTGGCATGTACCAAATAATGTAATATATTCTAAAAATTTTGATCATTTTGACTACATCCTAGAGCTAGGTAGCGTCGAGATGCACCTATGACATGGAAACAGTTGATATCGAGTGTGTCTTGGAATGTGTTAGTTTTGCATCATAATACAAATTGCTTGGAAGGAAATTTTGACCATGTTGACTCTAGCTTAGAGCCAAGTAGTACCAGGACGTGATTGCAGCCTCGAGACAGTTTTCAACACTTAGCAAAAAATTTAGTCTCTTTGTAAAATTTTCTAAGGATGTGATCTTTTTTACCTACATTATGGTGCCTCTTGGGGGAACTTTGCTAGCAAAGTTATAGAAGTTAGAGCCTTATCCTTTGGGTACATGGAGTATGAAAAGGGAAATGAAATAACCTGGAGAAAATGGAGGATGGTAGGTGAAAATGGAATAGAAAATGAAACAAATGGAGGTATGGATGGATGAGAAAAAGGATGGGATGAAAATAGTGAATTATAATAAAAATAGACTTCAATCAGCTACAAAATATATCTCATAATATTGCTTCCATATGACTATTATCTGCTCGGGTATTTGAAAAGCATATTCAGTGGATAACAATTCATATGGAAATAATGTAAGAGGTAAAATGTTTGTTTCATAAACAAGGTATTACTCTTATTTTAAAGGCTTAGAGACATAACTTCCTCATAATATCTTCAATATTATGCTTTTCTTGCTAATTCTAACAACTGTTAGAGTTGAAACCATTCATGAGGTGTGTCTTGGGTCTTTTCTCAACTATGGTGCTCATGGGAGTTCTAGCTATTACAAAAGTGGTCCTTGTTCTTGTTGTCTCTTCTCTTGCTAATTTTATGCATCTTTGGGCTTCTCAATTATTTCCACATCACTCTCATATTCTTCTTCTTTTATCTTTTCAACATTCTCTTCCTCTTCTACTCCAAGTGTTTTATCAACACCTTCCTCTTTATTCTCACCTTCATCAACATTTTTCTTTTTCTCTTCATCCTCACCCACATTCTCTTCTTGATCTCCTTTAGGATTATCTTCTTCTTATTCATCTTCCTCATTAGCATTATTTTGTTTTACTTCCTCTTATTCTTCATCTTCCTCATTAGCAGCTTTAGATTTCTGTTCTATTCCTTCTTCAAATTGTTGCTCCTTAAAACTCAATGACTTTGAAGCTTTCTTCCAAGCTGCTAGAGTAGGATTTGATATCTCCATTAGTTTATGGTGGGTAAATTGAATCTTTGTCATCTTGTCATAAGACATAAATTGCTCTATTTCCACTAAATCTCCCATCAAATCCCTAACTATGGTTAGGTCTTTCACAAGTTCTACCACTTGATCATGCCTAATGGGCTCTGGTCAAGTATCTATCTCATAATCATCTTGGACAATTGATCATATGCCTACTTGAAGGTCCTCCAATGTTAATAGCATGGACTCTTCATCTATAATACCTTTAAACTATATTCCATCATTTTTTGGGTGGAATCTATAATCGTTTGGATCTTCCCTTCAATTTTATCAATAAACATCCCTCCTTTCTCGATCAGCTTGTATTTCCTAAGGATATTTTTAGCTATTAGTCATGTGGTAGTCCACCCTCTGCTAGGAATGGTCTTAATAACAAAAATATATCTAGATTCAAATAATCTATATTTTTTTGTGGCTTGTGAGACCATTGGTTGAACCTCACTTTGAGTATTTTAAATATCCTTTTTGGTCTTTACTAATAAATGATTGGCTTCATCCAAGAAATCAATTATAGGCTGAATATCTAAAAAAAATTCCATTATTTTAGTCCACATCTCTTTTTTGATATGTTTAACCTTTTCTTTGGAGAAACTAGTGGGTCTAGTTTTTTCAACTTAAAGCTATTGTTGTAGGGACTTTATTAGTTTAGCTTGAGTCTGGTTTTGTTCCTTCAGTTTTTCAACTTCTTGTTTAAATTTAACAACTTCTTGATAAATGCTAAGCCATTTCTTTTCCTTATTACTCAAAACTTTCTCCACAGTATTTTGATCCTTGATCATGGATTCCAAATTTTCTATATTTTCCTTTAATTTTTCATAGTTCTCCTTAAAAATGTCACTTTGTACATAGATTGTATCAAGGTGAGCCTTGGCAACAACAATATCATCTTCCAAGGGTAACTATATGATATCCTTAGTCTACTCTTCAAGTTGAAAATCCTCTAAAGTCATATCTTCTTCTAGCTTATTAACCAAATGAGTAAGGGAGATCTTTGTCCTCTATCAAGCATTTGGTTCTACTATCATGGTCCTCCTTGGATGAGAAGCCCTTTTGGAAGGTTGAGCAAACTTCTTGCTCCAATAACTTTGAGTGTTTATTGCAATACTTTTGGATTTCCCTAAAGAAGCCACAATGGGATGAGTGGAGGGTATGGAGGCAGTGACAATTAATGGAAAAAATGGGACTGGTGAAGATGAAAAAAGTGAAATAGTAATGACAGTGGCATCCATGTTGATAGCAGAGGTTTTAAAATATGTTACATTAGTAAGAAATGCTACCACTAAAGATAATGGTGAAGACAATGATGGTGTTTTTCCTTCTATTGAAAAAAGGGTAGATGATGTTGGGGATGAATGAGTATGGATTAAAGGTGATGATATTTAAATTTCTAATGAATGGGGTAGAGAAGTATATAGTAATATGGAGGGGATATGGGAGGATATGGACGTGGATGATGTGGTGGTGATGGTACTGGTGCTTCCTATTTTTTATAAATGGAAAAGGAATTTTTTAGGGAATGGGAAGAAGGAAAAGAAATAAAAGAATCCATACCTAAGTCTACTAAAGTAGATTACTAGAAAATATTATCAATATCCGGTTGTTGAACCTGTTGGGTTGATTGTTCTATCATTGTAAATTGTGTTTGTTCAACTACAGGTTGTGATTGATCTAGCTTCCTCTTCTTTTATAGTGCATTAGATACCAACTTTAAGCCTTCTTCCATTTTCAATTTCAATTTCATTGTAAATCCTATCATCAACTTGCATTTGCTTTGATCTTTTCCCGCCCTCATTATCAAAAGGGCTTTCTAAGGTAATCAACCCCTTAGGTAAGTGATTATTCTTTAATTGTATAATTTCTTATTGCTCCATCTCTTTGGATTTGTTAACCTATGAATTGATACAACCAACCTCTCTGATCAAGAAATCAACAATCTGATCAGCACTTTCAAATACCTACCAAAATATCTATCTATCTGGAATTGTAGGTCTGAAAACTAATTTAACTCTCTTGTTCTCAGTTGATCCATAATCTAAATATGGAGAAACTTTAAAATATTTGATAGCCAAAGCATTCACCAAAATATTTTTCCTTATATGAACATGGGGGTTCAAAGCATAAAAATATTCCATTAGATCCTATACTCTATTTCTATAAGTCTTTAAATAATGATTCTTACTATTACATTTCTCTGTAACCTGATTAACCACCAACTCTAAATCACCATATATATCTAACATTTTAATGTCCATCTTCTTGGCTTGTATCAATCATAGGTATAAAGCCTCATATTCAGTGATATTATTTGTACAAGACCATGTCAACCTAAAGGAAAAAATCTTGACTCCCTCTGAAGGTGATTTTAGAACTACCCCTGCCCCAGCTCCATTCTTACATCTTGCTCCATCAAAATGTATCGTCCAAATTTTTTATTATCTTAAAGTCTGATTTGATATGGCTAGAATCTTTTTATCTACTTCAGAGTAAATTTTATAGGTATCCATTCCTATCTCAAGTAGACTATGGTCTTCCTTAATTGGTAATTCATCTTCAAATTCAAGATCCTCAAGGATTTCCACTAGGCCTGGTTCCTCCATTACAGAGTGGTTGTACATGTCTTCAATTTTCTCGATGTGATAAGCTAATAGCTTTTTAGGAGTGATTCTTATCCTTTTTTCTTAATGGAGGATCATAATGCAAGAATATTCCAAGCACATATACCCTTCTAATTTGGCCATGAATTATCTAGAGAGACACAGGCCAAAATAGGGCTCTAGGTCTACTACTACAATTTTTTGGACTAAAGTGACCTCTAGAGCTCTATGTAATTTCATCAGGACATCCTTTACAACCCCTATGGTTTTGACTAATATTCTATATAATTGCAAAACTCCTAGACATGAACATGTATACCCCTTTCTCATTTCATCATAGACTATTTTGGGCATGACTGTAGTTGAGGCCCCTAAATCTATCATATAGTTATGGACAATCCACCCTTCCATTCTTAGAGAAATATAAGATGGTGGGGGTTTATTTTTAGGTTTGTTGGTGTCACCTTCTCTTGGTCATGATCTAGATTAAACACAATAATGGACTCCTTTTCGTAAGAAATATTATTCAAAGATACCTTTAGTAGATCAATTTGGCCAGAAATAAAGAGTATCATAAAGACTTGCTCTAGAAGGTGTTCTCTTCAATTCTTCCATAATATTAAATTCAAGATTTTCTAGAGGGATTTTATCATATATCTTCTTCGGTTCACCAAATTTTATCTTGTATTGATGGGTAGCTTCAATCCTCTACCTCTTGGTGATAGAAGAAAATTTTAATCTCTCTCATTCTTCATCTTAAGAACCTACTTGTTCTTTATTATTTTCTCCTTATTTTGGAGTGCTCTTGTCCTTTTCTTGTTCCTTGGTAATTGGATCTCACTTTTTAGCTGCTTGAGGGATTGATAATCTATCATTCATTGGCAGGGGTTACTCCCTTTTCTTTTGAGAGAGGACTTGGAATTGACCCATTTTTTGGGTATCCAACTACAATGGTTTCTTTTTAAATATGTTCAGGATGGAAAATAACTCTTCTTCAAATAGATCTTGTTCAACCATAACCTACTCATGCTACCATAATATATTGACTCTTCTCTTTTGGATTTTATTAGCTTCCCCAATGGCTTGTTGCACATGACATTGGTACATTACATAGGTGTTAGGATCATGGAGATCATTGTAGACTAGGAACCAAATATTTCCATTGGTTTTAGGAAATAAAATCTTTGGCCCTGTATTATTGCTTATACTAGGCCTTTAATCTCTATTGACATAAGGAAATCTCCTTGTTGGGATCTCTCCATCTCTCTTTTTTCTATAGCATTGACTTTATTGTTAATAGTCTTCAAAGTGTTTTGAATATCAAGTAATAATGACGATTCTTGAGGTTCTTGAGATGGATGTGGGAGAAAAAGGATTGAAATAAATGAAATTTTAAGAGGCATTAGAGACATTGAATGAAATTGATTTTCTAATGGTGGCAGGTCCATAGTAAGGAATTATGGGATTTTGGATTGACATGGATGTTGAGTAATTTTAGGATAATATGGTGCAACAAATTTAGGAGTTAATCTTCATACTGAAATGAAGATATTATTTGCATGGATGGTCATTTGATAAACTTTTGGAAATGTTGTCACTCCAAATTGATGTGTTTATAATCCTAGGTAAAGCCCAAGTGCTCTAATATAATACATATAGGCAAGAGGAGTAGCTCGCCTAAATTCATGAGGGATTATTTTCTATGTCCTATTGAATCTAATATTGAAATCAAAGACTGACTCCTATGGATGTCTTTGAATAACTATGAATTGTGTGAGAAGTGAAAATGGATCTTTTGACTCATTAAATTTTTCTATAAAAGAGATTGCCAGATCAGCCCATGACATAATAGTGTTGTTTTCAAGTGTCCTAAACCAGTGTAGAACTTTACCTCTAAAAGATAGGACTAGTCGTCTTACAATGACATCTTCATTCCTAATATTATGCACAGATGCCATAGACAAAACATCTTGATAATGCTCGTATGGAGTCTTTCCAAAACTATCATAAGTAAATATGGATTTTAGTGCAGCTTGTATAATGTCATTCATGTGAGGGAAATCCAAAGGACCAGTAGTGTTCCAATCAGGAAAATTTATTGTCCTACACTCTATTCTTGATCTATGTTGATTTGAGTCCTTAGTGTGGTAGGCTTAGAGGATGTTGATTGAGTATCGTCAAATGTGTTTGAATATATTACATTATTTGGTACATGCTAATGTACCACCTTTGGTACATCTTTAGATTAGGAAAGAGTGTCCTAGATTAGAATTTGAGTATTTACTTTATGCAATGTAATAAATGCACAAGTATTATTAAAGTGTGCAAAGTATTTTGGTATTGTAAATGTGCATAGTTGTCCATGTGCACATGAGTCCATAGAATAGGAAGTTGGAGAGTCTCTAGAAGAGTGAAGGCCAAGAGTGCTCCATATGAAGAGTCACTTTACATCCTATATGTATAGGATATGACATGTTTTGTAATATGGAAGTATGGATACTTGAGATCTTGATTCAATAGAGATACAATTTCATGAGCATTTATTAATGGTAATTTTATGAGTTATAGTTGAAGTTATTTCTGAGTTTTATACTTTTAGAATATTGCCATTATTATATATTTCATATTGCAACTTTATTTTGATCTTTTGGTTGATTTTATCTTAAGTATTTAGCTTCAAAATCTAACAGTGGTATCAGAGCCATAGCAATATTTTGACTTGCACAGGTTTTAAAGTTGCAAAGGATATTTCCATTGGTTAAGGAGAAACTAGTGAAGTTAAAGGAATTACCTCTGGAAAAGAAAACCAGAGAAGTTTGGAGATTTACCTATTCCAAGAGCAAATTCGGAATAGAAGGAAATTACAGGTCTTGAAGATAGACCTTGACATTGAGGAGATTAAGAGACCTTAGAAGGAGGTCCTATTGGAGAGTTTGAGATATTGAAGGATATTCCAGATTGCAAGTTGGCTAGAGTCTTTCCACAGGGTTGAAGGAGAACTCGTGAAGACTAGGACTCAACATAGAATTCTTTCCACTAGTTTTGAGAATAGCTAGTGAAGTTTATTACTTTTAGAATTCTTGAAATTAAATGCATTTGGTCTAAGTTTTTTGTTGCAAAAAATTAGTTCTCAAAAGTTGAGAAGCTTCCTACAATAGATAGAGAAGAATTTCACCTTCGATTGCCTAAAAGTCTATGTGCTTTCCTCATGTAGGGATTAGTTTTGAGTTGCAGCAAAAGAATAGACATTGAAGATTAAGGAGGTCCAAGAAAGAAGGACCCATTGGAGATTGAAGGAAGAAGATTGAGGAGAACCAAGAAGGAGGTCTCATAGGAGATTGAATATTGAAGATTGGAGATTGAAGGATGTAGATTGGAGAAGTTGAAGAGACCCAAAAGAGGTCACATTGAAGAACTTCCAGATTTGGAAGATAGAATATTGGAGATTGAAGCCAAAGAAGGACTAAGAAAAGGTCCTATTGTAGAATTCAGAAGCAATAGATTTTGGAGATCCAGGAAATCAAGGATAAGTCTCATTGAAGTTTTGAGGAGAAGAGTTGAGGAGATGCAGAATTAGAAGACCCAGAGAGGAGAGGTCTCAAGAGAATTTGGAGAAGGAGAAGAAGGCTAGAGAAAGCCTTATTGCAGAATTGGAGAAGCAGCCATTGGAGAAAGCTAGAGGAAGAAGAAAGCTAAGAAAGGAGAAGGAGAAGAAGGCTAGAGAGAGCCTTATTGTAGAATTGGAGAAGTAGCCATTGGAGAAGTTGAGAAGAAAGCTAGAGGAAGAAGAAAGCCAAGCAAGGAGAAGTTTTTGATAAGAAGGATTTGGGACAATTATCACCATCCGACAACAAGCCCAAGAGGGAGAAGTTTTTGGCAAGAAGTTTGCCAAATTTTGGAGAAGAGTTTTGAAGATCTCAAGACATTCAGATTCTTGAGGAAGAAGACAATAAAGGAGATCATATTTGAAGTTAGAAATCGACAAGAAGATTGAAGGAGAAGGGAATATTGAAGAGGCCATAGTTTTGAGAAGTTTAAGGACATCCACAATATTTTTGAAGGTTGATTTGAAAAGGGAAGATTGCTGATTTTTGAGGTAGGAGTTGAAGGGTTGCAGGAGAATAGGTTGAAGGAGGTATAGAGCTGTAATTTAGAAAATATTTGGGCATATTTTGAAGTGCCCTTGAATAGGAGATTGAAGGAGGTCATGACAGCAAAAGAAGGTAGCATTTTGGAGATTTTTGTTGTAGTTTTGGACAATGAAACAAAGGAGAAATTGATTGGAAAATTGCATAATTTTTTGACAGCATTTTGGAAGCACTAATAGCTGTAAGTTTTAGAGTTCAAGAGAACAAATTTGGAGGAGATTTGAAGCCACAAAATCAGATTTGTGGACAGCATTAGAAGGAGAAGAGAGCTGCAATTTTGGAGAACTTCGGGGTAGATTTGAGAGAGTATTTGGGCAGCAAGCAAGTTGGTATTTGAGCAGCAATTAGAGTTGCAATATTGGTAGGTTTTGAAGTAGCAAAGCACAAGAAATTAAAGGTGCAAAACTTACAAGATCAAGATAGCAAAAGGGTGAATCAATCACCAAAGAAATTAGCTACAAAAGGAGATCAAAAAGGTATGTGATATTGGTGCTACATAAGTTTATTATTGAAGTATTAAAATCAGTTTTACATTAAGCATTTGAGAGCACCATATTAGATTTATTAAAATCTGAAAAAGGAAGTTGAAAAAGGAGTCTTCAAGCAAAAGGAGTTGGTAGTATTTGCATCCTAAAATCTGCAAGATTAAAACAACAAAATCAAAGTTAAATATTACTTGAAAAGGAGAAATAAGAAGGGAATAACATTAATGTTAAATGTTGTTTTTTAGCTCATAAAAATGCAGATTTATTAGAGTAAAAGAAATAGATCAAGAGTATTTATTCTAAGCAAATTGAAGACCAAGAAAGGGTTGCAAGTAAATCATATTTTAAGTTTCTAAATACACTAAGGAGCCACAGTACAAAAGGTGAAGTGAAAGTGTCCACTTGGAGTAGTGAAGTGCCACCATAGCTCAAGGAAGAGCCACCATAATTCAAGGGAGAGCCACCACCATTCAGGAAGAGCAACCATAGTCTAAGGAAGTGCCACTATTGCTCAAGGAAAAGCAACCATAGTATAAGGAAGCATCGTTATTACTCAAGAGAGAGCCACTATCGTGTAAGGAGGAGCCACCACCATCCAAGGGAGAGCCACCATCATCTAAGGAAGAGCCACCACCAAAAATGTAAAGCAAAGCCATCGAAGTTGAAGGTTCAATGCCATAATTTCATCCAAGGAGTCCAAACGAATACATTTCTGCAAAAGAAGGTGAAAGAGCATATGTACAGGTGATAGAAAATTTGGAAAATTAGGGCAAATTCCAAGTGTTAAATATTGGAGGAGACATTACATGCAATGGACATGTGTTAAGCATTTTGGGTGTCAAATTGCACCAAGGCTGAAAGGAGATGTTAAATTATCATTAGGAGTGAGACACTGCAAGTAGTAATGCTCACAGTGTCATAATATCATCAACCAATGCAAAGCTATGTTATAGAAGCATGAGGAGAGTAAGGGAAATGTTTTTGAGCATTGGAAGCATTTGAGTGCCATGTGGCACATGTACAATGGAAGGTCAATAGGTTAGAAGAATTTCAAGTGCCCATAGCAAGGAGATAACGTATTTCAAGGAACCAAAGATAGTAGAGTGGAAGGGCAATTCATAGAGAAGCACTGGAAATAGGAGAATGTGCAAGTAGATTCATTAATTGAAGATTGAGTGAATGTAAGAAGGAGATACACCACTTGGCATTGCAAGAGAGAGATTCAAGTTACGTGTAGCAAAGGAGTCAAAGGATCAAATATTATTGTAGCAGCAAGGTTAAGGTGTGAATTAAAGTACCTTTGTAAAGGTTGAAGCCAAGAGGAAAGAGAATAATCTTTCCAAGGAGGTCAAAGTACAACAAAGATTTCATACGTGCATAAGAGCACCAATTAGGAGATGTACGTGCAAAAGAGCACCAATCAGAATATGGTCAAGCACTATTGACCAAGGGAATTACCACATTCAAGGCTGAAGGTAATTCACTTTATTTAAAGTTATTTATAAGCTTAAGATAGGAGGTATAAGGTTGCTTATAATTATTATTCTCTAAGGTTAAAAGTGAAACTATTTTGGAGGGATAAGAATTAATATTTGAAACCTTAGAAATCTAATTATTGCTATTAGAGAATTTTATGAAGGTTTGAAATTTGGGTTGAAGAATTTGAAGGAGTAATTTAAAGTTTTGTAATTTTATTATTTGCATTTACAAAACAATTTAAAATATTTGCAATTTGATTAGATTGGAGAAATAAGGTTTTCTACATCAAATTAAATTTATAAAATTTGTAAATATATTTTTTTATGGAATTTCTAAATTTCTAAGTTTGGAGTTATAAGGAATTCAACATCAACATAGGATTGAGAAATTTAGAAGTTAAAAGAAATTATTTTTGGGAGATAAAAGGTTGTCAACTTAAAATTGAAAATTGGTTTTAGTCTATCAATCAAACCAAGGTGAAACAAAAGTAGAGTTTTTGAAGTTGCATTCAAAAGTTGTCTTTAGCTTACTGTTCATAATTAGGGAGAAATAAGGGATTCAACTTAAAGGAAAACATAGAAAACTAAGTAATTTTTGTCAAGCTATCTTACTCAAAAAAACTATGGATGAAATAGTGAAGAGGGTATTTAATGAAGATAGTGAAGAAATACTACATGCATTCAGATTTTATTCACATGGGTTAATACCTAATATTTATGGAGATCAAATATTTAATGCTCTAAAAGATAAATTGAGCTTATTTCTCAAGGAAGCTAAGGAAGGGAAATTTACTACCTTTATAGGACATCTTCATGAAAAAAAAATTAAGTCTTGTTGGGAATCTCAAGACATTGTTGTATTCAATACAGAAGAGTGTTTAATGATGTATCTTTCATTAATTGTTTTTGAACTCTTTCAAGGAAAGATACAAGTTGAAATAAATGCTTCATATGATTATTTTAAGGAAGAATCATCAAATCCAAGTCAATATTATTATGATCTACAAACTCATCATATTGAAGGAGAATCTTTAGTAACAGTGCAGGAACAAGGAAGGAAAAGTAATCAAAGAAGTCAGATCAAAAAGGAAGATGTATCATCAAAGAAGACACAAAAGAAAAGAAATAAAAAGAAGCATAGAAGAAGTCACATCAGAAAGGTAAAACAAGAGTTGTTACGTGCAAGTTCAAAAATCAATCTTAAAGAGATAGATTGAAGATCCATATTGAAGACTAAAGTCTTCAATAACCAAATAATGTAATACAGGGGGATGTTGGAATATATTACATTATTTGGTACATGCTAATGTACCACCTTTGGTACATCTTTAGATTAGGAAAGAGTGTCCTAGATTAGAAGTTGAGTATTTACTTTATGCAATGTAATAAATGCACAAGTATTATTAAAGTGTGCAAAGTATTTTGGTATTGTAAATGTGCATAGTTGTCCATGTGCACATGAGTCCATAGAATAGGAAGTTGGAGAGTCTCTAGAAGAGTGAAGGCCAAGAGTGCTCCATATGAAGAGTCATTTTACATCCTATATGTATAGGATATGACATGTTTTGTAATATGGAAGTATGGATACTTGAGATCTTGATTCAATAGAGATACAATTTATGTAAGCATTTATTAATGGTAATTTTATGAGTTATAGTTGAAGTTATTTTTGAGTTTTATACTTTTAGAATATTGCCATTATTATATATTTTATATTGCAACTTTATTTTGATCTTTTATCTTAAGTATTTAGCTTCAAAAGGTAACAAAATATAGATTTAGAAGATGGATATCTTGACTGTCTAAAATTTAAAAATAACTCAAAGAAATTAACGGGTTCTTGACTGTTCTTTGCAGCTGACCCAGTAAACATGAAAAATAATGCTAGTAAGCAAAGGTTTACAGGGTTCTATACTCAAGGAGTTGCCAATTGAATTTAGTTTCACCACTTAGTGAGAATAAGACAATTCACTAAATCTTGGTTCCTCCAAGAAAATGTAATAAAAATATATAGTGGGAATATGAAACCTTGTGAATGGTCCCATCGAGCGTGCTAGAAATTGTTGTGGCTTAGATTAACATCGATTTAAATTCAAACTATGACTATCATCTGCAATTATTTGAAATGTAAGCACCCACTAATCATAGCCCAAGCCACACATTGGATGGGTCAAAAATACTTTAATTTGTTGGCAATTTTGGGTACATTGGGTACATTGCCTTTTTGCTCAAGTGTTGATGTTGTCATTGATGTCAAGAAGCGGAAAGGTTTTTTGTGAAAACCAAGGCAAACAAAATAAAAGGTTTTATTTAAAACCATGGACAACAGATTTGAAATGGATTTTTCTTAAAACCCAAGTTGGCTCTTCGTTTCGTTGAAAAAGGTGCCCCAATGATGAAGATATTTAATTTTAAATATTTAGTTTAAATTTTATTTATTTAAAATTTAAATTAATATTTTAAAATTAAATTAAAGTATTTTTCGACGTGTTTGGAAATGCCGACGTGTTTGGTAATGCATCGAAGTGCATATAAAAGGTGGCAATGGAATTCATTAAAGGATGTAATGTTTTTGATATGAATCCTCGTGCAATTTCGATTTAGTCGGAGCCCCTGCGCTAACGAAGGAAGATGCTCGGGAGCAGTGCCAAAGAGGAGGGCTCGCGATGGAGATACAAATGATGCTCAGGAGCAGTGCCAAAGAGGAGGGCTCACGGTGGAGATTCAAATGATCCTCGATTAATATTAAAACACAGGTTCGCTGACGGATTATCGAAATAGTGCACGAACCTCGAAATGTGATTTGGTTAAAATGCTTGTCAGTCTATGTAAAGCTAAAAGAGGAAATTTCGGGTAGACCTTCATTTGATAAAATGAACATCGAATGATAAAGGAATGAAGTTCGAGCAGACCTTGAGAAGTGTGACGCCAGTCGATGAGAAACTAAAGAGCAGCAGAGGGTGTTTTCGATAATGCAACAGAAAGACAAATTAACGACGTGAGAGTAACGGAGTTAGACGAGCTACTACAGAGCTTAACGGTGGCAGCGCTTAACGGAGGCAACAATTCTAGCCTTCATAGCGGATGGGCTACTACAGAGCTATGCATCACACACAGAAGGCAGATCCCACGAACAATAATCAAAAACTCCTGTTGGGCAGAGGCGTCGCAGCCGGTTGAGAAACGTTTCCTAGTTGCGGCAGATCGCTGGATCGAATCGCAGTGACAACGAAGCGGTTAGTATTTATTTTATTATTGAAGTATTTCAAAAGGGGTTAAATCAAACAGCAGGAGCATAAGTTTCACATGGGAGTGCAGCTGACTTGGTGGTTTGATTTGGAGGTAAGACATTAAATGAACATAAGTTCCATGATCGAATCTCTAGAGTTTCCCTTTTGGTGGACAAGATAGATAAGAGGTATGTTATTTAATAATTGATGTTGAAAGTTAAGCACTTGGAGATTGTTGTGATTTATTTTATTTTTATGGTACAAGTGGTTTTGGGAGTTATAAGGTATGTAATGTTGTGATTTATCTTATTTTATGGTACAAGTGGTTTTAGGAGAGATAAGGAAGTTGTGCAATTAAAAGTTTGGTGATGATGATTGAAAAGTGGAGTAATGTTGATTATTTTGTGATCTACTAACCTTTGTGAAGATTGGCAAAAGAACTTTGTGATTGTGGCAGATTTCCAAATGGGTTCCTTCACTTCAATAAGGTATGGGCACATTCTTCTTATGAGTATGATTGGTGTATGTTATTCCTGAAATAAGATTGGAGTGAAAAGGTTTTCAACAAGGTTTCCTTTGGTTGAGTGTAAGTCCTAGTTTCTAGTTTGTTGAAGACTACTTATGCATTGTGATAATTGATGAGAGTTTTGGTGAATGCATAATTCTGGTTTGAGGTAGTGGAAGCATTGTGCACTAGGGTATATGATTGTGAGTCTTGATACTTGCTTTGAGTTGGTGAAACCCTTGGATGACTGTGTTGAGGTTGATGGTTGAGTTGCTTCCATAGAGGTTGGTTGATCAAGTTATTGCTTTTACTTGATACATGATATTGGGCTTACTCCATTGAGTTGATTTGAACAAGTTATTCTTTACATTTGGTGATATTGTGTGGGTGGTTGTTTTGTTCAAATATCTTTGGAGGGAAAAGGATTTCTACTTGTTTCCTTTTCTAGTGATGATTGGTTGAATGCTTCAAGGTTAGTGTTGAGTTGAATGATGTTGGTTAAACCTTGTCTTTGAGCATTGTTGTTGAAGCCCTAATTGGTTGAGAAAAGATATTGGCTATTGGAAAGAACATGAGTATCATTGTTATATGACATATTGCTTGATTGGCAATTGTTGGGTTGTGTTTCATGTTCTTGAGAAAAGCATACTACATCTATCTTATTCTGTTGATATTGAGATTGAGTTGAGATTGAGATTAGGAGTTAAGTATAGAACATATTGAGTCTCTAACAATTCTCTTTATGCTTCTATGAGGTGGATGAATCACATTGGGTCTCTAACCATTCTCTTTGTGGGTTCATGCCAAGCAAGTTTTCTTGATGAACTTGTGAGTAGGTTTTGGACAAGTTCCATTGGGGACTTGTGAGCAGATTTGGACAGGTCCTAGCAGGGGACTTGTGAAGCTAAGGTTGATAGTTCTATCAGAGAACTTGAGGACAGTGGTGCATTGGTTCTATGAGAAGAACCTGAGGACAGATTTGTGCCAGACCGAAGGACTGTGTTTGGTATAGATCAAAGACAGAGGATGAGGACATTTGTGCTAGACCGAAGGACTATGTTTAGTACAAATTCGAGGACCAGCTTTGAGGTGATAGAGTTGAGGACAAAGATCTCCAACCAAAGCAGGGAAGACAGGTGTCTTCTGTGGATAGAGTTACATTTGCTAAGGGCAGCGGAGGCAGAGGTCTTCTAGAGGATCACTAGCCAGAGCAGAGGTAGGGGAAGATATCTCCTTTGAGAAGAGGCTCATAAATTCATATTGGGGGAAGGTTTCTCCTTTGAGCTGAGGCTCATAAACAATGTAAATGGGAAGGTTTCCCAAAGAACTTTGAGATAACTTTTAGAGAAAAGTTTTGTGGACATAAATTGTTGTGTCACTTTGTGGATGGTTTTGTGCATTGCTTTGATATTGCTTTGGGTATATTGCTTTACTATTTTGAAGTATAGAGGAAAAAATAAAAAGTGGTCTTATACTGTTCACCCCCCCTCTTAGTATAAGCTTATGTTCTTCATAATTCAACCTCTATAGTAGGTTAGTATTCCTTGTCAACTTACTGATTGTTGACTCAATTTTTTTTTAAGCAAAAAACTCGTTGCAGGGCCGTCTTGTTCTAAGAGACCACAAACAAGGGGTTCTACACCATCAAATTCACTTAGGGGTCGCACCCAGCCCTGCCCACACCAACATTATCAATTGGATTTTGGGTACCCAATTCAGCTTTTTGGTAGGATGGAGATTCGAACATGGGACCTCCCTTGGAGGATTGCCCTCTCCTCTCCAACTCACCTACAACACCTAGGTGACTCAATTAAGCTCATCTAAATGTATTCCAATTTTTTACTAAGTTAACAATCCAAATTAGTAAAATAAACTAACCATAGCAGCAGTAGTAAAAATGACTTCACAAGATAGTATTCATAAGGCATGAAAATGCAAGTTGGAGGTAAACATTCCAAGCAATGCTTATTTTTATTAATTTATAGGAAATTACAGTAGTATTACAAGCAAACACTTTAGATTTGACCCTTTTAAAGGAGGTTATAGCATCTAATTATAGTTTTTACAATAGATTTTAGAAAATGAGCATTACAAGGAAATAGGAGTGCCAAACCAACAAGATGTTGGTGTGGTGATCTCATGTTTAATCAAGTAAAGTTGAGTGATCATGCTCTATTCATATTCTACAACTAGCCTCTGCAAATTGCTCGGCCTTCATGGATTCCAACTGTAAAATCTTGCCAAGAACGCATCCATACCACCCCCTATTCTTGCAATCACTTCTTCACCATGGATCTAAAATTAAATCATCTTTGGATCTTGGATGTTTCATCTTCCCAACTCAACAACCTTAGATCAAACAAAGATCATCATTTTGTCTTAATGAAATATTCATTCTATGCAATCTTCTGGCTAAATTCAACATCACCTATTGATCTACCTTTGAATGGCTAAGATCAAAGTTTTAGAAAAGTCTTACTATGTTTTCAATGAATACAGCCTGAAGATGCTTCATTTTCTCTGTTGAAGTCTCAAATCCACACTTATCTTTTGTCATAGGAGTTTTTACTAGGTCGACCATGGTGTAGATCTAGCCTACAACCTATAACCTATTTTAGGATGGGACCCTCCTTAGTAATTTGGCCTTGAGTAGCTTTCATCGCTGTGGCATGAAATCCTACCCTATGCTACATTTTGGTTTGCAAAACTTGCTCATTTGACCATGTTGATTGTGGCCTACAACAAAATTTCATGGAGTGTGGTTGCATCTTCTTTCTCTTGTTGGTTTTAAAATAAAATTTTGTCACAACATGGGAACCCTACTCTAGATCGTATTTCAAATTTGAGAACTTGTTGCTTTGACCATGTTGACTACATCTTGGAGCTAGCTTGGGTGGCATGTAGTTGCATCTCACTATTCTCTTAACTCAACTTTCATCATTCCACTTACATCCTACAACCTACTCTAGGTTGGGATTTACCTTGTTCTCCTTTTCACTTTGACCATGTTGACCATGACCTGGAGCTCATCTATGCTAAGTGCAGTCTGGAGCTTGTTTTCATTGGGCCACACTTTGAAACATGAATTTATCTTGTTTGACCATGCTGACTATGGATTAGCACTCGTTGGATGATGCAGAATGTAGAAACTTGTTGTGAACCACAAATCAAAGTTTGAGATCCCTTCAATTTTACCACATTGATTATGACATATAGTTAGGTGATGTTGAGATGTGATTGTAGCCTAGAGATAGTTGATATCGAGTGCAACTTAGATCATGTTGGTTCCACATCACAATCCAAACTACCTAGAAGACAATTTGACCATGTTGACTGACCTAGAGCTAGGTGCTACCATTATGTGACTGCGGCCTGGAGATAGTTTTCAACACTTAACAAATTTGTTGGTCTTTTTGTAAAAAATTCTAAGGATGTGGCCTTTTGGGCCTACGCTACTATGCTAGTATGTCTCTCTATGCCTTGATGATATATTGATAATATTGAATAGGTCCTTCCTCCCTTCCTATGATCATCATAACTACTATTGTTAGTGTCCCTCCCATAGCTATTATTGCTACTCTTTGTCATCTTTTTTGTATTCTTATCACTATCTGACTAGTGGATGAACTACTCAACCATCTCCTTAGGGATATATATTCACCTATAGTCCTCCCATCTATGACAATCCTCACCAGATGGATGGTCTAGTACCATCTCCATTAGTCATTGATAATTTTAGGATTATTGACTCCGATTTCTAAGATGATAGAGTCATCAATATCTAGATATAGGTATGAATATGGTTTATTAAAGGCCTAAACCCTCACTCCTATGTTTATTAGTGATACCAAAATTGACCTAGTAGGATGTCCTACTTTATCCTAAATTGTTAAGCCACTCGATCAAACTAGAAGACCTTTCACTCTCCTTGTGGTCTGACTATCCATCTAGTCTTCCTACTTGATGTTAACTGATAGTCATCATCTACCTATATGAGGTAATCCATGTAAGACCTCCATATAACTTGCTTCCTATAGGTCATTAATTATATGGTGTTCTATCTCCAAAATTCTCCTATGAGGCTTGACCTATCTACCCTCTAGCTGATATATCCATTTGTAGGTGATTGATGCCTCTATGTTTACCACCTGATATGACAATACTCATAGCTACACAACTACTATAAGCTTCTAGACCTAAATCTAGAGTAGTGTGTAGCAATAAAATCCCCTCCCTCCTATATAGACCACTCTATAGAGTGAGTGGTAGAGATTCCTCAAAATCACTTCAACATGGTTTGTTGCATCAACATATCAATGACAACTCTCCCCAATCCTAGTTAATTACCCCTTGGTTGGTGTCTCTATTTGCTTTTAAGCCTTACTACAATATCATAGGTCCTAATATAAATAAGCCATAATATTAAAAGTCAAAATATCAATATTGACAATTAGAATAATAAATATGAGCAATATAATAATGAAAATAAAATTCACTTACAATATCAAATATGAATATAAATGGCCAAAATCATTCATGTACAAGCATGAAGAAAACTTACAATATTAATTGCTTAAAATTTGTATACAAGCTTTATTTACTTTTCTATATCTTCCTTTTACAATTGGATAATCTGATATATCTCTTTCATGGAGCTTTATCTCCATAATATAGACATAGAATATGACTCTTCATGTACTTGACTATTGCTCTCCATATGACAACTCCCATGACCTTTGGCTTATCATCTTTCCACTTGTATACTAGACTCTTCACTCTCTTCTTACATGCACACTTGACTCTATGACACTTGCACACTTCTACATGACTCTTACTCTCCTACATGCACTCCTAATACAAGATACTTGTGCACATATTCTCTTTATATATTTTCACACTTATATACATGACACTTGTGCATATTCTCTCAATACACTCTTGCACTCTAACTTACATTACACTTTTTCATTTCTTACATATTACACTCTTACATGACACTTATGCATTTTATGCACATTGACACTTACATTAAAGGGGAAATATAAATCACACATCTAAACTATAGACTTAACCCTAATCTATTACATATTTACATTTGTACCATGAAGGTACCATGGGGGTACATTTGCATGTACCAAATAATGTAATATTCCTCAATAGTATCTTATTAGGACTCCTAACACAAGAGGAGAAAGTAGGGTTATCTATATTTCTAGATGACACCTAGTATATATGGTATTAACATCAATACTTGACTATATTACTTGGAACTATGCATCCGCTATCAACCTCACCAAGCTATGTTGTTGACTTTGTATAATATATACTAATGCCTCTTTAATGGATAACCTCAAAATATTTCAAACATTCTCTAGGATCACTATGAATTCTCTATAGGGTAGTTATAAGGTATTCAACTTTAAATATTATCTCTTTATCAATGTGGTCAACAATGTTCTATCAAACTCAACCTTAGAAATTAGTTCCATATGATAAAGCCCTATTATCATCAAGAGTTCATGGTCCATAAATTCTAACAAATTTAGGATGGTCTTGAGTGCATGTGACCTCCTCTCTTGATAATCTAGCATTTGAAGCCTCTCCCAACCATAACCAACCACATAACTAGTCCTATCCAATATTAACCCAAACTAATATTATAAAATAAACCTTGTAAAAGCACCACAAGAAGGTAAAAGCACCATTGAGCATTCAAAGTTCTATTATAAAGTAGAATATTTTTTAACATGGAAAAAGTGTTTTCCAGTGGTGAAAGTATAACCATAACATGAAACTACTACTGGTTAGTAGAAGCACTAATGCAATAGCACTATGCATGAAAGCTTTTCTATTTTCTTTAAACATTCTTTTTGAGGCAAAAATAAAAAATGAGGCTAAGTTTTGAAGAGCTTGTCTATGGTTGACCTCCTCCTATTGTCAGTGGCTTCACTCTATCTTCCTATTGTCGTGGTCTTACCTATTGAAATATTTATTTAATCAGGGGTCCAAAGCTCCTTATTGTTTTCATTTGTGATTAAAAAAAATATTTTTATCCCCTTAGTCATTTTACTCCATCCCATCCCAACCAATTTCTATTAATTTATCATAATAATTCATCATAACACTAATGTTTACTATAGTCAAGTCAATTTTTCTCAATCAAAATTGATTTTCTCTCCAAAGCTTGAAGGGGTATTGCAATGGCCCTCCTTGGTAGGACTTGTTCTTGATGCTTGATGTGTGGATATAAAATGCATAATATTATTTTATGTTATCAAGATGTGTTGATAGTTGAACTTAATGCTTTGATTATACAACTTTTGGAATATTGGTATTACTAATGAAATTTATGGTTGCAAGACCATGTACTCTCACGAGTGGATTGGTATGGGACAACCACCAGAGTTGAGAGGAAAAGGGAAATTATGGATGATATTCTCATCAACAACTCAAGGGTAAAATAAAACCCTTCATATAGGTGCATTGCATATGTGTATGTTTTATTGAATGCACCATTGGACAAGGAGGTTGTTATTAAGAAAAAGAGTCATCCTTAGTAGGTAGGTGATAGTGTTACAGTTATTGTAAAACCTCCTACTTAAGGAAAACATTGTTTGCATATTCTAATTTGTAAAAACTTTTGTGTTGCTTGTGTTTTAATACATGGAATTACTTGGTTAATAATTTAATCATGTAGGTATTAATAATGATGATGGTATTATTAATACTTAAGATATTAATATCAATGTTAATGGTTAATATTAACATTTGGTATTAATTTAATTAATTAGATGGATAATTAATTATTGTGATTCTAATATTTGGTGACATTATAAAGAAAGGGATTAATGGGAAGAATAAATGAATTAGTTATCAATGTTAGAGTATTAGTAAATAAATATATTTAGTAAATATGAATTGAGTTCATAGTTGGAAATGCAAGAAAAATGTTATAGGTATAATGGAGAATTGTTAGAAATATGGAAAACCCTTTTTAACATTGAATCATGAATATGTTATGATGAAGACATAATGGGCATGCATGAAGGAAGCTCTTCAAAACCCTGTTCTTTTTTCTCCGTGGAATATAGAATTTTTGGTTGGAAAGAAGGAGGAGGAGGTATTGTATTTTTGATATATTAAGACCGTAAGCTGAAAAATAAGGATCTAAGGTGGAAGCTAGAAGACTTGAGTAGCTACCATGGAGGTACTCCTATTCTAGATCGTTCTTTGTTATATGTTTTTCCAACTTGCTTTTTTGGTTCCTGCTAAGTTGGTTGATCATTTTTTGCAATGATAGATCTTTTTAGATTATGAATTATCACTATTCTTTATGCTTTTGGTATGTTAATCTGAATGAATAGAAGCATATATACTTATAAAATAGACTAGTGCCTCTCGCTTGCTATTTTAGTAAGCTAGATAATATGTTGGCTTTTATTTGAACTCTATTATGCTTGTTGCAAGGATTCCTTGGAAACATTTGATCAGTGTTTGAGTTTTTATTTGAATGGTTTGATGCCTATGAATGCATGGGAATCGATTTGGGGCTCTCTTATGCTAGATGACCATTCTAGTTTTTACCATGGATTTTGGTACTTAGGAATCTACCTCGGGCAATTCCATTTTAACTCTGGATTCACTGTGTTAATATCACAATGATATTCTAGATAAGTTAGCTATTAAGGCAAGTTTTGAGCTTGAGAGTCTTTGTTGCTTTTTGATTCACTTAGCAAACTAGCATAATTCCTTAAGGATGTTGAAGTTTTTTGTACCTATTTTTATTTTCTAGCGTTGTCATATGTGCTTAGGGTGCACTTTTTAGTTTCCAATGCTTGAGGTTTTGGAATTTATGTTATTGATTGCAGTTGAGTTGGTTGTTGCAATGTTCTTTATGCTACATTATTTTTGGACATATTTGGAGCATGTGGTTTGATTAGTGTTTGGCTATTATGACTCTCTTAACCTTCTGTTAGCCTTCTTTTCCAATGCACCTTTAGAATTTAATATATGGTGTGATAATTAATCTTTATCTAATATAGAGTTGTTATCTCAATTGCTAAAGCTGAGATTTATTTTAATGAGTATGAAACTATTTTTGAAGTTTCATTAAGCTTTACTTGAATGGAAATAATTATATAAAATGGTTTTCTTTATAATTTTAGTAATTAATAGTTTAGGACAAAGCTTTTGTCTTGCTATGGAAAATATAAGAATGATTGTTTTAATTAGTCTTTGATAATTTTTGGAAAAAGGAGTTATATTTTGATGATGTAATTAATTTTAATTTAGGCATTATAAAGTTGTATTTGAGTAAATAATGAAAATTATCTTTATGAGAGTTGTTATTTGAGTGTTTTTAATAATGGTTTCCTAAGGCTTGAGTAGATAAGGGAATTCATTATTGAGAGATAAGTATGGGATTCTCTCCTTGTTGCATGGTTTGTATCTTGTAGGGTTATATATGTTCTTGCATAGTGCATGTTAAGTTTGCACATGCATTTCAAAGAGCTTTACTAGATCCCTAAATATGCTTCAAGTTTGTTGATGAAGATTCAACAAGTGGAAGACCTTGAAGAAAATACAAATGATTATTAATAGATTGTAATGAAATATTCTTAGGATGAAGATTATTTTTAGGAAATTCATGATTATGATGAAGGAATAATTATTTTGTATATAGGAATTTTTATTATTTAGAATGGAATATTAAGTGTTAGTATTCTTTAATGTAAGGATCCTGGAATATCTACTCATGTGCAAAATGGAAAGAATGTGTGACTGAAAAGAATATAGTTTCACAAATTATGATTATAAATCCTTTAAACATTATTTTGTTCTTTACATTGGAGATAAAAGAAAAGCTAAATGCTAGTTTTATGATATGAATTTTCGTTGATTTAAGGTAGCACTTTATTACAATGCCCCTTGTTCAATTTTAGTTGTTTTATTCTTTACATTGAAGATAAAGCAAAGTGTTATGTTGAATTTTAGTTGATTTAATGTAGCATTGTATTTCCTTTGAGAGAGTTGTTCATGTTATTCTAAATTTTTAGAATATTGGGTTTTTATGGGGGTTTTGGGGCATGAACCTAGAGCCATATTAGAAAACCCTTGAATCAAGATGTACCCAATCCTATGAGGAGTTGCAATGATGTAATAACTAGGTATTTATGAATTTGGGAGAATTTATGGTAACACAATAACCAGATATTTGTGAATGGTACACCTTGAAAAATGAGGCTTGAGTGTTCCCAAAGTGGTGAGGTTTTTAGGTATTCCTAAGCAACGAGGATTTTGGGTAATCCTAAGCAGTGAGCCTTGGACAATGGGTTGATACATAGATAAATTAAAAATATATTATAGCGATGGCACCTTGAACAGTGAGGCTCGAGTGACCATGCTCATTACCAAGTGAGTGGTAATAGCCTTAGTTATCCCGTGGAGGTATGGTAACTAAGCACTAAGGTATTATGCTTGAATAATCCTACATAGATGAACTTATGTAAACTTGGGGAAAAGGTATCCCCTTTAAGTGTTATAGACCTTAAAGGATAATTCTTATGTCATGGTCAAGTTATCCTATACCAATGAGAGTATAGAAAAAGTGGGGGGACCACTTGTGGTATCCTTTCTAAATGATAAGGTTAGAAAGTTAAACCCCATAAGTATGGGATGTTGACCACTCCTATCCACTTGAGTGTCTTTTGTAGTGACAATGAACTTCAAATGTGGTTATGCCTTATAATGCTAAATAAAAAATATTAAGACTTATTGAATTTTCCTTGAGAAAATAAAAAAACTCTCTCCCTTGGGTTGAGTTGGTGGGTTGTTATAGTTAGTATTAGAGCTTAGGTTGTAGGACTAGAAGCTTATATGAAGATAACCTAGGTTGAGCCTTGACTTGATGTGCTAATTTGGGTAGGTGTGCTTATCTAAGGATCTTAAGTTGATTTGGAACAAGGTGGGTATTGCATGCCATCTTGATCGATCAGACCAAGGAGTAAAAATCCTAGAAAGTACAACTTCTTATTGGGGATGGCACCTTATAATAATGGTCTTACCAGAGATGGCACCTTGTAGTAATACAAGTGTGACCATGATTATTATCAAGTGAGTGATAATGGTCTAAGTTAGTTCATGGGGAGATGAAACTAGCTAATCTTAAGTACAATTTTGGAGAAATTGTAACTTATCCAACTCCTTTTTGTGGATAGGATATGGCACCTATTTTTAGAGGAGGATCATCCAAGAAGGAATTGTTAGCTACATAGGATGAATTTATAGCTCATCCCCAGAAAAAATAAATAAATAAATAAATAGAAGAAAAATCAACTCTTGTTAAAATTTTGGAAGAACAATGGACTCTAGAAAGAAAATTGGAAGAATAATGGACTCTAGTAATAAGTCTATACGAAAAATGGACTCCAACAAGAAAAATTGATAATAGTGAACTCTAGTGATAGTGTGGAAAACCTTTCTTTCGTATTTAAGTTGCTTCAAGAGTAGATGAAGCAATAATAGAAAATATTGGGAACATTGGTTAGTCTGGAGACCAGTAATAGGGATTCAGAGCATAGACAGAAAGAGAAACCTATAGATGAATCCATAAGGGTAAAGCTTGAATTGAGGCTAAGATTTTGAAGGATATTAAGAATGTCAAAGTATCTAAATTTAAGGGAATAGAATGGGGTAATGCAGCAGAATTATTGGTTGAATGAATTGGAAACTTACTTTTCCATGAAGAATTACTCACTTGAAACCCAAACTATTTGGGCAACCCTTCATCTTCAATATGTAGCCTTGGAATGATGTAACACATTAAATTTTTGTAGTGGAATCCAAGTAGTGGATCTTGGATGGGATAATTTTATAAGGGAATTAAAGAAAATATTCCTATAATATCATTTTTATGTAGAGAAGTTTGGGGAGTTCTCTATGTTCCAACACGGTACATTGACTATGGAGGTATATTATCAAAGATTCATTAAACTCTTGAAATATGTTCCTAAGTATGAGAATAATAAATAATTGAAGGTGCATAAGTTCATCTTGGGAATGCATCCTAATATTTAAATAGTGATTAATTTTCTCAAGCCCAAAACCTTTCAAAAAGCATATGATTTGGCTCGATATGAAGAGACCAATATGTAAACGAAGAAGTCCTTCTTCAATTATGGAGGAATGATATAAGGAGAGAAATAGAAACTTAGGAAGAGAAAGAGTGTTGGATTTATGAAATGGGATAAGGAGCAAAATAAGAAAATCAAAGGGAATCCAAAGTTTGGAAATAAGAACAATGCGAACCAAGGGAATTATAAGAAGAATTTTTAGAGGAAGGACAATTCAAAATACTAATCTCAAAAGCAAAATTATTTAGCTCAAAAAGAGGATATAGGGAATAAAAGGTAGGAAAGGTCTTAGGTACCCAAGACAGGTTGTTTCATTTATGGGGGTCCTCATTGTACAAATAAGTGTCCCCAATGGCTAGAGTCAAGTAGTAGAGCCAAGGAGCAATCTCATTGAATCTATGTAGCCATAGGAAGTCAGAACCTTGATGGATAAGCAACTCCCATGTTGTTAAATGGTAAGTTGTTCAATAGAAATTTTAAAGTTTTAATTGATTGTGTAGCTACAAATAATTTTATTTCTACTAGTATTATTGGGAATTGTAGAGAGGGAAATAACCTGCTCAAAAAATTCTCGATAGATCCTATGGGAGCCAAGCTAACAATAGGGTTATGTTCCTCTACACTTAGGGGATTGGGGATTCAGGGGTTCACCAAGAGTGGTTTTAGGACTCACTCCAAGTTTGGTATGGGAGGATTTGATGTGTTAATTTAGAGTACATCTACATTTGGTCTCAAACTAGAAATAAACTAAGAGTATTGTAAAATGATGCAAGAAAATAGATATACAAACAAGGAAAATAGATATGCAGACAAACAAGAAACTATCCTAAAAAGATTTTTTTTGTATGTACACTAATCCTAAGAACATAAGAATTTTACTTTTCTTTTAAGCAAGAGTTGAAGAGTTAATGCACATACAAGTCAGCCTATTATATAATTATCTATTCAATGCCTAAGAACTAAAGAAAAAAGGCTAACATGAATTTTATTATTTTAACTAAATTTTCTAAATTTTATTTAATTCAATTTTATGTTGCTATAATAATTACAAAAAATGGAAACAAGTGAAAACATAAAACAAATAACCTAAAATAATAATGGAACACTACTTGTATTGGTGTTTGTTATTATGCCAAATTCATGTCCTAAAGCCTATGACAATGAATTCAAACAAACCTATAAACAAATATAGAAACTAGAAAAAAAGTGGTTAGTGTTTGGGGGCCTTCTTGGGCCGCTAAGGATAAGCTTACGGGTGAGACAACCAAGCCCCCTTGGTCCTTTTAGCTGACCATGTAAAGAAAAAGAGTTTTGACCTTTTGTAGGTAGACAAACAACATGCAAAAGAGAAGCTATGATTTTAAATGTAAGCAGAGAAACATAAAGGAATGCAATTTTACGCATAGAAAGACAATAGGGAAAGTAGAATCTTACCCCCAAATATATCACAGCAAAATTTACACCTTTTAATAGGTGGCT
Organism: Wollemia nobilis; assembly: GCA_028583015.1. NCBI lineage: Eukaryota > Viridiplantae > Streptophyta > Pinopsida > Araucariales > Araucariaceae > Wollemia > Wollemia nobilis. Next base: position 12,162,073 of record JAQPPZ010003016.1, read on the forward strand.
ATGAATTCACGATAGTAGAAGAAAATAGAAAATAAAATATGAAAAGTATGTTGCACTCACTGAATTAGTGCCTTGTAAAAGGTGACCACAAATTCATGATAGAGAGAGAAAGGGGTGAAATAGAGGATTTTACCCAATATTCCAAATTTGAGCCCTATACGGATGGACCATGAATTTGATATAGAAGGTAAATGAGATGAATAAACAATGCAAACATGCTTGAATAATGATAAAATTAAATGCTAAGCAATAGAGGGATAGAAATGGAAGAAATGTAAATAACTAGATGCAATCTGAAAGAATTAAATGTAGTCTTGAATAGTAAATTAAAATAACCTAAATTCAAAATATGCATAGTAATCAAAACTCAAAAACAATGATGACATGATGGTAGGAGCAAGAGCATAAACAAGAGCGAGAGCGGGAGCAGGTTCGGACGCAGGCACAGGATCTAGGGCAGGCGTAGGATCAAGATCAGGATCGAGTGCATTGAGGCCTGGTCTCGAGCCTGCAAGGCCCTCGGTGAGACCAGAGGAGGGTTCAAAGGATGAACAGACTGGCAGTCAGGGTAGGAACAGCATCTTGGTCCTAGGGCCTCCTCCCAGCCTCGACGTAATTGCAGGCCTAGGGAAAAAGCCTCCAGATCTTGGGTAGGGTTCTGCCTCGATAGGGCCCAAACCCTCCTACCACTAGATCCTGGCTTATGCCAGGGCCCAGCCTCGGGCCCTGGGCATAGGGCTTTCCCTCGAGGGCACCCACATTTCCATTCAAGAGGAGCTCTACTCATCCTTTCTCTCTGGATCCTCTACCTCCCTGGTTGGGAAGTTCCTGGGAGGGCGATCGAACATGGAAATGATCCATAGATGGGCGGCTTCCAAGTGGAAATTTTTTGGATATATTCAGCTGGTGGCCCTTACCAAGGGCTTTTTCATTATCAAACTAAACAACAACGATGATGCTAAAAAGATCTTGTCTGGCGGGCCTTGGTTCTTGGGACGCAAAAGCCTCTTCCTTAGGCGATATGGAGCTGACTTCCATCCCAGCACCCAAAGTATCAACTTCACCCCGATCTGGGTTTGACTCCCCAAGCTTCCCTTTCACTTATGGCATGAAGACATACTAAGGCTCATTGCTCAATCGATCGGTGAGCTGGTGGTCTTTGATCTCGCTACCAAAGTAGGCTCTCCAATAGTCCATGCTAGTTTTTGTGTCAATGCAAATCTAGAATCTAAACTCCCCTCTTTTGTGTCCATCTCCTCTAGGTCATTTTTCTGGTACCAAACCCTGATTTATGAAAATAAACCTACTTTATGCCCTCTCTGCTGCACTCAAGGTCACCTTTCCTACCAATGCCCCATATCCAAGAAGGTTGATGCCTCTCTCCCCGCTAAAACCCCTTCTCGACCAGGAAGGGCCCCTTCCTCCGAGCCCTCCCACAATGGTCATAGATCCTAGGCTTGGAATAACAAGGAGGCTTCCCCTTCTATCCCAAAGGAATCCCAGATGGGCCCTTGCTTGATGGATGGCCCTCCCTAGGTTCGCCCTTCCACCAAACCTCTCCCTGGTTGCCCTCTCGAGGCCTCGATCCCAGGATCCCCACCTCACCTGGTGTGGATCCCTCCTCATTCGTCCCTGTAGGCCCTCACTTGCACCCCCTCTCAAACTTGCAAGCCGCTTGGGATCTCTCCCCTACCGGCTCCTACCTTCCCTTCCTCCTCCCTAGATGCCAAAGTTTCCTTCTCCCTCTCCCTCCTCGCTATACCCCTCTCGACCCCCTCTTGTCCCTCCTGGAATTACCTACTAGCCTCCCCCCTTAGAGTGCAGCTCCAAGAGGTTCGACAATGAGGTTGAGGGCAGTTCTCAGTTTGGGCCTAATGAAATCAGCCCCAAGATGACCCGAAGCAGGACGTTCACCACATACTTTGGTAGCAAACTCAAGAGAGGTCGCCCCACCCTGGGTGATCAGCGATCGAGGATCATTTAAGATGGCATATCCAATGGATCATAGGAAACCTTCTCTGACATCATCGTGAGCTTCTCTAAAGCAATGCCCTACGATCCAAACCCCCTACTCAGCTCGAGAAGGGGGGCAAGCGACTCCCCAAGGGTGTCAAATGAAGCTCATCACCTGGAATGTCAGGGGGCTCAATGGTGCCCCCAAAAAAAGGATCCTTGGCCAACTCCACAAGGATCACCGCCCATCCTTCATCCTCCTCCAAGAGACCAAAATATATGAAGCGGCTGCTCAGAGGGTCACCCAAGATATCTAGCAAAATTGTGAATCACTGTCTACCCCTACGGCTAACACAGATGGAGGCCTGCTATGCATGTGGGATCCCCGATATTTTAAGGGGAGACTCATTTCATCTTCCCCTAGAATAATCAACATTCTGGTCCATTGTGTGAATTCAAGGCGTTCATGGATCTTGTCTAATGTCTACGCTCCCAATAGCCCGATTGAGAAAGCTGCCTTATGGAAGGAAATCAGCTCGATGAGGGAGGCCTTTGCCACCCTTCCCTGGATCTTAGTAGAGGACTTCAATAGCCTCATTTTCCTTTTTGACAAAATTGAGGGTTCAACGGCTCCGTCCAAAAGCATGGAAGACTTTGGTGTCTTCACCGACCTCAATGAGCTCATGGACGTCAACCTAAAAGGAGCCAGGTTCACCTGGTCAAACAGAAGAGCGGGAGCAAGCCATATCTAGGTCAGGTTGGACAGAGTGTTTCTTTCTAAGGAAGCCATTCCCCTGTTTACTGATGCAACCTTGCTGGCTCTCCCTAAAATTTGGTCTAACCATAGCCCCCTCCTCCTCAAAACTGACCATCGCTCTTCCCTCAAATGACCCTTTTAGTTTGAGTCCATGTGGCTGCACCACCCCAACTTCAGGGCCTAGGTTGGTTGTTGGTGGGCTCCCCCAGTCCTTGGGTGCCCTGTCGAGCAAGTCTACCACAAACTAAGATGTCTCAAAGAACAGCTCAAGGTATGGAACAGAGAGGTGTTTGGCAACATCTTCAAAAATAAAGCAGCAATTAAGAAAAAGTTCAAAGACCTTGAGCTCAGGTTCCAAGAAGGCTCCCAAAATTTGAGGATCAGGGAAGAGGAACATTCAGTCCTTAGGGAGTACCACAACATCTTGGCCAGGGAAGAAACATTCTGGAGGTAGAAGTCGATAGCCCTATGGCTCCAAGATGGTGATGTTAATACCAAGTTTTTTCACATGTCGACCCTCAAAAACAAGGGCTCCAACAGAATTTCTAAGTTGGTGGGCAGCAATGGTAGAATAATCAAGGATGAAGAAGACATTTAGACTAAAGCCATCAACTCCTTCTAGGATCTCCTTGGCGATAATTCCTAGATATCCCCAGAAGTGACAGACTCCCTTTTGGAGCATATCCCAACTTTCATCTCAGCCCTGGCAAACGAGATGCTCCTGCAGCCCCTGTCTGACTTCGAAATCCATGTTGCTATGTTTTCCATGAAGGTCGAGGTAGCCTCAGGCCTTGACAGGTTTCCCCCTTGGTTCTTCCAATCCTTTTGGGACCTCATTGGCCAAGAAGTGTGTGTAGCCATTCGGGACCTCCAGTCCACCAGCTCCATCCCCAGAGGTATAAACTCCACCTTCATTGCTCTAATCCCCAAGTATTAGGAAGCCAGATCCCTCTTTAAATTTTGCCCCATTATCTTTTGTAATGTCTTATACAAAATCCTGACCAAATCCATGGCCTCCCGCCTTAAGGATATCCTTCCCCTAATCATTACCCCTTGCCAAGGGAGCTCAGTAAAAGGCAGATTTATCACAGATGAAGTTATCATCATGCACAAGGCCATCCAATCGGTCCTCCTATCCAAAAAGACCTCATTTCTACTCAAACTAGATATGAACAAGGCCTTCGATAGAGTTGACTAGGATTTCCTTTCCAAGGTCCTTCTCAAGTTTGGGTTCCACCCCTCCGGGGTCAGCCTCATCAGAAACTATATTTCCTCCCCTTGGTTCTCTATCCTCATTAACAGATCCTCCGTTAGGTTCTTCCCCAACTCCAAAGGTCTTCACCAAGGTGACCCCCTATCCTTGATCATTTTCATCATCCTGGCTGAGGCCCTAGGATGCACCATTTCGAGTGATGTCTCCCATGGACTTATCTTGGGCATCAGGCCTATGTCAGGCCTATTCCTAGTGTCCCATCAGCAGTTCATGGGCGACACCATCATTGCTACTTTAGCTTTGACCCCTCAATCCAAGGCCATCAAGCACATCTTGAACCTATATGAGGAGGCAGCTGAGCAAAAAATCAACCTTCAAAAAAATAAAATTTTCTTTATCCATACCCCCCGGCTAGGCAAATAAGAATCGAGTAGATTCTTGGTTGTACCCCTGATTCCCTCCCCTCCTCTTACCTCGGGTTCCCCCTGTTTATAGGAGATTCCTCCAAGACCCTTTAGAGTGGGATGATTTATCGGATCCAGAGGAATATGGCCTCCTGGAAAGGCCACCTCCTCTCACAGGCAGGTAGAGCCACCCTCCTATCGACGATTCTTCAAAGCATTTTGGTCTACTTCATGTCGATCTTCAGAATCTTGGCCTCCATTGCAGCACACATCGAGCAAATCTAGAAATGTTTTCTATGGTTGAGCAGCAAAGATAAGAAGAGGATTCCCCTGGTTTCCTGGCCCTTGGTCAGCTACCCCAAATGCGAGGGAGGGATCAGGCTCAGGCGGGTGACCCCCATGAACAACGCCCTCTTGTCAAAGCACGCATGGAAGGTGTTCACCAATGCCCCTAATGAATGGGTCAGTATCATGCATAGAAAATACATCCACCATCACCCCTTCCTCAGTGGCTCCCAGCCCAAAGATAGATCAGCCTTTTGGAAATCTATGATCTCCACTAAAGACATCATTCAGAAGAGGACCAGATGGATCCTCAGGGATGGAACCAAGATCGACTTCTGGGAAGAAGGTGGATCCAAGATGAGGCCCTGATTACTAACAGTGACCTCCTCATCCTCAAATCATGCCTGGTGGGCAAAGGGCCCAAAGTGTCAGATTATCTCACCCATAACCAAGGACAGGTAACATGGAAGCCCATCCTGAACCCCAGGCACCCGCTTCAATCCTCTAGGCTCCAGCGTCTCCTCGAGGTGATAGTTATCCCATCTTCTAGAGGGAATGATAGATGCATCTAGTATGACACCCCCAGTGGCATCTTCTCTGTCAAATATGCCTACAACTTCCAAAGAGTCCCTGATGAGGCCCCATTCCCAGTCAAATAGGTATGGGCCAAGAAGTTGATCCCCAAAATCATCCACTTTATTTGGGTGATCATCCAAAATAAGATCTTGACAATCGAGAACCTGATCAGGAGGGGCTTTCATATCCCAAATAGATGCTTTCTTTGTTGTGTTTCCTGGGAGTCTACTAATCACCTCTTCCTCAGATGCCCCTTCTCTTCTAAAGCCCTAGGCCTTGTCCTATCCTAATTTTCTATCCAGTGGGTGGCCGCCAATTCCATCTCTGACCTCCTATCTTAGTGGCCCAATCCCTTTGCCCACCCCTTCATCCACTTCCTATGGGGCTCCTACCTCCCTCATCTACTTTGGAAACTCTTGCTTAAGCGCAACAGCAGAGCCTTCTCCTCCCTCGCCCACTCCCCCCAGTGGGTGGTGGCCAAGGCGGTTGCCTTCACCCTTGAGAACTCTCGCTCCCTCCCCTTGAATGAGGTGCCGTGAAGGCTAGTCGAGTCCACCCTCCTCTCCTCCCTCAGAGTCCAACTTCCCCCTCAGTCCCCCTCCTTCCCCCTCTCATTGTCTGGTGATAAGGTGGACTGCACCCCCTCTCGAATGGATTAAACTTAACTTCGATGGAGCTTCTAAAGGAAACCCCAACCCCTCTAGTGTGGGTGGGGTCATTTGAAATAGTCATGAGACCTTGATCTTGGCATACGCCGAACCGCTTGGCATTCAGACCAACAACTTCGTCGAAGCAGCAGCTCTCCTTTACGAGCTGATAGCCCTCAAGGAGACCTCCCCAAAATTCATCATCGAGGGTGATTCTCTAGTTATCATCAAGGCCGCCCGTAGCTTGGGAAATAGCTCATAGCGTATCCATAACACCTTTCAGGAAGTTCTCACCATCCTCCAAGGATTCACTCATCACTCCTTTCATCATTTGTACAGAGAAGGTAACAAGGCAACCGATTTCATGGCCAATCAAGCCACCACAATGGAAGATCTCACTACCTGGACCATGAATTTCCTTGATGCTCTAGTCCAATTAGCATCTCAATATGATTCAAGCCCTGATGAGAGTATAGGCACTTAGATCACCCCGAGTCGGGGCCCTGAAGGTGTGATGTCATGCCCTCCCCACGTAGACAGGGGATACTCCTTCCCACTCTGCCTTGATGATTGGCCCTAGAGACCCTCCCACTTGAGGGTTGGCCAATCTGATCAAGCACCATCATGTCTCACAAAGTGCTCCCTGCTTCAAAGGCCATGTCAAATTTTTGGCTTCTCCCACTTTAGATAACCGCAGCCTCACTCGCAAACCTAGAAATCCCAATTTGGAGCACGTGGCTTCTCAGTCTGAGTTTCTTGTCTCGAGCGTCACTCCGATGGATCTTCATGCTAAGTCAAACCACTCATGCCTTTCTCCTAAGAGATTTCACCAAACTTCTTCCCCGTCAAGATTATGCCAATTAGAGCATTGTCATTGGCTCCCCTTCCCTACCCCATGTGGCTGCCACCAGCCTCACCCCCTCAGCTCCTCCCAGCTCGTGTTGTTCCTTGCCCTAAGTGCCCCTTCCTAACGCCTATGGCCCTTCCCCTCCTTGGTGCCTCCCTACAAGCTTTTAACCCAGCCGTGTTCAGAGGCCACTCGCATTCCTGTGTGTTTTCCCCTTCCCCTATCCCTGCGATTCTCCCCTCTCAGTTCAAGAAGACTCTGGTTCCCTTGCCCTTGGCCTTCCTATTTGCCTTCCATGGCTGCCAAGGCAATTTTCCTCAAGCCCTCCACTCTCGACCTGAGAAATTCTGCTAGGATCTTTTCTGATGCTAAGAACTACACTCCCTTCTTCAGTAAGTTTGTAGGGGCAGATGAAGAAATCACACAGGGATTTATGGATTCTTGGAATGACAAGGAGGTCAAAGTGAAAGGGCTTCACTTCAAGGTGTCCAAGGATTTTTTGACTAAAGTGACGGGCCTACATCGCGAGGAGAAAGGAAGATTTGTTTGGTGGGACAAGCACAACTAGGATGAGGAGCTCTCTTGATTCCCAAAATAGCAATGGGACAAGGCCAACTTCTTTCGAGCTGACCTCCCAGTCCCCTTTGACGAGGCCATCATCCTAGTGATGCAATATATAACTTGCAATGACCCAGATCAGCACCTCTATAGCTTTCACCTTAGTTTCTATAATCACCTTCGTGGAGCCACGCTGGTAAGAACCCCTCGTTTTCTCTTTTATTCTCTGAGCCTCACCATTGTCTGGGCCCATAGGAGTCATTCTAGGCCCTCCCATCAAGGTCTCATGGCTATTCTGTATAGACACGCCCTAGAAAACTAGCCCCAGCTACATCACATCCCTCCCCTGTCCTTCGTTCCCCACCTAAAGAGGTTGGCTCCCCTGTTGCTTCCCCTATAGCATCAAAATCTAAGGAGACCCCATCCCCTAACACCTCCCCTTCCCCAAAACTGTGTAGACCCACCCAAAAATGTAGAACCCTGAATCAGGCCCTAGGCGGAGCCTCGACTCCTGGCATAAGTTCAATCTGCAAGGGCCCGACCCTCGGCAGCAGCAGGGCTGTTGGTAGCTCCAAGAAGGCCAAGGTGGAGGCCCCAAAAGCCATCGAAGTTAGCTCTGAATTTGGAAGTAAGTTGCGAAACTTTCTGACCAGAGCCCTCCTAGACATCACGATCAGCTCCCTGATCACTTCTACAAAAGCGACTTCCACAGCGGCCAATGCCCTGTCTAAACTCCATCGCAGGTTGGGAAATGGGCCTAATAGGGATGGGAACTAATCTACCAGGTCGGGGCCCCCATTCAGGTCAGGCCCGGCTGTAGGGCAATCTGGAGCGGTGGCTGTTAGTAATTTTCTAGGTTAACTGCTGGGCAATTTTGAGGTTTCTCCCTGTTTGGTGGCCTCAGGCCAAATTTTGTCTTGTTGGAAACATCGTTGGATGGACTATTTGTAGGCACCGGGGCCCTTGGGCCCCAGCTTGGTCCCCAAGGGTGCAGCCTCGGTCTACTCTAACATCAAAATATAGCTACGACTACTTATGTACCTAAGGTTTTGGGACCCTTTAAAAAAAAACTCGTTGTAAATATTATTGTTACTTATCAAAAAAAAAAACCTAAATTTAGTAAGAAATGCAAAACAATAATGCAAATGACAAACAAAAGTGTAGCTGACCTAAAATGCATAGAATGAAAATACAAAATATTCTAAGTGCAAAGAGATGTAAACAATCAATACATAGAAGAGTGTATAAATGATTAAAATACAAAAATGTATCCTAATGCAATAGGAATGCACAAAAATGAATTCAAAATGTACTCTATTATAAAATAAATAAACAAATATGAGTCTATATTTGAGATCTAATGCAAAAAATGAAATAAATCTATCTAAAGTAGAAATAAGTAAACTAGAAAAAAAATAATGTAACAAAATATTAAAAAAACTAACTATAGAAAAAATGGAAGAGCAATAGACGATTGAAGGAAAAAACCAAAGAGGTAAGCCTATATCCCTTTATATTAATGGAGTTGAAGAATATTCCTTGTACATGATCCATCATCACAACTCTCCCACTTGCTCTTCATTGTAGCTAGTCAAAGATCACACAAGAATGAATAAGATGGAAAACAATCAACTGATAATAGATAACAAGATAGGAGACATGGTAGAAGATGGAGTTGGGTCATAAATAACAACTAAAATTGGAATAAAAAAGGGATCTCTACACCTTTATTTATAGAAGCTTTGAGGGTAATGCAAGAAGGTGGCAAAACACAAAAATTAAATTTAGAGTTTTGAGGGCAAAACCATAAATCATTGAATTTGTAATTGATCTAAGATGACCACAAATCCAAGAAATCTGATTGTTTGAGGTCAAATAGTGTTAATGTGGCTTGACCAAATTTGTAGTCGATCTTGGAGATTGCAAATTAAGCAAGGCTAGGAAATAAGGGTAAACTAAGGGGTGGGAAACTCAAGAACTGTACTTAGCAACTTTGAGTGGCTTCCTAGGCATCTAAGGAAAAACTGACTCATTTGGTTGAGTCAATTTTTGTGTCTACATTTTTAATGAATTTATGCTATAATAAATGTTTCAAAGAAAGTTGTAGACACCTATGGGCTAGAAATGACAGACACTAAAAGGGGTAGCAAGTTTAGGCAGAGGGATGGTGCAAAAATGGTGTGATTTTATACACTTTTAAATTTTACATTCTTTATGAGGTAATGATGACATCAATGCCCACAAGGCTAGGGTGCCCCCTCGAGTTTAAAAAGGAATGAAAAGTTCCTAAAGAAACTCAAAATGGTATACAAAGAAGAAAAAGAAAAAGAGAAGAGGTAAAGGGAGGGTGAAAATCAATTCATCGTGAGAAGAAGGATAAGAAGAGCTCTATATAAAAAGAGAAATGATGTTTTCAATGCACCGTGCAACCATCACAAGAGGTAAAGCTAGCACAAAAACAAACCAAGGATGGGTACACCTCTAAACTTACCTCCTAGACTAGACTAGATTTTTGCTTAAGTTTTTAATTTTTTCATTTTTTTAGAAAAATCAGATATTGCATCACCGCAACTTCTTCTAGGATTGGGTTACCTTCTTAACTCAAGGGTCCTAATATGGCTCTAAATCCATGCCTAAGGACCCCACCATACTCAAGAATGAAACATAAAATCACATTATAACATCTCTCCCTTTTAAATAAATTAAAGTGCTAATAATAAATAATACCATGCTAGTACTAGAATAAAAATTAAACCTCTTACATCCATAATGCTAGTATTTAGCAATTTCTCTATCTTAACAAGAAGAAAGAACAACATATAGATCAGAATATGACCAATATTCCAAAAAATTCCAAAATAAAATAATAATTTCTTTCATTCATTCATGATCAAGTCTTGAACAACTACATAGTTTAATTACATTGCATAGCTTCATCAAATATCTTGCATAAATTACAACCAAAATTTTCTTCAAGTAATTTCTTTTCAAAAATAATAACATAGAATGCAAAGGTTCTTTTTCAATATTGGCTCTTTTCATGTCCTCCTCTGGATAGCTCCTTTGTCCACAATCTTAGTTTAGAAGACTTAGGGATCAAGACAACTCTTATATGCAATGCAACTTAACATGCACCATGTATAAATGCAAGCAACCATGCAAAATACATTTCAAGAAATCAAGGAGAGAATCTCATACTTCTTTCTGTAATGGTTTCCTTACCTACTCAAGTCTTAGGAAACCATTATAACTATTTATCCATACCAAATATCTTGTTTTTCTTTACAATGAACAACCCATAACCCAATTATCAAATCTAGAAACTACATAGAGGGTAGCTAAATTTCTTTATAACATAAATAAGCACTATCTATTTCTTTTGAAATTAAAATATCACATAACAAAATAAGCACTATATTTTCTTTTAAAATTAAAATAACACCATAAAATAATAAGTACTATCTTTTTCCTTTGAAATTAAAAGAACACCATAACATAGGAAAGCACTATATTTTAATCTTTTCTAAAATTCTTCATAACGAGAATTTAGAGTTTACACCATCCAATAACCCTAATATCACTTAAATTAAAATGCTTCAAGCTTATCAATTATTAATCCATAACAACACAAAAAGAAGCATTGAAAATAGGTGCTTCCAAACAACAACATAGGAATGAATACAAAGGGCGCTAACAAACGTGCACATAATCCAAGAAATACTACCCTGTGAAAATGACTTAGGGTGACCAAAAATCTTAGAAGCAAAATAAAATATGTATGGAACCTTCAAAATGTTCTTCTAGAGAGGAATATCTCCATTAGAACCAAATTGCCTCGACAAGCCAACTACTTACGCAGCTCAAGGAAACATATAGATCGACATAACATAGCCTATATTAAAAAATTAGCACAACCAACCACATAGGCACTTATCAAACACAAATATCACAAGGATACAAACCAAATGACACAATAGACCCAGGTGGTTTAATGATGACAAAGCACCTAGATAAGAACCTTAAAAAGAACTATGTAGCATATCAAACGAAAAGAAGGAATGCCTACACACTTCAACTATAATTTCAAGAGCAAAGATAAAACAAAGATGCTAGCTATCATCATAGGCTTAAAGGCAAGGTGCAAAAAAACCAACAACAAGATATAGATGCCACCCAAGTTGAATCTTATACAAAGAAAAAATACTAAACTATCATAAGAATGAAGCAACACAACAAGACATATAAAAGATACCATAGAAAGGAAAACATTCACCATATTAAGCCATCATCTAATGGAGATAACCAAAGAAATTTGATACCTCCATGGTAGCCCTTCCAGATATCTTCTACTATCTCTCCAAATCTTTCACTTAGTGAATAATTTTTTTTGTTGTTGCTAGCTTCTTTGTGGATGTTCTCTCCTCCCCCTTTTCCTAGCTTGCAATGGTCATCTCCTCAATCTTATAATACCTATGAATTTACATTGAAGGCCTTTCTTGAATGCCATCATTGAGTACAAAAGTAACATAGATTCTTTACATTACAAAAACTCACTCAAGTTTTTTACCTAATGCAACGTTCCAACATTAGCTACCTTAATCAATTATTAGGTTAATTAAATCTTATTTTATTTTTCTTCCATTTGAAACTTACCTTTTAATATTTATAATACAAAGTATAATTAATTAATCAAATAACTCAACTAATAATACTTCTAACAATAATGTAATTATATTAATTACCTATTATTTAATACCAAATACTAATCTTGATTATTAGCATTGATACTAACAATTCAAGTATTGATTTTACTATCCTTATTAATACTTTATTGAATTATCCAACCAATTCTATGATTTCAAAACACAAGCAACACAAAGACTTTGCAAATAAAATATGCAAAATTATTTTCTTGAGTAGAAGGTTTTGAAATAACCAAAATGCTATCACCTTTCTACTAAGGATGACTCCTCTTCTTAAGCAATATAATATAAATATAGCTGCAATAGGTCAGAACAAGAACCTCCAATCACATAAAATTGTGACAAAAAGAAAACAAAGCAAAAAAAATCCCAATCACATAAAAACCACAATAGATGGAAATAAGCCAACAAATGCTTTATTCTCTCATTCCTGGATTTCACCCCCTTTTACAATGTGATACCAAGGGAATATATAGATCCCAAAAGAAACCCTAAATCTTAAAACCCTGAAGATAAGAAATTACAATATTTTATTTTTTTATTTTTTATTTATTTTTTATTTTTTATTTTTTATTTTTTATTTTTTTGGCTATTTCATCTTTTAGTGCCGACCAAAAAAATCTCAAATAGATCTCTAAATTAATACACATTATTGGTTTTCTCATATTAAGCCTCCTAGAAAATCTCAACACCTACACATGCCTAAATAAGAAGTTATCTCAAATATGCTCCCTTCCATATTTTCAAAAAAAACACTAAAAAAATATTCAAGGATTCTAAAGAAACCTTACCATGACATTTTCCACCTCATTATCTAGCTCCCCATAAAATTTCAAACCGATCCAACGGTCGGATCAAAAGTTATACCCTCTATAAGATAGGCTCCTACATCACAATCTTCTGGTCAAATGGTGCATCAAGTCAAACACACACATATGCAATGCACCTACATGAAGGGTTTCCTTTACCCTTGAGCTATTAATGAAAATTTCATCCATAATTTCTCATTTTCTCTCAACTCTAGTGGTTTTCCCATACCAATCCATTGATGAGAGTACCTGGTCCTACAACCACAATTTCCATCAGTAATACCATATTCCAAAAGTATATAATTAAATCATAGAATGCAACTATCAACCCAACTTGATAACATAAAATAAGATTATGCATTAGATATCCACACATCAATACATAAATCAATATCAATATCATGTCTTTCTAAGGAGGACCATTACATACTCCTCCCCTTGGACTAAACATAGTCCTTTGTGTTATCTTAAAAAAAAGTATGTATATATATATATATATATATATATATATATATATATATATATATATATATATATATTTCATTCAAATAAATATGGGAATTCTCATTTCTTCAACATCTTCCCAAGTTGCATAGTTTCAAAAAAATGGTCCCACTAGATTTTACATCGATCTAGGTTTTATTTTCTAAACATCTTGGAATGAAACCCTAGAATTTTTATCGATCACACCTCAATAGCTGAGGAATCTACCATCTACAATTTAGAAAAATTCCAAACGTGAGAAGGACCAACGACATATTTCCTAAGTAGGGATATGTGGAAAGTATCATATATCTTTGATAGTTTGGGTGGCAAGATGATCCTATAGGCTACTAGATTAATCTTATCAATGATCTCAAAATACACAACATAATGAGGATCCAACTTAGTTGACTTGATGGCATTTTCATGGGTCTAACCCTTAAGAAGACTCTACCTCTCATAGATAATTCTCTTGATGATATCTTTAAATCAGCATAGCTCTTCTAGTGATCGACTGCTTCCTTAAGCCTTAGCCAAATTTCTCTGAGCTGCTTCTCCATATCTCTAATAGTATCTAGTTTGATTGCCACTCGATCTTCTAAATTGTCCCACAATATAGGTGTTTTGTATTTTTTACCATATAAAACCTCAGATGAAGCCATTCCCTAGGATGCATGGTATCCATTATTGTATGCAAATTCTAATAAATGCAAAGTCTTCCCACTTATACTTTTGATCCATTTAGTACATGCAAAGCATATCCTCTAGAACTTGGTTCACCCTCTCCATTTTTCCATCTATTTTTGGATGGTATGTAGAATTAATATTTAACTTAGTGCCCACTACACAATGAAGAGCCTACTAAAATTTTGATGTAAGCCTAGAATCTTTGTCTGATATGATCACCTCAAGAAAACCATGTAACCTAAAATTTCTTAGCAGACTTATTTTCCACAACCAGTGCATCATTCTTGATGTTCCTCGATATAAAATGTGTAATCTTGGTCAACTTGTTGACCACCAAAAGTATTGCATCATGTTGGTACGTAGTCTTAGGTAAACCCATAATAAAATATATAAATATAACCTATCACTTTTGAGTAGGTATAGCATGTGGGTATAATTTCCCTATTGAGTGTTGATGCTTTACCTTAACCTTCTAACACTTCAAGCATCTAACTATAAAACTAGTGATATCTTTTTCATTCCTACCTAGTAGAAGATATTTTTTATGTTTTATCTCATCTTTGACCCTCCTAGATGAGAATAATATGGATAAATATGCACCTCTTTCATAATCATTTTCCTTAAATAACCAATTTTGAGTATGAAAACCCTATCCTTTAAGCATAAAAGTCTATCTTTTATGTTAAAAAACCTTATTTTCCTCAAGATTTATCTCAATATTTACCCAGATTTCAATGCAATACTAATCCTATAACTAAATATCTTTGACTTTTTCCATCAAGTCTATAAGACTTTGGGTCAATGTTGTTATATGTCTTCTCCTACTTAAGGCATTACCAATATTATTTTCTTTTCCTTTGATATACTCAATACCAAAGTCATATTCGGCTAAGAACTTTATGCACATTCTTTTTCTTGCATTCAACATAGGTTGGGTAAAAATATACCTCAGACTTTGATGGTCTATTGTTACCTCAAATGGTTTACCCAATGAATAATGCCTCCAAAACTTTAGTGCATGCACAACTGCTACCAATATTAGGTCATGTGTAGCATAGTTTAACACATGTTTCTTGAGTTGCCTAGATATATATGCTATTGTAGCTTCATTTTGGGACAACACCCCACCCAGACCTTCTAAGTAAGCATTTTTACACATTATAAAAGTCCTAAAAGGATTTGGCATCCTAATAATTGGTGTTGTAGTTAGCTTTTTCTTTAGAGTTTCAAAGGCAGTCTCACATTTATCTAACCATTTGAACTCTTTTCCTTTTCTTTGAAGGTTGGTGATAGAGTAGGTAATATTTGAATAATCCTTCATAAAATACTTATAATAACCAGTGAATCCCGAGAAGATTCTAACTTTTGACACATTAGTGGGCATAGGCTAGTTCAATATAGCCTCAATTTTCTTAAGGTCTATAGCAATCCCTTCCACTAATATGGTATACCCCAAATACTAAACTTGTGAGACATAGAACTCACACTTAGACAACTTTCCATAAAGTTGGTTTATCCTCAACACCTCTAACACTAACCTCAAATGTTGGTCATGTTCTTCTTTGGTGTGATAATATATCAAGATATCATCTAGAAATATCAAAACAAACTGATCCAAATATTTCTTAAACACACTGTTCAAAAGCTACTGGCATATTTATCAATCCAAATGGCGATACTATTAACTCATAGTGTCCATATCTAGTTTTAAAGGTTGTTTTGTGAGTATCCTCCTCTTGAATTCTTAGTTGATGATATCCATATCTCAAATCAATCTTTAAAAATATAGTGGTATCCTTTAGCTAATCAAAGATATCATCAATCCTTGGTAAAGGATACCTATTCTTGATGGTCACCTTATTCAACATCCTATAATCAATGCACAATCTCAAAAATCCATTTTTATTTTTCATAGATAACATCAGAGCTCCCCATGACCACACATTAGGTTTAATTAAACCTTTCTCTAATTCTTGAAGTTGCACCTTTAACTCTTGTAACTCAATAGGAGTCATTCTACAAGATGTCCTTGCAATAGGTTTGGCTTTAGGTATTAGTTCAATGGTGAAGGCAAATTCATGTTGAGGTGGTAGGACTAAGATATATTCTAGAAATACATCTATAAATTCATGCAAAACTGGATGTTTTTAAATATTTCCTCATCTTATTTTCATTTATCTTGACTACATAGAACATACCACCTCTTTAATGGCTTTTTATAATTGTATATTTGAGAACAAATGTGGTTGAAAAGACCCTTACCCACTTTGAACTCTTACTCTCTTCTTATCCTTATTGGTGTAATCCATTCACCTTTCTTGGAAGTTGATTAAGGCTTCATGACCCTTCAACCAATCCATCCCTAGGATAATATCAAAAGTATAGAGTGGTACTACATATAAGTGCTATATAGTTGATCCATTGGATAAGGTAATCTTAGACATAGATAAACATTGATCCACTGAGTAGGTTTGTCCAGACCCATACTCAACTTTCCACCCTTCTACCAAAATTTAGGTCTTTATGGCATATACCTAATAATTCTAGTGGAAATAAAACTATTTGTATCTCCACTATATATTAAAACTTTAACATTCTTGTTAAACAACTTACCATTCAATAACATGGGAGTCGCCTATCCATCCAAGCTCTAACTTCTAGTAGCAGCATAGATTTAGTGTGGTTGCTCATTGGCTCTGTTTCTCAATTATGGTCATTGAGGACAAGTATTTGCATAATGAGAACCCCCATAAAAGAAGCAACCTATCCTATGTGCCTAATATCTTTATTGTATTTTCTCCCTTATTCCCTCTTTTAGCACTAAATCATTCCTGCTTTTGAGGTTGAGGGTTAGAATTGTCCTTTTTCTAAAATTTCTTCTTATAATTTCCTTGGTTCCCATTATTCTTATTCTCAAACTTTGGGTTCCCTTTGATTTTTTTGTTTTTCTCCTTATCCCATTTCATAAACCCTACACGATTCATCTTCTTGAGTTCTTATCTTTCTACCTTTGTCAATATGATCTTTTTGGTTTGAATATTGGCCTCTTCTTGCCTAGCCATATGATGTGGATAAAAAGGAAGCTAACATTTGGATTTCTAACATATGCTTAAATAAGCATTTTACAACCATAATATTCTAAATTAAGAAGATTCTTAACCAAAAGCTATAGTTAATCAAATATGGTAACATAACTAATCTTGCTAACTCATAAAATAAGAATAAATCTAGCCCAAAGACTATGCCATCCAAATGTGCTGATATTTACAATTTGGAATGGGATTTGTAAATATTCTAAGTTACACTTAGTACTTTAGACTTAGTAAAATATTAAAAAAATCTAAACACTTAGTCTATTACAATATGTTAACAATTGGTCCTCATCATCCCTCTCCACCATAGAAGCATTGGACTCCAATGCTTTCAAAAGGAAAGGAAAATTATGGGATATTTTATGATGTGATATCCAATGAACCTAGTGTGGAAGCTAACCATGGAGGAGAACAAGGTAAGAAGTGGTAGATCCTTGTCTTATCTGAAGAGTCTTCATGTTAAACATTTTATCTGAATCAAGTGGACTCATGGTACCACATTTGTGAGATGGCTAATGATAAGTGTAGTCTCCAAAGTGGACTCATGGTAAGGCTTAAAAATATCCACATTAATAATTTCATAGATTCCTATATGAGCCAAAATATCCAGGTTAAAGGTATTCTTGGACACTTGTTGCATAATGGTGTAAGGCCCATGCATAAAGGTTTAATTTTACTATGTGTTTTTTTACAAAAAATGTTGTTTTTCCAAATAGAGCTAAACTCTATATCCAACCTATAAATGATGAGAAATATGATGCTTATCCATGGCTTGCTTCTACTATTGTCTAGTTATCTAAAACATTTGAACCACTCTAGAATGAAGATGATGCAAGTTCTAGATGAAAGCGGTTGCCTTATCTTACTCCTTTTGAATAAGAACTATAGAAAAAGAAGGAAAGGATAGAGGTAACTCATATGGGGCCAAGGATTGGAACCCAAGGAAAATTTCAAATGGGGAATACCCAATGGATGTGTGA
Organism: Wollemia nobilis; assembly: GCA_028583015.1. NCBI lineage: Eukaryota > Viridiplantae > Streptophyta > Pinopsida > Araucariales > Araucariaceae > Wollemia > Wollemia nobilis. The sequence goes on from JAQPPZ010003016.1 coordinate 12,180,067, forward strand.
ATATCTTGTTTTTAGGTATGCTCAATATGAGTTAGACTTAAATCCCACTTCATTGGAGAAGTGTGATGATAAATCATCAAATTTTGAATAAGATTTTGATTAACTACCGTAGTATACCCATCTGACTATGGATGGAAATCCATGGAAAATTTAATAGAAACTCCCAAAAGTTTCTAGGAGGATCTCCAAAAATAACCCACAAAACATTAATCTCTATCAAATATGATGTAGGTAGGGAGACCAAAGGAATGCCAAACAGTCTCAAAGAAAACTTGAGCTAATTCTTGTGTTGAAATGGTCTTTTTATATAGAATTAACTTAGCCATCTTACTAAACTGATCCACAACCACAAAAATACAATCATGCTTCCTAACAGCCATCAGGAATCCACTCAACAAATCCGTGGAAATGCTTTTCCAAGGACGAGAAGGAATATGTAAAGGAACACTTAAGCCCAATATCTTATTTCTTGGTTTGGAGCAGCAACAAACAACACACTATCTCAAAAATTTCAATACATATCACTGCATATGAGGTCAATAGAAAAACCACTATAAGTGATGATGAGTTTTGTGTTTCCCAAAATGTCCATGATAGAGTGTAGAATGTGCCTCTTTGAGTAGAGACAATTGATTCTCCTTAGGGACCCAAATTTTTTCCAACATATACAACAATCCATCATACAAATGATAATATTGAAAAGGACCTATATTAGAAGAAGAAGTGTGTAAGAGATGTTGGTAAATTGTGCTAAAATATGGATCAAGAGGATATTATGTCGACCAAGTCTAAAAATCAATGTGAGAATTAGTTGTCGTTGTCAATGCAAAATTTGCTAGAGGGTGACTCAAACAATCTACTACATGGTTGCTACTTCATTTTTATACTTTATAACTAAGTGGAACCACTAAAAGTAGGAGGTCCACTTCATGTGGTGTGTTTCTTCAATCTTGTTTTGAGATTGCAAGAACATAAGGGGCAAGTGATAAGTATGTACTATTATTTCTTTTTTAAGGAGATAATATCTCTAGTACTTAATATCCTACACCAAAGCATATAGCTCTTTATCATAATTGGAATAATTACATTTGGCAGCTGAGAAGGTTTCAGAATGATAGGCCACTAGATGGCCATTGCTTCAATACGACTCCAAGAGAAAACTGAGGCATATGTTTCTACCTCAAAAAGTTGAGAAAGGTCAATAAGCATTAAAATAGGGGTTGGACACAATTTGCATTTTAATGTATCAAAGGATTTTTCATGGTCCTTTGTCCATTGAATCGTAACTTTGATCTTAGTCAAATTATACAAAGGAAACACAATAGTGGAAAACCTAGGAATGAACTTGTGGTAGAAATTGGAAAGTCCAAGAAAACTCCTTAATTTAGTCATAGTAGAAGTAGGTCAATGAAGGAGTAATTTTACCTTGGTAGGATCCACATTAATACCTTTATCATTAATGATAAATCCAAGGTAGGAGATGGAGGATTGAATGAAAGAACACTTGGGAAGGTTAAAAAATAATTGGTTCTCTAGAAGGGTTTTGAGAACCTATCCTAGGTGAGCTAGATGAGCCTTCCAAGTGGATGAGAAAACTAAGATGTCATCAAGATAGATGATCATAAACCTATCTAGGTTATCCCTGAATACTTCATTCATAAGCCTCATGAATGTAGTTGGTTTATTGATAAGACCAAAAGGTATAACAAACCACTCACATAATACTAATTTTGTCTTAAATGTAGTCTTCCATATATCCTATGTCTATACTCGGACCTGATGATACCCACTTTTGAGATCTATCTTTGAAAATAATTGTGCCCCTTGTAGTTGATGTAGAAGATCATCAATTCTAAGAAGTAGATACCTATTATTGATGGTAATTTTATTCAAGGCTTTGAAATCAATACATAGCTTCCAAGTACCATATTTCTTAAGTACTAACAAAATTGGTGAAGCACAAGGAGATGTACTTAGCTTAATGAAGTCTTTAGCTTTCAAATCATGAATTTGCTTTTTTACTTCTTCCATTTGAGGCACTTATTTCCTATACATGGGGGCATTTGGAAGCGATGTTCCAAGAATAAGATCTATGCTATAATTGATTTCTCTTATAGGTGGAAGAATAGAAGGTTATTTGAAAACTTATTTATAAGATTGTAAAATTTTATTAAGTGAAGCATTCTTGAAAGTATTGTGATGTGTTGTTTAAGTGTCTTCATTTTGAGGCCTGATGAAGATTAATGCCAACTCCTATGCTTGGTTCACTTATTTGTGTGGTTGACAACAACTTAAAACCAAATTGGTTGTAGGTTGAGTGCATCTAATGATATATGTTTTGTTATCCAAGTACAAAGCATAAGTGTTTGGATTAGCATGATAAATGGTATCCCTATCATATTGATAGGGTTTGTCTAACAACAAACTATAATAGTCCATAGAAGTTACATCACATGTAACCTTATCCATAAAATTTGGACCAAATGCAAAATAGAGAGTGCAAGTGTATGTGGCTTCTACAGTGCTCTCGCTATCCTTCTATTCTAAAAAATAAGGACAAGGATGAGAGCATAATGGAAGCTTAAACTTTTCAACAATAGAAATCACAATTAGATTTTTATGTGAGTCATCGATAATACATGAAAAATTCATGAGTCAAATGGGCCCTAGTGATGAACAATTTGTCACAACCATTTACAAAAGAATTGTGATGCATAAGGGTTAAATAATTCAATTTACCCTTAAATTTTTTATATGTTTTTCCTTCTCCTTTAGCATCAATGGGGCCAATGGTGGGGTCAACATTAGAAGGCTCTACAACTAAGTATTTCCTCTTCATTCTTTGTAATTGAAAATAGTTAGCCCTAAAATATCCTATCTTCTTACAATAAGTACAATATTTTTAGAGTAATAATGGGAAGAAGAAGAAGAAAATTATGATGAAGAAGGGAAAGGAGAATAAAAGGAAGAATAAGGGGAAGTCAAAGAGGAGTAAGAAGAATTCTTCTTCACTTACTATTGCAGATTGGAAGCTCCTCTCGATTGACTAGCAAGCTTCTCCTCTTCCAGTTGTGCATGGTTGAATGATGCATCTACAGTATCCAAGGGAGTATATTTCAACTTCCTATACAAGTTCTCAGAAATACCACTTGTAAATTTTATGATCAACGCCTTTGCTAGATCCTTCATGCTAAGCAAAATCCATAATCTATTGAAGTGGAAGATATAATATTGTATAGGCATATTGCAATATTGTCTCAATCTATACCATTTAACCTATAATTCTTGTGTATAATTAGAAGGATAGAATATATCCTTCAAATACTGAACCAATTCTTCCCATATAGAAATGGGATTTTGGTCATCTTACCTATCCATGATCACAAGTTTTGCTAACCCAGTGAATTTGAGTTTAGGAAAAGGAACTTGATCATCAACAAGAATTTTAGTATATGCAAACAAATTTTCCATGTCCATAATCTAGTTATTTAAGACATCAGGGTTACTAGAACCATCATATGACTTGACATCACATTTTTTTTTTCTTAAGGTCCTTGGTAATCTTTTAATTAGGGTGTTTTTGAAGTGCGATGTCTTACACTTTATTGGCCAAAATATCAACTGTTTATACCAAGGCAAATATTTAATCAGCTAAGTCAAATGTCATTTGAGATCTAGTATAAGCCAAGATACCTAAAGATCAAAATTTGATGTAAGAATGATCCTATAAAGTAGATGCCTTCAAAAAATATAAAAACAAGAAGGCTTACAATATTTCCAATTACAATTAAACAATCCTCCTTCACAAATTGAATCAAATGCCTTAGCAAAATAAAATGCATCCTTTACCAAGTAATCTTGATAGTTTTATCAAAGTAGAAAGTGGAAAAAATAGAAGAATAATGCTTAGACACTAAAATAAAATAATTAATTACAAAAAGAATTAATTATTTTAATTTTTTTTTGCTTGCAAAAGAGTCAATATCAGGTAGAGTCCTCCATAGATCATCAGACATGAATAAGTCAGCATCAAGTAAATAAGACAACAAAGTCAACATGGATCAAACTACAAGTCAATGTAGAGATAGGTTAACGTCAGTTGCACGTGGCCTAACCATCCTCATCGATTGGCTATTTCTACCTTAATGCCTTGCACCTTTTAAACACGTTCAATAATCCCACATAGATAATGTGGGATAATATTCGTGCATATCAAAAACTAAATTAAAAAATTGTGTTATTTATCAAATCCACCACATGGCTCAAGTGTGTAATAGTCAATCAGTGAACATCGATGTACTTGACTAAATAGAAATGATCACGTACATACAAGCCAACCAATTAGGTACCATGCACCAGTCAAGTGAGCACCAAGGCCAAACTACCATCCTTAGTGGTTGGTACTTCTTAAAGTGAGGGAGACACGTTTTAAACTACCTTAATCTCCTTCATGTCCCTAATGTGGGACTACACAAAAATATTACCTTGTCACTGTGTTTAATGGAAAATCGTCAAAAAATAGCTATTAGTGCCAGGAAATAATAAGGAACTATCAACAATCCATTGGAATGGTTTATTACATCATTATTAATCATTTTTTGTCGACACACAACCTCTATTACAGTCGAAGAACAGTATCAAGATAGTGATTGTTGGGCCAAGGAAGTCTGAATATTAGGAGAGGAAGAGTTCATCAAAAAATAATTCAAGAATTAACCAGAAGGGATCATATATCGGTAGAGGCCAAGTCAACGTCAATCGCTAGTGATGGTGGAGATCGTCGATCTATGAGTGGGTGGTGGGATGGAAGGCAATGGTAGGAAGTTGGTCATCAGAGGGTATTTTGTGGTCATGGATGGCCAAGGTTTGCTAGTTGTAAATGGAAATTTGGTTGTTGATGAGTGTAGATCAAGAAGGGCCAGTGCCAACAAGGAGGGAGTCAATGATTGATAGATGGTCAATGCAAAGATCAGGGTGGTCACCTTAAAATCAGTCAAATCATGTTGGATTTCTATATTAAGTGAACACCCTAATATAAAAAAAATATTAATATTTATATTTATCCTAAGTTTACCTTAGCTTGGAGAAAATACAAACTAGGAGACTCAAATTTTATGCATGAAAGGAATTGGATTGCACAAGACTAAACGGAGGGGCAATTTTGGATGTGCATTTAGGAATTTGGGATAATTATCTAAGATATTAAACTTCTAATCCTAGGACTAAATGGGAGCTTCAAAATACATGCATATAAAAATGTAAAGCCAAATTGAGCAAGGTATAAACCAGGTAGTCTAGCTCATCCACAGTAGATCCAAAGCTCTGATACCAACTAATATGGATAAAAAAGAAGGTAACATGTGTATTTCCAAAATATTCTTAAATAAGCATTTACAACCATAATCTTCTAAATTAAGAAGATTCTTAACCAAAAATTATAGTTAAGCAAAGATGCTAAGAAAAATAATCTTGCTAACTCATAAAAGAAGAACAAATCCAACCCAAAGACTTCTCATCAAAGTGTGATGACATTTACAATTTGGAATAGGAATTGTAATTATTCTAACTTAGACTTAGGACTTTAGATTTAGTAAAATAATTTAAAAACTAAACACCCAGTCTATTACAATATGTTCACAAGTGGTCCTCATCACCAAATCGTAAGCTATTTGTAGGATTTTGGGTTTGAGAAAATTAATTATTATCTTAATCTTAGGATCCACCCCTAGTATGAACTTATGCACCTTTAGTTGCTCATTAATCTCATACTTAAGAATATACTTCAAAATTTTAATGAATCTTTGGTGGTATACCTCCATAGACAAAGTACCCTATTAGAGCATAGAAAACTCCTCAAACTTTTCTACATAAAAATTTTCTGATAGGATTCTTAAACGCCCAAATAAAATATTCTCATTTAAGGTCCACAACTTGGATTCCTTTGCCTACCATGAATGTGTTCCACCATTCTAAAGTTACATCCTAAAGATGAAGGGTAGCCCAAATAGTTTGGGTTTTGGATGAATAACTCTTCATGGAAAAGAAAGTTTTCAACTCATTTAACCATGACTCAGTTGCATCACCCCCTTATCTTCCATAAAATTTAACTACCTTAACATTCTTGAGGCCTTTGGCAAGCTCAGTTTCAATCCAATTTTTGCCTTCATGACTTCTAACAAGATTCTCTTCCTATCTATACTTTGTATCCTTTTTTCTAGTTCTCTATTAGGTAGGGTTTCTATAAGTTTCATTGTTGTTCCATCTATTTTTTGTGTAACTTAAATATAAATTAAATGTCTTCCACCATATCACTAAAACTTGTTGTTCTTCTAGTTTTATTGCTGGAATCCATTGTCCTTCTAGACTTCTTACTGGAGTCCATTGTTCTAGTTCTCTTTCTAGAGTTCATTGTCCTTATAGACTTATTTTGTATCATAGCTTCTTCCTATGTAGCACACCCTGCCTTCTTGTATGATCCTCCCCTTAAAACAAGTGTCATATCCTATCCACAAAAAGAAATTGGGTAAATTATAATTTCTTCCATTACGATTAGTTTCATTTTTCTAATGAACTAACCTAGACCATTATCACTCTTCTGATGATGATCATGGTCACATGTGCCTCATCAAAATTTTCAATCCCTAACAAGAAACTCTACTCTCCAAGATTTCTACTCCTTGGTCTGACTGATCCAAACAGTGTGCAATATCCATCTTATCATAGATAACATTAATATGCCTACATGAGTAAGTCTCTCCAAAGGAGCACATCAAGTCAAGGTTCATCCTAGGTTCTCTCCATGAAATTTTATTGTCATATGACCTAGATCTCTGATAACAACTATAACAACCCACAAAGAGAGAGTTTTTCACAAGTAAGGTTCACAAAGAAATCTCAATATATTCTAGTATATATATAAGACAATCACATTTTGAGTTAATATCACTCCAAAAAACACTCAATTGGATATGAGTGGCCAACATCCTGTATCTTTAGGGTTTACCTTTTTAAATCTTGCCATTTATAAAGGATGCCAATAGAGGTCCTCCCACCTTTCTCATATCCTCATCAATATATGACAACTTGACCATGACATTGGGATTATCCTCTAACACTCAAAACACTTAAAGGGTGATGCTTATTTACTAAATCTACATAATTTTATCTATGTAGGATCATTCTAACATGATGTCTTCATGCATAGTTACCACACCTTTGTAGGCTAACTAAGGCTATTACCACTCAACTAATAATGAACATGATCACCTAATCCTCGTCGTTTAAGGTGTCACCACTATACTGATTTGTGAATTATATCCCAAGACCTCACTATTTTGAGAACACTTGAGTCTCACCATTAAGATGCATCATTCACAACTATCTAGTTATTGCATCACCACAAATCCTCCCAGATTAGTGAATTCCTAGCTATTGTTTCATCACAACTCCTTCTAAGATTTACATTACCCTGAATATTACATCACCATAAATCCTTCTAGGATTTGGTTACCTTCTTGACTCAAAGGGTCCTAATATGAATTTAAATCCATGCCCAAGGACACCACCAAACCCAAGAACCTGATGGATTTTTTAGCCTTAATACTACCACAAAACTCACATGTTAAATATCACAAGATCGAATATAATATAGCCAAATACAATAAGGTTAAGATAATGATATGAGTAAAATAATATGAAAATTTGATATGTATATCAAGGCTAATAATATATCATATAGCATTCAATAATAAACAACAATATGAATGTAAATAGCTTGAATTATACATGTACAAAGCATGTAGAACAACTTACAACATTAATTGCTCAAAATGTATGCAACACTAGAATGACTCTTTAGATACTTGACTATTCCTTTCCATATGCCAAGTCTCATGACTCTTGGCTACTCTACTTGACACTTGCATACTTGATGAACACTTGACTCTATATTGTATGCACACCTATACATGACTCTTGACCTTCACTTTACACACTCTAATCTAAGAAACTTGTGCACATCTTTACATTACATATTTGATCTCATACATACAAGATACTTGTGCACATATACTCAACTTACACTTGCACACTAACTCACATGACACTTGTGCATATCTTACACATTCACACTTACATGACACTTGTGCATATCCTGCACATTCACACTTACATAAAAGGGAAATAATACTCACACTCTAAACTAAGACTCAAATGTAATATATTATTTACAAATGTACCATGAAGGTACTATGTGGGTACATTAGCATGTACCAAATAATGTAACATCCTCGAACAGAACCAAACATAATATCACATTATAACATCTCTCCCTTTTAAAGAAATTAAAGTGCTAATAAGAAATAACATGCTTAAATATAACACCATGCTAGTACTAGAATAAAAATTAAACCTCTTACATCCATAATGCTAGCATTTAACAATTTCTCTATCTTAACAAGAAGAATGAACAACATCTAGATCATTATAATCTTAGAATTATTCTTCCATTTTTCATATAACCAATATTCCAAAAACTTCCAAAATAAAATAATAATTTCTTTCATTCATTTATGATCAAGTCTTGAACAACTAAATAGTGTAATTGTATTACATATATTCATCAAATAGATTGCATAGATTACAATTACAATTTTCTTCAAGTAATTTCTTTTCAAAAAATAAAACATAAAATGCAAAGGTTTTTTTTCAATATTGGTTCTTTCCTTGTCCTCCTCTCGATAACTCCTTTGTCCATGATATTATTTTAGAAGACTTAGGGATAAGAGCATATCTTATATGCAATGCAACTTAACATGCACCATGTATAAATGCAAGCAACCATGCAAAATACATTTCAAGCAATCAAGGAGAGAATCCCATACTTCTCTCTATAATGGTTTCCTTACCTACTCAAGTCTTAGGAAACCATTATAATTATTATTTATCCATACCAAAGCTCTTCTCTTTCTTTACAATGAGCAACCCATAACCCAATTAGCAAATCTAGCAACTACATAGAAGGTCACTAACTTTCTATATAGCATAAATAAGCACTATATTTTTCTTTTGAAATTAAAAGAACACCATAACATAGTAAGCACTATCTTTTTCTTTTGAAATTAAAAGAACACCATAACATAATAAGCACTATTTTTTTCTTTGAAATTAAAATAACATCATAACATAAGAAAGCACTATATTTTAACATTTTCTCAAAATTCTTCATAATGAGAATTTAGAGTTTATATTATCCAATAACCCTAATCTCACTTAAATTAAAATACTTCTAAGCTTATCAATTATTAATACATAACAGTGCAAAAAGAAACAATCAAAAAGATACTTCCAAACAATAACAAAGGAATGAATATGAAGGGCACTAAAAAACCCTCACATGATCCAAGCAAGACTACCCTACGATAAAACTTAGGGTGACTAAAACTCCTAGAAGCAAAATAAAAGATGCATGGTACCTCCAAAATGCTCCTCTAGAGAATAATATTTCCATTAAAACTAGTTAGACTTACCATACTCAAACTGCCTAGACAAGCCAATGACTTATGCAGCCCAAGAAAACATACATATCGACATAATGCACTATGTGCTAAAATTATTAGAACAACCAACCATACATGCACTTATCAAACATAGAGATCAAGGATACAAACCAAGCAATACAATATACCTAGGTGGATTAATGACAACAAAGCACTTGGCTAAGCCCCTTAAAAAGAAACCTGTAGCATATCAAATGAAAAGAATGAATGACTACATGCTTCAGCTATCACTTTAGGAGCAAAGACAAAACAATGATGTTAGCTATCATCACAAGCTTAAATGTAAGGTGCAAATGAACCAATAACAAGGTATAGAGTCCATCCAAGTTGAAGCTTATACAAAGGAAAGATACTAAACTATCATAAGAATGAAGAAACATAGCTAGACATACAAAATATACCATAGAAAGGCAAACATTCACCACAATAAACCACCACTTAATGGAGATAATAAAATAAACTCAATAGCTCTTTCGGATATCTTTTACTACCTCTCCAAAGCTTTCACTTAGCCAATATTTTTTTCTCCTATTGCTAGCTTCTCTGCAAACATTATCACCTCCCCCTTTTCCTAGCCCGTAATCATCCATATCCTCAATGTTATAATACCTATAAATTTACATTGAAGGCCTCTCTTCTTGCATGCCATCGATGAGCACAAAAGTAACATAGATTATTTGTGTTACAAGAACTCCCTCACATTTCCACCTAATGCAACATTCCAACACTAGTTACCTTAATCAATTATTAGGTAAATTCAATTTTATTTTCTTTTTCTTTTGTTTGAAACTTACTTTTTAGTATTTATAAGGTAAAGTATAATTAATTAATTGAATAACTCATCCAATAATACTTTTAACAAAAATTTAATTAGATTAATTACCTATTAGTTAATACCAAATGCTAATATTGATTATTAGCATTGATATTAACAATTCAAATATTAATTTTACTAACCTTATTAATACTTTAATGAATTATCCAACCAATTGTATGCTTTCAAAATACAAGCAACACAAAGACTTTACAAATGAGATATGCAATATTATTTTCCCTGAGTAGAAGGTTTTACGATAACCAAAATGCTATCACCTTTATACTAAGGATAACTCCTTTGCTTAAGCAATCTCTTGGCCAAATGGTACATCAAGTCAAACACACACATATGCAATGCACCTACATGAAGGGTTTCCTTTACCCTTGAGATATCGATGACAATGTCAGCCATTATTTCCCATTTTCTCTCAACTCTAGTGGTTTTCCCATACCAATCCACGAGTGAGAGTACCTAGTTCTGCAACCATAATTTTCATCAATAGTACCATATTCCATAAGTATATAATTAAAACATAGAATTCAACTATCAACTCAACTTGATAACATAAAATAATATTATGCATTATATATCCACACATCAATATATAAATAGATATCAAGATCATGTCCTACCAAGGAGGGCCATTACACACTAGAGGATATGGGTCAGATCCTAAGTATCCCTATCAGGGAGAGGGATATCTATAGAGCACAGGTTCCTTGGGTATCATTATAGATATTGTCAAGGGATCTGACACATAAGATCCACCAGAGCAACCTCCATGTCAATGTGATGCCAGAGTAGTATGGATTTGATGCACTTACGACTATACTCTATGGGATAGTGGTTGAGCTTATGGTGTGCGATACTAGTAAGAGGCACTTTCCATGGATGTTGGTGAGGGTTATAGTAGAAATGCAGGATCAACAACTAAAATTTTCATGGAGCCCTTATATGTTAGCCTACTTATATATGATGTTATACAATGGTGTGTTCAAGTGATAGAGTAGTATAGTATGTCCCACGTTGCTCCAGGTATGATGTTGGGAGCACATAGTTGTCTATAGACTACATGCACTACCAGGGCCATTGCCCAACCTAGAGAGACGAACAAATTTTATATGGGTTCAACACTTTGAGAATGTGAGAGGACATATGATGGTATTCTGCCATTGGGGGGAGGATAATAGATGAGCCATAAGACTTATTGATCATCTAGAAACCATATCGTTAGCACCATAGGTGGATAGAGGATGGCGACAAGCTAACTTGGGTACAGAGGATCAAGTGGGTGACTATAGATTAGGATGATCTAGAGAACTTTCAATTCAATCGAATGTAGTGATAATTTGGCATCTTATAGGAGGTGCCAAAATTTTGAGACTATCGGTATAGGTAGGTATGAAGGGACCCATCAAGAGTTGAAGGGGACCTTGATATGGTGAGGTTCATAGAGAATGACCTAGATGACCCTAACTATGTCAACCCAGGGGTTGATGACATTGGGGTGGCCTTTGGGTAAAGGAGATGGTATAAGGGCATAATACCCCTAAGGATCTCACCACAAGTGCTAGTGTAGAGATGCCATATCATGGGCCAGGTCATGTAGTTACCACTCTAAGAGGCTACCCAACATACCACTCAGTGATGATAGAGAGGAGTAGATAAACCTATATATATGTAGGTGGAGGTTTGGATGGATATGGTGATGGTCAATAGTATAATCATCATTATCTCATTCGTAATAGGAGCAAGGACATCAGGAGTTGCCCCCATGACTACCAAGGCTAGGATGACCAAGATGATATGAGTTACCCCCACAATGGTAGTGGCAAAATCTAGTGAGACAATGAGTCAAGATGATCCAACTAGAGATATAGAGGTGATGTGAGATAACATGGCTTACATGTAGAGGGAGATGGACCTACTTTATAAGGATAGGACCAAGAGGTTGGAGGGGCTGCAAGGTGTGATAGGTGACATCATCATAGAGAGAGATTGATCCATCATAAAGTAGGATACCATGACGATAGAGAGGGATGTGGTGAGATCTAAGGCAAAGTGCCTCAGGGGAAGGCAACCAAACTAGAGTAAGAGTAATAGTAGGTCTACTCAAAGGGTATGGTTATCATCATTGGTGGCTAGTAGGACCAAGCCATCAAAGTACTACAAGAGATGTTGTAGAGGGTTTAGGAGGAGCTTTAGGTAGCCATGTTATGAGAGGGCTTATACTAGGCCATGTACCATCAGGTGGTCCTAGAGAGATAGAGGGTTGCTCTACCATATGTGTAGTGATCCTAAATTTGATCATAGTCATGGACACAAATAGTGTCATGGTCTGTGAAGATACCACCATCGAGACCACCACAAGTAGGTAGTGCGGGTGAGTCTAGATCATAAACTTAGGGTGGAGATCGGGAAGATATGCCAATTTTGAGTGTGGTATGCTTCCCTAGGCTAGGAGATGGTCGAGTGTTCTAATATTTTTATTGTGACACATTAATGCACTGATTGACATGTACTCTCATTTTATTGTGTTTATTATGTGTTTGTAAATTTATTATGCATGACTGGATGAATGAATGCAAAAAGATGGATGAGTGAATAAATAATAGAAATGAGGAAATGCATGATGAATGGATGAACTTAACTTATGATTAAATGACTAGATGACTAGATGTAGATAAGAAAATATGGTGGAAGAAGAGAGGAAGAGGAAAAAACCTCCTGCTACAATGCACTTGTTGAATTCATGCCCTATAAAGGGATGTCATGAATTCACGATAGAGAAAGATAGTCACAAAACAAATGGTTTCATCCAATTTTCCAAATTTGTGTCCCATACATTTGGGCTGCAAATTTGGGATAAGAGGAAATAGGGGAAAAAGAGGGAATAAAAATGGAAAAAGAAGGAAAAAATCACCAAAAGTTCAAAGAAATCAAAGAGATGCTTAGTTACACCATTTAAATTAGCATAGATCAAGATAGATCAGTATGATCAAACAAACATAAATCCAAGCAAAACATGAGTGACCAAAGATAAAAAAAATGGAGCAAAATCCTATGAGGATGTGTGCTAGCAAATGGCCTATGGTGGAACAATGCTCATTGATGACCATAAAGTTATCCTATAGGGCTATAGTGCTCATTGATGAGAACATGCTCGTGGAGTGATATCTACTATGGATGTGTGCTTGCTAGTGACCAAATATGGAGTGATACCTGTTATGGGTGTGTGCATACTAGTGACTAAATTTGGATTAATACCCAATAAGGATGTGTTCTCATAAACGGTCTACGATGGAGTAATGCTCATTGGCATCCATGAATCTATCTTGCAGGGTTGTAGTGTTTGTTGATAGTCAAAAGGATTTTTACCCGAAAGGGATGTAGTGCTCATTGATGGTGAAAAGTGGAGTGTTACCCAATAGGGATGTGGTGCTTGCCAAAATAACGAGTTATGAATCATAGCAAAAGTGTTTATGTACATGTGATAGATAGAAGTAATATAGATGAAAGAAGTAGAAAGTAATTAAAAGTAGTGTGTGTGTGTCCTTGTTGAAATTTAAATAGCTAAGAGATATACGTAGAATATTCATTGGTCATATAAATACCATAAACAATACTCATGAAATATATATCTTATCCTATGAGGATCCCTTAATAATTGAAATATCAATAAGGATTAGTGTGATCAAAAGAAAATGTGCATACATAAAATAAAGGAAGAATAAGGTGTATATCCTTTGTCTTGGAGAAAAAGAAAAAAAATGATTTAAAACTAGCAAAGGATGAAGTATATACAAAAGATGAAGAAATATATTCCTTGATTTGGGTAATTTTTTATAGTTGTTGAAAATTTCAAGGTAAATAAATATATTAGATAGAAGAGAAGTATGATTTGTGACAACAGATGCAATAATGTAAAAAACATAAAAATAAATTTTCCATTTAGAATAGAAATACCTCATGTATGTATATGAACAATAGAGGTAATCATTAGCATCCCAATGGGAGAAAGTAAAAGATGTGCCCTAGGTTGGGGATTCTCTAAGCATCAATGACCTAGTGTGAGTGCAATGCATATGAGCTAAACCTAACTAGGTGTCATCATTTACCTCATTGTAAAGTCCCTAAGAATCTATATGATCAAGTAGTCAAATGCAAGTATGCTCAAGCAGTGAAGTAGCTATATGACAAGCATAAGTATAAAAAATAAGAGTATATTAAGTAGTGCATGCAATGTATGACAAGCATTCATGCAGTATGAGCAAGAAAACCAATGCAAGTTGGAATAGAATAAGTAGAAGAAGAAAATATGATGAAGAAACATGATCAATGGAGAAAAAAGAGAGATGAAGAGAAGAGATGATAGATGTGAATTCATGTATAATATATTTTTAGGATTATGTTCATTGGTTCTTTAATAACTTTACCATCTAACATTGCTAAGCAATAGGATACTAAGCCAAACTTGGCTATTATAACCAAAGGGGCCCATCCAATTGGGGTAAAACATTCCCTTCAGATCGGTTTGAGCATTAGTGTTATTTTTGGTTTTCCTTGAGGACAAGGTCCCTAACATTAAAAGAATGATTGAAAACTTTCTTAGTGTAAGTTTTTTTGACCCTAATCTAATAGGCTTGAAGATGCTCTAAGGTATGGATGTGATTTTCATCCAACAAATCCAATTGGTTTAAATGATCTAAATGATACTTGTGGTCGATCGAGGCATCTTGCAACAAGATACGCAAGGATGGGACCTCTAACTCAAATGAGAAGACTACCTCGGTTCCATATACCAAGACATAGGGGGTTGCACCTGTAGGATTTTGTATGTTGGTATGATAGGCCCACAAGGTGGGGTACAACATGATATACCAGTCTTGACTAATCTTACTAACCAGCTTCTTAATTTTTTTAACTAGGGACTTATTGGATGCTTTGACTTGACCATTACTTTGACGGTAATACAAGGTTGGCTATTTCTGTTAAATATTGTACTTAGCACAAATTTTATGGATATCCTTGTTCTTGAAAGGAGTGTCATTATCAAATATGATAACCCAAGGAATCCCATACCTACAAAGGATTTGGTTAAAAATGAACTTAGAGACTTGGTCTCTAGTCACCATGGCCATGGGCATGGCTTCTATCCACTTAATGAAGTACCCCATTGTCATGATGATAAACTTGTGACCATCAAACAATGTGGGATTAATATTCCTAATAATGTTCTATCCTCACATGGAGAATGGCCAAGGTGAAGAAATAACTTGAAGGTTTTGAGAAGGTGCATGAACAAGGTTGTCATGATGTTGACACTTGTCAGAGTTTCAAACATAGTCACGTGCATCTTTCTCTGTGGAAGGCCAATAATATCCTATCCTAAGAAGCTTTTTGGCAGTTGCATTACACGTAAAATGGCCTCCATATGATCCTTCATAAGCTTCACTAAGGGCTTTTTGGGCTTCATCATATTTAAGGCATCGCAAGAGGATACCCTCAAAACAACATCAATATAAAGTGCCATCAATTATCACAAATTGGCATACTATTTTTGGCAAAAGCTTTTGCTTAGGTATCATGCCATCTTTAAGAAAATTAAATATGTTCATTTACCATGACTTAGATGGAGAGGCTTTGATTTTTAGGACATCTAGGGGTACTTGGCTAGAACTAAGGGTTATGGGTTCTCTTAGATGTTGGATGATGATAGTTGCTTGATCATATTCTAACTCCAAGGGGATAAGGGATGTTGTTTTGGCCATGGGATTTGCATGGTGGTTGGAGTATTTAGGGATAGACTCTATGGTTACCTTATCAAAGGTTGATAGGAGCTTGGTGATAATTTCCTTGTAGGGTTTTAGTTTATCATCTTTGGTTTGATAAACATCATTAACCTAGTTGACTACAAGTTGAGAGTCACCAAAAATAAAAAGGCTCCTAACCTTTAAGGCCAAGGCTACCAAAAGACCTAGTATCGATGCTTTGTACATTATAGTGTTGTTGGTGTAGGAGAAGTGCAAATTGAAGGAAAAATATATTAATTATTTTCGTGGGGTGACTAGAATGATTCTAGCACCATCGTCTTTTAAGCAACAGGCTCCATCAAAAAACAATGACTAGGATTCAAGATCTTCTACATCTAGGCTAAAACATTCATCGAGAAACTCAATGACTAAAGGATAAGAGGATTCTTAAGGGGAAATGACTAGTTGGTTAGAAATCACCTAACCTTTTATAGCCTTTATTCCTATAAATATTAGGTCAAACTCACTAAGGGATAATACCCACTTGGTTTCTCTACCTAAAAGGTGGGGCTTGAACATTAAGTATCAAAGGGGGTCAAACCTTGAGACTACTAATATCTTATGGATAAGCATGTAGTGTCTCAACTTTTGAGAGGCAAACACTAAAATGAGGAAAACCTTCTGTAAGGGAGTCTATCAGGTTTCATATCTAATGAGTATTATACTAATATATGTCATTGCTCACTATTTTTTCTCATCATCATGTTGAGCAAGCATACCCCCCAAAGCTTGGGTTGTGACTATTATATAAAAAAATAAATGCTTATCTAGGTTAGATGGGATAAGGATATATGGGGAAGTGAGATACCTTTTGAGCTCATCAGAAGATTTTTAACATTCATCATCCCACTTAAACTTTACATTCTTTTTAAGGAGCCTAAGAAAATATTGACACTTATCAGCTAACTAGGCTATAAAGTGTTTAATAGCTTGAAGTTTCCCTTATTAACTATGCGACTCGATTAGGCTACAAGGAGGAGGCATGTTAGTAATGATTGAGATCTTAGTAAGATCTACTTCAATGCCTTACCTAGACACTATGAAGCCTAATAACTTTCCATATGTTACTCTAAATACACACTTTGAGGGATTAATATGAACTTTGTATTCTCTCAGTATATCAAATATTTGTCTTAAATATTGTGCATGTGTTTCTCAATGTATGGAGCGACCAAGAAGATCGTCCACATAGTCTTCAACTATATCATGCATCAAGTGATGAAAAATATATGTCATAACCCTTTGATATGTGGCAAAAACATTCTTTAAGCCAAAAGGAATGACTCTGTAATAGAAGGTGCGCTATGGAGTGATGAAAGTTGTCTTGGATTGGGGTTTGGGGGTAATATTGATTTGATTGTACCCTAAGAAACCATCCATTAATGGTAGCATTCCACATCCACTCGATACATATTATGATTGTACCTTCTTTTTTAGCTATAGGAATGATATTGGATATCCAATTAGAATAGTTGATGGATTTGATAAAACCAATATCAAGGATATTTTGGAGCTCATCCTTGACTAATAGGGTGACTTTAGGATGCATCTTCCTAAGATTTTGCTTTACTATTTTGACATTGGATTTAACTACTTGGTGGTGCATGACTGGGGAAGGATCAAGCCCTGGCATGTCAACGTATGATCAAATGAATATATCTTAAAATTCTTCTAAGAATTCTAGATTTAACTACTTAATCCATTCCATAACCCCGCATATGCTACTTCAAAACCATAAACATTGGAGGAATTTCATAATCTCCTCCAACTAATAACATACCCCAAAGTTTCACTCAATTTCCTCACTCTATTCCTTTTTCTAATGTAAATAATATTCCTCCTATTAATAATTATTCTTCTATTCCACTAAATGCAAATCATATCCCACTACAAGATGCTACACAAAACATCCCATACCATAACCCTTACCGCAATACTGTTAATGCCTTCAAAATTAACCAAGTACTCTTTCAACAACCCATGCATAACAATTATAACCCACCTTTAGGTAACCTTGGAGTAAACATGTCAACTACACTCCTTTTAGAGTTACACAACAACAATCTTGACATTTAGAGTTTGATAACTATAGTGAAACAACTTGCATTGAGGATGGATACATTACAAGCACCAAGTTTCACTTATTCATACAAAGAAATGTGCAACCAACCTTTAGATCCAATAGTAGCCACTAGACCTTATCCTAAGAATTTCCCCACACCTATATTACCAATCTACAAGGGAAAAAAGGACCCTATAGAACATTTAAGGATGTTTAGGACAATATGTCATGATATCATTTATGATGATATGTTGTTGCTAAAGATGTTTCCTAACAGTCTTGGAGGTATGGCCTTGGAATGGTACTATTAACTACCCCACCATTCCCTAAGTATTTTTGAAGAAACAATTGAATTGTTTGTTCAACAATTTAGAGCTTGTGTGGAAAAGGTAACAACCCTTCAAGATTTATTTCTCCTAAAACAAGCTAGAGAATTTTTTTTTTCAAAATTTATATCTCGATGGAGGAGTTTAGTTGGAATATTATGGTATACCCACCTCCCCGAGATATGTTAGAGATCTTTGTTAATAACTTATAAAAATATATCTCATATGATCTAGAAACAACGACTATCATCTCTTTCAAACAAAAAATATATTTAGCTAGGAGGGTTGAGAAATCCCTCATTCAAAGAGGTCAACCAAAACCCAAAAAGAAAGAGAAAGGACCACAAATCCTCAGTATAAGAACAAACATGTAACTGGTGATGGGTTCACAGATAATAGATAAACCAACAATATCAATACAACTAATACCTTATATAAATTGGTACTTAGCAAATCTCAATGACCTCCACAACAAAATTCACAAGACTGAACCAACCTTCGGTCCTTAAATAACTTTTAGAAGTTAAGATGATTGAGTTGCTCACCATAAGATAACCTAACACAACAATGACTTGGTACAAACCCAACCAACACTGTAAGTATCATAGGGTGGATGAACACTTGATAGATCAGTGTAAGTGATTAAAACATGTGGTTCAAGATCTGATAGATGATGGTCACCTTGTCCATCATCTATCAAATCTTGAACCACATGTTTTAATCACTTACACTGATCTATCAAGTGTTCATCCACCCTATGATACTTACAGTGTTGGTTGGGTTTGTACCAAGTCATTGTTGTGTTAGGTTATCTTATGGTGAGCAACTCAATCATCTTAACTTCTAAAAGTTATTTAAGGACTGAAGGTTGGTTCAATCTTGTGAATTTTTTTGTGGAGGTCATTGAGATTTGCTAAGTACCAATTTATATAAGGTACTAGTTGTATTGATATTGTTGGTTTATCTATTATCTGTGAACCCATCACCAGTTACATGTTTGTTCTTATACTGAGGATTTGTGGTCCTTTCTCTTTCTTTTTGGGTTTTGGTTGACCTCTTTGAATGAGGGATTTCTCAACCCTCCTAGCTAAATATATTTTTTGTTTGAAAGAGATGATAGTCGTTGTTTCTAGATCATATGAGATATATTTTTATAAGTTATTAACAAAGATCTCTAACATATCTCGGGGAGGTGGGTATACCATAATATTCCAACTAAACTCCTCCATCGAGATAGAAATTTTGAAAAAAAAAATTCTCTAGCTTGTTTTAGGAGAAATAAATCTTGAAGGGTTGTTACCTTTTCCACACAAGCTCTAAATTGTTGAACAAACAATTCAATTGTTTCTTCAAAATTACTTAGGGAATGGTGGGGTAGTTGATAGTACCATTCCAAGGCCATACCTCCAAGATCGATAGGAAACATTTTTAGCAACAACATATCATCATAAATGATATCATGACATGTTGTCCTAAACATCCTTAAATGTTCTATAGGGTCCTTTGTTCCCTTGTAGATTGGTAATATAGGTGTAGGGAAATTATTAGGATAAGGTCTAGTGGTTACTATTGGATCTAAAGGTTGGTTGCACATTTCTTTGTATGAATAAGTGAAACTTGGTGCTTGTAATGTATCCATCCTCAATGCAAGTTGTTTCACTATAGTTGTCAAACTCTGAATGTCAAGATTGTTGTTGTGTAACTCTAAATGGGTTGCAGTTGACATGTTTACTCCAAGGTTCCCTAAAGGTGGGTTATAATTGTTATGCATGGGTTGTTGAAAGAGTACTTGGTTAATTTTGAAGGCATTAACAGTATTGCGGTAAGGGTTATGGTATGGGATGTTTTGTGTAGCATCTTGTAGTGGGATATGATTTGCATTTAGTGGAATAGAAGAATAATTATTAATAGGAGGAATATTATTTACATTAGAAGAAGGAATAGAGTGAGGAGGAAATTGAGTGAAATTTTGGGGTATGCTACTAGTTGGAGGAGATTATGAAATTCCTCCAATGTTTGTGGTTTTTGAAGTAGCATATGCAGGGTTATGGAATGAATTAAGTAGTTAAATCCAAAAAAAAATTACGTAGTTAATTCTTCTAAAATAAAGGATTAATATAAATATTATGATGATAATTGGTTTGATGTTGGGATGGTATAGCTTCATTGAAGTGGATTTCCTTTATAGAATTCTAGAAAAAAATATTTGTTTTGTCTATAGAAATTCATCATATGTTTTAAACACAAGTTGACCAAAATATCCTTCTGTTGGATTGAAGTTATTATTTTATGTGTCCTCTTCTTCTTCTATGTTTAGGTTCTCCCTATCAACTTGATCATCCTCATTCCATAAAGGATTATCATTAGGCTCTAAAATATTTCACTTATTCCTAAGGGTTGGACCCATAGGATAAGAGAAAGAGGATTGAAACTAAACTACATGAGACACTAAATACGTAAAATTTATTAAGTCTTTTTGTTTTTTCTAATCTACATAAACAAAATTAGATGGTCTTGTTTACAATTTTGAAATAAAAACAAAAAGAAAAAATAAAAAGGAAAAGGCTTCCTAAATTGCCACTAAGGACATGTTCAGGTGGGTTTCACCAAATATGTAGAGGGGGGAAATAACCTGTGAAGACAATTCTTGATGGATTCATTGGGAACCGAGGTAACCGCGGGGCTATGTTCCTCTACACTCCAAGGATTGGGGATTCAAGGGTTCACCATAAGCGCTTTTAGGACTCACTCTAGGTCTAGGATGAGAGGTTTTGATGTGTTAATTTAGAGTACACCTACGTTTGGTCTCAAACTAGAAATAAACTAATAGTATTATAAAATAATGCAGATAAACAAATATGCATACAAACAAGAAACTATCCTAAAATGATTTTTATTTTTGTATGCACACTAATCCTAAGAACATAAGAAAATAAATTTTACTTTTCTTTTAAGCAAGGGTTCAAGAGATAATGCACATACAAGTTATCCTATTATGCAATTATTTGTTCAATGCCTAAGAACTAAAGAAAACATACTAAAATGAATTTTATTATTTTAATTAAATTTTGTAAATGTGATTGAATTCAATTTTATGTTGTTATACTAATTACAAAAAAAAGGTAACAAGTGAAAACATGTAGCAAACAACCTAAAATATTAAGGAAACACTTACTTGTATTAGTGTTCATTCTTGTGGTGAATTCATGCCCCAAAGCCTATGACCACAAATCCGAAAAAACCTACAAACAAAGACAAAAACTAGAAACATAGTGGTTAGTGTTTGGGGACCTGCTCGGGTTGCTATGAAGGCTAAGCTTGCAGGTGTGACATTCAACCCCCCTTGATCCATTTAGCTAACCCTGTGAAGAAAAAGAGTATTAATATTTTAGAGATAGACAAACAACATGCAAAAGAGAAGTTATGATTTTAATAGTATACAAATAAGAATAAATAAATACAAGCTTAAGCATAGAAAGACAACAGAAAAAGCATAAGCTTATCCCCAAATCTATCGTAGCCAAATTTGCACCTTATAACGAGCAACTGTGAATTCATGATAGTGTAAGAAAACAAAACTTAGAACACAACAAAAATCTTCTATGATGCAGTTGCTAAATTCACGCCCTATAAAATGAAATCATGAATTCGTGATAGAGAGAAAGGGGTAAAGCAAAGGGTTTCACCCAATGTTTCAAATTCATGCCCCATACGGATGAATAGTGAATTCGAGATAGAAGGGAAAAAGGGTGAACAAATAATGCAAACATGCTTGAATAATGATATAATGAAATGCTAAGCAATAGAGGGGGACATAAATGGAAGAAACATAAATAACAAGATGCAATCTAAACAAATTAAATATAGTCTTGAATAGTAAATGAAAATAGACTAAATATAGTAAGAAATGTAAAATAATAATGCAAAGGACTAAAACAGAAGTGCAGCTGACCTAAAATGCATAGAATACAAATACAAAATATTTAAAGTGCAAAGAGATGTAAATAGCCAATACACAGAAGAGTGTATAAATGACCTAAGTATTAAGATACAAAAAAGGATCCAAATGCAATAGAAATGCAAGAAAATAAATTCAAAATGTACTCTATTGTAAAAGAAATAAACAAAAACGAGTCTACATTTGAGATCTAATGCATGAAATGAAATAAATATATCTAAAGTAGAAATAAATAATTTAGAAGAACAATAATGAAATAAAAATTTAAATAATTAGCTATAGAAAAAATGGAAGAGCAATAGAGGGTTGAAGGTAAAAACTAAAGAGGTAAGCCTATCTCCCTTTATATTTATATAGTTGAAGAATTTCCTTATACATGATCTATCGTCACAACTCTCCTACTTGCTCTTCAATGCAGCTAGTCAAAGATCACACAAGAATGAAGAAGATGGAAAGAAAATAATAGATAACAAAATCAAGATAGGCGACGATGGTAGAAGATAATAGATGGAGTTGGGTCATAGATAGTAGATAGATTTGAGACCATATAGTAAGCTCTACGCCTCTGTTTATAGAGGGTTGGAGGAAAAGGTGGAAGGTGGCAAAACACAAAAAACTAGGTTTAGGGTTGAAAGGGCAAAACAACAGTGCAAGGGTTAGGGTTTTAAGGGCAAAACCCTAAATTATCAAATTTGTGGCCAATTTGAGATGATCGTGAATCCATAAAATTTGATCGTTGGAGGTCAAATGCCACTAAGGTAGCCTAACCGAATTCACAGTTAATAATGGATGACCACAAATTTGGCAAGGCTAGGAAAAAAGGTAAACTAAGGGGTGGGAAGCTCAAGAATTACACTTAGAACTTACTAAATTTGAGTGTCTTCCTAGGAATCTAAGGGAAAATTGACTCATTTGATTGGGTCAATTTTCCATGTCTACAGGGATATGCCAGAAAAACTTAGAATTTTGGCACAAGGGTGGAAAGTTGAGAATGGGTATGGACAAACTTACTTAGTGGATTAATGTTTACTACTATGGATATCACCTTACCCGATGGATCCACTATTTGGTACTTATATGTAGCACTACTACATGCCTTTGATATTATCTTAGGGATGGATTGGTTAAAAGCTCAGGGAGCTCTAATCAATTTCCAAGAAAGGTGGATGGTCTATACAGATAAATATAAGAAAATAATAAGGGTTCAAAGTAGGCAAGGGTCTTTTTGGTCATATTTTTTTGTCATCTATGTAGCTTAAGAAAGCAATCAAAATAGATGGAATGTTGTATATCATTAAAATAAATGGCAAGAAGGGTGATAATGGAGATGCGAAAAATATTTAAGAAACATCCAATTTTGCATAAATTTAGGGATGTGTTTCTAGAGTATCTCTCAAGCCCTCTACCTTGACGTTAATTTGATTTCATAATTGAGTTAATATCTATAGTTGAACCTATAGTGAGAACACCATATAGAATGACTTCTATTGGGTTGTAAGATTTAAAGGTTCAACTTCAAGATTTATTGGAGAAAGGGTTGATTAAACCTAGTATGTTGCCTTAGGATGCTCTAGTGTTGCTTTTTAAGAAGAAGAATGATTTCTTAGGGTTGTGTATTGACTCTAGAATGTTGAATAAGGTAATCATCAAGAATAGGTATCATTTACCAAGGATTGATGATCTCTTTGATTAACTAAAGTATTCCACTATCTTTTCAAAGATTGAATTGAGATCAGGATACCATCAACTAAGAATTCATGAGGAGGATACTCACAAAATAGCTGTCAAGACTAGGTATGGACACTATGAGTTCATAGTACTACCATTTGGATTGATAAATGTGCTAGTGGATTTTATGAATCTTATGAATAGTGTGTTCAAGAAATATCTGGATCATTTTATTTTGATATTTTTGGATGATATATTGATATGTTCTCGCACTAGAGAAGAACATGACTAGCATTGGAGATTAGTATTAAAGGTGTTGATGAGGAACAAGCTTTATGGAAGGTTGTCTAAATATGAGTTCTATGCCTCACAAGTTTAGTATTTAGGGCATATTATATCTAAAGAGGGGATTGATGTTGATCCTAAGAAAATTGAAGCCATTTTGAGTTGGTTTGCACCCATTAATGAGTTCAAAGTTAGAAGCTTCATGGGAATAACTGGGTATTATAGGTATTTTGTGAAGGACTATTCAAAAATTTCCTACTCTAT
Source organism: Wollemia nobilis (assembly GCA_028583015.1). NCBI lineage: Eukaryota > Viridiplantae > Streptophyta > Pinopsida > Araucariales > Araucariaceae > Wollemia > Wollemia nobilis. The sequence goes on from JAQPPZ010003016.1 coordinate 12,204,817, forward strand.
TACCAACCTTCAAAGAAAAAAAGAATTCAAATGGATGGATAAGTGTGAGGCTACCTTTGAAACTCTAAAGAATAAGCTAACTATAGTACCAATTCTTAGGATACTAGATCCTTATGGGAATTTTACAATATGTATAGATGCTTCCTTAGAAGGTTTGGGAGGGATGTTATCCTAAAATGAAGTTATAGTAGCGTATGATTCTAGAAAACTCAAGAGGCATAAGTTGAATTATGCTACACATGACCTAGAGTTAGTAGCGGTTGTGCATGCTCTTAAGGTCTAAAGGCACTATTTGTTGAGAAAATATTTTGAGCTAAGGATAGATCACCAAAGCCTAAGGTATATCTTTACCCAACCTATGTTGAATATAAGGTAAAGAAGGTGGAGAGAGTTCCTAGCCAAATATAACTTTGGTATAGAGTATATCAAAGGAAAGGATATGTCTTGAGTAGGAAAAGGCACATAGCAACATTAATCCGAAGTCATGTTGACTTGATGGATAAAGTCAAGGAAATGTATTTACAGGATCAATATTGCATTGAAATCCAAGCTAAAATTTAGAAAAATCCTAATGAAAATAAGGATTTTAACATAAAATATGGACTTTTATGTTTTAAAGATAGGGTTGTCATACCCAAGACTGGTTATTTAAGGAGAATGATTATCTAGGAGGCACATAATTATCTATATTCTGCTCATCCAAGAGGTGCAAATATGAGAGAAAATATGAAAAATACCTTTTATTGGTCTAAAATGAAATAGGATGTTAATAGTTTCATTGCTAGATGTTTGGAATACCAAAAGGTAAAGGTAGAAAATCAACATCCAGTAATAAAATTATACACATATGATATACCTACTCAGAAGTGGTAAGTTATATCTATGGATTTTATTGTGGGTTTACCTAAGACATGGTACCAACATGATGCAATACTTGTGGTGCTAGACAAGTTGATTAAATTTGCACATTTTATACCAAGGAACATCAAGGATGATGCACTGATTATGGAAAATAGGTTTGCCAAGGAAATATTTGGGTTACATAGTTTTTCTAAGGTGATCATATCAGACAAAGATTCCAAGTTCACATCCAAATTATGGTAAGCTCTTCATCATGAAGTGGGCACTAAATAGAATATAAATTCTACACACCATCTAGAAATAGATGGACAAATAGAGAGGGTTAACCAAGTTATGGAAGACATGCTTCACATGTATTACATGTATAAAAATTCTAAGTGGGAAGATGTTTTGCATTTGGTTGAATTTGCATATGATAATGGATACCATGCATCCTTGGGAATGGCTTCATTTGAGGCCTTGTATGGCAGAAGGTGTAGAACACCTCTATTATGGGACAATTTGGAGGATCAGGTGGTGAACAAATTGAACACTATTAGAGAGATGGAGGGGTAACTCAAAGTGATTTGGCCAAGGTTTAAGGAAGCATTTAATCAGCAGAATAGATATGATGATCTAAAAAGATCATCAAGCTAATTCTCTATGGTAGATAGAGTCTTCTTAAGGGTAAGACCCATAAAACGTGCCATCAAGTCAACTAAGTTGGATCCTTTTTTTGTTGGGCCTTTTGAGATCATTGATAAGATTATTCCAATAGCCTATAGACTCACCTTGCCACCCAACTTGTCACATATCCATATTACTTTCCACATATCCATGCTTAGGAAGTATGTTGTTGATACTTCTCATGTTTGGAATATTTCAAAATTGTATATGGTAAATCCCTCGATCATTGAGGTGCGATCTATAAGGATTTTAGGGTTTCATTATAAGAACTTGAGAAAACAAACCCTAGATAAATGTAAGGTCTAGTGGGACCATTATTCTAAAAATTATGCAACTTGGGAAGATGCTAAGGAAATGAGAAAGCAATTCCCATTTTTGTTTGAATGAAATATATGCTTTATTTTTAGGAAACACAAGGGACTATGTTTAGTCTAAGGGGGAGTATGTAACAACCCTAATTGGTAGGACTTTTTCTTGATGCTTGATGTATGGATATCAAATGCATAATCTCATTTTATATTATCAAGATGTGTTGATAGTTGCACTTTATGCTTTGACTATACTACTTCTGGAATATGGTGTTGTTGATAAAATTTATGGTTGTAAGACTAAGTACTAATGGGTGGATTGGTATGGGATAAGTACCAAAGTTGAGAGGAAAAGGAAAATGATGGATGACATTCTCATCAATAGCTCAAGGGTAAAAAAAATCCTTCATATAGGTGTGTTACATATTTGCATGTTTGATTGAATGCACCATTGGACAAGGAGGTTGCTATTAAGAAAAATATCCATCATTAGTAGACGAGTGATAGTGTTACAATATTCACAAAGCCTCCTACTTAAGGAAAACATTGTTTGCATACTTTGATTTGTAAAAGATTTTGTGTTGCTTGTGTTTTGAAGCTTGTAATTACTTGGTTAATAATTTAATCAGGTCGGTGTTAATAATGATGGTGATGTTATTAATACTTAAGATATTAATATCAATGTTAATGGTTAATATTAATATTTGGTATTAATTTAATTAAGTAGGTGGATAATTAATTATTGTGATTCTAATGTTTGGTGACATTAGAAATAAAGGGATTAACGAGAAGTATAAATGAATTAGTTATTAATGTTAGAGCATTCATAAATGGGTATATTTAGTAAATATGAATTGAGCTCATAGTTAGAAATGTGGAAAAAATGTTATGGGTAAAATGAAGAAATGTTAGAAATATGGAAAACCCTTTTTAACGTTAAATCATGAATATGTTATGAAGACGTAACGAGCATGCATGAAGGAAGATCTTCAAAACCATATTCTCTTTTCTTCACAAGATGTTGGAAAGAAGGAGGGGGTATTGTATTTTCGATGGATTAAGACCATAAGCTGAAAAATAAGGATCTAAGGTGGAAGATAGAAGACTTGAATAGCTATCGTGGAGGTACTCCTATTCTAGATCGTTCTTTGTTGTATGTTTTTCCAACTTGTTTTTTTGGTCCTTGCCGAGTTAGTTGGTCAATTGTTGTGATGGTAGATCTTTTTAAATTATTTATTATCACTATTATTTATGCTTTCAATATGTTAACATAAATGAATAGAAGCATATCTACTTATACGGTAGACTAGTGCCTTTCACTTGCTATTTGAGTGAGCTAGATAATGTGTTGGCTTTCATTTGAACCCTTTTATGCTTGTTGTAAGGATTTCCTTGGAAACGTTTGATCAATGTCTGAGTTTTTATTTGAATGGTTTGATGCTTATGAATGCATGGGAGTCAAACTGGGGCTCTCTTATGCTAGATGACCATTACAATTTTTATCGTGGCATTTGATACTTGGCACCTACCTCTAGCAATTTTGTTTCAACTCTAGATTCATTGTGTTATATTATTTTGTTGCAATGCAGACATATGAATAATATCATAGTGATATTCTAAATAAATTAGCTATTAGGGCAAGTTTTGAACTTGAGAGTATTTGATGCTTTTTTATTCACTTAGCAACCCCACATCATTCCTTACGAATGCTACAGTTTATTGTACCTATTTTTACTTGCTAGAATTCTCATGCGTGCTTAGGGTGCACTTTTTTAGTTTCTAGGGCTTGAGCCTTTGGAACTTATGTTGTTGAGTGTTGTTGAGTTGGTTTTTGCAATGTTCTTTACATCTTTGGAGCAAGTAGTTTTATTGGTGTTTGGCTATTATAGCTCTCTTAACCTTATGCTAGTCTTCTTTTCCAATGCACCTTTAGAATTTAATATATGGTGTGATGATTAATCTTTTGGAATTAATCTAATATAGAGTTGTTATCTCAATTGCATAAGCTAATATTTGTTTTAATTAGTAGGAAACTATTTTTGAAGTTTCATTAAGATTTAGTTAAATGGAACTAATTATATAAAAGTGTTTTCTTTATAATTTTAGTATTAAATAGTTTAGGACAAAGCTTTTGTCTTGCTATGGAAAATATACAAATGATTGTGTTTAATTAGTCTTTGATAAATATTGGAAAAATGAGTTATATTTTGATGATGTAATGAATTCTAATTTGGGCATTATAAAGTTCGTTTTGAGTAAAGAATGGAAAATATGTTTATGAGAGTTGTTATTTGAGTACTTTTAATAATGAGTTCTTGAGGCTTGAGTATATAAGGGAGTTTATTATTGAGAGAAGTATGGGATTCTATCCTTGTTGCATGGTATGTATCTTGCATGGTTGTATGTGTTCTTGCATAGTGCATGTTAAGTTTGCATATGCATTTCAAAGAGTTATCTTGATCCCTAAATATGCTTCAAGTTCGTTGATGAAGATTCAACAAGTGGAAGACATTGAAAAAAAGACAAATGATTTTTAATGGATTGTAATAAAATATTCTTGGGATGAGAATATTTTTAGGAGTTTCATGATTATGATGAAGGAATAATTATTTTATATATAAAAATTCTAGTTATTTAGAATGGAAGATTAATTGTTGTTATTCCTTAATGTAAAGCTCCTAGAATATCTACTCATGTGCAAAATGGAAAGAATATGTGATTGAAAAGAATCTAATTTCATGGATTATGATTATAAATCCTTTAAACATTATTTTATTCTTTACATTGAATATAAAGGAAATTCTAAAAGCTAGTTTTAAGATTTGAAAGTATTTAAGATCCTAGTTTTAGCAATGTTTTATGTTGAATTTTATTTTATTTGATGTAGCACTTTATTTCCTTTGAGGGAGTTGTTCATATTATTTTAAATTTTTAGAATCTTTGGGTTTTTATGGGGGTTTTTGGGCATGAACGTAGATCTATATTAGAAAACCCTTGAGTCAAGATGTACCCAATCCTAGGAGGAGTTGCCATGATGCAATAATTAGATATTTATGAATGTTACACATTGGACAGTGAGGCTTGGGTATTCCCAAAGTGGTGAGGATTTTGGGTAGTCCTAAGTGGTAAGGCTTGGATGGTGGGTTGATCCATTGAATCATTCACAAGACAATATAGTGGTGACACCTTGAATGATGAGGCTCAGATGATCATTCTCGTTACCAAGTGAATGGTAATAGCCTTAGTTAGCCCGTGGAGGTGTGGTAACTAAGCACTGAGGCATTACACCAAAATAATTCTACATAGACAAACTTATATAGGTTTAATAAAATGATGTTCCCTTTAAGTGTTATGGGCCTTAAAGGATAATGCCTACAATATGGTTAAGTTGTCCTATATCGATGTGGGTATAGGAAAAGTAGGGGGACCACTAATGGTATTCTTTCTAAATGGTGAGGTTTAGAAAGGTGAACCCTATAAGTATGAGATGTTGGCCACTTCTGTCCACTTGAGTATCATCTATAGAAAATATGAAATCAAACTGTGGTTATGCCTTATAATGTCGAAGAAAACAATTTTGGGACTTCTTTGTGAGTTTTCCTTGAGAAAATGAAAAACATATCTCTTCCTTGGTTTGATTTGGTGGTTTGTTACAAGCACATCATGACATAACAATAGTTAATGATATTGAAAAGGTAAAATTCAACATCATTAGTAATTAATAGATCAAAATCATCAATCATATTGCATCATAAACCTTAAGAAACATCATGTCTATCTTATCTCAAAATTAGGGTATGAGGGATAGTTTTTGATACACCCATCATCCAATAAATGCATAATAAGAGATAATTATGGATATTCAATTTTGAGCATATCATCAAGTCTTTAAAACTTGCCCTACACCACCTATTAAATTAGGTATCTCAATCAAATCAATAATCTTAAGACTATGTATAAGGGCATTTATTTCTTCTAAAATAAAAGTACCATATCCACGGTGGTATTGTTGGCAATGCTACTATTTTCCTAGAAGTGCTTTTGACAAATTATTAAATTCTATTTTTTTCATCCAATCAGTTTGAAAATGGTCATCTTAGAACTAGCATTAGTATCTTTAGCATTGTCAACACTCATTATCCTAATTCTATCACTTCTTAGAAATGAAAAGAGAAAGGTAGGTAGCTAATAGGTTCCAACTACCTACCAAATTTGGATTTGATCATGCCAATCATGCCTACCACCTCAAATTTACCTTGATTGGAAATCAAATATTGGAACTTGTTTATCTTATCCTCCATATCCTTTTCATTTTAATATTTTTAGTCCTTCTTTGAACCAACTTCATCCAATCCATGCAACTAGCCACATATCCAACTTGCCAATATTGGATATACCTATCCAATATCCAACTTGTCTTTCTATAAATCTATACCTTGGGTGATCCCAATGGATCATGTCTTGGAAGCAATAAAGTTATAGTAAATTGATATTTTTTCTAACATAGCAAAGCTGTATTAAATTAAGGAATCATTTCACAATAGCAAAGACCCTCAATTGTTGGTGATCCTCTTTCTACATAACAAGATCATGCCTACTAAGAATATTTCTCAAGGTTTCTTGTGGAAAATATTTTAGGACTAAAAGCAAGCTTCTTGCCCATCATTTATTGGGTTATGATGTTATGATCATCTATTTTCATGAAAAATAAATCATTCACCCATATGCAAAAATATCAAATATATATCCATGATAAATTCCACACAATAAAATATAGATAGATAATACCCTTGAGGTAGGTAAACACCAGGAATACTCCTTAAAGAATCATTCCATAAAAATTCTAGCTCCATGAGCCAATACTCTTACAAAGAATACTTGAAATGACTTATTTACAATTGGGGGTACATTTTCTTTGTACTAGAACATGATGGTTCACATTCCATGAGTTAGAATGGCACCCATGTGGTGGTTCACCTTCCATGAGTTATAAAGTGTATAATATTATAATATGACACTATGTTATACATTATTATAATTTTATATGTAACCCATGCCATAATACATTACATTATATTCCTACAAGCATATACTTAGGTAGCTAACATATGATTTCTTACTATTATATTTTTTGTTATCTTTTGATTTATCATCAACAACCATTTCATCTATTTTAGCTTTTTCCATGGAAAATTATATTTTCAGTAATTAAATTGGTAATAGCTTCTCTATCAAACCTTTACATATCTTTGGTTAGGGTTCTCCATAAAATCATCTAATCATCAAGAATTTTAGATCCCAAAGCGTATTTTTTTATGCCTATAGATGAAAGCACCATAGGATTATAGTCTCAATGTTGTTATTGCATCCTATTATTTGTCATAGTAGAGACTATGATTTCACAGTCAACAATTGGTCATGGATAGTAAAAGTGCCACCCTTCGGTAGAAGTACCTATGGTGTTATTGCTTTCAACATTTTAACATATACCCTTTGTATTATTTCATTTTCTAAATAGGGATTTGATGTAATTCAAGAGAGCTACAACTCTCCAATAATCTAGATAGACCCCTTTGCATTTTCTTTCATCAATTGATGTCTATTTTGTAGGATTTTTTGTGAAAGCAAAAGCATCAATAGTTGTTAAAAGCATTCATGATGCTTCTATATTAGATACTGCTACTATTGCAAAGGCAAAACCAAATTAGAGGTTTTCAATTAACATTTTTATTATTGTAAATTCAAATTACTATTATTTGTGCTATCGTTTTTCTTGTATTGTTCTATTTTTTATTCTTTATTTCATTAAAGGGAAAGAAAAGAAAAGGAAAAATTAATTTATTCTTAGTGTCATTAGGTAATCAACTATATGGTTGTATTATCATTAAAGCAAAATAGTGTGTAGAAAATTAGTCATGTTTGTCTACATTCTTCTCTTGTACCATTTCTCATAAACTATAAATCACATTTTTATTTGTCCTCAACAAACAAACAACATGTAGTCAATAGGGCATGTTTTCTACATTGTGACTATTGCATTTGTATTTAAAATAATGTGATATTAAGGTTAGGCAATAGGTTTTTTCAAATAGAACCCACTAAACTATAGACTAGGCTTACAATTGTTCCTATCCTCGAGGTGAGACATCATAGACTCAATGCCCCATGTGAACAAGGGAGCTAGTGCACCCAGTGTTGAAGTCCGATAGGAGGCCCTCCATAATTTCTTCATATAATAGATTTTTTAGATCTACAAAACAACAACATGCTACATCTTAAAAAATCAAATTAGATAAAACATAGTGGTAGGAAATATTTTTCCTAGATCTCCTTCATATGATATCAAAATTGGATGGTTCAAAAAATATTTAAGAACTAGATTCAAAGGGACATTACAAATATATAGATATATAGATAGATAGATAGATAGATAGATAGTAGAGAGATAGATATAGATAGATAAATAGATAGATTGATATAGATATAGATATAGATAGATAGATAAATATAGATATATAGATATATATCAAAAACATCAATTTCTATGTCAAATTTACTTAGAAATAGGATAATATACTTTTCTTGTTAGTTTTTAAACAATACCAATTATTACTATTTGAGTCACAACTCTCATATCTAGTATTAAAATTGAATGATTACAATTATATATGAAACTATATTTAGGGATCTAAATTTTTTATAAATAAATTCTAATGGTTAATCCAATTCATCTTATAAAATTATAGAAAAAACACTATTATCAAGTAGTTTTAACAACTTTAAAATGCTATAAAAAATGTATGTTTTTCATAAAATTCAAGATTGGATTTTTTTTGTTAATCAAATCTTTAGAATGCTAGATCATTATTTTATATTCTAAAATATCTTTGTACAATTGTTTATATCTAAAAATACTTATTCATGTATTTATATAATCAATGAAAAGGCATACTATAAGGATAAGTGTAGGTTGAAAGTTGATCTTCCTCCCGTCTCTCCTCATAATTTTATACCTAAACCCAATGTAAAAGATTTATTATAACATCTATACTTAAAGATATTTAGAAACTTATTGGGAAGGATAATGAGATTACCAAAAATAAATAGGGGGTGTTTCCATTTTAATTACTAAAAAACGCATATAAAGAAAACAAATACTAAAAAATAAAAATAAAACCACACATATAAAAATGAAAGGCGTGCTTATAAAAATTAAAAACACACTTCTAGGAAATGAAAGCACACTTGTAGAAAATAAAATTACATTTATAAAACAAAATAAAATAAAATATCTACTTGATTTCCTATGATCCACTTCTATTTTAGAGACTATAAAGCTTCACATTTATTGCTTGCTTGCCCATCCATATCCTCTCAACAAAAAATTGTTTTTCTATAATAAGATATCATTTGAGAGAATATAAGTCACTACCATATCAATAGAGATAAAAGTATAAATGTTGCTTTTCCTTGACAAAAAATAGAATGGTTCACATATCAACCATTAATCTCAAGACTATATTCTAGTTCTATCAAGTGGCAAAACATGGAAAGTGTTTTTTTACCAAAGGAACAAACCCAACTAGGTATAATATCTATTTTAGAAGTACTTTGATTGGTGAAACATGTGATCATCATATATTGTTAATTTGAGAATGTACAAACTCAACCAAACCATGTGTAGTATACACCCATCCATAAAAGAGCTTTTGATCTAGCCTAACCAGCTTATTTAAAGAAATTAAAATAAAATCTACATCAGTGTTATTCTACTCCTACTTTAATAGGGCATGGGCCTATCCTCCTTATATATACAAGGGGTCCCTTCCTTTATACATATGAAGAAGATCACCATGTCCTTAACTCATTATCATATTACTCAATTAACAATTGAAAAGAAAATAAAGTGAAAATTTTATCCAACGCTTAGATCTACCCTCTTCAATATTTACAGTGAAATATGTCTCCTCTTTTATAGAGACATCATACAAAATAAAGCAATAAGAACCTACTAAAATAATATATCTTTAAATTAAATTGGTTAGAAACAAATTCAACCAATTCTATATAGAGGATATAACAATTAGAATAATTTGATAAAGATTCTAACTAATTTGGATCTAGTCAAATTAGTTTTTGAATTTACATGGTGGAATCGGTAGCTGTAACGAATCCGAGCAGGCTATTCAATTTTTATGGCTGCCACAGTATTTTGCTTTGATCTAGTCAAATTAGTTAAAAACCAACCTTAACAAATTTAATTTTCATCTAACTAATATGGATATGGCCAAATGAGTTGAAAATTAATATAAACAAATTTAGTTTCCATATAACTAAATTTAGATTCAACCAAATAAGCTAAAAATCAAACTCAACAAATTTGATTTTCATTTAAATAGTTGTGATTCAACCAAATTAGTTTGAAATCAATCTCAACAAATTTGGTTTCTAAACTCAAATTTATTTGGAAGTTGGATGGGATTAAATTTGTTGTATAATTTTATTACAAATATAAAAACATTCCCATAGTCAATGTATCCTATAGTTAACCCCATAGTTGGTCCTATATTTGGTCCCATAGATGGTGCATGACAATATAAAATCATAGTTAATTTTTCAATTTAAAATCCATATAATTCTTTCTTATTCTAGTTTATTGATATAAAATATTTACTCCCCAAGTTGCATAGCATCTCTAAATTATATCGTAATTACAATATGGAAAATATGGTTGAGATTATCCCAAAATATGATATTTTTGGGATTCATAAGTGTTTTCAATCTAAATGATAAATTTTATTCATGGATTGAATTCTACATGATTAACCCATCTCAAAAGTATTATCATTTAATCATATAAATTAAACCTAGTGATAAAATTAAACCATGGTTAAATCTGCCTACAATCTGCTCCTAAACCCCGAGGATAACCAGATTCAGATGCAGCTGGTCTGGATCAAGATTTTGATCCCTAAAATATCCTTTTTTGCCTGGCTTGTGATCCAAGGAAATATTCTTACCATTGACAACATGATTATAAAAGGAATGATTATTGCTAACTAGTGTTACATGTGCAGGGCAGAGTGGAAATCGGTCCAACACATCTTTTTAGAATGTTCGATGTCAATATCTATCCTTGATGGACTTTTCCAGGCCTTTAGGATCTCCTAGGTTAAACCGGCTACAATTATCGAAGTTTTCCAACAATGGCCTCATCCTTTTGTGAGCCCAAAACTTAAGTTTTTTTGGAAGATTTTTTGGCACCACTTCCTTTGGCAAATTTGGTTAGAAAGGAACCATAGAGCTTTTAATAATTCCAAGCATAGTCCTAAGACCATCCTTAACAGAATCCTTGCCTTTGCGAAAGAGAATATTAGTATCCTATCTGTAGAGCATCATGTAGTTCCTCCTTTGGAAAAGGAAATTGCTCTTTCCTTAGGTATCCCTCCTGATGAGATAGCCTTTGATCAAAAGACCAATCCCAGAAGTGGCATCAGTTGGGATCCGCCCCCTAAATACTAGTTTAAGTTGTACTTTGATGGTGTGGCTAAGGAGAATCCTGGACAGGCTGGGGTAGGAGGAGTGGTTAGAGATCATCAAGGAAACTTGGTGATGGCCTTTTTTGAACCGCTAGGAATCAAAACCAATAATGAGGCGGAAGCACAAGCGCTTTGGAGGGGATTGTAGATGGCCCAAGAGATCCAAGGGAAGTTGATGGTGGAAGGGGATTCAATGATCATTATTAACCTCCTAACTAATGGCAAAAAACCTCCTTGGAGGATTGAGGCTATCATTCATGAGGTAAGGATACCTTTTGAGGTTAGACAAGATAAGATTATCAACATGTGTTCTGTGAGGCCAACAGATCCACAGATAAACTAGCCAATATTGGAGTTGATGCTAGTAGTTTGACTACGTGGACGCGAGGCGTGCCACATAAAATAGAATATATCCTTCACAATGATAGGCAATCCATTACTTAATGTGGGCAGTGGAAGGGGGTACTACTCCCACGTGGCCCATGACTGCTACGGGGGTTCTTTACCAATACAATTAAGCCTGAAGGTTTTAAATCTACGGGTAATGCTGACAGAGATCTTGGGAGGGGCCAGTGTGGGAAAATGTAATATTGAGAATCCAAGAAAATATAATGCATGTACATCCCTAAGGCAAAACACTCATGACCGAAGGTGGCCTCACGATGGAAGGACGAAGATCATTGGCCACGTTTATGGTACTCATGAGGAGATTTATGGTATGCACATTCCCATCATGTGGAAAATGTTAAACATAGTTGAGCATTCAAATAAAATGGATCTAAATCATGGTTATTTAGGGCAGGCAGGAATGCTGACAAGATGGATAGGTAATACCAACTGGCATGAGATCCAAGTTGAGGATGATAAGTGGGCCTTCCCTACGTAGGGAGCGCTAGTCAAGGAAGGCATTGTCAAGGACGTGACAAATGTGAATATCGTGGATCCGACTCATGATGACAAGGAGCTTGTTGGAATGCTGACAAGGCTAACAAACAAGGCTAGGTGGCAGGCGATACAAGTGGAGAAATATGGGTGGTCCTTTCCAATGCATGGCACTCCTATTAAGGAAGGCATGGTCAAGTGTGCAACAAGAGTGGTGGTGAATCACAATGACATGAGGTGGGTTGAGGCCAATTGGAAATAGATCCATACGAAGGAATATGGGTGGTCCTTTCCTATGTTTGACACTCCTATCAAGGAAGGGCTCAACACACATCAAAAAAACTATAAGTTATACCACCTTTCTAACATGGGCAAAGACAGAGGATCATGGAGCACAAGCCAGTGTGAGATTGAGAGAGTTGCTACAAATAAGCCTGTTAATAACAAAATGACGTACGTAGAACCTAGCATGGTCATAATGGAGCCTGTTGCCCAGGCCATCCTCACTGAGCGAAGGTTCACTCAATTTTTTGACTTATTCTTAGGGTTAAAGGATGATATCACCCAGGCAGTGATGGATACTTGGGAAGATGGGAAGGTGGAGATTCAGAGAAGAGATATTGTCATTGACGTCAACATGCTCATGGCAGTGATAGGAAAAACAGTGAGAGGACGTTCCATCCATTATCAAAAGCATCACTGGGAGGTTGAGTTGAAGGAATTCAGAGATAACCCAAAAATCTTTAAGGAGGCTAAAAATGGGTTGACTAAAATGGATTTGCCCACCCCATGGAATGGGGTTATGAAAAACGTCATGGCGGAGGATCCCAAAAAGACCTTGTTAAGCTTCCATTACACGTTTGTGAATTTTTTTTTAGATGTCAACCCGATAAGTATCCCCCAATTTTTTATTAACTTTATGAATTGTATTATCAATGCATGTCACAGCAAGAGAGGGTCTACCATGCCAATGCACCAGGGGCTGTTCAAGTCATATACAAGTGGGTGTTGGTGACGACTCCCAATACTGAACCTTTGGTCATTAAGGAGATACCACCTAGCCACCATGCAGAGAGCGCAGGGGTGAGAGCTAGCCCAGGCACTAACAAGCCTGTCTTTGTATCTCCGATGAAGATGAGAGTGGGGGAGCCTGTAAGCAAAGGAGGGACGACAAATAAGAGACTAATGATTGAGGAACCCGCAACGAGATCATCCATGAGGCTGAAAAACAAATAAATTTAAGGGAGCTCCAAAGCTAGTGTGAGCGACATGGAGGAGGGACCTACAATCATGGTCCTGAAATGTTTTGTTCTAAAATATTATGCCAGCATCATTAACCGGATGCAGGAAGCCCATGACACCTTGACTCAGGTGTTCTTCAAAGAGGGGTACATGCCAAAAGTGGAGTTCAAGGATGACGATGAGGATGACGAGGACGAGAAGGAAGAGGAGCTCGAGGAGGACGTCGAAGATGAGGCCTAAGGTTCCTCAGGCCTTGGCGGTCTTAATTTTGGTTTACGTTTTGTACAGAGGAAGTGCTCCTCTCAAGGCAAAAGCCTGTTTTTCAATGTTTTATTTTTGTTACGATGGTGGTTTGCTTACTTTTGTTTGTTATATCAGTTGGTAGGACTAGTGTTTGCTTTTCCTTGTTGACTAGGTGTTTAGAAAGGCCAAAAGTAGTAAAGGACAGAGAATCCTTAGGATGGCAAGGATCCGCAGCATCAGCATAAGGCTGATTTTGTTATAGATTTTGGGTCAACCTACAAAACCCGATAATTAATGAAGTATTTTACTTACCAAAAAAAATATAAATTTAAACCATGACTATAGGATAAGCATATTAACACAAAGTGACAAATATATATACTACCAATATTTTGTAAGGGAATACTTATGGAAATAAGTGGAGCAAAAAAAAGAATGTAGTAGAAATCAAGTGGTTGGTTGTAGGGGATTTCAATACTCCACTTATACACAAAGAAAAGAAAGGAGAAACTTAAGGATACTCAAAAAGTATGGAAGACCTAACTAACTTTATATCAAGAAGTGGTTTTATAAATATAGAGGCATATGGAGTGAAATTTACATGGACCAATAGGAGACTAGGAGATAATCTTATTCAAGTGAAGCTATATAGAGTGATCCTATCACTAGAATGGTATGTGGATAGATTAGAACATTCTTTGACTACATTACCAATATCAAGATCAAACCATAATCTATTGGTCCTCTAGATAAATTAGAAAGTCAAGAGTAGAATGCATTTTAAGTTTAGGTTCATTTGGTTACAACACTTGAACATATTTGAAGAAATGGGGAATCGTGGAATTATCCAGTGTAGGGATCAAAGACGAATGTGTTAGCAACTAAATTGAAAAATGTAAAAAAAAAAATCAAATTATGGAATAAACACGTCTTTATAAACATATTTAGAAAAAAAGAAGCCCTTAAACAAGAAAAGTGATAGTTGGAACAAGAAATTTGTCAAATGTGAATGGATGCAATACTATATTAGAGAGATAAAAAGTTGTAATTGAAATTCTACAATATACTAGCAAAAGAAGAGGCTTATTGGAAGCATAAATCTAGAAATAACTGGCTAAATGAATAGGATAGAAACTTAGGGTTTTTTCATGTTTCCACAATAAAGCATAGAAACTTAGCAAAGATTAGGGAGATACAAATGGAGGATGGTCAACTCACTAAAAATATTGATAAGATGCCACAAGATTTAATTAGATACTTTAAAATATTGTTTGCATAGAAGAGGGAAGAAGATATAGAAGCCATTGAGAGAATATTGGATCATATCCCAAGAATGATTACAAATGAGGATAACAAGGGACTTATGAAAGAAGTGAAGGAAGAAGTAAAAGAGGCACTATTCTCATTAGGAAGAGAATAGGATCTAGGACCAGATGGATTCAATATTGAATTTTATCAAACTTTCTAGAGGATATTAAAAGAGGACATGGTAGCTACTAGGCAAGAATACTTGAGGTTAGGTAACATTCTTGAGGAATACAATAATATATTTATAGTTTAATCCTAAAAAAAAGAATAAAAAGTTTCAAATATTATAGACCAATCAACTTGTGTAATTCCATCTATAAAATCATCACAAAGGTGATAGCATTAAGGTTGAAAAATATCCTTCTAAATATAATATTAGAACAACAAGAGGAATGTGTCCAAAGAAGGCAAATTTTAAAAATAATCACAATCCATGAAGTACTACAATCAACAGTAAGAAGTGGTAAGAAAGGAATGATGTTAAATTTGGACATTAACACATATGATAGAGTATCGTAGAAATTCATGGACAACGTTTTGGCCAAATTTAGATTCAATAGAAGGTGGAGATTTTGGGTAAAAATTTGTATTTCCTTCCCCAAATTCTCTATTATAATAGATGGAAGTTCAGTTGGATATTTCAAAAGTGAGAGAGGATTAAGGTAAGAGGATCCTCTATCTCCATACTTATTCATTATAATGGTAGAGGTATTAGGAAAATGTATTAAGGTAGCCCAATATTCAATAGATATTATAGACCTAAGATCGAGCTCGACCATAGGAGTAATTACCCATCATTAATTTGTTGATGACACAATTTTATTGGGGATAGAAACTATGAAGGAAGCAAAAGAAATTCAGAGAATCTTGGAATTATATCAGTAGGCTTCATAGCAAAATATAAACCTAGAGAAGAGTAAGATATATTTTATAAAAGCACAAAGGAAAATATTTAGAATATTAGAATGCAACATAGAATCTCTTCCAACCATCTATTTGTAGATTCCACTATTATTAGGAATAGGAAAGAGCAATATGTGTGATCCATTGGTGGAAAAACTTTAGAAAAAAATGGTGGGTTGAAAATGTTCTCTACTAAGCCAAGTGAGGAAAGTTCAATTGCTAATGAGCATACTACAATTGATTCCAACATATTTGCTATTAGTGTTCAAATTTCTATGTAAAATAGTGAATACGGTAGAAAGAATTTATAAGAGATTCATATAGTCAAAAACAAAAGAAAAATATAGAATTCCATTAGTATCGTTGGAAAGGGTATGTAGGCCAAGACTACGAGGGATGGTATTAAGAAGTATAAAGATTATGAATAAAGTACTGGTAGTGAAACTAGGATGGAGAATAATGTAGGAGAGTAAAGCATTATGCATGAAGATTTTAAAGAGCATTAAAGAGTAAATTTATAGACAATAATGAGAGAGAGGGAGAGAATCCTAACAATTGAAGATCCTTGTAGGGGATCAATAATATGGAATCATATAGTAAGAGGCAAGGAGGTCCTATGGAGAGGAATAAAATGGAAAATTGAAAAATGAGATAAAGTGCATATTTGGGAGGATGCATGGCTAGATAATGTCCCATTAGTCAAGGACAATATAATGACAATAGTTAGATAACAAGTATGGAATCAAGGTACAATAATTGATAGAGAGGAAATAACAAAGAATAGGATGGAAGAAGTTGGAGGGTAATTCTCAAAATGAAGAAGTGCACAAGATGCTTATTCTCAAGCTTAGGTCCTACTTGAATGATATCATGAAGATACCATAATATGGGGGAATAGTTAAGAGGGTGAATTTAGTTTCATATTAGCCTATGAAGTATGGATGACAAAACCAAAATATGGATTCCCATGAAAAAATATGGAATAAAGGAACAATATGAAAATAACAATATTTTTGTAGATGGAAGTCCAAAATAGAATACTAATAATGGATAACCTTAGGAAGATAAGATTTCAAACAACTAGTAGTGTCCACTATGTGAGGAGAAGGAAGAATCGATAAATCATATCTTCCTACAGTGCAAGTAGTTAATGGAAATTTTCTCAAGGATTATGCAAGAATAAGGTATTTCTTGAATGATTCTAGACAATATGTTGGACTAGATCCAATAATGGGAAAGACCATTCAAAAGTAAGAAACCAAATACCATATGGGGTTTAACATCATTCCACTTTGCTTGGGGAATACAGATAGAAAGGAATAAGAGAGTTTTTAGAAATGATAAAAGATCAATATATAGAATTATATAGGGTATTAATGGTAGAATTAGTGATAATATCTCTATCATGAAAAGAGGAAGTTGTAGAGAGAATAAATAAGAAGAAAAGATAGCAAGAAAATAGTGAACATGTACAAGATAGGGAAGAAATTCAATACGAGTAATAAGTAGAAAATAAATAAGATGGAAAATACCAAAGGAGACATGGATGAAATTGAATTTTGATGGTACATCAAAGGGAAACATAGAAAATAAAAAGAAGGAGATATCATTAGGAATGTAGTGGGAGTTATAATTGGATCATACGTTGGGTTCTATGGGGTACTAACCAGTCATGTAGTAGAAGCTAAAGCATTACATGAAGGAATCAAGTTGGGAAAGAATATGAAAATTGAGAAGTTGGTAGTGGAAGGGGATTCATTTAATATAATCAATAGTCTTAGAGGAAGGAAAAAGAAAAGTTGGTAGATAGGTAAAATTATCTAGGAGGTTGATCAAATGCTTAGAAAGTTTGATGAGGTTGAAATAATTTATACATATAATGAAGGAAATAAACCAATTGATTGGATGGAAAATTGGGGAATACTAAGAGAAGAGAATAATATGTGGATACCACTAGGTCCTCTTCCATGATATTTGGTCAATTTTAGGTAAAAATATAAATATTTAAGTAATAATGGAAGGGACAAATAAGGACTCCACCAATAGTAAAGGTATTAGGAATCTAGAATCTCACAATGCACAATATTTAGATATAGAAACTAATAATAGTTAACATATGGTTGAATGAATGAATTTAGTAATAATAATTTGGTAGAGGCATCTATCATATATTTCAATTTGTGTTTGTAGATCGAGTGGTGCTATTTGCTATGTAGAGGTTTTTGTTAGATATTTTGAGCTAGGTTTGTAGATTGACTAGTGATTTGCTATGCAAAGGTTCTTGTCAAAGATTTTGAGCTAGGATTGAAAATTAAGTGATGTTTTTTTGTAGAGGTTTCTATCATAGATTATGAGTTGGGTTTATAGATTGAATGATGTTGTGTACTATATAGAGGTTTTTATCAAAATTTTGAACTAGGTTTGCAGATTGAGTGATATTGTTTGTTATGTAGAGGTTTAGTTTGAGTGATGTTGTGTTCTATGTAGAGGTTTCTATCAGATATTTTGAGCTAGGTTTGTAGATCGAGTGATATTATTTATTACGTATAGGTTTCTATCAAAAAAATTGAGTTGGATTTGCAGATCGAGTAATGTTGTTTATTGTGTAGAGGTTTTTGTCAACGTTTTTGAGTTGGGTTTGCAGATCAAGTGTTGTTTTCTATTTAAAGGTTTCTATTAGAGATTTTTAGTTGGGTTTGTAATGACAATTCTATTTTTTGATATCAAGCTTACATTTTGTATATCATTTTAAGTTTATCACATTGTAAAAGGAAGCAAACCCTTCCAACCAATATTAAGTAGCAAATAATTTGAAGTTTTTATGATGTAAAATATTTTGATGCATGTATTCTATAAAAGGGTATGATACCTTTTTAAAACCCTATTTTTATCAATAGCAAAAAAAATCATATTGACATAAAATATCATATGAAAGTACATTAGATGACCCAAAAATAACATGGATCCTAAAATAGAAAATAAGAAAATATTTTGACACACATAATAAAAATAGGAGTATTAAATTAATTGCATAGTTTAAAAGCTTACATTTTAATAACATCATAAACAATTATTAACAATTTTACTCCATCTCTATCCCCATGTAAAGAAGATGACGCACTTCACTCACTACATGATAAAATATAATTCCCACTCCCTTTCCTTATTCAATAGATTTGATTTATTTTCTAGATTGATATAATAATTTATTGTGATTAGATTTTATGATTAACTATATATGATAGACCATTGTGATTCGATATCATTTTTCATAATATCATGGATGATGTTTTATTTTGAGATGATACGGTTGTGATGTGATTTGTTGAATGAGTAATTTTTTTACTAGTGGATGTATTATTTAGGATATATTAAATTTATAAGAATGTGATGGATACATGTTATATGAATTAGGTCAAATATTATACTAATGTGAGCAACAATTATGAATATTGGATTCCTATTAGCAATTTGGTTGAGGGTGGGGACCTAAAACGAACAATGAATGAGATGTCAAATATGCTTTGAGAGTTCTATTTATCCACTTTGACGTAGAAGGATGTGTTAGTATATAATCTACTAAAGGTTGGTGCACACTCAATCAAGTTGGGATTTAAGGCTTTTGATCCATTTACAATCACTATTTGCAAAGTTTTCTTGGAAGAATTTTTGGTCACTTAAGTCCCTCTTTAAGGCATTCACATTTCTTTGGTTAAAAATTAAAATTGAAATACCTTTAGGTAACAAGCTACAAAGAAGATGAAACCATGGGCCTTTTAGGAATTCCTTGTATAAGAACAAACTCGAAGTATATGATCATCTAGTTCTTAATTCCCTTTGCTTAAACCAATTGGGGCTACCTTTTGAAGAAACTTTAATATAACATTATAAAATGTTGATGATATATCAGATTAACTATTTTAAAGATTAAGATAATTTAATCTATGAAGGATTCATCCTCCCATTATTTATTGGAATATGTGAATTAAGAGGAATAATATATTTTATGAAAATAAATCTAAAAATCACATCCAACTTTAGAATCATAATGTCATTTCTTTTATAAAATGTTTATGTGCATAGTGCTCATTGAAGGATCACATATGGGAAAAGAGTCGTTAGCCTCATGGTTACACAATTTGATTGTAAATATGCATGCAAGTATCATTTATGGAAATGGAGTTAATACAAATGATTTGCATTGATATATGATAAAATAAAAATGTTTAGAAGTTGAGTTTATTCAAATGAATTTGATGGTTCTTCTACAAGAAATATAGTAAAAATTATTGGGTGTGTTTTCAAAATAATGAAGGGAAAATTTCTTCACCTACTCAAAAGCTTATGGAACTTTAGCTAACTATGTATAGCCTAGGGAATAGTTAGATTTCATAGCAGTTTCTAGAAATAAATGGAATAAAACATGACTTAGTATTGCTTTAAAGCAAATAATGAGGAACACAAAATATACTGGGGTTTTCTATGGACACCAATTAATCTCAATAGGTGAAAATGAAATTACACTCCAACTAATAAGAAAAAATGATTGGTATGAAGGGGTATTTATACCCAAATACAAGTTACCTTTAGGTCAAGGTTGTGAGACTGACCTTTAGGAATAAAATATTATAAAAACTTATAAAATTATCTTTTTCAATGTTTATATAGGTCCAAAGGATAAATATAATTTAATACAAGTACAAAAGTTGATCATAGCCTTAAGAGAAGCTTAACCACCATATATTCCAAAATCCCTCCTTAAGCTGAATAGGGAACATAAAGAGAGACCCTCACTTATCATCCCTCTTTAGGGGCACTCTCCAACTTCAAGAAGCTCCCACATATGCATAAAAGTAACCTCAAGTGTGGATTCAAGAGTAGGTTGGAATGCATAGAAACTAGGGACATGAGAATAGTTGCAAGCTTCAAGGAATTATGGAGATAAATCAATAGCTAAGGAGGATAATATAATACTTAAGGAACAAGTTCCAATATTTTAAAATGCATTGAAGTTTTA
Source organism: Wollemia nobilis (assembly GCA_028583015.1). NCBI lineage: Eukaryota > Viridiplantae > Streptophyta > Pinopsida > Araucariales > Araucariaceae > Wollemia > Wollemia nobilis. Next base: position 12,225,786 of record JAQPPZ010003016.1, read on the forward strand.
TGTGGAAGAGTTTATGAGCTTCAACAGTAGATTGTAATGTATGGAAATTAAGGATAAGGAGAGTAATCACAAGCTCCATGGAATTACAAAGATAAATCAATAGTTGAAAGAGAATGGTAAAATACTAAAAGAACAAGTAGTGATATATAAACATAGAACTAGTAATATGTAAATCAATTAAGAACTATAAATATATGAACAAAAAACTAAAAGATACAAGGGAAGGAATACATGTGACATGACAAACAACAATAAGAGATTTGAAAGTAAAAGAGATCAATATGAGAAACAGATTAAAGGAGGTAAAGCCATGGACACAAGTGGTAAAAGGATCAATAGCCAATAAGGAAGATATAGATAAAAATAAATTGGAATACATGCAAGAGAAAACAAAGAAATGTATGATATATCAATAAATATAATTATTAGAGAGGTAAAATAATACAAATAAGCCGAAGATACAATCAATCTTATAAAAAGCTTTCTCCAATACAAATCATAATGAAAAGGACAAATTTGTCAAGTGAGGAAGGTGGAAAAAATAATAGAAGGGAGACATGGGATTCTCGATTTTACTACGATAATAAAGAAGTATAATAAGGTTCACAATTTTACATAGAAGAAAATTCTAATTCAAGAAGAAGAGGGAAGAGGGAAATGAAGGAAGATGGACATGGTTAAAAGATCAAAAGGCTTACATCACTAGTCAAAATTTTAGAGAGAGACACTAATACAACAAGAACAAAGAAGGGAGAGTTGGAGAATGTATAAATAATGAGGAATGAAGATAAATGGGTATGGCTGATAAAAGAAAACACTTGTATCTCTAGTCAAAGAGTCCAATATAAATGGGAAAATAAGCCATCCAAGAACAATCAAATCTAGTATGTTGGAATTATAGAGGTCACCCTTGGAGGAAAGGACTTGGGTTAGGGCCGATTACAAAAGGAAGGGATATAAGTTATCTTATGAAAACACATGAACATAATGGGTATACGACCTCAACATTTGAAGGTTATAAGAAGATTTTAATATGAAATGAAACAATAGAAAATGATAAGGGATATGGAGAATTAATGGTTTTTTTGTTGCTTGATAAAAAGGGGTTGTACTCGGGTCTCCCACCCTTGATCAATCACAACTCTCTCCTTTAGAGCTTGAGAGTTTACAAGCATATTCAATTCTCATCTCAATTGAGATGCTATAGTTAGATACCTACATATTTTTTCATAAAATGTCTAAATTCTTGATATTCATTTTTTGGATCTTCAATTTTATTTATAAATACAAATATTCAACATCCTTCTTCTTGACATTTTCCAATCTTGTTCATCCATCCATCCAAGTGAAATCTTGATTAGTGGTGGTCTTTGATGATGTCAAGTTGCCATTATGCCACTTGAATATCCATAATTGCTTTGTTGGCTCCATGCTTCTATTGCTCTACTTTGATATTTTGAATTGTTGAAATTGTTGTTCCCTAAATTGCCCCTTTGAAATCTAAAATCACTATGCTTTTCTGCTAAACACTGCCATACTTGATGCTTTTTTGACTCCATGTAGATCCATGATATTTATGCCTTAAGCCATACCTCAAATATTGGTGTTGCTCAAGATGGTGTGGGTGGAAATATGCTACAACCTTAACCTAACATTTTATTTTCTTTGATTCTTCAATAATTTGTTTCTTTATTTTAAATTCTTTTGCAAAATCTTCTCTCTTGTGCATTTCTTTTGGTGTGTCCTTGTGCCTTTCTTTTGGTGCATCCTTGTGCACTTCTAACCGAGCTTCCTTGGACTTTGTTGCTTATTCTTCTATGAAGTATATTATTGCTACTATTGTAAATTTAATTTTTGAGTCTCTTGTTGGTTCTTTAACTTGTTCCCCTGCCATAATTGTTTCTTGCTTCTCCTTGGATCCTTACTTCTTAAGCTTTTCCTTTTGAATGCAACCATGAACTTGCACATTGTCATTTGTATTTTTTCCTTCTATTATATCCTCTTTATTCATTTCTTTTAGTTCCCTCTAAATCCTTTTTATTTCTTCTTCACGTCCTTTGAGGGTGACTTTCAAACTAGCTATTTTTTTATATGGGTCCCACTAACTCAAGAATGCATGCTCCATTTCATCCCAAGTGTAATTATAATTCCTTTTCTTAGCAAAACTTACCCACCAAATATAAGCTTCCTCTCCTAAGATTTTGTAAAGGTGGCAATGACAAAAAATGGTTACTACAATATAGAGATCTAAACTTCATCCACTATTCTCAAACATCAATGTCATCATTTACAATGAAAATGGCAACTCCAGGAACTTAACCCATTATTTTTTCTTAGAGTAGCTAGGGTTTTAAGAGGAATAAATTAGGGTTTTTCATTTTTTATACATCTCATCTATTCCTTGCTATCAACAATTAATTATATATTTTTTTCAAAAATAAATTAAACTGCAACTAATTTGCTCACCCTCACTAATAGAGATATATGTCATTTTATTTTTTGTAATTTGAAAAAATCCTCTATATTTTTTCCACATGACTAATTTCATAGGGTCGTGTCTCTTTCAAGACTCTTGATATTCCTTCATATAACCATCATTTGAAAGTTCTTCAAAATATTTTTGATCCTAATGACTCTACATCAAACATCTCAACTACCAGAATCAGATCTTCAAATCTCAATGCTTAATTTTCCCATCTGCTGACATCTAGTCAAATACCACTTTCAAAAATTTGAACAACATTACAATTTGATCACTATTCTAAGCACTTCCATAACAAACTTTATTGTCGATGCTTTAGAAATATTGTTCATCAATTTCCAGATTCATGAACACCCAACTGCATCCACCGTTTGTTATTTCCATCTTAGTGTGATTAAAAATTTACTTTGAGAAATAATAGTTTTGTTAAAGGAAACATAGGGAAATACTATTTAGTTGGATAAAGAAGACCTGAATAAACAATAAATTTAGATTAAAATAAAGGAAAAGGTAATAACTATTAGAATTACAACTTGTTTTGCTTCATCAACATCTAAAGACTATAAAAGATGTGTGATGGACTTGAGGATCCATATGTTGATTTAGAGAAAGACATCTTATCATATTCTAAACTAAACCAATTAATTCTAATATGGGATTTCAATGCAAGGACAAGTGAGCAAACCATCTTAAGAAACAAGGAGGATCTAGGTAGCAATCCATTATGGCTATTAGAAGAAAAAACTAGCAATGGACAAGATGCTCAAAGGACAAAGGGGTTGTTACTCATTTTGGTGAAGAATTATTGACCATGTGTGGCATACATGGATTGATCATTTGCAATGGTATAAGTAGATATGAATAAATCTTAAAAGTATACATGCAAAACTTACAATGGGACTAACATTGTTGATTATGCCATTTTCTCACAAAGTATAATAAAGAAGATAATGAAGACTCCCTAATAGAATTAAAATTATATCGCAACCTAGTGTGTATACAATTGTCATGATTGAAAATAAATTAACAAAATTAAAATATACAATCTAATAAAAAATCATCAATAAAGGGAAAGGTCCTCATAACCCAAGAGAATCAATCAATTTTCAAGGAAGTAGTAAAACAAACTTTTGCAAAGGGAAGAAAAAAACAAAAGAGCAAGAAATAAAGATTCCTGAGTTGGCAAATATAATTATAGAGGTATTAAAAGGGTGCAAAATATCTAAAGTTAGAAAGAAGAAAAAATATAGTTTTACAACAAATGCATGGTAAAATTGTTAGCATATCATGCATGGGGTTGTATTACATTATTGTAAAATATTGCTCGTAGGCAATCTCCAATTAGGTTGGTTAACCAACTCATCGGTTAACCAACTGCTTCAAACTGCTTTGTAATGTTTATAATCAAATCAATGAGAATGTACAATCACTTCGCGAAATTCTTCATGGCATCAGAGCTGCGGACAGACCTGCCTGGCGGACGGACCTGACACAGACAAGACAAAGCCTGGCGGACGAAAGCGGACGACGGACCGGACAGAAGCGGGCGACAGACAAAGCCTGGCGGACCGGACGGAAGCGGACGACAGACAAAGCTGACAGGACGCAGGGCCGAGGGCCTGGCACGGGAGACTGGACGGAAGCGGACGACAGACAACGCAAACAGAACGCAAACCGAGACGGGACGACGCAACAGAACGCAAACCGAGACGGGACGACGCAAACCAGGGCGGGGAGACTCTGCGGCGGTTCGGGGAGACGGCTGAGGCAAAAGGGCGGACTGGACTGGGGGTGGTTGCCCGAAGGCAACCGAAAGGCTATGGTGCCTTCCGTTCTTTTCAAGCCTCCCACAATGGCCGCATAGGCCATGTGGGATAAAAAAAATTTGCCTATCTCCGGCCCCGAGGATCTAAATAGATCCTGTCTTCGGAGTAATTTCGTCGGGTCGTCTGGCTCCCGTGGTCAGGGTGCTGCATGGTGGACAGTAGGTTTCGGTTTCGACTCCCTTCGGGGATGATTTTTTGACGCCCAGCGCAGTTGACGCCCAGCGCAGTTTTTTTTGACGCCCTGAGCGACTGTTGACGCCCTAAGCGACTGTTTGACGGCCGAACAGCACCATTGACGCCCAGCGCAGTTTTTTTTGACGCCCTGAGCGGCTGTTTGACGCCCGAACAGCACCATTGACGCCTGTGACGCCTAGCCAGCACAAATTTTGAAAGTTTCTCTAGGTATTTTTTTCCAAATTCTTGTCTATTTTGCAATTTGAAGGGGGGAGTTCATCAATTTCACTTTTTTTCACTTGCAAAATTGTCAGACAAAGGGGGGAAAACTGTAATAGGAGCTATAATTTGCGGGCATTTATGATTTTTATTTGCATTTAAATACTCTTTTTTCTTGCATTATCAATCATAAATTAAAAAATATATATAAGACCCCAAATTTATACCCTATTTGTGCAATTTATTGCACAACAGCGTTCGGTATTTGAGATACCTCTGGTCCACACTTACAGGTAATGTCGTCGTGCTTTGGACTACTGTATTCGCCGCCTAATATAGCTGCAACAACGACGTCTGAGCTTGTTCTCTATAAATCATCGGGGAGAAATAAGGCAAACCAGTTTTTTGTTTTTTCCCATTTCATACCCACATCGTGATTGTTGTTAGGCGTAAATCCTGACGAAAGCTCTTTTTTCCAAAGTGTTTAGGGGAAGTTACGCCCCACGCATGCGGAATAAAACTTTCTATGGTAGGTGTCATTAACAACACGATGCTCTTTCAGTATCGCCTATGTTCAATATATTGTGCTTCTCATATGTACTTATAGTCTCCCTCTCGTAAGGGCGAGTACATATTGAGTGGTATACTGTTCCTATATACCTATAGTTTCCCTCACGTAAGGGCGGGTGTATATTGAATGGTTACAATATAACGATCTGGCAGGTATAAAGAAAGGGAGACCAATTGGTGATATAAGGAACTTTCATAATGGCCACAATTCATAAGTATCTCTCAGATTCTCAATTGCTGAAGGGTCCTAACTTTGTTCCATGGAAGACAAAGATGAAAGCCATACTTCAGTTGGAAGATTTATGGGATGTAGTTTCTGGCACTAAAAAACGTCCTCAAACAACAGGAACAGATCAAGATGATTGGGATAAGAAAGACAAGAAGAGTCTTGTATTTATCTTACTTGCTACCGCAGATGAGGTGCAGCCTCATATTTGTGATGCCACAACTAGTAAGATAGCCTGGGATGCTTTGCTCACAGTATATGAAGGGAAGAATCAATCCACTATTCTTCATCTTCAAACTCAACTACATAATCTCAGTATGAGTTCTGGAGAAACAGTTGACATATTCCTATGCAGAGTGGCAGATTTGAAAGCAAAATTGAATGCTATGGGAAAACCTCGTGGATGATGATGTCTTGAATTCTCGTTATCTTGAGAGCATTACCAAGTTCCTACAAGATGTTGATCACCTCTCTCAATGTTTCTGCAGACAAGTCTCATTTGTGGAACTGGTAAACTTGCTTCAGACTGAGGAGGCAACTCGAGTCCAGAAAGATGACATGCCAGATAATGCTCTCTCCACTCAGCAAAGTGGTAAACAACAAGGCCAGTTTCAAAAAGGAGGTGCTTCTTCCAAAGGAAAAGGGAAGCAATCTCAGCAAAAAGATACAAAATATTGCAAAATTTGTGACATGAATAACCATGACACCAACAGGTGTTGGTTCAAAAACAAGCAACCAAATGAGAGAGGTTCCCACAAGAAGGGCAAGCATAAGAAAAAATACAATAAGCATAAACAATCTAAAGGCCATGTAGCTTATGCTGAATCCAACTCAGAATCACCTTCTCCTGATTCTGATTCGATTCTGACTCTGAAAGAGCACACAAGGTGCTCATGACTCATACTTCGTCTTCTCAGATAGATGATGTATGGTATATTGACTCAGGAGCTAGCAAACACATGACTGGGGATAAATCATGGTTTGATACTTTTGTGGAGAAAGAGGGTAAGCCAGTCACAATTGCTGATAATCAGGTATATCAAGTAAAAGGAGAAGGGGATATTTCTGTGTCTCTTCCTGATGGTAATTGTCAAATTGAAAAAGTTCTCTATGTGCCAGGCTTAGCAAATAATCTACTTTCAGTCACTCAAATGTTGGATAGAAACATGGAAGTCGTGTTTCGAGTTGTCAATGGCAAGAAGAGATGCTTTATCACACATTGTGGTAAACATGTTGCCACCGGATCTTACCAACATGGCTTGTTTATTCTCGATGCTATTTCCACTCCCCATGTTGCTTTGGCTGCAACTACAAAGGAGGCCACCTCTCTCTGGCATCGGCGGTATGGGCATCTCAGTTCTGGATATCTGCTTGAATTACACAAATATGAGATGGTTAAAGGTCTTCCACCTCTCTCATCTATCTTACCAGTGTGCTCGGATTGCTTAGCAGGGAAGCAACATCGAGTGCCTTTTGAAACAAGCTCCTCTCGAGCTGCAAAACCTTTAGAGCTGGTACATACCGATCTGTGTGGTCCTATGTCAACTAGCTATGGTGGGAAAAGGTATTTTCAACTATTCGTTGATGATTACTCACGGAAGATGTGGGTTTTCTTTCTTCAGTTGAAATCAGAAGCACTTCTCTACTTTCAACAGTTCAAGAACCTTGTTGAGAAGGAGTCGGGATATTTTATCAAGACCCTCCGCTCAGATCGAGGGGGGGAATACACCTCTGGAGAGTTTTCAGAGTTTCTTAAGAAACATGGAATCAAAAGGCAACTGACTACAGCCTATACACCTCAGCAGAATGGAGTTGCAGAGAGAAGAAATCGTTCCATTATGGAAATGGTTCGATGTATGCTAAAAGGAGCACATCTTGAGGATCAATATTGGGCAGAAGCAGTAAACACAAGCATCATACCTTCTAAATAGAGCACCCACTAGAGCTCTACAAGGGAAGACTCCACAAGAAGCATGGAGTGATAAGAAACCTTCCATTGCTCATCTGAAGGTGTTTGGATGTAAAGCATTCATGCACATTCCAAAACAGAAAAGGAGGAAGTTGGATGAGAAAACCCTGCAGTGTATCTTTCTTGGCTATGATGAGTACTCAAAAGGTTATCGATTGATTGATCCTAAGACCAAGAAGACACATGTAAGTAGAGATGTTATATTTGATGAAACTCTCACATCAAAAGACACATCTACAATTGTATACCTAGATGAAGAAGAGCCTAAGAAGGAGGTTCAACTTCCACAAAGCAAAAACAAAAAATTCCAAAATGGTATACTAGCACTTTGAGAGATGCTAAGTTGAAATCTCTTCCAGATCTATCTCTTGATAGGCCATGTACTCGCAGTATGACTCAAAATATGAGAGCAGAAGAATCTACTTCAGAGGTTGACGAACTTTGTCAACACTTTGATGATTTGTCAGTGGGTACAGATAATGATAGAGAGGAAGAAAAGGATGGAGAAAAAATTTATATGTCTACATTGAATATAAACGAACCCACAACGGTTCAATCTGCACTTGATGAACCACAGTGGAAAGAGGCCATGGATGTAGAACATCAATCTCTCCTTAGAAATAATACTTGGAAATTAGTCGATCTGCCAAAAGGGAAGAAACCCATAGGCTGCAAATGGGTGTTCAAAGTAAAGTATAAGGCAGATGGGTCTATTGATAAGCATAAAGCCCGGCTTGTTGCAAAGGGATATGCTTAGAAAGAAGGCATAGATTATGAAGAGATTTTTCCCCCTACCGCAAAAATGACTACCATTCGTGTACTTTGTGCCATGGCAGCTCAGTTTGGGTGGAAATTACATCAGATGGATGTTAAAAGTGCCTTCTTGAATGGTGACTTACAAGAAGAAGTATACATGACTCAACCGTAAGGATTTGTGGTCAAGGGGAAAGAACAAAAAGTATGCAAATTGATTAAATCCTTGTATGGGCTAAAACAAGCTCCTCGAGCTTGGTACATCAAAATAGATAGTCACCTTGTGCAGCATGGATTCGAAAGAAGTCCTTCAGATGCAAATCTCTATATCAAAAAAAATGGATCTGATATAGTGATTCTTGTACTTTACGTAGATGATCTGATCATTACAGGAAGCTCAGAAAGTATGATTGGCTTAGTGAAAAAAGACTTGAAGCAATCATTTGAAATGACAGATCTAGGACTTCTGCACTATTGTCTTGGTTTAGAATTTACTCAAGAAAAATTTCATATTCGAGTAACCCAAAAAAAATATGCCAAGACTTTAGTGGAAAAATATCGGATGACTAATTGTAAGTCCAAAGCAACTCCAATGGAGCAAGGACTTAAGTTATCTCGATACGATGAGTCACCTCAGGTAGATGGAACTCTCTATCGTCGCTTGATTGGGAGTCTCCTATATCCGACAAATACCGAGGCCGATCTCAGTTTTGTTGTGGGATATCTTTCAAGATTCATGCAAGAACCTAAGATGAGTCACTGGAAAGCAGCAAAAAGAGTTCTTCACTATGTTCATGGTAGTACAAATTATGGCCTGGAATACAGAAAGAATAATAAGTTTTTCTTACTTGGATACACAGACTCAGATTATGCTGGATCTCTTGATGATCGTAAATCCACTTCTGGATATGTTTTCCATCTCGGGTCTGGACCAATCTCATGGCACAGTAAGAAACAGCGATGTGGTTGCTCTATCTTCAACAGAAGCAGAATATCGTGCAGCCAGTGAAGCGATCTGCGAGATAATGTGGTTAAGTCGCATTCTTACAAACATGGGCCTTCCAAAGAATCTTCCACTTCATTTGTTTTGCGACAATCAAGGTGTTTTGAATCTTGTCAAAAATCCTATTTATCATGAACGTACCAAACATGTTGATACCAGATGTCATTTTATTCGGGATGAAGTTCCAAAGCACCATATACAACTTCAATACATTCCTACTGATGAGCAGGTTGCAGATATCTTTACCAAAGCCCTTGGCCGTATCAAATATGAAAAATTTCGAGACACTATCGGAATTTGCCAATAATGTAATAAGGGGGGATGTTAGCATATCATGCATGGGGTTGTATTACATTATTGTAAAATATTGCTCGTAGGCAATCTCCAATTAGGTTGGTTAACCAACTCATCGGTTAACCAACCGCTTCAAACTGCTTTGTAATGTTTATAATCAAATCAATGAGAATGTACAATCACTTCGCGAAATTCTTCAAAAATGAAGAATATGAAGCAACAAGAAGAGCTTCAAAAGAATCGGGTAAAGAAGAGGAAAACAAACGTCTGTACAAATGAATAGTGAAAGAAAAAAAAAAAGAGGAGTATGTGAGTGCAAGATGAGAACCAATTTATGTAAAGAGAAATAACACAAAGTTATTGTGAAAGGAACTTCAATAAAAAATAAACAAAATATAACATTACAAAATCCTATGGTTGGAATATGCAAAACAATCAAATGACATTAAGCAATTAAATTCCTTGAATTTTAAGGAGGAGACTCAAGAATGGATCTTGTCAATGATACATGCATAATTTCCAAGTCGTTGTAATACCCCTATGTGGTCATGTTGTAATATGGGTGGGTATGTTTTAATCCCATATAACCCGTTAAAAAAATACAAAATAATTACATGAACGCGAGGAAGTAGAAGAGGCCACTCCTATAATTATCACAATGGATTTATTTGTTTTTACCTATAGGGAGGTCAAAGAAGATACTAAAAATATAGGAATAGGTAAGGCTTCTGACGTGTATGGGCCACATGTATAATACTTAAAATGGGTAGTAGAGAGGACTTAACACCAAACATGAAGAGGATATTCAACAACATTATCTCGCATGACTTTGCAAGGGATTAAACAACAAGTCTAATAATAACTCTATTAAAGAAGACATAAACAATCCCTCAAATTGCTAAACCATTATGGTCAATCACTTTTTACAAATTTGTTTGAAAGTATGTTGATATTAGAATTAACAAGTGGGTAAAAGAATAGGGAAAGAGGACAAAAGAATAAGTATATTTTAGATCAAAACACTTGACAATAGACCATGTTGTCACTTTGAAACATATCATTGAAAAACATAGAATGAAAAAGATGAAGCCTATTATTGTTTTAAAGACTTCAAAGAAAGCTATTGAGACAGTGCTTAGAAGTATACTATGGGACATAATGGAAGACACATACATGCCAAAAGAGTATAGAGCAACAATTCATTGAATCTATGTGGAGATTTGAGTTAAAATTAGAATGCAAGCAAGCCTTTCATAATGATTTAGAAGTGACAAAGGAGTTAAATAAGGATGCCCATTATCCCCTACCTTATTTGGTTTATATATTGATAAATTAGAAGAATGGTTAAATCTGAGTGGAGAACATGGTGTTTATTTGAGAAGATATGTGGTAAGACTATGCAAATGATCTCATTTTGAATGTAAGGTCAACATAGGGTTTGAGAGAGCATTTAAAGATCTTAGAGCACTTTGTTAAGGACGTAGTTGTGCAAATAAATACCAACAAAATCAAGATCATGATCTTCTCCAATCAAGAGAAATGAATTAATTAAACTTTGATTTGAAGGGGGTCTTCTTAAATAAGTAACTAAGTAAAAATATCTTGGGCTATACTTAGATAATAAGCTCACTTGCAAAACATGTAGAATGAAAAGAACATTAAGAGGATGAAAAACACTTTTTGCATTAGAAAATAGAAGCAAAGAGGATGAATATGGGATTGGAAGACTATATTGTTTTTTTTGGGCTACCAATGGTACCATGATGTTGTATGGATGTGAAGTGTTGGCTAGAAGCACATCAAACTCAAAATGAAGGCAAAAAAAAGAGGATTAAAAAAAGTTAATTAGAAAAAATTCAAAATAAAATCAATTCCATATTAGATTCTTCTAACAAAATTAGGCATCTTCCCTATAAAGGTAGTTGCTATGGTTCATCTTTAGGATATCTAAAAAAAGGTTGAAGAGATAGATGCAACAAGTGGTCTAAAGTTGTAATAGAAGGAGATTTGAACAAAATAAATAAAACATGGATGAAGAAAAACAAGTGGATGAAAAATGAAATATCAACTTGGGTAGATGGCCAAATAAGAACAAAGACATAAAGACAATTGTTAGGAAAAAAATAGGTTAACTATGTGAAAAAAAAGTTAAGAAGAAAGAAATAACATTGTCTTGTTAAATCTAACTTTACATATGATTATCACCAAAAGGCCTATATAGGGGTAAACATCAACTCAAAAATAAAGATGCTCATGGCCTAAATGAGGACCAAATCTTGTCAATTTAGATTGAAACAAAAAAATGAAAGAGACCAAATGAGGAATAAAAGAAGATGGTATATGACTTTTGAACATTAAAAATAAATTAAAACTAATAAGCATTTTATTTTATAATGTCAAGTATATAGTATGAGTGAGTTATATTAATATTTTAACAATAAAATCAATGTAAAATTTGTTTTAAAAAAAATCAAAATTAATAATGAAAAATAAACATTATAATTTTTTTTTTGCTTGAGAAAAAGGGGTTGTACTCAAGTCCCCACCCTTGATAAATCACAACTCTCTTATGTAAAGCTTGAGAGTTTACAAACATATTCAATTCTCATCTCAATTGAGATGCTATAACTAGATATCTACATTTTTTTCACAAAAACTAAAGTTTATATATATATATATATATATATATATATATATATATTTGGATCTTCTTCTTTTTTTGAATACAAATATTCAACATCATTTTTCTCAAGAATTTCCAATCTTGTTCATCCATCCATCCAAGTGAAATATTGATTAGTGATGGTCTTTGATGATGCCAAGTTGCCATTGTGCCACTTAAATATTTGTAACTGCTTTGTTGGTTCCATGCTTTTGTTGCTCTGTTATGATATTATTTCAAACAATTGGTCCTATTATTCCTTGATGCCACTACACCCCTTTGAGATCTAGAAACATTATGCTTTTCTTGCAAAACACTTATGCTTTTTTGACTCCATGTAGATATAAAATATTGATGCCTTAAGCCATGCCTTCAAGATTGTTGCCGCTCAGGGTGGTGTGGGTGCTAATATGTTGCAATCTTAACTTGACATTTTGTTTCTTTTGATTCTTCAACAATTTGTTTTTTTATGTCCCAATAGGAACACCATTATGACAAAAAACATTGAGCTTTCCTAATGGAGACCCAAGTTCAATTCATGGAAAAGGTGACCTCGATATGCTACCAACTTTTCAACCTATTAAAAAACAGAATTGTTTTTTTTTTTTTTTGTATATTTTAAATTCTTCTTCACAATCTCCTCTCTTTTATCTTTCTTTTGATGCATCCTTGTGCACTTTGGACAAGGCTTCTTTGGACTTTGCTGCCACTTCTTCCATGAAATCTATTGTTGCTATTACTGTAAATTCAAATTTTGAGTTTTCTAATAGTTCTTCAACTTGTTCCCTTATCATAACTTTTTTTGCTTCTCCTTGGATCCTTGCTTAAGATTTTCTTTTTGAATGCGACCATGAACTTGCACATTGTTATGTGTATTTTTTCTTTCTATTATATCCTATTTTAAAAGATAGAAAAGTTTGCATTAAAAAAATGATCACTAGAATATAGAGATATAAACTTCATCCACCATTAGTGAGCATTAATGTCATCATTTCCAATGAAAACTTGTAATCCCATGATCTCAACCCAAAATCAACCCAAAAACAACTAAGATTTTGGAAAGAAAAAAACAATGGGTTTTTCAAAAAATTTTAAACTCCTTTAATCCTTGCTATCACCAACACAACAATTTAAATGCAATATATTTGACAAAAAAAAAATGTGGTTGCCTATTATAACTTTGCATTAATCCATTACCAAGTTTATTCCTTGTTATCACCAGCAAAACAATTTAAATGTAATATAAATGACATAAAAAAGAACGCGGTCATCTATTATAACTTTGCATTAATCCATTACCAAGTTTATTCTTCAAAGGGTTAAACGCTGTTGCGTAAACTATTGTTGCTATTGCAAAAAAGTGTGGACGAAATCAATGTGAGTGTAGTTCTTCTCGATGTTAATACTGAAAAATTATTTTACTGGTAAAGCTGAAAGTCAAATCACTTCTCTTGTCGATAATTTTCAAATTATTTCTTTTGCTAGTAATCTTGTCACTAAAATCACTTCTTTTCACATATAATCTTCGAAATACTTCTTTTACTAATAATCTTATCGGTAATCTTTTCTTCAATAATCCCCACTTTTACAAATCTCCTATTATCTTTAACCATCTCTCACCCCAACTACCCTTAAATGTTTAAAACAAAATACTCAATTAAATAACATTATACAAAAATATTAAAATAAAAATTTAAAATTAATAATAACTATTTTGTAAAGAAGTTGGGATGCAGGTGAACACGAGCAAAACAAAAATTATGATTTTTCAGCAAAAAAGAAAAAGCAACAACTCAAATTTTAGTTTGCAAGAGAACCGCTTGATGTAGTAGTAGAATACAAATACCTGGGCATAGACTTTCATGACAAATTTAATTGGAATACATGTAGGATGAAAAGAACTCAAAGTGGTTGGAGAGCACTATATGCACTTCAAAACGAGTGTAGGAATGCCGAGTTGTGGGATTGGAAGACCACCAAGGTCTTATTTGGCCTACTTGTTACACCGGTTCTGTTGTATGGTTGCGAGGTGTGGGCTAATGGCACAACAAATGCAAAATGGAGGCAAATAGAAAGGATTCAAAAATATCTAATCACAAACTTTCTCAAAATTAAGGCCACAACCCCTTATGAAATTATTCTAATTGAAACTGGAATGCTGGAATGTTTCCTTTAGAAGCAATTGCTATGACCAAGCTGTTATGTTACTTGAAAAAAACAAAAAACATGACAAATGATAGATGACCTACGACAGCTAGGGACGAAGAGTTGCATAGGCGAAAGAATACATGGATGAAACAAAATCAGAAATGGATGAAACGTTGGGAGATCAACATAGATGAATGCCCAAATGTCAACAAAGACATAAAAATTATGTGAATGAAAAGTTCAGAAGTGGAATGTGGAAAAATGCAAGCGAGGAAAAGACAATATTATATTGCAAATTTTAACCCAACGTATGACCACAAGGAAAAAGCGTATATAGGCGCTAAAATCAAGTGGAAGGAAAAAATACTCATTGCTCAGATAAGGACTTCTCATAGGCTTAGATGTGAAACATGGAGATGGACAACGCCCAAAGAACAATGGGGAGAAAGGATATGTACTCTATGCAGCACAGGGGCAGTAGAGATAGAGGAACACTTCATCTATAAATGCCCGAGTTTTTCAGACAAATACAAAGAAAAACTTGGAACGAGTTTATGGTAAATTTATTTGAAGACACTTAAATAAATTTTTTTGGAGAATTGCTAACACAAATCAGCAGAAGGGACAACCTTCTCAAAGATATTAAAAATCATATGATATGATTTGAGTAATTGTACTTCCATATTTAAGATCTTATAGACCATATTTGGGTCTCGCGAACATAATTAAAATCTTTCATTTCATTCTATCAAGCTCGTGAATATTAAATAAATCCTATATTCTACCTCATTGGAAGCGTGTTCATTTAACCCTCTTCAATGCGTTTTTAAACCCAAGCCTAAAATCTACATCGAATGACTTTATTATTTTGTTATATAATTAAGTATGCATAGAGGCTTCTTGTATTGCGTGTATAGGTATATATTTATTTAAAATCCTCTACAAGCCGGATTCTTCAAATTTTGAGTCTGCCTGGCTGCAAACCAAAGACTGCACTTTTTTTTCATTAGCGCGGCATTATTGTTTTTATTGGCGAAAAATAGCTTGGGGAATGTCGAAGAAGCATCCTCCACCGGATCCCATTGCAGTGTTGAGAGGACACCGAGCTGCTGTTACTGCTCTTTCTTTCCATCCAACCCAACCCATACTCTTTACCGGGTATCTACAAATTCATTGCTTTTATACATAAATGGCACCAGTATGCTACTCATAGAATTTGAATACTACAGAGTTTAAATGAGTTTTAAATTAGTGTGTTGATATAAGTGC
Source organism: Wollemia nobilis (assembly GCA_028583015.1). NCBI lineage: Eukaryota > Viridiplantae > Streptophyta > Pinopsida > Araucariales > Araucariaceae > Wollemia > Wollemia nobilis. Next base: position 12,241,381 of record JAQPPZ010003016.1, read on the forward strand.
TGGATTTATTCAGCGATGCAGAGGGTGAGCTCAGAATATGGGACCTGGTCCGTTACAAAACAATATCGTCCTCTCGGTACGTCTTCAATTGTGATCCGCTTCTTTGTATTATAACTAATTTAATTTGCAGACTTCAATGGCTAACAATATTATATAATCGAATGTGAAAGGGTTCACAACCCGGCAGCTGGGGTCATTGGAATTGCTACAAGTAATTTGTTGGAGAACAAAGTTCTCAGGTAAAGAAACATCCCTGCATTGTTTCACCGTTACCTTTACTATTTTTTCTGAGAGTATTTTGAGGATAGTCAGTCATTTAATTAAATGTATGCAGACACGCCATTTTCAAAATTAGTCTACGGCTTATTCTACTCAGCTGTCTTCCACTGTGTGAGACTTTTCTTTGCACATATATGCTGCTTAAACATGCTATTCATTTAAATTTTGCTCCCCTTGTCAAGACTTTCCAAGCTCTTTTTGTTATTTATTTAACGCTTTTCATTTGTGGCGTGGGTTCTCTTAACCCTTAGGTTTAAGGGATATCGTTTAGTATTAACTTCTTTTGTCATAACTTATTTATATTAGGAGCATAGCTGCAAGCTTTAGGCAGTAGTAAAGTTCCCCTTTATTAGTAAACTTTTTGGTTTCATTGGACCAAGTTCAAACCTCACTTCTCTCATAAAAAAACTTATTTATACTAGGAGCACTAAACATCATGAACCTCGGCAATAACTTGTTCCGATTCCACATGTTGATCCTTTCGAACCAAAAGCAAACTTTGTGATGGAATAGAAGATGGCAGGGGAGGACCCTTACACTTGCTGCGATAGGAGGACATTGTGAGCAGGTCTCCAATCCTAGGCACAAACATGCGTGTCTCTTAAGTGTATATATATTTCTGGTTTCAGTGATTTTGTTTTCCACTGTCTTTGGGTCTGATCTTGGATGAAAGCATTGTTTATATAAAGTTGGATACGTGCTTCTCTGTTTTATGTTTGACTATGCTTAGGCAGATATAGCGGAAACTGATATTCTTTTCAATTTTTCAGTCAAGGTAGAGACGGAACTGTGAAGTGCTGGGAGTTTGTAGACGGAGCTTTGTCAAGGTATCGCTTTACAATCTTGGTCATCTTTCCGTTCGCTTTTGAAGCAATTTGTGATTCCCACAAGCAGAGGTGAACCTGCTACAATTGTTTTAAGAGTAGTAGTGTAGAATCAAGGCTGTACTGGAGACCGGTAGTAACTTTTAAATCATTTTGTCAAAAAAAAGAAGAAAAAGGAAAAATGGAAAAAAAATAAAAAGAGGAAGCTTGCAAATGATTGTTGTGCTCTCAAAATCTGTAATTCTTGTTTTCTCAGAGGATTGTGCCAGAGCTCCTTCATTTAGCATTTTCCTTTATCCATTAGTCACCTTGGCCTTCTATGAAGGTAAGCTAAAAGAAAACGGACAATGATGGCTTCAATGTTTATTGAGGTGCAGGCAGCCATTACTCATTATGAAGACAAATGCGTATAATTTCTGCAAACTGAATCTAGCCAAGAATGCAACATGTTCACCTCAAGTTGGAAAATCCTCAGATGCCAACATATATTTGAATGAAATGGGGTCTTCAGTAGATCAAGCGGTCAATGCATATGAGAAGAATAATGAAATTGCAGCTAAGACATCTGATATATCAGCTGTACATGAGATGGATTCCTTTTCTAGTTGCACTTCCAAGCAAGTTAGTGAAAAAGAATTGAAAGGAGAAGGAAAAGGAAGTCTAAGTCAACTACTGAATACTCATACAAAGCATCCTTCAATGGAAGATACAGGTAGCCATCAGATTTTAGCTGTAAAATTGCAGAAGTTAAATATCATGCAAAATTTTTACATGTCTTTTACCTTTATTGTACGACAAAGTATATACATTTATAATGGTCAAAAGCATTATATAATTATCAATGTTAAACATGATCTGCAGGCTTCATGAAATAGAAGATAGTAAAAAATCTCATGTAAAAATGAGATAAAATGCAAAATTAACTCTGAGATCCAAGGAATCAACTATTGTAGAAATTGTATCTCAGGTACCTGGACACTTAATTGTTGCAAGACTAAAGGGTCATGGATATATGTATGAATTTCTACAAATATATTGTAACAGACTAAAGGGTCATGGATTTATTTCACTATATGTTTAGCAAATCAACAATCAAGGTCGTTCTAGTTATATGCAGAAGATACAGGATAATGAAATAAGATTGTAAATGATATTCTGTGAATCTGGACATTACTGCATATTGATAGAGTAAATGATATTCTGGACAACATTGAATTTTGGAAGTTTCCAATTTATCTTTGACCCTTTTTAAAAATGTCCTAAAGTATCGACTTCTTATGCAGGTGTAGCAGCTATATAAAGGTCCTTAAGTTCCCAATTTATCTTTGGCCCTTTTTAAAAAGTCCTACAGTTATCATATAGCTTTCCTGGTTGACCCGCATCAACTATTTACCAGTTCCTTAAAAGGTTCCGGGGAAAAAGAAAAAGAAAATGCTAGCCTGACTTGGTTTGACCTCAACCAGCTTTGTTCAATGAAAATGTCCACTTATAGAACTTTAAGAGAAGAAAATGTCTTATATGATTAGGATAGAGCTGTTGTGGGAGTCAGAAGATGTTGTTTGCAGAAAATCACCACAGAAGAAAGAAATCAACTGCATTCAAGGGAATATTGTGTTTCTGTCTGAGGATTTTGTCTTCGTCTTTGTAAAAGATATTTATTCTGAGTTTTACTGTGCAATGTAAAATGATTTTGCTTTTGGTATATAGTTGACTGCTTTATGCATTTCACGGTATGTAATTATAGAAGAATCATGTATATAAGTGCCAGACATTATGATGAAAATTGTGGAACTTCTTTATCCTGATGATGGTCTTTTCCCTTTTGTCTTATCATAAATGTAGCAACTATTGGTAGAAGTTTGCGAATTGACTATTGGTTCCGATGACATTCTACAAGGTTTATTATCATGACCAATCTTACTGTTTGTCTTCCTTAAATTTGCACACAGTGCACCCAGAGAGACTTATATGGATACTTACCGGATTGTTGTAGGAATTAACAATAGGATGCTGTTAGTTACATAAATATTCATTGGCTATCTTCCTAAATTGTTTGAATGCAAGGTTATTCAGCTAAACAAGCAACATAAGTCTGTACATTAAGAGAAAGTAAAGAATTTAAATAAAATGATTTTGAATGAATATAGAGAAGATGATATTTGTCATCCATCTTCAAAGTAAGCAGGAACATTGTTGAATAAATCACTCATGACCAAGACAACAAAAGTAAATGAAAGTGAATTGGACTTGTGAGAAACTTTGCTTGTATTGCCCAAGAATGATTACATTTAAGAGAAGGCATAAAAGCAATCACATTTTAGGTTTTAAAAGAGTGGGAGGGAGTGAGCCTAAAACTACAGGAATTAGAAAATTATCAACCTACAAGTGGGTTGTGTAAATGTTAGCTAAACTTGGTAGAGCATATCAAGGAAGACAGTGTTGCTTGGCAGATGGTGGGATTCTGGTACGAACACTGGTCTGAAGATTCTATGAGTGAAGATTTCCTAAAATGGTGTGGAGGGAAAGGTGCTTAGAGCCTTAGAGAGATTGCCTATGTTTGCAAACTTGTCACTGATTTGAGCGTTACCTCTCAGGTCATCCATCAATTTTAGTCGTGACTTGTATTCTCATTCCATTCATCTCCCAAATGCACTGATTTGCATTGATCATGTTCAACTTTTGGCATGCTCTTCTATTCAGAAAAGTCCCTTGTTCTGGCATTTTCCTGTATCCTTGATTATATTGTTGATGATCTATCATTTAAAAGTTGAATGCTAGACAATTTGGTAGGGGGTTCTATGCTTTCTCAAACATGAGATTACTTTGGCTGTACTTATTGCAAATCTCTTCAACATGGTGGTTGTTCTTTCTTCCTTCTTGGTTGGTTGTTAGAAGGGGGTTCTCTGCTTTCTCAAACATGAGATTACTTTGGCTGTACTTAATGCAAATCTCTTCAACATGGTGGTTGTTCTTTCATCATTCTTGTTCACAACATATAGTTCATCCTATTTACAAACCAAGGCACTTCTGATCCAAATACTACAGAGCTATGACCGACTATGATTGATGCAGAACAAGTACCATTTTTACTATGTATACCATGAATGGATTTATGTAGAACAGGCATTAATCATTTCTTTGGTTCAGATTATTTATCTAGAAACGTTCACATAACATAATGCTTTAGTTATCTACATATGTAAAGTACATTGTTTTCATGGATCATTGACTAATGAATGGGGAGAACTCTAAGTACAAACTTAGTCTGAGAAAGGAGGATGATGTCACTAATTACCCATCATGCCGTCATCTTGAAATTAAACTCATAATTTCCATAATTTTTTTTCCTAAATAAACCTTCACGTTGCATCTCTCCTAGCCCACTTGGAATTTATTACTAGTGTTAAATGAGTTGAAAAACTGACTAGGCTGAGTGGTGCCATATTAGTGCATCAAATTCCTAACCAACATGTATAGCTATAATTATAAACATATTTTTTGAATTAGTTATATGGGGTTGAACCTGCCCCACTTGTATTCCATCATGATTGCATTATTGCCGTATTTCAGCAAACCTCCGTATAGTGGTATTGCAACAAGCTGTATTATCACTGGCTGCCTTCTTGCAGGAGTGTCCATCACAATGTAGGGATTTGAAATCAGATCACCCATGTGATTGGAGCCCATTTACCGTTGCTTCACAATGCTATGGACATAACCATGAACATCATTAAATGATCCCTACAAGGTATTATTTCAACGAGTTTCTGTTCTTTGACATGCTGTTACATTCAGGGAAGAGAAGGGCAACCTGGAAAACAGCTATATCGCAGATGTCAGTACCAACATTGGTGAAGGATTAGTTATTGTTTGTGGTATTGTCATCTCTTTTGGTCTTCAGTCAGGAATTTTTTGGTGCATTGACCAAGGTGACTGATATTGTATTGCGTGTTGTGTCGACTAAGGATTTCTGTTGTGTGAATTGTTTTACTGCTGCACATGCTTTATTGATGAGTTTGATTGTTATTCCTGCTGTGTTGCCTAAAACATTCTGCTCTTCACTAGTCATATGTGTGATTGACCTAGAAATTTATGAGATATATTGTCTATATGACTAAGTCTAACTTGCTGGAATATTTGATTGCATAAAATGGTAAATTTACATGTAACTCGACTGTTTTGAAGTTTATAATTAATTCTTGTATGCTATTAGTACTCTTCTATTGTTTGAAAATGATCTACTGCCTACTCAATTATCAATTTATTATAGGTTTTCAAGTTTGATTTACAATTATTCACTTATGTCTTGCAGGTTTGCAAGTTAGAATCATAATATTGAAATTATTCTTCCTTAGATTCAATGGACAAATAGAATGAACATGCATTTCCTTTTCAAACTGGGTAGAGATGTTTTGTGGCCAATTTTATGGAAATATTTTCAGTATCGTGAAAATTTTCATCCGAGCACAAAACGTGTTTAAATATGGGAGGGAATGCATTAAGCCCCCAACTAATTTTAATTAATATGATAGAGATGCTACTTTTTATCACATATAAATTTGTTATCATACATTCTTTACCATCATCCACCATGTATCATTCTTCAAGATATAAGTTTATTTATCACAATGGATTTTTAAATAAGATGACAGATCTATTACAAAATAAGAGATCATTATGGAAGTTAAAGATATTTTCCATATATGCTGATTATTTCACCTTTGAAAAGTTTTTATTCTTATGTGAGACATCAAAAGACCAAAGGGTACTCTATAGCTCTGCAAAGTATAAGGAATTTAAACTATTGTGCTAATCATTAGCAAACATTCTTTTAGTTATTTCTTCGTGACTAAAAGCTCTTGTAGTAATTCCCTTGTCAAATGGCGTACCTTTATCACTGATTTTTTCCCCTTAATATTGGGAGATGACTGTTGAGTGATCATGAGTTTTCTTTTGCAAAGCCTTATGCAGATGATTTGCATTTTTATCTTTTTTATTTTTATTTCGGATTGGTAAATCTCTGTTGGTGGGGTGTGGCGTTTGGCATAAAATTGCATTAAAAATATTCTGGCTTATTGATGACATTTTATAATGCTGTTTAGTGAGTACTTCACCTTTATGCTCTGTTCAAGGAAAATTGTTGATGGCTGCTGCAGGAGAGGAGACATCCACGGTATGTTCCATTATCTTGATGGAGTTAACATAGGGGTCAAGCTATTTATTCCTGTTCTGTTTGTGTTAGTCTCATTTTGTTCTTAAACAGGTTGAGATTTGGGATGTTGACAGTGGAGAGCAAGTGGAATGCTTACAATTCCCTAACTCTGATTCGTATTCTGACTTGTCTACCAAGTCACGAGGTATGCATGTATTATGTACTTAGTCTTTTTGCATACTTTGTTTATTGTACAATTCTAACGAAAAGCTTACCATTGCCAGAATGATTAACTGAAACTTGAACCCTAGGGGTTTATATTATCTTTTAGCAGTGTATTTATAGAAGGATACTAAATATGCCTTTTAGGATATTTTATTCATGTTCTCTTCTCCAGCAATCCCAGGTCCTGTTTATTTTACAATATTTGTGTCGAAGTTCTTATTCTTCTTTTTTATTTGATTTCATTTATAAATTTTCACACTTCCATCTGAGGATTGGGGCAAGTTTTGCTGCCATTGCCTATATAGTTTTTAAAAACCACATTCTTTTGTTCTTTTTGTTTTTCCTTTAAATTGGTTATATGGGATTGAAACGGGTCCCACCCGTATTATATTGTTACCACCATATTTCAACAAACCACATTATTGTGGTATTACAACAAACTGTATTATTATAGTATCCATGGGAATTGAGTCCTGGTGGGATCTTTGTGAGTGAAACATTCTCACGAGCTGGATGTCAACTCCATGTTTTTTTCCTTTTAATTTATATTGTGTGTATAGGGTCCCACCTGTGTTACTACATCATTGGCCGCATCACTGCGGTATTTCAACAAACCACATAGTGGTATTACAATGAACAACATTGTAGTAGTTCAACAAACCATATAGTGGTATTACAACAAACCTTATTATTATGACAGCGAATTGAACCTTCATGGGCTCTTCATGAGACAAATATTCTCACCAATTGGTCCTCAACCCTAGGAGCATATGTTAAGTTTCGCCCTTAGGATTGGAACCTTTGTTTGCATTGTGAAACTCTTCACTCCCAACGGATTGCCTAAAACCAAATAGACTTTCTCGTGTTCCTTTAAAAAAGGTTGGCAACTAGTTTTTGTCTTTTGGTTCACTTTTCAAGTGTTAGCATTTTTTTTTGTTATATTTGACAAGCTTATTGGTTTCATTCGTCATATCTATACAATGGGATGGGTCATAGAGAAATTAGTTTTTATGATGTATCTCATCTAAGATTGCATGGATACCATATGAATGAATGCCCCCACCTCGAAAGGTCAAGTTGCCAAGGGTTGGAAATGTCGTGCAAGTTGCTATAGACTGGATCATGTTGCCTCCCCATAAGAGGAAGTTTGCAGATTTTTATAGGTGTATAAATAGGACCAAAAATTTGAATGAAGTGCAATTGATAAGAAGGAATGCCTTATATAGTAATCTATAGTTATTCCTTACTCATTCAGTCAGTCATTGGCATTTTCATTAGATGGTTGGGGGATGAAGTGTTCTTAACATATGTTCGGTTCGATTCTATTGTGGCAGCTCCTTTCATAGACTAAGCCTTTTAATTTCATTGACGGTTGCTTGATTTAGTGGTGCTTCTATAGGATATCTACCACATTGGAGGGGTTGGATTCTCAAAATATGATCTCTTCTTATTGAATCCTTGTTATTCATTTTGTTTCGGCAAGAAAGGCGTTTGGTGCACACAAATTGATGGCATGATTATCAAAGTTTAGTCTCTTCATACTCGGGTGCCCATGTGGGATTTTGGTCAAGGGGAAGTGCCTTAAGACGTGGGACCCTAGAGGTCCATTGTTTGAATCTCTTGCCTAGTTTTTTGAGTGGATTGGGAGCCTTGTGGCTGATGTAGCATGGACGGATGATGTGGCACCCAATTTTTACATATATAAGGAAATCAACCAATCAAGCGATGATGCCTTAACTCGACTTCCATTGGCTTTAGACTAGCTAGCAGAAGACGTGGTGCACAAGTGGCTTTTTGCATCTCCAAAAGGCAATATGTGGCAGTCTATGGTTCGTCAGTACCTTTTCTAGTGGGCTGTATAATCAGCATCCCAATGGCATCCCCTTGTCTAGTTCAATGACATGTGGTGGTAGATGGTTCGCTGAAGTGTACTCCTGTTGGTAGACCAATTTGTGCATAATTGGCATCCTCTTGGCTGTCCAATTAGTGACATGTGGGATCATCTTGTTCAATGAAGGTACTTGTAAAGTTTTGCATGGTTTGAAAGGTTTTGGTGGCATTTTTTGAGATTTTTGGGCCAAGCTTTCGAGGGCCAGTCATAATTTGTATTGATTTATGTATTAATTAATGGATCAATAATTTGTTAGTTAGTGCGTGATATTAATAGGAATAGTTATATTTATTATTAAGTGTATAAATACCTTACCTGAATCATTTGATACATTATTTGTTTGCTTTTTTTTTCTGATCTTCAAGAGTATTACTGGTGTCGTGCTGCAATACCACTCCATATATTTGTGTTAACTTTTTTATGCTATGTCCACTACTATGCTTAATTGAATGATTATTTTTGTTTTTTGAGGCTAGGTGCTAAATTGGTTCCATCGATTTTATCATGCTAGTTCATGAATCTTTTCACAATATATGTATGAACCTCCCACACTTGATTATGATGTGTCAACAACCTTCTTAGAGACTACACCATTACAAGGGCTTCATCATTGAGGGGGAGATAAAGGTGAGATGATGGTGGAGATCACCTTTCAATAGCACTTGTTGCTTAAGTTTTTCAAGGCACTTTTTGAAGCAGATTATCATTGGCCTCACCTAGGTTTTACCAAATCTTTAGAAAAATCCACTCTTCTTTAGACCGTTTTGGGCTTTGCAATTTGGAAGTAATGGAAACACTAGAAGCCTGCAATAGTGCTTTATGATATTTGGGGCAGAATCTTTTGCATCATAGTTTTCCTTAGGATTTGGGTAAAATGGTTTAATGTAGTTGATTTCAATTTCCTTGAACCTTGAGCATGACACCTAAAAGTCTAATATAGAAGGGTGATAGAAAAACTTCCAAAATTTGCAAAACAACTCTATAGGGTGAACCGGGGAGAAAGTTGAAAATCCATATGTTTTTTGGGATGTATGTGAAAAATTGAGGGTGGTCACAATTTTGCATTTTCTATGATTAAGTTGTTTTTGGCATAAAAATGAGGCAGAATATCATGGCCCTTGTGAAACAAATTGAAGGGAGATATCATGGCCCTTGTGAAACAAATTGAAGGGAGAATTTTACGTTTGAAGTTCTTTAAATGGTGGGAAAGTAGAGCAAAGTGCAAAGAAAACAATTTGTCGATTGGTCATCAATGGAGCCACACGCATTGGGCATGGGCCTTTTGAAGAGAAGGGGGCAATGTAATTCCTTAAAAGGGAGCGCAATCCCCATTTGTCCTCATAGGCATCTTGGCTACCATGGTAAGCACAAGGCATCCACACCTGATAGGTCATGGGGTCAAAACAATGCCTTCCTTTTCAGTTGAAGCTACATTTGCAGGTGCAAAAGAGCTATTTGGGACCTTAATGTGTGGTAGAATTCATGCCCTTATGAGTGGATAAATCAAACATGTAGTATGCATTTGACACCGTTGACATGGCAAGTCAACCGACCAACATCGCACCTAGCCAACCTCACAATTCAAATATTATTATAAATATTTTCTTGTAACCCCTCATTGGGTGCCAATTGTCATTCACCTCAATTGTCTAAGAACGAAAAAGAGAAGTGAACAAAGACAAAAGAATAAGAACTCAAATAAAACTATTTAAGGATATTGCAAGCATGATGAACATAAGTTTGTCAATTGTCATCTATAGATCCAAAGCTTGAAGAAATATCTTAAGGTTCAAGATTTGACAAACAACTTTTTGAGTCTCTAGAAGATGAGGAACCAAAGACCTCCATTGTGGATTTGTTGCTATCTACACTCCACTTTGCGTATCTTTTCTTTCTTCTCATGAATAGTTTGTTGATATAGGCGCTTAACTCTCTGACAATAGTGATCTTCACAAGGAAGAAAAGTTATTATTGGTGATGATTCAGCCTTGCAAGTGTTTGGATATGGAGATGTTCATGTTGATCATGCTAAATTTGGGGAGGTTCATGTCCTAGGTGTTGGCCCTAATCTTCATTCTTTATATTGCATCACACCCATGAATAGGAAGGTGGAATTTTTGCTAGATAAAGGGCTAGTGAAATTTTTTATGACAAACTCAAAATTGTTGCTTTTGGATATTGTGATGAATTTGATAAGATGTATAAACTTAGCGAAGATCTTGAATCTTAGAAGTGTAAGTTTTTTTTGGTTATGGTGGCTAAGGTGGGTTTTAATAATGAACCTTGACATCAATGCTTGGGGCATAGAGATTTTGAATCCATGGGCCACAAGTCATCTTGAAATGATTCATGACCTTATCAGATTGCTCCTCTTAGTGATATATACTAGGGATGTATTAGGGAATCACCACTAGGAGTTCTTTCCAAATAGCAAAGTTTTTTGTGCATCTCAACATTTGGAATTGGTTTATAATGATATTTGTGGTCCTATGGTCAACCCCTCTATTTATGAGTTCAAGGATGAAGCCCGGGCAAACTTCAAGGCCTTAAATCCCTTGTGGAAAAACGCCATCAAGAAACAAAGGGGAAGAAGTCAGTAGAAATGTGTTGGTGGAAAGGCTGAGATCTCTTCTAACCCATGATCAAGTATGAACGACAGAACCAGGTGAGAGCTTTGATTATGGACACCTATCAAAGTGGGGGAAATATCAAGTGTTTGAGAACAAAGAGGGTGGGATTGCACTACTGTTGAGTTTGGGAACTTCCTTTTGGAGCATGATATTACATGGGCAATGAATAGTTCACTCCACATCATAACAAAATGATGTTGTCAAGCAAAATAATAGGCCCATTATGAAGATGACAATGCATCATTTATGCTGAATAAATGAATATGAAGTTTTGGGGGAAACTAGTTTATTGTGTGGTTCACATCGTCAAGGCTTCTACTCGTGCGATTAAGGGCATGACTTCATTTGAAAGATGAACCGGTAATAAGCCTTAAGTTACACACTTCATGATCTTTGGCTTTGATGCTTGGGCCCACATTCTAGATGAGAACTAGAACAAAATTGAATCTAAAAGCCATAAGTGTATCTTTGGTTGTTTGTGGACATTAATAAAATTATCTTAACTCTACAAGTCTTTGGTGGGAAATCTTCATTATTTGAATCATGTTGTACCCAACATCACCTTTGCCATTAGTTTTGTGCCGAAATATATGCAAGAACCTCATGAAAGCCATTGGAAGGTGGCCAAGAGGATTCTTTGCAATGTTAGGGGCAGCCTTCATATGGGTATTCACTACATTCTTGGTGCCTCACCTCTCTTATAAATATGTTTAGATGCAAATTGGGATGGAGACAATAATCACCAAAAATTTACATTTGGCTACTTATTTTTGTTGGGCCTTGGCCTTGTTTCTTGTTCTTCTAAGAAACAAAACTCTAATTTTCTATCGTTAATGAAAGTGATTGCATTGCCATGATAATGGGGAAACATCTTGAGTGAATAAGACAACTCCTTGCATAGTTGAAATCCCCCCCATAGTGTTGGAATTCGCAATATTTTCTAGAAACGAACAAAAGCAAACCATAAACTCAATTGTTATATAGAAAGTGTAAAAGGACGAAAGAAAGAGAGATATTATGGGTGCATGTAGGCACCATAAATAATTATTATCCATAGATAATATTGCACAACACTCTAATAAGAAATGAGGAGTGCGAAGGGAGGTATTTAGAGTAATACTAAAACCCCAAATTACATCATAAAGTTTAACCTAAGTTGACATAACAAGTGGACTTTAGGTTAATTACAAATATTAAATAAGGTTTAACCATAACAAGGTTAACCATGGCCCATTGGGCTTACATAATAAAATATTACAAAATATTAAATACATTGCACAATGAAATGCCCTTAGGCCTATCCAATACATCACACAATGTTGGCTCTTGGCCATGAATCGAACTACAAATTCAACACTCCCCTATAATCTAAACTGAGGGGCCAAGGAGAGAAGACAGTGATAATAATATCTTCTCCCCCATAGTAAATGCTTTAGTGGGCCTTTGCAGTTGAGGCAGATCCATCCAAATCTCCCTCATTAGTAAAATTCGTTCCCTTGCTTCAAGAACTTATCTTTAATCTTCTACAACTTCGGCAAGGAATTCTTCATAGAATGTCCCTTCCTTTTATAGTATCCACAAGTGGTCTTCATTTTCTTTGAAGACTTAGCCTTGCCTGTGGGTCCCTGGGTCTTTAGCCTCCATAGGGAATTCCTTTGCATGAGCCTATATGTGAGGAGTTCCACCACCACAATTCTACATTGCAACTTGAAAGTGAACTAGAAGAGAGAAAAGCTGATCAAGAGTAAGAGTCTTTTGGGATTCCAAGAACATATGAATCGTATGAACTATTAGGTTCAATATTTGAGAGGGAGAGAGATTAGCAAGGACAATTTTAACGCATTCTACATCATCTTTCTTTTTGCCTCATGAAGATGCAATATTTGCCCTCAAAGCCTTGAATCTTGCAATATAGTCCTCAATATTATCAAAATCAACTAGCTTAAGAGAAGAAAGCTGTAATTCCAAGCAACCTACTTTAGTTGTATTAACCTTTCCAGAAACTTCACGCAATTTTGACCATACCTTGATAGGGCCACTCTCTTCTTTGATATCAGCTTCATCATCAAGAACTGCTGCTTTATCCTCTTGAAAGATACACCACTGCTTCATCATCAGGCCGATCGTTTGAGTTAAGTTAACCAAATATTGTAATTTTGCCCATTAAGGTGGGTAACTAGGGCTTTGTGGTTCATCTTACAAAATCCGACCCCTAACACTGTAGCAGGTCTGTGAACTGATACCACCAGTGTGTAGAGCTCGAAAAATCGTGTGGTTTGAAAAAAATGGGCTCAAAACGCTTTCGTATGCAGTATGGCCTCTGGAAGATTTGCCCTAATGGACCCCAAAAAATAAAGAATTAAAGCGTTTAACCTTAGTAAAGTTGTGGCCAATCTCAACCTTCCTCTTGGCAAGCCCCGATTTGTTGGAGTGCTCCAATCCACTTTTGCCACCTCAACTCTTCTAAGTTGCGAGATCATTACCACTTGCTCCTTTTTGATTGGTTTAAGAGTTTTAAATATAAAAAAAAAGTTGTGTCAAAAAGGAATGCCGCTTCAACGATAAGATGACCAACATATGTAGGGCGCCTTAACGTTGATGGAGGGACTCGAACCCAAGTCTCTTTTGTGCCAAGACCGTTGAGTTAGCCAACCAAGCGTTGCTTCCATTTGGAAGCAAAAGGGCTTCCTTTAAACATATCATGCCTCCATGTAATAACGTTTGAAAGGTTTTGCACAAGATTCGAACATGCGTCTTTGCTTGTGTAAAACACCTCTGTTGACCAACCTTCCTTACCTCTTGATGGTGATGAAATTGTCGATGCTTTTGTAGAAGCCCCTTAACTTGGCCAGGAGATGCAAAAAGTCTCGGCATGACTTGATCTCGCATCACCGAGCCTTCAAGCAAGGATCCAAACCGCCATGCCACAATAGTAGACGATGATTGAGCGAAGTCTCCTTTTCCAAAACGACTCCTACAAGAATTTCGAAAAAAAAAACTGTTTTATTCCAAAATTGTGCGTTTGGCAAAGAATGCTTTAGCAACCTTTGTCCTAGCCGTAATGTTGCCCATCTCAGGTGAAGGTGGGCACACCCCTTCTCCTTGAAGAAGGGCTTACATGCTCCAATACAAAAGAACGCCAAGCCAAGGTGGACAAAGCATGCCATTTTTCGAATTTTTGAATTCAAATTTCTTGCTCGCTAGTTCTTTAGAAGGCTTGCCTTGTTCATCGATTCTGCAATCTGCAAGGATTTGCACGGATATTCTGAAGTTATCAAGCGAAGTAGAATAATTTTCCTCCATAAAAATAACTCTTTGCCCTTTATGCAAAAGTAGCTTATGAGACTTCGGGAAAGAGATTGTACTATACTTTGGAAGAAAAATTGAAGACTTTGGCTAATGCTTTTGCGTGACCAAGTGAGGCAGCTCCATATCCGCTATGATAGCATGTTGGAATTCACAATATTTTCCATAAACGAACAGAAGCAAACCATCCACTCAAATTTTTTATAGAAAGCATAAAAGGACGAAAGAGAGAGAGAGATAAGATGGGCGCTTGTAGGCACCATAAATAATTACTATCTGTAGATGATTGAAATAATTTTAATTATATCCACGAGACCAAAACAATCTATGGGACCAAGAGCTTTAATACAAGATGGGATATGGTGTACAACCCTACTCCCTTTTGAATTCAAACCTTGGACCTCCTATTCAGAGTTCCAAAGTTTAACAACATCCAAGAAAGAAAATTGTTCAACAAAGTCAAAAAGCTCAACATCTTTTTATCATCTTTTGGAGTGTGTTTCTTCTCTTGTTGATTTTGATGAGAAGTTTCCCTATTTTTTCTATTCTCAAATTTTCAAAAAGTTCCATTAGCGAGTTTACTTTTAGAGTGTCCTCAACACTCCAATAAGAAATGAGGAGTGTGAAGGGGGGTATTTATAGCAATACCAAAACCTCAAATTACATCATAAAGTTTAACCTAAGCTGACATAACAAGTGGGCTTTAGATTAATTACAAATATTAAATAAGGTTTAACCATAACAAGGTTAACCATGGCCCATTGGGCTTACATAATAAAATATTACAAAATATTAAATACATTGCACAATGAGATGCCCTTAGGCCTATCCAATACATCGCACAATGTTGGCTCTTGGCTATGAATCAGATTACAAATTCAATGCATAGGTCCTTAATACTATCTACCATAATCAAAGTGTTGTCCAAATGGTTCATAATCTAGCAAATCACTAGTGTATGAAGCACATTGAAATTCATATACACTATATCCAAGAGCTTGAAACAAATGGACATGTGCTTACATACATGCCTTTTAAGGATTAAACTATGGATACCTTCACTAATGCTATGCTTGAGGTCATGATCACTTTGACATGTGGTAGTTGTTGTTAAAGAGGGATGCTTAGTGATATGTCCTCTCCATGGCATCAATCTAGATTAAGGGGGATTTTAGATTATGTGTGATCTTGACTTATGGCCATGAGGCCGAAATGTAATATTTTATAATATTTTGTAAAAAGTCCATGAGCTTATTCGTAACTTGGATTGTTCCTAGTGTTAATTAACCGATCAATAATTTGTTGGTGTGTGATATTATTAGGATGCATGATATTTATCATGGAGTGTATATATATTTTGGTTTAACTATACAAATAAGTAAAGCACTTTATTAGAGTTTTATAATCTTGAACAAAGTGTTAGATCTTTGTAATTTTGAAGATATTGCTAAAGGTATCATGAGCTTTATCTAGGTGCGTAACTCAAAATGAGAGAAGATCTTCTTCCTTTTGTTGAAGTTAGAAAATCTTGTAGAAAAGCATAATATTGAGAATGCTCACAGTAACAAAAAATAATGCAGTAGAAGCTAAAAATCTTATTACTCCAAAATGATGGTACAATCAGGTTGTAGGAGATAATATTACAAAGGCAAATGCTGCACTTATATAGCAAAGTGCAGAATATGACTTAGCAAGGTAAGCTTACCGGCTTGGCTTGTGGTTAGAAAAGAAAAGATTACAACCACATGGAATAGTCTATAAATTTGGAGTTAAAACAAACTCGTATTTATGAATGCTTTTGATCAGTTATGGTACTAAACTGCAAGGGTTTAGTCACACAAACTTATAATGCACTCCCTCACATGGAATGAGGATTATTTGGAAATAAAATACAAGCCATAGGAAAAAAATCCCAACATCTCCCTCAAGCTTAAGTTGGGAAGAAAGGAAAAAGGAGGAATTACAAATTATCTCCCTTAATGACAACGTCCTTCACATAAAACCAAAATGAAGAATGCTGAGTCAAAGTTAATGCAAAGTAGGATGGTCTGACAGATGGTGAAGTTGAAGCCGTTGACAAAACTTTTTGACTAGGGCAAAAAACATCAAACCAATTCAAATGTTCCCATCAAAGGAAGGTGGTAATACTACTTCAAAACAATAAAACAAACATAAAACACCATACGAAGTGGCATGATGCAAGTGACAAATTGTTGAAGTAGTGTGGTATAAAGTTTTTAAAATCACTCGAACAAAAAAACTGGTTCTAGGACAAGTATCAAGGGATGCTTAACAAGGAACATACAAACCACCAATGTTACAAATGCCAAAAGTGATTACATAATACACCCATCAAAAGAATTTGGCAAAATTACCAACTAAGTGTAGTTACAAAGCAGTTTGGAGTTGCCCAAAATTGCCAACAAAGTAGTGTTATAGAGTAGGTTGGAGTGAATCACTCAGTCATTTGATGTAGGAATAAAGGTTTACATGCACCATCCAGGGTCCCTCATGTTGGATAGTATTGAGCTTCTCAGCTACCTTATGTGCGTCAAACTGGTGTGTTGGTTTCTCATCTAACCATGCATCTCCAATGCTATGCTTAGCAAGATGTTGGGGGAAAAGTCTGTTGTTCTTCCCCTTCCACTACCGCGTGCGCACCACTCAACCCATTGGTTGAGCATTAACTTGAATTATTGTGCTTATGGTATAGTTGGAGTCGCCTAGCTCAAAAGCTTCAAGTACAATTGTCTTCCCTTTCTTGTTTAGATTGTCATCTTTGACATCTAGACAAAGTCACCTTGGCTGAAATGCTTTGAAGTCCTCCATTTTCCAATAAAGGAGACCACTAATATGACATTCATTTCATGCATTCTTAGAGTTCTAGGACATTTTCGTTGCTCGATTCGGTCCTTGCATGCAGTTGTTGAACTTAGAAAAATCGAACTTGTTGGAGGATACAAGGTTCTCACTCAATTTAATGATGTACTTATTGTGTGTATTTTCAAATATTAGGTGGTTGTCCCAGTTGTGATCGACCATTGCCGTCCTTAGCCAACCACAACCTAGGAGGGCATTGTGGGCTGCCTTATCTAAGGTGATCATTATGAAATCAAGGATAAATGTTGTTTAGCAATGGTCCTTGCCTTGTCCACATTCTCTTCATCTTAATCCCATATTGGTCTACTTCTAGAAGTTGGAATTGGGTAGAGCCATTAGCTTGGGATGCTTAGCTCTTGCTAGTCTTCTATGGAAGTACATTCAAACTTGACCCCCCATTGACATTAGTCACCAACACCGTCGAGTTAATGTACTTGTATTTTGTTGGAGTGTCCTCCTTCAACAATAGTGCCTTGCAATCCTTCATGTCATACCCAATTGATTGCACCAATTTCTTGATGACATCATGGAAGTCGAGTATTGCCTTTATGAGCATTGCCACTTTTACTGAGACACTTGACTACAAGAGTTGATGAGCTATGCTTTATGCCATTGATGCAACATCACATATGGTATAGTCAACATCCTTATTTGTTTTCTTCGTTGTCACTTTTTGTTGAAACTTCCTCCTTGATGCTTGGACGGGCCTCCTATTGCTGCTTTCTCTTGATGACTAGAATTGGATTTTGAGACTTCTTAGGTTGGGCTCACATGATGTCTAGAACATATTTTGCCCCCAAATTTGGTTCTTCAATGTCAATTAGGTTGATATTTTGGTTGACCCCTTTCTGCTTTTTAGAACAATAGTCTTCCCCATGGTTTCCAAGACTACATTGTTTACACATCATTTGCACATTAGGATTGGTGGAATTTGTGCTATCATGCACAAAATGTTCTCATTCCTAACATTTGTGGGATTAGATGATGGGCATCCCAATTGTATTGTATTATATGTGGTTTCCTTCGTTCTCATTATTCACATTGCTTTGATTGTTGTTTTGTTTCCCTTGGTGGTTGTTACAATATCTAGCACTTATCATGCTGCTCTTGAAGGTGGCAGGCTTCTTGTCGGCCTCCTTTTGGAATGCCAATAGCTGATGTTTCTTCCTCTTTATGCTGAATTGACTTTCTAACGACTAGTGCCCATCCAATAGGTAGGCGAATTGACATGTTTGCATAGTCAGTGAATAAGATTTGTCATTTTGTGTTATTTTATAGTTCATATGCAAAGTGTTTGATGAAATGTGCATATGTATAATTAATAAAGTTATAAAGTGGTGATGTAATATTTCATGTGATAATGTGTAATGTTAAAGTGAAGTATTAGTTATGTATGGATAAGTCATGAAATGAAATGTAAATATAAGTCAAATGCATTTCAAATGTAATTTAAGAAAATGATGAGGTGTCGGGTAGTTAGTAAGTTGGAGGATGCAACTACCTTAGTTGTATCAATAAGACCCTTCCCTCATTCATTAGTATGGTTGGCCAAAGAGTGTGGTTGGCATGGTACTAGGTACAGACACACATACGAGAGAGTAGATACATTCACATAGACATTGCATTGAGGGAGATATTCTGCACAGGATTTGGTACTGTGTATGTAAGAAG
Source organism: Wollemia nobilis (assembly GCA_028583015.1). Classification (NCBI taxonomy): domain Eukaryota; kingdom Viridiplantae; phylum Streptophyta; class Pinopsida; order Araucariales; family Araucariaceae; genus Wollemia; species Wollemia nobilis. The sequence goes on from JAQPPZ010003016.1 coordinate 12,260,239, forward strand.
AATGCCGTATGCATTTCACCGTACAGGCTATTGTTAATGCAAGATCTACTCATATTCATTCATCATCTGTTATTGTCATTGTGTGTATTGTCATTGATGATTGCTGTAGTAGTTTAGATTCGATCTGTTGGTTGTACTCTTTCAAGTTCTGTTACATAGGGTTTATAGGCCGTACAACAAAGTTGCGTACAATAGATTGCAGTACAATGAACATCGTATAGATTGCAGTACAATGAATGCTGTATAGTGAGTTGTCTAACACTGTATGGTGCATTTCCAAATGCCATACAACGAAGTCATTGTGTAGTACAGTAGAGAATTCAGGCTGTACAATGAATGCTAGTAGTCTGGAAAAGGGCAAGCCATCCTATTTGTAGACTAGGTTGTGTGAATACTGTGCTAGGCCATTCAAATTACTGTGTTGGGCAGTTTGATATATGTTGTGTAGATAGTGTATGCATTGTAATTATAAGATATTCACATTGTATATTTTGTTCATTTAAGTAGAAATGGAATTATGTTGTAGTTGTGTTGTATTCAATTTCTACATTTTGGCGTTGTTGCCTAGTCGAAGTTTGGTAAATCTCGGTGACATGGAGTTATGAGAAGCAAATCACTCGGGAAGGTGCACAACAACAGCGATGGAATGATTACAATGTGGCCAACGAAGTAGATGAATATGTAGACTTGTTTGTGATGTTGACAAAGGGCCAATGCAAGAAGTAGATGTGCAAGCGGACACACACAAAGGAGACGTGCAAGCAGATATGCACAGAGGAGACTCGCAAGGGTTTTACGCGGAGAGTTGCGTGATGGCCGCGGAGAGTTGCATGTTGGCGACTGAGAGTTGTGTGATAGCGGCGGTGAGTTGTATGGCGACAATGAAGAGTTGCATGTCGACAATAAAGAATTGCATGTCAGTAGTGGTGAATCACGTGATGATGATGAAGAGTTACCTAATAGTGGTGGAGAATCATGTGATAGTGAGTTATGCGGTGGTGAGGAATTGCATGATGGTGTAGTACGTATGGCGCTAGAGCAATTGCAACTTGATGTGTTCGATGGTGAGCGGGATAGGAGTCTGACATTGGTACAAATGCAAGATGGTATGTCTAATAGTGCACGAGATGAGAGTTTGGCACTAGAGCAATTGCAGGTTGGTGTGTTCAATGGTGAGCAGGACGAGAGTCCGACATCGGAGCAATTGTAGGTTTGCATGTTTCATGGTGCACGGGACAAGAGTGCGGCACAAGAGCAATTGTGTTGTGGTGTCTAATTATGTGTGTGAAGGACAGACATGTGAACAACCACTACCAATGTCAAGTCAATTTGTCACAACAAAGACCAATTTTGGCATATCTTGTGTGTCTAATATTTTATGGTGGGGAAACAAAAGACCTAATCTAGCTTTGGAAAATCTACCTCATGATGTGGAAAATGAATGGGCAGAATAATGACACAGATTGGAGGAGGTTATTCTTGACAACATTTCGTGGAATTGCAATGGACTGTTACATGAGATTGCGAAAGGGTGAGTACCAGATTTGGAATGAGCTGTGTGAAGCATTTGTGAAGGAATTTCGATTGTTCTACAATGATGATGAAGTCGTTACTGAAATTTGTAGAATAAAACAGGGTGAGAACGGGTCTATTTGTTTGTACAACCGGAAGTCGAGTGGGTTGTTTACCCATCTGGAGGAAGATCCATTAGATGCATTGAAGAAAAGGTGGTTCGTAGAGGGACTTCTTCCTATGTACTAGAAGAAGATCAGGGTGGTCCCTTCGACATCATATCAGTAGGCCTTGGAGCAGGCCTTGAACTTGGAAAGTGATGCAAAAACATCATTAAAGTGTTGGGGTCATGTGGACGAGAGTGACACTGAAGATGAAAGTGATTTTGATGTTGATAGTGAATCTGACAGTGAGAGTGATGATTTTGAAAATGAGAGTAATTCATTGTCCAAGTGTTGGGGTCGAGAAGTCAGTGAAGGAAGTGACTTTGAAGAGAAGAATGATGACTTTGAGGATGAGTGTGACTCGAAGAGCGCAAGATCATTGCTACAGGAATATGCAACACAAAGGGAGATTGTACCAAGGGGAGATGCCATTGGTGATGCAGTCTGTGACAACCGCTAGAGAACTAGAAGATGCAGAATTGAGTATGATACTGAGGGCAGACCCATTGTACAATGTTGGCGATGCCATTTGTGGGGGCACTTTGCACATGAATGTCAAAGTGATGCAAGTCAAGATGAACTATGATGTGTATAGAGTTCAAAGCACCAAAAAATGAATCACAACCCTTGCCAAGAAGCAGAGGAGGTGAACTTGATTTCAATTGAAGAGGCAAAAATCCAATAGATAGTTGAAGCTACGCAGGAGGAAATTGCAAAAGTGGTTGATGCATATGGAGAAGTGAGTGATGCAGATGACGGAGTCAATGATACAGACAATGAAGAGAGAGGTTGTTCGGTGTGTGATCGTCTAGAGTAGGGCTGCCTTGAAGTAGGTTGTATGGAGCTAGGTTGATTGGAAGTTGCTGGGCCATACAATGAAGTTGTCAAGCCGTACAATGAAGTAGGTTTTTTGGAGTTGGGCTGTTTGAGGCAAGACTTTTGGAAGTAGGCAGTTTGGAGCCGGAGCGTTTGACTTAAAAAGTGGGCCGTCTAACTCAGGAGGTGGGCCGTCCAGGCCAAGAAATTAGCCGTCTAAGACCAAGCAATGTTTGTCAGAGGCTAAGGCAAGGCCATCAAAGGCCAAGAAGAACTCATCTAGAGTCGGAGAGAAGTAATTTGCAGCTGAGGGGAAGCTGTTTAAGTGGGTATGTGTGAAGGGCGTTTCCCCTCAACCCTACAAGGGGCGCTGCCCGTTGACCTTGCAAGGGGGCTCTCGTCCCCTTGATCCCCAACAAAGGTGGTGACGGGCAATGCTCATCATGATGGTCATGCTGATCAAGTTGATGATATGTTTGATTGCATAAAGTGGAGTGAACAATCGGAGAACAATGTGTTGTGGGCAGTAGTTTGAAGTGATACTAGTTGCAAAAGATGTCTGGAATAGGAGAAAGCAGAAGGAACGCGACAAGAGATTCCAGTATAGTGTTCAATTCTATCCCCAATGTTCAACTCATAGGGTGTCATGGACACCGGTAAGTCTAGAGGAGGGGATAGATGTAGGCAGGTGAATTGACATGTCTACGTAATCAGTGAATAAGTTGTCATTTTGTGTTATTTTGTAGTTCGTACAAAAAGTATTTGATGAAATGTGCGACGTATAATTAATAGTGGTGATGTAATATTTCATGTGATAATGTGTAATGCTAAAGTGAAGTGTTAGTTATGTACAAATAATTCATGAAATGAAATGTAAATATAAGTCAAATGCATGTCAAATGTAATTTAAGAAAATGATGAGGTGTTGGGTAGTTAGTAAGTTGGAGGATGCAACTGCCTTTTTAGTTGTATAAATACGACCCTGCCCTCATTTATTAGTAGGGTTGGCCGAAGAGTGTGGTTGGCATGGTATTGGGTACAGACACACATACGAGAGAGTAGATACATTTGCACAAACATTGCATTGAGGGAGATATTCTGCACAGGATCTGGTATTAATAATGCAAGATCTACTCATATTCACTGTACAGGCTATTATTAATGCAAGATATACTCATATTCATTCATCATTTGTTATTGTCATTGATGCTTGCTGCAGTAATTTAGATTCGATCTGTTGTTGTACTCTTTCAAGTTCTGTTACATAGGGTTGTACAACGAAGTTGCCGTAGAGTGAATTGCAGTACAGTGAACGTCATACAGTGAATTGTAGTACATGAAGGCCATACAGTGAGTTGCCTAACGCCATACAATGCATTGCCAAATGCCATACGACGAAGTCACTATGTCATACTGTGGAGAATTCAGGCCGTAAGTGAATGTTAGTAGTCTGGAAGAAGGTATGCCGTCCTATTCGTAGACTGGGTTGTCTGAATATTGTGCCAGGCCGTCCAAACTGCTGTGTCGGACAGTCTGCTATATGTTGTGTAGACAATGTATGCATTGTAATTGAAAGATATTCGCATTGTAAATTTTGTTCATTCAAGTAGAAATGGAATTGTGTTACAATATGTTATATTCAATTTTTACACATGCACCTTGTAGATGTTGCAGAAGATGCATTTAGGACAAATGACTCTAGTATATCCTTCAATTTGACATTCAGTGCAACATATATCCTTCCTATCCTTTTTTGTCCTTGATTTCATAGATCACTAGCATCATGTATTTCATGAGAGTCTCTATCAATGCTCCTTCGTCACTATCGTTGTTGTTGGTAGAATTGTTTATTGCTTGACTTTGACATTTGGCACCCATAATATTTTACTCTCTTTCTAGGTTAGCTCCATCAACTAAATCTTTATATGTTGTGGGTGGGACTATCTGCATTTTCTTTTGAAACCTTGGAAGCGACCCTTTGATGAACCGCTGCCTTTTTAGGCTGTTTGCTTGCTGAAACTCCATCTTGCCATGTAACTTGTCAAGTCAATATTTATAGGGTTTGACATCCTCGTCTTTCTTCAGCTTTGTGTTGTACAAGTCTGCAATTCTTGAAAGCTTCTTTCAGTTTGCCATAGGTGTCATATGGTGTCGGTAGATGTGGATACTAGTCAATTGCCACACCATTGAGCTTCATAGAAACGCTTGTGTCCATTCCACTTTGTCATGCTGTCATGCTAATCATTGGCACACTAGATGGTTACACATTTTCCATTCATGGACTGGATATTCCTTACTGTCTCCATGAGTTTTTGGACATTTTTGCATCATATCAGCCATTGTTTGCTGTGTTGTACTTAAAGACCGTCTAGCTAAGTTCACTTGAGGTTGTGTTGGAGTAACTAGTAGTTAGTATTTACATGCTATTTGCCAATTCTGCTTGACTCTTTGAGTTAGCTATCAATGGCACTCCTGCGTTATGTGTCCCTCCAAGGTTAGTGTTTAGACTTTGTGACCTTTGTTGTGTTTAGACTTGGATATGTTTCTATCATTTGTATTCCATGCACCATGAGATGCACTTCTCTGCTGTTGCTTAGGTGTTAGACTCCCATCCTCTGCACCTTCAGATGCACCCTCTCACATTTATGTCTATGTTGATATTTACTACATATTCACTTGTGAATTTTTTTTGTCTGTGCCAAGCTTGTCACCTCCCTTGTCATGCCCTACTCCATTGTGGACTTCCTTGTCACACACAACTTCATCATGAACCATGTCGTCATGCATGCCCTCGTCATCCCCCGTGTTGTGACATACTCCTTTATCATGCCTTATGTCATCATGCCCCAGATTGATGCATTTTTCTTCTACCATGAGCAGCAAGGTTTTTAACCAACTCCTCAGAAAACAAGTCTTCTGAATGAGGACTTCCCTCTTCTTGAGGGGGCCACATGCACTCTATATCTACTGATGGAATTCTCTCCACCAGGTGGCCGTAGAAGGCATTTCTTCATATTTTTAAAGACTGACTGCAGATCTTAGATTGGCTGTTCAAATATATTAACAGATGAAATTGCCAATTTTGTTAAATAGATAATTATTCTAGAATTCATGTGGGTAAAGCAAAGAGTCAAATCCCTATCAATGTTCTAGAAGGCATTTTATTCATTTTTTTTTTGAAGCCCAACTGCAAAAGTGTTTTGACTGGCTGATAGTATGCAATTGCATGTGATCACCTTCAGTCAAAACCACTACAACATATCCTCTTGGTTATATTTGAATTTCATATTCTCTTTGAGTTTCCGGTTTCCATATGACTTGAGATAAATACACACCCACAAATCTATAGATTAACACGCAATGGAACTCTCTTTCATAGCATCCAGGGCTCTACTTTGATCCATAAATTACTTTCTCTGCTGCTTTAATGGCTGCTTGTGCAACCATGGCAGAAATTAAAATAATGCCTCATATGACCTTTTTGAAGGATGGGCCAGAGAAAACTAAATTTAACCCGTGCCTCTAGAAATATGGGATCAAATCCAAGCATTATAAGTTGGAACACAAACCTCCAACCTCAAATGCCAGAGGATTTGAGGAGATCCAGAATCACCATGAACAATTCTAACCACAGAAACCCTAGCAGAGAGCTCAACCTTGATATTCACAATCATTTGTTTCAAGTTATATCCCTTGCTATGATCTTCCAGTTTTGGTTTAATAACTGCTTGTGCAGCCCTGGTAGACGTTGAGGATCTGTCTCACATGACCTTTTTTAAGGATGGTCCAAAGAAAACTAAATTTGCTCACTGCCTATAGAAATACGGGATCAAACCTCAAATGGCAGAGGATCTGGGAAGATCCAGAATCACCATGAACGATTCCAACCACCTAAACTCTATCAAAGTGCTCAACCTTGATGTTGAAGTGGTCCAGAGAAAACTAAATTGTGCCCCCTGCCTATGGAAATAAGGGATCAAATCCAAGCATGAAAAGTTGGAATGAAATTCTCCAACCTCAAATGCCAGAGAATCTGGGAAGATCCAGAATCACCATGAACAATTCCAACCACCGAAACCCTATCAGAGTGCTCAACCTTGATGTTGATGATCATTTGTTTCAAGTTTTATTTTGATGTGTGATCTTTCAGTTTTGGCTTCTCATCGTATTTTTCTGCTCAATTGATTCTTTGATTCCTTAAAAATGTGTTAGCTTGCTTTTGTTCTCTTTAAAGTGTGGGTGTTGATATATCTTTTGCCTTGTTGATTGTCAACTTTTGTGATTGTTAGAAAGTTGATGGGGCTTGTCTGTTCTATGTCTTGCTTATTGAGATTTGGCCATATTTTCTTCTGCATTTTGGCGTCTTGTGCAAGCTATCGTATATAGATTGTGCCCAGGGTTTTGGAACCTTGGTAGGTCTGCCTAATTTTATAGGAATACCTGGTTTGTGTTGGGCTCTGCCTGGTTATTTTCAGATTTTATGACATGCTATTGCTCTTCTGTGCATCCATTTTGGTGATTACCATCCTCATTATCTCTGAATTGCGTTATTTTATTGTTTGTTCAAAGTAGTTTTTTATGTCAAGGGTCTGTGTACAACAAATTTTATTTTGTTTCTCTGTTTCTTAAGAATAGTTTGTGTACATTTTCAGCCAATTTGCTGCTTGTTATTTCCTAGCAGTTCATAATTTCGTCTTAGTATTGTTTGCATGACAAGGATAAAGCATTTTAATCTGAAAGGGTTTCCCCACTGTCTGTTTTGATTAGATAATTTTAACTTTAGTTATTCACCATGGAATTGATTCATAACCTTGTCTTTGGATTGTTTACATGGCAATGATAAAGCGTTTTAATCTGAAAGTATTTCCCTACCCTATGTTTTGATTAGAGAGATTAATCTTCAGTAATTCACCATGAAACTGTTTCTTGTATTTTATTTTTTTGTGTCTAATTTAGTATTGCACACTTTGTGTATTATAGTTGCGCCCCAGTAGACCATCTTTTCCTCATAGCATTTGATACTGCCTAGATGAAGCAATTCAAATTCTCACTTTAATTTATTATTACATGCTTGCTGCAGGTATGTGCATGGCTCTTCAGGCATTTTCCCCTCCTGAATCACAGGGATTCTTAAGCATTTTGGCTGGGTTAGTGTTTGATGATTTTTGGTTATTTATTGATGTTAAGGTAGAAGATGAATTTAAGTGCCACCTTGTGTACAAATCAAGCGTTTTATTCAAACTAAACTACTGGTTATCCATAAGAGTAATATGTATGGATAGTTCGAATTTTGAGTATGTCCAAGTGACTAAAAGTGTTTTTGTGTTTAGTTAGAACAAGTTGTGCAATATTTTTTCTAGCAATTTAGGACTTCAATGTGGTTTATTAGAAAGAAGTCATGCATTGTGTTTTCGAGCAATATATAGGACTTCATGGTTGTTCGAGGATACAATTTCATCAAAATGTGATTCCCCCCCTCTTGTTGGTCTCTTTTGTTGGTGATGAATGATTCTCGGAGCCACATGGATGATGATAGCATGGCATATTCCATTTCTTTCATTTTAGGTGTAAAGCAAGTTTCATGGAGTCGTCTAAACTTCAATTAAGGGAAGTTTGTGATGTTAAAAGCAGATTACGTTAATAATGTTGACATGGTAGATGGCTTAAGAATGATATCGATTATTTTGACATAGAAGTTGATATGCTGGAGTGATGGGTTCATTATAATTTGTTTGCCCTATATTTGATCAAAAATTCTAAATCTCGTGAAATATGTGGTGCAAGGCTACTTTCCAAGGTCATTTATCTTTGTTTGGCCTAGGAGATTTGGAGCTGTTCAAACAAAATTTGGCCATGCTTGGTTAGGCCAACTTTTGTAGGTTTTCTATAGATGTCAACTCTCTATCAATTGGTGCAAAGGCTCGTGTGTTTTGTTTTCTTGCTTGCATCAGGAGATAGTTTACTTGTAATACTGTTGTACATCTGATGTAAATTATTTTTCCACAAATAAAATATATGTCACATTGCTTTGTAAAAGAAAACTAAGCCCTAGGCCTGAGCACATAGGTATATAACTACTTTAACAAAGGCTTATTATGGCCTAAAGTCTAATTGGATCCGAGGTTAGTTGGAGCGAGGTATTTGGGTGAATACCCAAATCCTAATGTAATGTAATGTGGGGCGGTAACATTGTTATCAACAGAAGAGGCTCAAGACCATCATGGAAATGACATGTGGGAGATAATGACATAGACAAAGACTCCATATGTATGCCCTAGCCATCCAAGAGGACAAACGTATATGTATAGGGGCAAATATTTGCACGACAAGTAGATGTTTAAAGCAAAAAATAGAGTCAAGCTAATATTCATTCGCAAAGTGTAGGAGATGAGGATGTGAAGATTCAAGAATTCATACCCATGTCCATAAAGTGACATATTCAGGAGAGATGCTTGCATGAAAGAAAGAAGGCAAGACTAAAACAACCATAAATTTCCAACTTTGTGAGAGCCCAAACAGCCTTGTTGTTCAGTGAGACTGTGCCTGATGCACAGGAAACTCCAGCAGGGATTGGTTGTCCTATAATATTTGCAGACAATTCTCAGAAAGAAGAACGAGATTTTAAGGTGCATGAAGAATGCCAGAGTGCTTTGGGTTTCAAGGTGTCTGAAGAGTGTCAACATGCTCCCATAATCCTATGTATTGTTATTTAATTTAATGAGATGAAGGGAACTGAGACTACATTTTGTTTTGTGAATTCAAATCTGGAAGATAAAACCAATATTGCAACACCCTGCAAGAAAAATTAAGGGTCAATTACAGTTTTGGATGTCTGTTTGTCTGAGCTTCTGTAAGATTTCATGTTAAATTGGACCTGACAGTCCACTGAAATTAGCTGTGTGTTGGCATGGAATTAAATTGGATTTGTCTGGTGAATTTGCTGAATTTGGTGTGGAATCTGGAAATTGGGATATTTGGAAATCATAAATTTGACAGTTTTTCTTTAAAACGACAGTTGTGAAAGGCAATGAAAAACATTCAAAATCTATGGTGCTTCAAAAACTTGTGGCTCTAGTAGATATTGCTTCAAGCTTAGGTTGTATGCTATAGCATATGAGATTTGCATTCTTGCTGTACCATCTCTGCCTGCTATGAAAAGATGGTATAACTATGAGAATACTGTGGAGAGTACCATCCCTGCCAATATCTAAAGCTTGGTTTTTCCTTGAATACCAGAAACTCACTGGTCAAGACTTCAATGTCTAGAGACAAGACACTCAAAATCTGAGTATCAAGAATGTGTCTGAATAATTTTGGTGGAGGAGCAAAAATAAGCCGCTAATCCTGTTAATTTCAAAAGTGGCATGAAGAGGGCTTGCTTACTCCGAAACTGTGTTATCTAGATGAACTGATCCTTGATGTGAGAAATGCTGCTTTGGCGACTGCTTTGAAAGAGCTTGCAGAACAAGTATCAGAACTCGAAAAATAGCAGGCTATTATACGTCAAGAATATGCTGTTTTCCACCAAAATGGCTGAAGGGAGTTTTCTTGCCAGACCATCTTTTGAAATTGAAGGATTTCAGTGGACATTTGGTTAGAGGAGCAGGATGTGGTTGCCCTGGTGTTGAATAACCTGCTTCCGTCCTATGAAAATTTGGAGGTGGTCTTTTCTTTCTTGTTGCAAAAGCAACAGAGGTTGATGCAATTGGGAGATTTCATTTTTGGAGGAGAAACAGGGAGTGCCTTTGCAACAAAACACAAAGGCAAAGGTAAACCGATTTTTTTTCCGAAAATTAAATGAGTCCCAGAACAACGATCATAACACTAACTCCAATCCTAGAGTTGGATGTTATTACTGCCATGAGTTTGAACAACTCAAGACAGACTTGTGGAAAGACTATAATTTCTCTGAGGGAGGTTTTGAAACAAGTAAACGTGAAGAAGTTAATGAACAGGGGCTATACACAAGAGAAGCAATTGCTTCTGTGGCATTAAAGTCAATATAATCCCCTCTTCTATCTGGTATCTTGATTTGGTGCTTCAAAACATTTTACAGTTAGAAGAGATTGGTTTGTTACCTTTTTAGGAGATACAAGTATAACTCTGAAGCAATTGTAGTTGGGAATGGCTGGTCTCACATTATAGGAGGGGTTGGTGACACGAAGGTTACAATGAATGGTGCTGTCACTTGTGCCTTACAAAATGTCTGGTATCTACTTAAAGTGGACAAAATATTGTGTCTGTCAGTGACATCACCCAAAAAACTGATTTGATCTTGATGTTTCAGGGAAGTCTTTGCATGGACGAGACTTTACATAATGACATAGTTATTGGCTGAGGAATCGAACACACAACCTTGTACTTGTTAGAGAGAAAAAGGATTTATGAACTTATTTAGTAAAAGAACTCACATGCATCGGCAGGGCAGGTCAACAAGGTTGTACATTGGCATGAAAGTTATGGCCATTTCAATGTCTAACATCTTTCTGCACTTGGTAGAAATAATATGTTTCATGAGCTTTCTTCCATTTAGGAAAATGTAATGTCCCAAAAATAAATATTTTTTTGTAAATGTCTCCTACACTTAATTATAAAAGTGAAAAAGGGGTTCATGTGACTAGGAGACATAACTTAAGTTGTGTTTATTTATGTTTTATGTTTTTATGTTGTAATAAGGCACTTTAAGTGATTTTAGGGTTGGGAGATGTCAACTCCAAATTAGAACCTCACCCTATATAAGGGAGTGAGACGTCCCATTTTGGGCATGTTATGTTGATATCAGAATTGAATATTGAAACCCTATAGGTTCCATGAGTTGAGATTGCAGGTCTTGCTCATTCCCATAGTGCATTAGAGGTGCATGGTTGGGGTCTTGGCAATATCATTGCAGGTGTTATTGCCCTAAAATATCAAAAATACAAAAAGAGGCATCCGTGAGGAGTTCGTGGCATTTTTGGGAGCATTTGTGTCGTGTTTCAGATCTGTTGGCAGCCCCAAACCCTACGCTTGTATTTGGGGTCATTTTTTGAGGAGTTTTTGCATCTGTTCAGCCTTGGGGTTAGTTCGTCCCACTTGTGGGAGTTTGTATCTGCATTTTGAGTTCCTTGAGGATCCATTTGTCCATTCCAGCTGTTGTATTGGTTTGGCAATATTTAATATATGATACTGGCTGATTTCTCCTCATACTTGTGTTATTTTATGAGCAATTTCTGAGTTATTTCCTTGCTGTACTTAATTTCTGCATTTTCGTAGTAAGGGTTTGCTGTTTCTAAAAAAGGGACATTACAGAAAAGCAAGACATTTGTAGGGTAGAAGCAGTGAATGCAATGCTATATCTTTTAAACCACAGTCCTTGTAAAGAAGTTCAAACTCTCCTCCCAGAGGGATCAGACAGGAAACCCCAAGTTAGTCACCTTCATATCTTTGGTTGTTTAACGCATTAGATGCAAGGTGTAAGGGGAGCTTGTTTTCTGCCTGTAGCGATCAATCTAAGGCATATAGGTTGCTTGATGTCTCTACACAAAATCATTATCAATAGAGATGTTACTGTAGATGAAAACACCAATTTTCTTAGAAAAGGAAGAATCTTCTTTAGATGTTCCTCTCGGAATTTATGATGTTGTAGACACTAAATTATTTGGACAAATTTTTGGTGTTGGTACTCCATAACAAGTCTTGTGATCCATGACACAAGGGGGAAACTAGTTCCAAGAAAGAGTTAGACAAGAAAAAATAAACTAACTCCATTTGAATTACGTCCGTTAGAGGGGGAGACCTTCTTGGTATTGTGCCACATTTTAGGATGTTTGGGGAGATGAACTACCTCAGATTTTGTCATGAGAGTGTAGGTCTATAAGGAACATGGTAAACAAGAGTGGGTTAGTGGTTCTGAGCAAGCCAATTTTGGTCTCAGTTCACCTGTTGTTAATATCAGTGATAAAAAACTATCCGATTTCTCCCGAGTTCCCAATTTTCTTGCGAGAAATTTGACTTGTCGAGAATTTGGCGAAACTTGGCCATATGGGAGAAAACATAGAAAACACAAAACTCATTGAAATATTTTGTGTGTTGTATTTTGTGTTTTTGATGATTAAGAATTGTAATAGAACTCTTTTTATGAAAATCTAATAGAAAATCAGCTTTGCGAATCTCCAATTTTTGTTTTATATATATTTTTTAAAATTAAATTATTTTCTTCGACATTTTTTTGGCCAAGTTTTTGCCAGTTTTTGCCAGTTTCCACTAAGTTTTCCCTAGTTGCTGAGAAACTCTCCAAAATTGGAGTGCCGAGTTTTTGCTAATTTGCAAGTTTTCCAACTATGGTTAGTATTTTTGAGCCTCACACTTATGATGCATCAAAAGGAAGGTCTAAACGGGAAAATTCTGAGTGTTGAGTATGATGCTGTCATTAAAGCATAAAACTGTTGGCAATCCGCCAATATTTGCTCAGGATCTCAATATCAAATATTCTCAAAGATTCAGACATTCATCCCATAACATCAATGCATAGTAAGTCACTGAATTTTATTGACAATATCTACTTTAAGCAATGCATAAATGCAATGCTTATTTGATTACATATTACAAGGCTTTGTCTTCAATATATACATACATGAGACTCTTCATATGCATATGACTCTTGACCTTTACACTTACATAAACTCTTCATCTCCTCATACTCATGGGAGATCTAACTCTTCACATTTCTCTCTTACATAATAATAAATCTCACATATTTACATAAAGACAAAGTCTCTCATGATTGCTCATAACTCCTCACTTCTAAACATGACACTTCACTCACATAACTCACACTTAATAACATGACACATACTATAGACTCAAATATTAAACACACCCTAATCTAAACTATTTACAAGGTCCTTGCATTAATATTGCAAGGTACCAAATAATGTAATACCTCCAACAAAAACTTGGGTGTTGGTGAAATTGCTCTAGGAAAGCAAGCCATTGATGCAAATGGGTATACAAAGGAAAATGTAAGGCCGATGGTTTCTTGGACAAGTAAAAAGCATGACTTGTTGCCAAGGGTCATGCGCAACATGAAGTGGTAGATTGTGAAGGAACATTTTCCCTACAGCCAAAATGGTAAACTTTCGGTTATTTCTTTCCATGGCAGCTTGGTTTGGATGGAAGGTTTTCTAGATAGACTTGAAAATATCCTTCCTAGTTGGGGACTTCGAAGAAGTATATATAGCTTAGCCATAGAGTTTTGAAGTTCCAAGAAAGGAATATTTGGTGTGCAGGGTGGTGAAGTCTTTGTACGGGTTTGAGCGGCTTCCATGTGCATGGTATACCAAGATAGACCAATGTCTTTGAGATCTTGGATTTAAAATAAGTATTGTTGATTCAAAGCTCTACGTCCAAAGTGATGGTGATGGCATTGTGATTTTGATTGTGTGTGTTGATGGTCTTGCCCTGTACATCTTTGTTGAGGTGTAGAGTTTTGACAATTTATTTAGGCTATTTATTTCACAAAGCAAAACAAAACTTTGCTTGAGAGATTTACGATGAAGTTTAGTAAACCAACATCAACACCTATGGTGGCTGGACTGAAATTGTAAGTCGATACTAATTCTCCACATCTTATTGAAAAAATATATCGACAAGAGGTGGGCAGCTTGATCTACCTAATATTCACTAGATCAGGTTTATGCTTTGCAACCAGGTATGGTTATCAGTTTATATCTAAACAAAGGACAAGTCATAGATATGTCAAATGAACCATTGCTTTTAGCATTTTATACTACACAGATAGACAGGGTATTAAGGTGGAACAAAATTCCCTAGTAGGAATATTCCATTGTAGAAAAACTATCTTGCCATAACAACTTGCATCAAAATGACACAACTAGGAGGCAAGAAGTCTACACCCCACTCGCGATAGGACAACTCAATATTAATAGGAGTGAGGAACCCCACAAAATTGGAATTGAGGGCTTGCATTTCTAAATTTGCCACTCAATTGGCAAAGAATTTGGTAGGAAAGGGGCTCATAAACCACTCAAATGAGATTATTATTCATACACACTATTGTATATGAATTGCGGATTATAGATTGTAAGAGTATGCAGCTTCAAATTGGGTTGGATCCTTTGACGATCGAAAATCTACCTCAGGCCAATGTTTGCTCTAGGTTCATGAGTTGTTGTTGGGAGAGCAAAAGGCAATCTACAATGTCGTCATCTGCCACAGAGGCAAAGTAGAAGGCAATGTCAGTATAGCTTGTGAAGTTGTTTGATTGCAGAGAGTTCTTGATCTCTACATAAGACTAGTTTCAGCCTTCTTCATAGCTTAGTGTTAATCAGAATGTATTAAAATTGATGAGTACCTAATCTGCCAGGCCAAACTAAAGTATAATGAGGCTCACCACGATTACATTATGCAGCTGGTTGATGATGTAGAAATATGTCTTCCTTACTATGCAACTGCAGACATAATGAGTAAGCCAATTAGTGTCCAAAATTTGTCAAATTTTGGGATAAGCTTGGAGTTGTATCTAGTTTGGTCTTTAAAGGGGCTAACACAATGTTAAAATAATGTTTTATATTAACATAATGTGGGGATGCTACACTGTTATGAGCCCTAATAATAAATTAGTGCATATTGCAGCTGGGGAGGCTGACGAACCTTAGCCCTTCCTCTTGCACTTATTTTGATTAATAAAATTTTATGATGCCATGACACTTTTGCTCTCTCTATGAATCTCTAGAACAGTTCTGCTGCAGAAAACACTACAAATTGGCATGTCTAAGTGAGGACTAAGGAACTTTGAATATATTGTCACAAGAAATACTATTGCTTTTCCTTTTGAATGGCTTCAGGAATTCATTCTTTATTGCATAAGTAAGCAATGCTTAAAGTGTTGTTTTGTACCTAAAATTTGTTGGTGTATTTTTTCAACATTTTCTGATTCCTTGTCTTCCTATATTTTTTGTAATTGTCTAATTATTGGTGTCTTCTTTGATCTCTTTTAAAGATCAATTTCTGTTTCATGACCTAACTGTTAATTTCAATGGGATTTGGTATTGAGGACTTTGTGTTTAGTATTTAGATCATTTTGTGTTTTGTATTGAGAACACTCTTGAGCACTGAGCACCTATTGGATTAAAAGTAAGTTGTAAGGTTGCCTTTATGTGCTCGAATTCCTAATTGAAGAAATTGCTTGCAAATGACAAATCGCATTGTGGTTATACTAATATAAGTCATTTATAATCTTTGTTGGTTAGACCAAGAACTTTCCAACTTTGCAACAAGCTAATATCAAGATATTGAAGCTTTGTTATGTTCTTTTGACATTTTATCATATTAACAGATATGAGGATGGAAGCATTGTTTGGTGGGATTTAAGGAATGCAAAGATACCTATGACTTCTGTTAGATTTCATTCAGAGCCAGGTTTGTCTGTGGTTTCCTAAGTAGTATTTTTGAGTAGTTAATCTTCTCTTTTTATTTCTAGACTGATCCTTTTATCATTTGATTGTGTCAAAGAAATGAACATCATATTCACCTTCTTTTTTTTTAATTCCCACTGAGCATAGCTTTGCGTCTTCTCAATTGTTGGTTCAGTTCTAAGTCTTGCTGTTGACAAGGATTGCAGCGGTGGAGTGTCTGGGGCAGCTGATGAAAAAATTGTCTTTTTCTCTCTTGATTACAGTAAGGTATTGGGTGGATCAAAGTACTTTTATTTAACAAATAAATTGTAGTCTGTGCAATGTTTTTTTGACATTTGTTTCATACATCATATCATATGTCATAGCAATGTCTCAATAAGGAGGTTTGTCCTTGATCAATTTGTAGTAAACTTCTAAGAACCGTTCCATAGCCTTCTGAAATAGGTCTCCTCTCTTTTATAGGAAGTATTCTATGGAACAATGCCTCCTCTGAGGATATATCTGTATTTTAAAAGACAGACTGCTTTCTCTAATAAAAGACTGCCAAGATATTTGCAAATGCTACTCTTCTACTAGATGAATTGCATCCCACAAGGAATATCTTTATTAGTAGAGAACAGACCCAAACTCTGTTTGGACTAATGCTTTTTTGTGGTAGTAGGATAGGGACAAATTAAGAATATGCATAGAACGAGAATACAAATGGTTATATATATATATATATATATGAAGAATCATATGTAAAGATTTTCTTATGTTATGTGATAAGCAAATAGTTTACACATGCAAGAATGAGAAGCAAATATCATGCAGTGTTCTTTATAATACAATGTATCATATGATATATATATTTATGCATATGTTTGTTTTATTCGTTACCCTTGCTTTACATGCGCTTTCATGGTATTGGAGTGAAAGTTCTCTTGGCAATGGTGCTGGATGTGTTTTGAAGGCAACTGTTTTGAAGCAATGTTTTTGTTATAAAATGTTCTAATGAAAGCTTTTGATGGATTAGGAGCAATGCAGTGTGAACACTGAGCTGAGGCAGCAAGAGGAAAATGCAAAGGGCAACCCCTGAGTGATGAGATGTGCCTGTCTTACATTTAGTAATATGTGCTGATTTCCTCAAATTGTAATGAGACACAAGTGACAAATGAAGATAAAAATCATTGCAATTTGAGGAAATCAGCACATATTACTAAATGTAAGACATGCACATCTCATCACTCAGGGGTTGTCCTTTGCACTTTCTGAGAATCACAGTTTTGTGTGTGATTGCAGTTCTGAGATGACTAGAGATTCATGGTTGAGCCACTTGATAGAATAGTTATATTCATCTCTTAATGATGTCTGACAATATGTAATGTCCTGTGTATGGTTTATCTATGATGTGATACAAGAAGGCAGAACCATGCTACATGAGTTGGTAGCAAAGAACACTTTATCTATTGGTGCCTAACAATGTTGCAGATGGAAATGGGCCTTTCTAAGTGTTAGATATGCTCCAAAGATGCTACAAAATCTAAATTTTGTTGTATAGAGGAGCATTGTACCTAAGTATTGCCTTAGATGACCGCCTCATGTAGATTAGGTTAAGGATAGGATTGGTGGTTGGCATATCCACTATTTCAGTTTGATTAGCTTGTGATTGAGAACTTAGTTTATATTGAATTATATATTCTTGCAAAAGTCTAACCCACCAATTTGTGAATCTCAACTATGAAGTATATTAGCAATCTTAGTTAGTAGCATGAAAGACTTATTAAATGGTTATACACTTTTACTTACAATGGAGGTTGCAGCCTCATGCACCTCCAATGTACTTATAGATCAATAAAGTAGCACCACTGGCAATCTGACCTTGCAAATGGTTTTCACAGTGGGGTGTAAGTTTCACACTTCGTATCAAAGCATTGGAACTCTAATCCTTGGATTCTAAGAACTAGCTGCTGCATCTTGTGCCTGTCATAATAGTTGTGCATGAGTTGTTCAAATTGTGCATAACAAAATTGAAAGAGGTTTTTTGTTTAAAAATTCGTATGATTGTCTGAGTTTGTTTGGTGTACAAATTTCTGAATTTCCTGCACTACACCATCCTGTGATAGTTGTGGTAACTGACTATTGCATCAAATAGAATAATTGCAATCCATCGCAGCAAGTGGAGAATCAAAGTGTCTTCTATTCTGGGTAAAAGACATCCACAACTTGCACCCTCATACTACCTGAAATAGAATTGGTGCAAGGAGGCATGTCTGAGGGTATATTTTGTTGAAGTTGAACATGGATCATTCTGTATTGTTCGTTGTGGGAAATAGAAATGTATTTCGTACATATATTGAATAGTTGTTGGAAACATAGATTTGGGTTGTGCATATGTGCATGGAATGTAGCTTAGATGTAGAGCAAATTGAAGATTTATATTCCTCCCTCCATTCTAGGCATATTTACTTTAGGTGTTTATATATTTTTTGGTTTGCTTGAGTATGACATCAGCCCTCTTCTTTGTTGGATGAGCTGTATCAAACCAATAGAAATTTCAATCACATTGTAAGTTGATAAGATAAGATAATTCTATTAATGTCCATAGATGGCCAAAGTAGGCCAATGGGACTCATTGAAAAGAGTTGTTACAAATTACAATGCATTGTAGTAACCACAAAGTACTACAAAAATAAGCTAAACTAGAGTAAAGAATCTAGTGTAAACTACTCTAAAATGGAACAACCGTGTGGCATAAAATTACAGCCTTGAGGATTACTCAAAATGGATAAAAACCCTAACATACTAAAAGTAATGATTAAGAGAGATTTAAAAGTAGGTACAACAGAGATAGAAAGGAGCTCGAATGGATCCAAGCGTCAACAATAATCTATTGTGGGATGTAAATTAGATGCACAGTCTTTGTTGTCACCAACTATCCTAGAAGGGCCAACACAAGATCTAATGATGCCCTTAGGAGAATGGTCAGGACTAAGAGGGCTTGGTTGGATAATCCTGGAAGGACATGGAGTTCGACCTCTCAAGACTCTTCTAGCATCCATGGTTGTGGAACCAATAGAAGAGGGCAAGAAACTAGTAAGCTGCGCTTGTCTACAACTCTTCTATATGTGAGGGGTGGACAATATCCGACATTGAAGAATTGTAGTCTTGTCCTATCGAAAGCAAGAAGAAAGAAATCAAGCCCTAGTAACCACTTTTGTATGCAAACAAGGGTGCATAGATCTGACATTAATATTTTTGGATAGTTGTAGCTGCTAATGCACACTTATTGCTCTCAACTTCAAAAATAGGGTGAAAGAACGAGGTGATTAGTCAATTAGTAGTCTGTCTCCCTTGTAATAGCGGACGTCGAAGAGTCATAGCTTCCTCGAGGTAAAGAGCCAAGCATCTTTGGTCAAGATAGTTAAAAAAAGTGGCAAGCGATCCATTTGAGTCTCTATACAAGCAATAGTACCTCCCTCGAATCTCATAATAAACAGGACACCTAAAGATGAAATGTTCTTCAGTCTCCACCTTTCCAATAGAGCAAAGATGACATACCCTATTCTCTCGAGGAATATGGTGGTCCGTCTCTATCTGCAATGGATGTGAACATACTCTTAGTTGACCAAGAGGAATCCTAGGGCTGTGTGTCCAATGTCTCTCAACATTATTAGGACAAGTAGTAATGCCATTCTTAATCCTCATGAAATGCTTAGTGTAGAAGGCCAACTTAGGACTAAGAGGTTGAGACTGAGCAACCCAAGTGATTTGAATATATTGTCGATAAATAAAAAATTTAAATGTGAGCTGAAGTTCCAAAATAATCTTCTTCAAATTTGAATTTCGAATTTTTAGTAATTGGCAAGAAAACATCAATAGGCACAACAGGTATTTTGATTTTTTTGACTGAATTTAGCTCTTAAACCCTCTTAATTTTTTGCCTAGAATTCAATAGTGCAAACATGTTGAAAAATTCAACGTATAGAGATATTCGGGTTTTAAAAATTTCCTTTCAAGACAATAACTTGTGCAAAACATAGATTAAAAGTTATTAATCTTACTACAGGATCTTCAAATCTCTGCTATTGAACAGGTAAGATAGATTGAAAAATAATTCCAGGGATTAAAGTTACAATAACAAATTTGTTTATGCAACCCTAAAAGCCATAGAAAAATCTCTTCTTTCACATGGTATCATAACCAGGTTAGGTGGCCTTTTGAGTGATGCTTGAAGGGGTTGTTGGAGCTTGTGTCAATTCACACTGTTTATGTGACCCATAGTGGACCGATAGCTTAGTGATGGAGCACTTGGAGTATTATTAAGATGCCCTAGGTTTGAGCGCTAGCTGGTCCGTGCTTCTTTAACATCAAATACTTGGATTTCTCTTTGGGATGAATTGACAATTTCCTCGTCCATAGTGATTCATCGAAGATCTCTTCCCTCAATATGTCCTCCAAATCTCGTCTCTAGAGAGCATATTCGTGGCCTTTGAGCATGACGTATGGCTGAATAAAATCCATATTTGGCAATTAAAAATGATGGCTTAGATGGTGGCAATTTCAATAGATATCTATGTAGGAGGTTTGAACTCAAAACAATTGATTAGCTAAAATTGAAAATAAACATTGAATTTGAAAGTTATGGCCTTTTGAAGTTGGAGCACCAAAGAAGCGATTTCCCTCAAAATTCAGAGCTGGAGAAACCAGCAATAGGCACAGGGTGCTTTGTTGTGATTTATTGACCAAATTTTGGCTCTTATTTTGTGAATTTTCAAATTTGATAGACATTACCTAGGAACAATCTCAGTCAAATCTTTTGCCATAAAAATAGAGGGGTTAAATAACCAAACCCCAAAAAGTTCAAAACTATTCGATTAGAATCCAATGGTGCAAATGTAGTGACAATTTCAACATGTAGGATATAAAAGGGTTTTATAAAATGCCTTTCAAGGGCAATAATTTGTTCAAAACATAGCTTCAAAAACTGTCTTTTGCATTCTAGTGTCTTCATATATCTACCATTCAACATATAAGATGGATTTGGAAAATAAATTTATTTGTCAAAGCAGCAAAAGATCTCTTTAAGCAACTCTAATAGCCATAGAAAATCCTTGAAGGTGAAAAGGCATTTCCAGGATCCAGTCTTGAGCAAGCGATGAATGGGATCCTCTTTGGATAGATAACTTCAAGGACATGTATGCAAACACAACTTGAAGTCATTGCCAAGCCTTTCATGAACCTTGTGCTAGTTAATGGATCATAGCAAGGGGGGATAATCTCCGATCTTTAATACCATACAAGAAATTAGAGAAAAATGCCATGATTGAACAAGTGACTCCACAAAGCATGAAATAAATGTCCAAGAATGTGAGAGGGCTACCGGTAACTGCCTAAATATTTCACTTTCAAAGCACAAAGAAGAATGACACTCTTGATGATCTCATTTACAATGAATTGAGATTATGTTTTTATATACACCGTGGGTGGATAAACTTTAGTCAGTAAGTCGATGCATGTGAGTTATTGAATAAGTTAATATTAAGCCTGCAATACACCTAAGGATGCCACATGTCAGCAACTGAAGGGCCCACAAAGTGTTTATATGCTTTATGCACATCAAGTACCACTTGGTTGCGTGTCTGGAGGTCAAAGTACTTTGTACAATTTGATGTGAAGCACGAAAAACTTTGTATATCCACTTTATTATCATTTTTGTCTGCCTTTTGTATCTGATTAGTGATTGGAACATTTTATGGATCAAATTATACAACACTAAATTTTAGTAATTCATGGTCAATTGCTATAAGTCGAGCCCATTTGTTCTTGAAGTTGAAAAATCCTTGAATAGAATCTAGGGGTACTTGGAACAAGACATGTAAGCTGGATTAAAAGATTCGGCTAAGAAGATTGTAGTGACTCTAGCAGCCTCATGGCTTCCTAACAGTGATGAAAAATTGCACTCTATCAAATGGTGGATAGACAGGAAGCTGTGGCGTTGATAGATTTTGCTGTTACCCGGCTTAGATTGGCTCCAAGCAACAAATCAAGTGATAAAAGGAGCTTACCAATATATTTGGAGAATGTGGTGGAACTGGATAAGAAAAGTTGATACCTGAGTAAGGCCATTTTTATTTTGATTTAGAAACATCTATAAAATGGTCTCTCCATCAAGCAATAACAAAACCTAAAATAAAATGGTTTTATGTTGAAGATTTGTTTTGTTCACCTATAGGACTTAAATGTATGTTGGCAACATGAAACAAACAAACATGAATCAGCAATATCTTTAAGATGCATTTATTGAATCTTTTCAGCAAAGCTATTTGTAGCTGTAATGTAAAGCTCCCTTGAATAGTATGGATTGGATGTATGTTTGGCAAATTGCCATACACGTAAATGATAGAAGTGCAATATATCATGCTGCATTTTTTGCATTGCCGATTACATTGCCATGCCATATATTGAATAATTCAGAAAAATGCTTAGTGTGCTCTGTCAATGTGTAACTATTTCTCAATACAACAAATATCTTACCCTGGTTGTTGGTGCATCTATTTTTGCAACCACATTTTGAGGATGGGGTATTGAGGCTTTGCTTAAATTTGCTGGCAATGTTAGAATGTTTGAAGCTATTGTTGTTTGACAGGGTATGTGTCTTTTGAAGAAAGAAATCAATCATTCACGTCCAGGCATATCTGATATCTCTATAAGAATGGATGACAGGATTGTTGCAACTGCCGGTTGGGATCACAGGTGTGTGAAATTCTGAAGTTGTGTGTTTAATTTCCTACTATTTGGCATCTCTTCTAGAAAATATTATCATAATGGTCACTGTATATGCTAGTCAGGGTTGGTTTTAAGAAATGTTTTATGTTTCTATATTTTGGAATATGAGGAAAATCTGGCTAGATTGATTATCAAATCTGAAGTGAATACTAACTGTACTCTCAAGTATGCTTGATCTGTATTAGCAGTTATATGTAACATGCATAAGAATTTTGGTGAATAATTTATAACCCAACCACATTTTAGTGAACATTTTAATATTAAACAACAGACATTCAAGACATGTCTGAGGAGATATGGTTGGCTATAACAATACAGTTAAGATGTAATGTTGTAATTTCACAATTGTGAGACCAATAAAGTCTGATCTCTTCCAGAACCAATTTATACAGATTCTACTCAGAGGTGGCAACCCCCAAATACTTCATTAATCCGTGTAAAATGTATAATTAATTTTTTAAGCCATTGAATTTAATTGAATCATTGAACTTAAGTGCTGGAAGATTTTTAATTGAAGAGGGTTTATTGAGTTTGATATCTACAAGAAATCTAGAAATATTTGCAAATTGACTAGACGGGACAAGGCATAAATTTATTTTGGAGAAACCCCGATTGTAATAGAATCCTTGACCTCAAGTGGTGATTTTTTTCCCTTCTCTTTTTCAAAAGAAATGGGATTATGGAATTTGGTAATGAAGAAAATAAACAAACACCAACTAATTTATAAGGTTTGGGTGAAAAAATATTAATTCAGAAAAAAACCATTAAAAAATCAGGAAAATTTGACAAAATGATAAACAACTTTAAACTCACTTCAAAATTTAAATAGAGCAGATCGGGACAAACTTTTTTGCTGTGCGCAAAGGATATAAGCATGTGTGTGTGTATGTCTCTACACAAATTTATTAATAAGAAGATAATGGCATGATACATTGGTGAGAGAGTTGAATAGAGTTATTATCCACACAGAGGATATGATGTGTATGTAGGGACGCACCTGGAGCCATGCTAATCAGGGCCCTTACAAGTTTGTCCATACTTTGTGCTAAAACCATAGGAAGTGAGGCATGAGTTGTAAGAAATGCCTGATTTTCCCATGGAACTTCTTCTTTTGGGAACCCTCTCCATTTAATCAAATACTCTGTAATCGATCAAGAGTAGAAAGACTTAATTCATGTTTCCAAAATACATTCAGATTCCAAAACAAGTTGTCCATCTAAGATGGTCAGTTCAGTTTAAGCTAGAATGTGGCTTTTCAATTTCTTTTTCAAACAGGAAACATGGAAAATGCCACGAACCATTGAAGTTCTTCTAAGGCATATGCAACTAAACTTACCTTTTTTTCCCATCTAATATAGGCCATAGTTTTTTGGGCAAATTGTCTAAACTTGTAGCAAACGGTATCTGCCAGGCAGCGTTCTGCCCAGTTTATTAAAAAAGTTGAAAATTTGAAATATGAGTGTTGAAATTTCAATTCTGCAGTGCATTTGTCATATGTTTTATACATTTTAAACACGTGCAAAATTGAAAGCTTAACACTCCAATTGCACATTTTCAAAATTATCATAAAGTAAGCACCTCCCTGGAACATTACCTCAATATGCCTCAATATGGATATGCAGTCATATATGGTGCAGAATCCTTCAAAAAGGTGAACAAAACTCCTTGCAGTAATCCCTCAAAAACCAATCAAATTACCTGTAATTTTATTATGGCTGACAGAGTGAGGGAAGAACATCCCAAGTCAAAAATTCCAACACAAATTGGATGCCTTGTATCTACATTTGATTGAAATCTTTGAGTTTGGTTGTTTATTTCTGGAAAGGTCACTGTGTCCATTGAGATATCCATCTTTCTAAGCTTCAATTGCCAAACCCACCGTGCTTTACAAGATTGCTTGGTAAGTTTAAAGTTAAGATAGTTAAGTTTTAATTTTAACCCTTCCCCATAAGCTTATGAAGGTTAAATACACTCAGGTATTCAACAATTGCGTACACAACAACTTTCTAGATTCATGTTGAACTCACGTTATGGTATGTGCCCACGAGGTTGCGTTTCAACAATTAGGAGGATGGAAAACATGTTCTCTCCAATCTCGGGATTCAGGCCAACTGCCCTCTAATCTTGCTAAACTAAACTAATTTAAATGCATAAAAGCAAATCTGAAAGGGAAAAGGTGGAGAAATGTGAAGTAAATGCAATAAAGTAACTATGACCAATTGACCATAACCATAGCAGGACCAGTGTTGATTAATCAGCACCTTTGGGGGGAATCAAATAACATCAGTGTGGTCCAACTTGTAAGGAAATTTGCAATAATCGAAGAAAGGACTAACAAAAAGTGAGAGGGCAGTGCCACAGTAAGTATACATTCACAAATCAAAAGGGCAGTGTCATAAGCAATAAGCAAATGCCATACATAGTCTTTCTATTATTAACAAAATGAGCCCATAAGTACAAATGGAATATGACAAAGTGTAGATGTGACTTTCTCAAATGGCTAAGAGATGTTTATAATTGAGTTCCTAGCGCCTATTTGTAGCAATTTATTCACCTAAGGGTAATTTGAGGTAAATCTTTTCTATACCTAGTAAATTCTCTAGTATAGTGACATCTTTAGCAAAATGATGCATGACTAAATGTTACATTCCTCTAAATTGTATCTAAACACATTTAATAGCCTTATAAACCTTTGTTGGTGCCATAATGAAGATAAAATGTTGCTTCCAAGCCGTTTCCTTAGGTCCTACACCAACCTCTTCCAATTCAAAGCCTTGGATTGCGATTCACTCTTTTGTAGGAGGGATTTACAATTTCATCAAAATTGCATTTCACAATTTCATTTCTGTTAAGGACGAATCACATTTTACAGTGAATCACACTTTTGGTATTTAGCCAAATTTACAAGCATTCTTTCCAAGAGTGAATCATACTTCAGGGACTTAGCCAAATTTCCAACATTTCCAGTTCCCACTGCTGCTTCCAAGGCTGCAAAATTCTTTCTCCCTTGTCCTCGGCAACCAATTCCTTGCTGGAATTCAATGGTAGTGGCCAAGCTACTACAGTTCACAAAACACTTCGACTTGTGTCAAAGGGCCAAATCTCACGTAGGCCTCTAAAATTTAACTTACCAAGAATATAATCAAAGCTATAACACACACAATTGGTTGTTCAAGTCAAACGCTAGAATTGACCTACCTAAGTAAAATGGAGAAAATCTACTTGAAGCTATTTATTGGATGATAAGCATTAAAAACAATCTCTAGTTAAAACCTTGACGATGCTGTTAAGGTAGGATCCTTACACCTAGAAGGAAAGGCAGAATGGTATACTTAGTGGCACAAAAAGATTTGAACCCCCAGAGGCTGGTTATTTTAATCAAGTGATCTAGATAAGACAAAAGAGGTCATCCGAAAAATACACATAAGAATTTGAATCATTATCGATATTGGTAACTGTTGCCACATTTTGCACGGGGTGCCATGTTTTCAAAATTTTGTAAGTGTGCTGCTCTTCCTTCCCTCCTCCTCTTTCTCCCTTTCTCCATCTTTCCTTTTCCCCTTTCCTGCAGTTTCATTCCTCCCTTGTACTTCCCCCAGTCAAGTTCCCAAAACTGAGCAAGTGTCCCCTGAAAAATTCTAAGTGTCAGGGCGCAACCCGACTTCGCAGCGAAGTCGGGGTGCGCCCTCAAGTCTGAGCGCAGTAGGGGATGCGAAGTGCGAAGGCAGGCTGAAACGGAGCAGAATTTGACTAAGTGTGGGAGCGCAACCCGACTTCGCAGCGAAGTCGGGGTGCGCTCTTCTGCCTGTGCGCACTTGGGAAAGCAGTGTGCAGAAAATCGGCTAAGTGCTGCGCTGCGAAGTCGGGTTGCGCTCTTCTGCCTGTGCGCACTTGGGAAAGCAGTGTGCAGAAAATCGGCTAAGTGCTAGAGCGCAACCCGACTTCGCAATGAAGTCGGGGTGCGCTCCCCTTTTGGTGCGCAGTCCGAACAGCGGCAAAATCAGCTAAGTACCGGTGCGCAACCCGACTTCGCAGCGAAGTCGGGGTGCGCCCTTTGACCGGTGCGCAGTTGGGCAAGATTCATCAAGCAAGCCAAAAATTGGCTAAGGCACGAAGGCCTCCCCAACTGCGCTGTTTCCCGCCTGCGCTACCCGACAACGCTCTGATTCCGGGCGAAGTTGGACAAACTGCCTTTCAAGGCAGACATGTGTCACTCATCAGAATACGACAAGTGTCCAGCCTCGGGATTCGATCCGAGATATGACAAGATAAAGGACAAGCATGGACCGCATTGCCTACGCCAGCTGCCCCCATTTAAAGCTGATGTAAAGATCATAACACCACAGCTACCCGCATTCCTGCTGACTAGGGGTTTGACCCGACACACTGCCACGTAGCTGTACAGCTTTTAGGGAGACCTTGCTGCAAGTACAGTCCTCGCCGACAGAAGTCAGCATCAACAGTTCTTCTGTCGCTTTTGTCAGCTATTGTCTGGCCTGGGACTTTGTGCCCGTAATTGTAATCGGGGGGAACTTGGGCTATAAATAGCCACATCATTTCATTGTAAAAGGGGGGAAGGGGAATATACTGCTAGGGAACCATTGTAGCTATACGTTTGCTTTTGAATGCAAGACACTTATTTGGCTCGCTTCATCGTCATCATCTTGTATGCTCGCCTCTCCTTGTCATTTCTGCCTCATGTTTCTTATTTCATTGCTTACTGTTGTACTGAACTTTGGACTCCAGTATTTGGTGATTAAGTATTCCTGGAATGCGTAGATAGATGATACATAGGATGCATGATAGCTGTAGTTTCATTATGTGTTCTGCCTAGGACTGCTGTTAGTAGTGGCGATTGATTGTTGCCGTGCTGTTTATTCCCCCCACCTAACTCTAATCATATTTGGATTCTCTTTCCGCAATTTATCTCTTTCCTGCACTCTTAGCTTAAACACCAAAAACCCACAGGAAGCCGACCTTCTCCGGAGATTGGCACGGAAGGCATTCCTTCTTTCCGGCCTTTCAATATGGTGGGCGAATCTGGGGCGCATAATACCAAATCCTTTCCTCATGGCAGATTCGTAACCAACAGTTTCTCTGGCACGCCCGGTGGGACATGGAAGTTTCCCACCCCAAAACAGAATCGAAGCACTGGTGTTCGCTTCATTGCTATTAGAATATGAACACCTGGCGACTCTGCAAGTACCCGAATATTCTCTGAGTCCGTGAAGACCGGTCCAAACGCCTTCATGCAAACGAGAAGGTGGCGAGCAAGGAATCCGGGAAACCAACCTGACCTTTACGAAATCGACATTGCCGCTCCAGGAGAGCACGTCAGGCTGGCTGATTACCAAGCTCGCGAAGAAGAGCCTGAAACTGAAATCGAAGAGACCGAGGCCGAAGAAGAATCTACATCTTCGGACGGTACCGATACTGAGTACACTACTGGAGGAGAAGAAGACATGGCTGCCCAGCAGAATGATGATGATCTCTTCCCGGCGGTGGACTCCATAGGGCCCTTGGCCTTAGTCGGACAGCAAGCTGTGCCCCCCGTTGCCTTAAAATCCATCCCTACATACGATGGCTACGGCAAGACGACGTACAAACATATCCAGGACATTCTGGCCCTGGCTGCGCTACATTCCATCACTGACGAAGGTGTGAAGACCCGTCTGCTGGCCCTTTCCCTAAGGGGAAAGCTTCTCTACTGGTGGAGATCACTGCTAGAGGGATCTATCAAGTCAAGGAGAAGAGCTTCGATGACATAAATGAAGAGCAGGAAATCAACGACATTCGTCGCAGAACCAATAATCTCCTTGTTAAGCGGCTTGAGACCCAGGAGGCGTTGTTTCAGCTGCAGAATAGCGCAAGGCAGCTGGAGGAAGATCTGGCTAGGGCCACCGCGCAGTTGGGATCTGCACAGTAGGAGATAGACGAACTGAAAGCCCAGCTGGCCGCCTCTCAGCAGGAGGCCGCAGCGCAGAAACAGCATGACACGAGCAGCTGTCGGAAGAGAAAAGGGCAGCGGCTCGGAGCGGGTTTCTCAGCTCCGAGTTTCGTTGAAACAGGCGCAATCGCAGCTTGAAGAGAAAACATCACAGATGGCGGCCTTTTCAAAGAACAGAGTTAAGGAGATACGGGCTGGT
The DNA here is from genome assembly GCA_028583015.1 of Wollemia nobilis. Lineage (NCBI taxonomy): Eukaryota > Viridiplantae > Streptophyta > Pinopsida > Araucariales > Araucariaceae > Wollemia > Wollemia nobilis. Next base: position 12,289,060 of record JAQPPZ010003016.1, read on the forward strand.
CTGCTGCAGGGTTGCAAGCCCAATCTTGTCAAATCTGTATCGGTCCTGGATTTCGTGTCCAGGATCGAAGAAGTATCTGCCCAGGGAAAGCCTGTGGTAGAGGAGGCCGAACACCAGGCGAGGCAATGGCTAGACTCGGCTATGAAACTTGAGCAGTATGAGCGCAAAGGCCTCCGATTTCCCCCGATGTCCCAACTTGCCTCAAAGTGGGCAGATGCAAGGGTAACCTTGCATATTTATTTTGATAAGACAGAGAAGATAAGAACTGCCAAGAAAATGCTGGACGCATTAGAACATGAAATGAGCATTTGCCTGGCCCCCTTTCAAACTCTGTCCGAACACGGGTGCCCGAGCTACGTCAAGGATGGCGAGTTTCTGACCCTTGAGCAGGTAAAGCAGAATTGGCTGTCTTTCGAGGCAGACACAGCAGAAATTGATAACTGGGCAGAACCGATCCAAGAAGCTCAGGTCACCCAGATGGTGTTGAAATACTACAAAATCAACTCCTCCCTTAAGGAGTTGGGAAAAAGATATAACACCATCGACCTGCATTCAGTTGCTTCATTCCACGCAGCACTAAGAGAGGTCAGCGACCTAGGGCCCTTCCAAGCAGCAGTCTGGGACCAAGCCAAGGCTGCATATGAACGCATCCGCGAGCGGGAAGCTGACAGCGAAGAACCTTCAGGTTCGGAGGGAGAAACAGAAGAGGCAACTGCCGGAAGTGATCTTGAAGAAGAACGGTTGCTCGGGGAGAAGCCGTCAGGCAGCGAAAAGCAGGGGAAGGAAGTTCCTCTGCACCCAATGGATGAAGGCCTGGTTCTTTGCGTCGAGGCGAGCTCGACACCCCGCGAGCCGCTAGGAATGTTGCCACATTTTGCACGGGGTGCCATGTTTTCAAAATTTTGTAAGTGTGCTGCTCTTCCTTCCCTCCTCTTTCTCCCTTTCTCCATCTTTCCTTTTCCCCTCTCCTGCAGTTTCATTCCTCCCTTTTACTTCCCCCGATCAAGTTCCCAAAAACCGAGCAAGTGTTCCTTGAAAAATTCTAAGTGTCAGGGCGCAACCCGACTTTGCAACGAAGTCGGGGTGTGCCCTCAAGTCTGAGCGCAGTAGGGGATGCGAAGTGCGAAGCGGGCTGAAACGGAGCAGAATTTGACTAAGTGTGGGAGCGCAACCCTACTTCGCAGCGAAGTCGGGGTGCGCTCTTTTGCCTGTGCGCACTTGGGAAAGCAGTGTGCAGAAAATCGGCTAAGTGCTGGAGCGCAACCCGACTTCGCAGCGAAGTCGGGGTGTGCTCCCCTTTTGGTGCGCAGTCCAAACAGCGGCAAAATCAGCTAAGTATCGGTGCGCAACCCGACTTCGCAGCGAAGTCGGGGTGCGCCCTTTGACCGGTGCGCAATTGGGCAAGATTCATCAAGCAAGCCAGAAATTGGCTAAGGCACGGAGGCCTCCCCAACTGCGTTGTTTCCCGCGTGCGCTACTCGACAACGCTCTGATTCCAGGTGAAGTTGGACAAACTGCCTTTCAAGGTAGACATGTGTCACTCATCAGAATACGACAAGTGTCCAGCCTCGGGATTCGAGTCGAGATATGATGGGATAAAGGACAAGCATGGGCCGCATTGCCTACGCTAGCTGCCCCCATTTAAAGCTGATGTAAAGTTCCATACACCACAGCTACCCGCATTCCTGCTGACCAGGGGTTTGACCCGACACACTGCCACGTAGTTGTACAACTTTTAGGGAGACCTTGCTGCAAGTACAGTCCTCGCCGACAGAAGTCAGCATCAACAGTTCTTTTGCCGCTTTTGTCAGCTATTGTCTGGCCTGGGACTTTGTGCCCGTAATTGTAATCGGGGGGAACTTGGGCTATAAATAGCCACATCATTTCATTGTAAAAGGAGAGAAGGGGAATATACTGCTAGGGAACCATTGTAGCTATTCGTTTGCTTTTGAATGCAAGACACTTAATTGGCTCTGCTTACTGTCATCATCTTGTATGCTGCCTCTCCTTGTCATTTATGCCTCATGTTTCTTATTTCATTGCTTACTGTTGTACTGAACTCTGGACTCCAGTATTTGGTGATTAAGTATTCCTGGAATGCATAGATAGAGGATACATAGGATGCATGATAGCTGTAGTTTCATTATGTGTTCTGCCTAGGACTGCTGTTAGTAGTGGTTATTGATCGTGGCCGTGCTGCTTATTCCCCCCACCCAACTCCAATCACATTTGGATTCTCTTTCCGCAATTTATCTCTTTCCTGCACTCTTAGCTTAAACACCAGAAACCCACAGGAAGTCGGCCTTCTCCGAAGATTGGCACGGAAGGCATTCCTTCCTTCCGGCCTTTCAATCTGGTGGGCGAATTTGGGGCACATAATACTCATTTCCTCATGGCAGATTCGTAACCAGCAGTAACAAATATTATGGACATCTAGTTGGTCCAATGTTATATGAGTGAATTAAATCCTGATTTAAAATATGAACTTCAAGTCGAGGATGGTTTGATCCTACCATTAGCTATCAAACTAGCTTGAAAATATGAAAACAAGCTTTTCAAAAAGAATCCAAATACACGGTTTCAAGTTAGCAATGACTCAAGAAACGAGAATGCGACTGAATCAACAAAGTATGAATCCCCACACGAGCAAAACTCTATGAAGAGTATCATTCAATCAAAGGGAAGAATGATCCTCCTACGTCTTCGAACCTAAAAAGCTATGTAATTGTGAAATAAAGGATCCTGAAGAGGAAAGTTGGCATATGAGCAGTATCGGGAAAGATGATGTATCTGAAGCTGAATAGGGACCACCACAAGAACAAAGAAAATATGTAATCTCCATAACCGCAATAATAGGATTCCAACACCTACAAACCTTTTATGTACAAGGGTACATAAAAAATCCATTGGTTATGGTTTTGATTGACTCTGGTAAAACCCATAATTTTATAGATTTAGCCATCGCTAGAAGTTGATAACTATTTGTTTACCAGATAAAAAGGGTACGATGTGTCAATTCTAGGAGGTAATCACCTTGCTTGCAAGGAAAAATGCCACAAAATGGAGTTGAATATGAATAACTATAATTACCAAAGTAGCTTTTATGCCATGCCACTACATGGAATGGACATTGTACGAGGAGTTGAATGACAAGGACGAAGTACACCTAAAAAATATTTAATGGTTTATGTTCACAGGTAGTGTCATCACACAAAATGGAAAAAGATGATCAAGAAACGGAGCATCCATGTTTGTTGCTTGATGTTATGCAGTAGATGCTACACCATCAAACGAAGATGTGCCAAATAATGAAATGAAACAAATCATTGACAAACATGCAATAGGATTTCAGAAATTGCCTTCAGGGTTACCCTCAACAAGAGATATCGAGCGTATAATTGAAATTAAGCCAGAATCATTACCAATTAACATAAAGTCATATCGTTACCCACATCACCATAAGACTGAAATAGAAGGGTTTGCTTAAAGAGTTACTGATATTTGGTGTTATCACACTTAGCAAGAGCCCATACTTGGCACCAGTCATACTAGTCAGAAAAACAATGGGTCTTATTGTCTATGTATGGATTTCAGGGACCTAAACAAAATTAGTATTAAGAACATATTCCCTATACCATTTATTAATGAGATGCTAGATGAATTTTAGTGCTAAGTATTTTACAAAACTAGACCCCAAATTGGGCTATTGTCAAATCCAAATTAGGACAGAAGATATTCCAAAAACAAAATTTTGGGCTCATGAAGGTCACTGTGAGTTCAAGGTGATGCCCTTTGGGTTAACCAATGCACATACCACTCTTAAGCTGCTATGAATAAGAACTTCCACCTGTATTTACAGAAGTTTGACTTAGTATTCTTTGATGTTATTCTTATTTTCAGCCAAAACTTGAAAGATCACCTTAAGCATGTAGATGAGGTACTCTCAGTTTTATAAGATAGCAAGTTTTATGTGAAAAAATCCAAATGCATTTTTGGTAAAACAAAGCTTGAATATTTAGGCCACATAATATCAGCAAAAGGGGTTAAGGTTGATTCTGTAAAAAATAAATCAATAATGAAATGGCCTAAACGTAAGACCATATGACCATATCCAAAATAAGAGGTCACTTGACGTTGATTGAAGTTTTAAAAAATTGAAGTGTTATCTTCAGCATATGTGTTAACGACTCCTAATTTTTCTAAACCATCTATTGTTGAATGTGATGCTTCTGGAGTAGGTCTTGGAGCTGTGCTTGTGCAAGATGGCCATCCAATTGCATACAAAAGTAAAAAATTCAAGCCTCAAGAGAAGCTTAAGTCTGTTTATGTCAAAAAAATGCTTGCAGTTATTCACACTTTGGCAAAATGAAGGCAATATTTATTAGGTAGCAAGTTTTCAGTTCGTAGTGATCATGATAGCCTGGTTTATCTGCTCCAATAAAAACTCTAACTCCTGAACATCAAAAATGGGTGGCTAAAATTTGATGCTTTGATTTTGAAATCCTGCACAAGAAAGGAAAAATAATCAAGTTGTGAATGCCTTGTCAAGGAAATATGAAGAAGTCGTAGCTTATGCAATCTCTTTGATTGTTCAAAAATGGATTAAGGATGTACAAGCTGAATATGTCAAAAGTAATAAATGTCGTGAAACTATAAACAATATTGAGGCATATCCATAATTCACATGGAAAAATGATATCTTATGGAGTAAAATTCACTTATATTTTCCTCGAAATTCTAATTTTATAGTAAAGGTTCTTACAAATAGCCATGATTCTCCATGTTCATGACATGTTGGATTCTTTTAAACTTGCTATAATGCCCAACAATCATTTTTTTGGAAGGGCATAAGAAAGGACTTTCAAAAATATGTGGTCCAATGTGATGTTTGTCATTGCCTTAAAAGTGAGCATTTATCACACCCACGATTACTTCAACTGTTGCACATACTCCAATAGAAACGGGAAGAAATATCCATGGATTTTATAGATGGTTTACATGTTTCAGATGTTCATGATAGAATTTTTGTGGTTGTGGATCGCCTTGCAAATTTGTCCATTTCATTATGATGAAACGAACTTGTTTCACACCCAAAGTAGTAGAGGAATTTGTTGGGAATGTTTTAAGCCCTTCGAATTTCCAAAGGTTATTGTGAGCAATTGTAACCCATCGTTTACTAGTAATTTTTGAAAGAACGATGCAGGCAAACAAACATTTTGCAAACTATGAGTTCCACAGATCACCCTCAAATGGATGGTCAAACGGAGACTATAAACAAATGCTTGGAATGCTAAGTTGTTTTGTACCAAAATGATTCTTTTTACTGGCTTATATAGTCTAAATGGCTTCCCTTGGCTCAATGGTTGTATAACACAACTTACCATACATCTACTAAAATGGCTTCCTTTCCTGCCTTATATGGTTTTGAACCCCCAAGATCCAAATAATTTGTGTATAATCAAGTTAAAGGTCTGATGGTATGCAATTACCTAGTGGAATCCCTTGCAATTTTATGCGTTATAAAAAATAACTTGGAACACATAAAAAATAGAATGAAACAACAAGCAAATAGTTTTAGGAGAATGAATAGGTCTGTGTTTGCCTTCAATGATAAAGAGAAATCTGTCTAAGGACAATTGGAAGGAACATTAAGTTGTCTTCTAATTATCATGGTTTTTATCGCATATGCAAGAAAATCAGTCCAGTTGCTTATGCTCTTGAGCTTTCAAGCAAAGGTTGTATCCACGATTATTTTATGTTTCTTGTTTGAAGCAATAGTTGGGTGCTTCAACTTCTGTTCAGATTGAGTTGCCCATATGGGATGAGGAAGGTCGATTTGTATTGGAGCTTGAAGGCATTTTGGAAACACATGTGAGGTCTCTTTTCTCCTATCAAATTACAAAATATTTGACTAAGTAGAAAGGTCTTCCAAAGGATGATGCTTTGTGGGATCCCAATTTGTTCATTAGAGCTCATTCATTGCTTCTTACGATTTGAGGACTAAGCATTGTTGGCAAGGAGGACTTGTTATGAACCCTAACTATTTTATAAACTATGGGGTGCCATGGAATCACCATAATGTATCTTGTAGAATTCTTAATATTTAAATTTATTTATATATTTCTTCCAGCTTGTCTGAACCATAACAACTAGGCTGATACCTAATGCGTTCCTCTCCTTCCAACACTTGGCAGAGGATGCAACTAACTCCATACATGATGTTAGGTTTGTGAGATAATGTGTCCGTTAGTGAATAGCTATTGGTGGACTTTCTTTTGTTGATATAGAGGGTTAGTTACTATGGATCAAAAAAATATACAGAAAATATGTGTTCACATTTTGAAAAGAAGTCATAAACATATTTGATTTGCGAGAGAGTAGGGAAGTATGTAAGTGAACAGAAATATAATTTACGAGTGGACAAGGATGAAAGGTTGTGTCCTGTAGAAGGTGTCTAGTTATAAACTTATAACTAATGATGATAATTATATAGATAGTAAAGGTTGTTTATATGTCCTGTCACCTTTTTCCATGTCTCTTCTAAGCTTATTATGCTATGGAAATGCATGATCATTTTTTTAGCATAAAAGACTATGGTCTTGAAGCTTTTCTAGGAATGTACGCATTTTTAATTACTATAAAGGCTGCTTGTTATGTGAATGAAAAGTACCTAGTGGCTTCTCATACACTTTTTCTTTAGGTAATTTTGTAATCATTTTTTATCAGTTTCTTGGCTTTATCATCAGCACCAACCTCTCTTAACGGAAGAATATCTATAATGGGAGGGAATGCATTCTCCATCAAACTTTCAACTTTGGAATCCTATAAAAAAAGATCAATGTTTTTCATTTGCCCTTGGAGATCCTAGATTTGCAATCATATATCAAGAGCTTGTGTAATCAGATATCCCTATGGGATATCTTAAGAGTTTAATATTTATTTATGTTTTGTTTATATTGTAACATCTTGTTTTTGAAATATCATCCACTTCGCATTTATACTTGGATAATGTGGAATTACTTTGTAGGGTTTCCTTTTCCTGTACTTATAAATGCCATCCAAGTTTGATAACATTTTCTTGTAAAACTAGGGTTCGTGTGTATGATTATCGAAGGAGGCAGCCACTTGCGATTTTGAAGTATCACTCAGCTACGGTATGTTTGTCTTTTAAATTTTTGGCCTGTAGATATTAAAAATGCAAAATTTATTTGTGACTTGTATAGATAATATCATAATAGTCATTGTTATGATATTATAAGACATTATTTTCCTATCTTTGATAGTTGGATGAAAGAGTGGCACAAGATGCATACAGGTAATAAAGATTGATGATTTTTTAGTTTGCATCCATGCCAGGAAAGTTCTCAATTCACTCTGTATTAGTTCAATGGTGTATGTTTTTGGGTTTCAGTCCTTTGGTCAAGCTCATGGTAAATTTCTTGGATTGTTGCAAATCTGTATGTATCATTGAAACCTGTTTTCTTCTCGTTGGGGCAGGAGGGGCCTGTAGGATACATTTTGTTAGGAATCTTATGAAGTTGAATATTAGAAATGTAAGACAACTGCAAAATTAGAAATATAATGAATGTTTCTTTTAATAGCAAATTCTGCCGTCACATGTGCACGTTAAGACTCACACAAGAGCATTCCAGGTTGTCTATTTGTATATGGATTTTGCAAGCCATAAAATGCATTTCCTTTTGAAAAATAATTTGATGGAGTAGGAAGGAATAAATGTGGTGGAAGATTTGTGATTTTTTTTTAATTTTTAAATCTTTCAATTGATGCATCTTAATAAGTTTGAATGTGTATATAGATATGGTGGAACTATCCTGAATTTGCCTTTGTATGAACTTTTGATATTTGCTTTAATGTGAAGGTTTTCTAGGATTGTTTGCATTTCTGGTATAGAGACAACTTAATACATATTGGTAATTATTACTTCATCAATGGTCATTAATAATATACATTCATCTTCTATAACAATGCAAGTATTGGATATTCTTAACTAGCTAAATTGTTAGTAATTGTTATGTCTCGGTGATGAGACTAGTGCATGGTTGCATCTCCACAAGTCACATGGTTGAACTGTATGTACTTGGAACAAATAGGCATCTATACCTTACTATTTGTGCTTACGGGTTCAAACTAGTTAATGCGTATTTATTTACTTTGCTGGATTACATGTTCTATGGATTTTGCTGTGTGCAGTTAGTGACAAATTGTGACGACATTTTCAATGACCAACTCTCAGCCAAAACAGCGAGTTGCCTTGCATGCAAGACATAGTGACAAGCAAGATAGGGTTATAGGTTTAGCATGGAAGGCGAGCATATTATGGCCACAATAGAACTGACAAATACACACATGTATTATTCACTATTTAGGGATCATTCATTTTGATACGTCACATCTAATATGACCAAGCTATTTAGTAAATTATCCCTGGAATCCATGCTATGGCTAATGGTGACAAATTCAGAAATTTATCACATGTGCTTAGCATGAATTCCAGATTAGACTTAACAATGAAGACACCATAACTTCATATTCACGAGAAGCAAGAGAACATTAGTAACATGTATATTATAAATCTCTCTACGTACATTGCATAATGCAAATCTACTAAAACATAAAGAAATTCCTTACAAAATAGAGGAAATAAATTTGTAGCTTTATACTTGTAGAAAACCACAATATTTCAAGAGGAATGAACAGAATTAACACATTACCTAGATAACTAGCAAAAGAGGAATAAAGAGAAGGAAATACATGAAAAGATGGGGAAGGTGTCCTCAAGCACCGCTTGCTTCATTAACAATAGAGAATGATCACCAACTAATGCAATAGAGTGGTAGGGGGTGGAGTATAAAGATACCTTTAGTACAACTTGAGTGGGCCTAATGGTTAAGACTTTGGAACTCCAAAGAGGAGGTCCAAGATTCAAATCTGAAAGGGGTAGGGTTGTACTTCATACTCTGGTATGGGTGGAGAGACACTTGGAGAACCACATCGTACCATATAGTCTATGGCCTTGTGGACATTAAAAACATCTTTACTTTACTTTACAAGAACACCGATCTCAATAAATGTCAAACCAACATATTATTGGTTAATACAATATCACATGAATCGCCTTAGAAGGTACCAGATGGGCTTGTAGGTATATACAATATATTACAACATAAGATCTCAATTCTCATCCTTCTCAATAAGTGAAAGATTATACATTTCAAGATACCCCTTTTATCTAAACTGAGGGGCCAAGGAGAGAAGACATTACCAATCATCTCTCCTTAATTAAAGCTCTCCCATGTCAATACGCTTCTATAGCCAAATGATGGTAACATCAAGCCTAATCTTTGTGAAAATGTCCATGATGTCGACGAACTGATCTATTGAAGGCATATAGACTAAAAGAAGCAAGCCTTGATCCAAAACTTAGTGTTTGGTCTGATGGTGCTCCTTTGGATTGCAGATCAAGTGGATATTTCTTTGGTTATCACAAAACAAGGTGGTTGGACCCTTTTGAGGAAGACTCTCTCAAAAAAATCCTTATCCACTAGAGATGCTTCCTAGCATGATTGGAACTGTAATCCTTTGCTTCCATGGAAGACAATGAGAAAGTATCCTGCTTTTTGGAACACCAATAAATGGGTTGAAATCCAAGAGAAAACATATAGCTAGATGTGGATTTCCATCCATATGGATCCTTGGTCCAATTTGTATTTGATTACTTCTCTAAAACAATGGGAGCACTTGCTACATATGGATGCCTCTATGAATGGAACCCCTAATGTATTGAAGAATGTGGTTGGCAGCCTTATAGTGACTCTCATGAGGCGCCTGCATCTACTTGGAACAAAAACTATTAGCAAAGGAGATGTCTGGTCTAGTATGTGTGAGATAGAGAAGACAACCCACTAAAGACCAATTGTTAGGAACTTTCTAACAAAAATAAACTCATTCACATAAATATTGCAATTAAAACAAAGTTTCATGAAATAACAATATATTGCAATACATAATGTAAATGCAGAATTAAAGCAATCTCACAAAACAACACAGAATCACAGGCCTCTTCAAGGGGGCAACCTCCTTCAATACTTTCATTAATTTGCAAAAAGATACATTCATTCATGGACCCATGTCTTTTAAAGATAGACTTCATGCAACCCTAACCTAATGCTTAAGAGTTGGCTTACATGCAAAGTGCCACTAGAGCTAGAATCTTCTACCAAACATCGGTTACATTCTTGATAACGATTACATGAAATGGCCCCACTTGTCTAGGTGCCTTACTTGCCACATACCATTAAATCCAACTAGAGGAACTGTTGGAATTTTGCAATAAATTCGGGAACGAATGGAATAAAAAGTATTACTCAACATAGAATGAACTTTATACTTATAGAGAAGAACAAAAGTATAGGTGTCATTAGACACCAAAAATCTCTCACTAACAAATAAAGAATATCTCCAACTATTGAAGAAACGGTTGGACAAGTGGGGGTATAAATACTAGTCCATAATACAACTCTCTCAATGTTAGTCATCAAGGCCAACCATTGGATAATAATATAATAAACAAAAGGTCATCAATGACCTTGGTCATGATATTTGCTATTTTCGTCATTGAAGGTACATACACTAGTTGAACCATCCCATGGAAACTAAGCCGTCAAATGTAGTGCATCCATTTGTAAATGTGTTTAGTTTGTGGATGCAATACTGGATTGGGAACAAGCTTAATCATACTTGATTGTCACAAAACAATGTAACAGGAGCTTTCTAGGGAAGCCCCAACTACCCAAGAGTCGGGAACATCCATTGAAGATGTTTGGTAGCCTCATTAGCACTACAATATTTGGCCTTCATGAATGACTGAGATATGGTAAACTAGCATTGAGAACACAAAGAGACAAGACCTAATCCAAGGAAAAAAAATAAAGCCAATAGTGGATCTATGCTTATCAAGATCATCAACCCAGTTGCATAAGAAAATTCCTACAACTCAAGGGGAGCTCTCACAAAATAATGGATGCCCATCTAATAAATACCATTGATATAACACAAAATTTGCTTAGCCACCAATCCAGTGGCTCACATTGGGTGCTTGCATGTACTTGGAACAACTATTGACAATAAAAGTGATGTCTGGAAATAGAAAAGACCTACTAGAGATCAATAGAGAGCAACATCAACCAATGGAGTGGAACAATTCTTTTGATGCTTCAACCCAAATGCAAAAGGGGTGTGAGTTGGCTTACAATCCTCCATTCTGAAATGTTGTAGAAGATCCTTGAGGACAATAGCTTAATCTAAATCCCTAAGAAGTAATGTAGATGGCCCAAGTCTATCATCTTAAAGGAGTTTTGAAGCCTTCTCTTCATCTCCCAAATCATAGAAATCAATCTCTTAGTAATGAGCAAATCATCAACGTATAATACAACAATAAGAATCTAGTTGTCTTTATGTTTGATGTAAAGATCATTCTCTGCCGTGCATAGATGACCACAGTTGAGAAAGAACAAATGGATCCTATCCTACCAAGCATGACATGTTTGATTATGTCCATACAAGGATTTGATCTTGCATACCAAGGGTGTAGGTCCATCTAAAACAAATCCAAACGACTGTTACATATAAATCTCCTCTTGAAGTCCCCGTTGAGAAAGGCACTCTGACGTCTGATGAACTTCCCATCTATGTGAAACATCAATGAAAAGGATTATCCGAATGGAGTCCATATGGGTCACAAGGAGAAAAAAATCTTTGAAAAGACAACTTCCACGTTAGACAAACCATTAGCAATAAGACACACCTTGTGCTTCTTTATTTGACGAACAACATCAAACTTGATTTTGTAGACCTGCTTACAACCAACAACACCCTTGCCCTTAGGCAAGGGAACCAACTCCCAAGTTTATTTCTTTATGAGGGAATCATACTTATCTTCCATTGCATCTTCTCACTTAGGACACCCCTTGGCATGTAAGTGAGAGTATTTGTAGAATCATCCACATTAGAGAGCAAAGCTCGAGGAGGGGGCTTTTGATGATGCTTTTGTTGAAGGCAAGGCTCCACATATGAAGAAGAGTTCGGTCCCAATTTGTCATGGTATGGTTTACAGGAGACTCAACATGTAAAGAGGAATCATGAGAAGTAGAGACTGAAGAAACCAACACACCATCAGATTTTGAGGAATCATCCAAATTATTAGCACTAGGCAAGAAAGGAACACACTCATCTAAAATGGAATCCAAAGAGGGAGAAGAAAGCACCAAAGCAGGAGGAACCACTAAATTGGAAGAACAATAAAAAATATCCACAATTGGAGTAGGTTCATACTCATCAAAAATTTGAATGACAATATCAATAGGAGTCAAAGAAGATGGAGGATAATCAATGAGAAGAATAGGAAATGGATTAGAACCTAAAGAGGGAATCACCCCAAAATCCACATCAACACAAATGATAACATCTCTGATATTTGGGTCATGTTGACAATTTTGTCACATTTTGTCCAAGGGGTAAAATTTTGAAATGTTTGTTTTCCATGTTTGAATTCTCCTCCTCCATATTCAGTTTTCGTCGCTCTTTTGGAATTTTTCATGGCGCTTCGGCGCAACGAGTACCCGCCTTTCGCTTGCCTCCATGTCCATTTCAGGTTAATAGGCAGCTTCACTAGCAAAGGACGGTAAAAGGGTAAAGCTTCGCTCAAAAACAAGGATAGTAGGCAGCTTCGCTAAGAAGATAGGCAAAAAGCCCCATCGGGCTTGAAAATCGGCTAAGGCATGGGGGGTAGTTCGGCCAAAATACCCAGCGAAGCTGCACTTCGGCTCCAATTCCAGCGAACCTCCCCGTCCCGGTAATGAAAAAGGTTTAAGGCAGCTAGCTCACTTCGCCCAAAAAGTAGCCGAAGTGACACTTCGGCCAGTATTTGCAACGAACTTCCTACTTTGACGAAGCGCCAGTTCAGACGTAGGCACCAGCGAAGCAGCACTTCGGGTCCTTCGACTACCGAACCTCAACTTCGGCCCCGATTCTAGCGAACTTCCACCCAGATGATGGAGAAAAACTCTAAGGCAAGTGGTCCGCTTCGCCCAGAATGCCGCCGAACTGTCGCTTCGGGCTTCAAATCCAGCGAAGCATCCATTTCCTGCGAAGCGGTAAGGCAAAGGAGTTTCTCTACTTCACTCTCAAGACCAACAAACTTGCAACTTTGGGCCAACTCCCTGCCGAACTTCCACTTTGGAGCCCATTTCAGGTGAGGCGACCATCCGTAGCGAAGTGCCAGTTCAGTCAAAGTGTTCTTCAAGACAAAGAGAGTTAGGACCTTCCTCGCTCCTCAACACTGCGAACCACCGGTTCGGCCCAAAGCTCTAGCGAACCTCCCCTCCAGGGTCAATCTCAGCGAACCGCGCCTAGTAAAGTTTGTTTTTTGACTTAGGCAGACTGATGCAGTCAAGGTCCAATCTTCCCCTCCAGCTACAGATAAACTGTTAGTTCGGCCAAATTTCACGGCGAAGCTGCACTTCGGGTGCAATTCTGGCGAACCTCCATCCCAGGCGCGATTCAGGCCAAAACAACAGCGAAGTGTCCCCTAGGCGCCTTCTGACACCAGTGCTACTCTCGAGGGGCACGCGTCCATAGGAAAAGTAGGTGGGGTACAAATCCAAGGCATCTTCATGGCACACAAATGCAAATATTCCGCTTAGAGAGATCCCCTCATCAACTGCAGTAATGAGACCAGACGTCTCAAGTGCAAAATTCATCGAGGGTCAAATCCCAGCTACCGCAGCGTCCTGGTGTGCTTTGTCATTAATTGTTCAAAGGCGAGGCCCTCTATAAAAACCCGCGCATTGTAATAGAAAAAATGAGGGAACATTTGCTAGAAAGCTGTTGTACTCTGATTTTTGCATCAATACTAAGAACTCTTGGCTCTAACCATATTCCTTCTTTGTATGATGCCTTCTGTGATTATTTCTGTTAATTCTGTTTCTTCATTTGCATACAGTAATTCTGCAATTTGGATTTAAGTGTGTGATTGAGAACAGAACCCTGGAATTTTCCTAGAGGATACTTAGAGGGGGAAATATAGCATTAGTTTTTGCTTTATTCTTCGTATTGATTGTTGTTGTTTCAAGTATTAGTTAGTAAACGTGCTGCTTGTTCTTCCCCTGGAAATCATTTGCATTTTCTATTTCTTTCAATTATTTCTTTCTTTCAGTAATTTCCCAATTTCTTTCCTGTTCCCTAATCTAAAAACCCAATGTAGTCTAGTATAGGAGCCGACCTTCTCCGGAGATTGGCACGGAAGGCATCTCTTCCTTTCGGCCTTTCAAGGTTGGTTCGGATCTAGGGCGTGTATGCAAACCAAATCCTTTCCTAGGGCGTATTCGTGACCAATAGGTCATAAACGAAATGAACCTTAGATTGCTTACTATACCCCACATGAATGCACCATTGAGTTTCTGCTTGAAGTTGCTCATTTCTCCTTAGGAAGATGGGCACATGCAACTCATCCAAAAATACGAAAATGCGAAATAGAAAGCTTCTCCCCTGCCCATTGCTCATGAGTGATGCCTTTGACTGCATGAGTAAGCGCCCTAATGATAATGTGTGGCATGCAAGACCACTTTGCCGCAAAACTTGAGCTTCATTTGCTTGACACACATCATGTAGTGAACCGTCTTGAAAATGGTTCTATTCTTCATTGCAAATTAATGCCATCAGATGCTAGAAAATTCTCAAAGGCATTACCAGTGATCTACTTCCCATTTTGATTCTCCACCAATCCATTGAAAATCTTGAACTTCACAAGTACTTCATCTTTCGATTTGTTAATGTAAATCCAAAAGAACTTGGAAAAATCATCCACAAAAGTGAGAAAAATACTTGTTCCTTGAAAGAGAACAATTTTCCATAGGCCCACAAATGTTGCTATGGATGGGCTCGAGTGGTTGAGAGGCACGAATGAGTTTTCCCTTTAGGAAAGGACTCATGGTGATGAATCTCCAAAATACATCCCTCACAAATTCGATGAGGTGGATCAATAGGTGGGAGACCATCAACCATATGAAGAAGACTCATATGCCTCAAGGATCCATAATTAGTGTGCCCTAACCATTGGTGCTATTTCTCTCTAATGCCAATTCTTTTTGATAGAAAGAAGATGGAGCCTCATCAAGTTTGTACATTTGATATGTCTCATCACAGTATCTTGAAGTCATCATCAATCTCCTTAATCATTCATCTATCTGGCCAAAACTCCACCTTTTTGTTAGTATGAGTTATGCGATAAATAGAGAGAAGATTGGGGCCAAAACCTAGAATGTGAAGAATTTCTTCAATGTTGGAGAAGTCAATAGTCACATCTCCACAACCTGAAACATGCAAGGATGAGTTGTTATCAATCACAACTTTCTCTCCGTTATGCTGCTAACTTTTGCTGGAAAGAAGATGGCGATGCTTGGTCATATGCCCCGTGGCTCCAGAATCAGCAATCCACTCTTGAGAAGATGAAGAAGACCAATATGCTGAGTGCACAGCCACAGCTGTGCTGTAACGTACTGCCATCATATGGAGTTTCAAGAAGCCCTTCATTGCACCCAAAATTCTTAGTTATCTTTCAGCTGTTGAAGTTGTGCGAGAGAAAATAGGGCTTTGTGCCCCTCCTTGCAAAACCCGCAAGCTATCTTCTTTGAATTTTCTTTTACATGCTTTTGCACCAGTTTTGAAGGTGAAAACTCCAACTACCTCAGAGATTTGGCAGGGAACCTGTCAAATACAGGCTCTTTGGGCTTCTCTGAAACCAACAGAATTCTATGAAGAACAATGGAAGTCGTTTGTTCCATCTAGTTCTAACACAATTTTGTCTTCCATACGAGAAACCAGGACTGCAGGACTAATGCTGATGTGATTGCTTGAATAACTGTTTGTCTAAATAAAAAAAGGTTCAAAATGCTTCTGTATGTCAAAAATATGTTCTCTAGAAGTTTGTCCTCTAAAGCAACCTGATTGACATTTTTCATTTTTGGGAAATATCATTTTTCTTAAAATTCCTTCCAATTGCTCTTGAGGTGCAACTTGGCATGACTTGGCTGTAATACTATATATCCTGGCACCAACTAGAGACTGCCACATTAACAAATGAGTGAATCAAATGCTGACATATTGCAACTTTTCGGCCAAAAGTGAATACAAATATGAAAAATGTTGTGCCACACCAACTGTCTAGAGAACCATATTAGCAGCCAAAGTCCATTCGGATGGGTGAGAAGCACCAAGTTTGACACAGGTGACAACAATGAACAAGAGAGTCTACTAATAAGAAATACAACCTCCTCGGTCCTCAATTTGTATTTAAAATCCCTTACACACCCTTTTAGTGCTAAAGTTGATGCCCTGGAAAAATTAACAAAATGCTGAATTGAGACCCCATATGTTTTGTTGTAAGGATTCAAAAATGCTGACCTTCCACAATTCTTGATGGTTGGTTCCATACAACCATTTTGTGGAGAATGAAGCATTGCTCAACACTGATTCATATGAACTTTGTGAGAGCTAGGGGAACTTGCAAACGACTCGACAAGACTTGGAGTTTCTTGTGGAGCACTGGATTTTGCCTAAAATTTCTTTGGCAAGCAAGGATGATCTCTTAGTATTCAACATCTTGTCGATCCAACAAATGTTGATACTTTTCCCACTCATTTTTTGTATTCCGTCGACAGAATCTGAAGGGATGAAGGTGATCAATTTTTTAGAAAAATCATAAAGGATAATCCAGGGTTTCTAAAAACCTTAAAAAATCAAATTCATGTGCTTTCCCCATAATTGATTCTCTAAGAAACAACACTTCCCTCGGGCCTACCATTGCAAGTGCCACATGGGCCTAAAGGGCAAATACAATGATCACAATGCAAATTTGGTTGTGACCTGAAGTGAAGCTAATCCTATCTCAATAGTAACATGGATTATCCTTTTGAATTTGGTGTCACCGATGACAATGTCAACACAATCTCAAACCTACAAGGTAGAACTTCACCAATAACAACCTGCTCTCAATTGTGCAAATGACTATCATTGGAAAGGAGATGACAATGCTTAGTCATATGTTGAGTGGTTCTAGACTCATCTATCCACTCCAGAAAGGAAGAGGATGACCATAAAGCATAATATACAACATGTGCAATATAAGAAGATGCTTCCGTGTTATCTTGAGATATATTGAAAAGACCTTGATCAAGGTCGACCTTCTTGAACTTAACTTCAATCTTCTAAATTCTAACAAGGTAATTTTTGGCATGGTGGAATTCCTTTTTAAAGCATTTGCAAGTAGGCTTCTTTTTTAGAGGCTTCGATTTCCTTGTCTTTTTCTCCTTATATTTTAAGGTAACTTTTGCATTTCTTTTGCTTGGGTTATAAAGGGAGTATTGTTGGTAGGAATCCAATGTGTGTGGCCCCCTTAGGAAGAGGGAAGCCTTTAGATGGAAAACTTGGTCTCCAATGCGGAACAAAGTGTAGCATGAGAAGAGGAAGCTTGATTGGAAACGCTATTGTTGCGGGTAGAGGATGAACAAACGATGGAGGTAGAATATATTGATGGAACATGTGACAAAAGGTGCGATGAAGATGTTTGTGACAATGAGCATGTGGATGATGAAATTTATGCATGCAACAAGGTTCTTGTAGACAACAAAGTTCACACAAGATGAAATTCTCTAAACTCTTGTACAAGCAAAGTAGCAGATTTAGATGGGCTACAGGCGAAATTTTTGAAACATGGCATTGACCCTCTTTTTGGACCCCTCACTGATCTCTTTAATCTATCTGTTTGTTCTGGTTTTTTTTATTCCTGGACTCAGCATATCATCCACCCCATCCAATAAGGAAGGGGATCCCCATGAACCTAATAATTACGGACTATCATGATTGGACTAATCTTTGCCAAGCTCTATGCCACAACATTGGATATGCTTCTCTCTCGGAGGTTGGAGAAGGGTCACAGGGCTATTGGCCAAGCTGGTTTTCGGCAAGATCACCAGACCACAGATCACATTCTAGTCCTCAGAGCTATTATTGAGCAGACGTGTTCCAAGTCCTCAAAGGTTTATTGTTGCTTTGTAGACTTTAGGAAAGCCTTCGACATGGTGCCTTGGCATTTACTTCTTGATAGACTTCGGTCAGTTGGCATCTGTGCGCAGCTTTTAATAGCGGTTTCACGATTATATGAGACTGTGAAGGGTCGGTTTCGCTCCCCTCAGGGGCTTTCAGCCAGTATTCTTAGCATCATAGAAGTGAAACAGGGGTGCCTGCTTTCATTGACACTTTTTGGGATCTTCATCAACAAGTTTGTTAGGGAGAACGCTCACGCAAAGGATGGTTGCCTTCTCCACTATGTGCTGATTTCTATTCTCCTCTTTGCTGATGATGACGTTCTTTTGGACTCCTCCCCTGATGGGCATCAACGTCATCTGGACACACTTGCTACTTTTGGTGACTTGAGACAGTTGACGGTGAATCTTTCTAAGACCAAGGTTATGGTGTTCAATACTACCAAAGAGGCCCTATCTCATCTCCACTTCTTTTTCCAAGGTCAAGAGGTGAGATCGCCACCTCATATGTGTACTTAGAAGTTCTCTTCACTGGTCCCACTTCTGGTATGAAACCCGTTGCCCAGGCCCGGGTGTGTAAGGGGTATGCAACTTTGTCTTTGCTAGAGAGGAATTGTTGCAAAGCACATTTTCAGGATATACCTGCGAAGATGAGGATCTTTGACACCTTGGTCAAGCCAACTATTACTTATGGATCAGTGGATTGGGGTCCTAGTCTTGGCCTAACTGAGTGGTCATGGGTTGAATGAGTAGAAACACTCTTTGTTCAGAGATTCATTCGTTGGAAGGGCATAGTCCCCTGCTCTATTATTCTGGCAAAGTTTGGGGCCTCTCCTTTCCAACTTGAGATTATCTTATTGATTATTGGTTATCTTCACAGGATTTGTACTTTAGGGGATACCTCTGCGGGTTGCAAGCGACACCCTTACCTTGCTTTTCGCTCCTCGATGGAACTCTCTCCGAGTTCTCGAGGAGGTCGAGGTGCTGGTATTTTCAGGTCTGTGCCCTCTTGGCCAACATTCAAATATAGATAGATAGGCTCCCCCCTTATTCCTTGGGTGTTCTCTCTCCCTCTTGGCTTAGTAAGGAGAAGGTGCTCCGTGAGATCCGAAACGATGTTAGTCTCCAGTACACTAGATGCATGTGGATCTCTCCTATTGCCCCTCTTTCCCCCAAGCTATCCTTCTACTATGAGCACTTCTTACATTCAAGAGGGCAAGATAGTTCCTTCCCAATACCTTCAACAACACACAATGCATAGTCTTTGGATCTCGATTGGGCAACTCAGGGTGTGTTCTCACCAACTCCGGATTGAGTCAAATCACCATCTTCCGACGAAAGAGCGGATTTGCTTGTTTTGTTCCTTGGGTGAAGCCAAAACCCTGCATCACTTTGTTTTTTGTTGCCCCATTTATTACGAGATTCAAGGCAGATTCCATTGCCTTTTTAGGGACAACTCTTGATCTGTTTCTACATTCTTCAGATATCCGAATCAGCGGTGTCGCCCACTCTTTCTTAGGAAGGTAACTCAGTTTCGTCAACATAAGAGTTCTCCAGATGGATCTCACCCCCGTGAACATCAGCTCATCACAACATACTTCACTAGCTCTGACAGACTAGGGGACACCGGACAAAAACGCCCCACATCATCCAGTTTGGACGGGAGCAGGGTCACTAGACAACGCACCCACAGTCTGTTAGGGTCCCGCTCTAGCGATGGACAGAGGCATATCATGGACTTCTTCAACTTTGATACTTCGACCTCGACTGCTAGGAAAGATTAGTTTATGGGGAGTTCTTGGAGCTTGCCCCTCCTAGGTTGCTCCCTCTCCCCTTCCTTCTCTCTCTCTGTTCTTCTTGGCGTGCCCTTCACTATTATGGGTTGTAGCCCTTACCCCCCCCCCCTTCTCTCCCTTCTTTGTTTTTCCCTTTCTCTTTAGCCTAATTGTTGGGTTTCGTCTTGTTTTTATCTTAGTTATTTTCTTTGTTGGGCTTTTAGCCTACTAGCTAGCAATCATTATTGTACTTCTTATAGTCCCTTGGGTCTTCTTTGGCCCATCGTGGACATTACGCTGAAGTTTGTACAAATGAAGAAGGTTGTGCAAATGACGACAATTGTGCTTGTGGAAAAGATCGTGTAGACGAAGGTCTTGACGAAAGACATGATGAAGGTGATGATGGGTCACAAATACAAAAAAGGCGATTGACAAGATATTCCACTACAAACATAAATGCAGGAGGAAGTGTTTGAAGGTGTAGGTGACAAGAGTTTGACATGAAAAAAATTGCAACAAAGTGTGTTTAATAGGAAAAGGAGTTTTGGCAATCGACCAAAACCGACAAGAGACTATTTGCGACGAAGGCCATGAAGTATTAGCATAGACATTGAAAGGTGGTTTGAGTGCTGAGTTTGGACAAGCACTTGATGCAAAAACTTTCATATGAACACCAAGTTGAAAGAAATAGTTGGTGTCAAAAGAGCATTAGTAGACAAGGTAAGTCAACCAACAACTAGTGTATCAACCACACCAAGGATGAACACAATACCAGTACAATTAGCACATGGTTGTAGTTGGAGCAAGCAAGCAAAAGTGCCCTAAGTTTCTCAATGATAGAAAGGAAAGTCCTATTAATCATGTTGGAGCTGATGTTACAGTTGGAAGCAAATGGAGTAATGAATGAAGTGACATGGACCCTATGTTACGCTTAGATGCGTAGCGATGGATTGGAACTAATTTTTGATGACTTTGTTCACCATGTGGGAAGAATTGAGGAAGGCTTTTGAGTAGTATCTTTTGTGTGATGGCACAAAGATCATAGGAGAAATATATACGATGAAGCAAAAGGACAAAGACACTAATCCTCTAACCATCATCTTAAAAATTTGATTGACAAGATGGAGAATCAACATGTTGATGGATTGAAAAAGTGATGGTTTATGGATGTACTTTCGAAGTTTCAAAAGAAGATAGAAGTGGTTTTGATGTAGGAGCATCCAATTGTATAGGAAATCTTGCATCACCCCCCACCCCCTAAAAAAAAGAGAAAGAAAGAAGAGAGAAAAAAGAGAGGAGAGAAAAAAAAAAAAAAAAAAAAGAAGAAAAAAGAGAAAGGAAAAAGAAAAGAAAAAACCAAAAAAAATAATAATCACCCATTTTTTTTTGTATGAAATGAGCTTAAATGGGTGGAGAAATTGGAGTAATTGGTGGTGGAACACGCATGTGGCAAGGGTCACATTTTTGCTTGAGGCATCTTGCCAAAAAGGAGTCGACAAGGATCGGCAGGGGATCAACAAGGAATCCGAAAAGGACTGGACAAGGTTGGCAAGGGGTCGGCAAGGGATTGACAAGGACTAGTAAGGGTTTGGCAAGGGGTCGGCAAGGGACTGACAAGGACTAGTAAGGGTTTGGCAAGGGACGAACAAGAGACCAGTAAGGGAGTCGACAAGGATCTGGGATGATTGGCAAGGAGTTGGCAAGGGAACACCAAGGGGGCCGTCAAGAAAGCTCAAATTGTTGCTGTAATTTTTTTTTAACAAAAAATACAAGAAATTGTTGTTTATTGTCCAGTTTTTACATGTCTTTGTGTGTGAGTTGTTTGGGCCTGCTAGAAGAGGTAGTCTTTCATTAGAGCCCCTCCTCTAGACTGCATTAGATGGTATCAAAGCCAAAGCGTATGTGGAAAACGTTCGGAATTTTCAGTTTGAGTTATTCTAGAATGTTAAAGGCAAATGTGGACATGGTAGGGAATAGACCAGATTCGGGCCTTGTGCAAAAGATACCCGGACATTGTGGCCTAGTGTTATCAGGACTTGAACGGGTACGACAGAGAAATCATCCTACATACCATAGAGTTGGAGGAAGGGGTTAAACCCTGCAGACAGAAACAGAGGCCAGTTAACCCGAAAATAGAGGTTCTCATGAGAGCCGAACTCTTGAAGATGCTCGAGGCGAAAATCATCTACCCCATCAAGCATTCTTCTTGGGTCGCAAATCTGGTTCTTGTCAGATAAAAGAACGGCGATATCTGCTTGTGCGTTGATTTCCTCAATCTGAATCAGGCCTCACTCAAAGACCACTACCCGCTTCCACAAATTGATCAGATCCTCCATGTGGTCGCAAGGGCTCAACGATTCTCTCTCCTAGACAGTTTCTTTGGCTACAATCAGATCTGGGTAAGAAATGAAGACCAACATAAGACGACATTCACCACCAAATAGGGGACATTTGCTTATCAGCGCATGCCCTTCGGCCTGTCTAATGCGGGGGCCACATTTCAGAGAGCCATGGATATTGCATTCCGTGAGTTGTTAAACAAAATTATTGTCATCTATTTGGATGACATGACAATGTTTTCACACAATGTTAAGCAGGCCTTCGAAGAGATCAAGGCCGGAATCGCGCAAGCTCCAGTATTGATAAATCCAGATTATTCCAAGGATTTCATCCTGTACGCGGTGGGAGAGCCCGAGAGCTACGTCGCAGTATTGACTCAGAAGGGAGATGATGGCGAAGAGTGCCCCATAGCGTTCTTAAGCCAGGTGATTCAGTCGCATGAAGAAAAGTATAATTTTATTGAGCGGCAGGTGCACGCAGTCATGAGATCCCTTAGGAAGTTCAGGCACTTCATCTCCCAGATCCGGATAACTATCTTCGTGATACATCTGGACGTCAGGAATTTCATTGTACAAGGGGAGCCAGGTCACAAGAGGGCAGGATGGATAGCCAAAATCCAAGAATTTGACATCGAGGTACGTCCAACGAAGCTGATCAGAGGCCGAGCCCTGTGCCAAGAGCTGGCCCGAAGTGCTACAGCTGAAATCTCTGCCTGCCAGTGGGAAGATCCAATGGCGGAAATTAACCTTGCCAACTCCTTATCAGAGGAGAGTGATTGGACGAATGACCTGGTGCGGTATTTTAGCACAGGGAGATGTCTAGATCACCTCAATGCCTCACAAAGAAGGAGGTTTAGGTGAATGCCTTGAGATATGTACTGCGCCCCGAGGGGTTGTATCTCAAAAATATTGATGGCATCTTGTTGCGATGCGTCAGGGAATTAGATAAACCAAAGGTCCTCGGAGAGTTCCACTCCAGGATGCCTGGAGGACATCATTCAGGGAGGCCTACGGCCTTAAAGATTATCAGAGTTGGGTATTATTGGCCCACTCTCTTCACAGACGCACATGCGGTCTGTCTAAAATGTGAAAAATGCCAGAGGTTCGCCGGCAGGAATAGGAAGGCACCCTTGTCCCTCCAACCAATTCAAGCTGAGACTCCGTTTTAGCAGTGGGGTCTGGACTTCGTCGGAACCATCACGCCTAACTCTGCAGCGGGACATAAGTTCATCCTTACAGCCACCGATTATTTCACTCGGTGGGCGGAGGCGATCCCCACTAAGCATGCAGACCAAGAAACGGTCATTGGGTTCCTTGAGAGCCTCATCACCCGTTTCGGAGTCCCAGAGGCAATAGTTACAGACAACGGTCCGGGGTTCGCAGGTGCTGTACTCACGGAGTTCACCAACAAATATGGCATCTATCACAAGATGTCCTCAAACTACTACCCGCAGGGGAATGGCTTGGCCGAGTCCACTAACAAGAATCTGCTGAAGATTGTAAAAAAAACAGAAGAAAGGAACAAGAGGACGTGGCACCTACTACTGAACCGGGCGTTATGGGCGGATCACATATCTTTCAAGAAATCTATCAAGACATCCCCCTACGCGCTCGTATATGGCAAGGAGGCAGTTCTGCCTACCCACATAGAAATGCCCGCACTCTGGTTGTTAGATGAAGAAAAAGGCGACGGGGATCCAGTGGATGCCAGACTTTGTCAACTATTGCAGTTAGAAGAGAAAGCGAGAAGGCATACCAAGCCTTACCAAACATGCCGAGGTAACCCAAAGTTGGTTTGCAAAAGGCACCACCACCTGGGTTTTCAAAATCGGGGACCTAGTGCTCAAGTGGGACTCACTCAAAGCAAAGTCGGGCAACCATGACAAATTTGATGCCCTCTGGGAAGGCCCCTATCAGATCGCCCGGGTAAACCAATTTAACGCGTTCGTGCTCAGGGACATGGAGGGATAACTTCTCCCTATTCTTGTCAACGGTTTCCACCTAAAAACCTATCACCACTGAAGGTGCCCAAGAGGTCCTTCCTTGTACATATTTTTTTCCTGCATTTCAGTTTATGTCAAAATGTAAATATTTCTTTCAGTTATACAATTTTCAGTTTTCAACGCCAAAGTGGGCTAAGTGTGAGAAAAGGAGCAAAATTTTGCGCTGCTTAAAAATCCGACCGAACATAGAGCGAACCCTGACTTCGCAGCGAAGTCAGGCATCGCTTCATGAATTGTGCGATGTCGGGAGTGTAGGAGAAAATAGCAAACGAGAAGCCTCCGAAAATTTCTAAGTGCTGGGTGCGCAACCCGACTTTGCAGTGAAGTCGGGCTGCAGAGGAAGCAAAAATTGGCTAAGTATGGAATCCCTACTGCGCAACATTTTCCGGGCAAAGTCGAATTGTGCACATTTTTTGAGCGAAGCCCGAGTGCGCTCTTGATTTCGAGCGCACTTTGAACGACCTGTCAGGGAGAACAAGGGGCATAGTGGCAAAAAATTTCTAAGTGTGGGCCCAGGCGGCGCAATGTGTATAGCGCGAAGTTAGGCTGCGTCCCTTCTTGAACCCTGGGCCAAAGTCTCCCTTGAAGTGTGTGCCCAAGCGGCGGCTGTGATGTCATTGGAAGCACGAGGTTCAAATTTTTAAAGAATGATTGCACGTATTTCGAAGCAGATGTCATTAAAGAAGCAAGCGCATTAGGACCAACCGCAAACAAGGTGCGCCTTCCAAGGAAAAAGCCCACGCGCGGCCGCCAAGGAATAACGGCGTTTTCTACCTACTTCGGGCAAATCACTTTAAACCCCCCCCTCACGCCATTAATGCTACGTTTTAATTCCTAGAAAAGGGGCCCTGGCATACTCAGAACATTCGAATTATCAAGCTAAGTCTGAGCTGCGCGTTTAGGAGGAAGAAAGGCGCAGAATTGAAGACTAGTGACTAGAATTCCCGTCTCTGCCACCACGAGCAGAAAACAGAAAATGGACAAGGGAAAAGCGCCAATGCAGCCGCCGTCCAGCGATACAAAGCAAGAGGCTGAGGAACACACAGAATCCAGCGCTCGTGAGAGCGAAGTGCCGTAGGAGCAGACAAGGAAATCCAGGTCAAAAAGAAGCAAAGGGCAAGCTCCGTCGCCGCCCATCAATCGCCTGGCCGGGTATAAGGATGGCGAGTACTCCATTAGCCTCACCAAGTTGCGGCCAAATATTGCAAAGTGGGTAGGCAAAGTCTCGCCCTCGCACCATGTCGGAGCTGCATACAAATCGAACCTATATTGGTTCTTGTGCCCTCCCGTCCACCATTGCCTGAAGCTGGTTGAGTCTATTGTGACATATTACAAACCAGCTACCCGACAAGTCTGCGACAACCAAGGAAGGGTGTTGTTCACCCTCTTCAAAGAAAGTGTCTAGCTAGCCTTCGCCCCGGGGCTCCAGTACGACCCCAACGCCATTGTCAGAAGAATTAACTTAGATGAGCAGGCGGGCAGATTCGCTCAGAGCAGAAGGATGAGAGAGTTTCTCGATTCAGAACTGAAGACCCCATTGCCAGCAAGACAGTGGCCAACAGGCCCTATACCCCTGGAGAGGTTCGAAAACAAATATATATATATATTATCCTGGCATGGGTACTCGATTGCGGCACGAATAGAATGGTGCACCCATACCAGCTAGCACTCACGGAATGCATCTTGCATGGAGAGTTTTATGACTCCACAGCGCAAAGGAGCAGAAGACGCCCGATTTTCTTTGATTAGGCGGATTGGGTGGCGTACGCCATACATTCGAATCTAGTCAGAATACAACAGAAGCAGACAACGGAGTTCCGACATTGCTCATTCCTCACATGGTTGTGCCTGTACCATATGCACTACCGGATTAAAGTGCCTGATCTAAAAAAGGTAAATGAAAAGGGAACGTCGTTGCCTGTGTATGAGTGGATAGAAGCCCTATATAGGAGAGGGTCTTACTACGATTTCAACTTCAAATTTCTAGGTATGACCCTGGCGTTGTTCAATGGCAAAGCATCTCGCCCTCCACTGGCCATGACGAACTACCTGAGGAAGTACAAATGCGGAGATACCTTTCGGTTGACTCAGGGCATTGTGATCAGAATCTACGGATTCAAAGGGAAGTCGTTCTTGCTGCCCTATTTTTGCACTGAGCATCAGTTCGGTATAGAGACATCGCGCCAAATGGACTATGTAGAAGAGGAATTCGGCCAGGGAAAGAAGAGGGGCCATATTTTCAAGTATCCTATTACCTGGGCGAACATTCAAGTGCATGAGATTGGGCAGCATATCTACCTCGAACAAGAACTCCTCAACATGGGCCTGATACAGCTACCTCAACGCTGGAAATACGACCCGATTGGGGTCAGGGGAAAATTTGTACATATTTGCCCCCGAGCAGAAATCATGGAGGAGAGGTGCAATAAAACAGGCGCAGACCTAGAATGGCACATCAAGCGGATGCAATCATGGCCACCATGGCAGGACTTTTACTGTGAAGAGGTGGAGTATGATCCGGAGCGCAATCCAGATCACAGGTTAGACTCAGCGAGCTTTAGAAAATTCCTCTCAAAGGTGACGCCCCTCAGCTGGGAAAAGGACAAAATCATTGAATGTTGGAAAATGAGGTGTCGCACGCAACACGATAAGTCTAACCGAAAGACATTGGCCATAGATGATGAGTTTTTGGCCTTATATGATAAATACACCGGCAAATGGGAGTCGTTCGCGTTTCGAGATTGCGTTCCCCTAGGCGCCAGAAAGAGATATAAAAGGAAGCCCCCATCCCAGCAATTACCCATTCAAAAACCTCCCAAAGACGATGTCAACAAGCAGTCAGGTGGGCCCGATGTTGCCTCCAGCTCCCGAAGCGTCACCTCAAAAAGAACAGGAGCTAGAAAAGTCAACTAGTGAAGTGGTGCCTCAAAAGGAAAAGGCGCCAGAAGGGTCAACCGGTGGGCCTTCGGCAGCAAACATCCCTCCGTCAAAACCCAGGTACAAATTCACCGTGGGAACACCACTGCCAGCCGCGCCAACCTCCTCCGCCTCCTTTGAGCAAACTGCAGCTCCGGGAGAAAAGAAGAGAAAAAGGAGCGAAAAGACCAAGCGGCCTAAGGAGTTTGCGCAGCAAACGGTTGCAGCACGAACAGAGACAGCCGTGCCGGAAATCATCTCTCTGGACAGCCCAGGGAAAGAAGCGGAAGTCTGGGCAGCAGGCGTCCTCCAATCAGCGGCTCAGGCAGAGCCCGCAGGTACGTCCTCTTCCCCGGTTCCCCAAATCCTAGTTGGCCCTGCCGTAACACCGTCCCCCTCTGTATCAGGGCAAGCCTTAGTTGCATCTTCCTTATCGCCTATCTCCCAATCCTTCCACAGTCCCCATTCTTTCGAACAGTTTACCCAAGACCCGAACGTTTTCCAAACCCTGGGTCAAACCCTAGACCCCTCATGCGCAGCCAGTGCTGAAGCCGTACCTACATCGCCGCGCCGCTCACCTTCATTATCCAAGACCCCGCCTTCACCTCCTACTCAGCCGCCCGTTTCCCCTAGGACCTAGTCGCCCTTGAAAGCAACCACACCTTCTGGGATATCTTCTGCTTCATTGTTTGCAGGAAGGATGCCGCAACAGGATTTAGCCTCGGCATATCCTATGCTGGCAGAACTTGACTTCATGTGGGAGCAGTTGCAAATTACAGATGATCAGCCTTTGGCAGCGAAGGTCGTAGGGTGTTCCACCTCTTTCCTCCAGGGCGTCAAACGAAGAAGAGCCGAGGAGATAGCTGCGCCCGGTGAAGCGCACCAAGTTCGACTTGGACAAGAGAGTGCTACGAACTGAAAATTTGATCCCTAAAGTAAAGAAGCCTCTCCGGGAAATGACCGAGGTTGACTATGAACACCGGATCAAGGAGAAGAATTTTGATGACATAAGCGAAGAATACGAAATCAACGGTATTCGCCGCAGAACTGACAATCTCCTTGTTAAGCGACTCGAGAATCAAGAGAAGCTGTTTCAGCTTCAGAATAACTCGAGACAGCTGGAGGAAGATCTGGCCAAGGCCACCACGCGGCTGGAGTCTGCCCAGCAGGAGATTAAGGACTTGAAAGCTCAGCTCGCCGCCTCTCAGCAGGAGGCTACAGCACAAAGAATGACGGCCGAACAACTGTCGGAAGAGAAGAGGGCGGCACTGGAACATGTATCCCAGCTCCAGGATTTGTTGAGACAGGCCCAATCTCAGCTGAAGGAGAAGGCGTCCCAGGCGGCGGCCTTTTCGAAAAACAAGGTCAAAGAGATGCGGGCTGGTTTGCTACAAGGATGCAGGGCTAATGTGGTCAAGTCCCTGTCCGTCCTGGATTTCGCATCTAGGATCCAAGAAGTATCTACCCAGGGAAAGCCTGTGGTAGAGGAGGCCGAACGCCAAGCGAAACAGTGGCTGGACTTGGCAATAAAAATTGAAGAGTTCGCGCGCAAGGGCCTCCGATTTCCCCCCATGTCCCGAATTGCCCTAGATTGGGCAGATGCAAGGGTAACCTTGCATAATTACTTTGAAAAAACAGAAAAAACAAGGGCCGCCAGGAAGATGTCTGGACGCATTGAACCATGAAATGAATATTTGCCTGGCTCCCTTCAACACTCTTTCTGAGCTCGGATGCCCGAGCTTCGTCAAGGATGGGGAGTTTCTGCCCCTTGAACAAGTAAAGCTAGATTGGCTGTCTTTCGAGGCAGATACATCAAAAATTGACAGTTGGGCCGAGCCAGTCCAGGAGACACAGGTAACCCAAATGGTGTCAAGATATTGCAAGATTAACACCTCCCTTTAGGAGTTGGGATAGAGATATGACACCATCGATGTACAGATGGTTGCGGCATTCAGAGTAGCGTTGAAGGATGTCAGCGATTTAGGGTCCTTTCCGAGCAGCGGCTTGGGACCGGGCCAAGACTGCGTACAATCATGTTCGCTAGCGGGAGCAACCTCGCCGAGCGAGAAGGCGACGATGGTGAGCATTCGGATTCGAAAGAGGAGGAGAATCGGAAGAAGAGACCGTTGAGAGTGAATCCGAAGAAGAGCGATTACCCAAGAAGGGGACTCAGCAGCAGCAGGAGCAGCGGAATGCAAGGGAAGGGAGTTCCTCTGCGCCCAAAGGATGAAGGCCTGGTTCGTTGCATCGAAGCGAGCTCGACACCCCACGAGCCGCCAAGAATGTTGCCACATTTTGCACGGGGTGCCATGTCTTGACTTTTCTTGTAAGGATGCTGCTTTCCCTTCCCTCCTCCTCCTTTCCCTTTCTCCACTATCCCCTTTCTTCCCTTCCATCAGTTTCATTCCCTTCATTTCCCCCCCTTTCCTCTTTTACTTTTTTCTGTCAATTTCCCCAAAAGAGCAAAAGGCCCCTAAAAATTCTAAGTATAAGAGCGCAACCCGACTTCGCAGCGAAGGCTGCGAAGTCGGGTGCGCCCTTGAGTTTGAGCGCACTTGGGGAGCCGAAGTGCGGAGAGATGATCAAAATTTTGCTAAGTATAGGAGCGCAACCCGACTTCGCGGCGAAGTCGGGGTGCGCTCTCATTTCGTGCGCACTGGGAATCGGCGGACCCCCGATTTCTAAGTATTGAGTGCGCAACCCGACTTCGCAACGAAGTCGGGGTTCGCTCTCATATTCATGCGCGATCGGAGCGGTATGACCAAAAGTGGCTAAGTGTTGGGTGTGCAACCCAACTTCGCAGCGAAGTCGAGCTGCGCTCGCTTACTTGTGCGCACTCGGGCAGGATGTTGAAGGCAGCCCGAAAATTTTCTAAAGCACGAAGGCCTCCCCAACTGCGCTACTTCCCCCTTGCGCTATCTAATTGCGCTCCAATTCCGAGCGAAGTCGGGCATGAAAGAGAGACGAGATTCCAAGGCAGGACTTTTACTGTGAAGAGGTGGAGTATGATCCAGAGCGCAATCCAGATCACAGGTTAGACTCGGTGGGCTTTAAAAAATTCCTCTCAAAGGTGACGCCCCTCGGCTGGGAAAAGGACAAAATCATTGAATGTTGGAAAATGAGGTCGCACGCAACACGATAAGTCTAACCGAAAGACATTGGCCATAGATGATGAGTTTTCGGCCTTATATGATAAATACACCGGCAAATGGGAGTCGTTCGCGTTTCGAGATTGCGTTCCCCTAGGCGCCAGAAAGAGATATAAAAGGAAGCCCCCATCCCAGCAATTACCCATTCAAAAACCTCCCAGCACGATGTCAACAAGCAGTCAGGTGGGCCCGATGTTGCCTCCAGCTCCCGAAGCGTCACCTCAAAAAGAACAGGAGCTAGAAAAGTCAACTAGTGAAGTGGTGCCTCAAAAGGAAAAGGCGCCAGAAGGGTCAACTGGTGGACCTTCGGCAGCAAACATCCCTCTGTCAAAACCCAGGTACAAATTCACCGTGGGAACACCACTGCCAGCCGCGCCAACCTCCTCCGCCTCCTTTGAGCAAACTGCAGCTCCGGGAGAAAAGAAGAGAAAAAGGAGCGAAAAGACCAAGCGGCCTAAGGAGTTTGCGCAGCAAACGGTTGCAGCACGAACAGAGACAGCCGTGCCGGAAATCATCTCTCTGGACAGCCCAGGGAAAGAAGCGGAAGTCTGGGCAGCAGGCGTCCTCCAATCGGCGGCTCATGCAGAGCCCGCAAGTACGTCCTCTTCCCCGGTTCCCCAAATCCCAGTTGGCCCTCGCCGTAACACCGTCCCCTCTCGTATCGGGGCAAGCCTTAGTTGCATCATCCCTGTCGCCTATCTCCCAATCCTTCCACAGTTCCCATTCTTTCGAACAGTTTACCCAAGACCTGAACGTTTTCCAAACCCTGGGTCAAACCCTACACCCCTCATCCACGACTGGTGCTGAAGCCATACCTACATCGCCGCGCCGCTCACCTTCATTATCCAAGACCCCGCATTCACCTCCTACTCAGCCGCCCGTTTCCCCTAGGACCTAGTCGCCCTTGAAAGCAACCACACCTTCTGGGATATCTTTTGCTTCATTGTTTGCAGGAAGGATGCCGCAACAGGATTTAGCCTCGGCATATCCTATGCTGGCAGAACTTGACTTCATGTGGGAGCAGCTGCAAATTACAGATGATCAGCCTTTGGCAACGAAGGTCGTAGGGTGTTCCACCTCTTTCCTCCAGGGCGTCAAACGAAGAAGAGCCGAGGAGATAGCTGGCCCGGTGAAGCGCACCAAGTTCGACTTGGACAAGAGAGTGCTACGAACTGAAAATTTGATCCCTAAAGTAAAGAAGCCTCTCCGGGAAATGACCGAGGTTGACTATGAACACCGGATCAAGGAGAAGAATTTTGATGACATAAGCGAAGAATACGAAATCAACGGTATTCGCCGCAGAACTGACAATCTCCTTGTTAAGCGACTCGAGAATCAAGAGAAGCTGTTTTAGCTTCAGAATAACTCGAGACAGCTGGAGGAAGATCTGGCCAAGGCCACCACGCGGGCTGGAGTCTCGCCGGAAGGAGATTAAGGACTTGAAAGCTCAGCTCGCCGCCTCCTAGCAGGAGGCTACAGGACAAAGAATGACGGCCGAACAACTGTCGGAAGAGAAGAAGGCAGCAACTGGAACATGTATCCCAGCTCCAGGATTTGTTGAGACAGGCCCAATCTCAGCTGAAGGAGAAGGCGTCCCAGGCGGCGGCCTTTTCGAAAAACAAGGTCAAAGAGATGCGGGCTGGTTTGCTACAAGGATGCAGGGCTAATGTGGTCAGGTCCCTGTCCGTCCTGGATTTCGCATCTAGGATCCAAGAAGTATCTACCCAGGGAAAGCCTGTGGTAGAGGAGGCCGAACGCCAAGCGAAACAGTGGCTGGACTTGGCAATAAAAATTGAAGAGTTCGCGCGCAAGGGCCTCCGATTTCCCCCCATGTCCCGAATTGCCCTAGATTGGGCAGATGCAAGGGTAACCTTGCATAATTACTTTGAAAAAACAGAAAAAACAAGGGCCGCCAAGAAGATGCCGGATGCATTGAATCATGAAATGAATATTTGCCTGGCTCCCTTCAACACTCTTTCTGAGCTCGGATGCCCGAGCTTCGTCAAGGATGGGGAGTTTCTGCCCCTTGAACAAGTAAAGCTAGATTGGCTGTCTTTCGAGGCAGATACATCAAAAATTGACAGTTGGGCCGAGCCAGTCCAGGAGACACAGGTAACCCAAATGGTGTCAAGATATTGCAAGATTAACACCTCCCTTCAGGAGTTGGGAGAGAGATATGACACCATCGATGTACACATGGTTGCGGCATTCGAGCAGCGTTGAAGGATGTCAGCGATTTAGGGCCCTTCCAGGCAGCAGCTTGGGACCAGGCCAAGACTGCGTACAATCACGTTCGCTAGCGGGAGCAACCTGCCGAGCGAGAAGGCGACAATGGTGAGCATTCGGATTCAGAAAGAGGAGGAGAATCAGAAGAAGAGACTGTTGAGAGTGAATCCGAAGAAGAGCAGTTACCCAAGAAGGGGACTCGGCGAGCAGCAGAGCGGCGGAATGCAGGGGAAGGGAGTTCCTCTGCGCCCAAAGGATGAAGGCCTGGTTCGTTGCATCGAAGCGAGCTCGACACCCCACGAGCCGCCAAGAATGTTGCCACATTTTGCACGGGGTGCCATGTCTTGACTTTTCTTGTAAGGATGCTGCTTTCCCTTCCCTCCTCCTCCTTTCCCTTTCTCCACTATCCCCTTTCTTCCCTTCCATCAGTTTCATTCCCTTCATTTCCCCCCCTTTCCTCTTTTACTTTTTTCTGTCAATTTCCCCAAAAGAGCAAAAAGCCCCTAAAAATTCTAAGTATAAGAGCGCAACCCGACTTCGCAGCGAAGGCTGCGAAGTCGGGGTGCACCCTTGAGTTTGAGCGCACTTGGGGAGCCGAAGTGCGGAGAGATGATCAAAATTTTGCTAAGTATAGGAGCGCAACCCGACTTCGCAGCGAAGTCGGGGTGCGCTCTCATTTCTGTGCGCACCTGGGAATCAGCGGACCCCTGAAATTTCTAAGTATTGAGTGCGCAACCCGACTTCGCAGCGAAGTCGGGGTGCGCTCTCATATTCATGCGCAGTCGGAGCGGTATGACCAAAAGTGGCTAAGTGTTGGGTGTGCAACCCAACTTCGCAGCGAAGTCGAGCTGCGCTCGCTTACTTGTGCGCACACGGGCAGGATGTTGAAGGCAGCCCGAAAATTTTCTAAAGCACGAAGGCCTCCCCAACTGCGCTACTTCCCCCTTGCGCTATCTAATTGCGCTCCAATTCCGAGCGAAGTCGGGCATGAAAGAGAGACGAGATTCCAAGGCAGGACTTTTACTGTGAAGAGGTGGAGTATGATCCAGAGCGCAATCCAGATCACAGGTTAGACTCAGCGAGCTTTAGAAAATTCCTCTCAAAGGTGACGCCCCTCAGCTGGGAAAAGGACAAAATCATTGAATGTTGGAAAATGAGGTCGCACGCAACACGATAAGTCTAACCGAAAGACATTGGCCATAGATGATGAGTTTTCGGCCTTATATGATAAATACACCGGCAAATGGGAGTCGTTCGCGTTTCGAGATTGCGTTCCCCTAGGCGCCAGAAAGAGATATAAAAGGAAGCCCCCATCCCAGCAATTACCCATTCAAAAACCTCCCAAAGACGATGTCAACAAGCGATCGGGTGGGCCCGATGTTGCCTCCGGCTCCCGAAGCGTCACCTCAAAAAGAACGAGGAGCTAGAAAAGTCAACTAGTGAAGCGGTGCCTCAAAAGGAAAAGGCGCCAGAAGGGTCAATCGGTGGGCCTTCGACAACAAACATCCCTCCGTCAAAACCCAGGTACAAATTCACCGTGGGAACACCACTGCCAGCCGCGCCAACCTCCTCCGCCTCCTTTGAGCAAACTGCAGCTCCGGGAGAAAAGAAGAGAAAAAGGAGCGAAAAGACCAAGCGGCCTAAGGAGTTTGCGCAGCAAACGGTTGCAGCACGAACAGAGACAGCCGTGCCGGAAATCATCTCTCTGGACAGCCCAGGGAAAGAAGCGGAAGTCTGGGCAGCAGGCGTCCTCCAATCAGCGGCTCAGGCAGAGCCCGCACGTACGTCCTCTTCCCCGGTTCCCCAAATCCCAGTTGGCCTCGTCTGTAACACCGTCCCCTCTCGTATCGTGGCAAGCCTTAGTTGCATCTTCCTTACCGCCTATCTCCCAATCCTTCCACAGTCCCCATTCTTTCGAACAGTTTACCCAAGACCCGAACGTTTTCCAAACCCCCGGGTCAAACCCTAGACCCCTCATGCGCAGCCGATGCTGAAGCCGTACCTACATCGCCGCGCCGCTCACCTTCATTATCCAAGACCCCGCATTCACCTCCTACTCGACTCGCCCGTTTCCCCTAGGACCTAGTCGCCCTTGAAAGCAACCACACCTTCCGGGGATATCTTTTGCTTCATTGTTTGCGGGAAGGATGCCGCAACGAGATTTAGCCTCGGCATATCCTATGTTGGCAGAACTTGACTTCATGTGGGAGCAGCTGCAAATTACGGATGATCAGCCTCTGGCAACGAAGGTCGTAGGGTGTTCCACCTCTTTCCTCCAGGGCGTCAAACGAAGAAGAGCCGAGGAGATAGCTGCCCCGGTGAAGCGCACCAAGTTCGACTTGGACAAGAGAGTGCTGCGAACTGAAAAATTGATCCCTAAAGTAAAGAAGCCTCTCCGGGAAATGACCGAGGTTGACTATGAACACCGGATCAAGGAGAAGAATTTTGATGACATAAGCGAAGAATACGAAATCAACGGTATTCGCCGCAGAACTGACAATCTCCTTGTTAAGCGACTCGAGAATCAAGAGAAGTTGTTTCAGCTTTAGAATAACTCGAGACAGCTGGAGGAAGATCTCGGCCAAGGCCACCACGCGGCTGGAGTCTGCCCAGAAGGAGATTAAGGACTTGAAAGCTCAGCTCGCCGCCTCCTAGCAGGAGGCTACAGCACAAAGAATGACGGCCGAACAGCTGTCGGAAGAGAAGAGGGCGGCACTGGAACATGTATCCCAGCTCCAGGATTTGTTGAGACAGGCCCAATCTCAGCTGAAGGAGAAGGCGTCCCAGGCGGCGGCCTTTTCGAAAAACAAGGTCAAAGAGATGCGGGCTGGTTTGCTACAAGGATGCAGGGCTAATGTGGTCGGTCCCCGTCCGTCCCGGATTTCGCATCTAGGATCCAAGAAGTATCTACCAGGGGAAAGCCTGTGGTAGAGGAGGCCGAACGCCAAGCGAAGCAGATGGCTGGACTTGGCAATAAAAATTGAAGAGTTCGCGCGCAAGGGCCTCCGATTTCCCCCATGTCCCGAATTGCCCTAGATTGGGCAGATGCAAGGGTAACCTTGCATAATTACTTTGAAAAACAGAAAAAACAAGGGCCGCCAGGAAGATGCTGGACGCATTGAACCATGAAATGAATATTTGCCTGGCTCCCTTCAACACTCTTTCTGAGCTCGGATGCCCGAGCTTCGTCAAGGATGGGGAGTTTCTACCCCTTGAACAAGTAAAGCTAGATTGGCTGTCTTTCGAGGCACATACATCAAAAATTGACAACTGGGCCGAGCTAGTCTAAGAGACACAGGTAACTCAAATGGTGTCAAGATATTGCAAGATTAACACCTCCCTTTAGGAGTTGGGATAGAGATATGACACCATCGATGTACACATGGTTGCGGCATTCAGAGTAGCGTTGAAGGATGTCAGCGATTTAGGGTCCTTCCAGGCAGCAGCTTGGGACCAGGCCAAGACTGCGTACAATCATGTTCGCTAGCGGGAGCAACCTGCCGAGCGAGAAGGCGACAGTGGTGAGCATTCGGATTCAGAAAGAGGAGGAGAATCAGAAGAAGAGACTGTTGAGAGTGAATCCGAAGAAGAGCAGTTACCCAAGAAGGGGACTCAAGCGACAGCGAAGCAGCGGGATGCAGGGGAAGGGAGTTCCTCTGCGCCCAAAGGATGAAGGCCCGGTTCGTTGCATCGAGGCGAGCTCGACACCCCACGAGCCGCCAAGAATGTTGCCACATTTTGCACGGGGTGCCATGTCTTCATTTTTCTTGTAAGTATGTTGCTTTGCCTTCCCTCCTCCTCCTTTCCCTTTCTCCACTATCCCCTTTCTTCCCTTCCATCAGTTTCATTCCCTTCATTTCCCCCCTTTCCTCTTTTACTTTTTTCTGTCAATTTCCCCAAAAGAGCAAAAGGCCCCTAAAAATTCTAAGTATAAGAGCGCAACCCGACTTCGCAGCCGAAGGCCGCGAAGTCGGGGTGCACCCTTGAGTTTGAGCGCACTTGGGGAGCCGAAGTGCGGAGAGATGATCAAAATTTTGCTAAGTATAGGAGCGCAACCCGACTTCGCAGCGAAGTCGGGGTGCGCTCTCATTTCGTGCGCACCGGGAATCGGCGGACCCCGATTTCTAAGTATTGAGTGCGCAACCCGACTTCGCAACGAAGTCGGGGTGCGCTCTCATCTTCATGCGCAGTCGGAGCGGTATGACCAAAAGTGGCTAAGTGTTGGGTGTGCAACCCGACTTCGCAGTCGAAGTCGAGCCGTGCTCGCTTACTTGTGCGCACTCGGGCGGGATGTTGAAGGCAGCCCGAAAATTTTCTAAAGCACGAAGGCCTCCCCAACTGCGCTACTTCCCCCTTGCGCTATCTAATTGCGCTCCAATTCCGAGCGAAGTCGGGCATGAAAGAGAGACGAGATTCCAAGGCGAGACTTTTACTCGTGGAAGAGGTGGAGTATGATCCGGAGCGCAATCCGGATCACGAAGTTAGACTCAGCGAGCTTTAGAAAATTCCTCTCAAAGGTGACGCCCTCAGCTGGGAAAAGGACAAAATCATTGAATGTTGGAAAATGAGGTCGCACGCAACACGATAAGTCTAACCGAAAGACATTGGCCATAGATGATGAGTTTTTGGCCTTATATGATAAATACACCGGAAAATGGGAGTCGTTCGCGTTTCGAGATTGCGTTCCCCTAGGCGCCAGAAAGAGATATAAAAGGAAGCCCCCATCCCAGAAATTACCCATTCAAAAACCTCCCAACGACGATGTCAACAAGCGGTCGGTGGGCCCGATGTTGCCTCCACCTCCCGAAGCGTCACCTCAAAAAGAACAGGAGCTAGAAAAGTCAACTAGTGAAGTGGTGCCTCAAAAATAAAAGGCGCCAGAAGGGTCAATCGGTGGACCTTCGGCAAGAAACATCCCTCTCGTCAAAACCCAGGTACAAGTTCACCGTGGGAACACCATTGCCGACCGCGCCAACCTCCTCCGCCTCCTTTGAGCAAACTGCAGCTCCGAGAGAAAAGAAGAGAAAAAGGAGCGAAAAGACCAAGCGGCCTAAGGAGTTTGCGCAGCAAACGGTTGCAGCACGAACAGAGACAGCCGTGCCGGAAATCATCTCTCTGGACAGCCCGGGGAAAGAAGCGGAAGTCCGGGCAGCAGGCGTCCTTCAATCAGCGGCTCAGGCAGAGCCCGCAGGTATGTCCTCTTCCCCGATTCCCCAGATCCCGGTTGGCCTCGCTCGTAACACCGTCCCCTCTCGTATCAGGGCAAGCCTTAGTTGCATCTTCCTTACCTCCTATCTCCCAATCCTTCCACAGTCCCCATTCTTTCGAACAGTTTACCCAAGACCCGAACGTTTTCCAAACCCTGGGTCAAACCCTAGACCCCTCATGCGCAGCCAGTGCTGAAGCCGTACCTACATCGCCGCGCCGCTCACCTTCATTATCCAAGACCCCGCCTTCACCTCCTACTCAGCCGCCCGTTTCCCCTAGGACCTAGTCGCCCTTGAAAGCAACCACACCTTCTGGGATATCTTCTGCTTCATTGTTTGCAGGAAGGATGCCGCAACAGGATTTAGCCTCGGCATATCCTATGCTGGCAGAACTTGACTTCATGTGGGAGCAGCTGCAAATTACAGATGATCAGCCTTTGGCAGCGAAGGTCGTAGGGTGTTCCACCTCTTTCCTCCAGGGCGTCAAACGAAGAAGAGCCGAGGAGATAGCTGCCCCGGTGAAGCGCACCAAGTTCGACTTGGACAAGAGAGTGCTGCGAACTGAAAAATTGATCCCTAAAGTAAAGAAGCCTCTCCGGGAAATGACCAAGGCTGACTATGAACACCGGATCAAGGAGAAGAATTTTGATGACATAAGCGAAGAATACGAAATCAACGGTATTCGCCGCAGAACTGACAATCTCCTTGTTAAGCGACTCGAGAATCAAGAGAAGTTGTTTCAGCTTCAGAATAACTCGAGACAGCTGGAGGAAGATCTGGCCAAGGCCACCACGCGGCTGGAGTCTGCCGTGAAGGAGATTAAGGACTTGAAAGCTCAACTCGCCGCCTCCTAGCAGGAGGCTACAGCACAAAGAATGACGGCCGAACAGCTGTCGGAAGAGAAGAGGGCGGCACTGGAACATGTATCCCAGCTCCAGGATTTGTTGAGACGAGGCCCAATTTCAGGTCGAAGGAGAAGGCGTCCCGGGCGGCGGCCTTTTCGAAAAACAAGGTCAAAGAGATGCGGGCTGGTTTGCTACAAGGATGCAGGGCTAATGTGGTCAGGTCTGTGTTCGTCCTGGATTTCGCATCCAGGATCCAAGAAGTATCTACCCAGGGAAAGCCTGTGGTAGAGGAGGCCGAACGCCAAGCGAAACAGTGGCTGGACTTGGCAATAAAAATTGAAGAGTTCGCGCGCAAGGGCCTCCGATTTCCCCCCATGTCTTGAATTGCCCTAGATTGGGCAGATGCAAGGGTAACCTTGCATAATTACTTTGAAAAAACAGAAAAAACAAGGGCCGCCAGGAAGATGCTGGACGCATTGAACCATGAAATGAATATTTTCCTGGCTCCCTTCAACACTCTTTCTGAGCTCGGATGCCCGAGCTTCGTCAAGGATGGGGAGTTTCTGCCCCTTGAACAAGTAAAGCTAGATTGGCTGTCTTTCGAGGCAGATACATCAAAAATTGACAGTTGGGCCGAGCCGATCCAGGAGACACAGGTAACCCAAATGGTGTCAAGATATTGCAAGATTAACACCTCCCTTCAGGAGTTGGGAGAGAGATATGACACCATCGATGTACACATGGTTGCGGCATTCAGAGTAGCGTTGAAGGATGTCAGCGATTTAGGGTCCTTCCAGGCAGCGACTTGGGACCAGGCCAAGACTGCGTACAATCACGTTCGCGAGCGGGAGCAACCTGCCGAGCGAGAAGGCGACAGTGGTGAGCATTCGGATTCAGAAAGAGGAGGAGAATCAGAAGAAGAGACTGCTGAGAGTGAATCCGAAGAAGAGCAGTTACCCAAGAAGGGGACTCAGCAGCAGCAGAAGCAGCGGAATGCAGGGGAAGGGAGTTCCTCTGCGCCCAAAGGATGAAGGCCTGGTTCGTTGCATCGAAGCGAGCTCGACACCCCACGAGCCGCCAAGAATGTTGCCACATTTTGCACGGGGTGCCATGTCTTGACTTTTCTTGTAAGGATGCTGCTTTCCCTTCCCTCCTCCTCCTTTCCCTTTCTCGCACTATCCCCTTTCTTCCCTTCCATCGTTTCATTCCCTTCATTTCCCCCCTTTCCTCTTTTTACTTTTTTCTCGTCAATTTCCCCAAAAAGAGCAAAAGGCCCCTAAAAATTCTAAGTATAAGAGCGCAACCCGACTTCGCAGCAAGGCTGCGAAGTCGGGGTGCGCCCTTGAGTTTGAGCGCACTTGGGGAGCCGAAGTGCGGAGAGATGATCAAAATTTTGCTAAGTATAGGAGCGCAACCCGACTTCGCAGCGAAGTCGGGGTGCGCTCTCATTTCTGTGCGCACCTGGGAATCAGTGGACCCCTGATTTCTAAGTATTGAGTGCGCAAACCGACTTCGCAGCAAAGTCGGGGTGCGCTCTCATATTCATGCGCAGTCGGAGCGGTATGACCAAAAGTGGCTAAGTGTTGGGTGTGCAACCCAACTTCGCAGCGAAGTCGAGCTGCGCTCGCTTACTTGTGCGCACTCGGGCAGGATGTTGAAGGCAGCCCGAAAATTTTCTAAAGCACGAAGGCCTCCCCAACTGCGCTACTTCCCCCTTGCGCTATCTAATTGCGCTCCAATTCCGAGCGAAGTCGGGCATGAAAGAGAGACGAGATTCCAAGGAAGATTTGTCCCTTACCAGATTTTGACAGGTGTCCAACCTCGGGATTCGAGTCAGAGATGTGACGGGTGGTGTGCAAGCGTGAACCAAATTATTGTACCGCAACTACCCTCATTCAAGCTGACTCGAAGTTTCATCTACCGCACGGCCACGTAGCTGCCAAGTTTTCAGGTGGACCTTGCTACAAGTACAGTCCATATCTGCAGAGGTCAACATCAGCCGCTTTTTTGCTACTTTTGTCAGCTTTGTCAGCTATTGTCAGGTTTGGGATCCTGTGCCCAAAGTTGTAATTGGGGGGAAAATTGCGCTATAAATAGCTGCGCCATATCATTGTAAGGGGGTGGAAGGGGGATATATTGCTAGGGAACCATTGTAGCTGTGCATTTGCTTCTGAATACAAAATACACTTGGCTCTATTGACTGTTCTTGTTCTGTATGCTGCCTCTATTTAGCATTTCTGCCTCATGTTGCTTATGTTATTGCTTACTGTTATTCTGCTATCTGGATATCGGTATTTGATAGTTAAGTATTCCTGGAATGCATAGTTAGAGGATACATAGAATGAATGACATTGGTAGTTTTTGTAATGTATTCTGTGTTTAGTTGTTGTTAGTAGTGGTGATTGATAGTTGTTGTGCTGCTTATCCTCCCCACCCAATACAAATACATTTATATTTATTTTTGCATTTATAATTCCTTTCCTGCACTCTGAGCTGATAGACAACCGAGAAAACATAGGAAGCCGGCCTCCTCCGGAGATTGGCACGGAAGGCATTCCTTCCTTCCAGCCTTTCAATCTGCTAG
This sequence comes from Wollemia nobilis, assembly GCA_028583015.1. Taxonomy (NCBI): domain Eukaryota; kingdom Viridiplantae; phylum Streptophyta; class Pinopsida; order Araucariales; family Araucariaceae; genus Wollemia; species Wollemia nobilis. The sequence continues at coordinate 12,330,223 of JAQPPZ010003016.1, forward strand.
GCGAATCTAGGGCGCATTACACTAAATCCTATCTTAGTGGCAGATTCGTAACCAACAGTTACTGCATGAACCAGAAGCAATGGATGGAAGGAAATCTGTCATGAATGCAATACACGAGCTGTCGAATTCCAGTTATGACTACTCCATATGGTGATCTGAAAAGTATTAGCCAGTTATAATTTATCTTGATGCTCTAGCATAATCAGTCTATGTTTCTTCAGAATCAAATTAAATCCTTTCAGAACTAGAACAATACCCTAAGGAAGGTGGAAATGTTTGCACAGTGTGTTGCAGATCTTGATGACACGCACAAGTGCCTGAAGCAGTAGCTGGAAAATCTAATCAAGACACAAGAAGGTGAAGCATGAAGATGTAGAGGATGAACTGGAATTGATGTTGTCTTCACCACAGATAGAAACAAGTGACTTTGAAAGGGAAAACAAGTGCAAGATTAACTAACACAGGAGATCCAAGAGTTGATTTTTAAACAAGTGATCATGTATGAAAAAGCATATAGTGGCAAATCTTCTACTAAAATGGTGGCCACTAGGCATGGTGACCCCAAACTGAGCTTCATCTAAAGGCCAGCCTTTGGGTCTAAGTACAATTTTGGTCATTTTTTGGCTTAATTACTTTGTTGTTGAGGGCTTTCATTGAAGAAAAAACAATGTTTTAGAGGAAGGGCAGGACCCAAAGGAAGCAAAGCTATGAAGAGTCATTCATAGGTTGTGATGCAGGAGCAGGAAAGGCAAGGGGACTAGAATGACAAATGGAGTCTGTCAACTCAACAGAACCCTTGCTTTGGAGCAACGATAAGTATATTTGTTTTATATGCGTGACAATTGTAAGTTTTCTCTTTTGTCAATGCAACTACGTGTTAAAAAAAAAGGAACACCCTTGTTTCAAGAGAATGGAGTTCTGGATTAAAGTCTTTGGGATTTCTAGGTGCAGAACATTTGGCCAGGTTAATGTGTCCAGATCTGGGTTTGAGATATTAGGAATTGTATCTTCTTCATGGGTGTTGAGGCTTTTGTCATGTTTCTGTCTTTGTTGCTAGATATTTGGTGGCGAAAGAATGCAATACTTTTCATATCTTAATCCCTGTAAGAACCTCCTAGAAAATACTCTATGATGTAATGCCAACTGAAATCCCTATAAATCATAATTCTTCTAGATAACTGTGCTGTCACTTTAAACCTTATGATTTTTCTTGGAAACTCGCTGTCGGATCCGATCTATGGCTCTGTTTAAAGTGAATGCTCTCATTCTTGGATTCTCCAATTTCTCCAAATTTGCAGAAGCAGCTTTGATGAAATCCTTTTTTCCTCATTTTATTTGGGAGTATGGATTTACCTGGATCTCATCCACTATGATCTCTACTTGTAAGCGAGCCCAAGCTTCTTTGATCTGGTCGATAGCTTCTTTATTTCATTCTTCTGAATTCCAGGTGGTATGCAATATTTTCTATTTATGATTATCTGCTCAATATGTTGAGATTCCAATGTACCAAGAGAGAGAGAGAGAGAGAGAGTTGTATGGGATTGAATTGGGCCTCACCCTTATTACATCATGACCACATAGTGGTATTACAGTAGCTTGGATACTTGAACAGGTCATTGGTGGCTTCTCATTGCCTACCTTGGTCATAACATAATAATCCCCCCCCTGCTGCAGCTATCTACAGCTGTGTTTGCCACTCCATTAATTGATTTCAGAGGCTTTTGGAGCCTCCTTTGGTTGACCTTTTGTGATATTCCCTTTTATCCAATTTTATCCTCAATTTGGAATCCAGTGCAACTACTTCTTGTCATAGTTAGCGGCTTTTTTAATGTTATTTTTCATTGGCTTTGGTTCTTTCAATAGGTTTGCTTTAATTGTACTATTATTCTATTTCCTTTGCTGGCTGTGATCTTGCCTCTATCAAAGATTTACATTACTTCTTCTATTCCTGATTCTTTGGAGGCCATATTTTGGACTAATCAATCAGAACTTTGCCGAAATATAATTGCTGTAATTTTTTAAAGCCACTTTTTGTATGTCAACTCATTCTAAGAAAGGATCAATGAGTCTTCCCTGTGCATAGATCCACTGTGAGTATCCAATGCTGCTTTGCAACATTGTATCTAAAAAATGGTGGTCGATGTTGTCTTTGCCATTTTTATAGATACCACATTTGGGGGGGCCATATATTCCTTTTTTTTTAAATATTAGCAGCTGTGATTTGCTTGTGCCTTCCATTGACATATAACTAGCCATATTCTCTATGTAGATTAAGACACTGTTGGATAACATCAGCTCACATATAATTTTGTTTTGGGTCAAAAGTTTAAACGTAGTGGTTGGCTTCTTAGATCGTTGAGTAGGAAAAGTCCAATGATAAGTAGGATTTGATAATTTTTGGTCTCATTGTTCTAGTCATCTACAATTTGAAACTTGTTTTATTTGCATTGAAGACTGAGCAAATAACCTCTTGCACTGTTTATTCTCATCTTAGACCATTACAATGGATGAAATTAAGAATGACCACTTAAATAATGTCGAAACAAGCATATAGATGATCTGCTTTACTCTCATCTAAGAATTTGGCTTTGCTGTGCCTATTCTCAGTTTGCATGCTTAGTTGTGTATTGCTGAAATTTATAGTTAATTGATTAAAGTTCAAGACTCTAACATAACTTGAAATAAACAAAATTACTAGGCATGTTTCAAAATTCTTTTGTGGATGTATCTCTATTAAGAAATTTCATAAGTCAACAATGGGTAACAAGTGATTTGTGTGAAAGAGGTTTTATTATGGCTATTTTTAAGGTATTCTGTACCTGTGCATTATCCTGGATTTTGTCAAAAGCAACAACTTTTGACTTTGCAGTTTTAAGAAGCATGGAGTTCCTTTTTCTTCATGGAAAAAATGAATGATTTAGACCTTGTTCCAAGGGACACTTAATGCATGTTTATTGTACTTATAATGAAAGCTGATCTTAGATGTGATGATACATGTTGTAAACTTACATCTGGATCTACTGTGACCACTGCTGTCTTTAACCACTAATTTAATATCTTTCACATTGGCAAACTAAGGAACAACCCTAGCATGATATGATATTTGCAATCTTTTGAAGCATACACTAATAGAATATTTTCATTACAGCTTATATACCTGACATGCTATCTGTTTGAAAATGCAGGTTACAGGTGTTTCTTTTTCAAATGATTGCAATTTTTTAGCATCTTCATCTGAGGATGGCACTATTGCTTTATGGTCATTGTATCCTCAAAGCATTCAATCTATCAATCTTATTCATCGTTGATATTGCTCTACAATAACACTAACCCTCATTGATTGGTTTTGCATGTAATAGAATAGGATTTAGTATATATTCTCCATAACCGTCCTTGAAAATTAATGTTGTTTTGTAAGCTAAGTTCCACAGTGGTCCTTTGGCAATATGTTATTCTGTTTATAATAGTCCATGTGAAAAAAAAAAAAATTAGCTGATGGATATTATGAACATGCTCGACTCTTACAAAAATGAGTCCAAATGGACTGTAATATGCTATCTACATCTGGGACTTTTTACTCACCCAGGACTTAGCAAGTTCTGTTATAGTTCATATGTTATGGATGTGATTAAGATGCACTAAAATTACTCGCATTTGAGGTTCTGTGACTTCTTTTCCTTCTTCAATAGCTTGATTTTCCATTAGTCGAGGACATTTTAAATCATCATTTGGGAATACATTGAAGGATGAGTTTATCATGAAGTTTTTTATGGACAAAGATATAGTTGTTCACAGTGATTATGCATCTCGTTAAATTTGTCATACAGGCTCTACCTACTTTTTTTTGCTTAGTGATATGTACATCTGAGTCTATTGTAAATTTTTGGAATGAATATAACATGAATCCCTGTGTCTCTTGGGAAACATTTATATTGTGATTGCCTAAAGCAAAATACTTATACTAGACGTTAGCTCTTCTTTCACAGATTGATTATGAATAGATATTTGTACTTGCCAATATTTCATGATAGGCTTACAACTCATGGCTTTGCATTTATTATAGGTGGTTGCTTATTTTTGATACAATGTTTGCTAACATAAGGAACTAACACTCTAAAATCAATGACAACCTATTCAAGATGAACATTACTAACAATTTTTGTATTTTTGTATGAAAGTTACAAATATTTCATGCAAGTGACAACATAGCTTTTATTGTATTTATTTGAAGACATCAACCAGTCCATTATCATACATCTTAGAATGTTTTAATTGCTACATTTTTATTATAAAGATGTTAATAGATGGTATAGGGTAGAGCAAAGCTATTTATACTTATTAACAATATGTTGTGACTTGCATGAAGTTTTTGAGTATTAAAGCGAACCTAAATTCCAATTGTGATTGCATGTTTAGGTGTGAATTTAGGGGGTAATTCAAGATCATTCATCGATCGAGGGTAACACCTAAAGTATAATTTATCTAGATATGAGTTAGGCAAAATCATATAGTGTAGTTTGCACATTCAAATGTTATCTTTCTTGGATAAATTTTTTTTGATAAATTTAAAATTTTAAGTGTGAACATCTCCTACCAAAGGCAAAAATCCTTCAAGCTTCAAAAAGGATTTCAATCCCTTCTCAGACCAAAGGTCATAAACCTTCAATCAACAACCAAGCCATTTTTAGCAAGAAAGAAAACCATAAGAAGCTCCTCAAAAATTAAACAAGATAAAGAAGTCATTGAAGCTTCTTGAAGCATTGAAAGAAGATTGCAAAAGTAGCTACCCTTTCAAAGGATTAAAAGAATTTAATCTAAAGAGAAACTTTGAGTAGGACAAAGACTTGCAAAGGAAATAGAGCATCGAGCAACTGGAAGTAGATTGCTTCAAGATATTATTGTGAACATTATATTTGGAACAACTAATTGTTTGAAAATGAATGGTAGACTTTACATGAAAAGAAGAAAATTTAAAAGTATCTACATTTAGCAAATTTATTTGCATCAAATAAGAAAAAGACACTACATTAGGAAGGAAATTCCAAGCAAGACCAAACATCCACATTCAAATGACAAGTGCAAGCAACCCATGGATATGAATTTGACTAAGACATTTCAAGCAAAATGCCCATGTTCCAATGGATCAAAGATCGTTTCAAAACCTATATATATATATAATAAGTGAATAGAAGATAGCACCCACTCGAATAAAAGAGAGAAGATAACACCTACTCGAATGAAAGAGAGAAGATAGCACCCATTGGAATGGAAAGACACCTACTAAAATGAAAAAATAGAGAAGCGTCTGTTATAGGAACTCAACCAAAGGACAAAGGCAACAATCTAACACCTAGATGTCAAAGGAACTCATCCAAAGGAAGAAACACCTGGTGCACATTTAAAAGGCACCTACCAGAGGTCAAAAGCAATCATTCAAATACCCATACATTAAAGGAATTTACCTAGATGATGAAATGGTCATTTCTAAATTAAGAACCCATCTAGAAAAGAAAGCAAAGTTGTAGAATGAAGTTTTTTAGTAGAGTAAAGCTTTACAAAAGCAAAGCAAAACATTTCATGCAATGGGTCTTCCCTAAGAATGAACCATTCAAAGAAGTTGTATATCTCATCTATTACTTGTTTGACATTAAATAATATCCAAAACATCTCACAACATGCAAAAATAAAATTTTGGTACAATTTCCAAAATGATAGGTGCAAAAGTCAAATTTTGATTTGTTTTCCATCAAATGTCGAAAGAAACAATATTTAAGAAGACTTTATTATTTCATAGTGGGAAGAAGAAAACAAAGGTACATAAAATTAAAAGGTGTTTCCGAAAAGTAGAAAGAATAAATATTATTCTTTTAAAAGAGATTATTCATTTTCAAAGGAGGGAAAAAAAAATCACCTTCATGTTTCCTTTATTCAGCAAGATTAATTTTCTTACATTTTGAAACATTAATCAAAGTTTAAGTATAGGCTTATATATACTTCTGAAAGAGTATTGTTTGAGGTTGATTTATTGAAAAGAAGATGTTAAAATTTTGTGAAAGTTTACTATGGCTAGTGGGGAACCAAAGTTTTTGTTCCCGGGTTCCCAACTGTTAAGGGGAAATAACCATGTTGCCTGGAAAACCAAACTTAGAACACAACTTGAGTTTAAGAAAATATGGCAAGTTGTGGATGGAACCACTACCTATCTTAAAGAAGCAAATGAAGATCAAACAAAGTTTAACGAGGCAAACATAAAGATAAGATTAATCATTGTGTTTGGAGTAGCAGATGAAGCCCAAGATTACATTCGAGATTCAACCATAGCCAAATATGCATGGGAGAAGCTAAGAATAATTTTTGAAGCATAGAATCAAAATCAAATTATATTCCTCCAAATCCAACTCCATTGTTTGAAGATGAAAGGTGGAGAAAAACTAGAATCATTCATGAGGAGAATAGTTGAGTTGTGAGCATCATTGCAAGCACTAGGAGAAAAGGTATCTAATGAAACTATAGTTCCAATTATTTTGAGATATTTCCCATCAAAGTACAATATTTTTGTGACTACACTAAATATTGATGAACAAACACAAAGCTTGGAAAAGCTAGTGAACCTACATTAAAAAGTAGAGGCCTTGCATACAATAGTTAGAGAAGAACATTTACTGGTTGCACCTCCTCGTGATGAGGAAGTGGTGTTTGAAAAATACCAAGGTTTTCATTTTGTTGAGCAAGGGGGTTGTCAAGCTTGATCGCCCCCAAGTCAATAAGGTCTTGCACTATGTCTTTCAATGCATGGCAATTGTTAATATTGTGTCCATTTTGCCTTTGATAAGGACCAAATAGATGTTCTCGATAGTGTTTACTACGTTTGGCGGGATCATCAGGTTTGATTTTGGGTAAAGCAAGTTTGTTTGTGTCATATAACCTTTGAAAAAGGGAAGCATATGACGGTCCAGGTTGTATAGGACAGATTGCCCTTGTTTGAGTGGTTAGAACCACTATTAAGCCTTGGGGAAGCCCAACGTGGGTCATATGGCCTGAAAAAGGTGTCCATATAGGTAGCCTCCTCAACATGACGTGTTTTAGGTGTTTACAAAATCTTCATAAATCTTGGCAAGTATTTACAAAATTTATATATTTTAACTTTGCTTTTAATATCCATTATGTCATGCTTGATAATTATTTATGGTGTATAATTTCTATTTGGATAAGGCTTGCTATAAATTCATTACTTGTCTTGTCTCCAATAGGGGCATCTACATTTTTAGTCGAGGCATCCTTACTAGTTCAAAATTTAAAAAATGATTGTCCTTCCATGCTACCTAGATTTTCCTTATACAAATGCTTTGTTTTTTAAATTCTCACAAGATTTTAAACAAGAAAAAGCAAGACTCTCTCCTTTCTCACAATTGCTTATTGCTCGCACTGCCTTCTACTTCACTCGTTCCCTACTCTTCCCTATTGGTATTTGTTCCCCACTCGCGCAAAATCAAAATATTTTATTTTTTTCAAAATTAGTTATATGGAATTAAAATGGGCCCCACCTGTATTACATCATCACCGCATGGTGGTATTACGACTTGGATATTATGCATGTATCACTTGATAATATTTGAACTTGGATCTCTCATTAAAAGTTGAGAAATTATTTTCCCCGTGAGTGTGGTCTACCGACAAGGACGCCACTTGCATTATCGGTGATGTAACCCGAGTTCAATCCCCATGGTGGATGTGTATAAGAAGTATTACCAAATAAAAAAAAAAGTTGAGAAATTGAAGTAGTTGAGCTAATGTTATATGATAAATCAAAATATTTTCTTAAAAATGTAAATCGTCTAATTTTTTTATTCATCAACCATTAAAAAATTTGGAAATAAATTTTTTAAAACTTTTTTTAACATGATACATTACATAAAAAGGTATTAATTATCTTGAATTTTTATTTAATTTCTTTGATATTTTAACATAATTAATTTTCTTATAAAACTAGCTCAACTTATTAATTTTTCAACTTTTAAGGAGGTTTAGGTTTAAATCTTCCCAAGTGATGCATAATTGTCAAGCTATTACAATACCATTATGTGATGATGATATAATACTAACATGTAATACAAAATACAAATACCTTATGTTATGTTTTTAAATTAAACTCAAGTCTGCCTTTGTAGCACAAGTGGAGAAGGCGAGCCTGGCCCTCGTTGAACGGAAGGTCCACGATTCAAACCTCTACGATGCGAAGGGGGACACAAAAAAATCTCTTGTGGCTTCCCTCTAGATAATGGTATACCCATATGGGAGGACATTGCCGACCATCTAAGAGCGGCTCTCGAGGTTTCTCTCTAACCTAAAAGTTTTTTGTCTCAGTGGGGATAGTGAAACAGTTTTGGGTTTGGCTCTTCTTCGAGAGGTCCAAGATTCAAACCACGATGTTTGGTTGTGTGTTAATTCCCTATTGATAAGTGTAGCTCTCATATTTATGAGGGGTCATGGCTAGGAGGAGACTGCTCAACCCTATGCATCGATTGTAGGGGTTTATCACACTACCCATTTAATTTTTTGTCCGCCTTTGTAGCGCAAGTGGAGAAGGTAAGCCTGGCCTCGTTGAATGAGAGGTCCATGGTTCGAACCTCTATGATGTGAAGGGGGACAAAAAATTCTCTTATGGCTTCCCTTTAGATAGTGGTATACCCAAATGGGACAACATTACCAACCACCTAAGAGCGACTCTTAAGATTTCTTTCTAACCTAAATTTTTTTAGTCTTAGGGGGATAGTACAATGATTCGGGCTTTTACTCTTATTTAGGAGGTCCAAGGTTCAAACCGTGACATGGGCAAATGTGTGAGGGGGTGCATGTGTGTATGGTTATGTGTTTAGCCTCTGTTGATAAGCTCAACTCTCACCCTTATCAAAGGTCATGGTTGGGATGGGGAAGCCCAGCCCTAAGCATCAGTCGTAGGGGTTTCTCATACTAACCTCAATCTATATATATATATAGAAAAAAATCCCTTGCGGGGTTGCCTTGGTTTGAGAGACCATGACTAGGGGGTTTTACACCATCAAAGTCACCCGGGAGTCGCGCCCGACCCTGCCCACACCAACATTATCAATTGGATTTTGGGTACCCAATTCAAATTTTTGGTAGGATGGAGATTCGAACCTAGGACCTCCCTTGGAGGATTGCCCTCTCCTCTCCAACTCATCTACAACACCTGGGTTATATATATATATATATATATATATATATATTAAACTCAATTGGAATATGTGCAAGATGAAACAAATACAATCAAGATCAAGGGCACTCTACTCATTGCTAAATATAGGTAGAAAAGCAGAGTTGTGGGATTTTAAAAGGTTTTTTGTTATTCCAATGGTGCTATATGGGTGTGAGGTGTGGGCTTACAATACATCAAATTTTAAAGGGAGACAAATATAAAGAATTCAAAAGTTTCTAATTACAAATAATTTCATAATTAAGGCATAAGTCTCATATGAGACTTTACTTGCTTAAACTAGGACTTTTCCACTATAAACATAAGGTATGATAATACTATTGGTGTACCTAAAGAAAATAGAAAGAATGGAAGATAACAGGTTTCCAAAACAAGTAACCAAAGAAACACTTAATAGATGTATGTAACAACCCAAAAGCACCAACCCAATTTTATTTGTAAAGAGGGATGATTACAAGCAAAGGTTCACAAACTCTTCTTTCAAATTTTCAACATACAAGGCTTCACCACATTTGAGCTCTAGTTGTTGCAGACTACACTCAGTGGATAGGAGTGGTCAACTCCCATGGTTTTTGGGGTTCACCTTACTAAACCTACACGTTTAGAAGGATGCCAAAAGTGGTCTCCCCACATTTCCCATACCCTCACCAACATAGGACCATGTGACCATGGTGTAGGGATTATCCTTTAAGGCCCATAACACTTAAATGGAGGCGCATATTCCTTAACCTTACTCTAAGTCCATCTAGGTAGGGTATTTAAGCATATAGTCTTGGTGCTTAGTTACCACACCTTCGTAGGTTAACTAAGGTCATTGCCTCTTCATTGGTAGCTAACATGATCACCTGATCCTACACATTCAAGGGATCACCACTACTGACTTATGAATAATTCCACAACTCCTATTTTGGATACACTCTATCCTACTTGTTCAAGGTGCAACAATTCACAAGAACATTAACTATTGTATTCACACAACTCCTAGGTTCATGAGTTCCTAGCTATTGCATTCTCGCAACTCCTTCTAAGACTCGTATCTACTTGGTTATTGCATTCACGCAACTCCTCCCAAGATTGGGCTTTATGGTTTACAAAAGGAAATTCTAACCATCCCAAGGATAAACAAACTTTGTTTCATTTTCCTTAAAGTAAGCAATGCACTTTACATAATATCAAAGCAAGACATAATCTATCTAAATTGAAATATCATATTAAAATAAACAAGGATTCATATTAACCATAATCCATGTTATGTTGAACTCAAATGCTTGGCATAAAGCTTTAAATCAAATTATTTCTAATAACATCAATGCATAAGTATAAAAACCCAAGTAATTAACATCAACACTTGATAAAGTTCAATATTATCTATCCAAGGTAAAATATTGTTCAAAACCATAATGTACAAATTTAAACAACCAAAACTTTTAGTTTGTACAATAATTTAGGTTTACAAAACCCTTTAACAAAACATTCTTTTACATAGCTTTTGTTTATTTTTCCAAATCAACTATAGATTTCAGAATATATGAAGCCAAGATATCCAAGTCATCTATAAACCGCAGTTCCTTTCCTGATAGGGTATCCATCCATATATTATGAGGGATATTTAGGGATCAGAACAACTCTTATATGCAATACAACTTTAACATGTCATTTTCACAATGCAAACAACCATGCATTAAACAAATAAATATGCTAACCAAGAAGAGAATCTCATACTTCTCTTTATAATACTCCCTTAACCCACAAGAGTCTCAAAAATTGCTATAATAGTTTCTCTTTCAAAACCCATATTCAATAATCTATCATACTTCTCTTTATAATGATCACTTAACCCACAAGAGTCTTAGGAATCACTATAATAGTTTCTCTTTCAAAACCCACATTTAATAATCCATTTTATAATAACTACTCTTTTAAAGCAAAGAACATACATCCCATTTTCTTTCAAAACAACAATACAATGGATAAAGAAAACTAAGCATTGACTATTCATAAAGTTTTTTTTTCAAATCTCAAACCCACTCCTTAAGAAATTATAAACCAATGAAAGATCTTTATTCTAAAGCCATCACTTTTTATATATAAAGAAAGCAACGTTCATTTATGAAACCAAAAAGGAGACTTTAGTAATCTAATAAGGTTCTCCTTAGTTATCTTTTATAACATGGAAAGAGCGACAATTTAAACTATTATCTTCATTTAACAAGAGCCATGATTGCACAACCGCCAAAGAACAAAATACAAAGATACACAGGTCAAATCATAGGCGTAGGGTAACGATATGCATAGGCAACAAAAAGAGTCACTACCAACGGAGACAACAAGTATTGGCCTCTACTAAGACAACCTTGCTTGGCTATGAAGATCTCAAGCTACTAAACTCTTCTAACACAGGCATAACCCATGATTTGAATGGCACACACAGGTCTAAAAACAATAGGGATATGCGTAGCAAAGGAGAAATGAATTTGGGTTGAGGGTGAAACAAAAACTCACTAAGCAAGACAAAACACCAACAAAGACAAGCATACCCAAAATATGGTCAAGCAATTAAAAACTCTACACATATAGGCAAATACCAAGCAAAAGAACAACATTTAGATTTCTAACAACACGCAGGTCAAACTTTGGATGAGCAATGGCAAAATTAAGGAAAGATAAATCAAAAGATCAACATCAACTAAAGAAGCACATGCTAAAGCTAAACATAACAATGATAGCACCTGGTTTCCAATTTTTTCCTACATCTCTTAAGACGAACATCGCGCTGCTCCCATATCTTCTCCCCTCAAGCCTTCAAGCCTAATCTATTTCCCTCCAACCAATCCCCTGCCCAACACACACTTTTTAAGCAGCAAAAGATATGGGCATGTCTTCTTGAATGGAGGCATTCATAAGAGAAATACCCAAGAAGACGTTTCTTACAAGACTTGCACCACCTTGAGTCTTTTATTAAAGAGCCACCCAAAGCATACCAAAAAGGAATAAAGTTCTCCATAAAAAGAATTAACCTTATTATTTACAATGGAGATTGCCTTAATCAAAACCAAAATTTGCTTTATTAATTTTAATTCCAAACATTATAATCAAATTAATACTTTACTAGTATGAAGTACTAAAGCCAATATTTAATTAACTTAATAATTATCAAGTATTAATATCAACAACTAATTAATACTTAATGATTCTAAAGTATTAATGTTACCAATTAATACTTAATAAAATCTTATTCAACAAAATCTATGCATACCATGAACAAACATAGATTCACACCAACAATGTTTCACACCATTGTTTTATCCCTAAGTAGGCGGTCTCCTTTAAGATAGTCTAATGCTATCGCCAACCTATTAAGGAGACTCATTGCATAAGCAACTTCCTAGCCCAATGGTGTGAACACGAAAATAAGCAAAATGATATGCATCTACATGAAGGGTAATTTGTTACCCTAAGCTATCGATGAGCAAGTCATCACCATCATTTCCCAAAATATCTCTCATTGTAGGTGGTTCACCCATATGTTCCCACCCGAGAGAGAGAGCACTTGGTCCTGCACCCACAAGTATGTCAATAGTACCATATTTCAAGCTCAAAAGAATGCAATCATTCCATTATATAGACCTCATAAAATGAAGCTATGTAATTAAACATTCACACTAGTACATAGTTCATTATCAATAAAGATTTATGCCAAGGAGGGTTGTTACATACTCTCCCTTGGACTAAATGTAGTCCTCTATGTCTCCTTCAAGTGAGTAACTAATTGTTCATTAAAATAAATATGGAAATTGTTGCCTCATTTCAATATTTTTTTCTATGTAGCACAATTATCTGAATATTGGTCCTACTAGACCTTACATTGATCTAGGGTCCATTTCCTCAACATCTTGGAACAAAACCCTAGAATTTTAACTGGTCTCATCTCAATGGTAAAGGAATCTTCCATTTGCAATTTAGAAACATTCCACACGTGAGTAGCATCAACAACATATTTTCTAAGCAGGGATATGTGGAAAGTATTGCGGATCTTTTACAGGTTGGGTGGCAAAGCGATCCTACAAGCTATTGGGCTAATCTTTTCAATTATCTCAAAGGGCCCAACATAGCGAGGATCCAACTTGGTTGATTTGATGGCACTTTTCATGAGTCTTACCCTCAATAAAACTTTATCCCCCACAAATAATTCTCTTGGTGATATTTTTAGATTAGCATAGCTCTTTTGGCGATTAGTTGCTTCCTTGAACCTAAGTTGAATTGCTCTGAGTTGTTCCTCTATCTCTTAGATAATATCTAGTTTGATCATCACCCAATCCTCTAGATTATCCCATAATAGAGGTGTTCTACATATTTTTCCATACAAGTCTTCAAACGGGGCCATCCCCAATGATGCATGGTACCCATTATTATATGCAAACTCAACAAGATGCAAAAAGTCATTTCATTTTGAATTTTGGTCCATATAATAGATGTGTAGCATGTCCTATAAAACCTAGTTTACCCTCTCAGTCTGACCATCTATTTTAGTATTATATGCAAAACTTATATTCAACTTAGTGCCTACTACATGGTGTAGATCCTACCAAAATTTTGAAGTGAACCTAGAATCCCTATCTGATATGATTACCTTAGGAAACCCATGTAGCCTAAATAATTCTTTGACAAACTTATTTACCACCATCAATGCATCATCCTTGATGTTCCCCAGTATGAAGTGTGCAACCTTGGTCAACTTATCAACCACTACCAAGATCACATCATGTTGATACCTAGTCTTAGGTAAACCCACAATAAAATCCATAGAGATTACCTACCATTTACGCATAGGCACATCATGTGGGTACAATTTCCCTACTAGGTGTCGATGTTCTACCTTCACCTTCTGACATTCTAAACATCTTGTAATGAAACTAGTGATATCTTGCTTCATTCCAACCCAATAGAAGGTATTTTTCATGTTTTCCCTCATTTTTTACCCTCTCAAATGAGCAGAATAGGGAGAATTATGAGCCTCTTGCATAATCAATCTCCTTAGATCACCAGTTTTGGGTATAACTACCCTATATTTAAAGCATAAAAGTCCATATTTTATGTTGAAATCCTTATTCTCTTCAAGATTTTCCTTGGTTTTATCTTGGATTTCTATGCAATACGGGTCTTGTAGTTGCATTTCCTTGACCCTATCCATCAAATATATATGGCTCTGGGTCAATGCGACTATGTGCCTTCTCCTACTCAAGGTATTTGCAACCTTATTCTCTTTTTCTTTGATGTATCCAATACCAAAGTCGAATTTTTCTAAGAACTCTATCCATATTCTTTCTCTTGCAGTCAACATAGGTTTTGTAAATATATACCTCAAACTTTGATGATCTATTCTTTGCTCAAAAGGTTTGCCTAAAAAATAATGTCTACAAACCTTTAAAGTGTGCACCACTACAACCAACTCTAAGTCATGTGTAGCATAATTAACCTCATGTTTCTTGAGCTTATTGGATTCATATACTACATGTTGAGGTGTGATTTTGTCCAATCACAAAACCACCCGACAAACTCGGAATTATGATTCTCTCTTGAAAAGAATATTATATATCTCCAAGGTTCTTATGTTATATCTAACATTTCATATATATATACATCAATGAGTACTTGAATAACTCTTGGATTTGTGAACTATTGTTTACAAGGGGCCTGGAATTAGGTAAATGATTTCAAGTTTATCATGTATAACATGCTTTGATATCAATTCAACAAAATAAAATTTGTTTTATGATCTTAGGTTAAAGTATACTAAATTTTATTTCCTCTCTTCAATTTAATGTCTCAAAATGCTTTAAATGAAATTAGCATAAAAAGAATCTAGCATTTTGTATTAAATTTCAATTTAACTTTAATAAAAATCAAAGTAAATGAAATTTCATAAACTTGATAAACCTTTGGAACATAATAAATTTATAATCAATTCACTTCCCAAATGTTTATTTGATAAAGCAATCATTTATTCAAACTCCCTTATGAAATTATAAATCAAACCCAGAAGAGGTGAATAAATGAAATAATGTCTTGCCCAATTTATAAGGTTCCAAAACCTTGTCAATGATAAAATCTTAGGGCTTAATATGAAACTAATCTATAAAATTTGGATTTTATGATAAAATAAAGTTTATAAATTAGATTTGCTTATAATATTTATCTTTTGAAATATTTATGAAATTAAATATTCAAAAGAGTAAATGTGATCTCTGGTTTGAAATTTGGATTTCTGAAATAGATAGAACTATATTATAAATCAAATCCAAATTGAATTTTAGAGATATCAATCCGAGTTCCTCAACCTTATGAAATTAAGGTGAGGAATAGAATATTCATTTATCCCTTCTTAAATTTATTAATTCGAATATTAATTAATGTAATATCCGAATTATAAATTTAATTATAACTTAGTCATATAATTTTACTTTATAAAATTATACTAAGTTATAATATATAGTTTTCAGAATGAAAATAAAATAATAAAATATTTAAGCTTTAGAAATTAAACTAATGTCTCGGACAAATTCAACAGAACAAATTTCCATTTACAGAATTCTAAAACCAATCCAATGTTCACTAGTATTCACACAGTGAAATCAAATAAATTGATGCAATCTTCTAAGGTATACAAACTATTAAGAAATTGCAATAAGCACTTTATTAATTCCAAATACAATATGTGCACAAATCTGGATCCAAAATGCTTAAAACAATTTATAAAATCTTACAATAATTTCCATTGTTCTGCAAATGGCCTTCTCCGTTTTCCTCCAACGAATGTGTAGCTTTGCTCCTTCCAATCGTTCCTCTCCTTCTCTGTATAAAATGTCCGACCCTTTCCATGAATCTCAATGATTTATTTATAATTTGAAAAGTTTAGTTATTTCGTTTCATCATCGGGAATGGATTTTATAACGATCTTCTTCAAACCCTTGCCCTTGTATTACCTGCATAATGAAACAATAATCATAATATCAAAACAAAACCAAACTTTACTTTCCCGTAACTTTCCTTTTTTTCAAAAGTATTTCAAAGTTCTCATATTGCTAAATTAACCCGCTATTTTTTTGGTGAAATTGACATCTAGAATCTTGCAAGTTTGGTATCATTAGAAAGAGAAAATCCATATCTTTTTACCAAGTTTTGAATGAGATCAAACGGAGTTCTCTACCTCAAGATATGTCCATTTCAATTTTGCACTAATTTTAGGGTTAACCCTAAAATAAAATTTAATTATTTAAATGAAAATTAATCATTTAAACCTTTGAAAATGATTTTAATCAAATTATTTCATTTAAACCTTTGAAAATGATTTTAATCAAATTATTTGATTTGAAATAATGCAATTAATATGCAAATAATCAAAATATTCAGTTTTGAAGCATTGCAACTACATTCAAACCTTCAAAATGCAAATATGTCAACAATTCCAAAGTGAAAGCAAATTTTCCAAGACCTTGATGCGAGCAAAATCAGATAAACAAAAATTTCCCGAAATCACAAAATTTAAGGTGGGTCCCCAATTTTGGGGTCATTGTGAAGGATGTCACAACATTGGCGACTCTGCTGGTAAATGTCCCTGGACATTTTTGACTAAAAACCAAACTCTGAAAACACACAAAACATGAATATTAGAATCACAAGCATTGATAAGCATCCAGAGAATGAGAATAGACCAATACAAATATGAATTATCGGAATCATAGATGATTTATGTAGAATGTGATGTATTATTGGTTGGGATCATGTGATATGTATTAATGATCATTTTCAATATAAATATTTGCTTTGGCCATGCTTGTCATCGTACTTTAATCAGGGGCCCTAAAAATGACCTTTCATGACCAATAAGATGATATGGAAAATAATATGATATGAGCTAAAAGAATGTATTGAAATGAACCACCTGTCTTATAGAGACTCAAACATTCTAGTACAATAAACAAACACACTAAAACCTGTCTAACCCTCTTAGGACCAATGTGTGTGCCGTGAATTCCTTTACCAGATCAAGAGCTTAGTTATGACCTTACTATCATCCAGAACCAGTGTGTGTGCAAGTGAGTTCATTACCTCATTTTGACCAAAATGGTTAAACCTGTTATGAAAGAAATACAAGGCTAGCCTGCCCATTTGAAACGAACATAGGTCTCACTTTTCAACAAGACATATCACCACGCATGAGCGTACTCCACTACCAGTCAAGCGTCTATAGCCCCGATGGAGGTTAACCCCATAGTCCATGATTTTGGCTTTAGAATTGCTTGAATCTTGGGGATGACTACCCATCCGTCTGAGGGACAAGTAGTACAAATCCTTACAATCCAATAGTGAATGATGTGTTTGGATTTTGATTTCTTGAACCTTGGGGATGACTACCCTTCCTTCGACGGACGAGTAGTACGAATCCTTACGACCCAATAGTCGGTGGTATGTGATGTAAATAGACTCAGAGCTTTGGGGAATTGGATTCTCAACTAAAGTATGATGAGAATTTAACCCTATCCTTACTACTCTGATTTTGTTTAGAGATTTTAAATATTTGTGGTAATAATGAGTTTTATGGACTATGTTGCATGATAGGACTGACAAGGATACCCCTTTTCACCCTATATTTTCTTCCAATGATGGTTTTGACCATTTTACCCAAAAAAATTTAATATGTGTAACTGTGTTTGGTTCCAAATGATTTCAACATCAGTCCCCGATCTCAAGACCCATTTAGTGTATATTGTGCAATGATCCTAAGAGAATCTGACATGCTTTTTGGTGGTTGCCTAACATACTAGAAATGGTTGAGTGACTAAAACATTTAGGAACCCTGAAACTATGGTGTGTAAACATGAAGCTTTTGTCTTTTACAATTTTGTACAAAATGCCTTTGTGAAAGTGCCCCTGATTAAAGCAACATGACTTTTGACAAAACCAATTAACACCTTTTGAATTTGACAAATGATCCTTTTTATGGGATATGAAATATGAAGTGCGAGGGTGATGTATGCAATGTTATGAAACATGTTTATGAAATGCGAGTGTATGTAAGGATACGAAGTTTTTGCAATACAATTCCAATTTTTCATATTTGCTTTATCTTTGTTCACATTCATAAGGACATAAATCAATACCTCATTTTCCCTTTTTCCAGGTTTCACAGGTCCTCAAACTAGGTAGCTTTACCCTCCTCTTTGGAAGACTCACCTAAAACCGTGCCAACTTGAAACACATTCAGTCACGAAACTTCAACAAGATCTGGTGAAGTTCATCTGTCATTAAGCTCAACAACAAAACATACGAAAACAAACATAACAACAACATCAAAAACACAACATCAATACATGACATCAACACATCACATGACGAAACAAATATATACAATAAAACAACAAATCCAAAAAACTATTTACAAAAAATATACATAATATACAAGACACTACCAAAATATTTACCATCATTTCCCTGGATCCCATACACGATTAGCATACTTTAGAAAACATATATGATTACATGCCTGACAAGTTTTATAAGAATCCAATAAAAATAAGATTAGGCCAAAAATAGAAATTCTCATTATGCCTATTTCATCCCACTGATTTGATTCAAAATTATAAGCAGTTCCATGTTTAAGATTTGATTTATTAAACTTAAAAGTGAAAACATGATTTTCAATTATCCTTTGCTTATTCAAAAAGGTGTGAATTTCACAATTTGTTTCATAATTTAGAACTAGGCTCCTCTTTTCAAATAGGAGATTTTGCAAATAAGAACCTATTTCTAAAAATTTCATATTCAAGTCACTTTCAAAGTTTTTAAAGCAATCACAATCATTCAAGAATTGACAAGCATCTAGGACATTTGGTATAAGAAGATCATTAAAAATTTGTGCCCTAGCTTCACTAGTTGATTGCTCATGAATTTGATTAAGCATTTCAAACATGTTTTCCTTCATTTCATTTATGGCAAAAATTTTAGAATCTGTCTCCAACTTCTTGTTAATAACATTTGACATTTCATCATTGATAGCATTAGCATCTAAAAACTTATCATGCAACCCATTACCTGAAAATTTTGTAACCAATGAGAAAGGTGAAGATTTTACCTCATCATCTATACTCAATACATCATTATTAGCATTTACCAATATTTGATGAGCATTTGTCACTTTTTC
Source organism: Wollemia nobilis (assembly GCA_028583015.1). Classification (NCBI taxonomy): domain Eukaryota; kingdom Viridiplantae; phylum Streptophyta; class Pinopsida; order Araucariales; family Araucariaceae; genus Wollemia; species Wollemia nobilis. The sequence continues at coordinate 12,349,659 of JAQPPZ010003016.1, forward strand.
CTTTTCTTCATGGTCTCCATCATGATCACCTTGTAGTTCTTCATCTTCATCAAATACCTGTTTATTAAAGACACCAAAATTAGGCACCCAATTAAATGTATGCCTATCCTTTTCAAACCACAAATCTGACTGATCACAAGATGTGTTAAATAACAAATTTTCTTGATCAACCACCCGAGTTACTTTAGATAGATCAACATTTTCCTTTAGGTCATCACCAACATTAAATCCAAACCATTCATGTGAATTTGTACTCAAATTTTTATTAGTCACGGGTAAAAGAGATGACTTTACCTCATCCTCATTAATAATAAATGAGTCATAAGAAACATTTACCATTTCTTCATTTTCAATTTCAGCAAGGTGTTCAATAAATTCATCTTCAAAGTGATTCAATTTTGGAACCTTCTCTATTTCTGCAATTGGCATGTCATTTTTTGATTGTGTAGGAATTGCGAAATCTTCTTTTGAAATAGAAGTTTCAACATCCTGCATATCAAGTGAAATAGAAATTTTATCAGTAGAAGTATGAGAAAACAATGATTTACCATACATACCCCATCCATTATAGTAATTATCTTCTAAAGCTAAGGGATGAGATTTTATTGTGGCTTTAGAAAACATGTGATTATTTGACTATACAAGAGTTGTAGACTCTTCATGTAAGATATCAATTTTAGCATCCTGCATATCAGATGAAGAACAATTCTTATCAATAGGTATAAAAGAAAAACATTCATCATATCTTCCCCAACCATTATAACAATTATCTTCTATTGTTAAAGGGTGAGGTTCCACCATATATTTTGTGCAAACTTCGGATAGGTCTATAATTTCCTTTTCAAATTCACCTTTATCAATCACCTGAGATGAAGACCTACTGATTTCTTGTTGTATGAGCATTGTAGAATCCTTAAGTGATACAAGACTTTCAATTTCCTGCATATCATCTGAGATAAAAACTTCTTTGGAAATTGTGAATAAAGTGAATAATTCTTCTTCATGATCTGAAATAATAAAATCATTATCTTTCTGAAGCACTTGGTGACATTCCATATTTTCTTTCATAGCATCTTTATATTCATTTTCAGATTCACTTTCTTCAATAAAGAATTCATATTCAATTTCAAACAATTCATCTTCCTCAAGCAATAAGCTTTTAGAATCAGTCATTTGAACCATCATCATCGAGGTATTATTTTCTTGTAATCCCTTGCAATATTCAATGAAATCACATCTATGATCATTCAATTCTTTAAATTTACCTGTTTGAACATCACACTCATTATCCTCCTGAAACAAATGATGAAAATCTATCATTTCTTCTATATATTCTTCAGATTCACTTTCAAATTCATTTTCTTTAATTTCAAAAAATTCATCTTTTTTAGATTCATCCTCCTCAATTTCAAAGAATTCATCTTCCTTAGATTCATCCTTTGGTAAGACAAGAGTTTCTTCAATGGGATCAATTTTTGCATTTTGTTTCATAAAATCATCCCAATCCTCCTTTGTGAATAATGGCTCTAAATCAGTTTCTACATTTTGATCAACTTGATCATCATAATGTTCATTGATGGGTACTAACTTTGAAACCTACACCTCATTCTCAACATCTAAGGTAGTTGTGACATCTAAACTATCAATCTCAACCTGACTCATTTGTGATTTTTGATCATGAATTTTAGGTCTTAGTCTGTATAATTGTTCCATATTAACACCTTGAGATATCAACTGTTGTTCAAATGTTACTGCCTCATTGTAAGCCCTAGGCAATGATGTAATTTTAAGGCCTTTCCCCAAAAACATGGATGTGACGTGATCTAAGGCTCCAATGTATATTTGAGTAGCTCTTTCTTCTGAAATGATATAATGCATCCCCACCTCAGTATACAACCTATGAAATTTATCATTAAATGATCTCATGGGTTCGTTAATTTTTTACGAATGGAGACAAATTGATTTAACATCATAACTGAATCATCCAACCTTCCAAAATGTTCGAGAAATGCTTTCTCTAGTTTAACCCAAGAAGTAGCATACCTTATAGGTAATTGTATGTACCACTTAAGCGCAACCTCATCCAATGGGTATGAAAATAATCTGCAAGGAACATCTCCTTGCATAAGTTGCAAATGACGTAACACACTCTTGTATCTTTGAATATGGTCCTTGGCTTGATCCACATCATGCCTAAATCTGGGTAAACAAACTTCTACACCTTCAAGAATTTGATGAATAGGCATGTTTAAACTGCTATAATAATCACCTATCCAAGAAGCCATCATTTCCTTTACTGAATAAAGTGATGCCATTAGTGAACTTCAAAGAACACAAAATTTAATGTCAATCTTATTAGTCAAAGAAATATATCTTGCAACTAAGCATGAAATGACTAATCAATTGATAAAAGATATGCATCAATTAAACTTTGGCATTAAATAACACCCTTCAATTTGTAATTTTTTTTTAAATTGAGATTTGAATGATTTCAAATGAAAATCAAATATTTACCTTTCAGGCCCTCCTTCTAGCGCCAATTTGTTGAGGTGTGATTTTGTCCAATCACAAAACCACCCGACAAACTCAGAATTATGATTCTCTCTTGCAAAGAATATTATATATCTCCAAGGTTCTTATGTTATATCTAACATTTCATATATATATACATCAATGAGTACTTGAATAACTCTTGGATTTGTGAACTATTGTTTACAAGGGGCCTGGAATTAGGTAAATGATTTCAAGTTTATCATGTATAACATGCTTTGATATCAATTCAACAAAATAAAATTTGTTTTATGATCTTAGGTTAAAGTATACTAAATTTTATTTCCTCTCTTCAATTTAATGTCTCAAAATGCTTTAAATGAAATTAGCATAAAAAGAATCTAGCATTTTATATTAAATTTCAATTTAACTTTAATAAAAATCAAAGTAAATGAAATTTCATAAACTTGATAAACCTTTGGAACATAATAAATTTATAATCAATTCACTTCCCAAATGTTTATTTGATAAAGCAATCATTTATTCAAACTCCCTTATGAAATTATAAATCAAACCCAGAAGAGGTGAATAAATGAAATAATGTCTTGCCCAATTTATAAGGTTCCAAAACCTTGTCAATGATAAAATCTTAGGGCTTAATATGAAACTAATCTATAAACTTTGGATTTTATGATAAAATAAAGTTTATAAATTAGATTTGCTTATAATATTTATCTTTTGAAATATTTATGGAATTAAATATTCAAAAGAGTAAATGTGATCTCTCGTTTGAAATTTGGATTTCTAAAATAGATAGAACTATATTATAAATCAAATCCAAATTGAATTTTAGAGATATCAATCCGAGTTCCTCAACCTTATGAAATTAAGGTGAGGAATAGAATATTCATTTATCCCTTCTTAAATTTATTAATTCGAATATTAATTAATGTAATATCCGAATTATAAATTTAATTATAACTTAGTCATATAATTTTACTTTATAAAATTATACTAAGTTATAATATATAGTTTTCAGAATGAAAATAAAATAATAAAAGATTTAAGCTTTAGAAATTAAACTAATGTCTCGGACAAATTCAACAGAACAAATTTCCATTTACATAATTCTAAAACCAATCCAATGTTCACCAGTATTCACACAATGAAATCAAATAAATTGATGCAATCTTCTAAGGTATACAAACTATTAAGAAATTGCAATAAGCACTTTATTAATTCCAAATACAGTCTGTGCACAAATCTGGATCCAAAATGCTTAAAACAATTTATAAAATCTTACAATAATTTCCATTGTTCTGCAAATGGCCTTCTCTATTTTCCTCCAACGAATGTGTAGCTTTGCTCCTTCCAATCGTTCCTCTCCTTCTCTGTATAAAATGTCCGACCCTTTCCATGAATCTCAATGATTTATTTATAATTTGAAAAGTTTAGTTATTTCGTTTCATCACCAGGAACGGATTTTATAACGATCTTCTTCAAACCCTTGCCCTTGTATTACCTGCATAATGAAACAATAATCATAATATCAAAACAAAACCAAACTTTACTTTCCCGTAACTTTCCTTTTTTTCAAAAGTATTTCAAAGTTCTCATATTGCTAAATTAACCCGCTATTTTTTTGGTGAAATTGACATCTGGAATCTTGCAAGTTTGGTATCATTAGAAAGAGAAAATCCATATCTTTTTACCAAGTTTTGAATGAGATCAAACGGAGTTCTCTGCCTCAAGATATGTCCATTTCAATTTTGCACTAATTTTAGGGTTAACCCTAAAATAAAATTTAATTATTTAAATGAAAATTAATCATTTAAACCTTTGAAAATGATTTTAATCAAATTATTTCATTTAAACCTTTGAAAATGATTTTAATCAAATTATTTGATTTGAAATAATGCAATTAATATGCAAATAATCAAAATATTCAGTTTTGAAGCATTGCAACTACATTCAAACCTTCAAAATGCAAATATGTCAAGCAATTCCAAAGTGAAAGCAAATTTTCCAAGACCTTGATGCGAGCAAAATCAGATAAACAAAAATTTCCCGAAATCACAAAATTTAAGGTGGGTCCCCAATTTTGGGGTCGTTGTGAAGGACGTCACAACACTACAGTAGCCTCTTCTTGAGACAATACCCCACCCAAATCTTCTAGGGAAGCATCTATAAACACAGTAAAATTTCCAAGAGGATCTGGTATTTTGAGAATCGATATCATTGTTAACTTATTTTTCATAATTTTAAATGCGGCCTCACACTTATCCATCCACTTGAACTCTTTTCTCTTTTTTTGAATATTGGTGATAGAATAGACAACCTTAAAGTAATCTCTCACAAAACACATGTAATAGCTAGTGAGTCCCATGAAACTCCTGACTTCTTCACATTAGTTGGCGGAGTTCAACTTAGGATGGTCTCAATTTTCTTTAGGTCTATAACAATCCCTTCTATCGAGATGATGTGCCCCAAATACTGTACTTGTGAAGTATAGAATTCACACTTGGACAATTTACCATATAGTTGGTTCTTCCTCAGTACTTCCAATACTAACCAAAGATGGTGGTTGTGTTCCTCTTTAGTACGAGAATAGATCAAAATATCATTCAAGAATACTAAGATAAATTGGTCTAGATATTTTTTGAAAATATTTTTCATTAGATTCATAAAATTTGTTGGCGTATTCGTCAGCCCAAATGGCAGCACTGTGAACTCATAGTGTCCATATATAGTCCTAAAGGTTTTCTTATGAGTATCCTCTTCCTGATTCCTTAAACGATGATACCTCGATCTTAAATCTATTTTTGAAAATATGGTAGCACCCCTTAACCGATCGAAGAGGTCATCTATCCTTGGTAGAGGATACTTATTCTTAAAGGTTACCTTCATCAACATTATATAATCTATACATAATATCAAGGAACCATCCTTTTTTTCATAAATAACACTAGAGCACCCCAACATGACACACTTGGTTTGATCAAACCATTTTCTAACAAATCTTGGAGTTGTACCTTTAGTTCCTACAACTCTATTGGGGTCATTTTGTAAGGTGTCCTTAAAATGGGTTCAACCCCTATCATTAACTCAATGGAGAAATCAAATTCTTGTTTGGATGGCAATCCTAGAAGATCTTCAAGGAATACATCTCAAAATTAATGAAGAATTGGATGTTTCTTGAATACTTCATCTCCCTTTTCTCCAATCTTCCTTGAATACTTCTTTTTGAATACATATAGCATACCACCTCTTTTAGTGGTTTTCTTTAACTACATAGCTGAAAGTAAGTGAGGTTGAAAAGAACCTTGCCTACTCTGCACTCTAACTCTCCTCTTATCCTTGTCGGTGTGATCCATCCACCTATCTTGAACCAATCCATTCCTATGACAATATCAAAAGCATGGAGGGGTGCCACATACAAGTACCATATATTGAATCCATTAGGTAGAGTTATTATTGTAGTAGGCAAACATTTATCCACTAAGCACGTTTACCCAGAACCATACTTGACTTTCCACCCTTGTTACAAAAACCCAAGTCTTTTCGGCATATCTCTGATAAATACTAGTGGGAATAAAACTATTTGTAGCTCTACTATTTATTAAAATTTAAAACAACTTACCACTTAGTAACATTAGAGCTGCTCACCCAGTCACATAACCTTGGTGTTGTTGCCCGACTAAAAACATTAAGGGCACCTTTTAGCACAATGAGGACCTCTGCAGGTATAGCACCCAATCCTAAGTATTTAAGTTCTTGTCTTTCCCTTCATATTGGTCTTAGGTCCTTCTCCTCTATTTTCCCCATTGTAACCTTGTTCGATAATATTTTCTAGCATTACTTATCACTGACCCATTTGGTCTTGAAGTGACCTCACTAATGAAGTCAACTACCTCACCTCTCCTTGAAGTAACTTGAGTAGGGAAGTATTACTTGTTGTACCCTCATCATATTTCTTTGACTTTCTAGCATTCTTGTTGGATCCCTATGCTTTTCCAATATTTTTACGGATATCTAAGGCTTTTCCCTTCTTCTTGTTCGAGCCCTTCTTAACCCTAAGCTTTTTCAGGGATCATACTTCAATCTCCTTCTATATAATCAATCCCTCTTTTTTGGAGCATCTTAACACAAATGCCATCCCTATCCACCAAAAAGGAGTTAGGTAAGTTACAATTATACCTCAATTGCACTTACAATCCATTAACTTCATTCTCCTCGTGAACTAACATAAATATTATCACCCAATTGATAATGTTTAGGGTCACACTTGCCTTCTTGCAAGGTGCTTAACCTAAAGTTGCACATCAAGTCAAGGCTCAACCTAGGCACACTCTACGGAAGCTTCTAGCCCTACGACCTAGAGCTCTGATACCAACTATAACAACCCAAAACTACCAACCCAATTTTTTTTCTAAAGAGGGATGATTATAAACAAAGGTTCGCAAGGAAAAATTCGTCTTTCAAATTTTTAGCATACAAGGCTTCACCACATTTGAGTTATAGTCACTATATATGACACTTAATGGACATGAGTGGCCAACTCCCATGGTTTCTAGGGTTCACCTTACTAAACCTACACGTTTAGAAGGATGCCAAAAGTGGTCCCCCACCTTTCCCATACCCTCATCAACATAGGACCATGTGACTACGACATGTAAATTATCCTTTAAGGTCCATAACACTTAAAGGGAGATGCTTATTCCCTAACCTTACTCTAAGTCCATCTAGGTAGGTTATTCAAGTGTAGATCATAGGTGCTTAGTTACCACACCTTTGTGGGTTAACTAAGGTCACTGCATCTTCATTGGCATCTAACATGATCACTCGATCCTACATGTTCAAGGAATCACCACTACTGACTTGTGAATGGTTCCACAACTCCTAGTTGGGATACACCCGATCCTACTCGTTCAAGGTGCAATGATTCACAAGAACCCTAGCTATTGTATTCACACAACTCCTTCCAGGTTCATGAGTTCCTAGCTATTGCATTCTCACAACTCCTAAGACTTATATCTACCTGGTTATTGCATTCACGCAACTCCTCCTAAGATTGGGCTTTATGGTTTACAAAAGGAAATTCTAACCACCCCAAGGATAAATAAACTTTGTAACATTTTTCTTTAAGTAAGCAATGCACTTTACATAATATCAAAGCAAGACATAATCTATCTAAATCGAAATGCCATATTAAAATAAACAAGGATTCATCTTAACCATAAACCACATTATGTTGAACTCAAATTCTTGACATAAAGCTTTAAATCAAATGCTTTCTAATAACATCGATGCATAAGTATGAAAACCCAAGTAATTAACATCAGCAATTGATAGAGTTCAATACTATCTAACCAAGGTAAAAGATTGTTCAAAATCATAACATACAAATTTAAACAACCAAAACTTTTAGTTTGTACAATAATTTAGGTTTATAAAACCCTTGAACAAAGCATTATTTTACATAGATTTTGTTTCTTTTTCCAAATTGACTATACATTTCAGAATCTATGAAGCCAAGATCTCCAAGTCATTTATCAACTATAGCTCCTTTTCCAATAGGGTATCCATCCACGAATTATGAGGGATATTTAGGGATCATGACAACTCTATATGCAATGCAACTTTAACATGCCATTTTCACAATGCAAACAACCATGCATTAAACAAATAAATATGGCAACCAAGAAGAGAATCTCATACTTCTCTTTATAATACTCCCTTAACCCACAAGAGTCTCAAAAATTGCTATAATAGTTTCTCTTTCAAAACCCATATTCAATAATCTATCATACTTCTCTTTATAATGATCACTTAACCTACAAGAGTCTTAGGAATCACTATAACAGTTTCTCTTTCAAAACACACATTTAATAATCCATTTTATAATAACTACTCTTTTAAATCAAAGAACATACATCTCATTTTCTTTCAAAACAACAATATAATGGATCAAAAAAAACTAATCATTTAATATTCATAAAGTTTATTTTTCAAATCTCAAACCCACTCCTTAAGAAATTATAAACCAACAAAATATCTTTATTCTGAAACCATCACTTTTGTTATATATAAAGAAAGCAATGTTCATTTATGAAACAAAAAAATAGACTTTAATAATCTAATAGGGTTCTACTTATTTATCTTTTATAACATGGAAAGAGCAGCAATTTAAACCATTATCTTCGTTTAACAAGAGCCACGATTGCACAACCGCTAAATAACAAAATATAAAATATACATAGGTTAAATCATAGGCACAAGGTAATGATAAGCACAGGCAACATAAAGACTCACTACTAATGGAGACAAAAGTATCAACCTCTACCAAAACGACCTTGCCCAACTATGAAGATTCAAGCTTCTAAACTCTTCTAACACAGGCATAACCCACAATTTGAAGAAGATGACGAGCATAGGTCTAAAAATAATAGAGATATACGTAGCAAAGAAGAAATGGATGTGGGCTAAGGGCAAAACAAAACCTCACTAAGCAAGAAAAAATGCCAACAAAGACAAGCATGCCCAAAATATGGTCAAGCAACGAAAAACTCTATGTAGATAGTAGGCAGACACCAAGCAAAAGAACAATATTCAGACATCTAACAATACGCAGAACGAATTTTGAATGGGCTATGACAACATTAAAGAGAGATAATCCAAAAGATCAACATCAACTAAAGAAGCACATGCCAAAGTCAAACATAACAAGGATAACACCTGGTTTTCAATATTTCCCTACATCTCCTAAGACGGATATCGCATTGCTCCTAGATCTTCTCCCCTCAAGCCTAATCTATTTCCCTCCAACCAATCCTCTGTTGAACACACACTTTTTAAACAACAAAAGGTATGGGCATGTCTTCTTACATGGAGGCGTTCATAAGAGAAACACTTAAGAAGATGTTTCTTACAAGACTCGCACCACCTTGTGTCTTTTATTAAAGAGCCATCCAAAGCATATCAAAAAGGAATAATGCACCTCATAAAAGAATTAACCTTATTCTTTACAATGAATATTTACCTCAATCAAAACCAAATTTTGCTTTCTTGATTTTAATTCCAAACATTAGAATCAAATTGCTACTTTACTAGTATAAAGTATTAAAGCTAATAATTAATTACCTTGATAATTCTCAAGTATTAATATCAACAACTAATTAAGACTTAATAATTCCAAGGTATTAATGTTACCAATTAATACTTAATAAAATCTTAATCCAAATCTATGAATACCATGAATAAACATAGATTCACACCAACCATGTTTCACACCTAAGTAGATGGTCTTCTTTAAGATAGTCTAATGCTATCGCCAACCTATTAAGGAGACTCATTGCATAAGCAACTTTCTAGCTCAATGATGTGAACACAAAAATAAGCAAAATGATATGCATCTACATGAAGGGTAATTTGTTACCCTGAGCTATCGATGAGTAAGTCATCACCATCATTTCCCAAAATATCTCTCATTGTAGGTGGTTCACCCATATGTTCCCACCAGAGAGAGAGCACCTGGTCTTGCACCCACAAGTATGTCAACAGTACCATATTCCAAGCTTAAAAGAATGTAATCATTCCATTATATAGACATCATAAAATGAAGCTATGTAATTAAACATTCACACCACTACATAGTTCATCGTCAATAAAGAGTTCAGCAAAGGAGGCTTGTTACAAGAAGAAAAGATATATGGATGAAACAAAAAAAATAAATAGAGGGAAAAATAGAGAATTAAATTTTATGAGATGTCAAACCATAACAAAGAAAATAAACAATATGCAAGTAAAAAACTTAGACTTATCATGTGGACTAAACATCTAGAATATACAACGTTCGTTGAGCGCACGTGGTTGAGGAGCCTGCGACTAGGGAGTTTGCGGAGGCAAAGGTCAAGGGTTCGAAACCCGTTGAGAGGCAAAGGTAATTTTTAAAAAATAGGGCCTCTCGCTCCTGCTTCGTCGTGATTTTCCTTCTGAGTGAGAGGCCCCTGTACTCCCTGGTTTTTTATCTGGCTGCTTTTCAAGGTTTTTATGCTCTGTTGTGGTGGCGGTTGGCAGCGTCTTGTGTTGGTTGAGGGGCCTTACCAGTTCTCTCTGAATCTCTTGTGGGTGCGGTAAGACATTGAAAATTTGGCTCCCTGGTAGCCACCAACTGGATTGAGCTACGAATCGGCCCTACTTGTGGGGGTGATATAGGGATTTGGTAGTTGTGTGGATGGTTCTGGTTGGTGGTCCCTTGTTTGGTTCTAGACCTGCTTGGCTTGGTGAGCATCGGTTTTTTGGGTTGGTTGCTTGTTGGGGATCTTGGTCAATCGACTCTGCTTTTCTTATGGGTTTCGGTATGCCACTGAATATTCGATCGGGGTCCCTGTGGGAAGGGGATCGGATCAAAGGCCGAACCAAACCTGCGAGGGTGAATGTGGGGTGTTGTTGTTGCAGTAGCGTTGATTGTTTTCCTTGGTTGGTGTCAGGTTAGGTTCCGTTGCTCGGGTGGTGGTTGGTGGTCTTGGCTGCAGAGTTCCTTTCTCTCATTTTGTGGGAGTACTGCCTTCATAGTTCCCCAGCTGGGCTGGGTGTTGTCTTCGCTAGGGCGGGTTCTTATACCCTGCTACGTAGTTTCCTTCTCTCTGGCTTCCAAATTTTGCTTTGGGGTTTTTTCCCCTTTTGATGGTTATTGAGTGGTCCTTGGAGGAGATGTTGTGATCCTCAGTTGAGGAGTGGTTTCATCTTTTGCTTCTTCCACCAGTTTTGGCGGTTGTTACGTTACTGTGTGGGAGCTGTTGTGCACGATATATGGTTGAAAAAGGAACTGCAGGAGAATCCTGTCTCTTTGGTTGACTTCCTCTGTAGTGGTTCTACTTTTCGTTTGAGCAGTTCGTTTAGTTAACTTTCTTCTTTTTTCCAGGCTGCTCTCATTTCCTTTGTTGTTGGCGTCGCTGGTCCTGTAACTCCGTTGGTGGGTTTGCTTTTGCGAGAGTTAGTATGCACTAAGGATTTTCTCTTTGGAGATGCTGGGGTTCTTTGTGTCTTTGGTGGTTTTCTCTGCAGGGTCCGATTTTCAGTCTCCAATTTCCAACTTGAGCAGTTTGGCTGTTCAAAATTTAAATTTTAAATTTTCCTACCGCTCTTGGTCCTTTGTTGTCCGTATCCACTAGTGGTTGGTTTTGTCATTTATTCAGACACTTATTTTGGATGCTGGTAATTTTATCTGGATGGCGTTGTTGTCTGTTGATGGGACACTCAAGTGTGTGGTTGTGTCCTTTGTCATTGTTCTTTCTCGATATGGAGCTGTTGGTGTTGTATGTTACAACCAGCCAACGTGTGTATTTCTATTAATTTTGTTTGGTAGTTGTTGGTTTTCTCCTTTGAGAGTTGTAGATTTTTGTAATTTAGCTTATGCTCCTTGGAGCTGTTGTTTAAGGTTGTAGGACACCTTTCAAAACCATCCCTCGTTTGTTGTGCTTTGTGCTCCTTCTCGAAGCTATTGTATAAGGTTGTGGGAGACCTTTCAAAACCCTCTCTTTTTTAACAGTACCAAAAACAAAAAAATCTAGAATATACATTAATGAGTTCAACCCAAACCCTAAACACACCCAAAAGAAGTACATAGATGCAAAGATTAAATGGAAGGGAAAAAATACTTATAACCTAATTAAGATCTAGTTCACATCATCTTAGATGTGAAATTGGGAGATGGACATGCGAAATTGGGAGATAAACATTACCTCAAGAGGCATGGTCAAAATGTACGTATTTTTTGTCATAGAATGTGAAGCCTATAAGTACATCATGATTACATATGAGGGCGATCTAAAAACAAACTCATTAATAGAACTTTTTGAAGAATTGAAAATAAACAAAAGGAAACTTTTTATCGAATACAACAAAAAAAATAAACTTCAAAAGATGATAAGAGGATGTTAAACTTTTTGACTTTATTAAGCAGTTTTTTATTAATATTATTAAACTTTCGAATTTTGAATAAGAAATCCAGAGTTTGAATCCAACGATAGTAGGATTTTTACACCACACCCCATCTTGTATTAATGTTCTTGATCTTATAAAATATTTTAGTTTGGTGAATATAATTAATCATTTCATTTTAATTTTATATAACCAATAAAAAACAAATTTAATTTTTTTATTATTTCTTATCAAATAACATAAACTCAATTAATTAAATTCCTCCCTTTAAAAAAAACAACTTAAAGGCATGAAAAAATACATTATACATAGACTTTCCTATCGCCTCCTTAAAGAATGTTTTTAGCATTCTTGCATTGAAATGAAATGAAAGATTTTAATTACGTTCGCGAGACCCAAAACATGGTCTATGGGACCTCCAAATATGGAAACATAGTTATTCAAATCATATGACCATTAATATCCTTGATAAGGCTGTTTCTTCTCCTACTGATTTGGGTTAGCAATTCCCTCACTTTTTTTATTTTTTGTCTTCAAATAACTTTGTCATAGACCCTTTTTCAAGTGTTTCTTTGTGTTTGCCATGGATGTCCGAAAAATTCGGGCATTCATAGATGAAATGTTTCTCTGTCTCTATTGCTCCTGTGTTGCATAGAGTACATATCCTTTCTTCCCATTGTTCCTTGGGCATTGTCCATCTCCCTTTTTCACATATAAGCCTATGAGAGCTAGTCTTTATATGAGCAATGAGGATTTTTTCCTTCCACTTAATTTCAACGCCTATATATGCTTTTTCCTTGTGGTCATACGTTGGATTAAACTTTGCAATATAATATTGTTTTTTCTTGCTTGCATTTTTCCACATTCCACTTCTAAACTTTTCATTCACAGGTTTTTATGTCTTTATTGAAATTTGGACATTTACGTTTCAATGTTTCATCCATTTCCTGATTTTGTTTCATCCATGTGTTCTTTCGTCTATGTAGCCCTTCATCCCTAACTGCCTTATTTTGTTTTTTTCAAGTAACATAACAACTTGATCATAGCAATTGCTTTTAAAAGGAACATTCCAGTTTTAGCTAGAATAATTTCATAAGGGACTGTGATCTTAATTCTAAGAAAATTTGTAATTAGACGTTTTTTGAATCTTTTTATTTGCCTCCATTTTGTATTTGTCGTGCCACTGGCCCACACCTCAACCATACAACACAACCTCACAACCATACAACACAATCGGTGTGACAAGTAGACCAAATAAGACCTTGGTGGTCTTCCAGTCCCACAACTCGACATTCCTACACCAATTTTGAAGTGCATATAGTGCTCTCCAACCACTTAGAGTTCTTTTCATTCTACATGTATTCCAATTGAGTTTGTCATGAAAATTTATGCCTGGGTATTTGTATTCTACCATTACCTCAAGAGGTTCTCCAAACTGAAATTCGAGATGTTGCTTCTTTTTTTTTTGCTGAAAAAATCATGATTTTTGTTTTGCTCGTGTTCACCTGCATCCCAACTTCCATACAGAAGAGTTCTAGAGCCCGAAGGTGATATCTTAGATCTTTAGCTGTTTCGGCCACAAGAATTACATCATCTACATACATGAGGAGTTTTAACACATATTTGGCTAAGTGTACACCCTCTCCCCCAAATTTGTTTATTCATTCTTTTAACTTGTTGATGTACAACCCAAATAATGCCTGAGATAAAGGGAACCTTGTTTGACGTCTATGTCACTCCTAAAAAATTTAGATAACCCTTCCTGCGTTCTGATTCTAGCCTTTACATGCTCATATAATCTCTAAACTACTGCCCTGCAGTGAATTGGAACCTCTAGCTCTTCCATTTTGCTCCATAATTTTTTCCTTGGCAGCGTATCAAATGCCTTTTTGAAGTCTAAAAAACAACAAAAAGCCTCCTCTTTTTTGTCTCATATTTTTTTTCACTGCGTGTCTAAGCGTGATACAATGATCAATGATCAATAGTTGAGTGCTTGGGCCTAAAACCCGTTTGCCCCCTTTACTCTCTTTCCCTTTTCTTCTGCCCATCTTTGATCCTATGCTCTAACTCCCAAACAATTTTGCAAAGAGAGGATTGATCATAATAGTTCGATAGTTTGAGTGATTATTTATATCTCCACTTTTAAACAAAGGAATGGTCAAGCTAGTTGTCCATTCTGGAAGGAAGCCATTTTGTATGACCTTATTGAAAATCTCTTTGATCTGCGGTGCAAGAATATTTACCCCGCTTTATATGCTTTGCTTGAAGATTGTTTAGGTCACGGGCTTTACCAGTTACTAACTTTTTAACTTTTTTATCCCTTCAATAATGTTTTCATTTGTGAAAAGTTATTTCTTGACAATGAGAGTAGGGGTGTCTCCTACTGGTTACTACACTCATACAATTGTTTTGAATACTCCAACCACTGACTAACCCCTGATTAACTGATAAGATTGTTTAGGTCACGGGCTTTACTAGTTGCTAACTTTTTAACTTTTTTATCCCTTCAATAATATTTTCATTTGTAAAAAGTTATTTCTTGACGATGGTTACTACTACAATTGTTTTGAATACTCCAACCACTGACTAACTGATATATTATTTTCGGTTTACATTTTTTTCACACTTAATTCCTTCCAAAATTTTGGTTTATACTTTCCTAAGTAAATCAGTTATTTCCTCCTATTTTAGTGTATTTATTTATTATTTTTGTTTACCCTTACGAATTTCACATATGCTTTTTTGTTTGCTCTTGTATACTATATGACATAGTTTACCCGCTAAAGTTGGCGGACACACGCAAAATGGCAAATATGGCCCATCTCAATGCGAGGCCACAAAGGGAAAGAAGTGGCGCTCGCTATTATCCACAGTTCCACGTGTTAAGTTAGAAATTGAGGAATGTTGTTCTCGAAACTTCTATTTTTCTCTACACAGGGGAGGAGGGGTATTTGCGAGGTTTAGAGAATTCGATTTTATTACCTCGGAACAATTACAGTTCCCACCGATCCTGGCGGGAATATATTGCACTACCTGTATCTGCGACACTCAGTCAAGACTAAAAACACATTCAATTATTTCAAATTTAATCGGGAAAGTTTTATTCAAAGTAAAACTTTAATTACAAATACGTGAAGTAAGAATTGCAGTTGTTTCATAAAAAACCTACTTTGAATTTTAGGGTTTTTCTGGAATGGAAGGCTTGGAATTTATTTGTTTTTTGTGGGTGGCAGGAGCAGTAGGAGCATGATCGTATTTGATGACGATGCATTGAGTGCATCGTCTGAACAATTCACCATTATTATTAATAATCATTGTTCTGAAGTAGGAAACCCCCGCCTTTCTCCTTCGACCTTTGCAGAGGTAGATATATTTTTTAATAAATTGAAATATAAATTATTTACGTTCAATCTCTTTTATTCCGGCGGCATGTGTGCAACATCGCAATTAATGAACTATGGGGGCAGTGGCATCCAGTGTTGTAAGCGTTTATAGGCCCCCAGTATCCGGAGCAAAAGAATGCCAATGCCAATGCAGTCGCCGTTGTTTTCTTCAAGTGCTTTGAGATATTTATGGCGGATTGCGCGGCGGTCGGGAAGGGGTTCCTCCAGTTCAGTCGGACCTCAGGTAATTATGCAAACTACACTCCTCATACTATATATTTGATATGGAACATTACGTGGAATTGATGCCTAGTATGTATATTTGTTTAGTAATGTTTTTGGAAGTCAAAAGAGGATTGAATTGCCTTCAGTGCTGTGCATTCTGGTACTAAATGTGCGTGTTTGTTTTATGGTTTCTTGAATTGCAAATGGAATCTTTAGATGAAATTGATTTGGGTCACGAAAAACCACTAAAATCAGACAAAGCTTGGAGAGTTTATCGAAAAATCGGACAACCATATTGGCAAATTTTTAAACATTTGGAGATCAATTTGTTTAGGATACAATGCAGATCATTTTGTTACATCTCATATTTATTTCCGAATGCTTATATTTCGTAGGAGACGGTGCACCAAGCAAGTTTGCGGGTTCCGGCATCTAGTATCTGCAATTTCGCTGGACCGGTTGGTAAGTATCATCTGGAACGAACCGATTCAGGCTAATTTGATTTGTCACTTGTTATATGGTCCACATGTGAATCAACGATAATTAAACGTAGAGGATTAAAGCCAGAATGCTGGATTAAGAAAATGAGTTTAAACTATAAATGACTCCAATGAAGCAAAGGTGGAGCGCTAGGTTTTCTATGTTGCAAAGGCTTCATAGGTGCACATTGTAATGAGATCAATGATTTCCAAAGAAGAATATGCTATCCAAATCTATTTGAGCTGCCAAAAATGTATATTTCAAAACACACCTTGCACAAATCATCCTGACAGAGGGCCAAAAAAGATCATATCCAAACATGTTCACACTTTGTGACCAAATTACAAAAACTGGACCGAACTCAACATGAATTATCATTCAACAAATGTCAAATAGGATCACTCATGAAATGACATGACAAAGCTTGCAAATGGCCACCTACAATAAAATATGGCTATGGAAATCAGAAAAGTGCTCTACATTGAAGTTCACATATCTATGATTTCCTTATATAAAAAGAAAAGGATCTCTACGATCTAAGATCTATCCATCCATGGTAAATGTTGATTATTTCCTTGTTGAAGATCTTTACCTCCATGAAGATCTGCATTGCCTTGAAGAACCAGCCTTCTCAAATAATTAAACCTATGTGAAGAAACAAGCCTCCCTGAAGAAGCAAATCTCTCCAAAAAAGCAAACCTTGTTGAAAAATTGAATCTCTTCAAATAGTCATATCTGCTTGAAATTGTGGATGAAGGCTTAACATCAATTGAAGTTTTTTTAAATTTTTGGTCTTTTTTTTTTTTGAAGAGAAATGGTGGCCAGTACAAGCTTGGCTGGGTGAAACTTCCATGAACTCTCCTGCATTAAAGAAGTGCCAATTCTTGAATAACCAAGACCTTTTCTCTCATTTGTCTTTTCCGGCTTAATTGAACTTTTTATGGCTTGTTCATATTTGCTAAGATGGAAACCATCACCTATTTAACCCATGTCCTTAAGCATTTTGAAGCCACTGCAATATGTTGAACATCAAACATATTTTTAGAAAAAATGCATAGTACTTTCATGGATTGCACCATCATGAGAAGCATTAGAAGCTCTGTCAGTAGAAATATTAAAATCAGTGTCAATGTACTCATAGACATTATGGGAAGCATCAAGATTTGAAGAAGAGAGGGATTAATGTCATCATTAACAAGAGATATATCACCATCTCAAGAACCATGGTCATGATCATTAGAAGCATCATTGATAGGACTCAGGAGTAATAACACTAACATAAGAAGACTTCTCTCTATGCTCAATAGTGTCATGATCATCAATTGGACCCTGCCAATTGATGTGATCCTCCTCATACTTAGATGCTTTCCTCAAATTAGTAATCTTGTGTATGGGTCTTTGGTTAAGAATTTTTAGGTTTTCAACTTCTTTCTCCTTTTCAAACTTATTTCAAGTTCAATAACCTTTATGGAAGGGCCATTGTTTTCCTTCTCTTTGGAAGATTAAAAAATCCTTGACATAAGTAGAATACTCATCATCCTCTTCAGAGAGGTTGGTATCAATGGAGGGCAAAAATTGATTCTTTAAGATATATTAAATCTCCTGGCATTCTTCTCTTTAGAAATTAGATAGAGGTGTTCATCCTAAATTTTAGGGATTATCAATTTGATTACTGCTATACTCTTTTCTTCCCAACCATCAACTTATTCTTTATCAGCATAAGCAACACTGCCTATGTCAGTGATGTTAAGTAGGTTTATCATTCTAATTGTCGAAAGTTCATAATTATTCTCCTTAGGAGGTTTAAGGGATTTAAGAAAAGTCCTTATCCATGACGTTTCAACTAATATCTGGAAAAGTATAATAGATAGATGAAATTTGATTACACCATTGCGAAGTACTCAAAAAACAAATGCAACAAAAAAAAAAGGGCAAAGAATACATCTGTAGAA
Organism: Wollemia nobilis; assembly: GCA_028583015.1. Taxonomy (NCBI): domain Eukaryota; kingdom Viridiplantae; phylum Streptophyta; class Pinopsida; order Araucariales; family Araucariaceae; genus Wollemia; species Wollemia nobilis. The sequence continues at coordinate 12,368,131 of JAQPPZ010003016.1, forward strand.
CAAAACTATGAGTGCTAGAAGATCAGGTGAAGTTTGACCAAACTTTGACTGTGAATTTTAAAGTACAAAGTGACCAACCCATCAAAAGTGTGATATTGTAACTCTTTTAAATTTTCACAAAGCCCTTTCCAGGTTCAGTATTTTCTTAAGATGTCTTTATATAGGCTCAAGGTGGTGAGATGATTAAAATTAGGCCCTCCACCACAAGTTACAAAATAATAATAGAATTTTCTGACTGGAAAGAGAGAGACTTGCCAAAGGACCTGACAAGCGATTTTACACGTGCTAACATCCATGACAAACAGAACGATGGAAGCTTCTTGACAAAGCATTATATAATTAATATGAAGCACATTTGATATAGACCTTTTGCACCTCCATGTCAAGTACTTAGCTTGCAATAACACTTGTCACTTCATCTATCAACAAATCTCCATGTTGATTGTTCATCTTTTTTTTCAATGAGTTTACACGGGTTTTTATGAGGGATCCCAGTCCCCTCATACTAAGTGGGGTTTGAACCTTGGACCTCTCAAAGAGAGGCCAAAGCCCTTACCACTACAGTAAGCTTGCAGCTATATTGATTGTTCATCTTCACCCTAACTGGAGCGAAACATTTTTTTTCTAAATGTGCACTACAAAAAATTGACAAGTCTTCCATGGCGGGTTTCACTGTTCAGTCAATTCATGGTTGTTTTTAGCACTGTTTGCGTTTGTCAGCTAGCATATGTCCATACTGAGTTCTGAAACTGAAATTAACAAGAATCTGACTTAATATTTAAAATCCAGTTTTTGATTCTTTTAATACCAGAATGCTGAAAGTTTTGACAAATATATGCAGTATCTCAATAGCAAGAGAAATGACATCAACAAATCTTAAAAGAAACTAAATGTGACCTAATAGATTTGAAAAGTGTATAAAGTTGAAGTCTTCCCCAGAAGCTATGGACTCCAGCTGAGGCCTCAAATCTCCAATAGTAGTGTAGGAGCTGCACATGGCTAGAGGTCCAATTATTCAGACTGCCAAACAGAGAACACTTCAGAAGACACAATCTAATGGGAGTTGCATTTGGTTAGAGATCCAACAATTCAGACTACCAAACAGAGAAGACTTCAGAAGACACAATCTTTACATTCCACTAGGGGAACAAGCCTCCTTTTTAGGTTCATTACTTTGTTATCAATTCGCAGAAAACAGCCTTGTTGTATTTAACCTGGATATATTGACCAAAAACTCAGGATGGCCACTCCATTGCCTAGAAGGGCAGGTTGACCCACCCTGAAATTGGTATACTCCTTTACAGAAAAATGTTGGCTGGACCTCTATACATGCAGGGTCGTCATTGGCATACTAAAAGTTTCTCCTGGTTGGAGTGGTGCACACTGCAAAGCTATTGGAGCAATTTTTTTGGAGCTATTGATTAGCAAATGTATTTTAACTCTTTATCTGTGGAAATTGTCTTCCTTGTGATAGAGTGTAGGCCTTTATCAAGGATCAATTAATGAGGTATATGTGGTATGATAGGTTCTGGTAAGTACGGAATGATATGCATGTCAGCATATCTACTTCTGTCTAAAGTGGTTACTGCTAGTTAGGTTTAGTGAGATTTGCTCTTATTGGTGGTAACCTATTTACAGTGTGTATTTTTCCTGTATATGTTTCTGCATATGTAATACGATTAAGTGCCAAGCATTGAATCTTTTATGGTATCAGAGCAGTTGATGGGTTGGTGAGGTTGTTGTCGCACTTGGTTCTGTTTGTATCACAAAAGAGGGTCAGAGTGAAAGTGTTACATTCTGAAGCTGTGGAAAAGTGTTTAGTTTGCATTGGACGACAGGGATGCTGTTGGCAAACACCAGTGTACTGAATGGCATCCACCTCATTATATGTTTGGTTGTATAGGTTATTGAACATGAAGAGGAGTTTAATGCACCTACTGTCCAATATGCATTGGATCTTGTTGTGCTCTAGGTGCTGGAGGCGTTCCTGATGCTTGTAACTCAACTTCTCTTCGCATTCAAAGCTGCTGCTTGAAGAAATGGTAGATCATCCTTATTCGAACTTACAATTGAACATTATTCGGTACATGATATTATAGAGCATCTGTTGAAGCCGTTTCCTTATGATAATACTGTTGTCTAGTGGAATTTGACTCGATTGAACGTCTTGGACGACTCTGTTGGTCTCATCCTTACACATCCCGCTGCATTGCTGGACAACTTTCTGATTGGAAAAGGGAATGGTCACGATCCTCTGTGTCTTTTGCTAGTGCTTTCCATAGACAATAAACACCATGTCTTAAAAGATTCTCCATTCTCTATTCGCTAGTGGTGGCATAACACCAAAATTTTCTTGAGAACAAAGGGGAGATCTTCTTGGACGAAGGCCTCGGTCTTGAGCAAATCGATGTTTGGATTTTGTATGCCGTTGCATCCAAATTTGTAAGCTTTGTCCTTGTGTTCACATTTGGTCCAAGCGATGCTTCATATTGGTATTGGTGTATTGGTGTTGGTGAAGCAAATGCCATTCTCACTTAGGTGCACTGCTTCATATAGGCTCACTTGTTTTACTTAAAATACCATTTTGATGAAATTTGGATGGGCTTAATTAAAAGATTGTTTCAGCCTAGGATTTTAGAGAGAATGTGGAGTCGTGGAAATCATAGCCGTTTGGGTTGTTGGCTTGGTTATGTTGATGCTTGTGCAGAGACGTACAATGAGAGGTGAAAAATCCCCCAACTCTTGTGTAATAAGTGCCACGTGAGTTTCTAGTTAACTAAAATCTTGTTGGATCAATTCATGGCTATCGTGGTTGCGTTGGAAACGTGTGGCTATGTTTAAGCCAAGCTAGGCTTCATATTACTTGGCGTTGGGATGCTTGTTTGAATTTCAATTATTGACATCTGCACCATTTATTTTTGAATTTGTTAACAATTTTATTAGTCTACTTGGAGGATGACAATGAAGGAACCAAATGATTGAGGCAGTTGATAAGGAATGTGAAGGTCGTGGGCTCCACTTGGACCAGCCTAACGGATGAAAGTCCACTTAGAAGTCAGGAGGGACTTTTTGGCCACAAATGACATATTGTGGGTGGGGATTTTGTAGATGAAGCCCTTATGATTGTAGTTGATGGACAACATTCATAAATCTAAGAGAGGAAGTTTGATTTGGTGATGTGGGGATGGACGATATGGGATTACGATGCACTTTCATTTACGTGGATTGGTGTGGATTGTGAAATCGGGACGTTGTTGTTGTTCATCTCCATTATGCGAAAAAGGGCAGCACTAAGGAAATCGATGAATCTCATATCTTTGAATACAATTATATAGATTGCTCATGGTTATGATATAACAACATTGATAGGATGGGCTGTGCCACACAAGGTTTGCAAATCGATTTACGTGGCATCAAAGGAAGGCCAAAAAATACCTATTTGTGAGGGCAATGGTTTGAATATTGGGAGGATGCCGCTATCATTAAATTTGCACCAATCACAAGCTAAACTTGTTACGAGGTTCAAAGTAATGCTATCTGTGGAGTTAGAGCAAGTTTACAAAGGTGAAAGGTGGTTTTCAGTTGAATGTAGAGAAATACAATCGGATTTTCTGAATTTATAGTTTACTTACACTAGGGGTCCAATCAAAGCTCACAACAACATACATATGACGGTTTCTAGTTGCCTGGTGTTTGTAGAGATATCTTTGTAGGTGAACAAAAGGCTAGGTATGTTGGTTGAACTCTTAATTTCCAACATTTGTTCCCTACACGTGGAGCAAGCGGGAAGCCTTTTGTCTATTGTGCGTGGCACAACGAGGGCCTACTTGTGTCAAGCAAATATTCACCTTGGTGCAACAGAGGACGCTTTTGTTTGTACCCAAGTGATCTTGAGTTGAAGTCTTGCAAATGGTGTTTAGCATCAAAGGAGATTTGCACGTAATTGTTTGCTGGTTAACATATATTTTTGGGGAAGAATTTCTCTCTTGTCCATAGTTTGGTGCAGAGGTAGAGGCCTTTAACTTGTGGCATGGAGGTTACTAGTTGAACCCTCATTGTCTTTTTGCCAACAATTGCATGGGGCGTTTTTTTTAAATTTATTTGGCGTGTGTGCTGGTTTTAACCACTTGGTGCTTCACTTGCTCCAAATGGTGTTTTTGGTGCAATTGTATATGACCTTGTTCACTCTAGCAAGGTCAAAGGGTCAATTCTCACAGGCTTGCATGCTACATTCTCATTTTGCAAAGGTTGTTTGAACCCGAGGTTGGGGGGTATGTTCATTTTTCTTTGGTAGTTTTTTTTACAAAGTTGATTGTTTCTTACGAGGGAGGATTAAGCCATATTTTTCCTAACTGCTATGGTACCTAGGAACAAGTATATAGGGATATGATATTATATGTATATGGGTATTAGGGATAGTTGGCTTGGGCCACACATAACCCAGGGCTGATTATATTAATATATAATATTATAATAATGAGTGAGATGAGGGTTTATAAGATAGGTATATAAAGAAGGGATATTTTCATTTTAATCATCATGGAGATCAATCATATGAAGTATTGCTTGTAATTGTCTTTGTTCACGAAGTGGCTTATGAGACTTTGCCTCTTTAAGTGGCGTTCTCATTTTTGGGAGATCTTGTGGAGTTTTCCTTCCTTAAGGAGTAATATTGGTGTTGCCCTACCCTAAGGGTATTATCTATCTTTCTTTCATTGTGTGGATTGTAATTGTGGATAATTATTTGAAGGATAAATGATTTAATATTTCTGCATATTGGTAAATGATTTTTGTTAATGAAAAAATTTCATAACAAGTGGTATCAGAGCAACCATTCTGGCAAAGTGGGATTGTTTTTTTGTGGATTGTAGAATTTGGGCACAATTTTTTCTAGAAAACATCTCATTTTCGGGATCCATATATTTGTTTAACATTATATATGGTACCTAGGAATGGGCATATGGGGATAAGATATTATATTGTATATGGGTATTATGGATAGATGGCATGGGCCACACATAACCTAGGGTTGATTATATTATATTATAATAATGAGTGGGATGAGGGTTTATAAGATAGGTATATAAAGAAGGGATATTGTCATTGTAATCATCATGGAGATCAATCATATGGAGTATTGCTTGTAATCGTCTTTGCCCACAAAGTGGCTTGTGAGACTTTGCCCTCTCTAAGTGGCGCTCTCATCTTGGGAGATCTTGTGGAGTTTTCCTTTATTTTACTAAATGTTGGTTTGGAATTTGATAAATGTTTGTGGTGTTGTGGTCAATTCCATCTAACATGATGTTTTATTTTCCATGAGTATGATGTCATCATTATCAAGTTGGTCTAGTGGAAAATCTTGGATAAGTGTCGTATTTGCGAGGAAGAGCACTCTTAAGAGGGGCAAATGTCTTAGCATATGTCTTTGATAACCATGGAGGAGGCATATGGATTGTTCTATGCACTTCAAGAGATCTTCCATGAGATAGGACAAATGTCCTTTGAACATTTGGTATCCCAAGGTTGTCTGGAACACTTGATCTTTGAAGCTTGTTGTCATGCCCGTCAATTAAAGAGGCAACTTGACATAGGATATGAAGGAGATATTAAAAACAACTCAGAACGTAAATGTCGTCAACGAAACACAAGTTCAGGCATTGGTCCTTTGGAGCGAGTTTGGTGTTTGGCATTTTAGAGTTTGATCGAGATTCTATTTGAGCTTGCCCTAGTTTCTAGTTTGGGTGAAGTTTGTTGAACTTGTCCTAGTTTGGTTGAGCTTGTCCTAGTTTCTAATGTGGTCATCTGTATCAAAAAAAGACCATTGGCCTTACATATGCAAATATAATGGCTCTATTATTAAATGCATTGCTTTCAGAATGGCCATTGACCTTTCGTGTACATTGAATCTTATACAAGCTGTTATTGGTGGAAAAGCATCATCGACAAACTTGCCTTCATGTTTATGCAGAAAAACCACTTGTTCTATTATTTGTGGGTTTGCATTGGCCCCAGTTTGATAGATTTGTTATTGATATTTATTTTTATTGGTAGGAATGATCAAAAACATTCATACTTTCACTTTGAAATTAATGCATGGAGAAGATTCCAAATAAGCTGTAAATGCAGAGGCTCTGCATCAGATATTTTTAGAGAAAACTTAAGATAGTTCTTTTTTCAGTGCTGCAGAGATTTATCAAACCATTCAACTTTAGTAATGCAGAATGTTAAAAGTAATGCTCACTGAGTCAAACCGTCCAACTTTATTAATGCAGAATGTTAAAAGTAATGATCACTAAGACAAGACAGATCCATGTGTTAGAGCACATATAGATAAGATAATATAATTCCTTATAATGTCCGCAAATGGCCAAAGTAGGCCAATGGGACTCATTGAAAAGAGCTGTTACAAATTACAATGCATTGTAGTAACCACAAAGTACTACGAAAATAAGCTAAACTAGTGTAAACTACTCTAAAGTGGAACAACTGTATGGCATAAAATTACAGCCTCAAGGGTTACCCAAAATGGGTAAGCCAAAACTTGCTAAATGAAATGATTAAGAGAGATCTAGACGTTGAGGTACAATAGAGATAGAAAGGAGCTTCAATGGATCCAAATGCCAATTTTAATCTATAGTGGGATGTAAAGTAGAAGCATAGTTGTTGTCGTCACCAACTATCCCAAAAGGGCCAACACAGGATCTAATGAGGCTCCCAAAGAGGGCCTAGTTGGATATTATTAGGAGGAAATGGAGTTTGATCCCTCAAGACTATTCTAGCATCCATGGTTGTGGAACCAATATAAGAGGACAAGAAACTAGTAAGTTGTGCCTATCTACAACTCCTTGGAATGTGAGGGTGGCCTAAACCCGATGTTGAAGAACTGCAATCTTGTCTTGTCACAAGAAAGAAGAAAGAACTAAAGACCTAGTAGCCACTCTTGTATGTAGACAAGGGTGCACAAATTTGTCATTAATATTTTGGATAGTTGTAGCTTCCAATGAGTGCTTATTACTCTTGACTACAAAGATAGGGTGAAAGAATGAGGTGATTAGTCGAGTAGTAGTCTATCTCCCTTGTAATAATTGATGTTGAAGAGTCATAGATTCCTTGAGGTAAAGAGCCAAGCATCTTTGGTTAGGATAGTAAAAAAAACTGGTAAACGATCCTCTTGAGTCTCTATACAAGCAATAGTACCGCTCTCGAATCTCATAATAAACAAGACACCTAAAGATGAAATGTTCTTTAATCTCCAATAGAGCAAAGATGACATATGCTATCCTCTCGAGGAATATGGTGGTTCGTCTCCACCCTCAATTGATGTGAACATACTCTGAGTTGACCAAGAGGAATCCTAAGGTTGTGTGTCCAATATCGCTTGACATAATTAGGACGAATAATAATGCCATTTTTAATCCTCATGAAATGTTTACTGTAGAAGGCCAACTTAGGACTAAGAGGTTGAGATGGAGTGACCCAAATGATCTGAATATATTGTCGATAAACATCATCTTTGACTACTTGATTAATTACCCTCTTATTTGGAAGAAGGTGGGAAGGAGCATTCAAGGAGTATTTGAAAGGAGGTAATTGATCTATGGAGTTGCCAACTAATTGAAGTTGAGAAGTAATTTTTAAGTAACATCCACGGTGAGGACCAAAAGAGCCCCTAGAGGTAATACATTCCGAGGAGCAAAACACCAAATATGGGTATCTCTCTCAGCCTGAGGTGTAGTCACCCATGGATCTAAGGCAATGAAGTTGAAAAATAATTTGGAAGATGCTTTCGAGACGAAGAGGATGAATGCCAAACCTAGCTTGAACAATAAATTGGGGAATTGTTCTTTTACATCGGATAAATTGTTGAAGCAAAATAGTCTGGACCCTCTCAATGCGAGCCCAATCAACGCACCCTAGACTTGAACCCCAAAGAGTGAAGGAGAAAGAGGACAACCTTGTTTGATACCAATGGTGCTTTGGACATCCTCTGAGAAAGCAAAAGCTATCCGAAAATGGCCAAGAACTACTTCATATAGTCTCTTGATGGTAGTGATAAAGAGCTCTAAGATGTCCAAGTCATGTAGTCTTTGAAATAAAATATGCGTGGGAATGGTGTCAAAGGCCTTTCTAAAGCCCACAAAACAACAAACACTTCAGAGGATTGTTGGTGAGCTTCCTAAATAATAGCTTTGAGAGTGAAAACATGATAAATAGTCTGATGATCCCTTCTAAACCGGCGTGACCTCTCGCTCTAAGCTTGCCTTGATCCAACAATTTTGAGAAATTCATATTCAAAATTGTTGCATAAAGCTTAGCAAATGTGTGCCTAATCATGATAGTTTTGTAGTTATTCAGATCTAAATAGCCCCTTGATTTGTGGATAGGGTCAATATGATGTGGCTAGGAAGGAGGGAACCCAAAGCAAACAACCTCATTGAATAATTCTGCAATGGGATAGCCAAGAGCTTTAACACCATACTTCAAGAAGTCAACCTGAAATCTTTCAAAATCAGCAACCTTACTATTGCTTAATTTATGTATAGCTTTTTTGATGTCCCCTAAATAGAAGAGGTTACATGAAGAGATATGAATGGTGGGCTGCCTTGGGATATCATATGAAAAATTAGCATGCTAGACCCAAGGCTTCTTATTGATGCATATTTTATGGGGCTTCCTTGGAAGAAGAATGTGCCAAAAGGCTTTGGGAGAGTGATGAAGATCATCTAGAAGTTTACAATGCATAGTGATAAGAAATTTTCGCTTCTGACGTTGAATGAGGCATTTATGTGCCCTTCGAGTGGAAAATATAGTTGAAGGCTCATGAATAAGAGCAAAACAGATCTTTCGATGCATGGACTTACATTCCTCATCATACCAACAATTCATGGGGCAAGCACCAATGCGACGAACAAGCTTTGGTTGAGGAAAAGTGTGGGGAAAGGAGTCAAGGTCTGCTTCCTATAACGTATGAGACAAAAAAATATATTTGGGTGTTGCTATGGTGTAACTAAGAGAGTAGTATTGGGACATCAATTGGAAGAGACGAGCAGCATAATCATCGGCCAAACATGGATCAAAATGAATCATGTGATGGTTGGTAGGATTGGATGATGGAGGAGGAAATGATGGAGAGGTGAAAGAGAAGGAACTTAGGGAGAAAGTCAACATTGCATGATCAGCTAGGGGAAGCTGACTAGATATTGAAAGTCGTGAATATCAGAAAGCAAAGTCCTGTTGGTGATGACATAGTTGACCACACTCGCACCTGCCGCATGTGGAAAACAAGTGAACCTGTAGGAGTTAGGAAACTGAGGAATCTCATTGAGAACCAAGAGGCCATCTGTCTCGCACAATTGAATCAAGTGTTTTCCGTTAGTTGTAACAGGCTGCTTCTCATCTGTAGAGGTCCTAGCGAATGCAAGATCCTTAGGGTTGAGTTCAAAGAGACAAAACTTGTCCATTGTAAGATCATGAAAAGGTTCTTGGTGGGTCTTATTGCAAGCAATGAAGTCACCTAAAAGAATGACATCATACACTGAATATGTAGAAATCATTAGGTAGAGATCCAAGTATGCGTCACCATTAGAGTGGATGGCAAAAGCTAATGACATTGGAGGAAAATAACATATTGCTATAAAGATGTTTCTAAGAGGGGGTAGGCCCCTCTTGATCTAAAACCACTACAAGTGGAGTGCTTATTTGACACGACCAATAACACATGTTGATGAAGGCAATCTTGAATGAGGCATGCCACATTACCTAAACCGCAAACGTGACCTGATCGACATGTCACGTGTCTGAAAATAAAAACACAAAAGTAATCATTGACTGGTGGAAGAGATCCTTCTGGGCTCTCATGGGTCTTTGTGATAAAAACAAGATCTTGTGAAGAAATAACATCTTGGAATGTACCGAGGGAAGACCATATCGCCCCATTATAGTTCCAACAAGCAACGAGTGGTATTGTTACCTGCTGGGCCTTGAGAACACCTTCATTTTATAGGCCAAGGATGTGACCACCATGAAGGAGGGAAGTCATGAATCACGAATTCTCGATCACGAATAATTGCCACTTGTCCTTTCAAGCAGTTATATCTGGTGCTCAATTTATACGTTCAAATACAATGCTAATTTATTATTGTTAGAATACAAATTTTGACATTTTTAATGGAAAGTGAAAGGTTTTTGTAATAGTGAATATGTCCAACCAAATTGTGCCCATGTCTCAAATAGACATCCAGAATTTTAAAACATTGATCGTTGTGCTTATTGTTTAAGACTCTCAAAGCGATTTTATCTTGAGCATTCAAGGAAAAAGGAGAAATAAAATGATGGTCAAAGACAAACGTGGCCTTGACAAAATTGTTGAATGGTTGAGATGGGAGAGTTGAATAAGGGTTGGGGTATCTGGAATAGGTTGAGCAGCCTTGAGAGTCGTGAAAATTGTGGAAGAGCTTGTGTGAAAGTTGAGGTATAATTCATAAATTATAATAATGCAATTTATTCCAATTTCTTTCTATGATGTTGTCAAGTAAGCTTAATTTCTAGATTTAGATATTTGTTTACCAAAGTTTTCCAAACATTATTAAATTCATAGATATGTTTTAAATTTCAGACAATCTTGGATTGTTCACTTGCTTTTAGCAGTTTTTTCCCACTTTTGGGGTTCTTGCTAAATAACCTACCATATTTAGCAGATTTATTAAAATAAAAAATAAAAGAATAAAGGTTAAATTTAAGATAGAGAATCCTTGTCTTGAGAGACTTAATGGTTAAGATTTTCATACATGGTTGTCAAAAGTCTTATCATATTGAAATTGACGAGCTCGAGGATGCGATGTGAGAGGGAAGGGAGCTCGAGGACGCGGGAGAACGCCTGCGATTGGCGGTCGAGGGTCGGGGGTTAGGACGGGCGATATTGAGCCAGGAGATGGCTTTGTTATTGATCGGGTGGGAGATTCATCGCTGAGAGAGATAAAAGTGAAGTTCGGAGAAGATTTACGAAGGTTGTCGCGTGATAGGTCCCGTGAGGACTTGGTAAAACTCGAGCATGATGCTTCACTGTCGGGTTTCGAAAACCCACTTTTCTCTGGCGAATCGTTCGAAGAAGACATGAATCTTCCTGCTGTGAAAGAGTTATCGAAGCCGTCGAATGAGAAAGTCTATGCTTCAAAGAAAAAGGTGTCTGGAGGAGGAGATCCGTGGCTGCCTGCGGAAACCTGTGAGCACGATGCTGCGAACTCTGGAAGCAAGTGGGCGGACATGGCTGAACAGGTCGGCTCAAAGGTTGCAGCGACTAAGAAAAATGCGGATGGTTCTGAAACGGACAGTGGGAAGAAAATTTCTGCCGCTCCTGTCAACAGGGTTCATAAACTCGACCCTGCTTTTCTGGCGAGTCTGAGTAAGGTTGCTGCGCAGTCTGCAAAGGATTCGAATACACTTTCTTCTGACCAAGCCTCGCAAGGTAAGGGTGGGGAAGGTAGGACCTTTGCTGAGGTGTTGAAGGAAGCGCATGAAGGGGACTCGGTGATCAAAGGTTTGGATGCCGAAAAGTATCGTTTAGGAGAAGACGGAGGCAAGCAGATTGATTCTAGTGAAGGGTTTGGTCATTTAAACGAAGATGAACCAGAGGAGGATTTGGCCTTGAAAATGGATCGTTTGGATTCGGTCATGGCTGATGAGGATGACGAATTTACGTTCTTCGCTGCTGATTATGATGAGTACAGGAGCATTCGAAGGGATCTGGAGGCAAAAGGCATCATCCTTTTTTTCTTGCGTAGGGTTCCAGCTGAAGCTGACTTTCATAACTGGATCCGACTTAACTGGGAGGCTAAAGGGTTACATGTGAAATCCTATTGGGGTTTGGGTGGGCGCTATGTTTCAGTGTTGTTCGAGAGGGCAGATACAGCTAGGCATGTCTTGCAGTTTGGCACATGGAATATTGCAGGGTCTACGGCTTTTGTGCAGACATGGCACCCAAATTTTGATCCGAGGGATACTTCTCAGGCCCATTACCCCCTTTGGATCGAGTTTGTGGCCATGAAATCTGAACTCAGGTGCATGTTGAATTCAATGGCTCAACATTTTGGAAAGATCCTTTTGGATCCGGCAGGGAGTAAGTCTCTTAGGTTCAGCCCGCGTGTTTGTGTTGAGGTGGATTTGACAAGGAAACTTCCTCAACAGCTCAAAATTATTACTCCAGATGGTCCGATGGTTCAAGAGGTAAGATATTTGAATTTACCCAATGCATGTTTTGGGTGCCAGTCGCTAGATCACATGATTCGGAATTGCCCGTATAAAAAGAAACAACCTAAGGAGGTGGAAGGAGACACTAAGAAGGAAGAACCTGAAAAATCAACTGAACAGGAAAATAAAAATAAAGATGAGATGGAAGTTGACGATGGTTCGAGTCCTCAGAACAACGCTTCCAATTCCTCTATTGGGCAGCAGGAATGGAAAGTTGTTCAGAAAAGAAGGGATGTGCGTGACTCTCCTGCTAGGCCTAATAAATCCAGGAGGGGACCAATTGAAGGGGATAACTTGAGTCAGACTCATAGGAGCAGTTCTCCAGTGTCCAGATCTGGGAAAGCGGATAATGTTGTTGAGTTTGGGGTTCAGGACGGATCTTCTCCAAGTGGTACTCTGCAGATAGCAAAAGAAAGCATTGATGGGGGAGGGAATCGGTTTCAGGTTCTTGATTCCTTAAGTTCTCAATGAAGTTCGATATTGCTTCGTGGAATGTGAGAGGGATGACTATCCCCACTCGTAGGAGTTTTGTGAGTAGTTTTTTGAAATCTGTTTTTGCTGCGCATGTAGTCTGTCTTCAAGAAATTAAGATTGATGGGTTTGAGTTGCATAGCTGCTTAAACAGCTCCTGGAATGGCACTTGGTGGAGCTCTTCTCATCGTCAAGGGTCTGGGGGTGTTGTTTTGGCTGTTAGACAATGGTTGACCTCTCTTTTGCTAGATCGGGGTGAGGACCCGGAGGGGCGTATCGTTTGGGCTACTTTTGCTTTGGCTGGCCAAGTGATCGGAATATGTTCAGTGTATGGTCCTAATGCTGCTAATGATCGAGCTCGTTTATGGGATTGGATGCAATTTAATCTTCCTGAGGCATGTTGGTTCCTGGGAGGGGATTTCAATATGGTCGAGTGGGAAGGAGATAGAGAGGGTGGATTGGGTTGCTGCATTGCTGGCACAGAAAAGGATTTGTGGGTGAAATTGAAGGCTGCTCTTCAGGTGTTCGACGTGAATTTCAAGCAAAAACAGTATGAGTCTGGCGGTTGGTTTACTTGGTCAAACAGAAGAGCAAGTGCGGAAAGAATCTTTGCGAGACTTGATAGATTTTACGCGGACAACCTTTTTACTTGTGTTGGCAAAGGAAAGAGGCCCGTGGATGTTGATCTGGGAGTTACTGGCTCTGACCACGCTCCTATTTCTACATGTGTTCACATTGGTGCGATGCTTGTTGAGAAGAAAAACTTGCCTTTCAAATTGAATGTCTCGCATCTTGATTCTGCAGATTGTAGAGAGTTGATTCGTTGTGTCTGGAATCTGGAGCCAAGACCTTCCGGGAAGGGATGGGTCCCTTGGTGGGATGCTGCTGTCAAAAGGGTGGTTAAATTTTTAAGGGGATGGGGGAGACTTCTGGCTAGAAAAAGGAGGAGAAATATGAAGTCTCTCAGACAGAATCTTGAGGAGGACAGGAGGAAGTTGGAAGCTGATCCTTTTAATTCTTCCTTACAAGAAAAAGTTGCTGCTCTAGAGGGAGAAATCAGGAAAATCGAAGATTATATTGGTAGAGGAGTGCAAGTGAGAAGCAGGCTCCATTGGATGAAGGAAGGAGATGCTTCGACTAAATTCTTCTTCAATTACATAAAGTAAGAAGAATGCTTCGGAAAATATTTTAACTCTGCAGCGGGAAGATTGTACTCATACTGAGGAGGAGGGAGAGATAAGGGAGCTTTTTGGTAATCACTTCAGTAAGATTTTTGCGGCGTATGAGAGCACTGTGGATGTTCAACATGCTAGGGAGTTGATTAAAGATTGCATTCCAAAAAAGGTTTTCAGCTTTGAGAGTGATCGCATGGCCGCTGATTTTTCCAAGGAGGAATTGTTTGGTGCTTTATCTAGAATGAAGAATGGTAAGTCTCCCGGTCCGGATGGTCTTCCAGCAGAATTTTATAAGTATATGTGGGATTGCATAGGGGAAGACTATACTAAAATGGTACAGGAAGTGTTTGAAGGAGTAGGATTTTCTTCTGGGATGAATCAAGGTGTGATTAAATTAATCCCCAAAGGAAGTAATAAGGACAAAATTGGTGGCTGGAGACCTATTACTCTTTTGAATGTTTCGTATAAGATAGTTGCCAAAGCTTTAGCTTTGAGGCTGCGAGACATTGCTGCCAGAATTGTTAGAGAAGAACAAACTGGGTTTGTGAAAGGGAGATTTATCCTGGATACTGTTCTTTCTGTCTGGGAGACGATGGAATGGGCGGAAGAATCTCAGCAGCAGGCTCTCTTCTTAAAAATAGAATTTGACAAAGCCTATGATAGGGTTGATTGGACGTTTATCTTTAAAATGTTGGAATGGCTTGGGTTTAGCAGATCTGCAGTTCAGAAGATCCGTATGCTCTTCTCCTCAGCTTCTGCCAAGGTGGTGGTCAATGGGAGAATGTCCGAAAGTATTCAGCTTTTCAGATCAATCAGGCAGGGTTGCCCTTTGGCTCCGTTGTTGTTTGTCTTGTCTGCGGATGCTTTGGGGTATATGTTGGAAAAAAAGAGGTCAGCTGGGCTTATTAGAGGCATCGCTCTTCCGGAGGGACATCTTCTAAATAGTCATTTTGCTGATGACTCTTTCCTTACTGTGCAGCTGGATAGAGATTCCATTTTGGGTATGCAAGATTGTCTTCAACAATTTTGTCTTGCTTCTGGGGTAGTGGTGAGTGAGGCTAAATCAGATTACTGGTTGATAGGAGCTGAGGATATGCCTGGTGGGATTAACACTGGCTGGAGGAAAGTTGATGATGGAGAAATTGTTAGGTATTTGGGTATTCCCTTTGGTAGGAGGATTTCCCTCAAATCTATGTGGGATTGGTGCATGGATAGGTTTGAAAAGAAGCTTCAGGGTTGGAAAAATAAGATGATTTCTTTTGCTGGGAAGCTCACTGTTGTTAGTAAGATTCTCCAGACTTGTCACATGTATTACTCCTCTTGTTGGCTCCCCAACTTGACTCAATATAGGAGGTTGGAGACTTGCATTAGGAGTTTCTTGTGGGCTAATATGGATGGTTCCAGGCGTGTTCCCCTTATTGCCTGGAAGTATTGCACTGTTCCTAAGAAGGAGGGTGGTTTGGGGCTTTTGGACATTCAGGTTCAAGGAAAAGTTCTTGCTTCTAAGTGGATTACCAGATGCCTGGAGGGTAATTTTGGCTGGCAGCGGTTGTTGAGATACCGGATTCAGACTTGTATCAATCTTGATGGGATTCGTGGGGCTTTCAGCTTTGAGGATATTGTTGGGCATCCTAGTAGATTCAAAATTAGAGGAGGCATCTTGATTAAAAGGATTTGGGAGGCCTGGAAAGAGGTTGTTGGAATGGTTAAATGGGATTTTTTGGATGATAGGAGAGGTTGGACTCTTTCTTCCAAAGCTATTTGTCTTTGGCAGGAAAATGATATGTATGTTGTGGATATGCCTAATCTGCAATGTAAGAGGCTTAGCAAGAAAGGTCTCTTTAAATGGGCTGATCTATGGGATGGGAACGTTGGGCAGTGGATTCCTTGGCAACAGTTGCTTGTTAAGTTCAAATTAAAACCTTCTGATAAATTCGTTGTTCAACAAATTCAAGGCCTTCTTCCGTCTGAGCAGCTATATAAGCTTTCAGGTGGCCTTCCGGGTCCGATTTGGAAAGACTGGAGGTGGAATTATGGGAAGCCAATTTGGTGCTTTAAGGCTTCTAAAATTTATCAGCTGATGCTTCCTAGTATCCCTCTTGGGGACATATTGAATGGTAGATGGGGTCTGAATTGTACATGCAAGAAATGGAAGAAACGGTTGTCTGGAGTTTGGAAATTCAGGGTCTCAATGCAGCTAAAGGTTTTTGCTTGGTTGGTGATGATGCAAGGTCTGCAAAGCAAAGCTCGGTTAGTCAAATGGATGCGTATTTCTGATGCTTGCGCTAGTTGTGGTCGGAGTGAAACTATTAAGCACATCTTTTGGGAATGCCCAAGAACAAGGAAGGTTTGGAGAGCAGCGGCCTGGCTTTATGGCAGTGTTTCTCAGGGTCATCTTGGGTGGAAGAAGGTTGTTTTTGGTGACTCACTTGATTGTGCATCTCATAGGAGGGTGTTTTGGCATGTTATCAGGATCTCTATTCTTTTCAGCATTTGGAAGGATAGATGCAGCTTGGTTTTCAGAAACGAGGAGGCCCCTGTTGATGCTACTATTAGTAGAGCAGCTAGTTTTGTTTCTGGTCAAATTAAGGTTTTTAGGGATGAAATTTTGAAAGACTGCCTTAGAATAGATAAAAGTGCTAGATCTGATTGCTTGCTTTTATTTCGCAAGCTGATGTAATGGCTCTCTGTTTTCTGCTGATGTATTTTTTATCCATTCTTTAATATGAAGTATTTATTCAATAAAAAAAAAAATTCTTATCATATTTCATGGACAAAAAATTGTGGGAAATAGTCAAAACGGCTGATAGATAACCTTTGTATTGGAATTGGGAAGCAAAGATGATGGAGCAGAATCAAGCATAGGACTTGCTTTATAAGACATTGAATGGCACTATTTTGAAATTACACGTTGAATGGGACCATTTTGACCTAATAGAGTCTTCAATAGAGTCTTGGGGAATGTGTGGTTTGAATTGATTTTTGAAGATCATTGGAGTTGGATTATTGAGTCATGTTGGAGTATGAAGGACCTCTAGAGTGTTGCAAAACTAATATTATTTTGATAATACAAGTATTTCTAAAACCTAACCATTCAAATATGGAATTTCGGGAAGTCTATTCACTTTATGAGGAGTCAGAAAATAAGTAAAGAGATTTTGAAGAACAAGGTTGTCAAGAGCTTGTAATTTTTAAATCAATCACTTGTGAAAGAAATATATGGTTTCAAGAAAAACAATGACTCTCACAACTAGGCTCATTATGGACAAGACTTACATGAGAAGGAAGGACCTACTGTTTGGGGAGAGATTTATCGCTCTTATGGAAGGAGCCAGATTACACCATGTAACATTTCATAATCCAAGAGGTTATTATGGGGCCATAGCTAAGGTATTTTTTTAATGAATGAGTTCCTGTCCAATACTTTGTTGTATTTGCATAGATATTTTTCTTAAGATAGTATGAGATTTGCATTGCTTAAGAAAATAGTTTGTACTACCAAAGGGGTTGGCGAGCATGAAAAGGGTAACAAGTCCTCAATTCTTTGAGAGATTTGAAAAAGCATGTCTTGGCTATTTAAGAGATGGTTATAAGTGTTTGGAGGTTTGGAACATTGAAACAAATTCGATTTAGTTTACAACATTGATAAATTGTGACTCTTTTTTCCGATACATAGAGCTATATATTATTAATAAAATTAATTATGATCAAAATTGGCTTTGGAAAATCCAACTCAACTACTACATTGCAAATGAATCCTTTGGCCTGATTGGCCTTATCCTCAATACTTTTTGCAACGGTTCATTTATCCCTGAGTACATAACAAAATTAAATGGTAGGATTAAACCATGGTAGCAAACAGATTGCCCCGCCTTAAGCTAGTGGCTTCAAGAGATTAGTTCAACTCTCTTTGGGGTTAAACGTAGAAAATTCCCTCGTAATTGTCCAAAACCCATTTGTCGCTCTCTCTGTCTTTAGGAATTTTCAATGCATCCCACAACAACACTACTTGACTCTCCCACATTAAAGGCTGTACCTCCTAGAGAGATCTCTTCATCATGGTTCTTAGAAGAGCACCTTAAATCTCTTGGATGATCACATTTTGCTTGTTAAAAATGTGACACTTGCACATCAACATGTGGTCACAGTGACCATTGAACTCCTGGAAAGATGACACCATCAATTTCAACAACATCATTAATGATGCTACCTAGATTGTCTATGGTGTTTCTTTGGTTTGTCAGATGGCCTTGGAGTAGCCTTCTCAAGAATCTCACATTGTATGTCTTCTCTCTGAAGATAGAGACAAGGGATGATTTAGGTGAGTAGATCACCAATTTTAGAGTGGTTTATATTAGTTTGATAGCCTAGTGCTTTCATATTGTTGGATAAAGATGTAGTCAAATTATTTAGTGTAGCAAGAATGGCCTTCACCTTACTTGCTCAGAAGGATTTACATGTGGCTTTCCTAAACGTTGCAAAAAAATGTGGAGTCTTCCCTATTCCATGTCCCATTTTCACCGTGGCTATTATTTCCTTATTTTTAACTTGAAGGATAGTGTGGACTGCTGATTTGCTCTTCAACTAGCCTTTTTTTTTGTTTTGTTTTTGTTGGGGCGAGGGGATGTAAAGTAGAAGCATAGTCGTCGTTGTCACTATTTTGACAGGGCCAACATAGGGACTAATGATGCTCTCAAAAGAATGGCTAGAACTAAGAGGGCTTGGTTGGATACTTTTGGGAGGACATGGAGTTTGACCCCTTAAGACTCTTCTAGCATCCATTGTTGTGGAATCGATAGAAGAGGATAGAAAGTTGATAGGCTACGTTTGCCTACAACTCCTACATATTTTTAAGGATGGCTGAAACCCAATGTTGGAGAACTACAACCCTCTCTTGATGCATGTAAGAAGAAGATAGAACTAAAGCCCTAGTGGCCACTCTTGTATGCAAACAAGGGATCACGTATATGCTATTAACATTATGATGAGCTGAACCTTAGAATGAACGTTTATTACTCTTGACTATAGAGATAGAGTGAAAGAATGATATTATTTGTCGATCTCCTTGTACTAGTAGACGTCGAAGAGTGATAGCTTCCCTAAGATACCGAGCCAAGCATCTTTGGTTAGAATAGTTGAAAAAAGTGGCAAGCGATACCCCCTAAGTCTCTTTACAAGCAATAGTACCTTCTTCGTTTCTCATAATAAGTAGAATGGTTGAAGATGAAATGTTCTTTAGTTTCCACTGCTCGAATAGAGCAAAGACGACATCCCCTATCCTCTCAAGGAATATGGTGGTGTGTCTCCGCTCACAATTGATGTGATCACACTCTAAATTGACCAAGAGGAATCCTAAGGCCATGTGTCCAATGTGTCGGAGATAATCAAGACGAGTAATAATGCCATTCTCAATCCTCATAAAATTTTTAGTGTAGAAGGCTAGGACTAAGAGGTTGAGATCGAGTGACCTAGGTGATCTAAATATATTGTTGATAACATCATCTCTGACAACTTGATTAATTAGTTATTAGGAAGAAGGTAGTGGGGAGCATTTGAATGGAGGTAATAAATGTATGGAGATGCCAACTGACTGAAGAAGAGAAATAAATTCTTAATACCATCCACAATGATGGCCAAAAGTGCTCTTGGAGGTAATCCATTATGAGAAGCAAAGCACTAAATATGGGTATCTCTCTTGGTCTGAGGTGTAGTCACCCATGGATCTAATATGGTGAAACATAAAAATAATTCTGAAAAATAAGGCTTATGAAGATAGATTGTTCATTATATAGACATTATTTATTTATTTATTTTTAAAACTGGTTATATGGGATTGAAACGGATCCCACTTGTATTACATCATGGCCACATAGTGGTATTACAACAGCTTGGCTATTATGCATGCATCACTTGGCAAGATTTGAACCTGGGTCTCCTCCTTGAAAGTTGAGGATTATATCCGGTTGAGCTAATGCCATTTGATCATTGTGTGGACATTATTATGAACCAGTTTTGATTGCTTTTTTCCCATCCATCCTTGCCCTTTTCCAAAGTTGCTATGATGCTTTCCAAGTCCTAAAAAATTGGTACTCCCGCTTGTGGAAGCGCTAGTCAAAGTCCTACCTATTGTTCTTACAAGGTTATATATATATATATATATATATTGGTTATATGATACTTCCTTTTGGAAGCGTCATATCTATCCTCTGCCTGCTTATAAATCCAAAGTAAAGCAAGTGTTCAAGCAAAGCGAAGGTGTAATCAAAGTACCCCTGGACCGAGACGGAGTGGTACAGATCTGTGCTTTTAAGCCAGAGGAGATAGCCTATTTCAGATCTCTAGCAGAGACTGAAGGCTATAATTTTATCCATTTTGGTGGTGTCCGTATTGCCGTACTCCCAATGTTCAGAGAAGGGATACCGGCAGTAAGTTATGTTGGTCTGGTTGACAACAAATTCTACTCCCTTGAGCAAGGAATTGTATCTCAATCCATTATGAGATTAAATGAAGGTAAGCAGTATTTTGACTGCTACCCAAATTTCTTTTTTGATTTAAAAGCCAAGGAGTTACCGAGTCTATTTAGCCTCCTCATTCAGACGAAAGATCTAGAGATGAGAGAAGGTATGAGTAATCTGGTTATCATGATCAGATTTATATACCAAGTTTCTAACACCACTACTGAGCTTAAGTTGAACTTTAAGAATGAAAAGAATGCTCAGCCAGTTCCTATAGGCGGACAGTCAGATGGAGCATACCCTATTCCATTGGATTATGCTGACTTCGATATTCCTCAGAAATGGGAAATCGAAATGAAAAATCCAGAAAGCCATTTGTCAAAGCAGTTTGCCAAAGCTAACTTCCATGAACATGACAAAGGAAGAGCTTCGCTACTTACAAGGATTCCAACTTTTCGTGGCCCTGCAGCTTCTGGAAAATCATTCTTTACTCCATTAAGCAAGAATCCTCCAACTGTGCCTTATCTCATTCCTGCCACCGACAGTAAACCTCAAAGGCCCTGTGACAGTTGTGAAGAGCCCAAGGAAGCTCAAGCCAAAGATTCTGCACCAATCGAGCCTCAGAAAGTGATTCATTCCTATCTAAGAATGGCCCGATCCTTCTATGATGAAGAAGACAGTGATCATGAGATTTATGAGGTAGAAGAACCTTATGATGATCATGAAGGAGATAATGCAGATCTTTATGATTTTGATGGAAATGATCTAGACGACATTTCTCCTGCTTTTCAGAGTTGGATGCTTACCAACCCTGATCCTACTGATCGTCACCATGATGATGATGACCCTGTTGCACCAGTTAATGAACGTGACGAACCAGATGACGACCAAGCAAAAGAATATGATGAGGTCTCACATAGTATGGAAGAAGAAGAGTCGGAGACTGATGCCTCTGCATCCGAACAATCTGAAGCTGAAAGTGATTCCGATCATTCAGACTTCGAGTACGACGCAGATGATCTTCCAAGATACATTTCTCGTTCCCTGAGTCGTAGTCCTCCAAAGACTCCTGACAATTCTGTGCCTATGGTCCACATGATTCCAAAATCAAGACCCATTCTTCCAGAGTTCAGACATCGGAGACGATCCCCTGAGATCACTCCTCGACCTCAATCGACTCAGCAGTCCCGCCAGTCAGCAAAACGTGCTAGTTCCTCTGTTCCTATTCTTCAGAAATCTAAAGAACAGATTCAAAGGGAATTTGAAGAATTCCTCGAGCAAGATCACATACTCCACAAAGTAAGTATCAAATTTTTTCCTGGAAGCCTACCGACTTCAGCTCTAATGGCCGTGCCTATCGTGCCAGTGTGGTTAACAAGTACGGGATGCACTTTTGGAACCTCTGTGTCAAAAGTGGTTTGCATCGCCTACACCCAGAGTTGTCAGCTGAAGCTATGGTGGAAAGTAAGTACAAGAACCTGTTCTACATGCCAGATGCTGATCTTCTGAAAGCCTCCAACAGCATCGATCTCAAGCAAAAATTTGCAGAAAAAGAAGCAGAACAGATTCGATTGAATTCTCCTGAAGAAACTCACAGACAAGAGATAGATATTTCCGAAAAGGAAATAAGTCAGAAGAATTCAGCTACCCAAGAGAAATCTTCTTCTAAAAGAACTACTGATTCAGCAGAAAGTCCTGCAGAACAAGAAGAAGAAGTTTCATCAAAAGAAAGATAAAAAGCAGAAGTTTCAGAAGAAACTTCAGGACAAGCTTTACTTGAGCAGTGCTTAGCTCAAGATAGTTTTCAAGTCCTTGTTCGTGATGATCCGCCAGAACAGAAAGAGTGTGTTGTTAGCAACATGCTAAAAGCAGTTTGGAGACTAAAAGAAGACAGAAACTCTCTGATCAATACAGAGTATAATTTTCCTCCAAACAGATCAGTAATCATCACTCATGAAGAAACTGGTCGGACTACCACCTGTACGTGGAGACTCTTAGACGTTGAAGACAACTTTCATGAAGGACTTTCAAAGCCCGAAAAGTTCATCTACAATGGTTACAGAAATACCATTGATCTTCTCAACTGGACAAACACATGTTTGAGAGGTATGTCTGAAATCATTATTGAAATCAGAAAGGATTTAGTTTTTAAAAGCACTGAGATATCTGCCTTAAGGAATGACATTATCTCTACATTCAACTCTGTTAAGTCTCTTCCTAGCAGAGTAGATACTATCTCCTTAGTTACTTCTCAGTTAGCAAATGATCTAAAATCCTCGCTGAACTTGGAGACTACCTTCCAGTTAGAGATAGATAAGATAAAAGATTTTCTTGATCCAAAAGCCAAGCAACCAGTTCTCAATAGAGCATCCTTTTTAAGGACAAAGAAAGCCTCTGACAAAGTCTCAAGCCAGCTTGCTCTACCAGGAAAATCTAAAGTTGAGTCTAGCTCCAGTACTTCCATTGCCTTGCCCAAGCAAGAGGCTAGACCCAAGACTCCTCCAAAGAAGTTCGTCCTTACCCCATCTATCATAGAAAAGATGAGAGAGAGTAAGAAGTCTAAAGACTCTCCTGAGCCCAAGAAGGACACTTCTCAGTCTAGTGTTGTCTACTCACCTGCACCAAGTGCCCCAGGTTTTTCTTGGAAAAACACACCTTTCAGTGCTCTTTTTGTAGACAAAAGTTTCACCTTGATCTCAGCCAACAAAGAACTGATTCAGAAGATAGTTCTGAATGAAGACACTTATTCTGAGTTTTCCAAAGCTCCAGACTCAGAAAAGTTCAAGAAATTAGCTGTCTGGGCAGACCATGTTAAGGATAGTCATCCTGACGTTCTAAAGGAATACTCTGAGGATATAGATCCTACAATTCAGCCCAAGACTGAGCCGAAGAGCGAAGACAACAGTTCTGTGCTCAAAATGATCAGAAATGGGAATGGAATCCCATTACAAAAGAAAAAAGATTCTAGTGAATGGAATTTGGGTCAACAACCCCAAATTGGAAGCAAATCCCTAGTCTTATGGGATATTGATGGAAAATCTGGACATGAGTTAAGAAAGATAGTCCAGAGGATGATTGCAGCATACAATCAAGCCCTTCTTGACAAATTCTCCGAAGGAAATGCTGTATTAAAGGTTTTTGCCGGTTTTGAAGGTGCGCTATCCGATTGGTGGAATTCTCTACCTGAATCTGAGACTGAGAGAATCCTTGATTATGAAATTCTAGCCCCAACTCTCAGAAATCCCTTCAATACCAACTCAGCTCCTATGCTTGCTCTCACCACAAAGTTCCTTACAGACTTTACTGGATACACTGAAGATTATCAGAAGGTGATCGAAAAGCAACTTCTGAGAATTTCTCTCCCAGACATCTTCTATTTTGATTCCTTTTGGAATACTTGGGTATCACTGATCTGGTCAGTTGAAGATCCCAATGACATGATGTGGAAGAGAAGATTCTTTGCTGCCATGCCTATGGATTTTGCAGACAAAGTCCAGTCTACTCTGAGCCGTCCTCTTGATGACTACTCATGGGGAGAAATCAAGCGCAAGACAGAAGAGTGCATCTCAGAACAATGCAAAACAAGAAAGCTGCAGAAGCAACTCAAAAGGGAGCAGCGACAATTCAATGAATCACTATGTCGAAAATATGGATCCCGAGATTGGCATCCTGGTATCAGGAAATACCTCCAAGAATCCAGAGGTAGGAAGACTAGATCTAAGACTAGATCTAAAAGCCGTCCTCCAGCTAGAAGAAGAGGATCTTCCCGAAATACTTCCATAAGTATATCTCCTTCAGTTCGCTTTGAAAGAAGATACAGTCTGAGAAGAAGAAGGCGACAGAGCCCCTCTCCTAAGCGAAACAGTCGCAGCCCTAGAAGGGGAAAAGGAAGATCCAGATCCCCAGTTAAATGCTACAGCTGTGGAGAACTTGGACATATTGCCCCTAACTGTAGGAAGGCAAAAGGTAAAGTCAGAACACTCAAAACAGAGCTACAAGATCAAGAGAAGGATCTTGAACCCTGTTCCAAAGGTGACTGCAACAATTGCAGCGATTGTATCCTGACAAGATTACTAAAGGTTCAAACGCTCAAAGACAGGCCCATAAAAAAGGAAGAAGAACATTGCTCAGATGATGAAACGTGGGATGGATATCTGAGAATGATTCCTAACAAAAGAACCAATATGTCTTATCAGCAGAGACTACTTGAGTCTTTGAAGCCTCAGCGCAGTCCACCTAAGTCTAGAAGAAAGAGTTCTGAAGACTTTTCTCTTGACGACAAGATTAAGCTTCTCACTCTTCTGAGTCAGTCAGAAGAATTTGATGGAAGAAAGAATTTAATGAAGAAGCTTCTTATTCCTGAAAAAGAAGGAAAAGAGAAAGAGGAAAAGGATGATCTGCCTCTCCATAAAAAGCTCTTATCTATGGCCGATGTTCAGCGCCATATGAAGCAAAGAGAGCAAGAGCTAAAAAATACCTTGGCTCACATGTCCAGAAAAGATGTTGTTTCAAGATCTGACTTTGAAGAAACAACTAGAGAACTCAAGAACCGAATTCTCTACTGTGAGCAAGAGATCGAATCTTTCAAAATGATGCTCAATGCAGCCGAAGCAGCTGAAGACCCTGGAGAAGCCGGACCTAGCTGTCCTGTCAGATCCTCCTCATTGTTTGCCGAAGCAGAAGCTGATCCTGATACTCAGTTCCAGATCTTTCAGCAGATCCAAGATCAGCATAAGAGCAAAAAGATTGTCCAGCATGACTCTGAAGTTTCCCTCATCCGTCATGGTAAGGAAACTACTCCATACATCAATTTAATGATTGAAAATCACCCTGGACTGTTTGTTCAAATTACTGCATTAATAGATACTGGTGCTGAACTTAACTATATGCAGTCTGCTCTTATCCCTCACAAGTTTCGTATTGCTACCAAGCACAATGCTGGTATGTCAAACAATACTGTCATGCATGTGACAGAATGTGTCAATAACTTGCCCATCAAGTTAAATCATGTCTATGACACAGCCAGCTTCATGTTAGTTCCTTTTGATAATCTCCGAATAGATGCTATCATAGGAAATGCCTATCTGCAGAAGCATGCCCCCTATGCATTTTCCAATGGCAAATTCATTTGCAGTTTTGACCAAGAGATTATCCATATCCCTCTAGTGCCTGAACCTAAGTGTGTTGAGTACTCTATGTTAGCTCACTTGAAGGATAGAAAGAATGAAGCTGTTGCCGAACTTCGTGAATGGCAAATTGGTAAGCAGCTTTACACTAAAGCTGATGCAGTTCTTCGAATCAAGAAAGAATTCGAAGATAGATGTTGTGCCGAACTTCCAAACGCTTTCTGGCAACGAAAGCAATTCTTTGTTTCTCTGCCATTGATCAAGAATCCTCCTCTAATCAATATGAAGGCTAGCCCTGTGGCTATGAGTCCCGAAGATGCAACCTTGTGCATGAAAGAAATTAACGATCTCAAAGATAAGCAAATTGTTACGGATAGCAATTCTGCCTTTGCATCTCCTGCCTTCTACGTCAACAACCGTGCAGAGAAAGCCCGTGCTAAGAAGAGATTGGTGATCAACTTTAAGAAGTTGAATTCAATCCTTAAGTGGATTCGTCACCCCATGCCTAGCAAGAACATTCTGCTAGACAAGCTCCGCTGTGCTACTATCTTCAGAAAATTTGACTTGAAAAGTGGTTTTTGGCAAATCGGTATAGTTCCCGAAGATCGCTGGAAGATAGGATTTATTGACCCTCACGGACATTATGAATGGTCTGTGATACCGTTTGAACTGAAAAATGCACCAAGTGAATTTCAGCAGATCATGCATAAGATCTTTGGTCCCTACTCAGACCATATCACAGTTTTTATTGATGATCTAATTGTTTTCTCCTCCAGTTTCGAAAAACATGTGAAGCACCTACAACGCTTTTTGCGTAGCGTGGTGGAGAATGGTCTTGTTTTAAGTGCTTCAAAGATGGCCCTATTCCAGACTGAAATTGCGTTCCTTGGATACAAGATTAGTAAAGGAACAATCCAGTTGCTCGATCATGCTATCGAGTTTGCTGACAATTTCCCGGATGAAATCAGAGATAAGAAACAACTCCAGAGATTTCTTGGAAGGCTCAATTATGTTTCTGATTTCTATGAAGGATTGGCAAAAGACAGGAAAGTCTTAAACGAAATGTTGAAGAAGCCGCCAATCATCAATGGTCATCCAGTCCCTAAAGTTTGGGGAACCAGTCAAACTTTGGCAGTTTAGAGAATCAAGAAAAGAGTAAAAAAACTCCTGATTCTACATCAACCCGAAGATGGATGTCTCAGAATTGTGGAGACAGACGCCAGCAACATTGGATGGGGAGCAATCCTCAAAGAGCAACGCTCAGGTGAGCAAGGTAAAAAAGTTGAAGTCCTTATCAGATTTGCCTCTGGTACTTGGAATCCCTCACAACAGAATTATGGAACTCCTTTACAAGAGTTACTTGCGGCTAAGAAAGCCATTGAAAAGTTCCAATACTTGCTTGTCAACCAACACTTCATCCTCAGATCTGATAGCAAATCTATCAGAGGATCCATCAAAAATGATGTTGGTAACAAGTTGAGTAAAGTTCTGATTGCCCGCTGGCAAAGCATATTCTCTATGTTTGATTTTGAGGTAGAACACATTGAAGGAAGTAAGAACACCTTACCTAACTATCTATCTAGAGAATTCCTGATCGGAAAAGCCGAGTCTGATACTCTTAAAGGACATCTCAAGAAAGTCTTGTCCAGAGACTTTGAACCTATGGCAAAACCTGTCAGCAAAGAAGTTCAGTTTGATTCAAGGCTAAGAATGATCCGACATCCCTCTGCCGAAGAATTTTATTCTATTTAGAATGTCGATTGGGATCAGATCTATTTTGGTAATGTTGGAACCAACTCTAACCAGCAGACCAACTATTCTGTCAAGACAGTCTTCGGAGACCAATGGATATTTGATGGCCACCATCAGTACAAGGACATTGTTGCTTGGAGAAATTTACAGTATGATTTGCTCAGAGAAAGAGCTATGTTCCGAATGAAACAGTTCAAGCAACATCTCATCTCAGTCAGAGAAGAAGAGGATGGATTCACTATCATCCTAAGATGGAACTCTGTTTATCCAGAAGAACAAGAAATGGCTTCCAAGCATTTCATTGAAATCTTTAAAATCAAAGATGTAAGGTTCCATATTGTCCTTGGTAGCGACTGGCCTACTATCCCTTTCTCTCAAGAGCTGAATTTCTTGGCCAAGGATAATTCTTATCCTAACTACTTAAGGCATTTCTTTAAGTTATTTCCCCCTGGAGGAAAACTTAGTGCTTCAGAGACCTTAGCAAGGATGGCAAACTAGTTGGGTCAGTATAATGTCTACACCATCCAAGATTTTACTCTCTGTATTGGAATGCCTAAGAAGGATTGGGAAATCCTCCCAACATTGAACCATGAGCCGTGGCCCGGAATAGATGGAGAAAGTATTGAAGAAAGAATCCCAAGGAGATGGGATCAATCTCTGTGTCATCCTTCGGAATGGAACATTCATGACAGATGGACAGTTAAGAGTTTTAATAATGTTTTTCCTTATAATAATATTAACAGTGTTCATCTTGTAGATCAATTAAGTGAAAGGTTAGACACAGCTTCCTTCTTCAATGAATGAAGAAAGCCGTCCAGGTGGAAAGATGATGAGAAGATTAACAATCTCCCAACACCCAGTATAGCAACCATTGATACGCCTGTTCCTGATAATCCTGCTAATAAAGCTAAAGGAGTTTCTTTTCCTACTGTTGCTTGCTCTTTGTCAGACTACTCAGATGGAGATCTTGACCGTGCACTTACTCATCATCAAGATGCCTCATCCAGATCCGAGTTTGAAGATTACATCAACGGTTACTGGTCAGATGGATCTCATTATTACTACGACTCCATATCCTACTCTCCCTATCATCAGTCAGACAGCTCTCAAAGCTATTGGGAACCACCTCATGGTCCTCCCGATTCCTGGTCGGACCACATCGCTGATAAAGTTGGACTCGATCTGACTCCAGCTGCCTCCACTAACGAGTGGAATGAATGATGGTTCATTCGTGCTTATCCATAAAGCATGGACGTGGCTTGTAGTCCCTACGTCAGTGGGAATCTACTTTTGTATGTCGGGTTGTCCGCCCTTGTGTCATGATAAGGTTTGTCCCACCTTATCCGTGTTCTATCCTGCTTTAGAGTTAATGCGTTCTTTAGTGGAAGACATGTGGGCCCTTTCCCATGTGTAGATTGTAATAATGCGGTTCTCGTAGGCTCCACGGTCAAAAGCATCTACTTTATGTCTTTTCATCTTTCGGTGCATAGTGATCCTTGAGCGGGAAGATTTATCCGGTCGAAGCTACCTGGCCTCTCGGTTACTTCTTTTCTCTCCTATATAAGGATGAGAGCTCTCATTTGTAAATCATCGAAAGTTATAGGAAGTCTTAGAGTTTATGAAGTCAGTTGCTCTGCAACTCTGTAACAAGTTCTTTTCTTATATAGATAATCATATCTATGGTTGTTTCGTTTTCTTAGTTGGGTTTCTCATCGTGCTTTGCATACTCTTGATTAGCTTACGTGTTTGTTATCTTAGACTTAGAGAAAAATGCATAATATGGTAGCGTAAACCCTTATACTCCTAGGATGCCAAGTCCCTGGCTATGGAAAGCGAGACGATCTTAAAATTGGTATATATATTGGTTATATGGAATTGAAATGACCCCAACTTGTATTACATCATCACCATGTTACCATAGTATTTTGACGAACCACTTAGTGGTATTACATTGGCAATATTTGAACCCGAGTCTCCCCATTAGGAGCCCACATTTTTAAGCAGCTTAGTTAATGCCATTTGATAAGGTTCAAGCTCTTATATTTCATACGTTTTAGTCTTTTATGCCATGGTTGTCTTTCTTACCATAGTTTGCTTATATCATTAGCTCTAATTGCAAGTTCTTTTCTTCTCTTTGAACATTGCAGACTGACACATTTTTTCTTTTGGGTTTACATATACCAAAAGTTACTATGTCATGCTTGTTTTGAATATCCTTGAGCACAAAATGTTTAGGCCAAATTTTATTGTTTTGTCAAATTGCGTGATTTGAGATCCAAAGAGTCGGAGACAAATAAGGAACATTATAGACAATCCTTAATAACCCATGTAGGTGGAAAAAACAATGTGGTGCCAACTCAAGTGCCACTTCAACGAGTCGTTCTTTGAGAATTAGTGTTTTTACATATTTGTAGTCACCTTGTCACACATGTCATGATGTTGTTGCATGTTTGTGTGCATGTTGTAATAATATACATTGTATGGGGTGTTTTTAAAGTTTATGGACATAGTTACACATCGAGTGCATTGCAATTTGATGGTTGCAATTTCTTATCATTAAATTCTTTTGTATATATGCAACCCTAGACCATATGTTTGTAGATGTGGTTATATACATTTTTATCCTTGTTATATCTAGGCTGTTTGGAGGTACCATTATATGCATTTGTTGGCATACGAGATTGGTTCTTTTATGTATCGTTCCCTAGAATTATGAATATCTTTTCTGATATGAATTATTTTAAGTACTGCACATTTACTTTATTGCATGTTGCATTTCTTGTTATTTACTATACGACATTTGGCATCGTTGTTGCAATGGGTTTGGATCAATTATTTTAAGTACTGCACATTTACTTTATTGCATGTTGCATTTCTTGTTATTTACTATACGACATTTGGCATCGTTGTTGCAATGGGTTTGGACCAAGGAGTATGAAGTGACAAGAGTGGATGACCAACAAACCACAAGGCCTGTGCAAACATAAATAACAATGATAATGGGGAGAGTCAATATGTAGGTTTGAGCGGAATGTGTAGCATAAAATGACCAACAAATGTGGTGATGATAATGTGGACATGCAAGTGTGATGAAGTTCGATTGAACCACAAGAGCCTCTTCTGTGGACGGAAGGAAGTGTAGAAGACAAACCTTCTATAGAGGCCCCTCGTGATGAGTGTGTGGGCAGATGAATTGACATGTCTGCATAATGTGTTCACACTAAGTGTTTGTCAAAACGATTATTAGACGTTATTAGTGTGCAGGTAATTTGGATGTCATGTAATTCAGATGTCTTGTGATTTTAGTTGCCATGTAAGGGTAGTTAGGGTTACGTACGAGAAAGTTGCGAAAGTTAGAAAATGCCTTATGTTAGGATCCTACTATAAATTAAACTCAAATAAACACACTCTCACACAATTGCTTGGAAATAAACTCACATAAACATCACATTAATATTCGGAACAAAATACACATTATAACAGAAATTTGCATAAAGGAACAATCTCACAATAAGATAGAATCGCAGGCCTCTTCGAGGGGGCAACCTCCTTCAACACTTCATTAACTTGCAAAAATATGAATACATTGATGCCTTCTCGGGTATTTAAAGAGTTCTCTTCCGTGGTTGGCTTACATGCAAAATGCCACCTGGATTACATGCACAATGCCCACTCGAATTACATGCACAAGGCCACCTTACATAACCTATATACCATGTGTTACATAAAAAGGGTGTCATTTGTCATAGGCACTACATAAGCTAAAACTTAAAACATTACAAAATATTAATCATGGGTACTACCCACGTTCTCTAGGAATTATTACATCATGGAAGTTATTACATTAAGGGTTAGGATGGGATCCTAACACCTCCCCTTTCCTAGATGTAGTATAAATTGGCCCCTTACATTTTCTGAATGCATCCATCTATCTGTTTGTATTTGGGAGTGTCTGTGCATGTTGCTATTGTTAGAAGTATATTGTTGGTAGATTGTTCGTCAAAGTATGGTGTATTGCAGATAGTAACTATGCAGGATACATGTGTGCACAGTATATCCATTTGTAACTGTAAGTTATTCCCATTGTATATTTTGTTTATCTAAGTGGTAATGGAATTGTATTGCAGTGTGTTGTATTCCATTTCTACATTTTGGCGTTGTTGCCTGTTTGAAGTTGGGTCGAGTTTGGTGACATGGAGTTGTGATGAGCAAATCACTTGGGAAGGTACACAACAACAACAATGGGATGATTACAATGTAGGCGATGAACAATGTAGAGGTTGCAATAGAAGAATATGTAGACTTATTTGTTGACGGTGATGAAGGGTCGATGCGCAATCAGACACGCAAGTGGATGTGCAACCAAACGCACATGAAGGAGATACATAAGGCTTCATGCGTGAAGAGTTATGTGATGGTGAAGAGTTATGTGACAATGAAGAGTTATAGGGTGACGAATTACACGATAACAAGGAGTTATATGACGATGAGTTGGCGACGTGCAAATTGCGAATGTGTTGAGTGAACTTGTTGGTGAAGAAATACGTGACAACGACCATGATGATAAAGTTGGCAATGTACAAGTGTTTACACAAGACAATGACGTGCAAGTGTTCGAGCATGAAGTAGATGCGTGCCTTGATGAAGAAGTTTGCACAAGTGAAGATGTATGTGCCAACATGGAAGTGTGCATTAATGAAGATGAATAAGTGAGCGGTAACATATGTGAAGGCAACAACAACCCATGCACAAATGGGCGTGTTTTTGCAAGTGGAGATGTACATGCAATTAGACGAGTTCTTGTTGGTGAAGACATGCATGCAAGTATGGCTGTTCATGTTCACATTGATGAAGTTTGATGTGACAAAGCTAACAAGTTTAATGGAGGAGAAAACTTGGTTTGGTAGGAAAGGCTAGGAGTGGTTGGATTGTGCAATAGAAAGAATGCATGACAAATGTTTGGCATTGAAGTAAGTGCAAATTGGTTTGTCTGATGGTGAGTGAGACGGGAGTCTAACATCGAAGCAAATGGAAGATGGCGTGTCCCACAATGTGCGAGATGGGAGTCTGACACTAGAGCAACTGTATGTTGGTGTGCTCAATGGTGAATGGGATGAGAGTCCAACATTGGAGCAACTGTAGGTTAACACATTTCATGGTGCGTGGGATAGGAGTCTAGCACGAGAGCAATTGCAGTGGGGTGCATTGATGATGTGCGTGAAGAGGGTGAGACACACGAACAACCATTGCCAATGTCAAATCAACCTGTCACAACAAAGATCAATTTTGCATGGTGGTGAAACGGAGGACCTAGTTAGGCATTGGAAAATCTGCCTCATGATGTGTAAAGTGAATGGAAAGAAGAATGATGCAGAGTGGAGGATGTTATTCCCTACGACATTTCATGGATTGCAATAGACTAGTACATGGGATTGCTATAGGGCGAGTACTATAGATTGGGGATGAGTTGTACGAACCGTATGTAAAGGAATTTCCATTGTTCCACAATGACGATGAGGTCATTGCTGAAATTTCTAGAATGGAATAGGGTGAGAGAGTTTATTCATTCCTACAATTTGGATGTTGAGTGGGTTGTTTACCTATCTGGAGGAAGACCTATTAGATGCATTGAAGAAGAGGTGGTTTGTGGAGGGACTTCTTCCTACGTATCGGAAGATCAGGGTGGTCCCTTCGACATCATATCAAGAGGCCTTTGAGTGGGCTTTGAACTTGGAAAGTGATGCAAAGATGTCATTAAAATGTTGGGGTCATGTTAATAAGGATGAGAGTGACCCTCAAAATGGAAGTGATTTTGATGTTGAAAGCAACTTCTGATGATGAGAGTGACTCTTGCAATGAAAGCGATGATTTTGAAAACAAGACCGGTTTAGACGATGATTTGAGTGCATTATCCAAGTGTTGGGGTCAAGAAGTTAGTGAAGAGAGTAGCTTTGAAGATAAGAGTGATGACACCGAGGATGAGTGTGGCTTAGAGAGCGCAATACTGTTGCTATAGGTATATACAACATAAACGGAGATTGTTCCAAAGAAAAATATCATTGGTGATGCGGTTTGTGACAACCACTAGAGAACTGGAAGACGCCAAATTGAGTATGATACTAAGGGTAGACCCATTGTGCAATGTTGGTGATGCCATTTGTGGGGGCACTTCACACATGAATGTCAAAGTACTATGAGTCGAGATGAATAGGTGATGTGTAGAGGGTTCAAAGAGCCATAGAAATTACTGTCCTAGTCAGGAAGCAAAGGAGGTGAACTTGATAAACCTAATTGTAATTAAGGAGGTGAACTTGATTGCAATTGAGGTAGAGATCGAGTAGATAGTTGAAACTGTGCTTGAAGGTTGCACAAATGGTTGATGCAGATGACAAATTGAGTGATGCAAACAAAGAAGTGAATGATGTAGATGGCGAAGAGGGAGGTTGCTTGGTGTTCGACCGTTTTCTAGGGCCATTGGCCATCTGCAAGACTTGGGTTGTCCGAGGGTTGAAACAACTTGTTTGGCAATTGGAGCAAGCCTTATGGTGAAAAGATGAAACCATATGGGATGTCGTACAATGAAAAGACGAAACCATATGGAATGTTGTATAGAATGCCAATTGCATTGTCTGAAGGAAAATGAAGGAAAGAGGGCTGTTTGGGAGAAGCAGTGTCTTATGAGACAAGAAGCAGGCAATCTAGTATAAGGAGCGTGTTATTTGGCTAAATAAGTGGGCTTTCTAGCTAAAGAGGCGTGCTGTACAACAAGTGAGATAGCTGAATTGGGCTGTTTGACAGAGCAAGGTTGTTAGGTAATTTCCTAGGGCTGTCTGGTAACTTTATTGGGCCATCCGATAACTTCCCTTGGGTTGTTAGGTCTGAGGGGACCGTATGGGCCTTGCCTTGACCATATGGACTTGAAGGGAGGGCTCAGGACAGCTAGGGAGGCCATATGGCTCGTTGGGCTGCCTCGGCTAGGAGGGGGATGTCAAGCCTAGGGCTGTCTGACCTAGGAGCTGGGTCGTCTAGGCCAGGAAACAGGTTGTTAGGCCTAGGGCTGTGTGACCCAAGAGGTGGGCTGCCACTTCCAGGGCCATCCAAACTAGGAGGTGGGTCATTTGGCCGAGGAAGAAGGCCGTTTGATCTAGGAGGTGGGTCATTTGACCGAAGAATTGGGTCGTTTGATCTAGGAGTTGGGTCGTCAGGTTTAGGAGGTGGGGCATCTAAGGCCAAAACAGGGTCGCCTTAGGCTAGGGATGTTCGTCAAAGACCAAGATAGGGTTATTAAAGGCCAAGATATGGTTATTTGATGCCAAGGTATGTCCATCAAAGGGTAAGGTAGGGTCATCTAAGGCCAAGAAGAGGTCATCTGGAGCCAGAGAGAGGTCATTTGGAGCTGAAGAGAAGTTTTTGAGAGGATCAAGGGAAGACCACCAAAGTGCAGACGAGGAGAAAATTTCAGATCCTCAAGGAGAAAACGTAACGAAGCAGCAGGGTACGCTCAAAGGGCGTTGCCCCTCGACCTTGCAAGGGGCATTGCCCCTTGACGTTGCACAGGGGCTCCCACACCCTTGACCCTCAATACAGATGGCAACGGGGGTTGCTCATCATGTTGGTGATGTGGTCAATTATAGGAAGTGGAGTGAGCAATCGGAAATTAAATTCTTGTTGGCAGCAATTTGAAGTAAAGCTAGTTGTAGAAGATCTATGGAACAAGAGAAAGCAAAAGGAGTGCGACAAGAGATTCCAACACAGTGTTCAGTGCTTATTTCCTCAGTGTTTAGTTCATGTGTTATTGAGGACATCGATAAGTCTAGAGGGGATAGATGTACACAAACTAATTGACATATTTGCATGATGAATGTATATGTGCATATGTGTGCAGGCTAAGTGTTTGTCAAAATGATTATTAGACATTATTAGTGTGTGAATAGTTCAGATGTCTTGTAATTTGAGGTGTCATGTAAGGGTGGTTAGGGGTAGGTATGAGGAAGTTGCAGAAGTTGGCAACTGCCTTCCTTTTCCCAGGAGTAGTATAAGTAGACCACTTATATTTTCAGAATGCATCCATCTATCTACCTCTATTTGGGAGTGTGTGTGTGCGCATGTTATTATTGTTTGAAGTATATTGTTGGTAGATTGTTTGTCGGAGTATGGTGTATTGCAAATAGTTGTTGTGTAGGATACATGTTGTGTGCACAATGTATCCATTTGTAATTGTAAGTTATTCCCATTGTATATTTTGTTTATCTAAGTGGTAATGGAATTGTATTGCAATGTGTTGTATTTCATTTCTACAGAGTGAAGAGTGGATGCATAAACACCTTTGCCCATATTCTTTTTTTGGACGAAGACATGCAGATACAAGTGACAACATTGTCATGACTATCTTGTTGATAGATAATAAGGACAGGACTTTAGGGATATAGTTCTTGACAAGAGGTGATAGATCCAAAGATTGGCCATTGGAAAGTACCTAGATGAATCTTAACATATTTGTATGGTAGAACATATTTTGACATATGATATGAGAGAAGTGAGAATTTTCATTTCATGGATATATAATGCTGATTGTGCAGGTTTATAGATGACAAAAAAAATCCACAATAAGGAATGGATTTGGTGGTTTATTTGAGGGGATTGATTGTTGATTCATAGGTGGCTAAATAGGAAGCAGTATCATTCCACTTTGATATTTGAAGTACAATTAAAATGGTCGAGATCTAGTAATTTGTGAATGCATGGAGCACATCGAAGTGTTCTAATGTTTCATTTTGATAGCTTTTCGTTGAACTTGCAACTGTTTTGCACTCGTGCAATTTAAAAGAAAAAAATGGATATCTCCAACTCTTATATCCTAGATAAAGTCATTAAGCTTAGAGATGAAATGTATTGTATCTTGTATAACCACTAAGGAAAGGTAATAGATTATTTGTAATGGTCATCATGTAATTGACAATTGGTAGTGAGTAGGAGTAAATTTCAGATTTCAGATGATGATCGAGACACAGTAAATATAATGCGGATCTGAGCATACAATTCAAGAGTTTTCTCTTCTTCACTCATTCTCCTTCCACTATCTTTAATCCCATAAACAAACAAAGATCCTTGTCCTACATGAGAATCTCAAAAACGAGATAAATGCTCATCAACAGTCTCTTCAAAAACAAGTTAAAGAACATAATTCATGGGTTCAGGTGGTTAAGGGAAAAAAAGTTATCTTATTATGGACCAAGCAAGCCAAATTTGATGAGGAAAGGGCATGCCAAGCCAAAGAACTCAAACTTTGAGTGTAGCACGGTGGTGAGATTCCCAACAATTAAGATAGAATGACAGAGTTTAGAGGCCAACAAGTCTGCAGTCAGCACACTTGAACAATGTTCATCAGCTTAGATGGCAATACATATGACGTCAAGTTGAACTCAGTCTACAGTCAGCAAGATGACACGAACATGATTGCATCAACATGACGACATGACAGTATGTTCTCCATATGACAGTCTACAAAATGGCAACTCTCTAGACGACAATTGCTCTCAATAGGACGACAATTCTGGTACGATGGTTATCCTTAGCAACTGTCATCAACAACATCTGACTGCAACCTGCACTCCTAACTCCAACCTTCAACTTGCAACATTTCACCGCGTCTTCCAACCTGCAAACATAATGCCCTGACAATACACATGTCTAATGATCTAGCATATTGGTACCAACACACAAACATCCAACACATAGAGGATGGATAGATTGCATTGATAATCTACCTGTACGACATTTACAAATTACAACACTTGTATACAGACTCACGATGCTCTCGTATGCACTTGCACATATGCTCTGCCTATGGTAATGGTCTCGTGATATGCAAAACTGAATTGGGGTCCTTTTTATAACACGGTCCTGGCTATTGTTGGCAATGGCTTCCAGGACACCAGGCGCATAACTAATTCCCCCTTTTGATGTACATTAGACATATTACTAAATTTACATTATGTGCAATATTAGACACTAACTTATGATGGCTATAACATTTGCATTTCAATTACATTTCATTGGCATTTGACCAATCATTTGTTTACATTGCACTTAGAACAAAACTTAGTGCGTATTGCACACACTTTTGCAAACAATGTTATTGCTGTTTTGGTTGTTTACGTCTAGAATTGGCGTCTACATTTGCCCTACCCTTTGATTTGGTCGACGTCCTCATCGACATCCATCTCTACTCTGGTGGACTCATAGTTGATTGTTGAGGTGTTGGAATAGGTACTCCTCCCATCCCCACAATTTGCAGCTTCAATGCCTCTTTTTCATCCTCGAGTCTCTTGGCATAATTATGATACTTGGCCCATTATAGAGAATAGTGGTTGGCTTTTTGTTCCATTGCTGCCAACTTCGTCAAGAGCTCTTCCTCCCTTTTTGCAAAGGCTTCATTTGCATTTCTTTGTTGCATTTCTACAAGTTGCTCATCTCTTTCGGCAATCAACTGATCTTTGTGCTCTATCTCCTTTGTCTTAGCTTCCACCAACTCCTCTCTGATTGAGCCATCGGATTTCAGTTATGCAATCATTGCATCCTATTCCTCCTTAGCCTTAGTCTTCTCTACCTCTTGTCTCAGCTTGGCTAGCTTTGCTTCAGCTTCCTCACTCACTTGTCGAAGTTTGGCTTCTATTGCTTGTAACTGGTTAGCCTTTTCTTCACTTGCACCGTGAATCTTTGCAATGCCTATGGCTAACCATCACACTAAGTATGCGAAAAAATTAATATTGACATATGTCTGTGCTAACTTCAGTGCCAATTCAATGTATTTCATTCTGTGGGCAGAGGCTATTGCTTCTTCCATTAATATAAGATACGGGCTGGTCTTTAGTACTGTGTCTAAGTTGCTTTTTAAAAATATGAAAATAGACCGGGT
Organism: Wollemia nobilis; assembly: GCA_028583015.1. Classification (NCBI taxonomy): domain Eukaryota; kingdom Viridiplantae; phylum Streptophyta; class Pinopsida; order Araucariales; family Araucariaceae; genus Wollemia; species Wollemia nobilis. Next base: position 12,406,274 of record JAQPPZ010003016.1, read on the forward strand.
AGCTCCATCGGCATTGAAAGGGTTAATGAAATGTTGGATTAATTATTTCAAAGCTAAAGCATTATGTATTTTGTGGAGGATTGGTCCTGCCATTATTTGTTGGAATTTATGGCTTGAAAGGAATAATAGAATTTAAAAAAATAAATCTCAAAATCATACCCAGTTTAGAACTGTATTATTGTCTCTCTTGCAAAATGTTTACAGATATGGTGCTCATCATGGAATATCAAGTGCGGAAAAAGAGGTGGTAACAACTTGGTTACAGGATTTGAACATGCATGGAAGAGTTATCTACCATAATGACATTAAAACAAAGGATCTACTTCGATCTAGGGTAAAATGGAAATGTCTAGAAATAGGGTTTATCATATTTAATTTTGATGGTGCTTCTAAAGGAAATCTAGGAAAAGTTGGTGGAGATGGTGTTTTTCAAAATAATAAAGGCACAATTCTCCTCACTCACTCAAAATCATATGAAACTTCAACTAACAACTATATAGAGGCTACAGTCTAACAGAATTAAAACTACAGTGAGGGAGAATTTTCTTGCCTTTGATAACAGTGTGGACTTTGAGAACAATTTGGAAAAGAGGATCACTAGTGAATGGCACTTGGGAGAACCTAGAGCAGCACCTTTGCCAATCAGTTTGAAAAGAGCAAACACTAGATGGCTAAAACCAGAGGAGGGCTGGGTAAAGTTAAACTTTGATGGAGCTGCAATAGGGTGCTATCTTTTGATGCTGTCGGTATTGTTGTTGCTTCTGGGGTCTTTTGGTGCTACTGATGTGATTGTATGTTGTTGCTATTATAGCAGTTGTGTTTCTAGCAAATGCCACGGTAATGTGATTTTGCTTTTGTTGCTGCTATTTCTATTACCTATTATTGACAATTGGAGTGATTGCTACTACTATTGGTGTGGAAGGGAGGAATAAACAACAGTCAGGTCGACCTTTGCTCCCTTGCTAGAAATAGATTTCGATGTCATCCAAAGTGTTGTTTTTTGTCTGGTTTTATTCTAGGATTTTTGTTTTTTTTGAAAAAATTGAAAAAAACTTGTATTAAAACAAAGATCAGTTACAATTGGGAATAGACACTTCCCAGCTGAAAACAAAGAAAGCACATGATTACAAGAGAAGAGGAAGATTTGTAATGGAGCCAAATCTCTTGAACCAATAACAAGCAAGCTGAGGGAGCTGATTGGTCAGTTACAACAACTTGTCGCAAAATCGCGCCGCTATCACCGACTTCACCTTTGGCCGGGAAAAAGCTACAAGTCGCGATATCGCGACACAAAAATCCACTGACCGCAAAAAGTCAACCTGCCGCGAAATCGCGGCAACAATCCTCCCTAGGCCGCGACGGAGCAACATGTCGCGAAATCGCGACACCTTTCCACCCTTGGCCGCGATGGAGCAACATGTCGCAAAATCGCGACAACTTACCACCCGTGGCCGCGACGAAGCAACATGTCGCGAAATCGCGACACCTTTCCACCTTTGGCCGCGACGAAGGAACATGTCGCGAAATCGCGACAACTTTCCACTTTTGGCCGCGACGAAGGAACATGTCGCGAAATCTCGACAACTTTCCTCTCTTGGCCGCGACGAAGGAACATGTTGCGAAATCGCGACACCTTTCCAACCTTGGCCGCGACGGAGCAACATGTCGCGAAATCGTGACACCTTTCCTCCAGCGGCCGCGACGGCGCAACACGTCGCGAAATCGTGACACCTTTCCTCCAGCGGCCGCGACGGCGCAACACGTCGCGAAATCGCGACAACTTTCCTCCAGCGGCCGCGACGGCGCAACACGTCGCGAAATCGCGACAACTTTCCCACAGCGCCCGCGACGGCGCAACAGGTCGCGATATCGCGACAAAAATCACCCTTTGCTTTTTCTTTGATCATTGGCTCAAAGATCTTTCAAGGCCCTGCCTAATCACCTCATCCTCAATAGGCATGTCACTGTGCAACTGCACCCCTACCTCTTTCTCAGCACCCATCTTAGCCAGGAAATCGGCCGCTTTGTTTAAATCTCTACTCACATAAACTAGAATCACATCATCTAATTCCCTCCATAATTCCTTGATTTGAGAGACCAAAATCCTCAACCTCCATGCTTTCAACGCAAAGTTCCTCATGCAGTCTAGAGCTCCAACCAGTATTTGAGAATCAGATTCAAGAATTATCCTCCTGTGGCCCTGAGTAACTGCCCAAATAGAAGCAGATTTGATAGCAATAGCTTCAGCTTCATTGTTGGTGGCTTTTCCCAATCCTTGCAGTTCCCAATAGAGTAGTGATCCCTCATGATTCCAGCGAGACCACGCCAATTCCGGCACTACCCGGATTGCCCTTTGCGACTCCATCGGTATTGATTTTAATCCAGCCTTCCGGGGGTGGTTTCCAACTAGCTCGTCTCTGTCCCTCTTGCTTTTCAACTCCCTCTTCCATTGGCCCAGGACCAACTCTGAGTTTCCTCTTTAGCGTAGACGGCAACGGTTTACGTGACTTTGCTCCAGATGACCTGCCAAACTCCATCTAGCGAGGAAAAGGTTTCTCTAAAAATTCTAGCATTTCTCTCCAACCACACTTGCCACCAAATGAAGTATAAGCCAAGCTCCCAACCAATTTGAAGAGCTTTAGATTTAAATCTACCCCTCTTGCATCTTTCCCAAATATTAGTCCGATTCATGTCACCATTAACCTGGATTTTATAGTGAGAGAACCATCGCTTCCAAATCTGACGCGTGAAAGGGCACTCAAACATCAGGTGATCAGTTGTTTCCTCGTTCTTGTGGCATAAAACACATTGAGATGGACCAATGATTCCTCTACATCTGAGATTGTCAAAAGTGAGAATTCCATTGTGCATAAACTGCCAGGCAAAAAAGTTTGCTTTCGGCCAGCCCTTGGAGTGCCAAATCTTTCTTCAATCCTCAACCGGATAAGAATGGGGGGGAGGCTCTGGGAGGATCTTGTCATATCCGTCCTTCACTGTATTTACACCAAGGCTCCCATAGCCCCAAGCTAATTCATCCTCCTCGTCTCTCCCTGTGAGAAACCTTTCTGTCAAGATTTTGGTCAAGATGGGTGCCAACTCTGGGGGAATTGAAATTGGCCACTCCTCCAACCTCTTAAACTTCTTAAACTTATACTCCCCCAGCTGAGTAGTGTTGAAATAACTTTCAAGTTGGACCCAACCCTTGGTTTCTATGGCAGATTTTATTGGTAGTAACTCGGGGAATTCAACAATGATGGGTGGGTACTGATCCCATGAATCGGTCCAGAAACGAGCCTTCTCCCCTCTCCCCACTTTCCAAAACAATTGGTCTTTAATAACCTGAGATCCTAGCTTGAGAGCCTGCCACACTAAGGATCCAGTACCATCCAAAGGGAAACGACCCACCTCATTGGGGTTAACATGACCCAAATATTTACTAGTTAGGATTCTACCGAATAAGGAAGTTGGTTGGGAAATCCACCTCCAGTACAACTTTCCAGCCAAAGCTTTATTATTTAACTTAGATCCTCTCAGTCCCAGCCCACCTTTTACCTTGGGCTGGGTGACTTTATCCCAGCCCACTAAGGCCCACTTTCTCTCTCCCTTAGCTCCTTCCCACAAAAACTTTCTAGCCATCCTGTCTAACTCTTTCCATATTGTAAGCGGGGCAGCCAGGATAGAAAATTTGTAGATTGGCATGGCTTGAATGACTGACTGTAAGAACGTTAATCTGCCACCATAACTTAACCACTTGTGAGACTAGTGATTAATTCTGTCCTTGATACACTCCAGCAAATTCCTCCAAGTGTCTAATTTCAGCTTCTTAAAGTGCAAGGGGATCCCCAAGTAAACCACGGGGAGAGAAGTCCTAGTGAATCCCGGGATTTCTAAAATTCTGTTCTGAAGCCTTTGCTCCAGATTAAAAAAGACCACTTTGGATTTCTTGTCATTAATGACCTGTTGAGTAGCCCTGAGATAGACATTAAGAGTATCCCTAATCGTTCTTGCTTCCCTGAAGCTGGCCACTCCCATCAAACCAGTGTCATCCACAAACTGCAGGTGCGTTAAAACTTCGTCCCCCACCCTAATACCCAATAATCTGCCTTGCTGTCTTCTCCTCAAGAAAAGTCTGCCAAGACCTTCAGCCAAAATGAGAAAAAGATAAGGAGAACAAGGATCCCCCTGGCGAAGACCCCGAGAAGCTCCAAAAGGTTGCGAAGGAAGGCCCTTGATTAGAACAAAGTAAGTTGGGGAAGAGACATGGCTCATGACCCACTCTATCCAATCCTGAGAGAAACCAAAGGCAGCCATCATTTTGGCCAGGAAACTCCATTCAACCCTGTCATAAGCCTTTGACATGTCCAGTTTTATGAACATCCCTTTATTCCCAGAAGTGTGCATTGAATGGATTGCTTCTTGGGCCAGAACCACCCCATCCAGAATTTGCCGGCCCTCAACAAAACCCCCTTGCTCAGAGGAGATAATGTTGTGAAGAAGAGGTTTTAGGCGCTCAACCATTACCTTTGTGATTATTTTGTACAGCACATTACATAAGGCAATAGGCCTATAATCTGAAATATGAACCCCCTCCTCACCTTTTGGAATTAAGGTAATGAAAGTGTGGTTTATAGCTTTAAGCATTCTCTTATTTTCTCTGGATTCTTCAACAGCAGCCCTAACATCTTCCTCTAAGTAGTCCCAAAAAGCCTGAAAAAACTCTATTGGGAAACCGTCTGGACTCGGAGATTTACCGAGTGCTCATTCCAAAGACCACGGTTTTCAATTCATCTCTATCAATGGGTTTGAGGAGGGCCTGATTTTCATCCTCGAAATAATAGCAGTGTATGACAAAAATAACTTCATTTTGGGCCTTTACATCTTGAACCACACTTTCTTTAAAAAGCTTTGAGAAATAATCCATAGCATGGGAATGTATACCTGGAAGTGTATCAAAGGAATGACCGTTCTCATCTTGAAGGGCCTCCATCTTATTCATCTGTCTTCGAGCATAAGCAGTCCGATGAAAGAATTTTGTATTTCTGTCCCCTTCTAATAACCGGGTGGTTCTTGCTCTTTGCCGCCAATAGGTCTCCCCTCCTTGTTGTCAATGTCCTCCACCGCTGTACGCAAGGCATCATCCTCAGCTTTGAGCTGGTCTGTAATTACTCCTTCTCTGAACTGTTTTTGGACCTCATCCCATCTGGCCACCAATGGAGCTCTTTGGGCCTGGAAGTCGGTTTTATTAGCACGCCTCCAACACTTCAACTGAGCTTTGACATATTGTAGTTGTTTGTGGATTCTGAACATTGCTCTCCCATAAGTCGGGCGGCCTTCTTCCCACCACTGTGGAATTTCTCCCGAAGTTCTTCTTTCCGAAGCCAAAAATTCTCAAATCCGAAAGGTTTGTGATGCTGCCCCATCCTAGTCCCGCCTTCCAACGGAATGGGACAGGTGATCGAGACTGGGCCTTCTAAAATCTGAAAATTTATATTCCATTTTACAAACGCCTCCTCTGAAACCAGAAAACGATCAAGCTTAACCTTCCTGCTATGTGGCTCCCGCCTTTTATTAGTCCAAGTGAAGTTAATGCCAAGACATTTAATGTCCACTAAGCGCAAATCCTGGACTTGGGCAATCATGAACCGGTCCCCTGGGTCCAAAAAGGGAGCTCCCCCTTCCTGGTCTCTAGAAGATAATTTAGCGTTAAAGTCACCCACTATAATCCAGTCTAAATCTTCCCTTGAGGTTCGCATGTTCTGCATGACCTTCCACTGTCGCCTCTGACCATCTATGTTTTGAGACCCATAAAATTTTGTGATTAGAACGTGTTCCGCAGTGACATTATTCCTAAAAAGAAAAGTGAGAACCCCCCTCCAGGCAAGATGTTCTATTGCAGACCATTCAAGAGAGTTCCACAGAGTAACAATCCCCCCTGAGGCACCTTGGGCAGCCACATCCATATGACCAGCACCCCTCCAAATTCTGTTGACTGTTTTGGACATAAGATCTAAAGACATCTTAGTCTCCTGTAAAAGCAAAAAATCAGTATTGCGATTCTCTAAAAGTCTTCGGACAGCAGATTGATGGGTTCTGCTGTTTAAACCCCTCACATTCCATGATTGTATAATCATTGGTTACCCTGGGAGCAATAAGAGTCTATTGTCCTCACCGATCCTCCCGTGATCAATCTGTCTCCTTGGGCTGCTAGCAACTCCTTATTGGATCTTCTACCTACTCCTTGAGAGTTGCTGTTTTTTGATATTTTTTCTACCTGGGTTATCCCCAGAGTTGGCCTTTCCCTGTTTTTCTCTAGTATTCCCATACTGACATCCTGAGATACTGTCTGCTCCTGGTTATGCACTACCAAAGCACCTGAGCACACTGGCTGTGATACCTCACGGGGATCAACTACCTGCTGTAAGACAGGAGAAGAAGAGAGAGGGAGTTGCCGGGAATATTAGAAGTGTCCTTAAAACCCTCCATGCCCTCCATAAATTGTTCCTCTTCGTCAACCGGTGACTTAAATATCTCATACCTATTGGCAGGTCTGAGATGGGATTGCTCCTTTCCCTCTTTTTTCTTTGTCCGTCTTTTTCTTCTGGGTTGTTCAAAACCCTCTCTCTGAGCTTCCTGGCCCTGAACGGTCCTATTAGAACCTGTATTAAGTGTTGCCTTGTCCTCTTTAGGCTGGTTTGGCACTCCTGAAGGGGCCTCCACTTTAGCATTCATATTATTAGGGCAAAAACGGGCCAAATGTCCATGTTTGTGACAAACCCTACATCTAAAGGGTAGGGCCTCATAGTCCAGTTGTTGAATCCGGGAGAGACCTGCCAGTTCAATCTCCATCTCTGCCGACAAATGTTGGCTGAGATCCATCTCCACACATATTCTAGCATACACCGCCATGCTCCCTTCAAGTGTGTCTCTGGCAACACCCAGATGTCTACCAATGGAATTGCCAATCCTTGCCAACACCTGCTCACTCCAAAATTCCATTGGGAGAGCATATAGTCGGATCCATATTGGGACAGCGGTAGGTTCAACTCGGGGATCGAATCCCACTCTCCATGGCTGAACAAATAGCCCTGCCGGGCCATGACTTTTCTTCTCTGACTCGAAAGCCTTATTTCTATCGGCCAAAGACGAAAAGCTAATAATAAAATAGCCATTGCTAATAAACCACAATGAATACTCACCGTGAGGCTCCCAGTTTTGGCGGATCTAGGAGTGCAAAAAATTCAGGGAAGGACGAATCCCCATGAACTTGCAGATTAGATCGTGATCAGCTCTGTAGATGATTGATTCCTCAGCCATACTTGGCTCAATGACTATTTTTGGCCTGGTTTCGGCCTGCGGCAAACAGCCATTCACACGAGGTGCTGCCGACTTATTCATAGCAGCCGTGAAGAGCATTTTGTATGCCATTTTCTGAGCTTCGACGTTTTTTGGGGAAGAGTTTTCTTTAAACAAGTCTGCATACTGCATTGGACTCTCCTGGGGCACCGATCTAACTTTCAGAACCACCGTACCCCGAAGGCACTTTTGCAATCCAGCTGATGCCCAAGAATCTTCGAAGTTCCAGAAACCCTAGTTCAGAGGAAAAAATCGCCAGAGCTCATTTTCCCGCCCAAGTCAAGTGTCCTAGGATTTTTGTTGCAACTTTGCTTTTTTCATGTTATCCAGGGAGGAGGTTGATGTTTATCTTGTAACCTTGGATAACTTAATTTTGTAATAGGGTCGGGGCCCCTCCAAACCCCCTTTTTTTCACCACTACCCATCAAAAAAATATATAGAGGCTACAGGAATTAAAATTGCAATTAAAAAAGGATGGAATTATATTTCAATTTAGAGGGATTCACAAATTATCATTAATGCTATCAACAAAAATGGATGTGGGGATTGATGATGTACATCATCTATTATTGGAGGCTATCTCCTGGAAATATGATCATAGGTATAGAGAAGGGAATCGGGTAGCAGATGATTTAGCCAATCATGATATTGATCTTCATCTTCGTGAAATTCAAATTTGAGAAGGCAACTGGCCAAGTGAATTTTTATCTCTTAATGAAAATGATGTCAAGGAGCTGATTGTGGAAACATAGCACTTTGAGGAAGATGATAAATATGTTTAATAGAAAAAGAAATGAAAAATATTTGTCATAGAAAGGTATGCTGGATATGGTTTAATTGACGTAACAGCAAATGTAATATTTTAGATTTTGATGGGAGTGGCCTCCAATAGAAGCCACATATAACTTATTTAAAAAAACAAAAACTGTAAATGATTTTTTTTTCTAAATTAAATTTGTATAACAGTTTTTCTATGAATTGACAAACGTGTAACATTTATAATCAAATTAATTTTTTAGAGTATCATTTGACAATACAAATATGTTTTTTCTAAAATCTGTTGCAAGAATAAAAGGAAGAAAAGAAAGAGTTGATCAAAATTTAATTTTCCATAGTAGTTCCAATTAAATTTCTAAAAATGGTTTTGCTTTTTTTTTTTAATACCATTCATGAGAGGATAGGTTGGATGCTAGTAAATACTACAACTGACAAAAATCCAAAAAGCCACACATGTGATGCACTATGTTTTAAATTTTATTTAAACAATAATATAATCATTTAATATTTTTATAAGTTTATAGTTATTCTTTTATTAACTATATTTAATGCATTGACACAGTATTCATTATCTTTATCTGTCATTTACCTGACTTGCATTAATTCCCACCTGCAATATAGATAGTTATTGTTATTTGGACTTCTCATGTATATTCATGTTTATATGCATATGTGTCTACTGTCTAACAGCATGCTCGCATGGTTCATTCAAGACACTTCCTATACTGAAACATAAATCAATTGTTTCACCTTACTTTTCAAAGTTAGGAAATTTTGCATGCAGTATTCCAATGAATGGTCCTAACAATACTACCAAGGTAAACAAATTTTTTTTAACCAATAAAGAAAGATTTAGTGATGACTGAACAGCCAAAATTATTGAAGTTTGACAAAGTATCATGGTAGGGTGAAGTAGAGATAGGAAAAGAAAGTGTCATACTGCATAAAACATGAAAGAGTTTAGCCAACCAACTGCAAACAGCAAGTGTTTAAAATCATGCAATATGTGAAAAATGTCCCACCGGAAAAAGCTTCTTCGTGTTATATAGATTTAAAGACCATCAGCTATGAGGATTAAGGTTTTAAAGAGCACTCTTTAGAAAGAAAGTTTGGATTCTTTTGACAGGAAAGTATAGGTATAGGCATAGGCATACTTATGATTAGAAAATCATATATTTGCATTTTTTGCATTAATTTCTGTATTTTTGAATTTTCCACCATGTCTGACCCTGTCGGTTTTCCTCCATTCTCTTATTTGAGCTTTACTTATTCTTATTTGCAGCTCATCAAAGAGATGTGTTCTGGAATAAAGTGGCTAAAGACATTTTTATAAGGAGGAGCTTTCATTCAACAGGTATGTTTTTGTGTCTTTTAGGTTTATGCTTGCAATGATCTTGGAGAGATACAGAATGATTAATAGTTTCCCATTCTTTTTGTAGCCACATATTGTATGGCTGCTAAGGACTACTATGAAATCCTCGGGATAAATAAGGGTGCAAGTCAGTCAGAAATCAAGAAGGCTTACTATGCGGTATGTGAAGAATGCAATTGGAGTTCTTCTGCTGACCAATTATGTATGAAATTTTGAAAGTATTCTTAGGACAGAGGAAAAATATGTGATGCAGTTGGAAGCATTTGCAGCTTTGCATTGTAGGGTGATAGTGTCAGCAGGTTGTCTATTTCAACTTAGATTTAGTTTTAGTCAATGTGGAGCTACCCCTCTGAACAATAAACTTGGAAGTATGGTGATGCTACCTGTTGCATATCTACCAAATAACTAAACCATCGGAATTTGGTTTATAACATTGCTGGCTGAATGTGGACACCTCCATCCTTGTTTTCACCAACGACTTTAAATAATTGCAATATTTCCTTTATCCAATAGATTTCAACAGTTGTTATTTGTTACGTCTGTGTAGCTGGCAAAAAAATATCATCCTGATGTGAATAAAAGTGATCCAGAAGCAGAAAAAAGATTTCAGGATATTCAACGTGCTTATGAGGTATGGATTTTATGTTGAGGGGCATTCATTCTTGAGAATAAGCAGAGGAACTTGTATCTTCTGGTTCTACTTTGGATAAAAGTATTTTGTTGCTGTGAATGTTTACTGGATTCAGTTTTCACTGTCCCTTCCAGGTTTTGAAAGATGATGAAAAAAGAGCACTATATGACAAGGTATACTTAATTTTCATCTTCTACAATTATGCTCTCCACTATCTTGTAAAATGCATATTGTAGGTTGGTTGGTGGTCACTAGTAAGTTCAGAGCACACGGTTGTTTTAGTTGCCTTTTTGAGAGAATGACGGTCTCTTATGAAAAACCTCTATAGACTAGTGCAACCGAGAAAATACTAGCTTGTAAATTTAATGTTTGCATGATAAGTTTAATGTATTTAATTTTCACTGTACCATTATCCAGCCTTAACAATTATTAGTCCCATACATTGATGTTGTACATGCTGTTTCCTGTTTGTACCTTGTAGCATCATATCATACGCTGATGTTTTCAGTAACAAGCGTATAACTGCACTATTTCACAACATTGTTCTTTTTCTAGTCTACTTGGCAAGACAGAGATATTTAAGAGCACATAATATCTTGTTCAGTGACATGGAGTTGTTTGTGTTGATGAGCAGGGAGAATATAAGAGTGCATAGTTGCCAGATTTGCCAAATGTTATAAATATATTCGAATTTTAGCAAATTTTTACCCTACATGAACAAATTCCCAAACATAATCAAGCAAATAGTAAGTCAATTACAAATGAGACGAAGAATAAAAATTCAGACCTAAAACTTCTTGTCCTACTGCCTGTGCAGTATATTCCCATATCTCCCTCCTGCATCTACAGCACCTGAAGGATGAAGCAAAACAGCCAGGGAGAAAGTTAAAGTAATATCATGGCAAGTCATTTACAGAGCTGTTTCCAACTCAATCTCATTATTTTTTTAATTTTTTATTGGTTATGGGGGAATTGAAATGGGCCCCACCCACTATTGCATCATGACCACACAATGGTATTACAATAGATTGGATATTATATATGTATTTCTTGGCAAGATTTGAACGTGGGTCTCTTTAAAAGTTGAGGAATTTAACCGGTTGAACTAATGCGATTTGATTAAAATATTAAGGTTCACCTATGAGATTTGAAGCTTGGTAAAGGGTGTGAAAATTTTCCTTCCCTACCAATTGTTCTAAACCTTCTGAGCAGAAATAAGGTTCACCCATGAGATTGGAGCCTTGATCTACAATGTCAAACTCTTTGTTCCCACCATCGCCCCAAATGCCCTGGCTCTCAATCTCATAATTTTTATGAAATGTGAAGTTCTTTAAATTTATCTTTTATTTAAACATGTAAAGTAATATATTTATTTTTTCGTTTCTATTGTTCAAACTTAAAGGTAAGTTTTATAGCTCATTTCTCTGTGGCAATTTTTGATTTTACTCCTTGTTGAACTTGAACACAAACTTAAAGCAGGCAACTTAGAAACAATGCATATTTTATTCGCTGAGGCAAGCGGTAGTTTCAATCAATCAGACGTTTAGAGAAATAGGTGTTTAGATTGCAAGCTGATATTTGCAACATAAATTTTCATGTTTGACGTTGCTTCTCTCTAATTGTTTATAGCTGATTTTTTCAATGGCAATTTTTTGATTTTTGGCCTTATCAAAGTCGATAACAAACTCAGGCTAGGCAAATTAGAAACAGTGCATACCTTAATCCACCTGAGTGAACAATAACTTCAATTAAACTGAGGTTTAGAGAAAAAGGTGGTTAGATTGCAGGCTAATTTTTGTAACATAAATTTTCATGTTCGATAGTGCTCTCATCTAATGGCTATTTTTCTTCGGTGTTGTTAGTATATTCTAATCATTTCTCTTCTTCAGACAGGTTTAGGTATGTTAAAATGCTTTCAAACTATTTTTTATTGGGAATCGTAAGAGTTCCATCTAAGAGGAAAGCTTTCTTGTTGATGGTGAGGGGTCTAGAGTTTTTGGTAGTTTGGTTTGCATAGAAAATCTAAGGGGTGGATATTATATTAAATGTCCAAAATAGGTCAATACACTACCATGAATGAACCGAAATGAAGTGCTCCAAAGTTAAAGCTAAAAATTACAACACAGTAAGTGGGTGAACCGTGCGTGAACCGTGTCATGGCGTTAACTTATAGTATATGGTATCATGTGCTACAAGTAGAACACAAATACAGTACAAATATATTACAGATATAGTACACTTGAAGCTTTATTGGCAGGGCCTGGGAAATAAGTCAATTGGCAAAATTAAAAAATTAACTAAACAATTGAGAAATTAATTAAATTTTGGAAATAAAACCAAAACTTATTCCCAATTTAAACTATTATTAAATCTTGTTATTTCCCCTCATTTTTTCTATCGTTTTACAATTTTTTTGGGTTAAGTCTGAATAATCCACAGTTTTAACATTTTGTAACACTAGCTTAAAAAGCAGTGAGAGCATCCCTGCTAATGAGAGGCAGATAATGTTGGTGGAGACCACGGCTAGAGTTGTTGTCAATGTTCTGTCAATAGGTGAAAGATCAATGTTGCTGTCAACCACCAACTAATGATATCTGAAGGAGAGTGGCCTGGACTAAAAGAGCTAAGATGAATCACTGTGAGAGCATCCCCTGCCTTCGAGGGGTATATAATACTCGTGGAAGCCATGGCTGGAGTTGTTGTCAATGGTGTGTGTCAGTTGAAAGATCATTGTTGCTTTCGATCACCGTAAAGGGGCCACTGTAAGAGCTGATGATATCTGAAGGGGAGTGGTCTTGACTAAAGGCCTAGGAGAATTCTTGGGAGTATGTTCTCCAAATACCTTCCCACCGTCCAAGGCCAAATCTCCTTAAGGTGTATAGAGAAATAAAAAAATGGATGCTTTTTGCAACCTTTTAGACTTTGGGTTCAAGGGTGTTAGAAGACCCTCTACACTGGGGGATGGTATGTCTACCCCATCCAACATGAGAAGGAGGTCTTTTGGCAAGTGCTCCATGAGGAAGGCATTGTCTCACAAATTGAACATAATCTGTGGAGTTTGTTGTATCATCCAATGAGCATTCCAACTATTCAAGAGAAGGGAAAGACACTATAAATGGAAACAAAAAAAAACCTTTTTACTTTTTCTACCTTTTACCTTTTAGGTTATAATCTTAATACTTCAAAAACGTTTCTAGTGGGTAGGATGGGTTGTAGAGAGAAAGTAGATGTAAAAGTTTTCATACCTGATTTTGAATAGTTTGGAAATGCAATTGTGAGGTATATTATTGTTGGAAGAAACTTGATTGATCTGTCTTATCAAAGGTATGATGCACAATGAATTTTGCATTAACTTGGGTGTTGGATTATAATATTCTTGAAAATTTGTCCTTTATTGTTGTGTTTGTTTTTGTTTTGTGTTCTATGACAGTATCTGCATTGAGTCTCTTCCATTACTTACATGTTACAATTTCACCTCAAGGAGGATTTGGTTCATTCTTTAGTCTGTTATTCAGACATTACTTATTTAAGCTAAAAGCTGATATCTTGTTCTGAATTTTTTAATATAATAATTTATGTTCAACCTCTACTGACATTTTGAAAAATTGTAGGTGGGCCCCGAATCCTTTGAACAAGCTGCAGCAAGTGGTGCACCGGGTGGTACAGGAGGTGCAGGTTTTGGTGGTTTTGGTTTTGGTGGATTTGGTGGGTTTGGAGGGTTTGAGGATGTCTTTGGAGGAGGAGGACTGGATGAGGTTTGTTTCCCATGATAGTCAAATTTGCTCAATCTTTTTCATGTTTTTTTCTGACAAAGAAATTGAACTCTTGCATAAGTGTTTACTTGAGAAGTAAAAAATTATGTTCTATTTTCCTGCTTTGATGCAGAGCTTATACTTATATTGCTATTGTTTTTTTGGGGTTAGGCCTTGAAGAACATGTTTCATCAAAGGTCCTTTGGGGGCCAGGATGTCAAAGTAGGTTCTTGTACACAAATATGAACTGGTTTAAAGTTTTTGCTCAATTTAATGAAATATTGTGATGCTGAAACATCCAATTATTGTTGAAATGGGTTATCTTAATCAGCTGTAATTTTGTAATGCTAAAACTAAGCTTGATAATTGTCCCTTTTTGCAGCATACGCTTGAATTGGCATTCATGGAGGCAGTTCAGGGGTGCACTAAGAGTTTCTCTATTCAAACTACTCTACCTTGTTCAGCATGCAGTATGTATGCTATTCTTTTTAATGTTTTAAAATTCTATGGAGCTCTTCAGCCAAGGTGGAAACAGTTTGTATATTTTGTGGAATCAAATTTTAAAGAAAGAACATACATACATACATACAAAGGCATTCTTTGAATCAAAAAATGAATTTAAATCTTGTTGTGGATAAACTTATAAGTGGCAATATCTCTGAGACAGAGATTTATAAAAAATGCATTGTTGTTAAAGGAGAGTTACCCTGCTTGCATGCCTTGCATGCTTTTATCAAATGAGGATCATAAATGAATCTGCTTCTGCCAGGAATTTTTTTTGCCTGATTTACTGGGTGTAATTATTGGTGATCAAAGTGACTTTGAGTTTGTAATAGTCATGGTATGTGGTGCAGATGTGTAGGTGCTTTATGTCTTGATTTGCTTGATATCATCAGGATAGATTCTTAAACTGGTGAATGTTAGAAGCCTTGCTTTGAATAGCATGGAAATAATCTCCAGCTACTGTCTTTAGATGTGGTTAGAATCATTATATTAACAACCAAAGTTGTTGGGATGTCCACTAAAGAGAATGTCATAGCGAGGGGAATGGAGGAGTGCATGGGTTCATCTCTTTTCAAATCTGTAGTATGAATTTAGTTTGGGATAATCTTAACGAATGCAGAGTAATGCAAAATGTAGTGTACAAGGTGTAAAGTGAGTTTTGGTTGCTGCATGGCTCAGTAGGCTGGCTGATTGGATTATGACCAATTAATCGAAATGAAATGCTTGTATGGATTTACTAATATCATATTGCTAAGCTTGTTAAAAGGTGATATGAAGAGTCATTATTTGATAATGCTATTATCTACATTGCACAGAGAGAGAGAGAGGGGGAGGGAGGGAGGTAGGGAGGTATCGTATGTTTCTGTATTTGACTGAATGATCGTGTTTTATCATTTTTTCAGATGGAACTGGTGTGCCTGCTGGTACTAAACCTGAGACCTGTACAGTCTGTAGAGGTTTGGGAACGGTTAGTGATTAATACCTACTTTTTAATTTATATTGTCTGTTTCTTTTTCTGTTATACTCTAATAGTTAATTATGTAGATGCCCCGAGCATTGACTCTTTGCCCAGCTGCATGGTTATTATAAGCCAAGCTGCTCAGACCTCTTTTACTAACTCTTAAAAGCATTTTGAGAGAATTTCAGATAAGCATGCAACGTGGCCCTTTTAGGATGCAAGCTACTTGTGGACAGTGTGGTGGTACTGGAAAGCATATAAAGGTAAGATACTGCCTTGTATCACGCAAATGACAGTTGATGTTTTGGTGGCTTAATAGTTGTTCATTCATCATATTTATTATTACACAGTAAATGGAAAAGGGTTATACCAGCATATGCCTAAGGTCAATAGTTTCCATGCTACAATGTGTTTATAAGGTTCACCATGGCATTAATCATGGTATTATGTATATACATTTGATAAAAGGCATGTTTTCTGAATCAATAGACAAACAAAAGAGAATATCACAATAGCAAAATAAAATGCAAGTGGTCTTTCCTCCAAAACCTTCTTATCATTCCTTTATTTGTCTACTTAAATACTGAAGTCGTGATCTACAATCAGTCTAGAAAACAGTCATTCAGCAGCAATCCTTGTTTCCCAGCAGACTGGAGATGAACTGGTGGGATATATCAAATAGCAAGCAAAGAATACAGTTATCCAGCCTATTTTTTCTTGCAATATTGTCAAATGTTGGCTATTAAAGAATGGAGATTCCTCCAAAATTCAATGCAGTCGAAAAGGTCAAGAATATTTCTATCATCTGAAGGAAAAAGCGCTAATTCACAAACTCATGGAGTTCCAGGCCAAAAAACCTCGGAGACTGAATCTACATGCGTTAGAAAGTAATGGGCATGATAGATGCAATGCTGATGCATAGAGTATAATTTCTGGCAACTTTTTCTCTTAAGAGCAGAAGTAATGCAATATTCCAGGGGTCTGTAAATCAGTTTGTTCATGAAACAATGGACCAACCCTTGATCCCATGGAATGGTTATCAAGTAAGAGCCATATCTGGGGATCTACTCAGGTGAAGCTACTCTAAGGAGGTTGGGAATGCAAAAAGATTACACATTGGACTCTCTGAATTATCACTTAAACTACCACTGCTGAACTATATCCGGATTTATGTAAATATTGATTTGGCAAATCTCTTGCCAGACAGAATCCTTTTGAAACTTGGAAGAATGGTTTGAGAAAAAAAACACTAAAATATGAAAAATACCACTTTGTTAACAACATGGGTACTTTGTTAGAGTCTTCCAACTTCTGCATCTGCAAGTGACAGATTTAAGAACATAATGTGGAGAAAAGACAATGTAGACAGAAATATAGAGTTCATTGAGAAATCAAGTCATGAAGTGTTTGATAGAGTATTTGTTTCAGGAAAACAAGAGGCAATCCTTTCTCCAAAAACCTATTATAATGTGGAAAAAGCTGAGCAAAAGAGGCACAATTTGAAACCTCAAAACCATTTTTGTATGGTGGATCAACTTAATAATTAACTAGATACTGGACCTAAATGGAAGAGGAAGTAGTGCCTCACTATCCTATTCTGAATCTTAAACAAAGAGGAAATGATAGTGTTATGAAACTTTATTCTCATAAACATAAATCATCCACAATATTCAGAAATATCAAATGTTCGTCAACAATATAATCCACAAAATGAGACACAAATATAGATAATACCCTTAAGGTAGGGCAATACCAATAACTCCACAAGATCACCCAAGATGAGAGGCCACTTTGCAGGCAAAGACAATTACAAGAGAATACTCGATATGAATGATGATCGATGATCCTTACAAAGATAATATCCTTTCTTTATAAACCCATCATCTAATGTTACTTTGGGGAGGGTATAAGCCTAACCCTAGCTGACCCATTAACCCTCATCCAACTCATTATCATAATATAATATTACAATACAATCAACTTTGGGTTGTGTGTGGCCCATGCCAACTATTCATAATACCCATATACAATATAATATCATACACCCATATACCTATCCCAAGGTACTATAGCATTCCACCTCTCTTACAAATGTTTTGTCCTCGAAACATGAGAAGAAACTAAATAGTATGATCTTATGAGTAGTGTCATCGATAGGTACCAATCTTGATCATCCATCCATCCAAGTGAAATCTTGAATGGTGGCGGTCTTCAATGATGCCAAGCTGTTGTTGTGCCACTCGGATATCCATAACTGCCCCTTTGGCTCCATGCTTCTGTTGCTCCCCTTCGATATCCAAAATGATTCATCTTGTGGTTCCATGCTGCTGCTGCATCACTCCAAAATCCAGAATTACTGCGTTTTTTCTACCATGCACTACAATACTTGATGCCTTTCTCACTCCATGTAGGTCCATAATAATATTGATGCCCTATGCCATGCCTCCATGATTGTTGCCACTCATGGTGGTGTCAATGGTGACATGCGACAAACTTGATCTGATGTTATGCTCTCTTTGACTCTTCAACCGTTCTTCCTCATGGTCTTCTTGCTTGAGTTGTTCTTTGGGTTTGTCCTTGTGCTCTTGTAAGTTGTAACTATGCGTCCTTGGAATTGGCTGCTACTTCTTCCTTGGACTTTGCTATTGCTTCTTCCTTGGACTTTGCTATTGCTATTGCTTCTTCCAAAAATGTGGTGTCTTCATCCTTCTTACTTTCTTCCTTGTTGGATTTCACACTTGTTAGGAAATCCTTTAGATTTATACCTGCAAGATGAAGCACAATAACAAAAAATAGAAACACGGAAATAGTAACACAAGTGACACAGAGATTTACGTGGAAACCTGCAATGTGCAGGAAAAACCACGGGGCAATGGCAACTTCTCTTCTATTATTTTCAGCAAAATTTACATCCACGTCTTTCAACATTTTCAACCTTTACACATATGCAAGGGATCAAGTCCCTTTTATAGAGCAGACAAGGAAGGCCCCAACCATTCGTTTCCTCTCCCCGTGGAGACCTCCGCAAAATTGTTCGTCTTCATACGGAATCGAAACGGTTCGTCTTCTGCAAGCTATAGTCTACCTAGAAGTCCACTGCTTTAACGGCTACTTGGTTTGACGTCTGGCCTAGACGTCTAGGTTGGTAGACGTCTAGGCCAAACGTCTGGGCTGCCAGACGTCTAGGTTGGTAGACGTCTAGATTGGTAGACGTCTAGGCCAGACGTCTGGGTTGCCAGACGTCTACTTGGTCAGACGTCAGGCCTAGACGTCTACCAGCCTAGACGTTTGGCAGCCCAGACGTCAGGCCTAGACGTCTACCAACCTAGACGTCTACCAACCTAGACGTCTGGCAGCCCAGACGTCTGGCCTAGACGTCTAGCAACCTAGACGTCTGGCCTAGACATCTAGCAGGTTAGACGTCTAGCCTGCTGTCTAGATGTCTGACTTAGACGTCTAGCAGGTCAGACGTCTGGCCTGCTTTGGATTGCTGCAGTCCTTTTTCCTGGCTGCCTGTATAGTGACTTCACTTCCTAACAACACCTATTTCTAGAAATGAACAAAAGCAATCCATTCACTCAAATCTTATACAAAAAGTGTAACAAAGGACTAAAAACACAAAATTGGTAGGTGCCCTTGAGCACCATAAACAATCATTGTATTATCCGTGGCTAAGGATCACAACACTTCAATACGATGTATGGAGTGGCTAGGGGAGATTTATACCAATATTAAAAAACCTCAATTACGTAATCAAGTTATCCTAAGTTGACATAACAAGTGGGCTTTAGGTCAGTTGCAAATTATAAGATGGGTTTAAACTGTATCACATACAACTTACATAAATGAATAATTAAATACATAAATAAATAATTAAATCCATTTGTATAATGATTGCCCATAGGCCTGTACAAGATTATATCATACAATGTCATCCTTGGCCATAAGTCAGATTACACTTCAACACCCCTTCATAATCTGAATTGAGGGGCCAAGGAGAGAAGACATTAGTGACAATGACATCTTCCCCTTAATAACGGATGCTCTAGTGGGCTTCGGTACTTGAGGAAGTCTCAACTGAACCCCCTCATCATCTAAAAGTCTACTTAAGCGAATATGCCCTTGTACAAGAATATCCTTAGGTTGGACCTTAGTCACCACAACCAATATCAGATACTCTTGCACATATACAAAGAACACCTCCTTTGTAACTCTATATGAGGAAGACAAGCCAAGAATACCCCCTCTTAGATGTTTCAATCTTCTATAGTTGCATAAGGCAAGATTTGGAAGCATGACTTTCTCTTTTACAACACACTTCACCTTATTTGGAAACTATGACCTGCCCTTGGGCCACTTGATTTCTGTCACCAAAGAGGCTTTGCATGAAACTCTTTATGAGAAGAGCCATTACAAAATTCCAAGAGTACTTGGAAAAAAAATAGAAGAGAGAAGAGATCATGAAGGGTTAGATCTTCATGTATAAAATGAACCAATAGCCCAAGCATTTAATAGGAAGAGGAAGGATTGACTAGAGCATATTCTAAATCCTTTTTTGTGTGCCTCCAAAAGACCTAATAGCTACTTCTAATGTCACAAATCCAATTGTCTCTCCCATGAATATGGAACAAAGATTTGGATTGCATAATATACTGTAAATTTGCCCCTTTGGATGGGGGTGATAGGTCTTGAAGAAAACCACACAATGAGACGTTCCTCCACTTGCAATAAGTCATCGAACAAATAACACCAATGCAAAGACCTCAAAAAATCGTGCAATTTGAAAGAAAATGGGCTCAAAACGCTCATGTATGCAAAAGTTATGACCTTTGGAAGTTTGCCCTCCAAAGTAGCCCTAGAGTGACGATTTTGAAAATATCAAATTTTTAAAAAATCCTTTTGATTTTTCTGCAAGGAATAATGATAAGAAATAAATTCCTTATTTTTTGTACCTTAAAAAGGTAGAATGACCTTATGCCATGTCGATCTAGCCCTATTACTAGCATCACTTCTCAGGTCTAAAGGTGTGCCCTCTTTATGAGGGGCATCAAGATCCACAATAGTAAAGGGCTCCAACCATTCAAATGTACATGTCACATGAGATTTGAACCAAGACAAATAAATATGCCTCTTTTTCCTTCTTCCACCCAAGGCACCAAAGCTCCCAAGCAGGATGAAAACATCACAATTCTCCCTCATTTTCAATGGCATCAAGTCCTCTTTGTGAAGAAACAATTTTTGACTCTTAGTGAAGAAATCAAGACACCCTTCTAAACTCAAAGCGGCATCAAAGGGAGACAAGGTGAAGCGGCATCTCAAAGAAAGCTCAAGCGTGTATTAGCTGAAACAAACTTCATCCAAGCACAACAAAAGGGAAGCTCAAACAGTGAGCCGAGTAAGTCAAATGTGAAGGGAAAAGGACAAACATCAAGCATGTAAGGTGAAGAGCAATTGATTTAAAAAATTTCAAGTAGTCAGTAGCGTAGTAGAACGTTTCACTCATCCAAGAATTGAAGCACAAATGAATGTTTCACTCACCAAGGTATTGGAGCGTTACCAAGCACCAACCTAAATTGCCATGCATTCTACTAAATTGCCACATTGACATAAGGAAGGCGAATGGACAAATATTGAAGCCTTTCATGGAAGATTACAAGTAAGGATTCCCCACTCACTCTCACACGTTCAAAGCCAAGAAAAGCCAAGTGAATCGCTTACCAAATCATAGCGCCAGAGACTGTTTGAAAGAACATGCCATTAAGGAGGTACATTTGAGTTTAATTATTAATATTTGATTATTGTTAAGGTTGAGGAGAGATAAGGTGATTGTAAAATTAATTATTCTAAGGTTTAATTAGATTAACAGAGAGATAAGAAGTTTATTAGGATAATTAATACCTTAGTTATTTTAATTACATCTTTAAGATTTGCAGTGATAAGTAGATATTTAATTTGAAGTTTTATAAAGTTATTTAATATTTGAAAACATTATTGCTTTATTATTATTTGAAATTCAAGGCATATAGAATTTTTGCAAATTATTTAATTGTGGAGAGATAAGGAAGTCTACATCAAACCTAGAAATATTAAATTTACAAATATTCTTATTTTTCTAGTTTCTAATTAATTAGGGAGCTATAAGGAATTCAACTACAAAGGTTTTTGAAATTCAGAAACTTAGAAATTTATCATTCAAAAACTAGGGAGACATAAGGTAGAGGATATAATGGAAGAAATCATTAACGACTATAATAATGGAGATATAGAGAACAAGCTTAGAGACTATTTTCAAAATTTGGCAGAAAGCTTTGATAAAAGAACAATAACAAGTATTCAAAAATATCAAGAAGATAAATCATTGAATCTTGTTACTATTCCAGATACAAAATCTGCTAAAACTCTTGAAGATCTCTTATACATTTATGAAAGAAGCAAAGACAAAATAGCTTTAATTGTACACAAGTGGTTATATTATTTTGTCAAGAAAACAGATGAACTTGAAATCTCCAAGACAACAAAAATATTTTCAAGATGTGTTTATTGCAATAGAGTTGGACATGAAAAAGCAGATTGTTGGAATCTACATCCATGTAAATATTGCGGAAGAAAATCACACTCATCTATTTTCTGCTATCACAAAAAGGAGTATTACAACAAATTTGAAAAGATTTTAACATTCAGATTAGATTGTTTGTTTCAAAAACTTATTTCTGAAGTATATGGATACAAGCGTGGAAGTTTTGAAGAATAGGCAAGAAATTCATTCAAAGAACAAGAAACAAAGGAATGGACTTGTGAAGTAATTAGGTCTTTTACTCAACAAGGCTATCTAACGATAGACTATATTGAATCCTCAACTAGGGTTACATAAAAATATCTCCCCACTTTTTGGAAGCCAAAATTCCACATATATAAGTAGACCCAAAAATTACCTTCAAAATAAAACAAACAATAGTGATTTGCTTACCTAGACTGAAAGAAAAACTCAAATTTCTTTTTTTTTTTGAAAAAACGTTACTGCCCCTGTTTCAGACGACTGACTTGATAGGGTCATATCTCCATCAATACTACTCGGATTCCTTCATTTGACCACTCTTTCTGAAGCTTTTTAAAATTTGAACAAGTTGGCACGAGAATCATATAAATCGGATAACTTTGTGCAAAGATATGGCTCTTGGAAGATGAGACTTTTTCTAGGAAAAAAATTGTCCAAATTCTATAAACCACGAAAAACAATCTCCGCTTTGCCAGAATCGTTGCTCTGATACCACTTGTTATGAAATTTTATTCTTATAAACATAAATCATCCACAATATTTAGAAATACCTAATATTTATCCACAACATAGTCCATAACATGAGACACAGATATGAATAGTACCCTTAAGGTAGGTCAATGCCAATAATACTCCTTAAAGGAGGAATAACTCCACAAGATCTCCTAAGTTGAGAGGCCACTCTGCGGGCAAAGACGATTATGGATAATAATTGATATGAATGATGATCAAATTCTTACAATGATAATATTTTTTCGTTATAAACCCAACCTCTAATGCTACTCTGGGGAGGGTGTAAACCTAACCCTATCCAACTCCAAAACCCTTATTCAACTCATTATAATATAATATTACAATATAATCAACCTTGGGTTATGTGTGGGGCCCATGCCTACTATCTATAATATCCATATACAATATAATATCATATCCCCATATACCTATTTCTAAATACCATAGCAAATAGCAAGACGAGAGCATACCAACCACGTTTGACATTGAGAAAATGCAAATAATAGAAAACACCTTTGAGTCAGCTGTAGAAATAGATAAAAGTGTGAAGAATAGTGGAATGTAGTTCAAGAAAAGAAGCAAGCCTAAACAGCACTTAAGCTTCGTATAACCAAATTTAACTTAGAAGAAAAAGTAATCAGCCACCACAGAACTAGTTCTGATTGCTTCCCTAGGAGAAATTGTTAAATGTTTGTTCACACAATAAATTTTCAGAGCTTGTTGTGGAGATTTGACAGTGGAACAGCTCTTGAACTATTGAGAAACAAAAGCCAGACATGAAGATCCTCTCCTGGAATATTGGGGGATTAGTGTTAAAAAAATAAAAAATAAATAAAAGGAAGCATACATCTCTGAAAGGATAGACAGAATGTCAAACTTCTGCAAGAAATGGAGATAAAAGAAACCAGAACAGCAGAGGATTGTTTATACGAGAATGTGATGGTTCACCTTCCATGAGTTACAAAGTGCATAATATTATAATATGACACTTTGTTATATATTATTATAATTTTATGTGTAACCCATGCCATAGTATAATATTATATTATATTCCCACACTTAGGTAGCTAACATTTTGCCCCCCTTACAAAAATGTTTCATCCTCGAAACATAGGAAGAAACTAAATAATATGATCTTCTAAGCAATGTTGTCAATTGGTACCAATCTTGATTATCCTTCCATCCAAGTGAAATTTTGATTGGTGGTAGTTTGTGAGGATGCCAAGCTGCCCTTGTGCCATTTGAATACCCATAGTTTTTGCTCTTTTGGTTCCATGTATATCCCTCATATTTCTTTTGTTGCCTTAAACCTTGTTTCCATGATTGTTGTCTCTCATGGTGATGTGGATGGCGATATGCTCCCATATTTTGTGCCTCTATTTTATGCTCTTCTCTCTTACTCCCCTCTTTTGGTTCATTCTTGGACTTTGCTTTAGCTTCTTCTTTGATCTCTGCCACTGCCTCCTCCTTAGATTCTATTTCAAGTTCTTTTGCTTGTTCTTCAATTTGTTCTCTTGTAATGATTTCTTGGTTTTCCCTTGATCCTTGCTCTCTAAGCTGAGAAATATCTTGCAAAGTTATCTTCTTTTTTCTATACCATAATTTCATAAATTTCTTTTGCACATTTATGTTAACAGTGCCCAAAGAATGCAACCAAGGATAACCAAGAATAATATCTGCATCATCCATCTCAATAGCATAAAAATATGAATGTAAAACATATTTATCCATGGTGATCTTTAAATCTAAAAAAGTTTGGACATTTTCACATACGGTATATATATATATATCCTTCTCTTTTCTTTGCCTGAACTTGCAATCCCTTAGCCAAAGCAATATTAATGAAATTATATCTTCTGCTAGGGTTAATGGAAACAATAATTTTTTAAATTTTGAATGCAACCATGAACCTCTAAAATAGAATTTTTAGATTCAAACAATTCCTTCTAACCATTGTTTGACATAAAAGGTGTGGTTTCCTTAGCTTGCACATTATTATCCTTTTCCTTTAATCCCCATTTGCTTAAAAATGCAACTTCAAATTCTTCCTGTGTGTATATATAATCACGAGCACTAGCAAAGTCTAGACGCCACTTTGAAGCTTCCCCTTGTAAATAAGCATAAATCTTACATCTCCATTCTACCTTAAAAAAATTTAAAGAAATTTTTTCCACTTCATCAGCCATTCCCTGGCATCACTATCATCCTCTCCAGTGAATATTAGCAACTCCATGCCCTCAAGCCAAAATAACCCCCCCCCCCAAAAAAAAAAAAAAAAAAGCCGCTAGGGTTTCAAATAACCGCAATTTAAAAAAAATAAAATTTATCAAATATCTTCTATTCCTTTCCTTCAACAATTACATCTGCAGATTTTCTTCAAAACAAAACAAACGACAACTAATTTGCTTACTCGGATTGAGAAATATGAATTTTTTATCTTTGCATGAATTTTCCACACAACCCAAAAACAACATCAAAATCCTGACTTCAAACAAAAGTAACTCCGTCAATACTTATCAGAATTTGACAAATAAGCAGTCATGTTTTAGTACTCGAAAATATCTACACAATGGTGCAAAAAGCTTTTGAAAATGACTGCAAGAAAAATTGATATGAATTTTTATCTTTAGAAAAAAATTTCATGCAGCAAAAAAAAACATAAATGACCCAACTTCAAACAGTCATAACTTCCTCAATACTTATAATAGTTTATCAAATGAGTAGTCATTTTTGTAGTACTCGAAATGATCTATATGCTTTAGCAAAAATCTTTTGAAAATGATTGCTGAAAAAAAAGATATGGTCCTGTTGTCACATTTTGCACGGGGTGCAATGTTTTCAATTTTTGTAAGAGAGCTGCTCTTCCTTCTCCCCCTTTCTCTCTCTTCCCTACATTCTCATAGTTGACAGTAGTTGCCCTGAAAAATGGCTAAGTGTCAGGGAATGCTGAGGTGTTCGGGATTTTGCGGGCCATAAACAGGGGCGATAAAATGGACAAAATGAGCCCTGGATATTTTATTATTGCGAGATCTTCTCGTAAGCTTTCCACCGATATATTATAATGGGCGATCGGGTCGGCGGATCAAACGTTATGGCCCGGGAAGGTCGAACCAGAAACCCAGTTTTTTGGGCGAAGTGCGCACTTCGCCCAGTTTTGGTGCGAAGTTCGCACTTCGCCCAGTTTTGGTGCGAAGTTCGCACTTCGCCCAGTTTTGGTGCGAAGTGTGTACTTCGCCCAGTTCGAGTGCGAAGTCCGACTTCGCCCCTCTTCTGGGCGCACCTTGTAGAAGGTCGGCGGTGCGCGAAAAACGACTAAGTGCTGGAGCGAAGTCCGAACGGCGGTGAGAATTAGCAAGTGCCGGTGCGCAATCCGACTTCGCAGCGAAGTCGGACTGCGCCCTTTGACCGGTGCGCAGTAGGGAAATAGGTCAACCCGATCGTGTCTTGTTTTTCACCTGTGCTACCCGATTGCGCTCTAATCCTGGGCGAAGTTGGATAGACTGCCTTTGAAGGCAGACACGTGTCAAGCGTTATCATCCGACAAGTGTCCAACTTTGGGATCCGAGCCAAGACATGCAGAGCAAAAGGACAAGCATGGGCCGCACTACTTATGCCGATTGCCTCATTTAAGATCGACGTGAGTTTCCACCGCCTCGGCTACCCGCATTTCTGTCAATATAAAGTTCTACCCAGCGGCTGCCACGTGGCTGTTCAACCTTCGGGGAGACCATGCCGAGAGTACGATCCGACCCGACGAAGTCGATATCAGCAGTTCCGCGGCTGCTTTTGTCAGCTAATGTTTGACTGGGACTTTGTGCCCATTAATGTAACAGGGGGAACTTTGGGCTATAAATACCCACCACATTTTCATTGTAAAGTGGTGGATGGGGAATGTCTGTTAGGGAACCAATGTAACCGTGCTTCTGCTTATAAATATAATTTGTATGCTTGGTTGCGTTACTGTCACTTCGTTTTTATCTTTGCCTTTCTTTATATTCATGCCTTAGGCTAACCTGTCACGGCTCGTTGATTCATTTCAGCATTTGGTGAGCAAGTGCCTCTAGCATTGCTTGTTTAAAGCACCCTCTGTACTTCATTAATTAAAAGGATACATAGAATAGATGTAGTAGCAGTTTCATCAGTTGTGTGTTAAGTTGCTAGTCCGTATCTGGTGATCGGTGCGTTGCCGTACTGTTAGTTCCTTGTAGGGAATGTCTGTTAGGGAGCCATTGAAGCTGTGCGGTTAAATTCTCTACACGACACATATACCTGGCTCTGATATCTCTATGATTGCTTTCTACCCATGTTAGTGTCCGTAGGTGGTGATTGACGTGTTGCCGTACTGTTAGTTCCTTGTAGGGAATGTCTGTTAGGGAGCCGTTGTAGCCGTGCGTACACTGCTTGGGTATCGGAAGTATACGTTAGATTTTGCAGTTCTCAGTCGTGCTTTATATTTATGATGCAGTAAGTAGCGGTAATTGGTGTGTTCCCGTACTGTTAGTTCCCCCCCACCAACTCCAATTATATTTGTATATTCTTTCTGTTCATTTATCTCTTTCCTGCACTCTCATCTTACTAACCCCCCAAAAAGGAGCCGGCCTTCTCCGGAGATTGGCCCAGAAGGCATCTCTTCCTTCCGGCATTTCAATGTTGGTTCGCGGGTCCAGGGCGCAATAACGACAAAATCCTTTCCTCGTGGCGGATTCGTGGCCAACAGGTCCCCCCAAGATGAAATGTTTTTTTCTAGAAAAATGTGCCTTAGCTTTGCAAAAACAACCCCACTTTGCCAGAATCGTTGCTTTGATACCAATTGTTATGAACCTCTATTCTCATCAACAATAAATCATTCACAAATCTGCAAAAATATCAATCATGCACCACAATAAATTCCATAATAACAATCCACACAATAAACTAGAGATAGATAATACTCTTGAAGTAGGGGAACACCATGAATACTCCTAAAGGAAGGAATCACTCCACAAGATCTCCAAGCACCATGGGCTCAAACTATTTACAAAGATTACTTCATATGACTTCTTTCTACAATTGGGGGTACATCTGTCTTTGTACAAGGATGTGACGGTTCACCTTCCATGAGTTAGAATGTCACCCATGTGGTGATTCACCTTCTATGAGTTACAAAGTGCACAATATTATAATATGGCACTATGTTATATATTATTATAATTTTATGTCTGACCCATGCCTCAATACAATATTATATTATATCCCCACATTCATATACTTAGGTACCTATCACATTAGCAAGTGCTCCCATTTGCAGAACGTGAAAGTTTGGAGAGCCATTTGAGAGTGCCACTTCATAGGGCAGTGGGATCGTCTATGGATTTTTCACATTGCCATGCAGCTCGATTAGTTGAATATGCTAGAATATGTACTTTCTTTGGTTTGCTTTGTATGGACTAGGTAGAGTGAGTGAGTAGACGAATGAGCAAAGAGACTTACGCTTTTATGGAGGGGACTTAAAACAACATCTTGGTAGATAGACACTGATAAAGTAAATTCGAGAGAGTATGTCCTGATGTGTAAGCAGTGGAATGGATGAGAGTAGGTTGTCCACCAGGTTTTTTCCTAGATTCCTAATCTCCATATCTTTCTTTGACTATAAATAATACCAGTGACCAACCATCACGGTCTTTCTCTTGGAGATGACCATGGTCTCTTCGTATATTCTGCTGGGCTAGATTAAGGAAGCAATAGTGTGTAATACAAATCAGCCAACAAAATAATATCTTTGTAATTTTTTGCAGCAGCATGCAAATAAAGTTGTGGATTAGCCATGCTTTGCTGCAAGGCTTAACAGTGGGTGTTACCAGAAAATGGAAAATCCTTCTGAAATTAGCTTCCCCATTAAGGAAGTGGAAGAAACAAGGAAATTTTATTAACGTCTCCAAAGCAGGTCAATGGGACTTGAATGTTTCAATTGGTTTTTCTAGCCTTTGGGGAGCCAACAGTAGTGCTTCGAAGATAACAAAATTACGAAGTGCAGAATATTGAATAACAAACTCTGACCTAGAATGGGACAAGCATGTCTTTAGGTGGAATGGCATTGTGGAATATATATATATATATATATATATATATATATATATATATATGTATATGTATGTATGTATCAATTATAGCATGAATATAATACAGGCATAATAACAAACATGGAACAATAGGAGCTCAAAGTGTTGTAGAGTATCAGCTGTCAAGAAGAGGTGGCTTGCAAGGGGGGGTCATGAACTGAAAGTAGATATCACTGGTCTATATCCATTTGTGCTGGATCGTTGTCAACCATTGTGGATGATTTAGTGTAAGATCTGATGATGGTTGAAGCCAAAGGAGAATTGTTTGGACAAGATGAACTAGTCTAGATCCTAGGACCTCTCCTATCATCCAATGTTGAAGATTCTATGGATATGGAGAGGAATCTAGAAACATTGTGTTGTTCAAGAGCTGCATGGTGCCACTTCTTGCTGGAAGAGGGTGACAGGGAGATGTAATCAGCTGGGTAGTCCATTGAGGCTATGAGAGTCCCTTGAAAGCCTATTGTTCGAGCATAATAACCTACAAAAGGTAAAGAGACAAACTCCTATAGTTGGGGTATTGAAAGAAAGTAGAGAGCAACGTCCTTGCAGTTTTATCTTTCCCTAATCTTTTAATACACGAGGCACTTGAAGATAAAGTGCTCCCGTGCGGAATCAATAGATCCTATATCCCTGGGAATGTGATGGCCTTGCAGTTGTATCTTTCCCTAATCTTTTAATACACGAGGCACTTGAAGATAAAGTGCTCCCGTGCAGAATCAATAGATCCTATATCCCTGGGAATGTGATGGGCAGGCTAGATGCCGACCTGGTGGGAGCATCCACTCATTTGAACAAGAGTGATTCTGAGGCCATGAGACCAATGACACTTGAAATAATGGGATGGTTGATGATGCCATCAACAATCTGCATAAAGTGCTTAAAAAGGCCCATATATATATATATAGATATGCATAAAGTTCCCATCAAGGGACAACTTGCTGGAATGTGCATAAAAGGAGAATATGGGGAACATTAGGCAATTAGTATTTATCTCTTAACAACATTATCTTTGGATGTATCGGTATAGGACCAAGCAATCATTATGATATGGCTTTAGAGCTAATAATGCATACACGTTTTGATATGGCAACATTTGACATTGGTTGTTAAGTTTCTGTAGTGTCTAATTCATGACAGGAATATTATTTTATTTTATATTTGCTCTTGTGAAAAACATACAATTTTTTAGCAGCTATTTCCAAATCAATGAGGATAAGAAACACTCCATTCATTATACTAGGTATTTTGTGGGTTGCAATTTGTTTTGGATCTTGGCCTTAGGTCATCACAAAGTTGAAAATATAAATGTTGTCTCATATAGTAAGCTCTGACTCTATTTTTGTTTGAATAAACCTTATAACATCTGCCATTGTTATATGCTATTTCCTTAGGAAGTCCGTAGAGAGAAGATAACCTGAAGCAGTGTTACTTCTTACAATTTCTTAACATAATTTTATGTTAGATTCGGTATAAACACTACACCAAAGGTTACTTACTGTCTCTCTTGTGACATTAGGCATTGTGATTGAGGTGGTATGGTGGGTACCATAGGATAACCACTTGTAGCAGCAAAATGCAAGACAAATTTTCTGAGTTAAATGGTGCCTAGGCATGACGGCCCAAGTTAGTAGTCAAACCACTGGATGTTGACAGCAGGAGGTACATCACCAAATGTTGTTTGAAGGCAGGTGAATATGATTTTCTTTGCTATGAGGCATAAAACACTCGTGGAGATTCGTGAACTACGCCATGGCCATCTAGCCCAAGACATAATATTAAATTAACAATTCATAAAGGATACTAGCAACAATAATACATAATGGGTTGCCCCTCATTGGTAGTAATACTGAGGTATGGTGGTCTTATAAGTCATTTCATGTACCAAAAGTTTTGCCAACTGGAAGCAGACATCGGGGTGAATGTCCTTGAGTTGACGTGTTTGCATCCTTGTCTTCTCTAGTATTGACATTACCTGAGATAATTGTGTGCTTTGTGGGTCCCTGTAACTTATGAATATTATTATGTTACATGAGATTTAAAAGGTCATTGAAGTACATGACCACTCATGAAGAATTATTGTTATGACTAATAACAATGTGAGAATCCCATTAAAAATATTGCAATTCATCACGTAACATAACAAGATTCAGTGCAGAGATCAGTCCATCTTGGATGAACAAGGAGACCCATATTAGGATGCGGGAAAGTATTGGAATTGGGTGCCATCTTAGTACAAGGATAATACTAGAAGTGGGTCTGAGCTTGGAACAAGGAATCACAACAGTTCTGTCATTCATCAGGACAACTGCATTTATGTCAGATCAACTCATTAATGATAATCTATTTTCATATACAAAACCAACTGCTATCAATAAATAAAATTAAAGAGCTTGAAAACTGGTACAACAGCCAACACATGATAAGATGTTTACTGTTAACAATAAGTCTAATGAATCCATAACAACT
This sequence comes from Wollemia nobilis, assembly GCA_028583015.1. NCBI lineage: Eukaryota > Viridiplantae > Streptophyta > Pinopsida > Araucariales > Araucariaceae > Wollemia > Wollemia nobilis. The sequence continues at coordinate 12,437,476 of JAQPPZ010003016.1, forward strand.
TTTGCCTGTCAATGCAGGAGGTACAACTGTCAGAGTAGTTAACACAGTAGTTGCAACAGTCAAAACAATCAATGCAACAGAATCATTGTTCAATAACAAAAATAGTCAAACAACAGTCCTCTTGGTCAAGACAGCAGAAAACATAGAGGGGAAGGTCAAAGACGTTAATAGTACTGCAAGTTAAGAGTCTCATCTTTGCTGATGTTGGTTATAGGGTTTAACTTCATGTCCCTTCTTCTGTTGTCCATGCCAGTGCAGGTTGAAGTAGAGAGGCTTGATGAACAAAATCTTTATAAGGATCATTTAATAATTCACATGTTAGATGGGAATTTAGTGGGCTGCTGTGGAACTAATTGGCGTAGCCACCCTCTAACCTCACTAAATACCAGGTTATTGAGGAGAGAGAATACATAAGTTTATGGTCAAAATTTCATGGATTTTTAACATGTTGGTATCAGAAATGAAATGAAGTGAATTATTATTAATGTCCGCAGTGGGCCAAAATAGGACCCAAGGGACTATAAGAAGGACAATAAGGACTGCCAGCTAGCAGGCTAAAAAGCCCAACAAAGAAAAGAACTAAGATAAATACAAGACATAACCTGACAACCGGGCCAAAGAGAAAGGGAAAAGAAAAGGGGCCATACCATCAAGAGTGATGTTTTAAATATTTGATGTCTTTCTCCCTTTTTGGTCCAAATTTGTATTCTTGTTGCTGTTCCTGTCTTATACTGTCCTCTAGTAGTTGAAATGTAATATGTGTAGATGAATACTGAGAGGTGAACGCTTACCAGAGGGCCATACCATCAAGAGTTTCAACTAGTTTTCTAACCATGGTTTTCTGATGATGAAGACCTCTTACTTGTGTTCCAAGAAGTGCCAACAAAATTCTTTTGACATAATTCTAATTTTGCATATTTTGTTTAGTGGGATTTTCTTTCTCTTACGTCATTTCTTTAGGTCATTCCTGACAAGGAATTGATCCCCATCTTATTTTTGATAATCTGCCTTTATGCCATAAGGATCATGAAAAACTTTGTTTTCCTTTTGTGAAGGTTTTTATTTCTCTATTCTCTGGAGCTATTCTTTTCCAATGAATGGTCTGTTTAAAGTTATTCTCATAATTTAATAATCTTGTGATTTAGAGTTCTCTTTTCAATCTTGTTATTTGCATACCCACATTTAATTTCTTCTTTCTTGAAACATGCTTTTCAATATTTTTTTTGAACTACTTTTTACTACGTTGCATTGTTAGTTTGCATAAGACTATATAAATTTAAGGATGCATAGACAATTTTGTGGTCTCAAAGTTTTGCCCACATGATAAGAGTTGCTCATTAATATTATTACTACATTTGTTTTAACTGGAAACAGGAATTCTGTAAGGGATGTGGTGGCAAGAAGGTTGTTAGAGGAACAAAAAGGGTCACTGTTGATATCATGCCAGGTATGGGATTTTAATGTAGTTCTGTATTGACTGTTAGAGCATGTGGTGGAACTTCATTTGCATATGGTTTTTTCTTGTATATGTTTTCTCTTTCAATGCAGAATGGCATGTTCTTTGATTATGATGTTTTTTATGACTTAATCATAATCCTGATCTAGATTATGTTCTAATAATCATCATCTAAATAATAATCAAATATGAAGGATGAGTTGGTTTATTTTCATATATATTGTTGAGTTTCATCAATTTGTACAACCGATTAAAAAAAAAAAAAAAAGAAAGAACAGGATTTAAAACACAATTGTTTCAAGGATCTAAGTAGAGTCTCTTGAACTTGTGTGTTAAGTTACTTGTTAAAAACCACAATATTTTTGATTGTTACTCCTGCCTCTTGGGTATTGCATAGTTGAGTCTGGGTTAATATGTTTGGTTTATTTGTCTAAATCATAGTTACCAGGTTTGGTAGGCCGGGAAGGCAAAAGGTTCAAAGGTTTGGTTTCCTTAAAAAGTTTTTTTCGGTTTGGTAAAATACTTAACAGGTTATATTTATATGAACATATAAATAATATAAATATAAAAATAAATAATTACAATATATAAAACCATAGAATTAAATGTAATATATATTGTATCATGACATATCTAAAAAAGATAATGTATTGCATAATATTAAAGGTTAAAATTAACCTATTTTAATTAAAATCAAAAGTAAATTAAACTAACTTTAAACTGAAATATAATATAATATAATATATATATATATATATATATATATATATATATATATTTTAACATGGTGGAATTGGTAGCCGCCACGAATCCAGGCAGGCTGTCCAGATTTTTATGGCCGCCACAGTATTTTGCGCTGTCCGCCCTGGAAGCCGCCACACAGATCTCTGTGCAGTCCGCCCCTATAACCACCATGCCACTATCATTTTAAACCTTTTATGCCGCTAAAAGCACCAGGAAAGGGACAAGCGTTCAGTCTGGTGAAAATATAATATATTTTTAAAATATGATTACAACTCTATGCAATATGACATTGGCTTGATAATCTGGAGAGGGGTCATGCTGGCTTTTGAAAATGAAGCAGGCGTATTTCACATGGCATTTATTTAAATATTTAAAGGGACTCATTATTTAGTTTACTATGAAGTCCAGGGTGTTGGGTTGCAAAAGTATCAAATGGCTTGCTTCTAAAACAGCAACAACCCGAGCAACATCCACTGTGTTATGTCCAATTGATGAGAATCCCAGATCTATGCGGGAGGGGAGAGGCACCAAGAGAAGTTTTCTGGAGTGAAAAAAATGACACAAAATGGCTACCCCAATCATTTATTGCTCTTTGTCGTTGTTTGGTCAAAGGGTCAAATCTGGGGGTGCTCCATCTATGAGCTTCTTTATAGTTTCTCTCCGCCACATGATAACTTGCTGCCCTGATTGAAGAGACTTCCCTTGCATGACTGGCACTTATGTTCATGCACATTCCAAAAATATTTCCTAACAGACTTAGCAGAGCTAATTTGTTTTTATTTATAAATATTTGCAAAAATAAAATAAGGCAACACCAGACTGAACTCAACCAGTTCGGCTGGCCCAAATTTTCGAGTTTTTGAACCTTGTAAGTATTGTTTAAAGAATAAAATCGAGGAAAGTCCTTAATGCTAAAATTGAAGAGAACATTATAGAAATTTTGTTGTATGTTTTTTTTTAATTTTTAAATTCTTTATATGGGGCTGAATTGGCCCCATCCATATTATGCCATGACTCTGTTATCGGGGTATTTCAACAAACAATATTATTATGGGTTGCCTTATCACAGGAGTGTCATGACACATATTGCCTTTTGTTAACTTCTGATATGACTTAGCACATATATTTGTACAACTGCAAGTGATTGTTTGGATGCATAGATGATTTTCCATTCCAATTCCTGGCATGACTTTTCATATTCTCATACTTTTTGCGTTTAATATAAATACACTGTAATGAGATTACAAATATGCGCAAACATTCGAAAGTGATACCAAAACCAGTCCTGAAGAGGGCATATTCAAACCATCAAATCTAAGCACAACATAATGAAACAGTGCAAGCACAGAAACCTATCTAGCAAGAGAAAAGACATCTAATTACCATCACAGCATCCATCACTTGATCAGCATTGCTTATCACTTGTTGATCCTTTGGAACAGCTACTGTGTTGTTCAAAGGTGAGACATCAGCATCACTATGAGTTTCCGCCGTTAGTGGTATCCCAATAAAATGCATGAAATCAATAAACTTCCTCTTTTTGGTCATGCTGTAAACTTCCTCGATCATGCAGAAGACAGTCATGACATACTTCAAAACCTGATATCCAAGACTACACAAGCCGTTTAGCTACATCAATCTTTATGTTCCTTTGAGGACCTCTAGTGTCAGAGGTTATTTTCTGAGCTCCCTTAAATTTTCTTGTTTCCTAGCAACTTCTTGTGCAATTGGATGACAAGAAACTTCATCTTCAGTTTCCTTCATATCAAAATTAATTGATTTTAAAGGTGCCAAGAAGACAGCTACCACTCCATTCCTCCCCACATCCGAACCAATATTAAAGGACTAATCCATATGCTGGGCCGAGTTAGCAGGTTTCACAAAAGATTATTTATCTATGATAGTAGGAGAAAACCTCTCAGTCAAATCAAAATAATTTCCAAAAGGAAGAGCCTTGAGATATGTTTTACTCCCTTCAGATGTAAAAGCAACAATATCTTGACCTGGGAGGTCAAACTATGAAGCACTTTGCATTCCATCTGAAGGAAATGCAGAGTCTGAATAAGTTTTGACAGGATGCTTCTGTTGCTGAAGAATCCCTTCCCGAACAAACTTCATTCTACTCGAAGGCTTGCTCAAAATCATATGGAAACAAGTTTTTATCATTTAAGTCTAAGTTGCAAGAAGGGGCATCCATTAGCTGCTGGCCATCGGAGATATCAAACTCATCATTGGTAAAGGGGCAAGAAACCTCATTCCAATCCAATTGGAAAGATCAAACTCATCATTGTTTGTCTACAATATTAGGAGAGAATCTTCTAGCCAAATAACTTAAAAAGGAGCAGCCTTTAGATATGTTTTGCTCCCTCCAGGTTTAGAAGGTACATTAACTGGGAGGTCAAACTGTGAAGCACCTTGCATTCCACCTTAAGGAATCCAAAATATTTGATATCTCTTGACAGGTTGCTTCTTTTTCTGAGGAATCCCTTGCTGAACGCACACTTCATTCTTGGTTTAGTGAAAGTCGATCATTCATGCACAGCCTTATGCATTCCGCCAATGCCTTTAGATGCTCTTCTTTCTTCCTATACAACAACCAATAGTCCAAAAACACTTTGAACCTGTCCTTGAGATTTGCTCAAATATGTACAAAATGATACTTTGGAATGTGGCAGGGTAATTGCATAAACTGAAAGGCATTTGATTATATGCATATATCTCGTTCTCTACAACAAACGTCCTCTTCAGTCTGTCTTCCTCGATGATGCTGATTTGGTTGTAGCCCAAAAATCCATCCAAGAAAGAATAGATTTCATGTCTTGCTATTTCTTTTAAAATCGAGTGTATGGAAGGGATTGGGAATGGGTCCTTGATTGTCACCATGTTCAAACTTCGAAAATCAACATAGATGTGGATTTGATTGTTCTCCTTCTTCAAGTTGATGACTATAGGGAACACCCATTCATTCACCATCACCTTGAAGATCATCCTCGCATTCAACATTTTTTCAATTTCTACACTTACGAAAGTTGCATGCTTGGGTTTCATCTTATATGGCCTCCTCACTAGTTGCACACCTAGATCAAAGGGAATTCGGTGTACGCACAACTCCGGTGGAATCCCCTGTAGAACCTTATATGTCCACATGAAGACCTCCTTGTACTGCATGAAGGTTTTAAAAGTTGTTGCTTTCAAAACTGGGTCCCAATCGTCTCCACAATGGATTATCTTCTCATCATCTCCTTCACCAAGGTTTACTTGCACCATCTTTGACCCTTCATACTTGATGGTGTCATGGTCTTTTATAGCTTTTGCCACATCAAAATGTGACAACCTTTCATCAAATTGTGCATCATCGACATTGTATTTTGCAAAGTTTGATGGGAAGGACGTCCTCTTTTCCTCTTCGACTTGTATGGCAGGTTTTGATGCATGATTGTATTTGTTGACTTCGTAAGTGCTATGAAGTCCATCATCCTGGTCTTCTTATTCTTCTATGTTGATGCATAAACATGTGGGTTGGAAGACTTAATAGATTCCAATTGCAAGTGAAGCAACTTGCAATCTGAGTGCTGTTTGTCTTAGCTTACTCCTCCGAATTTAGAATTCCTTCATTTGGTTCCCGTTTGCCTGTCCAGTCTCTTTCATCCATTGAAGAATAGCCAAATTCATCTGATGATGCTAACTCCTTGCTGACAAATTGGTTTTTAGGTTGACATATTTGCGCTGGCCTTTCTTGAATGTCAATCGATCCTTTGCCCAAGTATGGTCAACTTTTGTTGTGCGTAATCAGCCCTGCCTGAACAATGCGTCGTAGGCTGGTTTTTGCATGGCAATTACCACAGAGTTTAGAATGAATACTTGTTTGACGGTCTTCACCTTTTGTGTAGTCAGAATGCCTTTCATCTCTATGCCAAATTGGTCCGTGTGATATAGTCGAAAGTTGGGTGACCATAAATATGGTGTCCCCAAGTCCTTCCATGTTTCTTGGGCAAGACATTTACATTGGGATCCCTATCAAAAATCACTTGCGTCAATTTGTGTTTGATCTATTCAATGTGGACTAATGATGGTTTCTTGTCAGCATCTAACATTAGCATTATCAGGTCTATGTATTGATCCTTGTCTGCTTATTTTACTGTAGTTTGGTGATGCATTTCCTCCTTTGTGCACATCAATTCTCCTTCTGTCACATAGAGCTCTGGTACCACACGAAATAATCTGGACAATTGCAACATTCAAGTCTAGCACTTGCATTGCCATTTGTTGTGCTAACAAATCCTCTTCTACAATAGGTTCCTTCAACTTGTGCTTCCTGTCGTTGCTTTTCATCATCTCTTCAATGTGAGCACGTACCTCGTGCCATCTTTCTTTCTCCTTGGTAGGATTTGGGCATTCCAACTTCTTTGCTTGTGCACACGATCTTGCAAGTATTTGATTCTCCTGTTGTTTGTTTGGCTGCGGTTTTTAGATGTCAATGAAATTGACATTTTGCAAGTTGTTGCTACTCGTCTTCTTCGGATAGTTTGTCTCTTTGTGGTTGCCAGGTCCACACCAATGGCACATCATTGTTGAGTTCTTGCTTCCATGACTTGGTGCGTTTTGCGATTATGTTCAATTTGTCCCCATTCTTGACATCTTTTGCATTGTATAATCGACCTTTTGAATCATATTAGAATTGATTTTCACTGCCTCCACTTGACATGTTGCCTGATTGCGGTTGTCTTCTTCCATGGCAATTATCTTGATAACGCCACTTGTCGAACCTTGTTCACCTTTGGAAGTGCTAGGCTTCTGCTTTGCTTCCTCTTTCTACATCGTCATTGTTTGGTGCTATGCACTTTTCAAATCAAAAGGACAATCTGCAATTGCATGTCTACTCAATTCACGAGTGTTGCAGTATGCCTTCTTTGGGAAATTGGTGGTCATATGTCCCTTTGACTTGTAATTTGAACACCACATGCCCTTTTTCTCCCTTTTCTTTTTGGCTTTGACATTGTTTATCATTCTCTCTAGGTCTTTCCGCATCGCTTAGATGGTCACACTTAGATCATCATGATCGCTATATGAGTCACCATCATCTCTATCATGACTTGTACTTCGCTGCCTGTTGTTGCCTTCATCTCACTTTCCAGTTTCAACATGTAGTTGAACGCCTCTTGATAGGTTGTTAGCGAGACAACATTCATCATCTTCTAGTACCTTGGAAGTGACCCATCTAGGAACCATATTTTCTGTAGTTCGTTGGATGGTTTCACTTCCATTTTTCCAATCAACTCCTTTAGACAATGTTTTAATGATATGATGTTCTTGCCCCTTTTCTACTTGGCGGCATAGATATCTCCAATGATCTCCGTGTCATCATGAAGTGGTTTGAACTCGTTATTGAACTCTTCCTTCAAGTTGGCCTAGTCAGTGAATGTTCGTTCTCTTTTTAGGTGCCACCCTATAGCAAGCTCTCTCAATGTTGTTGGAAATAGTTGCACACATGCATTCTTGTTCATCACTCCGTTTGATCACCATATTGATTCACAGGTTCCAACATGGCATTTGGGATCCTCCTTCCCATCTCCTGTAAATTTGGGGCATTTTTGCTTGCCCATTGTTGTAGCCATCAATACTACTGGTGGTTGTACTTGTTGTTCATTGGATTCTCCCCCACTTGACGAACTTCTAGCTAATGACTAGTCTTGTAGAAACAATCATTGATTGCCTCCTATTGCACTTGTATTATGCAACCTTCATGTATACATGGGTGTCGGCTCTGGTCTCCCAAGCACACTCCCTTATAGCTGCCTTTGTGCTTGAATCTCATCCTTTGCACCTCTAGGCACTCTTCCCCACGTTTGTGCTAGAGTCGCTAATTGCTTCGCCTCGTATTGTGTCATGTGATGCTCTTCGTCATGCTTCACGATGGTGCCTTCTTCACTACTTGTGTGAACGTCTTCGTGGGCCCAATTCTTATATACTTGTTTTGCATCCACTTGAGTGGCTTCCTCCGTCATAAAAAATGTCTCCCACCAATCAGTTTGTCCTTTGTCAGAGCTTCCCTTGTCTTGAGGGTTCAACACAAACTCCAATTTTGGTGATGAGACTGCAACCATGTCACATTCTTTTGCACTTACATCTTGGTTGACAAGTTGTTCTTCTAGCACATTGGCACTTTGTTCATCATGCACTTGCACTCCGCCAAGTTGTTTGTCATGTACTTCATCGTCATGTACTTGTCATGTTTACTGTTGCGCGAGTCTTTGGCTTCTTCATGCTGACTCTTCTCTTGTCCTTCCACTCGTCCATGCGTGTCCATGTCTTCAATGGCTGCCCGTCGGGTCATTTGTCGTTCATGTTTTTCCCTCTTCTACTTGTCACTGCGGTTACTAGTTCAAACTTACAACAGCAACAATGCCAAATGTAGCATAGTGAGAGTTTTCCACCATTGAAGGAACATGAAAGATTAAATGACAGCAAACATTAACAGCATTCACCATTCAACATAATTGCAAGAAAAGAGATCAGAGACAAAAGTGTTAGAATAAATATCACGAGCAAGCAAAAACAATAACACAGTAAAAACAGTAACACAGATTTTACGTGGAAACCTTGTAGTGTGCAGGTAAAACCACGGGGCAATGGCAGCTTCTTTACTTTATTGATCTCGTCAAACTTTTACATTCACTAACTCATTACATACAAGGGGTCATTCCTATTTATAACAATACAAATGAAATATTCCAGAAAACCATGGTATACTCCAAAAAAGCTGTCCGGAAATGTTTCCTCTCCCTAGTACAGTTTTTTTTTTTTTTTGTATTTACATGGTGGAATCGGTAGCCGCCATGAATCCGGGTAGGCTGTCCAGTTTTTATGGCCGCCACAGTATTCTGCGCTGTCAGCCCCGGAAGCCGCCACACAAATCTTCGCGCAGTCCGCCCCTATAACCACCATGCCACAATCATTTTAAACCTTTTACGCCGCTGAAAGCACTAGGAAAGGGACAAGCGTTCTCTCCCTAGTACAGTTGTACAGACGTATTTTTTGATTTGGGGCGGAGCCCTTGAACCCTTAGGCAGGGGGGAACCTGCCTGGTTCCCCCTTGCGACCTCCCTAGGCGTGCCCTGTGCATATGAACAGCGCATGGTGAAGGATCACTGTAAACTGCACCACCATGCACCTCTCTGCTGAAGAACATTGGAGATTTGGATATTGACTTCACCTCCTAACAAAAATTTCATGCGAAACTGCACATTGGCATTGGTATATTCAGATGTGAACAGTAAAAATATACAATGAACAGCAATTCTGTACATGAATCAACATATATAAACTTAACTGCAGTAATATTTCAATGACATCCAACATGTCTACAGTTTTATCTATGGTATCATTGGATAATGCATCGGCCACAGGAGGTAGTTGCGTAACTTGCTAAACTTCCTCATACCTTCCCATCGTCTACCCTTACATGATAATTAGCTTATGAGGATAAAACAAACACTTAGTGCACAAACTAATATTATATGCAAAGTGATAAAAGAACTGTACAATCAAAATTGCTTTTGTGTATTCATTTTTGTATGCACTTGTTTATGCTTTGGGTGGCGCTTGAGATGGCACCATGTCAAAACTAGGCTCTACATGTTTAAGGACCCATGTCCACAAGTACAAGGTTTTGTGTTTGATTCCTTGCTTTTCCAAATAGCAGGGTTATTTAATAAGGTTTTTTGTTTGACATTTCCAACCTCTTAATCATAGTGTATCATTGATCTGATTCATAAATTAGGAAATGTCCCAAATGAAATAGGACTATTATGATCAATCATACATTCACCAAACCGCATGTCATACTGTTGGACATAAAACGCATTTGGAGCAAGATAACCCTTGAGTGAGAGGGGAGGTTGGATTCAAGAGATGCTTTCAATATATGCTATCATCAAGGAGGCCTATTAGTAGTCTTCGAAAGTCCTTTTTTTGCTTTTTGGACTTTAGGAAACCCTTCGAGCTTGTGCCTACTTTTCTAGATACAGTGAGGCTATTGGTATTTCAAAACTCCCTCATTGAGGCAGATGAAAATTTATGAGATGATTCTTGGCTAATTTTGTATGCGGCATAGTCTCTCAAGCTTTGTTTGGAACACCTTTGGGTTCAAACATGGTTTTTCCCTCTCACCAGCTCTACTTGGTATCTATATTGACTATTTGGAGCATAGTTGAGAAAATCTGCAAAAAACCCCGATTTTGCTGATTTTTTCTCGGAAAATTCTGATATGCATGAAAAAAGTTTTTTTTCAATGAAAAACTACATTTTCTTCGGTTTTTTCAATAAAAAATGCCTATTTTTTGCCGATATTTTCCCCTTTTTTTTGCCGATTCCGATTCTTTGCCTTTTTTTAAACTAGCCGATTCCAATTTTCTCAACTATGATTTGGAGGACTTCCTTTGACTGCATGCTTATGTGAGGGATGATTGTCTACTAGATTGTGTCTAGATTTGCCATACTATATTTGTTGATGATGTCAGACGTCTTTCACATACCCCAAAGGGAACATAGTAGTAACTCAATGTTCTTCTCTGTTGTGAGCTTGCAAAACTTGTCAAAATCATAGCAAAACTAAGGTCATGACTGGCACGAAACTAAGTATGCTGTTTATAGCTTTATTTCTCATATAATGGGGGAACCAGTGGAGATTGCAACTGCTTATATCTACTTGGTCTTTTTACGACTTTACAGGTCTCTTCTTAATTTGAACTTGAAGTAAGATGTTCAATCATGCCTTTGCATGGGGGATGCCTTTCGTTCAGTTTCGAAGTACTAATATTTCTAAATACATCTTCAGGATATCTCAAAGATGCGCCCCTTTAAGAAAATCATCAAGTCCACAATTCTTTATGGCTTCAAGATTTGGGTTCCATGGGTTGGGCTCATTTTGAGAGGATCTAGACTTATTCTTCAATGCAGGACTTCCCGTGAATGAACAACTCCTGTTCATGCTATGTTTGTGGCTTAAACCCTTTGGTTATGGATTGTATTCAATCTTGTTTTCTACATCCATAGAATTTGATTCATGGGTGATTTGGCTTTCAGTAGTCGAGGCACTTTGTTGTTCAAAGAGGATAGCTTTGTTGGCCTCACTGGAGGTGACCATTGTTGGTCCTACCAGAAAAATATGCTTCTTCAGTCTATTGTTATCATTATTTACCAACTTCCTATCTTGGGGCATTCTTTAGATTATCCTTTCTTTCTCCTTCTCTCAAATTAAGTTATCAGTGTAATAGTTAAAGATAATGACTGTCAACAATGCACCCAAACTACATGGTTCTCTAGCCCTAAGCTAGCCTGCCTTGTCATGCATTATAGTGTTGATAATGTCACCTTTAGATTGGACTCATTTCTTACTTGTTACATGGATTCAACTTGGCCAGTTTAGGGTCTGCTCTCATCAACTTTGTCTTGAGATAGATCACTTTTTAGTGGTGAAGACTTCTAGAAGAACTTGTGCAATGAAATGATCAAACACATTGACATTTCAAATCACACTGTATGATCCTTCATTAGGAAACATGAATAATGAACATTGCTTTGAAACCAATCCTTAAAATGTATCCCAGTCGGCTTAGTAATGAAATAATAAATTATTAAAACTTCAAATTACCAAGGCCCTGTCTGGAGGTTTAATCTGGATAAATAGAATATTTGCGTCATCATATCAAAATAAGAAGGTTTGTGTTGTTGCTATCTTTATGAAATGGAGAAAGAAACATTTCATATTCTGGTGCTGTATCTAGTATGAGATTTTGGCAGATACTATTTCTTATATGGGGACTTTAGGTGATCACTTTCTACCTTCTTGTGCTATCTGAATCACAATTCCCTGCTCTGTTTGTTGGGGAGTTTGTTGTACTAATAGGAGACATCTAGGCCCTCTATGTTGATCCCTTCGTTCTTTTAGCTTGTTGCAGATTTTGAATGTGTTAAGCACCCTATCAACATTGCCATATCATGTATAGATGGAGACTAACCTTTGGGATGGCATTGGGTTTTGTAAATTTTGGTTACCTCTAGGGCACCCTCACAATCTCACCTATTACCTCACCCCCTTCCATTTTCGAAATTCTAGACAGCTAATTATTGACCCCTTACAAAGATGAGGACCTCTTTGACTTTCTTGAGGGCAGGTATAGATCACTCACTTCCTCTTTACTACTTGGGATTTGTCAACTTCTACTGCTTGGAAATGCAGTGGGTGCGCTCTTAACACTCAAGGATCAACCAACTTAGCCCTGGTACAGTTGGCACTCCTTGGTGGACATTATCAGATGTTGCATGGGCTTCAACATCATGAACAAGGATGAGACAATCAAGCCCTTGACACTGAATTGGGCTTCATATGTGTAATAGACCTACCTTGGCTCTTTTGTCTTTAGGCCTTTGTGGGTTCTCTGCCTATCTAAGGACAACTCTTTCCCTCTCATGGCTATTTACTTGCACTTGGTCTTCAATTTTATGTACTTGGGCGTAAGCCTATTGAGTCTAGGTTGTATGCTTTCACCCTTTTAGTTTGTTTGGTTCCTGGCATTTTTTTTTATTGGGTTAGGTATCTGTCTCAAGGGCTTTTATTTATCTTACCACAGTCTTGTAGCATGGTGAAGTGTTTGTTCCTATTGATCTATTTTGGTCATTTGTAAACATTAATTAATCTCTTTCTCTCCTTTTCTAGTTTAACAATGCAATTTTTGATGGTTTTTGACAGACGTTAGTCAATTCAAGTAAATATAGGATTTAGGATGTTCAAACCACAGCAGGAAAGCAAAAAATATCAAAACTTTCAATGGAAAGAAAATCTCCATGGAATTGATCAATGAACATTGGCATAAAATCAATTAAAAAGCTTCCACCAGAGCTCTAGTGGCATACACAAACCACTGTTCAAATTATAAGATAACAAAATTATTGCTTATATCCAATTAATTAGAAATGCACATGACTTTGACACCACTTTTGCATGTTTCAACCATTTGTAAACATTTTATACATGCATGCCATGCATGACAAGAATATGACACCATTCACACTATTTAACACAACTAACTGATTAGGGGTACATAAACATTTATCTACTTTTAACTCGATACGTTTCCAACCGCCAGCTTTATATTTAGGGCTTAACAATACTCACCCAAATATATATTGATTCCTTACAGATATTTCAGGGTAATATTTAGCAAGAATCGAGGCATTGTTGTATTTGGAATTTATTCTAGCATCTAGAAATACCGTTTATTTATATTTTATTTATTTATTTTTTAAATGGGGTTAGATGTCATTACACACTAACAATCTGACTTGTATATTTATCATTGACCTTCATAACTGCCAAATTCAGAAGGGTATTTTTCTATATGTTCCACCAAGTACCCTGGATGAGGGAATGAGGGAATGTGAGAAGGTGATGGCTGGAATGACACCCTCAAATGCTATTAACATGGGGTCAAGAAAGGTGATGACTGTTAAATACATAAACATTAAAAATTGAGAAGCATATAAATCATAGTTGAGAAAATTGCCAAAACATCCTGATTTGAGCCGATTTTTTTGCGATCGATTAAATTGGCATCAAAATATGCTTTTTTCAATAAATTGGCAAGAAATCATGATTTTTCGCCAAAAAAATTGGCCACGGCTGCATGGGTAGAGAAAAAGGCATAAAAAGTTATTTTTTTAATTTTTATAAAAAGTTATTTTTTTAATTTTTTCAATTTTGCCTCATTTTGCTTCTTCCAAACTTGAGAGAGAGGTCTGCCTACCTGCTACCACACCAAACAAAACCCTAAAATGCATCCTAACAGCAGATATTTTGGAGTTTGAAGGAATCCGACAGCCACCAACAGCTACCAACAACAGTCCAAGTAAAAAGTTAAAACCAATCGCAATCATCATTTATGCTAATTTGTTGGTGTTTTATTCAGCCTATGAGTTGTTGAAGTCCCATATTATTATTTGCAGCATCCTTTCTGCATCAAATTGAAAACAAGGAGAAAAAATCAGTTAAAATAGTGAAGGTATTAATGGTTTTGCCCCTCAACTCTGCAAGGGGCATTGCCCCTTGACCCTGCAAGGGGGATCCTGCCTCCTTGACCGCTGACACAGGTGGTGACGGGCATTAGCAACCAAGGCACAAGAAGTTGCAGGGGCACAACGACAAAGAGAGATTAGAGCTTCTGCTAGGGCAAAGGGCAAAGGCATTCAAAGATCTTGAAACATTGTATTTGTCATGATTCATGACACATTTTGTAATTTGTACCGTTTTTATATTATAAGCAATACAAGAATATTTAAATTTTGCACGCATTCAAATTTCTTTATTTCAGATGTGTTTTGTCACTTTGATGTGTAGTTTAAGCTTACAGTCTTACATCATTAATATATGATTTGCATTATGTTAATTCATTGTGATATGCATGAAAAATCTTTTTTTTTTTCAATGAAAAATTGCATTTTCTTCGTTTTTTTTGGTTGATTTTTTCCTCAATTTTTCCCGATTCCCGACTTTTCCCAATTCGTTTGCCTTAATTTTTTGCCAATTCCAATTTTCTCAACTATGATATAAACATTAAATATTCAAATAAATTTAACAATATATATATGTTATAAGCACTCAGGCTAGATGGTGTGTGTTCTATTCTAATCTAATAAGATCATTGTAGGATCCCAAGCACAAAGTACTGAAACTAGCTTGAGTGGAGAATTAGACCATTTTGTTCTATTTCTCGCTTATGTCATTTGTCATATGGTCTTGCCATTTTGCATCAAGCTTCATTACCTTGACTTACACACCATTACCAGCTTGAGTGGAGAATTTGACCATTTTGTTCTATTTCTTGCTTAGGTCGTTTGTCATATGGTCTTGCCATTTTGCATCAAGCTTTATTACCTTGACTTACACACCATTACCAACATGGCTATTATAAATTTATGACTTACTTCTTCTTAATTGATGCTATTCCTATCTTTAGGAGTTCTGGTAACTTTTTTTTTATAATTTTCATTTTTATAATTTAGGTAAATTTCTAGTATAGTGCCAATTTCATCCAAATACTAGATAAGTGACAGTATTCATTCCTTCTCCATTTTGTAATGCTTTACAAAACACCCTTGAATTTTCTGTGAAATACTAACCAATCATCTGAACAAGGAAATGTCCCAAACTAAAAATGTTTGAAAGAACAAAGGAGTCATGACTATTGGTATGCAAGGTACATAATCGTTCAGTTTGCAAAATAAACATTAGAGATATGTTTGACAGATTTGAAGCATACAACATATATATCAAATCATAGTTAGAAAAGTTGCCAGTTTCCCATGATTTCTTGCGAAACTCGCAAGAAATTGTGGGCAGCGAGTTATTTTATTTTTTTATTTTTTCGGTGCTAAGAAAATTGCCAGCATGTGGCGATGTTTTGTGCTTTTTCTCGCTGTTTTCTCAGGAGAAACTTAGCAAAAATACCATAATAATTTTTAAAAGGCCATTTGGCCTTATTTTTGCATTTTTTCTTCTTTTTGGCTTTGAACAAACTATTTTTTTTTTGCTGGATAACAAGGGGTTTGACTCGGGTCCCCCACCCTTGACAAATTACATCTCTCTTCTTTAGAGCTTGAGAGTTTACAAATAGATAAACTTCTCATCTCAATTGAGATGCTATATCTAGAAACCTACATCATTTTACATAAAATGTCTGAATTCTTGATTTTCATTTTTTGGATCTTTTCAAATTTTTGTATGAATACAATTACTCCAGAATTTAGCATCTTTCTTGACATTTTCCTATAGCAGCCTTCACAATGCCAAAACTTCACCTCTACTATCTATGCCTTACATCTTAGTAGAGTAATATTTCCAAAACATTGCACTATCATAGTCCGCTTTACCAAATATGGATTGCTAGTTTCCTTCTTGAAACACAAGTGCAACCACAAACATTATAATAAATAGTCTAAATGAAAATACATTAATGTTACAAAATAAAGTAGATATTACCGATGGAAAACATTAAAGTAAATCTTAAAAGTAAATCTTAATCATTAATTGATTTAGGCAATCAACATTTTTTTTCAGCTTCAACTAAACTTTCTACTTACTCTAACCATGGAAAGGAGAATTTAACTTCACAATCCTCAATCAAAACCCCTCTATTGGCTAGCTTATTTGCACATTTGTTTCCTTCCCTTAATATATGTGTAAACCTAATTTCTTCAAACTCTTTAGCAATATCTTGAATTTCCACAATTATCTCTTGTATGTTCCATGGAGCCTTTGCTTTCCTCAAAATTGCATTTATTGCTATGAGAGAATCACCTTCCATCCATACTCTATTCCATTTCATTTGTTTACATATTTTTAACCCTTCTAATTATTCCTCCTCCTCATGTTGGTCCTGGATTTCCTTTAGATCCTTCATCAAAATTCAATTTAACCCACTCCACATCTGGTGGTTTCCCCTTTATATTTTTTGCCTTTTTTTTGCTTCTCTTGTACCCAACATCATAATTCCATTTAATGACTTGACTCCATTTATCAAGACTCTTTGCTTCCAAATTAGGGACTGGGTGAGTTGATAGGGTTGGTTTAGACTCCTCTATGGCTAAACATATCTTCTTTTTTATTACCTCTAAACTGCTTTCCTTTCTTTTAAATATTCTTCTATTCCTTTTTAGCCATATAGTCCAAAGTATTGTATCTTTTGAAATATCCCATATTGTCTGTAAAGCCTCACTTTTATAAGTGCTCTAGCATTGCTTTAACTAATCTTCAATTCTATTATTCATCACCATGCATTTACCAAACATATTAAGAATCCATTGCCATAGATTCCAGACTATTGAGCAATGTCCCAAGAGATGGTCTATACTCTCCTCCTCCTTATTACAGAAAACACATTTAGAGGGGCCATGAAAACCCCTTTTCATAAGGTTATCCTAGGATAAAATTCTTCTATGACCTACTAGCCAAACAAACATCTTGACTTTAGAAATGCTTGGGCTATATCCCAAATATCTCTCCATATTCTAGTGACATAATTTTTTTTAATAAGCTATTCTAGTGACATTATTATTATGTTGGTGTTGAACATTATATCCACTTCTAGTTGTGTATTCTCTTGAGCTATTCAACTCCTAAATCAATTTATCCTTAGCACCCCTCGGAATAATCACAATTGTTATCTTTCTACTCAATTGCCTCCTAGCATTAATGTCTTGTATACTTGTAAAAAAATCTTCTTTCCATTTGTATCTTCCTTCTCGATCCTTGTACAAAATGTTTGAAACCCTATCATCGTATTTGTCTTGAAGCAATCTCATCCAAGGTTTCAAAACTAGATCTAAGTTGAGTGGTTTTTTATCACACCAAGTATCCATCCAAATAAATTTTTTTCTCCAGTTCCCACCACCCATCTTAAACCTTTAATCATAAGATCAATAGTTTTTTTTAAACCATTTCAAAGAGTAGAACCATTTGGAAGAGAGAATGCTGTAAATATTAAACTTGGGTCATTGGGATCAACATACTTAGAAGAATTCTTGCCCATTGTCTTTGACTCTCTTTGTACAATCTCCAAATAACTTTTCCCCTAAGAGCTAAGTTTGCATTTGTAAGAACTCTTAAACCAAGACCTTCCCTAGTTTTGTCATCACACAACTTGCTCCATTTCACCAAAGGAAATTTCCTTTTATCATGTAAACCTGACCATAAAAAGGATCACATAATATAGATTAAACTTTTTTTAACTGATTTTGGCATAGAATACAATGACATATAATATGTTGGAATGGCTTGTAAGACTGACTTAATTAACTGCACTCTTCCTGCTAACAATAACCATCTACCTTTCCAAGCTGGAAGTTTATTTTGAACTTTACTAATAACCGGATTCCATAAATCTATTCTCATTCTCCCCTCAAATATAGGCATCCCTAGATAAGTTGTTGGCAAATTGGCCTCCTCCATTTGAAGCAACCTGCAAATTCTTGCTTTGATATTAGCAGGAGTGTTAAGGAAGTAAATTTTGGATTTAGTCCTATTAACTTTTTGCCCTGAAGCTCGTTTGTACTCTTTAAAAAGTTATTCAAAGCTCTGGCCTCATTTATCCTTGCCTTTCCAAAAAGGGCTGTATCATCTACAAACTGTTGATGGTTGATGTTATCGATGTTATTACTAACCTTAAGTCCACTTATAAGCCCATCTTTGTAAGCCTTCTTTAAGTTCCTACTCAAAACTTCTGCCATAATAATGAACAAATAAGGAGATAGAGGATCTCCTTGTCTCAGGCCTCTCTTGGCTTTAAAATATTCTGTCACTAACCCATTGACCAACACTAAATAAGAAACTGTAGAGACACAAGCTTTAATTTATCTAACCCATTTCTTCCCAAAGCCAAACTTATCTAAAACTGTAAAGAGAGAATCTCATTTAACTCTATCATAGGCTTTACTCATATCAAGTTTTAAGATCATAGCTTTCTCTTTTCTTGAAGTTGTTGAATGTATAACTTCGTGAGCTACAATGATCCCATCCAAAATTTGTCTCCCTTTCACAAATCCTCCTTGCTCTTCTGAAATGATTTTGTCTAACAATGATCTCAATCTTTTCGCCATCACTTTGGAAATAATCTTATAAGCCATTTTACATAGGCTTATGGGTCTAAAAGAATGAAACAATTCATCATCCTTCTTTTTTGGAATTAGGGTAAGATAAGTTGCATTTATTTTATAAGGAATGTATTGTTCTACCCTAGATTGCTCCACTGCTACCAATAAAGAATCCTTCACTATATCCCAATAATGTTGGTAAAAAGCTGCAGAGAGCCCATCTGGACCTGGGGATTTATCCTTATTAAAAGAGAAAGGAGCTAAATGAACTTCTTCTAGAGTAATAGACTCCATCAGTTTTCTATTATCTTCATTCTTGTTATACCTGAAGGAACATCTTGAAGAAGTATATCATTAAGAACTTCGGTATCCCTTGAACCTAGAATATTCTGATAAAATGACACTGCCTCTTTTCTAATTTCACTCCGATCTTCAATCCAAACCCCTTCTATTGATTTAATTCTACTAATTCTAGAAGATGAACTCTGTACTATAGCCATCCTATTAAAAAAATTTGTATTTTTATCTCCTTTTAACCAAGTCTGTCTTGATTTTAATCCCTAGAATTTCTCTTCCTTACTCAAAATATTATGATATTCACTAAGCAACTCCCTTTCCTCCGAGCTATGATTATTATCTTCACTTTTTTGGAATTTTGAAAGTTTATCTTTTAGATCTTCTTTCTTCTCAAAAATGTTTCCAAAGGTGTTCTTGTTCCATTCTTTTAATCTAGATGTCATAGCTTGAATTTGGTTTGGAAGAGCATACAACCCACCATTATTTAAAGAATTCCATGTTTGAGCTATCATATCAACAAATTGAGATGGTCTTCCCACAATTGCTCATATTTATGATATTTTTTTGAATTCGCTTACAGCCATTGTAACTCTTATTGGCCTGTGATCTGAACCAATCCTTGTTAAGGTATTAATTTTAGAACAAGTTCCTTTATCTAGCCAATTATCTGAGAGAATGCATCTATCTAATTTTTCTGCTATTAGGTTCTGGCCTCTCCTGTTGTTGGTCCAAGTATAGTTGTCTTCTTCAAACTCAACTTCCCATAGATTATTGTTTTGAATAAAAGCTGATAAATCTTTCATACTTTGGGTCAATTTCCTAATTCCCCCAATTTTTTCATTTAGCTTGGTTTTGGCATTAAAATCTCCAATGATCATGAATCGGGTTTCTTGGTATTTACTTCTCATAAAGGCTCCAATCCCACTCCAAACTTCTAATCTACCTGACTGAGTTGCAGGTCCATAGACATTAATAAGGATGCAACGAATATCTGCAAAGTAGCAAGTGACTAAAGAAGCTATCCTATGCCTAGTTTTATGAATGGTTACACAAGAGGTTCTAGAAGGATTCCAACAAGTTAGAATTTTCCCTGCCGCTCCTTCAGAATCCATAGCATCCCATTCACATCTTGCCCAAACTGCTTTCATAGTTTTTGAAACTTCTTCTTTTGTCACTTTAGTTTCCTGGATACAGAGAATATCAGGTTTATTACTTAAACATAGGTCCCTAATACACCTATGCTTTGAGGGGGCATTAACACCCCTTATATTCCATGAGATGATAATCATGTCTCATTAGGGGCTTTTGGCCCCTCCTGCATATTACCAATATCATTTTGTTGTTTGGTAAAGAGAAGTTCAACCAACTTAGTTTGTGTTCCTTTCTCTATGTTAGCTCTTGCTTCCCTGGATCTTGCTTGATAATTTGAGGGTTTTCCTCTTTTTGCCTTACCTATATTGGGGGTAGGTCTTATTATTCTATTCCTCAATATTCTTTCACAATTTTGTTTTTTAACATATTTATCCTCTCCTGGCTCTATTATAGAAGCTTTTGACTTGTCCTGCTCATTTTCTGGTATTTCCTTATTAATGGTAGAGGTATTAACTTCTAAAACTGCATTTTATTTACCAATTATTTTTTCCTGAATGGTGCATGGTACTTCAAGAGAGTCTTCAAAATCTTATGAGACACATTCCTTAGCTTCATCGAGAATGTTCTTCCTTAAATTAGGATCATACTGAAAAGATGGTTCCTTGCTAATATGTTGAAAATGTTGTACTATGTCCTCTAAGTTTTGATCTATATTTTCTTCATAGGCTAAAGCCTCAAAAGAGTTGGTATTTCTTCCAATATCCTTCCTTATTGGTCTCCATTGTTTGTTTTCTTCTATTTTTCTAGATCTATTTTTTGGAAGTTGAAAACCATCTTCATTCATAACCATTCGTAAATTTCTCTTGCGGTTATCTACAAATGAATCTAGTGGGCTCTTCTTAGGGCATGATCTCTCAATATGCCCCACCTTATGACATCTTCTACATCTAAAAGATATGTTTTCATAATCTATAATTTGGGTCCACATCTTATCCCAATACTTAAGAATGATTGATTCTGGTAAAACTTTACTTATATCAATTATGACCAATATTCGAGCATAAATAGCCAAAAATCCATCTTTTGTTGTATTTGAAATCTAGAGTGTTGCCTATTGCCTTGAAGGTATCTATTTCCCAAAATTCAATGGGCAACCCAAACATCCTAACCCAGACTGTTACTAGGGATAGATCTACATTTTTAGGTGAAAAACCTTCATACAAGGGAAGAGTCCTACTCTTCCCATAAACCAAGGACCTCCTTTTATGATTCTTTCTCTTTCTTCCCTAGAACAAAAAATAGCTAGGAAGAAACCCTTGGGAAGAAATGATAGAATCACTCTTGAGGCTGAAGCCCGTGGCCAATACCCATTAAATTTACCAAATACTACCCTATCTTGGAGCAATGAGGATCCCTCTGAGGTGCGCTCACTAACCTCTACCACCAGAGATGATTCTAAGAATTTAATTATAAATCGATCCATGGAATGGAAACTAAAACTCAAAATCTATTGAAATATATCTGAAAATCCTATAGCAAATTAAATTTTTCATGCACAATTTCTAAGATAAAGAAAGGGAAAAAAAAACTTAGCTGAAATTTTTTTTGTCCAGATAGAATGTCTTGCCTTGCTGAAGTCCTAGCCCTTCATTTGCTCTTCCCATCGCTCGAACCCTAGTTGGCAAATATTTGCAATTTCGTTTTTCGCGACTTGAAAAATCTTCATTGTCCTTGTCTTGAATGGTTGACTTCACAGGGTCGTATCTTCCTTAATGTTGCTTGGATTTTTGCATATGACCACTCATTTTAAAGCTATTCAAATTATGCACAAGTTGGTCCAAGAATTAGCTAAATCGGATAATCTTCGCGAAGATATGGCTCCTAAAAGGAGACGTTTTTCAGGAAAAAACCCTAATCCTTTGCACTTTGCAATTTTGGTTTTCACCCACTATGAACAAACTATTATCAAAGGTCAAACACTAAATTTAAACTGCTTTTGGAGATCAAATTGGAGATTTTCAGAGGTAATTTTTTTGGACAAAATCTAGGGTTTTGTTTAATCTTTTTCTTTTTCAAATTTCCCTTTTTGTTTGTTGTTCCTCAAGCATGTAGGCTAGGCCCTAGGGCATTAGATTAGTTACTTATTTCTCATTTTTTTCTTCTTCCCCTTTGGAAAAATAGATGGATTCTTTGGGTGAGGTCCATGGAACCACCTCCAGCAGTAATGATCCTCAACATTTGAGAGGATTGGAGAAGATATACCATGATGATTTCGTTCCTAAGAAAACTCCAATTGAACCACTTATTCAGAGCCAAGGTGAACCATTTAGTTCAAGGGGGGGAGGAGACAAAAAACAGTTTTAACTGCTTTATATTTTTAAATTTTGCATTTGTATGATGTATTTGGTTGGATTTGATGATCATGAACCGTAATTGTATTTAGTTTTATGAATAT
Source organism: Wollemia nobilis (assembly GCA_028583015.1). NCBI lineage: Eukaryota > Viridiplantae > Streptophyta > Pinopsida > Araucariales > Araucariaceae > Wollemia > Wollemia nobilis. Next base: position 12,460,164 of record JAQPPZ010003016.1, read on the forward strand.
CTAATATAAAATCAGCATTCTGGCTCTCTAGTTGTTTAAAATGTTCTTTTTTTAATTGAAAAATTTTCTTTGGTTTCTTTTTTATGAGTTTTTGCCAAGTTTTTGTCGAGTTGCCAATAAAATCTTCAAAATTGGGATGCTGAGTTTATCACGATTTGTGAGTTTTCCAACTATGCTTCAAATGACCTTTTTCGTTGTTGACACGTGCTAAATTTTCAATTACTTGCCTGAGACATATTATCTATCTAAATTGTTGTACTCGGGTCCCCCACATTGTAAGTCTTTTGCTGGATAATAAGGGGTTGTACTCGGGTCCCCCACCCTTGACAAATTACATCTCTCTTCTTTAGAGCTTGAGAGTTTACAAATAGATACACTTCTCATCTCAATTGAGATGCTATAGCTAGAAACCTACATTTTACATAAAATTGATTTTCATTTTCTGGATCTTTTCAAAATTCTGTATGAATACAATTACTCCATAATTTATTATCTTTCTTGACATTTTCCTATAGCAGCCTTCACAATGCCAAAACTTCACCTCTACTATCTATGCCTTGCATCATAGTAGAGTAATATTTCCAAAACATCGCACTATCAGTCCACTTTATCAAATTTGAATTCCTAGTTTCCTTCCTCGCTGAAGTTATAGCTCTTCATTGCTATTCCCATCGTTCGAACCCTAGTTGACAAATATTTGCAATTTTGTTTTTTGCAACTTGATAAATCTTCACTACCCATGTTTCGAATGGTTGAGTTCACAGGGTTGTATCTCCCTCAATATTGCTTAATTTTTTGCATATGACCACTCATTTTAAAACTCTTCAAATTCTACACAAGTTGGTTCAAGAATCAGTTGAATCGGTTAACTCTTCGCGAAGATAATGCTCCTAAAAGATGTGTGACATTTTTCAAGAAAACACCCTAATCCTTCGCACTTTGCAATTTCGCTTTTCGCGACTTGAAAAATCGTCATTGTCCTTGTTCTGAATGGTTGACTTCACAGGATCGTATCTCCCTCAATATTACTCAGATTTTTGCATATGACCACTCATTTTAAAGCTATTCAAATTTTGCACAAGTTGGTCCAAGAATCAGCTGAATCGGATAACTCTTCGCGAAGATATGGCTCCTAAAAGATGAGATATTTTTTAGGAAAAAAACCCTAATCCTTCACACTTTGCAATTTTGTTTTTCTCATTGTAAGTAGCCTTCCACTCAACATCCCAACCTTCCGTTGCAGCTCCTTCAGCCGACCCAACCTTCCATGCTCCTTCAACCTTATTAGCCTTCCACGTTCCTTCAACCATCCCAACCTTCCACCCAACATCCCAGCCTTTCGTTGTAGCTCCTTTAGCCAGCCCAACCTTCCATGCTCCTTCAGCCAACCTAGCCTTCCACGCTCCTTTAGCCTTGACACTCCAAAGATCAACTCATCATTCAGCCTTCCACGCTCCTTCAGCCTCCAGCCTTCCACGCTCCTTCAGCCTTCAGATTTGTTGATCGTTAAAGCACCAGACCATTTGCCAAGCCCCTTAGGGGGCAACCCCCTAGGGTTTGTCTCTGCTCAAATTTAATTCGGGTATCTATCTAAATTGTTATATATAAATTGACATATATTTAAAGATGCTATTCTTCCTTAATAATCCTCGAAGTTTGAAGTTATTCCTATTATGGTTCTTTCAAGGATATATCTGGGAATTCTTCTGGAAATGTTAGTTAAGATATAAGCTAGTCAAGCATTATAGTTAATTATTGCAGAAGATGTGTTGGTTCAATGTCCTAGCGTTCTTGTTTCCATTCATGTTTCCATTGTTGTATGTAAGTGATGCTTTTAATGTTAGAAGCATGATAATCATCTTTTGTGTGCAGTTATCATCTTTATTGCTGGAAGAATACTGAAAATTTTATGGCAATTGTTTTTTTTTTGTATCAATACAGGCAGAATAGATTTTGTCTGCTTTGGTTGTTGTAAGTGTTCTTTATGGATATATGTTTATGATTACCTAACATATCCCAGAAGGAATGAGCCACACTATATGAGCCACACTATTTCACTCTGGTTTTTTAATGTAGCCAAACATATTGATTTAGTATCTTTCCTTTTAGGTTTGTTAGTATGTATTTATACTAATGTGACAGCTGCTTTCACAACGATAATGTTCATATTTTTGAATTATGTTTGTTCTAGTCTAACTCCTTTTATCTTTTCCCGAAAACTTTAAGGTGTTGACAATGGAGAAACTTTAAGGATGATAGGGTATGGTGGAGCAGACCCAGAAGGTGATCGACCAGGTGACCTGTATGTAATTTTAAAGGTATATGGCTCTAATTTATCCTCTTGAGGCCTTTATTTGCAGTGGAAAGAAGTAAAATTCTTGTAACCAGTAATTTGTGATTTATGGTATGTATACGACTCTAGCTAAAAATATGCAATCTAGAAGCTGGAAGTTCATATGAGAAAAAACATTTAAACTAACCACATTGCTGAATTTTGTGGCAGGTCCATGAAGACCCAATATTTCGCAGAGAAGGAGCTCACATTCACGTAGATGCAGTTATAAGCTTCACTCAGGTATTTTTCATCATGCCTCATATAGCTATGCAAATAATTCTTGTTGGTCGAGACTCTCTCTCTCTCTCTCTCTCTCTCTCTCTCTCTCTTTGTGGGTTTTTTGAATTTGCTTCTCCTGCAGGGAAGGATTTTTTGGATTTGCTTCTCTAGCGCAAACTGGGTAGGATTTTTTGGGTTTTCTTCTCCATTCGGAACTGGAGCTAGGGTTTTTTGGGTTTGCTTCTCCAATGGAAACTTAGTAGGGTTTTATGGGTTTGCTTCTCTAGTGGGAACCAAAGCTAGGGTTTTATGGGTTTGCTTCTCCATTAGGAGCCAGAGCCAGGGCTTTTTGGGTTTGCTTCTCCACAAGAACTAGAGCTAGGGTTTTTTGGGTTTTCTTCTCTAGTGGGAACCAAAGCTAGTTTTTTTACATTTGCTTCTCCAGTTGGAACTGGATCCAAGTTTTTTTGGGTGTGCTTCTCTAGCCAGAATCAGAGCTAGGGTTTTATGGGTTTGCTTCTCTAGTTGGAACGGGGTAGGGTTTTTTGGGTGTGATTCTTCTACAGGAACCGGGGCCAGGTTTTTTTTGGTTTTGCTTCTGTAGAGGGAACTAGGGTTTTCTAGGTTTGCTTCTCCAACAGGGATCCAAAGCTAGGGTTTTCAAGGTTTGCTTCTCCAGCGGGAACAAGAGCCAAGGTTTTTTGGGTTTGCTTCTCGCAAAAACCGGATCCAAGGTTTTCTTGGTTTGCTTCCCTAGTAGAAACTGGAGCCAAGGTTTTCTGGGTTTGCTTCTCTAGCAGAAATTGGAGCTAGGGTTTTCTAGGTGTGCTAGAATGGAAACGAGAATTAGGGTTTTTTGGATTTGATTCTCATGTGGAAACCAAGGCTAGGGTTTTTTGGGTTTGCTTCTTCAATGAAAATTGGAACCAAAGTTTAACTAGCGTTGGGGTTTCAAATCTAACATGGAAACTCTACCTTCGCATGCTCTCTGAATAATGTTAACTCCCAAACTCAAGCACAATCGCCTCACCAAATGGATTGTAGAAGTCAAGTATTTTTGGTATTAAGCTTCAATGACATATCACAACTCCAAAGCCAAATTTGCATGAAGGACACTACCATTGAGGCCCTACAACATCATGTCCAGGAATAAGGTGACAAGATTGTCAAAATAGAAAAATTTGAATGAACTCATGCATCTCCAACTGATGATCTTCACCATCTTCAAAAGGTCATTCGTGATATACAACATAAGCAAACAAAGATCCTTGTCCAACATGAGAATCTAAAAAACGAGACAAATGCTCATCAATAGTCTCTTAAAAAACAGGTTGAAGAAAATAATTCATGGGTTCAAGTGGTCTTCCCTTCAAGTTCGAGGTCTTCCAAAGCCTACTAATAAGCCAAATTTGATGAGGAGAGGGCATGTCAAGCCAAAGAACTCAACCTTCGAGTTCGAGGTCTTCTAAAGCCTATTGATCCCTTAAAGACAGACCATGATTTTTTGCATAACACATTGGGTATCAAGGATGTTATCCTTAATCGGGCCTGGGTAGCCCCTGATCACACTCTTCTGATCCAATTCCGCTCATCTAAGGAGCGTTTGAGGGCTTGAAGAGCTAAGAAGAAACTTTTTTACTTTGCCCACAAAACTTTTCTTGGATGAAGACCTCACATATCTTCAGATGGAGGAACTACAAAAAGCATGTGCGCAAGTGATAATTGCTTGAAAGGACAACAAGTGGGTAGTAATTCATGACTCCTCTCCTTCATGGTGGTAATGTCCTTGTCCTATAAAATGAAGGTGTGCTCGGGTCCTAGTAGGTAACAATAGCCTCTTTGTTGCTTGTTGGAATTGTAATGGGATGATATGGTCTTCCCTGAGTATATTCCAAGACGTTATTTCTTCATAAGATCTTGTTTCTATCACAAAGACCCTTGGGAGCCTAGAATGATCTTTCCAACAATCAAATGGTTACTTTTATGATTTTGCTTTCATGCATGTGACATGTCAATAAGGTGGCGTTCATGGTTCAGGTGGTGTGGTAAGCCTCATTCGGGATTGCCTTCGTCAACATGTGTCATTGGTCGCGTCAGATGAGCACTCCAAATACATGTAGTTTAGATCAAGAACATCTTCATAGCAATATGTTATATTCCTCTAGTGTCGTCAACTTTTGCAATCTAATCTAATGGTGACCCAAACTTGGATCTCTATTTGGAGATTTCTACGTATTCATCAATGGGTTATGTTATTCTTTTAGGCGACTTAAATGCCCACAATGGGACCCACCAAACACCTTTTCATAATATTACAAAGGATGAGTTCTGTCTCTTTGAACTCAACCCCAAGTATCTTGCATTCACTAGGACCTCTGCAGATGAGAAGCATCCTATTACAGCTTATGGAAATCACTTAATTTAGCTGTGTGAGTCACATGGCCTCTTGGTTCTCAATTGGATTCCTCGGTTTCCTAACTCCTCTAGGTTCACTTGTTTTCCATATGCAAGAGGTGCAAGTATGGTTGGCTATCATTACTAACAAGACTTTGCGCTTTGATATTCACAACTTTCAGGTATCTATAGTAAGCTTCCCTTGGCTGATCATGTGATGTTGACTTTCTCTGTGAGTTCTTCCTGTTTTACTTTTCCATCATTCCCTGCTCCATCGCCCAATCTTCCCAACCATCCCATGATTCATTTTGGTTTGTGTTTGGCTGATGATTATGTTGCTCGTCTCTCCCAATTGATGTCCTAATACTATTCAAGAGGTGCAAGTATGGTTGGCTATCATTACTAACAAGACTTTGCGCTTTGATATTCACAACTTTCAGGTATCTATAGTTAGCTTCCCTTGGCTGATCATGTGATGTTGACTTTCTCTGTGAGTTCTTCTTGTTTTACTTTTCCATCATTCCTTGCTCCATCGCCCAATCTTACCAACCATCCCATGATTCATTTTGGTTTGTGTTTGGCTGATGATTATGTTGCTCGTCTCTCCCAATTAATGTCCTAATACTATTCTCTTAATTCCTCCACTACCACAACCAAATATGAATTTTTGTCTCATATGTTATGGGATGCAGCCCTTGACTCCTTTCCCCACACTTTTCCTTAGTCAAAGCCTGTTCGTCACATTGGTGCTTGCCCCATGAATTGTTGGTATGATGAAGAATGTAAGTTCATGCATTGAAAGCTTCGTTTTGCTCTTATCCATGAGCCTACAACTATATCTTCCACTTGAAGGGAATATAAATGCCTCATTTGGCTCAAGAAGCGAACGTTTCTTGTCACTACGTGTTGTGAACTTCTAGATGCTCTTCATCACTCTTCCAAAGCATTTTGGTGCTCTCTTCTTCCTAGGAAGCTCAATCCTATATGCATCAATGACGAGTCTTAGATCTCCCATGCTAGTTCTTTATATGATATCCCAAGGCAGCCCACCATTCATCTCTTCCTTCCCAACAGGGGACATCAAAAGAGCTATACATAAATTAAGCACTAACAAGGCCATTGATTTTGAGGGATTTTAGAATGAGTTCCTAATGTATGGTGTTGAAGCTCTTGGTTATCCCATTGCAGAATTATTCAATGAGGTTGTTTGTTTTGGCTTCCTTGCCTCCTAGTCACAACAAATTATCCACCCCATCCACAAATTTGGAACTATCATGATTGGGCATGCATTTGCTAAGCTTCATGCAACGATTTTGAATATGAAACTCTCATAATTGTTGGATTAGGGCAAGCTGATAGTGAGAGGGCAGGCTGGTTTTAGAAGAGATCATCAACCTGTTGATCATGTTTTCCCTCTCAGGTCTATTATTGAGGAGGCTCGACAACAATCCTTTAAAATGTTTTGTTGTTTTGTGGACTTTGGAAAGGCCTTTGACATTGTTCCTACACATCTTTTATTTTCAAAGAATACATGACATCGGTGTTTGGGAGCTCTTTATCATTGCCAGCAAGAGACTATATGAGGTAGTTGACCGTTTTTGAGCAACTTTTGGTTTCTCAGAGGATATCCAAAGCACCATTGGTATCAAACAAGGCTGTCCTCTTTCTCCTTCACTCTTTGGGATCTATATTGATGAGCTTGAACAATTTATTCTTCAATATACACATGTTGACAATGGTTGCCTTCTACATCATGTCTTGGTAGCTATATTGCATTTTGCAGATGATGTTGTTCTTGTTGCTCATACTTTTGAGGACCTACAAAGACAGTTGGATGCTCTTGCTCATTTTTGTGACTAAAATTAGTTGGCAGCCAATCTTAACAAGACTAAGGTGATGACCTTTAACTCATCAAAGAGTACCGTATCTAAGTTTTAGTACTTTTGTAAGGGCAAGTCCATCGAGATCACCACTGCTTACAACTACTTGGGGTTTTTGTTTATAGGTTCTTCCCTTAATAATAGGGCAACTTTATAGTCACTTCTTGTCAAGGGATGTGCATCTCTCTCAATTTTGGAACGCCAATGCTTCCAACAACACTTTCAAGATATACCTACAAAGATGCACCTTTGAATCATCAAACCTACAGATCCTTTATGGATTTGAGATTTGGGGTCCAAGTATAGGGTGTGTTGATTGGGCGCGCACTGAAAGGGTCTAGAGTATTTTCCTTCAGTGATTTATTCGATGTAAAAGAACAATTCCCAAATATTTTGGTCAAGCTGAGTTTGGCGTTCATCCTCTTCTTGAGAGCATCTTCTGAATTATTTTTCTGCTTCATTACTTTAGATCCATGGGTGACTGCAGCTCAAGCTGAGAGAGATACCCATGTTTGGTGCTTTGCTTCTCAGAATTCATTACCTCTAGGTGCTCTTTCAGTCCTCATCATGGATGGTACTTAGGAGTTATTTCTTCTATCAGTTGGCATCTCCATAGATGCTTCTCCACACCTTCTTCCTGGTAAGAGGGTAATTAATCAAGTAGTCAGAGATGATATTTATCAACAATATATTCAAATCACTTGGGTCACTCCATCTCAACTACTTAGTTTTAAGTTGGCCTTCTACACTAAGCATTTTATGAGGATTAAGAATGACATTATTACTCATTATGTCGAGCGACATTGGACACACAAGCTTAAGATTCCTCTTGGTTAACTCAAAGCATGCTCACATCAGTTGCGGGTGGAGATGAACCACTGTATTCCTTTAGAGGATAGGGTATGTCGTCTTTGCTTTATTTAGGTTGTGGAGACTGAAAAACATTTCATCTTCAAGTGTTTTGTTTGTTATGATATTTAAGGGAGATACCATTGCTTGTATAGAGATTGAAGTGGAATGCGTGCCACTTTTTTTGGCTATCTTGATTGAAAACGCTTGGCTGTTTACCTTAGGGAAGCTACCACTTTTCAACGTTAATTATTATAGAGGAGACAGACTATGCTTGACTAATCACCTCATTCTTTCACCCTATCTCTACAATCGAGAGTAATAAGCACTCGTTGGAAGCTATAACTATCCAAAATATTAATGGCAGATCTATGCGCCCTTGTTTGCATATAAGAGTGGTTACTAGGGCTTTAGTTTTTTCTTCTTGCTGTTGATTGGACAACAATGCAGTTTTTCGGTGTTGGGTTTCAGCCACCCCTCACATATTGAGAAGTTGTAAACAGGCACAACTTACTAGTTTCTTGTCCTCTTCTATTGGTTCCACAACTATGGACGCTAGAAGAGTCTTGAGGGGTCAAACTCCATGTCCTCCCGGGATTATCCAACCAGGCTCTTCTTGTCCTCTTCTATTGGTTCCTGGCCATTCTTTTGGGAGCATCATTGGATCTTATGTTGGCCCTTTAGGGATGGTGATGACGACTGTGCTTCTACTTTACATCCCACTATAGATTAATGTTGGCACCTGGATCCATTGGATCTCCTTTCTATCTCCGTTGTACCTCGAATTCTAGATCTCTCTTAATCATTACTTTTAGCATGTTTTGGCTTATCCATTTTGGGTAACCCTTCAGGCTGTAATTTTCTGTTACAGTTGTTCGACTTTAGAGTAGTTACACTAGATTTTTTACTCTAGTTTAGTTTAGCTTATTATCATAGTATTTTATGGTTACTACAATGCATGGTATTTTGTAACAGCTCTTTTCAGTGAGTCCCATTGGCCTACTTTGACCATCTTTGGGACATTAATAGAAATATATTATCTTAGCTGTAAAAGTTTTTCTGAACATAGTAGAGAAAACTGAGTTTTTTTTTTAATTTTTAAATATTGGGGTGAGGGGTAATCTTTCCATTTTTTTGAGCTTAAGATGGTTTTCATATCCAAACTTCGGCGTCTTTGGTTGATTCTTAATTTAGTTTTGCTTGCTTAGTTTGTCTTTTGTCAGTACCATCTATAGACTTGCCTCAGACTAGTGAGTCATTGTAAGCTCAAGCTGATCCCTGAAAGTATGGTTTCACATGAATTAATTAGTGCATGAAGCTCTGTGAGACTCAGGCAAGCTGCTTGTAAGTTACAAGTGGCCTTTCTTATTTTATCATAGGCATTAGTCATGTTTAGACAGTACTTTTCATTCTCCAGGGTCTGACTTACAACTCCAAATTCTGTACTTGATGCATGGTAACAGAGATCTTAATGCAACTACTCCAGATCCTTGGTTTTGTGAATTCCTCCTGGAGATTGTAGGACTTAAAATGATAGGAGAAGACAGGATTTTCCATGATACCCATGGATAAGTTCATTTACTCCTCTCAGCCTAAGCTGATTCTTTGCTGACATTTTCAAGGCTTGGAGTGTATTTTGCTGTAGTCTATTAGCTCCTAGTACAGTTTTCACCATGTCAAGTACTCTTTGTTATTGCTGTCTTTCCTTTTTATTTTTTTGGGTATATGTTTTACTTTACATACCTCTTTGGCATTGTTAGTTAGCTCACATTAACTGGATTTGGACATTAATGGGTGCAACATAATTTCTCTCTTTCACTGTTTCTTTCTTTCTGAATCTCATGTCATCAATTTTTTTGCCAGGCAATTCTGGGTGGGACGATTCAGGTGCCAACCCTAAGTGGTGATGTAGTATTGAAGGTGTGTGAGAGCTACATAGACATGATTTCAGTAATAGCATTTGATCTTGACCTCCATGCTTGAAATTATCTATTCTTCTCTGTTCTGGTGAGTAGGTTCGTGAAGGCACACAGCATGGTCAACAGGTGGTTTTGAAAGGAAAAGGTACCCACAAAATAGATGTTCAGAAATAACTTTATTCTCAAAATTTTACCAAAATATTCATCTGCTTGGGAATTGTGCTTACAGTATATTATAATTAATGTGTCGGGTTACTTATAATTATTGCAATGCTTATGTACATGCTTTATATTATCAGTGAAGTGTCTAAGCTCGATGTCGTAGAAAGAAACGAACATTGAGAGAATGTTAATGCACTTGAAATAGTATTTTATTTCCAAAAAAAGTATTGCATTTATTTCTTATGTATCTTTTGATCATTTTATATGTCAATATTCAAATTTAAGAAAAATAGTGTGGCCTTCTAAATTCTGATGATCTGAACGTTGTCCAGGCATTAAGTTACGGAATTCCAACCAATATGGAAATCAATATATACATTTTCGAGTCATCATTCCAATGTAAGTTCTGCTATTTATGTTCATTGCTACACATGGAGATTAAAGGAAATCCATTCATTTTTTTTAGCTGCTATAGTTTTCCTTCAAGCTTTAAAGCTAGAACTCTATAGATCATGAAATAATTGTTATTTAAACTGTGATCAATGCATCTTACAAAAATTGGCCACTTTAATGTTTTAATAGTTCCTTTCAGAATATAATCATAGATTCCTGATAGTAAACTTTGAATTTTAAAACATTTCGTAATGAAGTACCATTTTTGAGAAAATCGGAATCGGGTAGTAATTCAGCTGGTTAAAAAATCGGCAAAGAATCAGAATCGGAAAAAAATCGGGGAAAAAATCGGAAAAAAAAACCCGAAGAAAACGAGTTTTTTTTAATTTTGTTTCATGCATATTACAATGAATTAACACTATGCAAATCAAATATGGCAATAAAAGCAACAATTCAAGTCAAGACATCATACAAGGCTCAAGCTATACATGAAAGTGACAAAACACATCCTGTATTGCTTATAATATGAAAAGGTACAAATTACAAAATGTGTCAAAATGCCTCAATAGGCCTACTATCTATTGTCTTCCTCTGCCCCTTGTCCTAACATAAGCCCTAGTCTCTCTTGGTTGATGTGTGCTTGTAGATGCTTGTGCCGCTTCTCGTGCTAAGGCCTCTTCTTTGTCCCTTGCTGCCATCTCCTCCTCTAGGTTATCATAGTTTTGTAATTCTTCCATGGTGAATAGAGGATCTTGCCGTACCTGCTGCTCTTGTGCTTCTACATTTGTGATCCATTCAGATGATGGATCAATGTCACTTAGGTCAATGGGCTCAATATTTGTTTTTTCAAAAGTTTTTTGGTGGAGACGAAGGTTGTAATGCACAAACACAAGATCATTTAACTTTTCTTGTGTAAGTCTATTGTGTTTCTTGGATTGTATGTGCTCAAACATACTCCAATTGCGCTCACAACCTGAAGAGCTACATGGTGAGATAAGATTCTAACCACCATGTGCTGCAAATTGGGTGTATAATCACCAAAGTCATCCCACCATAAATCTAGAAACAACAACGAAAAAATTAATATTTCACATGTAATAGCTTAAAAGTTTAAATTTTAAAATAAAATCAAAAGACAATAAAGAATAATTCGATGAGGTTTACTTGGCCTCATATACTCAATAGCATTTTTGCATTGCTGAGATGGGAATTGGTGACCACGACATGCCTTATAATCTTGTATTTCGACACGCGTTTTATCACGCAATTGTTGACTCGCGGAGAACACGCGGTCAATGCAATCTTGAAGGCCAATATTGACCTCATAATCAGCACGAAATTTAGGGGTATAAAAGAATTTGGGGTTCAAATAGTAACCCGCTGCATGAAGAGGGCTATGGAGTTGTGATGTCCATTTGTTATCAATGATAGTCCAAATGGCATCGTATATTGGCGTGGTTATGTTCATAAAATGCAGCAATAGCCTCTTTTGCCCTATCCATAGCCTCATATACAAATCCCATTGGAAATTCTTCTCCATCAACAAGACGAAGAATCTTCACAATGGCTCTGAGACTTGAAAAAAAAAAAAGAAAAAATAATTTAAAGAAAAGTATTTTATGATAAATAAAATAAAACAAATTAATAAGCGTAGTCTTGTACCTTGATGGCCTCATCCATGGCCATCCAGAAGTCCTCCTCAAACAAATAAGTATAAACATTTTACCCCTTAGATGATGTTTGGTATCTTGCAACTACTTCAGAATTCCACTCATCACTCACAAACATTTGCTTTAGTGACCCTCTTGCATCATAAATGCTTTGTAGTATCACAAATTTTGTGGCGAAATGTGTAATGCCAGGCCGCACTAGCTCCCTCCCATTGGTAAATCGTCTCATGAGGATAAGGACCCATGAATGGTTGTAAATGAATTTTGTGATGGCCTTAGCCCTTCTTACAACCTTTGTCACCCAAGGTAATTTCCCAATGTCCTGGAGGAGCAAATCAAGACAATGGGCTGCACATGGGATCCAAAAAATGGTGGAGAATTTCTCCTCCAAAATCCTCCCGACTGCCTTATATGCTGTTGCGTTGTCCGTGATGATTTGGACAACATTCTCCTCCCCAACCTTCTCCAACAACCCTGCAAACATTTCGACACTCTTAACATGTGCTGATGCATCTACTGACCTAAGGAATGCAGTTCCTTCTGTAGATGCAACCAAAAAATTAAGCAGGGTTCTTCCCCTCCCATCTGTCCAAGCATCAGACATTATAGTGCAACCCTTGGTCCTCCACACCTTACGCTGGTTGTCAAGCACAACATGAAGTATAAAAAAAAATTTAGTCATGCACATTGCATATTGATTTTATCATATTAATATATATAAAGAAAAAATTTAGTCATGCCATATTTAGTCAAGCACAATGACACAACTTGAATTTCCTCCACAAATTGTTGAATGAGAGGGCACCTAAGGTCATCATAAGTTGACGCCTTAAATATTGTGTCGCAGCTTGCGGTAGCATCTATCATGCGCCGCCAGTATGGAGACCTTGCCACATTGAAGGGAATGTCAGAATAGTATCAAAAAGTGGCAATGGCTGTCCTCGCTGCACTGTGCTTCTCTTGGTTCCACCCGGCCATACCCTCAAGCGTGAATTGTGCCCTTGGCATAGAACAGTCTACAAAAGAGGACTCTCCCGTCCCACTAGCTCGTTGTGCACTTCAAGGACTCGATCTACTCTATTGAAAGTACCGCTTAAGGTTGCCATGCCCACTAGTATGACCACCTCGGGAGGGGGGGATGAAATGGCATCACTATAGCTTCTTTTGTGACTAGTGTTTTCATCTGCCGCAATGATCAATGCATTTACCTTTTTTTTTAATATCTTTTGGCACCTTATCACATATTGCTATATTATTTCTTGGTATCTATGCCAAATGGAATTTGAGGCGATAAATGCCTCCATTATAATTATGTCCACAAAAATTGCATTTAAAATGCCCTTTTTTTGCCCTAGCGTTGCATATGCCCATGCTGGATCTAATGGTTTCATTTTTTATATGCCTGCACATTGAAACAAGTTAGTAACAACAAAGTTACAACCACTTGAAAAAAAGGAAAAAAAAAACTAAACCCTAAACCAAAAGGCTAGGGTAGGCCCTTTAGGGTTTAAAATTGAAATATATGAGTCATTGACAGCTGAAAAATAGGCTTGCATACATAGTTATTAGGCAGCAATATTTACTTAAAAAGAGAAGAAAACAAATCCTAAACCCTAAAAAAAAACCTAAACCCTAGACTAGGGTTTAGGGTTTAATGTTTAACATATATTGATAGGCATCAATATTTACTAAGTACTTAAAAGTTAAAAAGAGGAAAAAATCCTAAGGACCTAAACCCTTACAAAAAAACCCTAAAAAAATTAAAAAACCCTAAACCCGTTTAATGTTTAAAAAATATTGATAGGATAGCAACTAGCTAATAATTTGGCTTGCATATATCAATTTAGTATCTATTTAAAAGGAGGAAAAAAAACCTTAAACCCAAAACCCTAGACTAGGGTTTTCGGTTTAGGGTTTTAAATTTGAGAACAGGTGTTTTAAAAAACCCTAAACCCAAACTCCAAGATTTATCACCTGCAAGAGGAAGCACAATAACAAAAATATAGAACACGGAAACAGTAACACAAGTGACATAGAGATTTACGTAGAAACCTGCAATGTGCAGGAAAAACCACGGGGCAATGGCAACTTCTCTTTCTTATTATTTTCAGCAAAATTTACATTCATGTCTTCAACGTTTTCAACAACCTCTATATTACATATGCAAGGGGTCAAGTCCCTTTTATAGAGCAGAAGGAAGCCTCCAAAACTGTTCGTTTCCTCTTCCAACGAAAGCTTCCAACAGACTGTTCGTTTCCGCTCGCAAGACTGTTCGTCTTCTGCATTCCTGTCATCTACCTAGACGTCTGCTTGGCTTGACATCAGGCTGGATGTCTACCGGCCCAGACGTCTGGCAGCCTAGACGTCGGGCTGGCAGACGTCTGCCAGCCCAGACGTCTGGCCTAGACGTCCTAGACGTCTGCCAGCCCAAACGTCTGGCCTAGACGTCTAGCAAGTCAGATGTCTGGCCTATTGCCTAGACGTCTGATCCAGATGTCTAGCAGGTCAAATGTCTAGCTGACCTGCTTGCTGCATACATGTCTTCATACCTAACATTCTCCCACTTGAAGTCAGTATTCAGGAATTCTTCTGCTCAAAAAATTTCGTCCAGTGCCAATTGCCCAATGCTGTCCTTGTTACTTTTTCAGCAAGCCCAGAGAAGTTCTGCACCATTCAAACTTCTCTACCTTGACCGTCTTTGTAAGCATATATGCAGGATTCACTTCAGTGTCGATTTTCTGCAACAGGATCATACCTTCTTCCACCACATTTCTGATAAAGTGGTACTTGACATCAATGTGTTTCGTGCGATCATGTAATGTTGGATTCTTCATTAGCTGAATAGCACTCTGGCTATCACAATGTAGCGTAATTTTCTCTTGCATTACCTTGAAGTCACCCAACAATCGCTCTAACCAAATTGCCTCTTTGCTGGCATGAGTTGTTGCAATGTATTTTGCTTCAGTGGTTGATAAAGTCACAACAAACTGCAACTTAGAAGCCCAACTCACCGCTCCTTCAGCAAGAGTGAAGGTATATCCTGTAGTGGATTTTCTCCCATCTCTTTCTCCACCATTATCAGAATCCACAAAACCTGTAACTTGCAAATCTGCCGATCCAAAGTAAATGGCAACATCAGAAGTGGCTCTTAAATATCTGAATATCCACTTCATCGTATTCCAATGCTCCTTACCAGGATTTGCCATGTATCGGTTGACTACTCCCACTGCTTGGGCAATATCCGGTCTGGTGCTAAACATGGCAAACATGAGGCTTCCTACTGCTGATGAATACGGTACACGAGACATGCTTGTCTTCTCTGGTTTCGTTCTAGGACACTGGTTGGAAGACAACTTTGAGTGTGGAAGAAGTGGGGTACTAACTGGTTTAGCATTCTGCATATTGAAGAGCTGCAGAATCTTTTCCACATATGACTTTTGACTTAACCAGATATTTCTTCCTTTTCTGTCCCTGTGTATCTTCATCCCTAAAATTTGGTTTGCTGCTCCTAAATCCTTCATTTCAAATGTCCTAGCCAAATGAGCCTTAAGATGAATGATTTTCTTCATGTTGGGGCCTGCAACCAACATATCAAAATACAACAGCAAAATAATAAAACTTCCTTCGTCAAATTTCTTATAGTATGCACAATGGTCAGCTTCACTCCTGCTGAAACCTTGGCTCTTCATGAAGGTGTCAAATTTCCTGTACCACATCCTTGGCGCCTATTTCAACCCGTACAGTGATTTCTTCAGTCTGCAAACCAAATGCTCTTTGCCTCATTCTTCATAACCTTCAGGCTGATCCATATATATCTCTTCCTCGAGATCGCCATGCAAGAAAGCAGTCTTTACATCAAGTTGGTCCAGTTCCAAATCCTGTGCAGCTCCAAGTGCAAGTAGAACTCTAATAGTAGTCATCTTCACAACTGGAGAGAAAATTTCATTAAAGTCAACATGTGACTTCTGCACATAGGCCTTTGCCACCAAGCGAGCTTTATAGTGTTCCAAAAGCCCACCGCTGTTCTTATTCACTTTGTACACCCACTTGTTTCCAACAGTCTTTCTTCCAGGTGGGAGATCCACAAGTTCCCAAGTTTTATTCTTTCGAAGTGCCTCGATTTCCTCCACTTTCTTGCATTTTCAGACTCTCTAGCTTCTTGAAATGAACTAGGTTCACCATCATCAGTTAACAAAGCAAAAGAGGACTGATACACATGAGAATACCTTTTCGGACACTTTTGTGGACGTGTAGATCTTCTAACCCAATGATCTGTTGGTTCTGGCTCTTGGTCTTGTGACCGTTGTTGATGCTCTACTTTCTGTTCTACATGCTGATCAAAAACTTCAGCATGTTCATCTTCACTAAATTCTACTTCAACAGGTACAACATTAAGATTTTGCTGTACCTCCTTCCTTTGCATGGATTTTTCATCAACAATTACATACCGGCTAATAATTACATTGTGGGCAGTAGGATCCCACAGTCTATACCCCTTCACTATATCTCCATAGCCAAGAAAAACACATTTGCTTGACTTTGGGTCAAGCTTGGACCTTTTTTCTTTGGGTACATGGGCAAACGCGTCACAGCCAAAAGTGCGCAAATGAGAGTAATCAACTGGCTTACAACACCAAACCTCCTTTGGAATCTGTCCATCCAATGCAGTTGTAGGTGACCTGTTAATAAGATAAAAAACTATATTAACAACCTCCGCCCAAAACCAGTTTACTGATCAGAGTATTAAACTCATTCAAATGATCTACCACGGATGAACTTTCCTTCATCCTCAAGCTATAAAGCTGCTTTTTCAGAAAAACCTTGTTAGTTGCTGATTTTGTTTCATACAACTTTTCAAGATTTTGCCAAAGGGCTTCCGCGGTCTTTTCTTCAGCTACATTGAACAAGACGAAGTCCGCTAGGTAGAGACGGATTGTAGAAACTGCATTCCTGTCAAGCGTTACCCACTCCTCATTTTTCATGTTGCTCGATTTACTCACGACCCCTTTCAAGGCTTGCGCTTGGTCATTCTGAACCAGCAAATCCTCCACCTTCATCTTCCATAGAGAGAAGTTCTTGCCATTAAATTTCTCAATATCGAACTTGGTTACACCTTTTGTCATTGTTGCAGCTCACTTGGTTACACCTTTTGTCATTGTTGCAGCTCCCACTCGCACAAAACCTTAGCTCTGATACCAGATGTTAGGAAAAATCCAAGATTTATCATTGTTGGTTACAAATCTGCCATGAGGAAAGGATTTGGTGTTTGCTACGCCCTCGATTCGCCCAACAACTTGAAAGGTCGGGAGGAAGGGATGCCTTCCGTGCCAATCTTGGGAGGAGGCCGACTTCCTATGTGACTTTTTCAGTTTTAAGATAAGAGAACTGGAAAGAAATAAAAGAGATAAGGGATAGAAATGGTGGTATTAACGTTGGGGAAGAACACGCAACACAATAACTAACTAGCAACTAAACCAACAACAATCAAAGCAATACATGTAACAGAAACCAACTATAAAATTCCTCCCTATGTATCCTTAAACATGCATTCCAGGCTCAGATAATTGCCAATGCCGCGATCCAGATTTCAGAATGACAGCAATCAGAAAAATAAATGAGTAAATGCAGAAATGACACGGATAAGGCAGCATAAAAGGAAGAGACACAATTGGAGCCAAAGTATGTATTATATCTGAAGCAAACAGTCTTAATTACAGCAGCTTCCCTTAGCAAAATGTTCCCCCCCTATTACAATATAAAATGGTGCTATTTATAGCAGAGAACCCTCCCCAGATTACAATATGGGCACAAATACCCAAACCTGTAAAAGCTGCAAAAAGCGGCCAGATATTATCCTTGTCGGCCGTATCTGAATCTGCAACTCTTTTCCTTTATGATGGCATGGTCTCTGACAGATTTGGTAGCTGGGAGGGAAATATCATCAATGCGGTGGGTGCTTTTGCATTTTGAATCAAATGTTTGTTACTGTTCGTCTTTAATGGTCACCCACTCTGCTGCTGAAGTATGGCCTTGGTGTTAGAATATATTTCAATATTTCTTTCATTAGTTAATTCAATCCTAACGATCTTATATTGTTAGAATTGATTAATTTAGGCTAGTTGTTATTTTGTTACAACTGCGCCTATATTGGTCTCGGGTGGTTCCACAACCTCCGGACTAATCCTGGCCCTAATGTATTATTTATACTTCATCAAATAATTGAATTGTTGTTCCGCTTCTCACATGGTATCAGAGCCTGACCTCCGCCACTCTCATTTCTCTCGAAGTGATCTCGTAGTAGCGGAGCTCTAGATGAGCGGAGATTTTTAAATCTCGATTGGAAATTATGAATTTTTTTAATCGAGTTAGAGAATTTTTTTTAATCAAGTTTGATTGGATTTCTCAAAAAATTGGTTTTTAGATCGAAAGAAGTGATCGACGAACAACTAAAGGAGCGATCGACCATACGGTCGAAAGGGGCTAAGCGTGGCGACCAACACGTCGTGGGAGCCAACACCGAGGCTTACCCACGACCCTCTCGGGAGAGAGCCTCTCCCCGAGAGGCTATACTCCTTTGTGGAGTAAAGGTTCTTTTAAAACCTTATACGCCTCACTATCCCATCAATGTGGGATAAACCTTTTATCTGCCTCGATATTGAAGAAATCAACCGCGCCTGTCACCTGCAACTCTTCGCGTCACCGGCGTCAAAACTGTGACACAGTTGGTATTTTTCCTTATCACTGTGTTCAGTGCTTTTCAATTCTACGAGATTTTCTAGAATAAGGAAGCTAGATTGGCTGGATTAAAAATTGATTTTATCCTTTAAAAATCTTCCAGAGCTGATTTTTTCATCACGCAGGGCATCAATGGCCGATCAATTTTTAGGTGTTTCTGCTTCGTTCTTGAAGTTTTAAGGCAAAAATTTGGTTGTATTTAATTGCAGAGGAGAAAACGATCCGAAAGGATCCTTGCAGAGCGATTTTGGTGGCAGTTTTGGTTGTCTGTGAGCCAGCCACCCCGTCGCCACCCACGCGCCACCCGTGCTCCGCCCGAGCGGTGGCTGAGGAGGGAGCACCACCGCGAGGGCCTTTTGGCTCGTGGAGGCTCTTGAAATAAGAGTGGAGCCTGATCTATTACAGATCAGCCCACTGGCTCACCTGGCGGTGAGCCGAGTGGTTAAGGCTCCGGGAGCCTGAGGTCGCGGGTTCGAATCCCGCCGACCCCCCCAAAGCAAAGGTAAAAAATTTTTTTTTAAGTTATTTTTTAATATTTTTTTTCTAAAGTTAAAAATTAATATTTTATATTATTTCTTTTATAGTTTAAAATTATTTTTTTTAATAAGATAATTTTTACTATATGGGATAATAATTTTTTTTTAACTTTAGATATAAAAAAAAATGTTTAAAAATGCTTTATAAGAAGAAGTTTTAAAAGGGGGGTATTTTTTTTCAAAAAATCAAGGGGGGAAAGAGAGTAATTTTTTGAGAAAAAACAAATTTTGGCATTATTGTAAAGGTGCATTTTCGGCTGCGCCCGACACCTAGTGGTTTATTTCTGTGGGCACTTTTATGTTGTATGTTGCATTTTTACTTGCTTTGCACTACATCATTAAAAGTTAAAATCAAATTCACTCCCTAAGTCCCCGGAATAATTAAAACCCATCCGTGCAATTTATTGCACTGCAACGTTCGGTATTTGTGATACCTCTGGCCAGCACTTACAGGTAAAGTTGTCGTGATTGCGCTATTGTATCCGCCGCCTAATATAGCTGCCAAAAATGACGTCTGAGCTTGTTCTCTATTAATCGTCGGGGAGAGATAAGTTTACCATTTTGCTATTTTTTTACTCCATCCACTACCCCAATCACTCTCGTGTTTAGGCTTAAATCCAGATGAAAGTTCGGATATCCAAAGTGTATAGGGGAAGTTACGCCCCACGCATGCGGATTGAAGGCTTTCTAAGGTCGGTGCCATCAACGAGGTGATTCCCTTTCAATACCGCCTAAGTACCACGTATCGTATAATCATTAAAATTACCTACAGTCTCCCTCACGTAAGGGCGGGTAATTTTTCTGGTTTTTCAAAATACCTATAGTCTCCCTCACGTAAGGGTGGGTATTTTGTACGGTATAACGACTCTGGCATTAAGGTATATCGAAGGGGGGACCATTTGGTGTTATAAGGAACCTTCACAATGTCTGCAAAACTAATGACTGATGCTCATCAGTTGTTGAAAGGTCCAAACTATACACCATGGAAAAACAAAATGAAGGCTATCCTAGAGATGGATGATCTTTGGGATGTTGTGTCTGGAACAACAAAAAGACCTTCATCTGCAGCTGGAGCCACAACTCTCACTGCTGGTCAGAAAGACTTTGATAAGATAGATAGCAAAGCAAAAGTGCTCATTTTGCTTGTTGTTTTTGATGAAGTTCAACCTCATATTGTTGACTGTCAAAATAGTAAAGCGGCATGGGATGCCCTTAAAACTATATATGAAGGAAAGAATGATTCCACCATTCTATTTCTTCAGTCTCAATTACACAGTCTAAGCATGAAACAGGGAGAGACAGTTGAAAACTTTCTTTGCAGAGTGTCTGAGTTGAAAGGAAAATTGAATTCCTTGGCAGCACCAGTTGATGATAAGCTCCTTACCTCAGTGGTAATGAGAGCTCTACCGGATTCTTTTAGAGTGTTGATCACCTCACTTCATGTATCACAGAGACAAGTTACCTTTGTTGAGTTGGTAAATTTGCTTCAAGAAGAGGAGGCACGCCAACTACAACGAGATGATTCTTCTAACACTGCCCTATACACCAACAGGAAGGGGCAGAACAAGAAGAAGGGTAATTTTCAGAAGGGAGGAAGTTCTCAAAAGGATTCAAAAGGGAAACAAACTCAACAACCTCAACAAAAAAAGAGATATTGCAAGATCTGTGACAAAGAAGGTCATGATACAAATAGATGTTGGCATAAGAATAAACAATCAAAATAGAAAGGCCAGAAAAAACACAAAAGAACAAACAACAACAAGTGAATGTTGTTGTTGAGGAATCTGACATGGATTCTAAGAGAGCACACAAAGTGCTCATGACTACCACAATATCCAAGCAGACGGATCCTATTTGGTATGTCGATTCTGGAGCCAGTAAGCACATGACTGGCGACAAATCATGGTTTGAGTCTTTTGAGGCCAAAGAGGGCAAACCTGTCACTATTGTCGATGATAAAACCTACAAGGTTCAGGGAGAAGGTACAGTTTTTGTTACTCTTCCTGATGGCAAGTGCCAGATTGAGAAGGTTCTCTATGTTCCAGGATTGGCGAACAACTTGTTGTCAGTCACACAAATTTTGGACAAGGATATGGTTGTAAACTTTAGGGTTGAGGGGGGCAAGAAGTGTTGTTCTATTACCAGGAGAGGTAGGAACATTGCAACCGCTTCATATAAGCATGGCTTATTTGCCCTAGATGCTATCTCTACTCCAGATGTGGCCATGACTGTCTCTACAAAGGAGGCAACTTCCCTATGGCACAAGAGATATGGACATATGAGTTCTGGTTACTTACTTGAGTTAAGTAAGTATGAGATGGTAAAGGGTCTTCCTTCCCTTTCTACCACATTGCCAGTTTGCTCTGACTGCTTGGCAGGAAAGCAACATAGAGTACCATTCGAAAGGAGCTCTACAAGAGCAAAGAAACCTCTGGAGTTGGTTCACACCGATCTGTGCGGTCCTTTGACACCCAACAGTTGTGGGGGTAAAAGGTATTTTCAGTTATTCATGGATGATTACTCATGAAAGATGTGGGTATTCTTTCTTCAACTGAAATCTGAAGCATTTGGCTTCTTTCAGCAATTCAAGAAATCTGTTGAAAAGGAGTCAGGGACTTCTATAAAGACCCTCCGCTCAGATCGAGGGGGGGAGTTCACCTCTAAAGAATTTTCTGCATTCTTGACTAAAAATGGGATCACACGACAGTTGACTATTGCTTATACTCCTCAAAAAAATGGAGTTGCTGAAAGGAGGAACCGTTCCATCATGGAAATGGTTCGTTGCATGCTCACAGGAGCTAGAATTGGGCAACAATATTGGGCAGAAGTTGTCACCACAGTAGTATATCTGTTGAATAGGGCACCCACTAAGGCCCTACAAGGAATGACTCCACAGGAAGCATGGAGTGGCAGAAAACCCTCCATCTCTCATCTACGCATTTTTGGTTGTAAAGCATTCATGCACATACCGAAAGAAAAGAGAAAGAAGCTAGATGAGAAAACATTGAAGTGCATTCTTCTTGGGTATGATGAGCACTCTAAGGGTTATCGATTGATTGATCCCTTAAACAAGAAGATTCACATCAGTAGAGATGTAGTTTTTGATGAGGCTTTCACATCAGAAAACACATCAGATGTATACCTAGACCTTGTGGAAACTAAGGTTGAGAAGTCTCCTTCATCCAAGGTTGGAGGTCCTTCTTCATCTTCTTCATCACCACAGAAGAAGAATCCAAAGTGGTATACAAGTACAATTAGAGACTCTAAGCTATCCACTCCACCGGATTTGACATTGGATAGGCCTCGTACTCGCAGCATGGCTCGACAGGAGAAAGCTGCAGCAGAGATTACTGGGGTTGATGATTTGTGTCAATATTTTGAGGAACTTTCTGTAGATCCAGTGAGAGATACAGAAGATATGGATATTGATGATGACAGGGTGTTTATGTCCTCAATAGATGAACTTGAACCTACGTCAGTGCAAGATGCCCTTGGTGAGCCTCAGTGGAAGGCCGCTATGGATGCAGAGTACAAGTCTCTGATGAAAAATAAAACTTGGAAGCTTGTGGATCTGCCATACGGAAAGAAGCCCATAGGCTGCAAATGGGTGTACAAAATCAAGTACAAGGTAGATGGAACAATAGATAAGCATAAGGCCCGACTTGTTGCAAAGGGCTATGCTCAAAGAGAAGGTATTGACTATGAGGAAACTTTTGCACCTACTGCTCGGATGACAACCATTCGAGTTCTTTGTGCTATGGCAGCACAGTATGGGTGGAAAGTGCACCAAATGGATGTCAAGAGTGCCTTTCTAAATGGTGATCTCCAAGAGGAAGTTTATATGACTCAACCAGAAGGATTTGAAGTGGAAGGCCAACAATAGAAAGTTTGCAAATTGGTAAAATCCTTATATGGTTTGAAACAGGCCCCTCGGGCTTGGTATATAAAAATGGATAATCACCTACTGCAACATGGATTCAAGAGATGTCCATTTGATGCAAACCTCTATTTCAAGAAGCAAGGCTCTGAAATAGTGTTGCTTGTACTCTATGTTGATGATCTGCTCATAACAGGGAGTTCAGAAACAATGATCTCTACTTGTCAAACAGGATTTGAGCAAATATTTTGAAATGATAGATCTCAGACTTCTCCATTATTGTCTTGGTCTGGAAGTGAACCAGAAGGAGCACTACATCAAAGTGTCCCAGAAAAAATATGCCAAGACACTACTAGAAAAATATCGCATGACTGACTGCAAGCCGATGGCAACACCAATGGAAACAGGACTTCAGTTATCGTGATATGACAAATCACCTCAGGTAGATGCTACTCTCTATCGTCAACTGATTGGGAGTCTCATATATCTGACCAACACTAGGCCAGATATCGTATTTGTTGTCAACTATCTTTCGAGGTTCATGCAGGAACCTAAGACTACACACTGGAAAGCAGCAAAGCGAGTTCTTCACTATGTCCGTGGCACAATGGAATATGGCCTAGAATACAAGAAGAACAACAAATTCTTCTTACAGGGATACACGGACTCCGACTATGCCGGATCATATGATGATCGTAAATCAACTTCAGGATATTTGTTTCATCTTGGATCTGGTCCTGTCTCTTGGCACAACAAGAAGCAACAGGTGGTTGCTATCTCATCAACAGAGGCAGAATATCGCGCTGCACGTGAAGCCGTGTGCGAAGTGATATGGTTGCGTCGCATCCTGACAAGTATGGGTCTTCCATCAAAATCTCCAATACACTTGTTCTGCGACAACATGGGTGTTTTGAATCTTGTTAAGAATCTAGTGCATCATGAGAAAACGAAGCACATTGATACACAATGCCACTTCATTCGAGACGAAGTACCAAAGCACCGAATCCAGCTTCAGTACATCTCCACCAATGCTCAAGTTGCAGACATATTCACTAAGGCACTTGCACGTGTCAAATTTGAATTGTTTCGCAGCTCTCTATGTATTTCAAAATAATGGGGGGATGATAGTATAGCTAGTAGTTATATGTTTCCTAAAATATTGTAATATGGGGGGATGTTAGAATATATTTCAATATTTCTTTCATTAGTTAATTCAATCCTAACGATCTTATATTGTTAGAATTGATTAATTTAGGCTAGTTGTTATTTTGTTACAAACTGCGCCTATATTGGTCTCGGGTGGTTCCACAACCTCCGGACTAATCCTGGCCCTAATGTATTATTTATACTTCATCAAATAATTGAATTGTTGTTCCGCTTCTCACACCTAGCTGTACCTGGATGAGCCCTTGTCCCGAAAAACTTGACTTTTAACTCCGGGGACACCTGCTGCTTGACCGGCAAAATTTGGGCGGGAAACGCGCCGACACTACTTCAAACAACGCACTGCCGCAAAAGCTGAGAACTGGCTGGCTACCCAAAATGAGCAAGGCAAAACTGCCCTAGAGCGCTCCTGAAGGAGAGATCTGCCCTCTAGCGCTGCCAAATGATAGCGCTTTAGGGCGCATGTTGAGTTCATAGCCAAACTGGATTTCTTCGCCTTCTCGCTAAGTGCCGGAAATAACCCCCAAAGCGCTCGACTTTGGGGATTTTGCCCTGGAGCGCTTTGGGGCACTTTTTACACTTAGAAAATCTTAGGGCCTCTTGCTTTCACGTGGGCCGCCTCAAAAATGCTCCAAAGCGCGGCAAAAGGGAAAAAGTGCCCTGGAGCGCTCGAAACTGGAGCGCTTTGGGGCACAAAACAACACTTAGCCAAAAACAAGCAACTTTGCACAAACAACTACCAACCGGCGAGGAAATGCTCCAAAGCGCTCGAGAGGGGGGAATTTGCCCTGGAGCGCTCCAAACTGGCAGCGCTTTGGGGCGAAAAATACTTAGCCAAAATTTTGAATTAAAAGCTCATTTCCTCCTTTCTCCCCACCTTCAGAAAACGCCCTAAAGCGCTCAAGGCCGGCGAAAATGCCCCAAAGCGCTCCGAACTGCAGCGCTTTGGGGCGAAAAATACTTAGACGAATTCACCACAAATAACAATTTTTTAAAACCTCCCGGATTCACTCTGAGGTGCCCTAAACCAAAAAATTTACATTGGTGTGCTGCTCTTCTGCTGCGGTTTAGGGCTGAACCCGGGAGAACTGCTCTTTCAGAAAAGAAATAAAAATGATGTACCCCTTGAAAATGGCAACATTCTTGGCGGCTCGCGGGGTATCGAGCTCGCCTCGGTGCCAGGACCCAGGCCTTCATTCATTGGGCCACGGAGTCACCCCCGGCCCCTGCCTGATCTTGTTGTTGGCCTTGCCCTGGCAGGACTTCTTCTGCGCTCTCCTCGGCGCGTTCCTCTTCCAAACCTTCCTCCTCCTCTCCTTCTTCAGAATGGTCTCCCTGTGTCTCTTCTTCTCCATCCTGCTCCTGATCGGCCGCGGCGAGGCGCTCTTGAATCTCATTAACCGCAGACTGGACCTGGGTCCAGGCCTCCTCAGGAATCGGCTTGAAGGTGCTAATGTCCTCCACTAGGCACCTGAACATCTCAACTTGGAGGGTATCAATATTCTCAACCTTCAAGTCCAAAGCGGTGAGGCAGGAGCGAATCTGACAGAACCTGGCTGAAAGCTGCATCACCTGGGCCTCCTGGATCGGGTCGGCCCATGCATCAATATCCGTTGTATTGGCCTCAAAAGCATCCCACTTCGGCTGCAGCTTCTCCTCGGCAAGGACGTTCCCGTTAGCATCAAAGAAGCTAGGGAACCCATGTGAGTGAAGTGTTTTGAAGGAAGCCAGGCAAAAGTCCTCCTTTTCCAACATATCCAGGGTGGACCTGGCCTTACGAATCTTTTCAATTTTTTCAAAGTAAAAATGCAAGGTTGCCCTTGCAGCTGCCCAATTATGAGCAAGGGGGTCAGTTGGGACAACTTGGAGGCCGCGACGCTCAAGGTTCCCAGCCTTAAGCGCTAAACTGAGCCAGCCCTCTGTCTGGCGTTCAGCCTCCTCTACCACTGGCTTTCCCAGGGCAGATACCTCTTGGATCTTTTTCACAAACGCAAGGACGAACAACGACCTAGAAGCCCGGGGCTTGAAGTTCCTCAGGAGACGGAATCGCATTTCTTTTATCCCTTCCTTGGTAAACGTTTTAACCTTGGAGGCCTGTTCCTCCAACTGCTGCTGCGTTTGTTGTAACAGGCCCTGAAGTTCGGCGTTTTGGGCCTGTATTTCCTCCTTTTCTTTCTCCACTGCCTCCAACTTCTGCTGTAGCTATTGGTTCTGGGATTGAGCTTCGTTCACCTTGGCCTTCAACTTCGCCACTTCTCCCTCCAACTCGGACTTTTCATTTTCAAGCTCATAGTACAGGCCTTGCAGTTGGAAATGATTTGCAAGCATAGATTCAGTTTTCTCCTGGATTCCAACTGCCGTGTTCTCCCAGTTGAGGTTGTTGATATCCTTCTCCTTTGGAATGTACTCATAGTCGTCATCTGTCATATCCTTCTTTTGCTTCTGCGCCTTTGGGACCCGTTTTTCCTTATAGGTAACCATTTTATCCGGGTCAATCCTGAAGCGCTTTTGGACCTGCGCGAGCTCCTCACCTTTCCTCTTCCTCAGGGTCCTCATCCATTTGGTGCAGCCGAGATCGCCCTGAGCCATTAGAGGCTGCGCGTCCATGATTCTGACGAGGTCCATGCTGCTATAGCCCCAGGGTGTATGCTCTTCGGTAAATGGGCGAGGAGAGGCGGATTTTTGGGGCGCGGGTCCTTCTAAGGACGGGCGCTCTGGGGTTTGGACTAGGGTTTCGACCGGGTGATCGGCTGCGGGAGAGGGTTGCGGAGATTGCAAGGGTCCTTGCGGGGGAACGACTGACTGGTCTTGAGTCAGGGTTTCTGAAGAATGGACATAGGCGGGGTGATGGGACAGGATATCAGCGGAGGCCTGGAGCTCTATGTGGGGATCTGCAGCGGAACTGGAGTGGGCGGCTGCTATTCTGTCGGCCGAAGAAGTGGCTGCGGGGGTACGGGTAGCAGCAGAAGATGAGGGAGCCACAACCTTGGACTTGGCAGTTTCAAAGATAGAGGAGTGCGTACCTGCGAGCCCTGTGGAGGCCGGAGAGGAAAAGATCTGGGACACCCACTGGTCTGCGTCCTCGCCGTGCGAAGGAGTGTCGTCCTTCAGGGTGATTATTTCAGAGGGTATAGCCCTCTGCGGTGCAGGCTCCTTCGCCGGTGTAGCTCTTACCTCCTTGGGCTTTTCGGCTCTCTTCTTCCTTTGCAGAGGCACTTCTTCTTCTGGAACAACGCTCGAAGGGACCCCCTTGTGGACGATAGATATTTTTGGTTTTTTCTTTGTGGGCTCTTCAGAAGCAGCTTGCGCGACAGCGGCAGTGGCCGCGCCTTTTGATGGAACTTTCTGGGGTGGGGTCCTTTCGGTAGGCCGCTTTTCGGGAGTTGGTCGTACCATTGGCACTGGTTGACCCTTTTCCTTTTCTTGACTTTTCTCCACACCACTCCTTGAACCTTCCCCTAATACAAGTGGTCGTTGAGGTGGGGCTTGGCCTTTATATAGTCGTGGAAGACTTTTGGGCACGATGTCCCGGAAAATGATAGGCCGCCACGTGGCGTAGTGTGCATCGTAACGTGTGGAGAATTGTCCGTCGTTTTCGAGGTCTTTGCCTGACTTCTCCCTCCTTGTCTGACAGCGCATTATCCACCATTCTGTTATCTTGCCAGCTGTCCATCCTTTCCTTTTTAGCTTCTTTTGCCATTTTTTGAAATTAGGAGCCTCTGCCCTATGGTCCTCATTTTTGACAGGATCATATTCCGCCTCTATCTCATAGAAGTCGTGCCATGGCGGCAATGATTGCATCTCCTCTATATTCCATTCCAGGTCTCGCCCTTCAGGGTTATTGCGCCCGGCTACTAGGTCCTCTCTCGGGCACACATGAAACTCCTGGACATTTTTAAATTTTTTGATTATATCCAGAGGATCATACTTCCACCTCTGCGGCAGCTGGATCAGTCCAAAACTTGAGAGTATGGCAGTGAAAAACTGATGCTGTCCATTGAGGCCAATCTCCACTTCTCCCCATTTGATTGGGTAATTGAATATGTGGCCTTTCTTCTTACCTTGGCCGTATTTCTCATCAGTGTAGTCCATCTGACGTGATGCCTCGAGTGCAAATTGGTACTCCGAGGCATAATAAGGTAGCAGGAAGGGTTTGCCTGTGAACCCGTGAACTCTAAGCACCAAGCCCTGCGTCAGTCGGAAAGTATCCCCGAAGGGTATCTCCCCGCTTATAAAGTGCTCGCTCATTGCGCGTGGGACACGTGCGCAGCCACCTTGGACGACGCTGAGGGCACGGCTCAGAAAATACTTGTTGAACCTGTAATAAGATTCTTCTTTGTACAACACCCGGGTCCATTCATACACCGGGCGAGGCGCACCATGCTCATCCCCGCGCTGCACTGGGATTGACTTCATCTTGTCGTGGAAGTGGAACAGAAAGAGCCAGGCCAAGAATGAACAAAACCGGAAGGTGCCCGTCTTCTTCTCCTTTAAATCGCATAGAGCGAGATGGATTGCTCGGGCCAAATAGTCAGCCCAGTCGAAAAACTCCCCGTGCTGGAGAGACTCGGCCATAGCAATTTGGTGTGGCTGGATGAATGCGTCCGACCCACAACCCAGGACCCAGGCTAGCATGGTGTAAACATGGGGGCTTTTAAATGCTGTTAAGGGCAGGGGGTTCTGGGACCATTGCCGGGGCGGAGGTGGCCTATACATCTCGGCTTCCAGAAATTGCCGCATCAGCTGAGTGTCTGTAAACCTGCTTGCTTGCTGTTTGAGGTTAACCTTCTTGGCCACACTCTTTCCGTCTATCGGACGACCCGGTGCAAAGGCTGCCTCCATGGTCTCTGGATCAATATGAAACAGGGGCGCGCCCGTGTAATCACAGACCTGCCTGGTGTCTGGATTATAATATTCCGCCACCACTGCTACCAATTCAGGGCAATGATGCACCTGGCTACATAGAAACCAATACAGGCGCGACCGGTAGGCAGCAGCGAGAGGGAGTGGCTTGGGAACTCTGTCCTTACATGCTCTAATGGTGTTCCGCAAGTCGTTCATGTTCTGGGAATAAGGCCCGTCCCTGAGCCTACTCCAATTGTCACGGGGTGGTGGGGGAGGTTGCGTTGGCTGCTCTGGCTGAGCTCTCCTCCTAGGTTTCGCCTCAGATGACTGCGCTTTACCCTTTTCCTTTTTCTGCATGCCCCGGGTGTCCTCAGGCGCTTCTGAAGCTGTTTGCCTGGCTGCAGTACTTTGCCCACCAGCTCCCTTCTTCCCCATGGCGCAATTCACAATTCTAGCTGCTGTCTTGTAGGTGTAAAATTTAAATTCACTTTTTACCGGAGCTCGAAACAGTTTGAATTTAGCCTGGTAAAAATTCTGCAGCAATTGATTTTATAGTGAAGAGTTGGGCCTGGGCGCAAATTAATGGCAAGTATCTGGCTTTAATTGTCCGCACAAAGTTGGTGGACGTCGCTCTATTTCCTCAGGGTGGCCATGCATAAAATCTATGAGATGGGACTTTTCGAATCTTTGCAGAGTGTACTTTATACCTTTTTAAACCTCAATCTCTCTTAAACCTCGTGCAGCCGCATTCATTTATTGCACGTTTCTTGGCAAGTGTGCCCCGCACGATTTTCGAGGTCAGCCAGCTAGAAGGTGGGCGCCTCCACTCTTCCCTTTTTTGTCAAGGAACATGATTTTGACCCTAGAGCGCTCGACAAACGAGCGCTTCCGGGTTCCTTTTGCCGTTGGAGAGCGATATGGGGCACATAGAGCGCTAGTTTCGCGGGCCCTTTGGAAGCTTTAAAAATTTAAAAGAACTTTCCCCTTTGGATGCTACCCTGGGTCGCTCACGCTTGGAGCGCTTTAAGGTGTCTTTTACTTCGGACGAGCGCTAGAGGGCAAATTGACACTTAGAAAAATTTTGTCGAATTGGCGCCAAGCTTCGTCCCTCCAAATCTTACCCAGATCGCCGAAGAGAAGGGCGCTTCAGGGAAACTTTTGCTTCGGTCGAGCGCTTCAGGGAAACTTTTGAACTTGAGAAATTTTATCCCTTTGGCGCTAAGTTTTGGCTAGCCAAATTCTGCCCTGGATCGCTCTAAAAGGAGAGCGCTTTGAGGCAAATTTGCTTTGAGCGAGCGCTAGAGGGCGAATTAGTGGACTTAGAAGATTTTCCACTATCTAGCACTAGGCCTTGGTTTGCCGATTTTACCCTGGATCGCTCAAAAGAAGAGCGTTGCAAGGTCTTTTTGCTCACGGACGAGCCCCGGAGGGAAAATCCAACACTTGTTTGATTTTTAACATTTTTCTCCCTCGCTCTCGTTTGGTGGAACCGGTCTCCGCACCCTACATCGCCGCAAAGTGCTGCGCCTTGGGGGAAAAAAGTCTTTGGCGGGCGCTACGGAGCCGAGAATACTTAGAAGGATTTTTGAAGGAAACTTTGCCACTCTCTTTCCTTTTCAAACGGACGCCTTGTTTTGCCTTCTTTTTTCGCCGCCAAGCGCTCCACCCTGTGGCGTTTTGATGCATTTTTTCGCAATCTGGAGCGACGGGGGGCAAGAACTCAATACTTAGGAATTTTCGCCTTGACAGAGCATCCGCCCTTATATTTTTTGCCCGAAATCACTCCAAACTGCTGGCGACTTTCGGGTTTTACCTTGAGGGCGAGCGATGGAGGGAAATTTACAGCACTTGGAAACCTCTCCTTTGCTCAAACCTTTTCTCACCCGGGGAGGAGACAAAACCTTCTTGGCTCATCAGCCTAGAATCCAAGGGACTTTACAAAAGAGATATTTACATGCAGGAAATAGATGAATTGAAATAATAAAAAAGACAAAATATATACAGATGGAACTTCTCGGTACCTCTTTCTCAGTGATGGTAGGCTTTCAGATGAAAGTCGTTAACCGGGATTGGGAGGATGCGACCTTCCATGTCCTTCAGTACGAAGGCATTGAACTGATTTACCTGGGCAATCTCGAAGGGGCCTCCCCAAAAAGAATCGAATTTGTCGTGGTTGTCGGGCTTGGTCTTCCAGACGTCCCACTTGAGCACCAGGTCTCCGACTTTGAAAACCTTTGTTGTGGCCCCTTTCGAGAACCATTTTCTGGTAGAGCCTGTGTGCTTCATAAAAGCCTCATAGGCTTTCTCTCTTTCTTCTTCAAGTTGTATCAGCTGAGCGAGCCTGGCATTCAGGGGGTCTAAATTGCCCCTATCATCGTCTAGCATCCATAGTGCGGGCATCTCGATATGAGTAGGCAAGACAACGTCTTTTCCGTATACGAGGGCGTATGGAGATGTCCCGATAGATTTTTTGACTGATATCCGGTCTGCCCATAGCGCTCGATCTAGTAGCAGGTGCCAGGTTCTCTTGTTTCTTTCCACCATCTTCTTTATGATCTTCATGAGGTTCTTGTTGGTGGACTCGGCCAGACCGTTCCCCTGCGGATAGTAATTAGAAGACATCTTATGATAAATCCCGTACCTGCAGGTGAACTCGGTGAGTACGGTGCCTGTGAAACCTGGGCCGTTGTCTGTCACTATAGCTTCAGGGACCTCGAATCGGGTGATTAGACCTTCTAGGAAACTGACAACCGTTTCCTGGTCGGCATGCTTAGTGGGTATCGCTTCAGCCCATCTGGTGAAATAGTCTGTGGCTGTTAGAATGAACTTATGGCCGGCCGAAGAATTCGAGGTTATGGTTCCAATGAAATCCAAGCCCCATTGCTGAAAGGGTGCTTCAACCCGAATCGGCTGAAGAGGCATTGGAGCATTCCTGCTGCGGCCAACAAACCTCTGGCACTTCTCGCATTTCTGAGAGATTGCGTGTGTATCGGTGAAAAGGGTGGGCCAGTAATAGCCTGCTTTGATGATTTTCAAGGCCGTCGGCCTTCCTGAAAGGTGTCCTCCCGACATCCCGGAGTGGAATTCCGTGAGGACCTTTTCCTTTTCTGTTCCCTTGATGCATCGCAAGAGAACACCGTCGACGTTTGCGTAAAAGAGCCCTTCGGGGCACAGTACAAATTTTAGGGCCTTGAGCCTGAACCTTCTCCTCTGCGAGGCATCAAGGTTATCAGGGTATTGCCCAGTATTGAAATACCACACTAGGTCATCGGTCCAGTCTCTGGATTCCTCTGAAGAATTGGCAAAGTCAGCCTCCGTCATAGGGTCTTCCCACTGACAAGCGGTCACTTCTGCGGCGACACTTCTGGCTAATTCCTGACAAAGGGCTCGCCCCCTGACAAGCTTGGTGGGCCGAACTTCTATGTCGAACTCTTGAATCTTGGCGATCCAGCCAGCTCTCTTATGACCTGGTTCCCCTTGAATAATGAAATTCCTGACGTCCGGGTGGATGACAAACACGGTGACCCGGCTCTGTGAGACAAAGTGTTTGAATTTCTTCAGAGACCTCATGACTGCATGCACTTGCCGCTCGATAAAATTATACCGCTCTTCATGTGGTTGAATTACTTGGCTTAGGAAGGCAATAGGACGTTCTTCGTCGTCATCTCCCTTTTGGGTTAGAACTGCGGCATAGCTTTCCGGCTCTCCGACCGCGTATAAAATGAAACCCTTGGAATAGTCCGGGTTAACCAGGACAGGGGCCTGAGCTATCCTGGCTTTTATCTCTTCAAAAGCCTTTTTCCTCTCCTCAGTCCATATGAATTCGGCATCCTTTTTCAGTAGCTCGGACATTGGCTTTATCACTTGGGCGAAGTCTGGCACAAACTTCCTCACGAAGTTGATCTGGCCAAAGAAGGATTGAAGACCCTTCTTGTTCACTGGGATGGAGAGCTTCATCAGAGCCTCTGCCCTGTCGGGATCAACTGCTAACCCCTTTTCGGAGATGACATGGCCTAGCAACTTTCCTTCTCTCACCGCGAAGACTGATTTCTTCGGATTAATAGATATGCCGAACTCCCGACACCTTTCAAATACTTGTTCCAGGTGAGAGCCGTGCTCTTCCCTCTTGTGAGAGAACACTGTCATGTCATCTAAATAAATTACAATTATTTTATTCAGCAGCTCCCGGAATGCAATATCCATAGCCCTCTGGAACGTAGCCCCTGCATTGGATAGGCCAAAGGGCATCCGCTGATATGCGAACGTTCCCCATTTGGTGGTGAACGCCGTCTTGTGCTGGTCTTCGTCCTTCACCCAAATTTGGTTGTAGCCCGAGAAGCCGTCTAGGAGGGAGAACCGCCGTGCTCCTGCGACAACATGGAGAATTTGGTCGATCTGAGGGAGCGGATAGTGGTCCTTGAGGGAGGCCTGGTTCAGGTTGCGGAAGTCCACGCAAAGGCGGATATCTCCGTTCTTTTTTCTGACTGGGACCAGATTTGCGACCCAAGAAGAATGCTTGATGGGATATATTATTTTTGCTTCGAGCATCTTCAAGAGTTCGGCCTTCATCAAGACCTCAATCTTTGGGTTCACCGGCCTCTGCTTTTGCCTACAGGGTTTAACCCCTTCTTCGAGTTCAATCGTATGCTGGATGACTTCTCGGTCGTACCCCTTTAAGTCTTGATAACTCCAAGCGACGATATCTGGATATCTTCTGCAGAGAGCCCGGATCTGATCCAGCTCCTCTGGAGTGCAGTCAGTCCCTACTTTAATCACCTTGCCTGGCTCAAGCTCCAGGTCTTTGTACTGCTTGGAGTCCACCTTGATCCTATGCGATATTGCTCTGTCATTCTGATCAAGGAGACTTTCTAGGGTAATTAGTCCTTTGGGGACATGGTTGTTTTTTAACTGTATCAACCCCTCGTACTCTTCGTCATCAGGGTCTCTACCTTCGATTGTGCTGGCTTCATGAACTAGAAAATTGATGATTTGCTCATCAGAATCGAACACCTGCCAGTGGGTGTCTTTATCAGGCACAGAAGGCCTGTAGATGGTTCTTACCGCCTTGGGCTTCTGCATTAAATCATCAGCCGGGGAGTATCTGGCTCCGATAGACGCTAAGACGTCTGCGTGCCTGTTCTTCTCTCGGGGAATAGCTCGGACATTGAGGGCTTCAAACGACTCCATCAGGTCCCAGACCCGATTACGATATGCCTTAAGATAATGCTTCTTGGAGGCACACCTGTTGGTAATCTGATTGCAAACTAGCTCTGAATCTCCGAAGATTTGCAGTTGTTTGATCCCCAACCTCTCTGCTTTCTTCAGTCCTAAGCACAAAGCTTCATATTCTGCGCCATTATTGGTGCAACTCCAAGCCAACCGGTAGCAGTAGGCTTTCTCTTCTTCTGTAGGTGAGATAAGTAAAACCCCCGCCCCGGCGCCGTTTTTGCATCGGGCACCATCAAAGTACAACTTCCACAGCTCATTGGGAGCAGGGTCTATACCTTCCTTTACCGTCTCTTTCGGTTTTTCGGGCTGACTTATGGAATAGCAGCCGATCTCAGACTCAATCATGGCGTTGAAGTCTAGTAGGGAGAATTCGTCCTCCGCTTGTAGCTCTTTTATAGTTTCGCTCACTATGTCCACTTCCTCAACTTCCTCTGCCACTAGGTGAACTGCCTCATCTTGCTGTCCTTCCTCGGGTAGTTTCTCAACCAAGAAGGTGGAAGGCTTGTCATTGTAAATCTTCACTCGCCTTCCTCTGAAAGGGACCTCCATGTGAGAGTAGTCCAAAGACAAATATCCGCCTAACTTAGCGGTGAACTCCCTTGAGAGGCACATGCCAAAATAGGGCTCTAGGTCCACCACTACGACCTCCTGGATTACTGTAATCTGTGGAGCTTTATGTAGCTGGATGGGGATGTCCTTTATGATACCAACAGTCTTCACAGGAGTGCCATCTAGCTGGAGTACGCCTTGGCTGCTCCGTGTGTATTCCATGCCGATTTCTTCGCAAACCGCCCTAGGCATGACTGTGGTTGAGGCGCCGGAATCAACTATACAATTGTGCACCACGCATCCTTCCATCCGCAAGGACAGATAAAACGGCGGTGGTCTATTCTTTCCAGTGATTGAACTGGTTAATGGTTGGGCCAGTACCGGTTGCTGCGCTTTACCTCCTTTTACAGACTTCAAAGATTCTTGCAACAAATCGACTTGGTCGGGGAGCTGAAGGGCATCGTACATACTAATTTTGGCCGGGGTCTTCTTGAGTTCCTCGACGATGTTGTAGGCCGAAGCAGTAGACCCTTCTATCTCTTTTGCAGCTTCGTACTTGCTACGGTACTGCTGCGTTGCTTCAACCCTCTGCCGTTTATTCAGCGAAGGATATTTGAGTTTCTCCCTCGCTTGTTCCTTTGTTTCGGTTTGAGGAGGAGCCACGGGGGCTGAAGCTTTCTGAGCGACGGTCTTTTCTTTCGCCGGCGGCAGTACAGGATCCTTGTCGGGAGCTTTAGCCGTGGGCTGCTCCTTGTTCCTCCTCGTATACACCTTCAATGGTTGCATCTGAGCCGCATCTGCTTCGATTGGCCTTTTGCCATCTTTGGTCAGAATGGACACCTTTTCCTCTGGGACGACTAAGTCATGATCCTCTTCTCGAAGCATATTCACTTGGTCCTCCAGGTCACTGCTTGGCCGAGTACCCGCCATGGTCTGCACGTAATGCTGATGAAACATGCAGGTACTTTCACCGTGAGGATCGTTGCAGGTAGAACACCAGTGCACAGGGTCTGAAGTGCTCGGTCCTTCATGAATGGCCGCATTTCTTGCAGATCTGTTATCTTGGGCTGCCGCTTGATCCTTCGTCAGCGCCGGGGGAGGGTAAGACCTTCTGGGAGCATACTCCATCTGGGATTGCTTTTTCTTCATGATTGCCATGTCGTTGGACAGCGTCCGGCAGACAGAACTGAGATTTTCCATTCCTTGTAACAACTTTGCTTGGATATCAACAACTAGAGGAGCTGCTGAAGCGGGTGGTGGCAATGGAGCCAACGGCGGGGCCGAAGGCAATGGAGGGTATAGCGGAGCAGCGGGAGGAGGAGGAGGCAGTGAGGGATACGACGAGGTTGTTGTAGGCGGCGGTGGAGGTGGAGTAGACTGATGGATTTGAGGGGGGAAGTGGGTAATCGCAGGCGCAGGATTCCACGGCACAACAGGCTGCGAAGAGGAAGAAGATGCTGAATATGGCTGAGCGGATGCACTAGGATACTGAGTGGATTGCTGGAAATCAGGATAAATCGGCGTCGGCATCCTATGTGGAAGCTTGCCAACTGAGATTAAGTCCTGTTCCGCTAACTGAGCTAGCTCATACAGCGCAGGAAAGGTATTAACGCGAGCGGCCTTAATCTGCATGGCCACATCGGCATTAAAAGATCTAAGATAGTAATGCGCCGCTTGGCCGTCGCTTGGCCGCAGCTCCTTGGGCACCCTTTTCCATGATCTAGCAAACCTCACATTAAAGTCCGCTATCTCCTCTTGCGGGTGTCTTTGGATTGACTGAAATTGGTGCAGGAGGGACGTTGGATCAGCGGATTCATTAAAACTCCTAGCCAAACGTTCGGCCAACTCAGCCCAGCTGGTGATGGACCCGGGCTGCAAGGACCGGTACCAGTACAGGAGCTTTCCTCTTAGTGAAAGAGCGAGCAATCGAACCATGACGCTCTCGTCTGTGATGCGATGAAACGCGGCCAAAGCTACGATGTCTTGCATGTGTTCATAGGCCGTCTTTCCGTTTCCATCGAACGTGGGCAAGGCCTTCATGGCCGCTTGCGGAATTGGATCATCTCCCAATAGGTTCAGCGGAGAAGCAGAATCCCAAGCGGGAAACAGGTCATTCTGCTGATTTTGATCTTGACCCGCCATATTGGCGTTTTGATTTGGCGGTAATGGCGGAGGCTGCAGCGGGTCCGGTTGAACAGGTTCTTCCGGCACTTGTTGCTGCCAATTGAATTGCTCAGGAGCAACCGGATGATCTGGAGAGTTGGGAGGACCTGGAGGGCAGCCGGTTGCAGTGCTATCTGGAGTTGGACCTTGCTCGGCAACTTCGGCTTCCCTTGATGATGATCCGTCCCGAGAAACGTGCGTTCTTACTAGCCGGGGACGCTCTCCAAAAGCGTCGATGTCGAGCTCGTAATACTCGGGTTCTTCAGAATTTCTTACTCTCCATCTCGTTTGCATGAAGACAGGATATGCTTGGACCGGTCTACGAGACTTGGAGGGTGTCTGAGTTCGACAGAGTCAGAGTCGCCAGATGTTCAAAAAACCGTCAGCAATGAAGTGAACATCGACACCTTCAATGCTGCTTATGCGGTGGGACGGGTCCCACCGGGCGTGCCAGAAAAGATGTTGTTGGTTACAAATCTGCCATGAGGAAAGGATTTGGTGTTTGCTGCGCCCTCGATTCGCCCAACAGCTTGAAAGGCCGGGAGGAAGGGATGCCTTCCGTGCCAATCTCCGGAGAAGGCCGACTTCCTATGTGACTTTTGGGTTTTAAGATAAGAGAACTGGAAAGAAATAAAAGAGATAAGGGATAGAAACGGTGGTATTCAACGTTTGGGAAAGAACAAGCAGCACAGTCACTAACTAGCAACTAAACCAACAACAATCAAAGCAATACATGTAACAGAAACCAGCTATGAAATTCTTCCCTATGTATCCTTAAACATGCATTCCAGGCTCAGATAATTGCCAATGCTGCGATCCAGAGTTCAGAATGACAGCAATCAGAAAAATAAATGAGTAAATGCAGAAATGACACGGATAAGGCAGCATAAAAGGAAGAGACACAATTGGAGCCAAAGTATGAATTGTATTGAAGCAAACGGTCTTAGCTACAACAGCTTTCTTTAGCAATATGTTCCCCC
This sequence comes from Wollemia nobilis, assembly GCA_028583015.1. NCBI lineage: Eukaryota > Viridiplantae > Streptophyta > Pinopsida > Araucariales > Araucariaceae > Wollemia > Wollemia nobilis. The sequence continues at coordinate 12,498,063 of JAQPPZ010003016.1, forward strand.
CCTATTACAATATAAAATGGTGCTATTTATAGCAGAGAACCCTCCCCAGATTACAATATGGGCACAAATACCCAAACCTGTAAAAGCTGCAAAAAGCGGCCAGATATTATCCTTGTCGGCCGTATCTGAATCTGCAACTCTTTTCCTTTATGATGGCATGGTCTCTGACAGATTTGGTAGCTGGGAGGGAACGGCTCATCAATGCGGTGGGTGCTTTTGCATTTTGAATCAAATGTCTGTTACTGTTCGTCTTTAATGGTCACCCACTCTGCTGCTGAAGTATGGCCCTGGCTGTACCTGGATGAGCCCTTGTCCCGAAAAACTTGACTTTTAACTCCGGGGACACCTGCTGCTTGACCGGAAAAATTTGGGCGGGAAACGCGCCGACACTACTTCAAACAACGCACTGCCGCAAAAGCTGAGAACTGGCTGGCTACCCAAAATGAGCAAGGCAAAACTGCCCTAGAGCGCTCCTGAAGGAGAGATCTGCCCTCTAGCGCTGCCAAATGATAGCGCTTTAGGGCGCATGTTGAGTTCATAGCCAAACTGGATTTCTTCGCCTTCTCGCTAAGTGCCGGAAATAACCCCCAAAGCGCTCGACTTTGGGGATTTTGCCCTGGAGCGCTCCAAACTGGAGCGCTTTGGGGCACTTTTTACACTTAGAAAATCTTAGGGCCTCTTGCTTTCACGTGGGCCGCCTCAAAAATGCTCCAAAGCGCGGCAAAAGGGAAAAAGTGCCCTGGAGCGCTCGAAACTGGAGCGCTTTGGGGCACAAAACAACACTTAGCCAAAAACAAGCAACTTTGCACAAACAACTACCAACCGGCGAGGAAATGCTCCAAAGCGCTCGAGAGGGGGGGAATTGCCCTGGAGCGCTCCAAACTGGCAGCGCTCTGGGGCGAAAAATACTTAGCCAAAATTTTGAATTAAAAGCTCATTTCCTCCTTTCTCCCCACCTTCAGAAAACGCCCTAAAGCGCTCAAGGCCGGCGAAAATGCCCCAAAGCGCTCCGAACTGCAGCGCTTTGGGGCGAAAAACACTTAGACGAATTCACCACAAATAACAATTTTTTAAAACCTCCCGGATTCACTCTGAGGTGCCCTAAACCAAAAAATTTACATTGGTGTGCTGCTCTTCTGCTGCGGTTTAGGGCTGAACCCGGGAGAACTGCTCTTTCAGAAAAGAAATAAAAATGATGTACCCCTTGAAAATGGCAACAATCACCTGCAAGAGGAAGCACAATAACAAAAATATAGAACACGGAAACAGTAACACAAGTGACACAGAGATTTATGTGGAAACCTGCAATGTGCAGGAAAAACCACGGGGCAATGGCAACTTCTCTTTCTTATTATTTTCAGCAAAATTTACATTCATGTCTTTCAACGTTTTCAACAACCTCTATATTATATATGCAAGAGGTCAAGTCTCTTTTATAGAGCAGAAGGAAGACTCCAAAACTGTTCGTTTCCTCTTCCAACGGAAGCCTCCAAAAGACTGTTCGTTTCCGCTCCCAAGATTGCTCGTCTTCCGCATTCCTGTCGTCTACCTAGACGTCTTCTTGGCTTGACGTCAGGCTAGACATCTACTAGCCTAGACGTCTGGCTGCCCAGACGTCTGTCAGCCTAGACGTCTGGCCCAAACGTCTAGCAGGTCAAACGTCTGGCCTGTTGCCTAGATGTTTGACCCAGATGTCTAGCAGGTCAGACGTCTAGCTGACCTGCTTGCTGCATACTGTCTTCATACCTAACAACATGCCTAACCTAATTTCAAACAGCCCTAATCTAATTTCAAACAAGCCCTAATCTATTTAAAAAAAAAAAGAGTTTTCAAAAAATCCTAAGGACCTAAACCCTTACAAAAAAAAAACCCTAAAAAAATTAAAAAACCCTAAACCCGTTTAATGTTTAAAAATTATTGATAGGATAGCAGCTAGCT